>CM068720.1:20490832-21887096 GCA_035079005.1 Fraxinus americana
AGTTAATTAGGGGTTTGGGATAAAAGTCAAATTTTACATCTATTTACTATAGATGTGCATTTCTTTATTATCCATTTGGCCGGGAGTGAAGTGTTACCTTTGTAGTGAAGTAATGCAAAGTAAAAGCAAGCATGAAGTGTTGAAAGCATGAGGTGTTTTGAGCCAACATGAGGTGTTCAAATTAAAGCTCAATGTGATATTAAGTGCATAAATGCATGCAAAAAGTATTGAGGATGATTCAAAGCCCACGTGGAGGCACAAACTTTAACTTGGTATATAGTCACGCTTTACACCTTACTTAGTCCATAGATTTTCCTTGCCTTTAGATAATTAAGAAATGTTTCCTACACATGTCTTTGCAACCAGAAAACTACTTGCAAAAAAAGAAGGATGGGAAGTGAGAATATGTGAAAAGGAAAACAAAAGCCTAGCACTCTCAAGTACACATTTCAACAAAAATTACTCCAAGTTTTAAGATAAGATACTTTCTATGCTCAAATGGTAGGATTTCACTGTAATATTTATGCTTAAGCTATGCATGAAAACCATAATATGAAAGAGGTGGACAAGTCCACAAAGTTAGATATCTATTTATGCCTTAGGACAAGTCCGAAAGGCACCGAAAAACCGGAATGTGCAAGTATATGTTTGAATGTTTTTTTTTTGTGTAGTATTAACATGTTAAAGCTGAGCATGGTATCTTACTGAGTATTCTTTATACTCATAGTATTTTATAATAAATTTTCAGATCCATAATTGTCGAGTTGGTGGAAGTCAGTCGGCATACTTGATGATGGATTAAGGACAAAGTTATTTTGCATCGAAATTTTCATTTCGTATGTTTCGTTCGAAGACTGTCTTCCATATGTTTTTCTTATGGTATTATATAAATATGTATAAGACATGATGTAATATGGTACTGGAAGTAAATTTTGTAATCATATCTTTCATGTTACGCTAAGAGGCATTTTTATAGACATTTTACTAACTCTAAAAACACCTATTTGAGATTCTAAAATATTTCTGCGTTCCTCTTTGAGTTGTCTTAATATGAACATAAGAATCACTTAATTTGGACAGTTGTGGCCTGAGATATAAGTTTTTAAGCGTCAAAAGGTCAATCTGAAGTTTCTGTACAATACCTCATCGTTTTTATTAAAACGTCTATATCATATGATCTTGGAAACTTTCCATATTTTAACCTAGGGAACTACTTGGAAATATCTTTCGAACACTATAGATTTCCTAGAAAACGAAGTTGGGATGAATTTTACAAAAATATTTGAACTGGCTACCCAAATTAACAGTGGCAACACCGAGTTCATATATGTAAAGAAAAATTTCAGGTTAGCATGCACTTCTGCTGGCCATTAAATTTTACAGAGATATTTTACTATAAATGGAACATAAGTTTCCAGTATGCGTTACATTTTATTTAAGAGTTTTTACATGTAACAATGGCTGAAGTTCTAATGTTTAGTACGTGACACTCGAAGCTTAAGTTCGGGGTGTCACATTGTGGTATCAAAGCGGTTATACTTTTTTTTTTTTTTTTTATAAGTTTAGTATGAACTTTATATATTATTGATTATGCATAAAAAAAATTTTAAGAAAGTTACTGTCCATCATCATCGAGCAAGCTAGCAACTAACTTTCAACCGCGGTCAAGGTAAAAATCTTTTTCAAAATTTATGAGTTTTCTTATGCAATGAACTGCTATATCTATTGTTGGATATAGGAATATTTTGAATCAAGTCATTTCTAAGATTATGAAGTCATTAACACTTATATATAATTATTTATCAAAGCCTAGTGAGTAACATAATCAATTTTTGTCCTAGTTATGGCACGAATGATAAAAACCCCCACAAGGACAGAAGTTTGTGGTTTTGTGCAGAAGTGGGACATGTTATTGGTATTTTATTATAATTATTGTATGCATCCACTCCATAACCTCGAACAACAACTTGATCTACTAGACTGCATTATTGAGATGTTGTGGGAGATACACAATGGCAAAAGGGATAAGATGAAGATACAAAGGTTATATGAAACTTTTCGAGAACCTCGAGCTTTAGTCATAAATGAGATTGTGCAATGGTCTGATCATGACCTTTCATATGAGGACATTACATATTTACTTCGAGAAAGTTAGGAAACTACCACAATTTACAGCGGAACTTTAAGAAGACTATAACCTTATCCATGAATACTAGTTTACGAACTACCAATTCTAGGCTAGATAATGGATCGTTGGCTAAGTGCTTTTCAAGGGTTCTCAATGAAAGTCTTCCCATACCATTCCTAGATAGTTCGGAGCAAGGCAAGTTAGAGAAAGACCCAGATAAAGACCCCGATGAGGATCTAGAAGAAATAGAAGATTAGACACCATCTTATCTAGCTATCTTGGTTTTTGGAATATAATAGAATGTAATACGTACGTCTACTTTTGAATGTATGTATCGTATCTTAATATGACTTTTGTTTGTAAAAAACATATAATATATATATAAAGAAAAGTTGTCTTAGCCTTTGGCTTTTTCTAAGTTATTGTTACATTTTGAAGTAATTCTAACTGAATGAATATTTTTCGTTCAAAGGAAATGCCTCCAATGCACAACCACGGAAGTGTACCAAATTCCAATATGAACTTAGGTAGCGGCAATGCTAATGCTAGTTCTAGTGGTGGTGAAGTTAATGTAGCAAAATTTGCGCGAGAACTACTTGCCATAATGCGGGATTTGGGACAACAACAATAGACACCGCCTTTGACTAGGCAACAGATACTAAATCAACAAGTACCAATTAATTATCAGAAGTCCAACCAATGAGCTATTCAACCTCAAAAAGTACCTAAACCGAGAGAGTGAACATCAATGATAGATCAGTTTAGTAAAATGAACCTCCATCTTTCGAGGGGAGCATGGATCCCTTAGCAGTTGAAAACTGGTTACGAGAACTAGAATGTATCTTTAAATTAACGTATCTTTAAATTTATAAGATGCGAAGATGTTGAAAAGGTAACATTTTCAGTGTTTATGTTAAAAAAAATGGTGCTAGCCATTGGTGGGACATGACTACCAGGTCGTTAGTACCTGTTGAAGAATAGACGATAACTTGGGTGAGGTTTAAGGAACTCATAGAAGAAAAATTCTTCCTGACGAGTGTGAAAGATCAAAAGGAAATGGAGTTCCTCGGACTCTAGTAGGTAACCATGACCCTCGTGGAATATGAACGCCAATTTGAGGAATTATCAAGGTTTCCTCTACATCTAGTGGATACGGAAGAAAAGCGGGCTAGAAGGTTCGAACATGGGCTTCAACCTTATATTCGTGATATAGTGTCAGTTCTTGAGCTGAATACTTATCGAGAAGTCCTGAAGCGAGCACAGACTATTTCTTATCAAAGAACTCAAAATGTTGAAAATTCTCATCAAGTTCAAAATTTCTCCGGTAAGAGGAAGTGGAACTTTGATAGACATAATAACAGTAAAGGAAAAGGGAACAATGCACCAAAGAAAGGAAAGACAGAGATAGTAGGAGTTGGTGGTGATAAACGTTGTCCTAAGTGCGATAGACATCACAAAGGAGAATGCTTACTGGGAAAAAAATGCTTGTTTCAAGTATGGAAAATCAGGACATTTTGCTAAAGAATGCCCTCAGAATAGGACACAGAAGGCTAGAGATCACAAGAAAGGAAAAGTAAGGGTTTTCTCCTTATCCATGCAAGAAGCAGAGTGAGACCCTAATGTCCTAGCAGGTATTATCTCTGTTTCTAATATGCCTGCATTTGTACTTATAGATTTTGGAGCTACACATTCGTTCATTTCTTCTTCGTTTGTTGCAAAGTCTAAAGTAGAATGTGAATTCCTTCTGTATACCTTAGAAATCTCTCTTCCATCTAGAAAGATACTTGTTCCTGACCAAATAGCTAGAGATCTTAAGATAGAAATGGATGGTAGAGGTATAGCGGTAGATTTAATTCTGTTAACGATAAAAGACATTGATGTTATCCTTGGTATGGACTGGTTGTCTAAAAACTATGCAACTATTCATTGTACCGAGTGGATGGTGATTTTTCAAAGACCGGGGGAGAAAGAGTTTCGTTTTACGGGAACTGAGACAAATACTTTACCTCGTATAGTGTCAACAACTCAAGTTGAAAGGACGTCGAGAAAGGAATTATGTCAAGGATTTCTAGTATCGATGTCCAACATTAAACAAGATAAGTTGTCGGTTGAGGATGTTCGAATAGTTCAACACTATAAAGATGTTTTTCCAGAAGATCTTCTAGGTGTACCACCAGACAGGCGAGTAGAGTTTACCATCGACTTAGTACCAAGAGCAACACCTATTTCAAAGGCTCCATATTGTATAGCACCATTGGAACTGCAAGAGTTGAAGGTACAGTTGAAGGAGCTTCTTGATAAGGGTTTCATTAGACCATGTGTGTCACCTTAGGATGCACATGTGCTATTTGTGAAAAAGAAGGATGGAACAATGAAGCTATGCATTGAGTAATGAGAATTGAATTCCCTCACTATCAAAAACAAGTATCCACTTCTAAGAATAGAAGATTTGTTTGACCAGCTCAAGGGGGCTATAGTATTTTCAAAGATCGATCTAAGATTAGGATATCATTAATTGAAAATTAATTCAGATGATATCCCTAAGATGGCTTTTAGAATGCGTTATGGGCATTATGAATTTTTGGTAATGCCTTTTGGATTAACTAATACCCCGACAGTATTTATGGATCTAATGAACAAAGTATTCCATGAATACTTAGATCAATTTGTCATAGTTTTTATTGATGACACCCTAATTTATTCGAAGAGTAACGAAGAACATGAGAAACATCTCACCATTGTCTTGGAAACCCTAAGAAAAGAGAAACTTCATGCCAAATTCAAGAAATGTAAATTCTGGTTGGATAAAATAGGTTTTCTGAGGCACGTAATCACAGCACAAGGAATTGAAGTAGACCCAACTAAAGTAGAAACAGTGAATAATTGGGTAAGACCAACCAATATTGGAGAAATACGCAGTTTCTTGAGATTGGCTAGTTACTTTAGAAGATTTATCGAGTGATTTTCTAAAATAGCAGGACCATTGACCCAGTTGACTCGTAAAGGGATAAAAATTCAATGGACAAAGAAGTGTGAACAGAGCTTCCAAGAGCTGAAACAAAGATTAGTTACAGCTTCAGTGTTAACAGTACCAGATGGACCAGAAGGCTTCGTTATATACATTGATGCTTCGAAACAGGGCATAGGGTGTGTTCTGATGTAGAAAGGAAAGGTGATAGTTTACGCTTCCAGACAATTGAAACAATATGAACAAAACTACCCAACCTATGATCTAGAATTGGCTGCAGTAGTTCATGCCCTTAAGATATGGCGTCTTTACTTATATGGAAGCAGGTATGATATTTATACCGATCATAAAAGTTTGAAGTACTTTTTCACCCAAAAAGAATTGAATATGAGGCAGAGGAGATAGCTAGAGCTAATGAAGGATTATGATTGCACTATCCTTTACCATCCTGGTAAAGCTAATGTAGTAGCAGATGCTCTTAGCAGAAAGATGGTTGGACAATTAGCAGTATTAATTACTATGCAGGACCAGTTGTTAAAAGATTTCGAAAACTTACATCTAGAAGTAATTGCTCCACCAACCCAAACTATCACCAGGATAGCGGTTCTAATGATTTGACCAACACTTAGAGATCGAATAAGAGTAGCACAGGATGGTGATTCTTTCCTACAAAAGATTAAATCTGAAGCTGGTACTAACAAGCGAAAGGATTTTGAATTATGCCTTGGTAAAGCCTTACTCTTTAAGGAAACGTTGTGTGTATCAAAAGACGAGGGATTGAGGAAAGAAGTTCTTGAAGAAGCACACTTAACTCCATATACTGCTCATTCAGGACGTACAAAAATGTATCGAGATCTAAGGAGTATATTTTGGTGGAGAAGTATGAAACAGTGCATAGGTCTTTTTGTTAGGAAGTGCAAGACTTGTCAACAAGTGAAAGCTGAACATCAAAGGCCATCAGGATTGTTGGAACCATTAAAAATTCCACAATGGAGATGGGAGCATATAACTATGGAGTTTGTTATGGGTTTTCCAAAATCAGATAAGGGAAATGATGCTATGTGGATTATAGTGGATCGGTTAACAAAGTCAGCACATTTTCTACTAGTAAGAATGAATTTCAGTATGGATCAATACGCACGATTATACATCAAAGAGGTCATTCGTTTACATAGTATCCCAGCCTCAATTGTATCTGATAGAGATCCAAGATTTACCTCAAAGTTTTGGAAAAGTTTCCAAGAAGCTATGGGAACCAAGTTAAACTTTAGTACAACTTTTCATTTTTAAACTGATGGATAATCGGAGGACTATACAAACTTTGGAGGATATGTTACGTGCATGCGTCCTTGATTTAGGAGGTAGTTGGGAAAGTTATGTACCATTGGTAGAGTTTACCTATAATAATAGCTATCAGGCTACGATAAAGTTGGTACCTTACGAAGCTCTCTATGGCAGGAGATGTAGATCTCCTCTTTATTGGGATGAAGTAGGTAAGCGAAGAGTTTTAGGACCGAAAATAATTGAGGAAACTAGTCGAGCGGTTGATAAAATAAGAGCTAGAATCAAGGCAGCCCAGGACCGACAAAAAAGTTATGCTGATAAAAGGAAAAAAGATTTGGCGTTTAATGTTGGTGATTGAGTTTTCTTAAGGGTAGCACTAATGAAGGGAGTTCTTCGTTTTGGAAAGAAGTGATAACTTCGACCAAGATTCGTAGGTCTTTTTGAAATTTTGCAGAAAGTTGGAAATGCAGCTTATCGAATTGCTCTACCACCAGATTTGTCAGCAATTCATGATGTATTCCACGTGTCAATACTTCAACAATATGTGTTAGATCAAAGTCCTGTGGTTAGTTATCAACCATTAGATATCGAACAAAACATGACTTATGAGGAAAAACCAATAGCAATCTTAGATCGCAGAATCCAACAATTGAGGACAAAAGAAATTCCATTAGTGAGAATTTAATGGAGAAACCATAATGTCGAAGAATTAACTAGGGAAAGAGAAGAGGAAATCCAGACCAAGTATCCAGAATTTTTCAATCAAGTTCGAGGTAATTTCGAGGACAAAATTTTTTTAAGGGAGGAGGGATGTAATACTTCGAAATTTTGTACTCGTTTAATTTGCTCATTTAGTTTTTAGGATAGTAATTTAACTTTTCAAAATTTTTATATGGCCAAATTATTAGTGATTATCAAGTTTACATTGTTGGTTGATTAAAAGTTTACAAGATTAGTTAATTTGGGGTTTGGGATAAAAGTCAAATTTTACATCTATTTACTATAGATGTACATTTCTTTATTATCCACTTGGCCGGGAGTGAAGTGTTACCTTTGTAGTGAAGTAGCAAAGTAAAAGCAAGCATGTGGTGTTTTGAGCAAGCATGAGGTGTTCAAATTAAAGCATAATTTGATATTAAGTGCATAAATGCATGCATGAAGTATTGAGGATGATTCAAAGGCCACGTGGAGGTACAAACTTTAACTTGCTATATAATCACCTTTACACCTTACTTAGTCCATAGGTTTTCCTTGCCTTTAGATAATTAAGAAATGTTTCGTGCACCTGTCTTTGCAACTAGAAAATTACTTGGATAGGCATTGAGAATACGTGAAAAGGAAAAATTACTCCAAGTTTCAACAAAAATTACTCCAAGTTTTAAGGTAAGATACTTTCTATGCTTAAGTGGTAGGATTTTATGGTAATATTTATGCTTAAACTATGCATGAAAACCATAATATGAAAGAGGTGGACAAGTCCACAAAGTTAGATAACTATTTATGCCTTAGGACAAGTCCAAAGGGCACCGGCAAGCCGTAATGTGCAAGTATGTGTTTGAATATTTTCTTTTGTGTAGTATTAATATGTTAAATCCGAGCATGGTATCTTACTGAGTATTCTTTATACTCATAGTATTTTATAATAAATTTTTAGATTCATAATTGTCGAGTTGGTGGAAGTCAGATGGGTTAAGGACAAAGTTATTTTGTATCGAAATTTCCTTTTCGTATGTTTCGTTCGAAGACTGTCTTCCATATTTTTTTCTTATGATATTATATAAACATGTATAAGACATAATGTAATATGGTACTGGAAGTAAATTTTGTGATCATATCTTTCATGCTACGCTAAGAGGCATTTTTATAGACATTTTCCTACAATGATAAAAGAGGTAGAAACTGGATCGATTTTTAAAGTCAATTCAAAATGCTATTACTAACTCTAAAAACACCTATTTGAGACTCTAAAAATATTTATGCGTTCTTCTTTAAGTTGTATTAATATGAGCGCAAGAATCACTCAATTTGGATATCTGCGGCCTGATATATAAGTTTTTAAGCGTTGAAAGGTCAATCTGAAGTTTCTGTGCAGTACCTCATTGTTTTTAGTAAGACGTCTATATCATATGATCTTGGAAAATTTCCATATTTTAACCTAAGGAACTACTTGGAAATATCTTTCGAATGCTGTAGAATTCCTAGAAAACGGAGTTGGGATGAATTTTACAAAAATATTTGAACTGGCTGCCCAAATTAACTGTGACAGCACTGAGTTCGTATATGTAAAGAAAAATTTCAAGTCAGCATGCACTTCTGCTGGCCATTAAATTTTACAAAGATATTTTACTATAAATGGAACATAAGTTTCCAGTATGCATTACATTTTATTTAAAAGTTATTATATGTAGCAAAGGCAGAAGTTATTATATTTAGTACGTGACACTCAAAGCTTAAGTTCGGGGTGTCACAATTGCATCCTTGAGTGGTTTGTTGTTTCGGTGAGTTTGAGGGTTTCTTCTTGTTTGATGTAATCTTGTGTTATTTGTCTGAGTGCCTAGTGTAATCCTTGAACAGAGTTTGATTCTTGATAATATAGTAATTTCTTCCGGTTGGCGGAAGCTCAAAAGGGGAATAGGAACTTTGTTGTGAACCTCTTGCCTTAGAGCGAAAATCACGTGTTCTTTGCTTGTTATTTTTCAGTATTTTGTGCATTATTATTTCTATTTTTGTTGGTTAAAGTAGCTGATACTTTTGAACCTACTCGTTACACATCTAAAGTGAGTTAGAGACCTATATTTTTTGTTCATCAATTTCCCTCTACTTACTTCCCTAAGAGGTATAATGTCTCCTACAAAATGTTTTGGAATAGTTAGTAGAGTCATCACAGCATCAGATTTAACAAAAGTATATTGAACATTATTATCTATTTGAACTTTAGTCCTGGTTGCACAAAGAATTTTAAAGGCTTTTCCCACCAACCTTTAAGTTGGCCTGTAAATCCTTGGGCAAGCATTTGTGCTGTCATGGATTTTCATTAGTACTCCAATACATGCTTGCAAAAGAGTCATTCTTTGTAGTGTATCGATTATTTGATACTCTATTTGACCATCTAAATCCCATTCAGATATCGTTCCACTCGAGTAAGATGCTTGAAAATATTGATCATTTTCTTCATACCCTATGTTAATAGGGGAAGGTCTGGGAATATAATATCTAAGCTTGGTATTCTTATAAGGAATTTTAGTTGTTTGAATATAAATTGATTCAGAATCATCGGGAAGAAATTGGTTTTCAATCTTTTCTACCATGATTGAGTTTTCCAAATCATCAGAATGTTTAGAATCAGAACTTTTTGAACTCTCTCTAGTTAGAGCGTTGACTTCTTTTATGTCTTCACTTTTTCCTTTTAAGGTCAAGCAATTTTAATTGAGCACTTGAGATCTCAATTAAATCATCCTCTGAGGTTTTTATTTTTATTTCTAAACGTACTATACTGGGTTTAAATATAGGTTGCTAGTCCAGGTTCTGCGGCTTCTTCCCATGACCATTGTTCTGGAAGAGAAATATCACTCCAGGATATAGCCTTTGGCTGGACAGTTCTAGACTTAGAAATATTGGTCTCAATCATCGTTTTTGAGCCTTTCTTACTAACCCTTTAAGAGTTTGGGCTTAAAGTGTTCATAACTTTATTAAGATACCCAAGAGATTATAGCTACATGTTCACTTAATGCTTTTATTTTATATCCTTTCAACTCAATGTTTAAAGTTAAAACATCTAATAGATTCAGATCCGTTAGAGGCATGGAGAAATCGGGCAGTTAAAATGAAAAAAGGCCATTACATAAACTGGTTTCAATTTAACCAAGTAAACTATCATTAAATTTTAAATGCCTGCAATCACTCAAGTTACAAGTAAACACGCATTTAATTCTTCTTTAATGAGGGATTTAAGGACTATTTGTAGTAACCCTATATGTAAGAATTTATTTTTTCTCTCCATTTTACAATAACTAGATCTAATAACCTTATGGTTTCAAATCCTTGTCTAATAAAAATAGTTTGTTCAACAACTATGCTTATCCTTCTTGACTATAAGTCAAACATTCATATGTTATAAATTTCTTCATTTTTAACACTTGATAGATGCCAATTTTTTTATGTAGGTTTCAGCTTCTTCTTCTAGAGCGATTTTAGTTAAGTAACAAGATGATGTACCAGTATCCCAACCAAATGTCTTTATTAGCATTGGTGTTGGTTACTGTAAATTTATGCAAATCTCAAATAGGTTTTTTCCAAAGTCCAAAAAGCCAACCTTTGGCCACAATAGGACCTCCAAGCATGCCCTATCTAGAAATGTAACAATCTTTACTAATACTCCCACAATCTATCCAGAGATGCACGCAATATTTACTAGTCCACCCTACCCTTCACTACGCCAAAAATGACATTTTGCAACACATGAACGGCAACATTCGTTAGTTAAGTGTTGTTAAAGGGGTCAACTGCAACATTTTAATAAGTGAATGTTACTATTGGGTTAATATAATTGACTTTTGGCAACATTTGATAAGAAAATGTTGCTAATGTCACCTTTCGCAACATTTTGTATATGTTGCAAAAAATTTATCTTTTTGCAACGTTTATTAGACGTTGCAAAAGAATAAACATTTTGCAACGTTTAATAAACATTGCAAAAGATAGACCCTTTTGCAACGTTTATTAAACATTGCAAAAGGTTCATTTTGCAACGTCTAATAAACGTTGCAAAAGGAACTATCTTTTGCAACGTTTATTAAACGTTGCAAACAGTAAGGAGGATTAGGCGGGTTGGGCTGGATGTTGGGCTGATTATTGACTAACAAATATAGGCCCAATAACGAAAGGCCTGGAAGAATCTAACCTAATGGAGTAAACCGGCAGGAGGGAACCCAATTCATGAGTCCCAATTCATTTCCAATTTCAGCGCCTTCATCTCCTTCTCTGACACCGACTTCGACTCCGACTCCTACTCCGACAAAGTGGTGCCTGTTCCCAAATGCGACGTCTCAATTAGAAGCTGAAGCACGACTCCTACTCCGTCAATGCTAACACTTTTCCCAATTTTGAGTTTCCAATTAGAAGCTAAAGCGCGCGACTTCGACTCCGACTCCGACTCTGACTCCGACTCCCATCTGTAGCAGAATTAAGGTTTGTCTATCTGTGTATTTCATTATGGATTTTTTCATTTTGGTTAACCTTTTTGATTACGTCTTTTACATTTTTACTGTGTGTGTCGAGGCAAATCTGTTTTCTGGTATTTTGGATTCTGCCATATTAGTTATAAATTACTTGGAGGAGTCGTGAAACTAAATGTCTGTTGATATTGAACTCTTTTGGTATGCTGGAATTGGTTATTGAATAAAGTTGGTTTTATCAAATTTTGACCGATTATTTGAGTGGATTCCAGTAGTTGGACAGAAGAGTTCTTTGGATAATCGTGTTCTTTGGATAATGAGTTTGGTATAAGGGGATAATGATAAGCATATGACAAAATCTGGAATGTTTGAGGCTGCATTACATTGTTTGAGAAATTATCTATTTGATGCAACCTAATTGAGCTGTGAATTGCTGCTCTACTGACAAAGTGCACCAAATCTCCATTGGAATAGTTCTAATGGTTAATATAAAACATAGAGAATAAAATTTTCTAAGATTATATAACTAATATGGCAGAAATCCAACACTCCTCTCAAGATGGCTTAAAACAATTTTATCATGAAACTCATGTATAAGAAGCAGAAAAAAAAGTAGAAACTTTGTCAAACGGATCCTAAAATATCTAGCCTTACTATAAGAAATGTCGAGATAAAACTTGTTGATGAAATTGTAGATTAAGTATAATTTGATCCAATAACAAAACTTGTACTTACATTTTAATTTTTATAAATTGTTGCATACATCTTTATACTTAAAGACTTTGGCAACGTTTTTTAAACGCTGCCGTATGGTCTTTGGCAACGCTTAAAAAACGTTGCCGTAGACCTTTTGGCAACGTTTTTTAAGCGTTGCCAAAGACCCTACGGCAACGCTTAAAAAACGTTGCCAAAGGGTCTACGGCTACGGCAACGCTTAAAAAACGTTGCCGTAGACCATTCCCTCAACGGCAACACTGACCCCCGCAACATACGCTAAAACATTGCAAAAGAAAGGTGAAGAAGCTCGTCGAATATTGAGGTTTACACGCCGGCCCGACCGTTTCACCAATTGTCCCATTTTAATCGGTAAGTCAATTGATTTCCTTGAATTCTCTACCAAAGCTCCTTCATTTAAAATTGAGGAATACTTTGAAAATATTGGATGGACGAATGTGGTCACTGTCTCTGAAAATGTCTATCTTAATTTAATTCGGGAATTTTATCGCAATCTTTCATTTTATTCTCTCATTGCTACTTACGAGGTTAAGGGAAAACGGTTTACTCTTGATAGGGATACCATTCGAGAAATTTTTAGATTAAGTGTTTGTGAAATCCTTGCTTACATTCTTCATTATCCCATTAAGTTTGAAGGCTATGACGACCTCGAAGCTTATTGTCGAGTCACCAATCGTTAATTGTCCACGACAATGACTCTAAACCTATAACACCTTACCATACCATGCAAAATTCTTCATCATGCTATTGCTCATATTATAGTCCCTAGGAGTGGACACTTTGAAGAAATTCATCACCTCAACTTGTTCATTCTTGACTCCTTTCTTGTTGGTTATCAATTGGACTTCCCCTACCTCTTTTTGAAGTACATTCACCATATCTACAATTCTCCTAGAGCCTTAGGCTTACCTTATGGCATGCTTCTTACAAGAATCTTTCAACATTTCAATGTGCCATTAGACGATGAGCCTTTTCTCAAGCCCAAACACACCAATATCATTAACCTCCATACCCTAAAACGAATGAAAATTGTTAAAGGCAATGGACACTGGGTGTATAATACTCTAGGCTTCAATAATAACTTGGGGCCGGCCATTCACTTTGGAAGAGGCGGAAGAAGACATGGGTGATATTGGTGGTGATGGTGATATTGGAGGTGATGGTGGCAGTGGTTGTGATGATTCTTCTCAAGCATGACATAGGGCTCCTACTCCACGAGTAGCACCGACCCCCGGTTGACATATGTTCTGATGACCAATTCAACATCCTACAAGGTCGGATTGACTCTCTTACTACTACCGTCAATGTGCTTGATCAACGAATGGAGCAAATGAATTTATCATTTGATCAACGGATGGAGGAATTGAGTCAATCTCAAGAGGCTTTCTTTGCGCACATGTATTCTTTTTTTCCTCGAGGGCCTCCTCCACTGGCGGAAGATTAAAACATTCTCTCTAAGTTCTATCTTTCGTTTTTGAACTCATGCTTTTATGTCGTGACCTATGATTACTTTCACTTGTTTTTCCTTGCACCTATGCCTTATTTAAAAAGGAATTTGTCTTTGTTCCCATGCTTTTTAATGATGACAAAAGGGGGAAAGGGAAGAAATAGGTGATTATAATTGTGACTTACTATTATGAACTCTTGTTACTTGGTTATGAATTATGATTTGTGAGTTCAATTATTTATATACATTATGATAACTTCTAAATGTGATTTAGTATATCAATGAATTGTGGAAATGAATGTCTTTCGAACATCATGCTATATATGATACAAACTTGATTCTCACTGATGTGTAAAAGATAGGGGGAATATCTTGTATAAATCACATATTGTTTGTCATAATCAAAAAGGGGAAAATTGTTCACCTATGATTTAATATAGCACCACTTGTTTTGATTAATATATTTCTAACAAGTTTTGTTTCTTGAGTTTTTCATGATTATATTTTCTTAAACATTCAAAGAGCCAAATCGTTATCCGTTGAAAAACAAACAATCAAATGAGACTTGAAGAAAACAAGAACAAGAACTTTGAACATTAAAGTTTGGAAGTAGTTTATTGAAATTTAAATGTAAATGTATTAACACTTCGATTCTTAGTAAATGCATAAAGCTCAAATTATTTTTATAATTCATCACTTGCATAAAAATGATTTTCACTCATAGTATGAAATAGATTTTGAAAAAAAAAAAAAAAAAGTCAACTTTTGGTCAACCAAAATTGTTGACTTTCTGTCAACCGAAATTGTTGATTTTGTGGTCAACCGAAATTGTTTGAAATTGTTTGATTCTCAGCCGAAATTCTTTTAAGAATTTTGGTCAACCAAAATTGTTTAAATAATCAACAAAAATTCAATCTCAAATTTTGGTCAACCGAAATTTCAAGTTCCAACGGTCTTATTTTTCAATGGCTCTATTTCAATTTCGGTCGACCGAAAGAGCTCAGCCGAAATTTCCTGCAGCTTCTCCTTATTTGCTCTATAAATAGTCATTTCTTTTACATTCAATTTTCACCAACTTAGGAGAGATTTTTAAGAGCTTACTTATTGAGAATTATTAAGATTACTTGATTCTAGATTCTATTTCATTTATTATCAAAGAGTTTCTTAATTGATTCAACTTATTTCATTCATCTTATCAAGAAATCTTTTTAGCAAAAAACTTTTCATAAACTTCATATATTCTTCATTCTTGATAAAAGTTTTCTTTGCCAACACTTTGATTTAAAGTGTAAATCTCTCTTCATACTTAACTTGTATTATTGGTTAAGAGAGATCATTGGTTTGAAAACTTTGATATAAAAACTCAAACTACTTCATTATCAATTAATTCATCAAAGTTTTCTTCATAAACACTTGAACTTTGTTACTTGCTATTTATTGAAGTGTTATCCTAACTTTCTAAATACTTGATTTGATTATATCATTTGGTAAGAGAGTTCTTTCAATTATAAAATTATCATTTATACTTTGGTGGTTTCGAGAGCCTTGTAAAAACTCGATTGTTGTTAAGGATAAGTGCTCCTTGTTGTAAGTCACTTAAGGATAAGTGTTCATTGTTTGTAAGTCGCTTAAGGATTGAAACTCATTGTTTGTAAGTTACCATTATATTTCATTTGGTCTTGCTCGTGACAGAGAGCTTGGTAACGGGAACGTAGAACACATCGTGTATCGAACCCCATTAAATTGATTTGTTATCTTTACATTATCGCACTTTACTTTACATTGTCATTTAATTGTGCTATATCTATACTTGAATTTAGTTATTGAACTTGCATATTTAATTCTCATATCATACTTTGCACTTATATCTTGTGTGGTAAATAGTTTTGAGACTAAGAGTCGAAAAAATTTCAAAAACCAATTCACCCACCTCTTGGTTAGTTATTCTTGGTTTATCACCTAACTACATACTCAATGAGGCACAGAAACGTTCTTACCATGAAGAGCAACGCGAACAATACCACTATGTAAATCATCGCATTGACATGTGAGTTCAGTTTTTTTGACCCAAATCTTTTCAGAAAAAAGATGTAATCTTGGTCAATTGAGTTATTAACTCAATCAAGTAACGCACTTGATTAGTCAAGAATCTAACATGGCTAGTTAGATCTTATTTATTTTTCCTATTCAAGGGCTTACAGCATTTGAGTCTAATGTGACCTAAAACACCACAATTATGACGTGGAAATGAATTTAGGAACAATCCTAGATTTCAAATTTTGAACCTTGGGTGGAGGAAATCTATGTTGGTCCGATGATTTTGATCATCGGACACCTATATTGTTGGTCTTATTCTTATTCAAGAGCTCGTGACACTTAGATCTTATGTGTTCAATCTCACCACAATGGTGATACGTGGGGATGAACCTAAGAGTAATTCTAGATCTCAAGTTTTGAACCTTAGGCTTCGAGGTAGGTACAAACTTATATTTCGAAGAAACAATATGGGAATTTGTTTCATTAAACCCTACACCTCTTCTATCTCAAATTGTTTTATTCAAACCTATAATGTTATCAATTTTCTTAGATCCGCTAGAAAAATATTGGAGTTGGGTATTTGATTTTTTTTAGATCACTTATAAAAGATTTAACCTTAATATTTAAAGACTTTATCTCAACCCTTAATTGATTCAAACTTTTAATGGATTCCTCAAGTTCGGCTACAAGACTCACATTTTTCTAATTCAAGATCATTCAATTTTTTAAAGGCAGAGCGATTTTCTTTTTTCAACTTAAGGCACTCCTCAGACAATTGGTCATAAGCCTCCCGAATTTTCATATCACACTCGGATCTCGAATCTGGAACTGGTTGACTTATCTAGACAAATTTTGGGTCAATGATTGCTATTAAGCTCTGATACAATCTAAAGTTACTAGTTAGACCCTAAAATCACCTACAGGGGATGAATAGGTGAATAATGCGGAATTAAAATCGTTGTTGGTTAATATTGCAACAAGCCACAAAAATAATTACTCTAGATCCAATTCATGTGAATTAAATATTCTATGTTGGATTGCTGTTTTGTATGAAATCAATATAATATAAACAACACGAAAAATTGATGAAGGAGAAAACTCTTAATCGGGTAAAAACTCCGGGACTAAGCTAGTAATATTCACTATAAACAATAAGAACTTATAGTATTGTCCAGCTTAGAAAACCTACTAGACTCGCTGAACTAATTCCTACAATCTTCACGACTCGTTGGAACGTACTTCACTCATACCTATTCCCGATTTTCTGGAATTGTCTATCTCATATAGATCACCAAAACAGATTGTTCTTGTGCTTTTCCCGTGCTTCTGGTCTAACCTCCATTAATCTTCAACAATCTCTGAAAACTATTGAGAAAGTAACTTCTTGTTTATATTTAGGAAGTGAGTGTTTTGAATTATTTGTATTTGATGTTTTTCACATCTTGTGATTGATTGATCTCAAGAATCAAATGTTTAATCTCAATGCAAGGATACGTATTGGATCTTGGAATAATATTATGAGGATGTATTATAATGATCAACCACACCCAAAAAACGAAATGAGCACTAGGTATTTATAACAAAAGGTATTTGGATAGTATAGTATAGATAGAACCCTTAAAAATCGCGAACTAGAGTTTCTCGAACAATACCGTCACTCGAGCACCAAGCTAGCAACAGGTGAGCAAGAGTTAAGCTAGTGGTGAACGACAATGATTCTGCTTTTTCCACTTGAGCTTCAACTAAGCGACAGGTTACCATAAATTTGACGACTTTTTCTCAGTATTCCAGACTCGAACTTAAAGACTCCTAATTTATTCCCCCCCCCCCCCCGTAAAAAAAGACTTATTGACTTTTACAACTCTTTATAATAATCATTTTGTCTAAAAGGTTATCAATACAACATAAATCCTAACAATTACTTTAAATTCTAAACTCAAACAAACCTTTCAAGATTATCTATTTGAAATGTTTACAATTTTTTCACTTTTATCTTTATCTCTTCCTTGGCATATAAATTTCTTAGGGAAATATTCAATTTAGACTTTCAAAGACTTTTATAAATTTAAAAAAATTAACTATATTCAATCAATACTTTTTAAAAATTCTTAAAAGTCACGACTTTTGCTTATTGAAGAGATTTTTGAGTCAGCATATGCCAAATTTCTCTAAAATCTCTTCTACCCAAACAAAATACTTCAAAAAATTGTCGAAATATGTTTAAAAGCTTTTTCTTAGTCTCAAAAAGAAAATTTTGATTTTTCAAAAGCACTACCAAATGAGCCCTAAGTCAAGACCTTTTAAAAAACTTAAAATGTCAAGAGTATTCAAAATGTCAATGATTTTTATAAAAAACTTTCACGTACTAACTTTTAAGAAAAAAAATACAAATACAAAATCTCATAAAAAGTTTCGGCTTCGTCCCAAGATTTTAAAAGACTTTCACACACACACAAAAAAAATTATTTTCATTAATAATATTTCTCTTTGTTCTTCAATATTTTTTTTCTCTTTCTTCAACTTATTATTATCATCTGTGGATGAGTAAAACTAACGTCACAATTTTAGTTCATTTTAAGAGAAATTTTGACACAATAACTGACGGAATATAATAAAGAAAAGAGTAATTCTCATTAAAAATGTTTTTGGTAGTGTATTACATAGAGTGGCTTAGCATGACCATTGTCCCCATTGTCACTATTTGTAGACATAACAACAAGATTCCATCGCCCTTAGTCACATCATACCATATCGAAAAATCTCGGCTTGGACTTTCCGCTTGAGCCTTATCGAGTCGAGTTGGCTCGCTTTGTTTTTTGGGGAAATTTGTGGCATCCTAGACTTTTGCAATTGTGGTTATGCTTATTTTATCTCATATTTATAACAAAAAAAATATATCTATTTCTACAAATTTTGATTGATGTAACAATAACTTGTTTTAAAGGCTTCAGTAACTGCAGCTGCTTATATGTTGTAGGCAGCTACGCCTACCTTTTTTTTTACAGGTGCAAGCAACTCTTTTTAAATAATACGAACCATTTTGGCACTCGTGTTTGTGTGGCTCATCAATGGCCAGCCGATTGGTATAACTCGACCAGTCACACGGGTCGACTCAGGCTGGGACCTCGATTTCTCGAATCGCCTAAGTCATCGAGCCAAATTGACATCCTTGATAAATTCTATAAATGTTTATAATTTTTTTTTATTAAGTCTATAAACACTTTCAGTGATTATATAAAAAGCATGTCTACTTAAAATCATTAACTTATAAAAAATTAAAAATGAAATGAGAAATAACTTAAAATAAAGTAAGAAAAGTCAATGTGCATTTGATTTGTTATATTCAAGTTGTTTTCAATTTTCTGTTTTGTAAAACACTTATAATTATAATGGGTAGAAAGAAAATGTGGAAAATTGGTAGAAAGAAAATGTTTTACTGGGAATTGAATTGCTTAGAATTTGTTTTATTGGGAATTATAATTAATTGTATTTGATTGTTATAATTTTTCACCTGAAAAATATTGAAAATTTTCATCTTTTGGTGTTTGTTTAGCTTTGTCTTCCCGGAAAATTGTATTTTGTAGCACAAATTCCAATGCATTACTTTCGACCCAAAATTGATGGAAAACTCTTCGTGTGCTATGGAAAGCTGACGTGGCACATTTATATTGTTAATTTGTCCACTTGGAATAAAAATAAAAATAACCCAAAATAAAAACATTATCCTCCCACTTTCATTTTCTGCACCATGACTGAACTCATTTCCATGTCAATTTCAGTTCAGCCACATGCATTAACAATCCTGAAGATCACGATTTGCAATAAAAAAAATTACGATCGCAGCCTCCTCTTCCCCTTACACATCCGCCGCCTAGTTTCTTGGCTTTCGTCTTCAATGGTTTCTTGGCAAAGTTTTTTCTGCAATTCAATGGCTTTTTTGAATTCGAGCTAAATTGAGAAATACCCATATATGTATCTTGTCCGCCATAATGAGTAGGAGGTAATGGTGGTGGTGCGCGACCGTGATTCTCAACACCAGCGTCGGAATTAGGGATGCACTGTGCACGATTCACTGCATTCGAACAGGTAAGAGATGCAATCCGTTATAAATTGTTTCTTGATGATATGGGACTATGAAATTGCTCACCTTGATGAGTATTAGGGGCCTATAATGGAGTATGGTCGTGGGTGTTGGGGGGTTGGCCGGAATTGGTGTTGAAACCGTCCGTAAAGGCATATTTTGAGCCTGAATTTTCGGTGATTTTGGAACTGTTGTCCAATTTTTTGAATGGAATTGAAGAGTGGGATGATGAGATGTTGATGGTGTGGAAATCCTGTGGTTTGTCTAGCGGTATAGTGGTTGAATTTTGGAGTAGAAGGTGCGGGCTCCATGAGGTAGAGTGGCTCCGTTCCCTGATGGTGTTGCCTTGTTTCAATTGTCAATTTGCCAAGAAAACAAAAAACCAGCTCAGAGTTGGGAATTTGAATTCCTTATTTTCGTGGAATTGGGGGTCACGTGCAAGAAAGTGAGAAAATCAATTGACTGAAAAAAAAAATTCCTATCAAACATGTTAAAAGTGGAAAATGGCAAAATAATTTCCATCTTCCATGGAAAATCTTCTCTATCAATCAGGGCCTTAAAACTTGTTTGATTTGATATTTTTATAAATATACTTTCGAATACAAGAATAAACTTATGATATTTTAGCATTTTCAATTAAAACACCAAATACACTCAAAAACGAGATATAAGTGTTTAACTAAAAATTTATTTAAATAAAAAATTTTAAAAATAAAAAATATGAAAATTTAAATTTTTTAAAAAATTCAAAAAAATAAAATTCTGAAAAAAAATAAAAGTTCTTATTAGCAATTTAAATAAATTGTTTACTTTTTTATTTAAATAAAAATAATTAAAAACTCTTGGTCTACATTATTATTTTTTATTTGCTATGATTTATCAAATCAATTTATTATTTGATTGCATTTTATCTTAATAAAACAAGTAAACATATAAGATTTATCAACTTTAAAATATATGGATGGTATGATGATATATTAACATAAATTATTTTATTTTTTAATTAATGAAATTAATAAAATAAAATAACACAAAATATATTGATAAAATTTTAAATAAAACGTGTGTTTGAATCTCAAAATAGAAATCTGTAAATAAACTAATAAAAATTCGTGATCTTCGAACTGTACTTAACCATAAAATCTTAGGAGTCGACTTGAGGTTGAGTTCAATCGTATTTGAATCGGTCATCGGACTCAGAGTTGGGCTAAGCGAAAAAGATGCGTTGGTCCCCATTCTTTTGGATCCCTATTTGCTTAGCTCTTCTCTCAATCTTCCTGTTAAGGATTTTCCCTTTCAATTCTCCACACAATCAACCTAAAGAGGTAAAAATTTGTTTCCAGTTCTATATTATCATCTTACCGTATTGTAATCTATTGGATCCTCACCAGTGTCTTCTTTCAGAAACTTTTCACTGTGGAAGAAATTGCTCTATTCAATGGCACTGATCCTCAATTGCCTATTCTTCTTGGCATTCTTGGGTATTGCTCTTTGATTTTTATAATTATTGACATGCATTTTCTTCTGGATAGTTCCAAAAGCTTCTCTTTTAATAAATCTCGTTTTTCTATCAGGTCAGTGTTTGATGTAACTAAAGGCAAAAGCCATTACGGTGCCGGAGGAGGTTATAACCATTTTGCAGGAAGGTCCGTTCTCCTTTCTCTACATGTTTGTTTGGATATTATCAATAGAGCATGTTAAGCTTAGTTTATACAATTAACATTTTAAGTAATATTGCTTATTAAGTGAAAAAGTAAGTTCCGGATATAACTTATATGAAACTATAGTATGATAATTAGGCTACGCTCAGCATAGCCCACAACCCCATCACGCACAAAAGTGGACATACATTTAATTTCATGAAAACAACTCTGAGACAACAGTCTCAAGAGGAGATTATCAAGTTGGGAATGATAGATATCTACAACATACTTGATGGGAGTGTAGAAATTCGAGTCATAATTGTGGCTTGTTGGAATTGATAAATTCAGACATTTTGCCTAAATGTTGCATAGAATCAGCAGAGTTCTTTAATTGCGAGTTATTTTGGTTTCTTGATTTTATGCTTCTAAATTACGTAATATCTCTAGGATTCTTCTTTTTTTGTTGATTGTATAATTGTAAAATAGCTTAAAATAGTTGTCCCATTTTCCTTTCAATACTATGTAACTTTCTGATTCAATGCAAGATAATTTTTTTCCAAAAAATGAACTAGTATGTTACATTCACAATGTAGAATCTGCAAGTCCTTTTAAAAAGCATATTGAGCATTTGTTTAAAAATTGTTTTAAGTGCTGAATATTAAGACCATGGCGATCTTTATAGTTTTTATTGAAAATATACAATAGTCGGTTAGTCACAGATCATGTACATGAGTAGAAACTCTACTTTCACAACTCATATTTATCATATATAATTCATGCTAACAATTGCTCTCAATTGTTAGATAGCATTTCACTATAGAAAAATGCTGAAGACTTTCTATGGCCATTCGTTTGGACATGATTTATGTATTCGACTAAGTAGTTAAAGACCTGTCTTAATTTACACAAGCTAGATCGTGCTTACTTCATGACTTTGGTACGAGTTTCATATCAATCCATTTGTTTTAACCTCCTTTAATTGGCTACAAATGCATGTTGACATTTGTCTACAGTGCTACCTATTAATAATACTTGAGAACTTGATATAAAGTTTTCATTAACATTTTCTGTAATATCATTGATTCTGATATTCATTTGATATAAGAAAATATGTGATGATTCTGTCAAGGTACAGAAAATAGTGAGATTTTTATCTCCTTTTTGGCATTTTAATATTTGAAACCATGATTTTCTCAGGGATGCTTCCCGCGCATTTGTTTCGGGAAATTTTACAGGTATAGATTCTATTTCAGTTGTACCCTCTCAAATAATACCTCTAAGATTAGACTTTTTCCGTCTCATTTATATCCCCTGCAACTTTATTTCCTATTTTTTCCTTGTACAAAAATGTGTAGTTGTCGTTTGTTATATGAAATTGGCGTTGTATGGCAGGGTTTTAGGATTAGCTTTAAGAAAGAGGCATTTATTTGTTTTCAATGGATGGAAAGAAAGACCAATTAGTTAGAAAGAGGCATTTATTTGTTTTCAATGGATGGAAAGAAAGAACAATTAGTTACAAAGGCGAAGAAAGAATATGATGGATAGAGTAATTTATGCGTCTTGCTTATAACATGTTGGAAATAGGAAGGAAGCCCATAAATTCTTAGCGTCTACCTTGAGGGTCTGCAAGAGAAGGAGAAAGCATTCTCGCATAATAGGTTGCTATAAGGATTATCACAATATCGGTTGTTACCTCTATATCCCTTAGCAGTGTCTCTATTTATTCACCCCAAGAATGAACTATCCATTGTTTCACAAGATGTATTTAATTAACACGGATAGACAAGGAAGCAAAAACCTGCATATGAAAAAGAAACAAAATTTAAATCTTGTTCCTATTTCGTCTTCTCCTCCTTTATTTAAATTCTACTTTTTTGAACATGCATATCGAATTCTCCTTTCCTTTCCCATTTCTGTCAATGGAAACAGAGTGCTAGATTTGAAGCATTCTCATGCATTTGAATTAATTTATTGAATAATTATCCTTGTGCAACAGCCATTATGTGGTCGGAGAAAAACGTCCAATTTGGAAGTCTAGAGCTAAATCATAGGTCCTGCATTGGGAATTGTCTATGGTAGTTCATCATGTCTTGGCAATCTCTAATGTATTGGCTGTCAGCTTTTAGTCATGGTTTTGCTTAATTGGTGGCATTTCATAATTGTTCTATATGCCGAATTTTGGTCATAGGTCATTTGTTTAGCAACTTGCAGTCCAAGTTGTCTAATGAGCCATCGTAGTTGGGGGCAACAGTGTAGTCAAAATCATGCTGAAACTGGGACTTCAAGTTTTCTTGGCTTCCATCTCTTCTTCTGATCTATCTATACATTTGTGATGCAAGAGCTGTACTTGGTAAAAAAGTACATGTTCTTGTTTTACCTCCGTTTTGACCTGAGTGGATTCTCCTCTATTTCTTCTTCACAATAAATTTATCTCTGCAACCCTGAGATATTTATTTTTCTCATCACCAAGTTCTTTCACGAACTCCAATTCTGAGTTCCTAAAATTTGATTGTTATCAGAAATTACAGCTTTCATTCTCCTCAATTACAACTTAAAACTTTATGAACATTTGCTTTAATCTTAACTTATTATTTCCCAAACAGTCAAATATTGCCTGCTGGTTCTGCTACTGATTCTCTGGCTGTTGATAGTAACGAATGTTGATAGACGTTGAGTTCATTTTGCGAGAAGGCTGACCATCTTTTAAGTAATTAGGCCATTTTGGAATTTCTTTTTCAAGCAAGTTCGGGGTAGTTTTGTTGAAAGATTTCAGAATTTATGATGACACTGTTTTTGGACAGACTGCATATTTGCTATTGTAAAAGCTGGACAGGCAGTCTTCTGACTTATGTTATGCTTGCAATTGTCCATTGAGCATTGGTTGAAGGAATTAACTGGTGATTCCTAATATTTGGTACACTTGTTGTCCTTTTGAGAGAATTGAGAATATTTTTTTCTACTTTTATGTTATAATTCCTGCTCTTAAATTCGTAATTTAACAATTTACATTTTAATGCCAAAAAATGCTGGAAGATTGCGTAAAAATAAATAAATAAATCACCTCTTAGGGTTATCTAATTTTTTAACTCCTGATTTTGATAGAGTCACCTGCTAACTTGAGCATCCTCTCCCCCTGTCCCCCAACATGTAGGAGGAGCATGGTGGGTAGTTTTAGCCGATTCAATATTTCCCTTGTTTATTTTGATAACTATAGCATACGATGCAATATCAACTCATTTTGTGTTTCGTAAATCATGTTCATGGATAAACAGGTGAGGGACTTACTGACTCCTTGCATGGTTTGTCTAGCACTGAGGTAAGTCAATATTTCCTAAGTTTGTTTTGCATATTTTGGGAGGTTCGGATGCCACTCTATAGTACATATTTTTCAAAAGCTTGTCTAGGCACTCGTCAAAGCCCGAATTGTAGTGTGAAGCATTTGAGGTGCAATTCGTAGCGAACTCCCTTATCTAAGCACGGCCGGCCCAAAATAGTGCAAAACTGAGAAAAAAGACATGCTGATTAAACTTTTTCATCTCTCTTTCCACAGTATTGCTTTCTTCTATTTTGCTAAATTGCCTTGGTTTTTTGGCTGTTGAAATGGCATCAATTAAAAGTTACTTAGAAATATTTTATTTGTAAATAACTTTTGATCGTATTTTGGTATGGAAATTCTGCAATATTTTAGCTGGAAAATTTTGTCTATGAAGAATCTCTATTGGATATAATGCAAGCTTTATTTTGATGAAACATGCTCCTCCTTTGCATTTTGGGCTTAAGTGTAACGACTCAGGTCTCTATACCCAAGTCGTTATCATATCGTACGTATTGTTCGCTTTGGGAGGGCTTAGACCCATCTTACCCCTCACAGCTTTCTGACGCGTCCCCCAAAATTCGAACTCATGATCTCCATCATATGGGAGACTTAAATTGAAAGCCGTGAGGGGTAAGATGGGCCTAGGCCCTCCCAAAGCGGACAGAATGTTCGATATGATAACGGCTTGGTTATAGAGGACTGGGTTGTTACATTAAGCACCAAGAATCCTAAATGCCTTAGTGCACTTCGCTTATTTAATGTCTATTTTAGGGTCAATCCACAATCTTTACAGTCCACACATTTATACAAATGCCTACAACACATGACCCCTTCAACTCTTCCAGGGGAAATAAAAGAAGAAAAGAAGCCCTCCCTTACCACTTTCCCTCCACTGCCAAAATGCAGTGCCCTCTTCTGTCTATTAGATTAAGACAGGTTTATGCATTATGCTGTTTCTTGAATTGATGTTCTTTTTTTAATTATTAGTTCCATTTCTTACGTCTGAACATTATGTATCTTAAGGTGAAAAGCATTGTTGAATGGCGAGATTTCTACTTCAGGACTTACATGTGAGTAATAACTCACTCCATTATTTGAATTTGTTGACAACTTGATGTAAATAATAAAATTTTCAAGTAAAAACTATCCAAGCAAATGCCTGTCAAGAGTACTTCTATTTCCAGCTTTAATAGATGCCGCCAAATATGGCAGTGCAGATGCATATTTGCCATAAAGTTTTGTTAATGCATTCTTAAGTCTCAGATGTAGAAATCAAATTGTTAATGTTTCCACACGATCAGAGTTGCAGAAACATCTCATTTCCCACAAAAATTCATGTGATTGTTTGTGCATATGTTCTCTTTAATAAGTTTTTCCCCCTAAACTTTGCTTGAAATTGAGGGAGATCATGAAGTCCTCGGGATTTTACTAGTGAAATTACTTGGGATTTCAATCAATTGACAATTTTCCAATGACCGTGTTTTTGCATTTTCCAATCTTCTGTTTCCTCGTATCCTAAAACTCTGTCCATTATATATGTGGTGGCAAATGCTTGATTGTTTGAGTGCAATGATTTGTTGCTTTGTCCTTGAATTGTTACTCACAGATTCGTGGGTAAATTGGTTGGTCGCTATTATGATATTGAAGGCAACCCCACGAAGTACTTGAAAGGGGCTGAAGCAAAGGCTGCCAGAGGTGCACAGCTACTTGAGAAACAGAAGAAAGAAGAAGCTCAAGTACCCAGCTGTAATTCAAGATGGAGTCAAGATGAGGGTTCAGAGGTATGACTTTTAGATCATCCATAAGCTTTCATTATTCCGGACAGTTTGTAATAGCGGAATATGCCCCCAACAATTATGTTTGGCCAAGTAACTTTTACCTTTGAAAAAAAAAAAATTCTAATGACGAATCAAAAAATCTATTTACTTGAGAGCTTACTTATTAAGTAAACTTAATAAGCTTAGCCGAATGCAAATGTAGTAGAGTTTCTACAAATTTTGAGACTGATTACGTTATTAGATACACGGGATAATGTGCAATCAAAGCTTTGAGCGTCACAAATGAGTGTTCTCTAACTAGCAAGACTAGCTATGACTTCTAAAAACAGTTTACACATTTATTTTATGTAACATAGAAAACCCATAACTTGCATTTCAGCTCAAATGATTTGTTACAGGTATGGTGCGACAATGGCTATCCAAGGTTAGTCCAGAGACCAGTAGAAATAGCTTTGACTGGGAAAATGAGCAAACGATGTGCTTGCTTCAAAGAAGATGAAATGGGTCAGTCCGGTTTGGAAGTCTATGAAGGATGCGATTATTTTGCCATGAAATGTCGATTATAGTAAATCTCTTTCTTGGAAACTTGAAAAGATTACACCACAGAAAGTAACGAGAAATAAAGTTGTTAGTTATAAGTAGCTTAGTATTTTGAGTTACATCATAAATTTATGATACACAATTTTAGCATTTGTACATCTATTCAAAGCAGTCTTGCACGTACTTCAGATGCTCCGAGTAATTTGATTGTATTCCATGGAAATTAAGAAAAGTTGTAGTATTTTACTTGTAGGGTATTATATTTGATTAGATATGTCAAGGGGGTAACTAGATAGTGAAAAATGAGATCGTCTTTGTCCAACAAAATTTTGCCTTCTTTAGAGTCTTGATTCTTTTTAATCTCCAGTGCCATGAAACTTGTTTTGATAATTTTGTGATATTAGTTTTACGCTGAGCATGGGCAGAGTCAAAACTCGGATTCAATGAGATGCATCCTCTCAAATCTCATTTGTGTCTCCTCGGTCTCTTATATTGATCATCTCGAAGTGAATTGTTTCAAGCAGCTCGAGTCTGTCGTATTATGAGACTTCACATTCAATATCCGAAGATGATGGATCTTGAGTATTTAAAGAGTTCTTTTAAGAAAGGGACCCCTAGGGCTCTAATGTAAAAACAAAAAGTCAATTTGAGAGAATAGTTTGGTTAATCCTTTTTATTTACTTTGATTGATTCCAAGACACTTTTACTGTTAGGGGATATGGTATAATGCTGTTTTGTATGTGTATAACAAAATGACAAGTTTCACAACACGGGAACGAAGTTAAACAAAATAACAACTTGGTATAAACCAAAAGTAGAAATGAAAAAGAAGAATGGGTTAAAGGATCCAAGGCAAGGGATAACACTATTTTCTTAATACAAATTTGTCCAACAATGGTGCTAATAGAGTAATGGCAATTGTCCCTCAAGATGCAACGGATTACTTCTTTGTAATAGAAGCACTTCAATATATAGGGCAACCACGAATTTGAACGAATTTTTCTCTTTACAAAGAATGATTTTGAATGCAAAGTTTTTGGAGAGTTTTGATAAGAATTTTGATGCAAGACCCAAAAATATAATTTGGGATGTCTAAATGACACGTCCAAAAGGTCCAATATATAGAGGTTGAAGGGTTGTGGATGGAAAGACACGCTCCAAAACTCATGAACATTTATCAAAGGTCGCAGCCTTTCCTGTTGCTCGCTTGCCTCCCGTGCAACACTCGAGCACCAAAAGCAGAAAGTTTGTCGCTCGCGTGGCATTGGCTGCAGCTCAAGCGACAGTCGGGGTACTTTTAAAAATGGATTGGTCAAACCCCCTAATTTCCACTTTAAATTTTCAACAATTGTATATTTCCACAATGGTCATTTGGTTGTTAAAAGACAAAGATGTCATTAAGTATGTTATACAATTATGAAATATTGTTTTGTTTAAAAGACAATATTACCCTTTTAGTTAACAAGTGAAAACCAAACACTTCCTATTTAAAATTTCAAAATCAGCTAACTTTTCTTATCTATTATTCTAATACAGATAAAAATTATCTCATCTTTCATCTACTTCAACTTCAAAATCTTAGAAATCTATAAACGCTGAACAAGAAAATATTTTTTTATATCAATCACTTTGAATCAATAAGTATATTTACATATGTTTAATTTCGTTCTTATTAAATTAGTATATGTTTTTAATCAATAAATTTATTTCTACATAGATTAACATGTAGATAATTTTTTTTAATAAATCTATAATTTTTTTAAGCATAAACAAGAAAAAAATTCATCTACATGTATATTTTTTTCAAACAGATTCATGACAATGCTAATTTCTGGCCAGCCTTAACAACCAACCCAAGCAGCTGGGCCGACTGTTAACATAGTTTGCTCGACCTTTTTTATAATAAATTTATGTTGCCTAGTGGTTGAGCCGATTTTTCACTATTTTTTTATAATTAAAACCATGTTTCATCATTCAGATATGATTGTAATGCCGATTTGTTACTTTGGTGATTTCAAGCTGGATGAAAAAGATCGATGGGTATGAAAAAGGACGAGTGATATACGTGGTGGTATTCCAATTTCCATAACATTGAGTGCATCATGTGCGGGAATGTACCATGATTTATAAAACAAGCTGAATGTCGATCCCTCTCAGTATGATATGGAATTGAGATTTCAATTCAACGAGCATTCATTCATTCTGATTCCACCTATGAGGTTACATTTGATGTTGAAGTTAATTATCTACTTGAATTGAACAATATGCACACGACTGCTCTTTGCGTAACTTTAGTGAAGAAAAATGTCGTCGAAAGTGAACACGAAAATTCGGATGGAGGGGGATCACAATGCCAATGATTTTTAAATACATTGGAGATAGCTCGTGAGGATGATGTGGTTATTTTCGAGACAATTGTTTCCCATCGTGATGTCGATGTTATGCACAGAATTTCGTTGATAGTTTGTGATAACGATAATGAATTACAAATAAGGATTTGATTGTTGTATCCCATCAGAGACATGTGGGGCGGGAGCACAGGACTGGATCGAGTGGGCCATCATCTAATTTTTTGCATGTGGTTTCCTATGATGAGTATTTATATGATGAGCAACTGTTTGAAACAAAGAAAGATTTGTAGGAAGCTGTGCACCGAATTTCACTGAAATACAACTTTGAGTTTAAAGTGAAAAAATCAAGAAACATTTTTTACGAATATCTGCGTCAATGATAGTTGCTATTGGCGTCTGCGAACAATGAAGATGGACACGAAAAAGTTATTTGTAGTTCGCAAGTATACACGAAAACAAACTTGCGAAGTGGGAATTTGTAGAAAAGATCACAGACAAGCCCAAGCGTGGTTTGTTGGTCGACATATAATGCACAAGTATCAAGACCCACCACGGATGATCTACAGACCTTAGGAAATCATTAATGACGTCTGTTGATAGTACAGAGTAGTCATAAGCTACCAAAGGCATGGAAGGCGAAAGAATGCGCGTTGGAAGATTTAATAGGCTCGATCGAGGAGAGCTATGCTAAATTGGCTAGGTATTGCCATATGTAAACTAATCGTGGCTCGACATTTTTTTATTGAGACGAAGGCTGAGAATTGTTTTAAATTTTTCTTCATGGCTCTTGGACAATGCATTTAGAGATTTCGAAATGCGATACAACCTCTAATTTTAGTCGATGGTATAACTCTGAAATCTAGATACGAAGGCAAGTTGATCATTGCTACATGTCAAGATGCCAACATCCAAATTTACCTTCTTGCATTCGGTATAGTTAATGGCAAGAAATGATTTGTCGATGCATTGGTTCTTTACGAAGTCGAGAGAAGTAATTAGGGTAGTCAAGGACCTTACCTTTGTAACTGATCGGGGACAGTCTATAATAAATAGTATCGCTGAAGTTTTTACCGAGACACATCATGGTTATTGCATGTATTATATACAAGGCAACCTGAAAATTAGGTATCGATGCAAAGGTATCGTTTCATTATTCAGAAGAGCGGTCAAAACTTATAGTGTTAAAGAGTGTAATAAGTCCCGATTGAAATAGGAAGTAAATCATTCCAAGCATGAGAGTATCTAACAAAAATGGGGATTGAACATTAGGTACACTCATATTTTTCAGGATGTCGATACAATATGATGACGTCGAACAATGTGGAGCCTCTCAATACATTATTCAAGAAGGATCGAGAGTTATCAATTTTCACATGATTGAGAACATTCGTAACAAGCTGCAGAATGTGCTAGCACCGGCTTAAGAAGATAAACTCTTCAAGGCTCTGGAGGTTGCGAGGAAGTTGAATGTAGAACCACTGGATGACTTGCGCTTCTCTGTGAAATATGTACGTAATATCGCATACACTGTGGACTTGACTGACTTGTAGTCGATTTCAATTGGAGAGTTTTCCATGTGAGCATGTAGTCACAGTAGCTATGTATAGAGGTTTAACAGCGAAAATCGTATACTCTCATTATTACACAGCTGATTATTGGAGAGCGATGTATGCTGAAACTATATTTCCTCAACCGAATGAAGCCAAATAGGAAGTTCCTACCATAGTCTTCCACTTAATAATGTTTTGCAACTCGAAATTGAATCGTATGATCCTGGATGTCCACGTATGTCTAGAATACCATCTATCGAAGATTTTCCTTGTCCTCGTAAGTGCTACAGTGTAGAGCAACAGGGTACATTCGTCAATTTTGTACAAATCAAATTCCTCTAAATGACAATTAGACGGATGTGTAATGGTATCGCTGTTAAAGAATAATATTTACATTTTTTTTACAATTATTTCACAACTAAATATACAATATTTACATTTTTTTTACAATATTTACGGATCACAATTGAATTCACACAAATCATACGCTAACTGTTTCCTCCAATTTTATATCTAGGATTGATTGATTCCATCAACCTTATGTGTTATATTAAAATTTTTAATATACTTTACTGCGAACATGTCACAATCACCGTTGCAATTAAATAATAATGTATTAGCTCAGCACCATGTAGCTAAAAATGAAGTTTTCAAATTAAAAAATTATAAATACTTACGATTTCGACTGTCTCGCTGTCATTGTGTCCTGCACGACAACTAATATGTCCTGCACAATCACACCCGCTTGTTTAGTCATCAAAGGAACGATCACAGCCACCAGCTCCAAATTAAGCTCAAGTTGACCCTGTGTCGGACATGAATGATCGGAGTTATACTCATATGTAGTGAAATCAGCAAAGATGATCTCTATGGCAAAGTAGTGATGATTCGCTATCACTAGAATGTACATGTACGTACAAACCTCCCATGACTTTCTCCTGAAACTCGGCCACATCCTTATGACCCACTCGAAAATATAATCAGGCACCATGAACTCATTACCCATAAGTTGGAGCAACTAATACTCAATGTTAACAATGCGTAGGAACTCGGTACTCAATATAACTTGGTCAGGAATGTCAAATGATCTCGGATATCTTTGAGCCAAATCGCGCAACAAGTCCATAGCTAGGTCGATGTGATACATCAAGAAACACCAATAAAAAAGGAGTTATTTCGTATAATAAAAAAAAAATTATGTATACTTAGTAAATAACAATTGAAATATTACACTTTCGTCATCGGTGAGCCAAGCTCAGGAAGTCATGATGTTATGAAACCACTTATAAGCGTCCGGGATATTCCTTTGAGCTATCGTGTGGCTAGCTCTTGAAAAAAAGACAGAAAAAATGTTAAAAGAAGTATAGATGAGTTACGTAGCGTACTTTACTAAAATCATAAAATACTTACCCTAGCATAATTTTTCTCTACTCTGTCTTGAACGCTTTCAACTTGGAATGGTCCACCTCTTAGAAGAGATTGGTGTACGTCCCATCAATGAATGCCATCCTCTTCGCCTCAGTTGTGAAGCGAGAAACGATGATCAGATGGCGATCTCAGCTTCTTGTCGACCACCTTCTACGGCACATCACCAGCATGCTTCATACCCTCTGTCACGATAGGCGTCCTCTCCTTATCCGCCCCCCCTCCGTCTCGGCGATCACTACCTCCTCCGTCGAGGCTCACCATCTTCTTCGTCATCAAGGCCACTCCCTCCATCCCAAGCATATCCTCTACCCCCCCCATCGAGGCCACCCCTCCCATTCCACGCATTACAAAAATGATTCTAATTCACTATCATTTGTCCACAATGGTGTGTGACCTCGATCTCTGTCACACCGTCTTTTACTCCTCCCTGGTCTGTTAGCCATATCGTCTCGGAACGCTGTGACTTCATCCTGAAGGACTGTTATATGGCCTCATATCACTGCAACATCATGACATAAATCTGATACCTCGTTGGTCAACTATCCTCGCAACGCCCATACCTCATCTCACAGCATGCCCACCTCCTTTCTCAACTCTCGTCTTAAAGCTCACACCTCCTCCACCATAAATCCAGTCAGAGAGAAAAAATAATTACTCTAACCGTGTGCAGGAAAAAAATCTCATCAACGGAGATGATCCCATCAACAGAGGCGATCGTCGATCAACTGGACTATGGTCCTATACAAATAACAATATTAAATATTATTAACTTAATTAAAATAGGCTAACTCATATAAAATGGTAATCAATAAATAATATTCAATTTACATACCTAATATTGGTCCCATGATGGAATCCGACATCTGATCATCTTGAGTATGCAGGATGGTTAATTCATGCACAAAACCTAGACTTTCCACCTTCGTTGACGGTGTCAACTCAGTTAGGACTTAAGCTGGCATATTGAAATTTCAACTAGTTAATGATCATGTGTTGAGATTTTGAAACGAAATACAATATAAATTGCAAATGTATAATACTCACCTGATGGTCGTCAAGGAAATGTCATAATTGTCTGCCAAATGGACATCTGTTTGCTTGGAATGCTTGCCAATGATGCATTCGAGAACAACGTGTCTCCCCTAGCCTCGAAAATTGGGCACCTAAGATGGGACAATCTCATATGCTCAAATCTGTAACACGTACAATTATTATATATAAATTTAGTATAAAAAATATTTTAACATTGAAAGAGTGTTTGATACACATTATGGAGAAGAAAATGCATTTTACAATATGACGTGATGGAAAATATGTGGTCAAAAAATAAGAAAAAAATTTGGATTTATCTGTGATATTATTTTATTGAAAAATGTGTGGTTGAAAATGAGTTTTGAAAGAATGAATTTTTTGAAGAATGTGTATCAAACAGGGGCTGATTTTGTAAAACATTTACCTGCACTGCTGGGACGGTCCATAAGTATTGTACTTATGCATGGACCCCTTAGGTTTTGAATGTGATCTAGTGTAGATGTGTACGGTGTCCTCAAAATATCTTAGTCCCCATGGATAGATGTTGAAGGTATCGATGCATCAGTAACTTCCAAATATAAAAGATCAATCGCAATCTTCTTGTGATGACACATCACCAGGCTCTCAAGGATATAGATCAGTCCCAACTTCAATTTGTTCAACATCTGATCGCACTCCCTGATTGCGTCAATCAACTGCGGTAGAAGCACCGTCCCCTATCCCTGAAAATATGTTTCGTACAACCTGTTTCTTCTTAGAGTACCCTCACCATCTGCTTCATCGCCCATAATCTTCAGTATAGTTATCAGGGCAAACTCAAATATGGGGAAACTAGCGACATTGCCTCCAATGTCGAAGTAGAGGGCATTACCGTCGACTTGCCTAAGCAGTCGATATGTAGTACATCAATAATCTGCCTAGAGTATTGCACCTCTCTCGACTGATATTGAGGCGACAAGAAGGACTGTCGTAGCATATCTCTGTGCTGATCATTAAACAGATCCAGTACAGTAGCAAAACTCTCAAATCTATCGTTCCAATTAGCATTTCCTGCCATTTGTCTCAACTCAGCAACTAGATGGTACTCCATCCTGCAAAAATTCAAATGTTAAAACATTGAACAATAAATAATAGAATAAGCATAATCACAGAAAATTAAGCGAATCAAATTGTAAATACTATACGTAATATTAGATTCATTTACATCGATACTAATAAAAAATAAATAATAAATTAAAGGAAAAAAATAATTACAGAAAAAAGAAAAATAAATTAAAGAAAGAATTCAAAAAAATAATAAAACAAAACAAAACAAATTAAACAAAAGGAAATTCTAAAAATTAAATAAAGAATATAAATATTATTTAATTAAAATTGAAAAAATATTATTCATTTGCATTGACGCTAATAAAAAAATTGATTCAATAAATTAAATGGAAAAATTGAAAAGAATTACAAACAAAAATAAAAAAAATAAATTAAAGAAAATATAAAAAAGCATTTTAAATTGAAAAAAATTAAATTAAAAAGAGTTAAGAAAAAATAATAATAAATTGAATTAAAAAAATTAATGACCAAAAATAAATAAAGAAAAAATTAAAGAAAAGGAAATTATAAAATTTAAATATAGAATGTAATTACTATTTAATTAAAATTGAAAAAACAAAGTTTTATCATAAAAAGAAAAGAATTAAAAGAATTTTAAATTGAAAAAAATTATTTATAATATGAAGAAAACAATTAAGAAATTTTAAAACTATTTTGAAAAAAATTTATAATAAAAACAAAACAAATTAAATAAAAGGTTATTATAAAAAGTAAATAAAGAATATAAATTTTATTTAATTGAAATTGAAATTTTAAGTTTTATCATAAAAAGAAAAGAATTAAAAAGAATTTTAAATTGAAAAACAAAGTGAACCAAAAAAAAAAATAGTTGGCCCAGCAATATAGTTGGTCTAGCTGACTTCTTGTCGGAAATCATCATTTTTCGACGAGAAGAATGTAAGTTATGGCAAAATAAACACTTAATCACGTCTACACGCAATAATCTATCTAAATAATGAAGAATAAACATTATAAAGATCATAAATCCACAAATTTTTAAGATATAATAAATGAAAAATCAATCTCATAATCCTAAAAAAACTAACCTTATTGAAGATAATGGACGGGTTGTGTGGTAGTTAGTGTTGGGTTTACTATAAGGTATTTAACTTCATCATTTTAGCTTTTAACCATTTTTTTAGTGGTTAAAGGCCACTATAAAAATATGTTCGGATCAATCGGCCATTTTATTATATTTCCTTAGGTGTTGAAAAATCGATTTTTCCTCAAACTTTGGATCACAATTTCTCATTCATTTGGAATTGGTTTTGAGATTCTAAATATATCACGATCATCTACTCGACAAATAGACAAATTAGCCTATTTATTTTCACAATTTGACTATCAAATCAAGTCCGAATATTTTTCAAGGTTTTATACTTCACCAATTTCATCTCTTTTAAACCAAATTCTAACATTTACTATTATTGAAACACTTGAAATAAGTATGGTTTTGCATTATAGAATCTATCTCATTTTTGATAGCTTATTTCCAATGTGGTGCTTCCGATGTAGACTTTGCTTAATTGAATGTATTCGAATCATTTTCTACCTTGTAAGTTAGAAAATCAGGACTAAACAAAGTAGATGTTCTAACCCTTTTACTATGCATTGGTTCTTCATCATTTGATGTACCATTTGTAGTTTCATAAGTTCTTTTTTTCGAACTTACATTTTCCTTTTATTTGTACGGAAAGATATCTTCGAAAAATGATATATTTCTCGATCCTATTATGGTGCCTTCATGTACGTCTTGCACATCTGATTTATGAACAAGAAACAGTATGCACTATTATTTTTGGCGCATATAATAAATATACAATCAATCTTTTTAGGATCAATTTTCACTTATTTCAGCTTTGGTACTTCAACATTAGTCAAACAGCCCCACACTTTCAAGTGTTTATAAGGACTAAGGAGGATAACATTTGCATAATTCATATAGAGTTTTATCCATTTTCTTTAAATACATCTTATCTAGAATGCTATTTACCGAAAGTATAGCTTCCCGCCACAAGTTCTGAGATAAGCTCGAACTTATCAACATTGCATTTATCATTTTTTTAAGAGTTTGATTTTTGCATTTAGCAACACCATTCGAATAGGTGAGTAAGGTGTCGTTGTTTGTTGAATAATTTCATGTGTTGAGCAATATTCTTCAAACAGTGCCCCTGTATTTTCCTCCTCCATCACTATGAATGTTCTTTCTTCATTTTCCAAGTTGATTCTCAACTTCAATCTTATAATGTTTAAAAACATCTAAGGCTCGTCTTTGCTTCTTAGCAAATAAACATAACAATACTTTGTGCAATCATCAATGAAAGTAATAAAGCATTTTTTTTTCACCTTTAGTTTGAACAAATTTCAATTCACAAATATCTTTATGAATTAATTCTAAAGGTGTCGTGTTCCTTTAAACAGAATGAAAAGGGTATTTGGACCAATTTTGTCTCAGCACAAATCTCACGTTTATGATTAGTGTCAAATTTAAGTGTCGAAATTAAACTTTCATTCATAAGTTTATGCATAGATTTGTAATTTGCATGTCTTAATTGATTATGCCACAAACAAGACAACTCAAGCATATAAGTAGAATTCAAACTTTTATTCATAATGCTTTGTTTCGATACAATTGTAAGAACGTTCAATTCATTTTGAACATTCCATTAAATAAGTATCACTTACCAACATACATCACATTCTTAGTGAGTACAAATTTATCGGATACAAATACAAGTTTAAAACCATTTTTGCTAAGTAGAGACCTGGATACAAGATTCTTATGAATGTCCGGTACATTTAGGACATTGTTAAAGATGAGCAATTTGCCGGAAGTCATCTTCAAAGTAATCTTCCATTGTTCTTCAACCTTCAGGCTTGCAGAATTTCCTATGAAAAGTTGTTTAACATTTAGTTCTTTGTAGGTTGAAAACATAGTTTTGTTTACAGAAATGTGGTGGGAAGCCCCAATATCGACCCACCATTTACTTGGATTACCAACATTGTTGCATTCAGAAACAACTGTAGACAGATTTACCTCTTGTACCCCTTCAGATAGGGTGTCTCTTTCAACTATATTTACTTGTGCATTCTTCTTAGGCTTTCGACATTCGTTAGAGTGATGTCCAATTTTCCACAATTATAGCAGTTGCCCTTGAACTTCTTGACATTTTTAGAGTTGTCTTTTTTCGGTGCATTACCCGAGACCTTACATTTGTTGTTAACCCTCGAACCGGATTTCACAAAGTTTGCTCCAAATTGAACAATAGACTTCCTTTTGATCTTTCTATTGTCTTCTTCAATCCTCAAACGAACTATTAATTCTTCCAAATCCATCTCATTACATTTGTGTTTGAGATAGTTTTTGAAGTATCTCTATAAAGGTAGAAGTTTCTCAATAATAGCAGCAACTTAGAAAGTCTCAATCAACTCCAATTTCTTCTCATGGATGTCATGAAGTAGAACCTGTAATTCTTGTACTTGACTAATAACGATTTTGGAGTCTGTCATCTTGTAATTAATGAACTTTCCGACAATGACCTTCTTCATGCCGACGTCCTCTGTTTTGTATTTTTCCTCCAAAGAATCACAAAGTTCCTTGGCTGATTTCATAGCACTATACACTCCATAAAGTGTATTGTCTAATCCATTTAGGATGTAGTTCTTGCAAAGAAAATTTGGATGCTTCCATGCATCCAACACAATAATTGATTCATGATTATTTTTCACTATTTTTAACATTGGAGGGATTTTGTTTAAGAACTTTGCCAAATTCAAAGTGTGAGATAAAACAACATCTTTTGTTGTCATCTTTGAGTCCACTCTTCCAAATTTCTTCGATTTTTCCATGTAGAATTTGAGTATTTTCAAGTGGTATAGCCAAAGGCAAAACCATATTGTTTGTACCATTTGTTGTTTGAATCGAATTAGTCTCAACGGTATTCATTTTTGTCACATAAACAAAAGTTCAACACAAGAAAAATTCCAGAAAGAAATAGCACAATACTGTTGAGACTACTTCAAATCAAACAAAACAAAGAAAAAAATTGTCTTAAGATTGTTGAGTGATATGGTATAATGTTATTTTGTATGTGGATAATGAAGTGACAATGCATAAACGAAGTTAAACAAAACAACAACTTGGTATAAACCAAAAGTAGAAATGAAGTAGAAGAATAATGGATGAAAGGATCTGGGGTAAGGGATAACACTCTTTCTATTACAGATTATTTCTTGTAATAGAAGCACTTTAAACTACAAGACAATCACGAACTTGAACGGATTTTTCTCTCTACAAAGAATGATTTTGAATGCAAAAGATTGGAGAGTTTTGATAAGAATTTTAATGCAAGATTCAAGAATATAATTTGGGATGCCTAAATGACGTCCAAAGGGTCTAATATATAGAGGTTGAGGGGTTGTGGGTGCAAAGACACACCCTAAAACTCAGCAAATTTTACCAAGGGTCGTAGCCTTTGTTATTGCTCGTGTGCCGCTCAAGCGCCAAAGTAGAAAGTCGTTGTCGCTTGGCACTGGAGTACCCTCTAGCGACAGCCTTAGGTACTGAAAAATCGATTTTTTCCTCCAACTTTGGACCACAATTTCTCATTCATTCGTAATCGATTTTGAGATTCCAACTATCCCACGATCATCTACTCGACGAGTAGAACAAGTTAGTCTATTTATTTTCATATTTTTTTTTGGTGGAAGGAGGGCGATACCTTCAAAATTTTATTAATACGTCATCACTTGTGGCGGAGGAATATCGTGGTTACAAATGATATCAATAAAATCAATAAATAAAGAAGTACTACTTCCCTCTCTGAAGATGTGGGAGACCATATCTTTGTCAAATGAAACGATCTCTACAATTTGTCTGATTATCCCCTGAATAGGCCTTGGTCAGCCACCTCTGGTGATGCAGTGAATGGCAATAGTTGAATCTGCCTCAACCTAAATATCTGACAAACCAAGATCTCTAGCCAATAATTATCCCATCACGAATAGCCCTAAGTTCCACCTCTAATATCATACATTGTCCATATGAAGTTGAGAAAGCCCTGATACAATTTCCTGCGTAGTCCATGATGATGCCTCCCCCGCTTGCAAACCCATCCTTAACACAACCATCGATGTTGATCTTGACAAATCCAAATGATGGAGAGTGCTACCAAACCATGATAAGGGGAGGAGATGGGGGAGAGTCAAAGAGATACCAAAAAGTATAGCAAGATGCATGTCATTATGCAAATGTAACGGTCGGAATAGTCCACCAATATAGAGGAAGGATACTATATGGTAAACTCTCCATATAACACGTCTCGAGCTTATACGTATGTTCATGTGCTTTGCATTATTCCTCTTAGTCCAAAGAAACCAGAAAATCAATAGAGTAATAATGATACGAATATGTCCGATCCTTGCAAACTATCCAGAATACCTCCATTTCAGAAATATATGTCTGACACTCTCTCTTGTATTCATGGTAATCTGAAATAAAGCCTCAAAATGTTGCCAAACATGATCTGAAATACTGCTACCAGTAAAAATATGAGTGATGGTTTCAATCTCAGAACAACACTGACATCGAGAAGCCAAATGACTGTCGATCATCCTCTGGATAATGACATCAACTGGTATTAAATCCTGTCATAGTTTGTCGAAGTTGACACGAAAGTCACTTTTCACATTTTTAAAGGTTTTATACTTAACTAATTTAATCTCTTTTAAACCAAATTCCAACATTTATTATTATCGAAACACTTGAAATAAACAATTCATTAATCAAGCAAGCAAGAGAATACAATATCTTTTTCGTCGAACCAGCTTGAAACACTAATCCAAGATGAGCAACAACCCCTTAGAGGACTTCACAAGAAAGTCGAGAACATCAAACGTGAACTTAAGTTGATGCAGACTTTCCTTGGAGTTGGTTATGCAAAAGAAGATAAGGATCTGGAGCTCAAAGCATGGGTTGTTTATGATGCCCAAGATATGTTTATGCTTGGGTTAGTGTTTCTCAACAGTTGTAAGGACCTCCTCATTAAAATAAGGCATAGTATTGGTTTTGACCACGTATGGACCAGAGGCTTATGGAATGATCGAAAGAATGTTTTTAACAACAAAAATATTCAACGCACTAATACACCCTGTTAGATTTTAAACATATCATTATAAATAAAGTATTTATATACATAGTAAATAAAACATCATACATTAATACTGTAATAAAAAGGATTAAAAGAATGTCATAAGATAAAATATCACTGATGTGTACAATTTATGTATCACTTGATTGCCTAGACCCTGAGCTCCCGACCTCGAGCTCTTCCATTGGTCCAAAACATCCTCAAGCTTTGTGGGATCAAGTTTTCTTGGGTTCTTAATGTCCTTAAACATCTTATGCCCCCGACTGCTGTCTCTCTCTCTCTCCAAGGTTCCATAGCTTAAAAGGACTCTACTACCACTATCTTAGTGCTATCCAAAAATAATATCTTAACAATTTTCGTGAAACTCTAATGTCCGGCTTTACAAAGACTCTCGGGCACTTCAGGATTCTTAAACAGATAAGGTATCCAAGTGACACAATCGTATTAGGATTGTAAACTATCCCACTCTATAATACAAGTCTCCGTTCACTATCCAGGTACACTTTTACATTCAATTTAGATCATAGCCTCATGCTTATATTTTCTTTTTGTTAATCTAAGCATCAGAGGGGCGACGATGATATACATCAACGCCTTTCGTTCATGTCTTGGAGATTTAGTTCATGCTCCAGCTCTGTCATCAAGCTCAGGTTTTTAAAGGTGCATCTTTTGATAGCATCATTGGCGCAGTTCGTGGGAAACACTGCCAAAAGTCCTGGTGAATACACACACATGAAATCCTTCAACAAGTTCATCGCCTCTTGCTCAACCTCCTTCCAATAATTCTCTAGTCCCTCCAATGATACTACAGGAGGTACCATAACCTCAACTTGAAGCAATTAGTTAGGTAACCACTAACTATTCGTCTAAAAGTTATATTAAGTTTTCAATAACAAAAGAAACAAATAAAATAGAAAATAAAAGAGAGATCATATGTCTTCTACTACTGAATTCAAAAAATATACAAGTTCTCAAATTTTGGGGATTTTCATAATACGTGATCTTAAAAAATGAAGGAATTTTTAAAAGAAAATCAAATCAATTTGTAAAAATACAAATTACTTCATTTTTTTTTTTATAATCCCATGTTATGATAATTTCCAAAATTTTGAAAAGTCATATATTTTTTTGAGTCCAATAATAGAAAACACTCAATTATGCTTTTTTTTTAGTTAGTGGTTACCACTTAATCAATAATTAGAAATTCAGTATATATGTTAGAGTGTAGAAGACGAAGAGGAGGGAAACTTTGTTCAATTGATTCAACACAGAACAGTAGTACATGGCTCCCTTACATATAGCCACACATGATGCAAAATAAAATGATATTCTATTCTCTATTCTACATACTACCACTATACCATACTTGTCAATTACATCAACTTGTAGTAGGACCAAACTAGCTTATTAAAATTACAATAGCAAGTGCTAGACAATTAACAAAAACGTGTGACCATATAGAAGGCAAAATATGACTTAACGTCAACAAAAGTGTCACACTTAATTCGTCACTTCTCCTTGACACTTTTGTTAGAAACACCAAGACAATTCTTTAGTGTTTCAAACCTTTCTTTTGGAAGAGCTTTGGTGAATATATCAGCAGCTTGTTCTTCAGAGCTGCAATGCATCAGTCTCACCTCTTTCTTTTCTTGAGCTTCTCTAATGAAATGATATTTGATGTTGATATGCTTGGGTTTACCATGAAACACTGGATTTTTCACAATGGCCACAGCTGATTGATTATCACACAAAATGGTAGTGGCCTCAGATTGTTGATGCTTCAGGTCATTCAAAATTTTCCTCAACCATATAGCTTGATTAGTTGCTTCAGTTGCAGCTATATACTCTGCCTCAGTCGTGGATTGAGCCACAGTTTTCTGCTTAATTGAATTCCAACAGACAAGATTTGATCCAACATGAAAGGCATAACCGGAAGTTTTCTTCATATCATCCATTGAACCAACCCAATCACTATCAGTGAACCCTGTCAACACCAGTTTTTATGATTTCCTGAAGCTGATTCCATGGTTTTCTGTCCCTTTGATATACCTCAGAACTCTCTTGGAAGCTTGAAAATGAATTTGGCTAGGCTCTTGCCTGAATCTGGATAATAAATTCACAGCATACATAATGTCAGGCCTTGTAGCTGAAAGATACAACAGACATCCAATCAGGCTTCTATACACCTTTCTATCGATTTTGCTTGCAGCATCATCCTTTATCAACTTCAAATTCTGAACCAAATGAGTGTTAACTGGCTTACAATTTTCCATATAAAACTTCTTCAATATCTTCTTGGCATATCTCTGTTGGCAAACAAAAATTCCTCTGTCAGACTGATCCACTTCCATTCCAAGAAAGTATTTCATCTTTCCTAAATTAGTCATCTCAAAGTCTTTCTTCAATTCATTCTTTATCTCATTGATCAAGCCTTCATTGCTTCCTGTGATCAAGAGATCATCAACATAAAGTGAAATAATGATCAGGTCCTCCTCCACTAATTTGTACAAAGTTTTCTCATTTACACTTTTGTTGAATCCAAGTTTACATATATTGCTGTCAATTTTGCTGTACCAGTTTCTAGGTGCCTGCTTCAAGTCATACAAAGCTTTCTTTAGAAAATATGCCTTATATTCTTCACCCTTTTTGACAAAGCCTTCAGGCTAATCAATGAAAAATTCCTCACTTAACTCCCCATTCAGAAAACCAGACTTTACATCTAGCTAATGGATCTTCCGGTTTGAATGTGCAGCCAATGCAAACAATACTCTTATTGTCTCAAGTCTGGCAACAGGTGCAAAGGTATCTGTAAAATCAATTCCAAATTGCTGAGAATACCCTTTAACTACCAGCCTAGCCTTGAGTTTATTGATTGAACCATCTGCATTTAACTTGGTTCTGAATACCCACTTGACTCCAATAACATTTTGGTTTCTTGGTTTGTCAACAAGCACCCAAGTATTGTTCTTTTCAATTGCTATCAATTCATCCTTCATAGCCTCTATCCATCCTTTAGATTGTGCGGCATCAATATAGCTCACTGGTTCCAGAATAGCAGAGTTACAAGTAGCATAGATATCCTGAAGAGATCTGGTTTTCAATACTTCATTTTCTGAATCGGTTCCACCTTCAGGTTCAGCCTCAATTTGAATTTCATCTTCATCATTACCAGCATCTTCATTTTCATAATTACCAGCATCTTCATTTTGAGAAATCAACATTGGAACCTCAGTTCTATCCACAGCATTTGACTCTCAATTCCATAAAGATTTCTCATCAAACTTGACATCTTTGTAAGAAACAACCTTGCTGGTTTGTGGATTATAAATTCTATAGCCTTTAGCATTGTTACAATATCCAACCAAAACTCCAACCTCTACTTTCTGACTGAGCTTATCTCATTTAACATCATGTATAAGCATATAGCACACACTTCCAAACACCCTCAGATGAGATATATTAGGCTTAACTCTATAATAAGCTTCATAGGGAGTTAGTTTTTCTAAGGCTTTAGTGGGTAGCCTATTCAGCACATAGACTGAGGTGTTACCAGCCTCTGCCCAGAAGGTTTTAGGAATATTTTTCTCCAGCTATAGGCATCTGGCCATCTCCATCACTCTCCTATTTCTTCTTTCACAGACTCCATGCTATTGGGGAGAGTAAGGAATTGTTAATTGATGCTTAATTCCCACTTCCTCACAGAATTATTGAACTGATTGCTAGTATATTATGTGCCATTGTCTGTCCTAATTGCCCTGATTTTACAATAGCTTTCATTCTCAACAAAACTCTTGAATTTCTGGAAGACTGTAGGCACTTCAGATTTTGATTTGAGAAAGTAAACCCAACACATTCTAGTAAAAACATCAATGAATAAAATGAAGTATCTGCTACAATTCAGGGTTGAAATTTTCGTAGGACCACAGACATCAGAATGCACAAGTTGGAGTCTAGTTTGGGCTCTTTTAGCTTGATTTCTGGGGAAAGGAAGTCTAGCCTATTTTCCCCTTTGACATATTTCACAAATACACAAGGCTTCTCCCATCTTTGGCAAGTTTTCTACTAGCTTTTGTTCACTTAAAAGTTTAAGTAAAGTATAGTTAACATGTCCAAACTGCTTGTGCCACAATTTAGACTCGACTTCAATGCTAGCATAAGCTTGCAAGTTATACTTCCAGTCCAAAGGAAAGTTTCTGTTTCTCATATCAACTCTCATCAGTTCCACATTATTTTGATCTAGAATTGTACAACTATTATCCTTAAATACCAAGGTATAATTCTTCTCGATTAGTTGCCCAACACTTATCAAATTCTGATCAATATTTGGAACATATAAAACATCAGGAATGAGCTTCTTACCTGATGGAGTTTGAACATAAACTTTGCCAATACCTTTGACTGCCACCACATATTCTCTATTTCCAACCTTTACTTTTGATCTGTAGTTACCATTCAACTCAACAAAAATATCTGCATTTGAAGATATGTGATGAGTGCAGCCACTGTCAAATAACCGCACCTGATTCTTGCTGCAGACCGTTTGATTCAAAGCTGAGAACAAGTGTTCTTCAGATTGACCTTCAGCAACCTTTGCTTGCTGAGTTTCCTTCTTCTCCTTTCGATTTTTGCCGACCCTTTCAATGTGTCCAAATTACTTACATGATTTACATTGAACACTAGGCCTGAACCAACAATACTTAGGAGAATGACCTTTCCTTTTACAATGTAGACAGAGAGGATAACTAGTATCCTTTCCAGACCCTTTAGCTGCTTCCTTCCTTTCAACTTGTGGCTTCTTTTTACCAAAGTTTGTTTGAGTCCTTTACTTCCCTTTTACAAACAAAGTACCCTCAACATGCTTCTCTTGCCTGAACCGCCTCCTCTGCTCAATGGCTTGGAGAGCATTCACCAACTCAGCCAAGGAAATGGTGGACAAATCTCTTGAATCCTCAAGTGAAGATATCTTAGATTCGAACTTTTCTGGAAGGTTGATCAATACTTTCTCCACTATCATCTTGTCTAGAAGATCATCCCCAAGTAATCTGATTTGGTTAACAACCTTCATCATCCTATCAGCAAACTCCTTCACCGTTTCAGATTCCTTCATTTTCAGAGTCTCAAACTCTCTCCTGAAGTTTAGAACTTGCATCTACCTTGTCCTCTCATTGCCCCTGAATTCCTCCTTCAACCTGTCCCATGCCTCCTTTGCAGTTTCACAAGTGATTATCCTTGTGAAAATGGCATCTGAGATGCTGCTTGAATGCAAGAAAGACCCTTAAATTTCTTGGCAACTCGCTGTGTTGCTTCAGTTGGGCTAAGGTAGGATTGGCTCGTAGAGAAGGTGGTTCAACTCCAGTTTCATTGATCTCCCATAAGTCATAGGCCTTCAAGTATGCCTTCATTTTTGCAAATCAGAAATTGTAGCTCTCTCGTGTGAATGCTGAAGATAAAGGTGCTGAGAATCCACTTAAAGCCATATCACTTTCTCACCAAATTACTCAGATATTTATGAAGGATTCTTACTAGTTTTCTCTCATGTTTGTTGTTTTTTTTATGATACCGAATTTGCAAGCAACTCACCGGTTTTATACAAGACTTACCATATTAGCAATGTACATATCGTATTTGCCAGGTGAACTCTATTTCGTTGGGAATACACAAAACAGAGACTTACCGAATTTACCCTCTTCTCACCGTATATGGAAGACACTTACCGCATTTGCATGAAGCTCATCGTTTTTGTAAGAGAAACTCTGTTTTGCTGAAGAAACAGAGCCTTACCGGATATTTACTCTTCTCACCATAGATGCACCTTCCTTACCGAATTTGACACCAGCTCACTATATATGCACAAATCACCTCACTCTTCTCCTTCAGTTTTCTCTGCACTTTTTCGATCTTTCAAAGATCCTTAAGGCTCTGATACTACTATTAGAGTATAGAAGACAAAGAGGAGGGAAACTTTGTTCAATTGATTCAACACACAACAACAGTACACGGCTCCTTTACATATAGCCATACATGATGCAAAATAAAATGATATTCTATTCTCTATTTTACCTACTACCACTACACCATACTTGTCAATTACATCAACTTGTAGTAGGACCAAACTAACTTATTTAAAATAATAATCACATAAACAAATTGAACGATATAAAAACGTAATTCAGGAATTGAGATAAATAATTAATGGGATAACGTTGTATAAAACTGAGTGGGTAACCAAACTTTTATTTTTGATTGAACAAATAATAATCAAAGGTAAAGTTTTGGCAATTTTTCATTTAATTAATCTTAAGATTTAACACTAATTATTGTCACGTATGATTTCTATCCATCGTATTGATTTTTATATTCATATGGATGAATGAAATTGAGATGGATGATATACACGTAATGTTATATAAAAATAAGTAATTAGTATACTTTTAATGTTAAGTGAGCAAGTAGGAATATGATTAAGGGTGGTTTATATCACACTATATTTTTTTATATATAAATATACTATATTTTTATTACATTAAATGTCGTTAACATTTATTCATTACAATTATATCCTTAACTTTTTTTAATCACATTTTTATTTTAAATATTTCATTTTTTTGTCCTTAATTATGATTTTAGTCCAAAAATATTGTTAACGTGATTTAAAATGAGAGTCAAATATTTGGCCCCCATTAAAATTATAATTCATTTTTCTCTATCTTCTTATCAATCACACATTCTCCAATAAAATAATATTACACATAATTCTAAAAAAAGATTTTCTTTTTTAACCATACATTTTTCCAAAAAAAAAAAAAAAAAATTTATTCCAACCATTATAATTTCAAATAATGAGGGCCAAACAGGGATTTAATCGCATTTTTGCGTTTATCATTTGTTTTACTTATTTAAAAATACAATGGACAAATGAGTTTTTCACTCTATCTTATAGAAAAATTTGGAGAGAAACTATAATCAGGAACAATTTATGTTAATTTGAGAATAAGACTGCAATGAAAAAAGTTAGAGATATAAATGTGATAATGTATAAACGTTATGAATCTTTGATGCAATTAAAATAATTAGAAAGTGTGGTGTGAATGTATTTAGCTGATGATTAATTATTTAATTAATTTGAGATTTATTTCGCTACTAAAAAAAATTTATCAGTGATCATTTTGTCAAGTTAAATGTTTCATTAATCACTGAAATTATACTTTCGTCACACTTTACTCACTGTACTTCAAAATGCTTCTAAATGTTCATAGAACTTTAACACGTTACACTCCATTACTCATTCACCATGTTTCTTAAGTTACTGAACTTTATAAATGCTTTCGAATGATCACTAAATTTTAATATATTGTACTCCATCACTCATTCACTATTTTTCATTAGTTAATTGAATTTATACATCCGTCAAGCTTTACTCATGAACTTTAAAATGCTTTCAACTGATCACTAAACTTTACTCACTGAATCTAATTGTTCAAAAATTAAAAATTTTGAAGTATAAAATACCATGCATGAAAACGATGCCTTTTTTTTCCTCTTTGCTCTTGAATTACCTTGTGACAATTCTAAAAATTATATTTTATTAATCTTGATTAATATTATTGACTCTAAATCGATTATTTAACTACCTGTTTGAGAGATATATATTTTTTATTTTTTTAATTTGGGTCTACAATCTCAATCGGAAAAAAAAAATTATCTATTTTACTTTCTCGACGTAAGGAAAGATTATGATCTAAATTGAGATTTACGTCGATTTGAAGATAACTTTCTTCTTTCCCCTTGTATATCTTTTGATAACTAGAGAAATTTATCTTCTTGATCAATATCAACATTCTTGTTTTAGATTGAAAGTTTTATTATGTATTCGATATTTTTTTCCTTCATCTAGATCGAATCTCATAGAAAATCAATTTTACTTGAAAATATTATGAAGTTCATTGACCATCTGAAAGTATTTTAAAGTTCAATAAGTAAAGCGTGACAGATCAGCGACTAATTAAATATGGTGAGTAAGTGATGGAGTGTAACATGTTAAAGTTTAGTGACCACTCAAAATCATTTTATAGTTTAGTAACTTATGAAGTATGACAAGTGAGTAATAGAGTATAACGTGTTAAAGTTTAGTGACAATTCAAATGCATTTTAAGTTCAATGATTAAAACATGGCGAAGGTATAAGTTCATTAACTAATTAAACATTTAACTCCCATTTTGTCTTCACTCTTCTCTTCTTTGCTCTTCTCAAATCCAGCATAAAACATGACGAAGTCGTATATCTTCAACAGAAAAAGTTCATCTCCTTCTCTCCCACGCACATTGTCATTTTGTGTAATATTTCAATTTATAATACTACAAATGCACAAATCATTAACAAATAATAAAAATGTATTTTGAGTCTAAGTATCGTACACATAAAGATTATATTGGTTTAAGTTCAAATTAACTTAGCCTTAATTGAAAAAATGAAAATTGATGATTTTTCTATAACTAAATTGTAACCAACTAATGTGTGTATTAATACTAAACCTAAATTAACTAAAATCAATACAAAGTTGTAATTAATGCAAGTGTGATGAAAATATGTTGAGAAAAATGCACTAAAATTTTGAATCCCTTTATATCAATCCATTTTAACCCCAAACATTTGAAATTGAAAATACGATTCAATTATAAGATCAATATTCCTAAATTATTTAACAAACTCTTTCGAGTAGAATTGAACATACATGTGACTAGGTTATATCTCTATGACAGTTGGGAACATACAAGAATGCATTAAGGATTTATGAATACTTAAAGATCACGTAGAGTATGTCATTATATTTCTATCTTTTATCGGACTCTAAGACAATTGACACTATGTCTAACTTATTTTCAATCTCTCGAAGGTAAAACAAGTAGCATTACTCATACAACCATTGTGCATATAATTGTAGAGAAGAATAAACTCGTGTCAATTATTCAAACTTGAAAACATGCTTTGAATATCAAATAACAAGGTTCAAATGTTAAAAATTCATAATACAAAGTTCATCGTAATCCTAGCATAAAAATATTCTAGCATAGCATGCTAAGAAGAAAAAAAAAAAAAAGTAATAATTCATCACCCACGGTTCTTTGATTCAAACTTGCCTTTGATTTTCTACCTTTCCAAACAATAAATTGTCCAACCCTAATTTTGAGTTGACAATTAGTATTTTACTCCACCAAGAAGAGTCCAACGATCTCCGTAAAGCATCCAAATCAAAGTCCAGAAAAGTTTCCTTGTAGAAGTGAAATTATAAAAAGGAAAAAAAAAATGTTCTGGGAATTGGCCTGGGCGACCCAGGCTAAAGCTGGGCGATCGCCCAAGCAAAGATTTTTAGCCCTACTTTGAAGTTCTGGGTTGGGCGACCAACTCGACGGTTGCCCAACAATATAATTCATTCCAAAAATTGCATTTTAGTCCATTTCTTCATTTTTTTTCCATAAATTTCTATCTTTCACTTTAATTTAAGCCTATTTTGGTGCTCAAATCATCCTTCTTTCTTTTCCAAACACTTAGAAACGGGTCCAAAATTGAAACAAAAGGAAATTAACCTAAGTTAAGTAGAATAAACACTTTCACGATATAAAAGTTTAGTAATATGGCCTGAATAAGTGGACAAAATACACTTAACACCCCTGAACTAAAATCTTTGTTCGTCTTTGAACAAAACAAAACCTAGGCATAACACATATGACTACCCTAAGTAAATCACACATAACAGACTTAACTTTGAACTACTTCCCATGTGACTTAGGTTTGAGTTTAAGTCAACACTTTAGAAAGATCCAAACAATATCAAAAATAAATTTTACCTATTCGTTGCTCGACTTCCAATGTGTGTGTGTGATGAGCCAACATTGAATTCACATCCATACTAGAACACTACGAATCTAGTGTTGTTGATTTACTCATAATCTCAATTCTCTTGTGGTCGATTTTTCCTCATGCCTCTCATGAAAAATCACTCCTTGTGCTTTTCTTTCCAATCCCAAGATATTTCTAGCACATGTGGGTTCCTAGTAAATATTATAATGCATTTTTCACACAAAGTGATAAGAATTAGATACTTATATACCTAAAAGGAAAATAGTAAGTATTTTGAAAGCCACATCGTCAGGTTCTAGAGTTCAAATCTCAAAGTCCTTACCGGGCACCTTTTTCTTTTGATAATCTAAATCCTCTCTCTCTCTCTCTCTCTCTCTCTCTCTCTCTCTCTCTCTCTAAATGACATTTGTTAGAAGCATTACATTGATAACTTCCAAGTTAGATTACTATAACACACTAGGTTTTAGATACCCTAGAAAGCTTAATTACTCGAGTCATAGAGGCTCTAAAGACAAGTATAAGATGTAGTACACTTTCTTTTGATATGGTACTCAAAATTTTAAAAATGGTCAATACTCATTCTAAACTCCTTAACTCAAACTCTTTCCTCTAAAGGTATGATCTAAGAACTCCAAACCATCAAACTTTTATGAATACAAGCACTAGTCTTTCCACTCCCAAAATGCTTTCTAGTAGTTTGGTTACTGTATTGGGGATTTAAGAATTCAACTCAATCCTAGGTCAATGACATCAACAGTTAAGTCCATATAATCAAGTCATATCCCAACATAAGTGAAAAGTCAATAATGACTATGTGCAATAATAAAGTATAGCATGGAAAAGTACTCAAGTAAAAACAAAAATTATGGTGTTACCCAGTATTCTAACTAAAATTGTATTCAACTCAAACAAATAGGAATCATCATAGGTGACAAGCCGTTCAATGTTATACTATTCAAATTTATTTTTTAAATCAAAATAATTATACAAACTTGATCACTAGTTGGAAAACAAATATGTATCCAAAATATCCTTATACTTAGCCCACCTTTAACAAAAATATTACATTGTCCCCAATGTAAAAGCAAAAGTAATCAAAATAAAGGAATAATGATCAAAAACTCCCCAGGAGTAGATGCAGGTAAGTAGAAGGACCAGGATGGTCTCGCTGAAGTGGTTGGCCTCAAGGACTCAATGGTTAATGATAGATAGGAGACATTTCTATCAATTGTCTCTAGATGGCTCCCAAAGCAAAGCATCTGCCCGTTTACCTCACTGTATGCATAAGATCTTGATGAGTGCACAAAAAGTGCACTCAAAATATTCTATCTTTGAATTAAATTGCTAAAATATGAATAGAAAAAATGGATTATGACTTGTATTATTAAAATTAACTTCTATTCATATTAAAACATATTTGAGCATGGTTTTATTATATTCAATTGCTTTGAAATATTAAATAGAAGAAAGATGAATAAACACACTCGGTTTTCACTCAAAGCACTTGGCGCCAACATCCATTTGCACCCATGCATTCCATTTAAAAATCCTAAGTTGTCACTTTTATTTTTAAAAGCTCTTTTTCTAGATATGTTTAGAATTTTGCTTTTAAAATTGGTTTTATTTTATTGAAGGCAGCCATAGGAAATTGTAGGCTATTAATTTCATACACGGCACCTCCTGAAAATCTGATTTTAGTCTAGCTACAAGTTGAAATGGGATGAAAACTCATACAAGGCACCACCTAAAAATCAGACCAAAGCTGATTTTATTCCAGCCACAAATTGTAGGATGCAAATTCATTCAAGGCACCTCCTCATCTCTTCAAGAAACCGGCGCCTACACTACATCATCCATTTGCTAATCCCTATTGCAATTCAAAAGGAAATCAGCCATAAATAGAAAAAGACAGCACCTCCATATATGCATGGTTCACTTGAAGACAAAAACATTTAAAGATAGAATCATCAAAGCTGAATTTGTTGACCAAACAACTCCATGGAAATTCATACACGGCTCCTCCACTTGCATGGTCAAGTATTCTTATCTTCTTGGGAGTATTATTCAACTAAAGGGCAGGCTGGCAGCACACTTGAAGCATAAAAAAAATCTGGAAATCAAGACATGCAGCCGTCCATTGCATTTCAAGTTTCATTGTGGCCGAAATTTGGACCAATTCCACTCACTCAAATACTTCAACATGTCGGCTACTAATTGAAATGTTTCACACAAAAATTCTCCTATAAATAGGAGGGGAGGGGACGTGAAAAGGAGAAAAAAAAAAGGTTTGGAATGCTTAGTCATTTTGGTATTTTGAGAAAGTGAAGATCAAGGAAAGGAGAGAAAATGGCATGTTCTTCCATAGTGTCTTTTAGAGAATTTTTGTTGCATATTTTCAATATGTGTAACTAAATTTTCTAAGTAGAGCTAGGGATGAACTTGTGTATTATGGTATTTGTAATTTATTTTTGATTCATGTATTTGGTTTTTAAATATTAAGACTTTTTGTTCTATCATTTGCAATCTATTTGACATGTTTTACGTCTCCAAATAATTATAGAATCTATTTCGTTTATGGATTCAGTCATGCTTTGTCCATTGAGTGCATTAGTTCTATGATTATATTTGGAGCAATTGTTGTCTATATTGATTCAGTTCTCTGCTGCAATATCGCCCCTGGGTATATTGTCGACGTTGGATTTTCTCAATAGTGATAATAATTTTCGTTCTTTAATCGCGACGAATGATTTTATCAAAGAGTTACTTTTGATTTAATTTTGGTTATTACTGTTATATCTTCCGATTGAAAATTTGGACATAGAATTTTCAATTGAGTTATCAATAAATCAGGAATAAATTTAAATATCAGAAATATGCAAGGAATTCCCTACGCTCTACTATTTCATATCATTTTAATACTTTTCATATTACTCACTTGGTTTTAATTTATGTTACACTTCAAAAATCACTTTTTTGCACTCTTCTAAATATTTTCGTTAGTTTCATCACTATCTTTCATCTCAATCCATCTCCCTATGGAATCGACACCCCAAAGCTATACTATAAACGATCGCGTTATTCTTTGGGCGTAATCAGATCTACCAAACTCCAACTGAGTTACCTAGATCTGAGATAACTATCTACTAAGGCTTGTCTCGATGTCTAGAGCTAGCTGTGATGGTAGGGGTGCCTGATCATGCTCCTATACTCTCTCTTCTCCCCTTAGTCTAGCTTATGATCATGCTCATATACTCTATCTGCTATCATGTCCTCCATGGGCAAAAAGTGTACTATGGCTGCCAACAAATCCCACTAATAAGGCATGGTACACATGATAATGCGTTGGGGATTGATTGATGCTACCAACTCTCATACATATGTAAAGATATGGGATCCCAAGTCAATTTTTTGCACTCATGCTAGATGATAGAGCCTTTTTCTTCATTAAACCTTGTCCACTGGGAAGTGGAGTATATGTTGGAAGAAAAGAAGAAATGTAGGATCCTCAATTCTAAGCTCAATTGATTGTGCAAGAATCGAGGAGTAAAAAGTCACCATACGTACCATATACAAATTAGGCCACTAATGTCATGTCATGCTCAGTCGATAAAGGCTCTACATTAGTGTGGCTTAGCTCGTAGTATCTATCATCACTATTAGGCAAAGTCGAACCTACTTGCCTTTCACCCATGTCTAATTCCTGTATGAGGACTCCTAGACATCAATATCATTGTTGAAGTTGGCAAAGAACTCTCTAACTAAACTAGGATAAGCTGTATAAGGAGTTCCAACAACTTTGCTCCATCCACTGTGTTGTATAACCCTATCTAGTAGACCCCCTTGAAAATCATCAACCATGGCCCACCTTTCTTGTTAGAATCTTTATCTTTCTACTTTGACTCTAAATTTTATCGATTTTCATCATTTAAAAACCTCAGTATACCTTTGTTATTAAGATTATTGTCAACCCTCTAATGACGAGTTTATTGCCTACTTTTGACTTTCTTTTCTCTTGAGCGATAGCCTTCCTTTTCGGTGGCATTATACCTACATAGATATAGAAAATAGAAACTATTAGCATAATAGACAACAAATATAAATGTAGGGTAAAGTGGGGTTCACCCAACATCTGTTCATCTGGAAAACTTTCATTTATATCCATCAACTCTTTGTGATATCCATGCTCAACTAGGGGACAAATGGTCGGCTATTGTATTCTTACTTCCATTATTGTCTCTTATCTCCAAATCACATTCTTGTATGAGCAATACCCTTCTAATCATTCTTGGTATTGTATCTTTCTTTGTCATCAGATATTATAATATTGCATGGTCTGTGTAGACAATAACATTCGATCCAACAAGATAAGATCGAAATTTATCAAAGGCATAGACTACATCTTGGAGTTTCTTTTCAGTGGGGTGCAGTTCTGCTTTGCATTATTCAATTTTTTGCTCGCATAGTAGATCGCATGAAAAAATTTATCTCTTCGCTGTCCTAATACTGCTCGCACTGCATATTCACCTCCATTATTCATTAGTTCAAATAGTAAATTCCAATGTGGTGCAATTATTACTGGTGCTGAAATTAACTTCTCTTTTAGAGTATTGAATACTAATAAACACTTTTTTTTGGAGAAGACAAAAGGAACATCTTTGACTAGTATATTGCACAAAGGTTTGGTGATCTTGGAGAAGTCTTTGATGAAGCGACGATAAACCCCGACATGACCAAGAAAACTGCGAACACCCTTAATTAAGGTTGGTGGTAATTTCTCAATAATCTGAATCTTTGCATTGTCAACTTCAATACCTTTAGCTGAAATCCTATTCCCCAACATGATGTCTTCTTGTACCATGAAGTGACATTTTTTTCAAATAAGTACCAGATTTGTTTCCCTATGTCGCTGCAAGACCAAGTTTAAGTGTTCTAAACGTTCATCAAATGATGAGCCAAAATTGAGAAATCATCCCATAAATACTTCTATGAATTTTTAAATCATATCTAAGTAAATGGCCATCATGCAATGCTCAAATATCGTAGGAGCATTGCATAGACAAAATGGCATCGTGATGTATGCAAATGTACCGTAGGGACATGTACAAGTAGCATTTTCTTGATCCTCGGGTGCTATCAAAATCTGATTATAACCGAAGTGTCCATTAAGAATTCAATAATGTGAATGGCCTACTAACCTCTTTAACATCTAATCAATAAATAGAGGGGAAAAATGATCCTTCCGAGTAACAGTATTGAGTTTGCAATAATTAATACAAACTCTCAGTCCCGTAATCGTTCTAGTCAGAATTAGTTCATTCTTTTCATTCTATACTATTATGATACCCCCTTTTTGGCACAACCTGAACTGGGCTGATCTATGTATTGTCTTAGATTAGATATATAATCCATGTATCCAAAAGCTTTAGTACCTCTACCATTACTACCCCTTTCATATTCGAATTAAGTGTGCTCTAACTGTCTATACTTGGTCGGAAATTATCCTTCATGAGGATTTTATGCACGCAAAGTGTAAGGCTAATCCCTTTGGTGTTAGTAATCAATGTCCAATAGCTATCTTATTTTCTCTAAGTACCTCGAGCAATTTTTTTTCTTCAATCTCACTTATGGAACTTGCAATAATTACGAGCAATGTGGAAGATTCTCCCAATTAGGATAATGAAGATGAGATGGTAATTGCTTGAAAGCTAATTTAGGAGGCTGTTGAATGGATAGAAAATGGCTTTATAAGACTCGTGCCCAACTCCTCAAAGTGTGGTCTACACTTATATTGAGGATTAGCTTCCAGATATCTTACACATATCCCAATATCATTAGAATCAGTGTAAGTAGAATGATAATGCACAATACAAGCCTCATATAGATCTAACGGGTTATGCAATTGAAATGTGTCATGAACTACCCTATCAATCACATCAATCTGAAAATAATTGTCTAACTAAGTTGGGTATTTTATGGCCTTGAATACATCAAATGTAACTTTATCTTCACCACATTTCAAAATCAGTTGACCTTTTTGCACATCAATAAAAACTCTATCGATAGCTATAAATGCTCGACCTAAAATAAGTGAAACATCTCTATCATCTTCTATGTCAAGAATGAGAAAATTAGCTGGAGAAATTAATTTCTCCACTTTTATGAGGATATCTTTAATTATCTTTCTTTGGTACTTGATTAATCAGTCAGCTAGTTGCAAAGTCATCGTAGTTGCATTGACCTCTCCTAAACATAGTTTCCTAAAAATATAGAATGGCATCAAGTTAATACTTGCACCAAGATTACATAAAGCTTTATCAAAGTAATAAATTGGGAAGTATCTTATTTTGTATTCTTGCATTACACTCTTCAGTCAATATCACTGTCTCATATTTATCCGGCTTGCATTTGTTATATAAAATGTCCTTTATGAATTTGGCATAACTAGGCATCTAAACTCACATCTGTAGAAAGAATGTTGATAAGAAGTTTCTTGAAGATCTCAAGGAATTTTGTATACTACTTGTCTAACTTGTGTCTATGAGGAAATAGAATCGGAGGCTTAAATGGTTTGATAAGAGCGGTTGCCTTCACCAATTGTGTATCTTAACTATCTTTGGTAGATATATCTGTTGTTTGTTCAGTCTGTTCCATATGTTTTTCATCAATAGAAGGTACTTTTTCTTCATTTGCAATTGATCTCTTGACGTGAATCTTAGGTAACTGGACCCCACTCCGATAGTAATTATTTTGACATGTTCCTTTGGGTTTACCTTTGTAATGTTTGGCAATGTGCCTGGTGCTCTACCTGATTGTTACTTTTTATATTGTAAGTGTACGATATCGAACAAGTAATATAATAGACCTTTGAGTTCGGATAATCATTTCAACGAGGACTACTATTTATTCCTAGTTTATTATTTCAAATTTTTATCCGATGAAAAATAAACAATATTTTGGTGATTGATTATCTCAATTACACTAACTACTAGAAGTTATCAAAGGTGCAAAAAAATTGAATTAGGGTTTTAAATAAGGAATGGATATTAGGACTCACAATTTCATCTATTGATTATCTTTAATTCTTTAATCAAGATTTGTAACCTAATGTAGTGTTCGGACGAATTCCTCTAATGTATCAATTTACTTTTCTTAAATTCTCATTGAGCCTATTCAACTAAGTCAATTCCAGATCTCTATGTGAATCCGGATAAACTTTAGTTAAATGCATTTAATTTCTTAAAATTCATGTAATGATCACATTAAATAGGATAAGTATCTCTATGTTTTATACTAGTTACCAAATTTTACTATGTAGTCTAAATCTAAAACTCACCTCTCGACTCATAATAGATTCACCAAATAAATGAATAATTTGCCAAGGAATTCTAGCATTAAACTCCATGAATAAAATCAACATATAAATTTTAAAGAACTAGAATCTCGAAAATAAAAATAAAGGATCTCAATAGATTACATTGTTTTGCCATAATGAAAAATCTAGCTACTCATGATAAATGAAGAAAAACAATAGATATTAATTGAGTAATCATCGGGTTTTGAATTAAGATATAAAGAAGTGGATGAATCTTGCACCAATATGATCTTCTTACCCAATCAATCTTCAAACCCCTTGATTTCTTGTTTTTTTTATTTGCCTCTCTTAATTTTCAAATTGTTTCCTTCTGTTTCTCAATGTGTGAAGCCCCTCAAAAGTGTTGCTCCCCATGTATTTTTACTTATTCTAATCTTTTTCCCAGATTTGGAGTCTTTTGGGCTTTTAACGAGCCAAAAATCCAAACCTTAGAAGTAATCGGCGGCGACCACCTGGCCTCATGGCGCCCCCCAAAATAATGCATGGCGTACCTTTCGATTGATCACTACTTCTTTTTCCTCTCATGTAGCTCCTGGGGACCACAATGGTTGCGCCTCAATTCCACACATGCTGCTTCCTTAGACTTCTTTGGGTGGCACTTGGGCACCCCACATGAAATTCCCTTTTTACTTTTTCTTCTCGTCTCTTCGTTTCATTCCAAGTCGCTTGTTTCTCCAACTTTGCATTATTAACACCACCTCACCAAATCTATAAACAACACTAAAACACACATTTTAAACTCATGAGATCTACACATTTTAAACTTATGAGATCTAACCAATTATCAAGTTAAAATAGTATAAGATGCGTGAGTTAAACACTCATCACTGATATAGCAAGTGTCATTTGTCCCATCTAAGTCTCCAGGTTCTTGATTGCAACATTTTGATTTTGAAGGGTTATCTCAATTTTTCTCATGAATTGATCATTTGCCTTCATGTAGTGATCTATCTTTTTCATGAATTTACCGAACATCTCTTCTAAAGAAATTTTCTTCTCATGCTGAAACTGAAAACCTTGTGGTCTAGTAGGTTTGATTATTCCAAGAAAAATTTGGATGTTTTCTCCAACTAAGGTTGTAAGTGTCAGAACGTGGATAATGTTGTTAGTGCGACCCCTTTGTACATATTCAACATTTTCAATATCTTGTGCAAGAATTGGAAAGTCTGCCATGATATGATATGTCCCGCATTCTTTACAATTTGACCGCTTAGCTTGTACTGCATTAGTTGACTATAATATGCTCTCAACCTTATGAACTAAATAGTCAATTTTTTGCAGACAATGCCGAATAAGTGTTCACCTCGTATATTCATGTCGCCTTCTTATGAACAACCTGCCCAAAGGGCAACATGGCTGTGGTAGTAGCTCATTTGTCAAATAATTCCAAGGTTTCATCGATTGTTTTTGTGGATAAAGAGTTGTTAGATGATGAGTCCATCATTCTCTTGTAAGATGAAAGTGGACTTGTATAAAAATATTGGACTTGGAGCCCTTTATTGATACTGTGATGAAGAGATTTTCGAAGCATTTTTTTAAAAATATGTTTTAAGCTTCATCGAAGGATTTGGTTTCACCTCGCTGAAATATGGATATGTCATGCTTTAACTTCCTTATCTTAGTAAGTGGAAAGAATTTTGTATAGAAGTTTTTAGCCAAGTCATTCCAGAAATGATACTGGCAATAGGTTGTGAGTCTAACAATTCAAGACCTCTATCAAGTAGAGTATGTGGAAATAATCTCAATCTAATAACATCACCTGAGATCCATTGATATTTGAAGTGTTGACATATCTCCAAAAATCGAGAGACGTGTGCGATTCTCATCAACCCTGTCATAAAATTGATATCCATTTTAAAATAAATTGATGACATTGGTCGTCAACTGAAAGTTTTCTTGCCCAAATTGAGGATAAACTATGCTGATTGGCTATAAAATGATTTTGCCTAGTCGTGAAATCTCCAACTAGCATATTTCCTCATCAGCAGCTACTGCTTCATTCACTTGAATTACCGAATTGTTATGATCATTGGCCATCTCTTGTTGCTGTTTTTGGTCAATTATTGTTGTGATTCTCTTTATTTATGATAAGAGGTACGTTCGATTTTCGAATCACTATTATCAATTCACCTTCTCTCGAACTTTGCATTAAAGGCTTGAAAGAGAGACAATAGAGCACTGACATAAATTGATAGAGAAAAATTACTAAAAGCAAAATGTTTGAATTAGTATAAAGGTAAATAAAATTAAACTCAAATACAATCACCGAAAACGATGCCAAAAACTTGTTGCGAAATATTTTCGTTTGTAATACTGCAAGTGCACGGATCGTTAACAAGTAGTAAAAATAAATTTTGAATCCAAGTATCGTATTCACAAAGATTGTACTGATTTAAGTTCAAATTAATTTAGCCTTAATTGAAAATAGGGAAATTGGTGATTTTTTATACTAAATTGTAACCAACTCATGTCGTATTAATGCAAGACATAAATTAACTAAAATCAATGCAAAATTGTAATTAATGCAAGTGTGATGAAAATATGGTGACAAAAAATGTACTAGAATTCCGGATCCCTTATATTAACCCCGAACCTTTGAAATTGACAACATAATTCAATTATGAAGATCAATATGCCAAATTTTTTAAAGAATATCTCTCGAGTAAAATTAAACATATCCTTACATGTGATTCGACTATATCTCTAAGATAGATGCGGACATAAAATAATGTATTAAGAATTTATGAATACTTAAAAATCACGTAGAGTATAGCGATATATTTCTATCATCTATGGGCTCTACGACAATTGAAACTGTCTAACTTATTTTCAATCTCTCAAAGATAAAACGTTGTGCAACCATTGCACATATAATTATAGAGAAAAATAGATTCATCTCAATTATTCAAATTTGAAAACGTGATTTGAATATCAAAAGAACAAGGTTCAAAAGTTAAAGATTAATGATACAAAGTTTATCGTAATCCTCACACAAAAATAGTCTGGCCTAACATGTTAAAAAGAAGAAATCAAAAGGAAAAATCTTTTCATTTGAATTAGCCTTAGATTTTCTACCTCTCTAAGCAATAAATTCTTCGACCCTAACTTTGAGTTGACAACTAGTATTTATACTCCACCAAAAAGAGTTCAAAGATCTCCAAAAAATCGTTCAAATCAAAGCCCAAAAGAAGTTTTTTTGTAGAAGTTAAATTCTAAAAAAAAAGAGAGAGAAGAAAAAAAACTGTTCCGCGAACTGGCTGGATCGCCCAGGCCAAACCTGAGCAATACCCCAGGCAAAGATTTTTTGGCCTGCTTTGAAGTTCTGCGGTCGCCCAGCAATATAATTTATTCCAAAAATTGCATTTTAGTCCCTTTCTTCATTCTCTTCATAAATTTCGATCTTTCACTTTAAGTTACGCCTATTTTGATCCTTCGATGTCTATTCATATGCAAGTTAGTCTCCATACTTTCCATTCAATTATCAAATCATCCTTCTTAGTGCGCAGATAACCTAGGGTTTTTGAAGAATTCAATCTTCGATTTTATTTTCCACTCGGAGAAAGCACAGGTGGTTGTTTCCCGAACAAACAAGCGTATCCATTTCTAGATTAGGAACTTTGTGCTATGTTTGAACTTGATCTCCATTAGATCTAGTTTGTTGTTCGGCAACCTTAGCACTAGGCCTAAGCATTGGTTGGTCGGGTAAAAATTTATTGAAAGGCTAAAATTTGTATGTAAATCACTCATATCCTGAGCAGATAAACTAATATCAGAGAAAGACTTTTCAATACTACCAGATAATTCTGTCGAGTAATCAAACCAAATAGAAAATGACGGTGGCAGCAGGGATTGGGTATACATTGTTAGCATTGGGTCCATCTCTCTCACTCTTTATCGCCGTTATTGCAAAGAAGCCGTTTCTCATCCTCACCCTTCTCTCCAGGTTCATTTCCTTTCAGTTTGTTCCCCCCCTTTTTTTTGTAATTATCCCTCCAGATATGGTAAATTTATGTGATCTGAAAATGTGTATTTATGCTTTTTTTAATTTGATTCTAGTACCCTGGTATGGCTGATAAGTCTGATTGTGTTGTCGGGACTCTGGAGAGCATTTCTGCCCTTCAAGACTTCGTCATTGTGGCCCTGCGTGCTCATCATTCTCACTTCTGTTGCCTTCCAAGAAGCCCTTCGCCCTCTCTTCTGGAGAATTTACAAGTAATTCTGTGTTACTGTTTTCTTATTATTCTAATAATATTTCTTACTTATTAGTATAATTCTCTGCATTTTGGAAATTGAAGAATTGGTGATTATTGTGGTTGGTAATTGTGATAATACCATAGTGCATAGCATTTCGACTCATGTTTGGGCTAAGCTTAAAAAAATACTAATTAGTAATGAGAATAGATAATTTTTTTTCCAATTAGGAATGTTTTTAAGTTACACCACCGTGTTGCAGTCAAAGTACTTACTTTTAAGCTTAGCCAAACATTTAAGCTGGGTCAATCATAAATAAACTACAAGGAATTATAGTTTACCAAAAATGTGAATAATTTAACTTTGTTTATGCTAATAAAAATTTATAAACTAAAAGGTATTTATATGTAATATGACTTGCGTAAATATGTAAATGAGATCTACGGTGTGTATAGTATTTGTTGATTGTAGATAGTATCCATTTAAAATTTAGAAAGGCTAGATCTTCATTAATATCTGAATCGCGAGGGGAAGAAGAAAAATGGGGCAAGCAGGAATTTGAGGCTGGGTATCTGTCCTATCTCAAAAGAACGGGACAGGTTGGATGGGAATGAAAAGGAGGGGTCAGGATTGGAATGACTAATGAATATGGGTGATATATAAATGTAGAACACTGGACATATACTATTTCTACAAGAGATTACAAGCATTTGAATTAGAAAGGCTAGATCTTCATTAATATCTGAATCGCTAGGGGAGAAGAAAAAAGGGGCAAGCAGGAATTTGAGGCTGGGTATCTGTCCTATCTCAAAAGAATGGGACAGGTTGGATGGGAATGAAAAGGAGGAGTCAGGATTGGAATGACTAATGAATATGGTTGATATATAAATGTAGAATACTGGACATACTACTATTTCTACAAGAGATTACAAGCATTTGAATTATCCAAAGTTGGCTGCATAAGACCAGAGTTGAGTAAAGATTCAACAATGAACAAAGAGTCTAAAATACACAAAAAGCAAAATCGCTGATAATTATTTTCAATGCCAAGTTATAAGTTAGATTAACTTAGTGAATTGCTTTTAGATGTGGTCCTTGATCCAAATTTAAGTGAATGATTCAGTAAATATATAACATCTTAGAGTACCTGCTACCCCTCATAATATAAACTTGATCTTAAAATTGGTGCACGAGTTTCAAATTATCTGATATAGCCAATCCCAATTCATCAACATGCCACCGCTGCCCTCTATACCACTTCTAACTGCTGAAAAACACGCAAAAGCCCAAAACGCATAAAACCAGCCTTGAACACCATAGCCAAATCAAGTTGCCACTAAAAGGAAAAAAGGCAGCACTGAAAACAAACAAATCAACCTGCAAGAATACTTTTGGTTTACTTCTTTGATTTCAGTTCTTTTTCGTTGTTATTAGCTTAGGGAAAAAGAAAAGTAGAGAAGAAAGAAGAGAAAAAAAATGGCAGAACTGTTCCACTGTCTTAGTTCTTTGTGTTGAAGTTTGTTCTTGTTGAAAAAAAAAAGGAAGAAGAAATACAAGAAGGGGAGGAGGAGGAGGAGAGAGAGACAGAGTATGCGGAGATTGCGGAGAGAGTGAGTAGAAATTGGAGAGATAAATATGTTTGTGTTCAACAATTAAGTTTAATTAAAACAAAAACTAACTCAATCAAGTTAATTAAAAGAAAAGCTAACCCTCATCAAAAACAACTAAAGAAATGACATAAAATACAATCTTTGAAACTAAATTCTAATTTTTTTTCCTAAAATCTCCTCGAAGTCTTGGTAAGTTTTGCAACATACTATCATTAAGGGTCTCCATCACATAGGGTACAATAATTTAGCTTAACTAAGATGAATTGTGGTTAGCGTATGCCTTGCTTACACCTAAAAAAACTCCTGTTAAGGTGAGCAAGCAATGCCAATAGAATTTGTTAACGTCATTGTAAAAATTTTGATTTCATTGAATCTTTTGGTACATGTGAGAAATTTAATGGTGTGTGGATAGAGAATTCATGTTATGGTATAATACTCAGTCTGTTCGTGCTGTACTAATATGTTACGTCATCTGCAGAAAAATGCTATCTTGTCATATCCATTTCTTAACATGATACTACTCAAATGAGCAGCATTGCCTCGGTTTGTATCAATGGTTTTGAGTTCTGCACCACGTTTTTTAGATTTTGAACCCCAATGAAAATTGCTCTCCAGTTATGTGGTTCCCTTTCTTAGTTTTGAATTAGTATAGCTTGGTCACCGAGTTGTTATCTTCTGCAATCTTTATGCATTGGTTTTTGTTTCATCTTGGTTTTATTGTCAGTTTAATCAGCGGGAGTGAGTTTTTTTCTTTCTAAATTTTATCCTTTCATGTGGCTTTGACATTAGGAGGCTGGAAGATATGCTGGATGCTTTTGCAGACAGAGTCTCCAAACCTCGCCTTTTTATTACTGATAAGATGCAAATTGCTCTTGGTAAGCTTTGTGGGTACACGCATCCTTCACTGTGTGATTCACTAACTTTATATTACCTAAGTAGCTCTTTGTAATTTCAAGCATCCTAGTAATTGACTGGAGAAATTTGGGATCCAAAGTAATAATGTTGTTTTATGTTCTTATTACTGGCTTTATAGTTGTTACACATTATTCTATTTTCAACCCCCAATCCCTGAAAAATAAAAAAATAAAAAAATTTCAGGAAAACAAGGAAAAAAAAAGGGTCCTGATGTTTAATATTTCGTGGTGAATTGAATTGTTAGGTGGCTATCCTCAAATCCCATTATAACCAGATAGTTAAACCTGTTGGTGTTTATATGATGTACGATTGTGTTTATTCATTTAACTTTATTTAGTAATTTCTGGATTTATTGCAGTACAATGCTTGTGCCGTGTGCTTGTCTTTATTAATGAAATATAGCCCATATTTGGTGGAGATTAAGATTTTTAGTAAATTTTGATAAAAGTTGATGAAATACGTAATTGAAAAGTTTACTTATGGGTTTCACGAAATATGTGTTTAAAATTAATTGTTGACTTTGATTTAGATTAAAATCTAGATTTTAATTCCTAGCAAATAGAGGCATAGAATATTTTTTATTTTTTTATGTTGAAACTTGTATGGTTATCCACCCAATGCTTGCCATGTTGCATGGACTCATCATTTTGCCAACCGATTATCTGATCTGATTCACTGACATGGTATAGGATGCAAGTAACTTTAAGGTTAGGAGGAGTAAGAAAGAGGAAAGGAAGGGAAAGTCACCTTGTAATTTTCATGTCAGATAAAAAAAATTACCTTGCAAAATCATCCTTAAGTCTATTCAGATGATTAAAGAACTGTCCAAATGACAAGTGTCATTATCTGCAAAGCATCATTGAGGAGTTTACAGTGGGGGCACTCTGCTGGGTGAAGAGGAAATGTCAAATAAGTTATGGCTGCATGATAGTTGGAATAAAACTAAAACCGAGCTGGAACTTCTTTTCCAGAGTGAAGTTTAATAAACTTAGGGATGGAAATAGCGTGGGACGGGAATGGCCGGCGTGGGCCTGGGCAGCCATCCCTGTCCCGTCCGTTGCGATTCGAGAGCAAGTGACATTAATATATCCCCATTCACTGTCCTGTTTTTATTAATTGCTTATTTTTTAAGTTGAAAACATTAAAACTACAATAAAAGTATTTTGGGGCAGGGACCATGTTCCATGTCCCCGCCTGCTTAACATTTGGGGTGGGGCAATGAGGGATGGGGACTTTTGCTATCCCTACGTAAACTGCTGCACCAAGGCTCAAGTCATCCTCTTTCCTGTCTCTTGTGCTAGGCTAGCTGTCATAGTGCAGTCTTGCTTTAGGAAATATTGATCTTGGCCTCAACAGACGGTTTTGTAATGTTACTTTTTTCCTGCTTGGAGTTTTATTTCAAGAAATCAGGAAAAATCACCCAATCTCAGTTCTGGATGTGGATGTGCCTGAACCGAAGGGAAACAAATAAAAGATTCACCTTCTTGGGGTTGGTGAGAAGTCGATAATTTAATTTTGAAGATGAAGGTTGCCTGCCTTAATTTTAATGATGATTTCTTGGAGAATGGAGTGTAATTTATTATTTCAAAGGCATCTCATGGAAGGGTATCAGTCTATTAAAAAGCTGTTCTGGGCTGGGATGTATTATTTTTACTAGTATTCAACAGTTTAATAGTAAACAATTAGAAGCCATTGCATATATCCTAAACGTATTAGCATCTTGTATAACTCTGAGGTACGGATAATTATCTTTTAAGTATGGGAAGAGGTTTTGCTATATGCTGCTGTCTTCTCTAATGTTTCAGCAAATTAAGTGCAGAGATGTACCATAAGCAGTTCCCTCTTCCACTCAAATTGTACCATAAATGGGTAGCAGTTCCCTCTTCCGCTCAAATTGCTTCCTGGTATACAGTTAAAAAAAAAATACTGGGATCTAGCGCTACCGTCTTCACTCCTGGATGAGATTTAAGAAAGTTAATCAAATATTATATCTTCCACTCCTCGACTGTAGTGAATTTTTTTCAGGGATCTGGAAAAAGTTTGGCTTCGAAAACATCAAAACCTTTAAAGGAGTGAAGGGGATTAGACTCAACGTGTTTCCCATGATGAATTATTATCTTTCTACGATGGGTCTCCAGTGTAAACGTCAATATGGAGCTAGGTGTGATATATTTGTCGTTTATGAAATCATGTAGCACATATGAGAGTTATGTTTGATTTTATACGTTGGCTGTGTGATATAAGGCATGCAATTCCCTAAGTAACTCTTCGTTTAGTTTCTACTATTCAGTGTTTTCCTCTGTATTTTATTTTTTCTGTCCTATTTTCTTCTTTTATGAATTTTTTTGAAACTTTGGTCCTTTCACTTTACTTTGAGTTTGACCCATCAAGATTTATGTTTTACTAAATTGGTTTCTTGGTAAATTTGTGATCATTTAGATAATAAAATTATATATTTTATTGCATGCTACCTTGATACATATAGCTAGTCATGGCAATGCTTGGCTCGGCCCCTCTGACCACGAGCCGAGCTCGGCTCGTTAAAGAGATGAGTCGAGCTCGTGGCTCATCTTCAACGAGCCAAGTCTATTCTCGACTCGTTGCTCAGGGGCTAAGCCGAGCTTGGCCCACAAGCTTACCATTTTCAATTTTTTTTTTTTTACTTTCTTCCTTTTCTCCGGACTTGGGATCGACTACTTAATTTTAGAATATGCTAAGTTAAAATGTATACGAACAACTTGTTACGTATACAATTTTTTTAAAAATAAATTATTATTAAGAAAATAATGAAGTTTGATTATATGACTAAATTTATGTAATATCATTTACTTGACTACACGCAATTTCGGCATACTTGTTGTATTCAAAAATGAGCGTCTTGCCAATACTTTACTCACATTAATGCCTCCAAAATATATTCTTTAAGTCGGCTCCTAACTTCGAACATAGTTCGTTTACCTGTATTAAAAGCAGACTTTGGAGCTATAGTGCTAACCAGAGACGTTAGTAAATCTTTCGGCAATCATAGAAGCAATTGGATATCTTTGTTCGTTACGTCACCAAAAATCAATTAAATCAAATTGTATTGCATCAACAGGTTCTACGTCCTAAGCATTTGATGATTAAACTATCTATGTAACGAGTCCAACTCGTGGTCAAAGGGAGCTGGCTCAGCCTATTGCCATGACTAGGTACCGAGGGTAGTATCAAATTGCAGTTGTGTTTGAGTTCCACCAAAAAGCCCATGTTATGGTTGAGGTGGGTAATACGTATACCCTTTGGCCATGCCAATCGTGTTTGGCAATATTTACACACTTTTGAACTCTGTCGACTATACGACATGTTGAAATCAATTTAAAGAGTTCCTAACTCTTTGCAAATTGTTTACCCTTTCGCTTCCCTTTTGCATTGGGAATATCTAGTTTCAGTTCCACAGCTTCTTTATCAATGTCATCCAAATCAATTGGATCACTACTTCTGTGAGCATCTTCAACGCCCAATTCGACAAGTCGTCAGGATTGGTAATGTTGTTAAGATCGAAAAATTAATTGTGAAATTGAAATTGTGGCGTCATAGGTGAGTGACCACCGAACAAACCCTCAACAAAAGTATTAGGATCCATTTATATATAATAGAATAAAAATGTATAAAGATGAAATGAAATTATAGTAGAGAATGTAAATTGAATGAAGATGATATGTATAAAGATGAAATGTATAAATTGATTAATGTAGAATGTAGAGAATTGAACTGAGATTTGAAATGTATAAAGATGTAGAATGTATAAAATGAATTGAGATTTGAATTGATTGATGGTAATTTGATTGTAGAGAGAATGTAGAAGAGAGTTGATAGTTTGTGTGAAAAATGGATTGAAGTTGTGAAGTATTTATAGAGTTATAAAAATAAAATAAAATAATTTCAGTAATCGTTGGGGGCCCCAACAGTCACTGTAGGCTCGGCGAGCCTACGAGCCGCTCACCTTACTCGTCGAGCCGAGCCCGTTTAAGCTCGGCTCGTTCTCGGGCTAATCCCGAAACAGGCACAAGCCGCCCATGGGCAGAGTAAGACAGTTTAAGCAAGTTGGTCATGTAGACAAATGGTGATCAGCCTTTTAACGTTCAAATTATTTCACGCGGAAGGGAAGCTTTTTAGATTGCATAGAAGAACTTCAATGCAACCAATATATTAGATGTTGCTGGTTCTTAAGAACTGAATCCAAGTAGATATTAATCAATGTTAGTTGAGATTTGTTAGCTTCTCTTCTTGTATCTTCTAATTTGGTATTTTTTTTATTGGGCAGCTGGTGGTATGGGTCATGGTGTTGCCCATGCTGTCTTCTTCTGTCTGAGCCTTTTGACTCCAGCTTTTGGGCCCGGAACATATTATGTGGAAAAATGCTCACAGATGTCATTTTTCCTGGTTTCTGGTAAGTGAAATTGGTAATTTCTAAGATCATATGGCATTGATTAACATATCAATTATTGATTGCTGATTCCACTCAGCGCTTAATTTCCTTGACAAAATGATAACTTGTGTTCCTTTCTACATAAAATGTCATAGAACATACACATTCTATGTTGATGATCCCCCATTTATTTGTTGACTTTTCATTATGAAGTAATAGTTCTCATTTACTGTTATTCAATTTAACAGAATTGTCAGTTCTTATTGGCCTTTCTTTCACTTTATCTGCAGCTATTATAGCTCTTGCATTTGTCACCATCCATACTTTGTCGATGGTTATTGCATTCAATGGATATGCAGAAGGAAATAAAGTGGACCAATATTTTGTCCCCGCTGTTCATCTTATAGCGGCAATGCTTGTGAGTATTCTCCTTGTCTATTATAAAAGTCAGTGCATCACCTCTACTTCCTGCAAATGTACTCTAAACTGATTGTATGCAAAATCCATATTTTCGCTTGTTCCTTGTGGCGATTCAAGTTCTTTAGGGCATCTGGTCAGAACATCTAGGACGTAAACATTCTGGAAAACTGTGGTGCTAAATTGACTGGTGTAATTATAAGTTGGAATAAGTCATTAGTTCAGTAGGATCTTGTTGGATTTTAAGCGCAAAAGAATAGAGAAATCAACACAAGTATTTTACGTGGTTTGGCGATGTGCCTGAGTCCACAAGGAGCGAAGCGGAGATTTTATTCAGTATGAATAATAGAGTTACATCATTAGTATTTATACTAGCCCAATCCCATACAAGACTTTAGGGCCCGTACAAGAAAATACACCTGCACCGTACCTCGGGGGCACCCCAAACCTATTCTGCGTCCCTAGCAAACGAACAATGAATTAAACCCATAAGACCGATACCGTCACTCCGCTCTGACATCGACCATTTTGATCCAGTAAACTTGTTCAAATCTGTATGAGCCACATATACAACAATCTCCACATTGGCGAATATTCACCATTTAGGAGAAAACACCGAAGCAAACATAACTTGGGAAAAACACGGACAATAGAGCAGATTAAAGAATTGTTTTATTTGACATTGTATACTTGGTTTAATGTTGCTACTACTAGGCATATAGACGGGCTGCCTAATTTCATGTTGTTACTTTCTGATTTAAATTGATAATACACTTCCTGTATATTATGTATTGATTAATAAAATATTTGATTACCTTTCAAAAAAAAGTTTAAGCAATGCTTGACCCTATCCATTGTGATTGGTTTTGTCAACATGTCTGCTGCGTTCTCTAAGGTATACACCTTCTCTAACAACAATTTTCCTGAAGTAACCAAATCTCTTATCTTGTGAAATCTCACATTAATGTGCTTGATTCTTGCATGATAAATCTGATTCTTTGCTAAGAAGATAGCGCTCTGACTATCACAACACAGCTTTATTCCATCTTGCTTGATTCCAAGTTCCTTGACAAGCCCTCTCAGCCACAATGATTCCTTAGCTGCCTCAGTTGCTGCCATGTACTCTGCTTCAGCTGTAGATAATGCGACAAGTGACTGCACCATAGATCTCCAACATATAGGCCAACTTGCAAGTGTGAAAACATAACCTGTATGGGACCTTCGGTCATCCAAGTCGCCTACATAATATGCATCTACGTATCCCTGAACTGAAACATCATCATGTTGTCTCTCAAACATGATCCCACACTACATTATACCTTACAAGTACCTAAAAATCCACTTTACTGCTCTCCAATACTCTCTGTCGAGATTAGCTATGTACTTGCTCACTACATTGACTGCATGTGCTAAATCTGGTTTGGTACACACCATTGCATACATCAAACATCCCACTGCACTGGCATAAAACACCTTTGACATCTCTGCAATTTCTTCATTCTTAGGGCACTGATTACTAGACAATCTGAAGTGATTTGCTAATGGCGTATCCACTGGTTTTGTATCGGACATGCTAAACCTCTCCAACACTTTTTTCAAATAATTTTTCTGAGGTATCCATAATTTTCTGGCATTCCTATCTCTGTTGATCTTCATGCCAAGAATCTTCTTAGCCGGTCCCAAATCTTTCATGTCAAACTTACTGCTTTACAAAAGCTTCAATCTGTTTACCTCATTTATATTCTTAGAAGCAATTAACATGTTATCCACATACAATATCAAGAAAATATATTAATCATCCTCAAGAACTCTGTAGTAAACACAATAATCATATTCATAGCGACTATAACCAATTTGAATCATGTGGGAGTTGAACTTCTTGTACCATTGCCATGGAGATTGCTTAAGCCCATATAAAGACTTCTTCAGTTTACATACAAGATTCTCTTTTCCTAGTTCCAAAAACCCCTCTGACTGCTTCATGAAAATCTGCTTCTCCAAATCACCATGAAGGAAAGTGGTTTTCACATCCAACTGCTCTAACTCCAAATCAAAACTGACCACTATTGCCAAAACAATCCTAATGGAAGTGTGTCTGACGACCGGAGAGAAAATCTCATCATAAGCTATCCCTTCCTCTGTGAGTATCCCTTAGCTACTAATCGAGTCTTGTATCTTTCCCTACATTGCTTCTTTCTTTCTGTACACCCACTTACATCTTATCGGTTTCTTCCCCTCTGGAAACTCCACCAGATCTCATGTATCATTTTTATGCAATGACTCAATTTCCTCCGTCATAGCCTCTATTCATTTACTTTTCTCCTTACTACTAACGGCATCCTGAAAAGTTATAAGATCGCTAGTACTGGTAATGAGTGCGTAAGAAACTGAATGCTCGAATCCATACTTCAACAGTGGCCTAATAGTGCAACGTGGTCTATCTGTGGCAATACTATAATATTGTTCCTCTTCTGAGCCAGAACGGTTCACTCTCTGAGCATTAATCTCCATGTCAACATTGTCTAGCTCTGCATGCACTACTTAGCTCTTGTTACTGCCCTCGCCTGAACTGGACTTCTCTTCATCTGAAGGTTCTTTAAAGATGAATGTTTCATCAAAGACTGCATCCCTACTGATCACCATCTTCTTTGCCTCTGGATCTCAGAACTTGTACCCTTTTACACATTTCACATGGCCCAGAAAAATACATTTTCTTGATTTCAGATCAAGCTTTGATCTCTGATCACTAGATACATGCATATAAGTCGGACACCCAAATACTCTCAATCCAAAATAATCAACTTCATTACCTGTCCAAACTTCCTCTGCAACTTTCCTATCTAGCGCTGCTTGTGGTGATCTGTTTAGGACGTAACATGCCATGTTCACAGCTTCTGCCCAAAAACTCTTTGGAAGCCCTGCATTCAACCTCAAACATCTTGCCCATTCTGCAATTGTTCTGTTCATCCTCTCCGCTACACCATTCTATTGTGGTGTCTTGTGAACTATATAGTGCCACTAAATATCATGTTCCTCGCAAAATTTTAGAAATTGTGAATCCGTGTACTCTGTGCCATTGTCTATCCTGGGATACTTAATTTTTCTCCCTGTCTAGTTCTCTACTTCTGCTTTCTACAATTTGAACTTGGCAAAAGCTTTAGACTTGTGCTTCATGAAATATAACCAAACTTTTTTAGAGAAGTCGTCAATTAAAGTAATGAAATACTGGGATCCACCTTTAGACAACTCCCCCACTGGTTCTCAAACATTAGAGTGCACATAATTAAGAATAACTTTTGTCTTGTGCTTTCCCGTCTTGAACTGTACTCTGGACTGTTTTCCAAGTACACAAAACTTGCAGAAATCAAGCTTGCGTGAGTTTATTCCCTTCAACAAATTCCTCGTCTCAATCATACCACGTTCTCCTAAGAAACGGAATACTCGGATACCAATTGTTGGATTTTAAGGACAAAAGAATGGAGAAATTAACACGAGTATTTTACATGGTTCGGCAATATGCCTATGTGCACAAGGAGCGAAGCGGAGATTTTATTCAGTATGAATAATAAGGTTACATCATTAGTATTTATACTAACCCAGCCCAAGCTCAAGCCCATACAAGACTTTAGGGCTCGTACAAAAAAATACACCTATAACAGATCTAAATCCTTGTAAGTTGTGAATGTCCTAATTCATTTCTATCAGTCCATCATTCTTACAGAATAAACAATAAACCAAGTATCCAAAATGCTCCTAAAGATCTTGGTTTTTAAGTATTCTCTATTTATGTTTTTGTATATTATGCAACCTTGTTTAGAATATGATCTTATGGAAGTTGGGATTGAAGTAACTTTTCAAACGAAATGAAAAGAAAAAAAAGGAAGTTCAACTGTAGTTCTTTCAATTGTTTAACAAACCATTGGCTCCTTTTGCAGACGCTCGTGAATCTTGCTCAGGGGGGTTGTATTATCGGCATACCTCTGCTCTACTGCATGGCAGTGTTGACTATGGGGCATTGCGGGAAGATGGTATGGAGGAGACTCACAGAAAATGGGAGTAGGCAAGGAAGCTCATTCTAGCAGATCTATAATTTAAAGTCGCCTCGTGTGGAAGGACAGAGTCTTAAAAACATATCCAAATTGTGTCCATGTATCTTTCATTTTGTTATGGAAGGTACATTTTTTATCGTTTTGTTTCTCTATCTCATGCAGAGTCAGGCCGCATGGAAGTGAGATCTGTAATGCGACACTACATTAAAAATTTATAATACCTAAACAACCCTTGAGGGTGAACTTGAATGGCCATAAAAACGAGGAGAGCTTGAAATTCTGTGTATCTACAATGGACACTTTTCTGTGATCTGCGCCTTCAAATAAATGTTCTATACGACCTATAGCATCTTGGAGAGAGATTTCTGCACGGTCAAATGCCAAATACTGTTGTAGGAAAATTTATATCTATGGTAGCTGGCCTTCAACCACTCCTTTGGCATAGATAGCACTTGCAAAGCATCTAAATTGCAATTCATAGTTCTATTTGCTACTTCACTTTGTGGCAAATTGTGACACTTGAGCTCTATTGTCTCATCCACGCAAGAAAATCATTCCTATAATGTTACCCACGTAGAAAGTGAGGTAATAATTATAGAGGAAATTACATCCTCACAGGTTTTTAAAACGTCATTTTCATAAATCCAAAATCAACTTTAATAATACATAAATCAGGTTTTAATTAACAATTTTTAAATTAATTTCTATTTAAATTAATCATATACAATTTCAAACCTTAATTATTTCATTTTCTCTCCCATCTCTCTCTCCTGCCACCCATTTTCTCTCCCCTCTCCCAATCCCCGTCGCCACCACCCGCTCAGGGACTTCCTCATCGGCACTATCTGGTTTCTTCTCAGTACCTGCTTTTGTGTCGTTGAGACACTCACCGGAGCCCCTGCCTTCACTGTTGTACAGATTCGTCGCCCTTCCGGTGGCTTCCTTGGCGTCCTCAACATTGCGTCGCGGTTTATGATTTGTTCGACTTCGCGATCCTGAAGAAAACCCATGTTGTTAGTTTCCGCGATATGATGGGGAAGGAAAAGCGTGAGCCGAAGCCACGCCGGAGCAAAATGAGCAACGATGGTGTACTGATGCTGTGTTGATGTGGGTGTGGTTGCGGTGCGATGGTTGGATGGGTGTGCGCCATGATCTGGTATGGGATGGGGTGGTGGACCGCGAGATGGACAATCGTGCGGTTGGGTGTGTGCATTGCGCGCGTGTGGCAGTGGTGGTTTTGGTGTGTGCGTGCGTGCGTGCGGCGGCGGTGGCAATTTTGGGGTAGTGATAGTGGTGCTGGGGAGGGGTGGTGAGGTCATTTTCTGGTGGTGATAGTGAGGTCATTTTCATTGGGGGTGGTGGTGGTTGTTGGCGGGGGCGGCTGTGCGTTTCTATGGTGGTGGTGTTGGGGGCGGAGATGGCGATGGTGTTGTGTTGGTGGTGATCACAAATGATTTGTTGAATTGTAACCAATAAATTGGTTGGTATGTGATCAATAAAGAATAAATTGTGACCAATAAATATTGTGACATACAAATTTATTAATTTGTAACCAATAAAAGTAATATGTGACATATAATTTGATATTTTGTGACCTTAAAATAAATTGTGACTTATAAATTTTGTGATTTGTGTCCGATGAACAAATTGTGATTTTTAAATTTTTAATTTGTGACCGATGACGAACTGTGACTTATAAATTTTTTTAATTGTGACCTTAAAATTTTTGAATTGTGACCAAATTGCATAGATTTGTTACTTTATATATTATAAATAAATTTTACTAAAAACCTGATTTTTGAAATGGGTAATTAGCAGAAATGGTCCTCAACGTTTACACCATTTGCTAAAATGGTCCCTATCGTTTTAAAATTGGCATTTGTACCCTTATTTCAAACGTTTCTTGCGGAATTGGTCCTTCCATCCAACAACCGTTAAACAACCGTTAGAACCTTTTGAAAATTTGCAGAAATGGTCCCTATGGAATATAATTTAATATTTCGTTTATATATTTTGGAACGGCTTGCTTCGACGAGTGGTAACTTTCGCTACAGTTGGCCGTTTCGCACGCCGTTAGGGATGGGAGAAATTACGTCATGAGCACTTCGAAATGGTATTAAAAATGTAATATTTCGACTTCGTTTGACTTCCCGTAATAATCACGCAAAATGGAGACAAAAAATAAGAAAAATCGTTTATATATTTTGGAACGGCCTGCTTCGACGAGTGGTAACTTTCGCTACGGTTGGCCGTTTCACACGCCGTTAGGGATGGGAGAAACTAGGTAATGAGCACTTCGAAATGATATTAAAAATGTAATATTTTGACTTCGTTTGACTTCCCCGTAATAATCCCGTAAAATGGAGACAAAAAGTAAGAAAAATCGTTTATATATTTTGAAACGGCCTGCTTCGACGAATGGTAACTTTCGCTATGGTTGGCCGTTTCACACGCCGTTACGGATGGGAGAAACTAGATCATGATCACTTCGAAATGGTATTAAAAATGTAATGTTTCGACTTCGTTTGACTTCCCGTAATAATCCTGCAAAATGGAGACAAAAATAAGAAAAATCGTTTCTATATTTTGGAACGGCACCTTCGACGAGTGATAACTTTCGCTACGGTTGGCCGTTTCACACGCCATTAGGGATGGGAGAAACTAGGTAATGAGCACTTCGAAATGATATTAAAAATGTAATATTTTGACTTCGTTTGACTTCCCCGTAATAATCCCGTAAAATGGAGACAAAAAGTAAGAAAAATCGTTTATATATTTTGAAACGGCCTGCTTCGACGAATGGTAACTTTCGCTATGGTTGGCCGTTTCACACGCCGTTACGGATGGGAGAAACTAGATCATGATCACTTCGAAATGGTATTAAAAATGTAATGTTTCGACTTCGTTTGACTTCCCGTAATAATCCTGCAAAATGGAGACAAAAAATAAGAAAAATCGTTTCTATATTTTGGAACGGCCTGCTTCGACGAGTGATAACTTTCGCTACGGTTGGCCGTTTCACACGCCATTAGGGATGGGAGAAACTAGGTAATGAGCACTTCGAAATGATATTAAAAATGTAATATTTTGACTTCGTTTGACTTCCCCGTAATAATCCCGTAAAATGGAGACAAAAAGTAAGAAAAATCGTTTATATATTTTGAAACGGCCTGCTTCGACGAATGGTAACTTTCGCTATGGTTGGCCGTTTCACACGCCGTTACGGATGGGAGAAACTAGATCATGATCACTTCGAAATGGTATTAAAAATGTAATGTTTCGACTTCGTTTGACTTCCCGTAATAATCCTGCAAAATGGAGACAAAAAATAAGAAAAATCGTTTCTATATTTTGGAACGGCCTGCTTCGACGAGTGTAACTTTCGCTACGGTTGGCCGTTTCACACGCCATTAGGGATGGGAGAAACTAGGTCATGAGCACTTCGAAATGGTATTAAAAATGTAATGTTTCGACTTCGTTTGACTTCCCGTAATAATCTCGCAAACAATTTTTCTTATAAACGATTTTTCTTATTACATTTTAATCCTAGAATTTTTTTAATACCAATTTTAATACCATTTCGAAGCGCCAATTTTAAACGAAATCGAAATATTACAGTTTGCGGGATTATTACGAGAAGTCAAACGAAGTCGAAATATTACATTTTTAATACTATTTCGAAGTGCTCATGACCTAGTTTCTTGCATCCTTAACGGCGTGTGAAACGGCCAACCGTAGTGAAAGTTACCACTCGTCGAAGCAGGCCGTTTCAAAATATATAAACGATTTTTCTTATTTTTTGTCTCCATTTTACGGGATTATTACGGGAAATCAAACGAAGTCGAAATATTACATTATTAATATCATTTCGGAGTGTTCATTACCTAGTTTCTCTCATCCCTAACGGCGTGTGAAACGGCCAACCGTAGCGAAGGTTACCACTCGTCGAAGCAGACCGTTCCAAAATATATAAACGATTTTTCTTATTTTTTGTCTCCATTTTGCGGGATTATTACAGGAAGTCAAACGAAGTCGAAATATTACATTTTTAATACCATTTCGAAGTGCTCATGACGTAGTTTCTCCCATCCCTAACGGCGTGCGAAACGGCCAACCGTAGCGAAAGTTACCACTCGTCGAAGCAAGCCGTTCCAAAATATATAAACGAAATATGAAATTATATTCCATAGGGACCATTTCCGCAAATTTTCAAAAGGTTCTAACGGTTGTTTAACGGTTGTTGGATGGAAGGACCAATTCCGCAAGAAACGTTTGAAATAAGGGTACAAATGCCAATTTTAAAACGATAGGGACCATTTTAGCAAAGGATGTAAACGTTGGGGACCATTTCTGCTATTTACCCTTTTTGAAATTTAAAACCTCAAACCTTAATTTTGAAATAGTGATACTTAAATACTTTATTTATGTATTGTTCCCATAATTATATTATAACATAATAAATACGTAACTCTAGTGATCAAGTTGTTTGGTTATGGATCCAAATTTAGAGGAAGAATAAGGAAAGCACGAACAGTTAAAAGTCTGGAATTGAGGTTCCAGGTTTGGGGACTGGTTTTTCAAAATTTAGGAATTTTAGTTGAGATAAAAATAAATTTTAATTGTTTTATTATATTATGTTATTTAATTTATAAATATTAGTAAAATCCGAAATTAAAAAGGTCCGAGCCTATTTATTTCTATATTTAAATATGAACCCAAGTAGTTACCAAATTTACGAGTTAATTCCCCGAAGTATTTTGTTTTCTTTTTAGTCACTATAACTGGGGTATTTTTTAAAAAGACTTAATCAAGCACCTTCGAAAATCTAAGGGGAAACGGGATATGGATGATGAGTCCTTAAAATTGAATACTAATCTATATTATCCTATGACTAGAAAGCATAATAAAAAAAATGGAAGAAAAATTAGGTTGCCTCCCAATAAGCGCTTTGTTTAAAGTCCTTAGCTTGACTTTATTGTTTTGATATCATGGAATTTTAAAGAAAGCTTTTGATGCCTTGCTCAATTTGCCTCTTCTAACTTTGCTCCACTCTTCATTGATTCTACAAAGTTTAACGCTGGCATCTCCAATGTGATATGATATGTCCATCTCCTCCGATTTGAATTCAACTACGTAGACTTCTTTCTTCTCTTAGGGTTTAATTACAAATTCAATGATAGGGCAATCAATGAAGTCTATAGAATGTGAGTTTACGTTGTCTTCATTAATTGTCTCGTCTTCGCTTTGTTCCTTTGTAATTGATCTTTCATCATCTTTGTTCTCGTCTTCCATATTTGATATCTCATCGGGATGAGTGGACGATTCACAATTTAAATCTACGAGCAATGTAAACTCTTTTCTTTTAAATTTTTCGAGTAGATTGTATCTCCACCTTTTAAATTCAATCCAGAATATGCCATCTCCCAGACACATTTTGTTTTCATCTAACTTAGCAAGATCAGTGTAGTATTTTGCAATTGCTTCCTCGTTCAACATGGAAATACCAAATTCCACAAACGTTTCGGAAGGGATACACTCGCCCACAGGCATGTAGGCTTCAAAAGTTGTGTCAATTGCTAGTCTTCGACATCTTAAATATTGTTTAAACAGTAGGAGTTTGAGTTGAAAGGGTTCGGTGCATGTATTCACACAGTCGTCCATTTCAAGATTATTCATTGCAAAAATCTTTTCACCATGCCGTGTTAGAATCTTAGATGTAGTGCTTAACGGCACCTGGATAAAATTTCAAGTACGAGAAATGAAGGTGAGTAGCCAAAATCAATAATAAAAAATATAAAAAGAATAAAACAAAAATCGAATTTAATATAAACTATTAAACTAAAATTAAATCTATTATTCGCCGGCAACGACGCCAAAAACTTGTTCGCGTGAAACCCGCAAGCGTACGGGGTCGTTGTACAAGTAATAAAATTTGTGAGTTAAGAGTATCGTTCCCACGAGAAATAAGGTCTAATTTGTAGTTCAATAGCTACTATTAAATTTGAAGTGTGGTAATATCAAAAAAAAAAAGATGATTTGTATGTAATTTATATTAATTATAAACTAACAAAACAAATGAAATATTTATTTATTCTGTAAATGTTTGTATTGGAATCGTGAATCCCCCTATTGCCATTTATTTCAATTCTTAATTCGTAATCTAGTAAATTCATGCATTCAAGATAATCGATAATTCACTTTTATTCAATATTCTTTTCCAAGATATATTAAACATATGTTTAACACGACCCGATCATATTCCTAGTCCGAATTCATATGAAAATATGCATTGAATCACATGATTTATCACACATCATTGAACATGCCATTGATATTATTCCTAATACCTATTGTCCATGTGTTGATTTTGCCGCGTTCTAGACTTATTGTGAGTATTCCTACACTACAACAAGTAACTTACTATCTAATTGGTGATCAAGCAATCAAATAGTTCAATGAAAATGCAAAACCAATCAAGAAAAATCAAGAAGTACTAAATTAATTGTCTTGAATTAAAACAAATAAACAATAAGGTTCATCATTCATCCAATACAATGAAAAACTAGCCTAACATTCTTATAATTAAATTACACAAGAATAATTGGAAAAATATCACCAGAAAATAAGAAAGATGGAAGCAGTAGGAAAAATCCACGTTCTTGATGTGAATCTTGAATCCGGATGAAGAATCCTTAATATCTTATGCAATTCGTCTTGACTCCACGTTATTAGTCATGTTCTTCGCCTTCAAAATATGTATAATATAGAGGTTTTTAGGTCTAGGGAGGTTCTTCATATGTATTCTGCTGTTCTCTTTTTATAGAAGCCGAAAATTGGTTGAAAATCACATCCAAATTGGTTTCCAAAAGAGTTCTAATCGAATAAGGAAAGTTGCATTCGCGCGCGAATTTTTTGTTTCTACATAGCAGTTCGTATTTTAGTCATAACTTTCTCTTCTGATATCCGATTGATGCGATTCAAAGTGTTTTGGAAATATAACTCAAAGGGCTACAACTTTAATTGAAATAGAGTTTTTCCAATTCGGACGTTTACTATACCAAAAAGGGGTTTCAATGTTCGACTAAAAATCTGGAATATATTTTGGGCGATTGGAAATTGATTTTGATAATACTTTGATCATGTTCCATTCCTTTTTGAATTCTAATTCTATCCAATTGTCTCCTAATAATTTTCAAAGTATCTTCTTGATTATTTGCAATTTGATCCTCGAACTTTGGAGTTTATCATTTTTCTCTATTTTTGCATTCTTTTTTCCAATTCTTCATCAAACATTGAGTTTTACCTACAAGATACAATATAACATAATTTAGGTCGTATTTTGCTAAAAAGACAACAAAATTCTATAATTTCAAACCCCGAATAAGTGTAGAAAATACACTTATCAGTGACACAAATGAAAGGCTTGGACAAAGTTTGCTACTGAATAAAATGTTTGTTACCGCTGCTGCAATTATCCCTCTTTATAGGGTAATTATATTAACACTAATTTTTAATTTATTACACCGTATTTTAATTTCATTTAAGATCTTTAATCTTTTCTTACTGTAAACCATATATCCTTAGCTTTATTTTTTACGCATTCTTATCTTCGACATTTTGTTAATTAGCACATCTCATATCTTATGACGGTTTCTGTCAAACAAATTCGTTTAGAGGTGTAAAATAATTTATTTTTAAATTAAAATTTTAAAAAATAATAAATGTAAAAGAGTGACAAAATATTTTTTTCCTCATTTTAAAGCACACACTAAAAAATTATTTTAACTCAAATCATCAACAAAGACAAGCAATGTTGAAGATAAAAACTCGTCGAAAAAGAAGTATGGACAAAAGTTTACAATGAGCAAATATTGAGAACCTTAGGTGAAATTAAAACGTGGTGTTACTAATAAAAATTGTAGTGTGAATACAATATCCCTTTTTATAGGGTGGTTATACTGTCACCATGCCATAATTTTTATTTGATATACTACATTTTAATCGTAGTTAAACTCAAAAAATTTGAACATTGCAGCAATTATTTTCTTCATTTTTTGTCTAATTTTTATTTCCAACCTTCCATTAATTAGTACAAACGTCTTTGATGATGATTTATATTAAAATATTTTGATTTCATGCTTTAAAATGAAGAAACGATATTTTTCGCACTTTTTATTTATTTATTTATTTTTAAAAAATGATGATAAAATAAGCTATTTCAATGAACTTTTAGACATAAAATTATTACCAAATAGAAAATGTGTGAACTAATGGAAAGTTCGAGGATAAAAATGACATAAAAATTAATTAGGGATATAAGTGCTAAAATGAGTAAAGATTAAGAACATTAAGTGCAATTAAAATATTGTGTAAGAAATAAAAATTGATCATTTTATATAGAGTAATTATATTACCACTACACAATGTTATATCCACACCACATTATATTTACACCATAATTAAAACATAGTTTTAATAAATACACTATAATAATTTTAAATTTGTACACCTGATGTAATAAAAAATAATAAAAAGGACAAAACATCTTTTTAATATATACACCACAACTAAACTTCATCTTTTTCTTTTCTTTAGACGTCTCTTTCTTAATTTTATTAAGTGCGGCCATGATTCAAAGCAAATGATTCGCGGTTCAACTGCCAACCATTATGAAGCAAATTCGGTGGCATATTATGAAGCTAATTCAATTCAATGCAAATAGGTGCTAAATATCTAAATAAAAAGTGTAGCAATACCATTACAAAATCTGAGTATAGTACGCATATTAGTTCTTATAAAAACAACAATTTTCACAAAAATGGACTTTCAATTTACAGTGAATTAATTGAACAATTGACTTTTCTGATACAAAGCAAATAAAAGAATTTATTTCGATTTATGATATGTCCAGAAATTTACAAAAATGAACACACACACACACACAAATGTATACACAAAATTAATGCAATATATATAGAAAAGCTTACCATCAAGTTTGACAATCAGTTTGACAATTTTGATTCTATGGACTCTTCGATCAAGTTTGACAATTAGTTTCCAGGATGAATTCTTACCGGTGTTTAATGGCTACGGATTCGCAATAAAAGAAAAGAAAGAAGAAGAATAAACTATGTTTATGTCTGTGGTGTGATTATAATGTAGTGTGAATAACTAAAAGCTATTTAAGTAGATAAGAAAAAAAAAATTTGTAGTGCACCTAATAAATTTTGTGGTGGTAATATAATTACCCTTTTATATATTGTTAAATGTCATAAATACCCTAAACATGAAATGACAATAATATCCTTTTTCTAAAAAAGTAGACACACTACAAAAAAAAAAGAGCTCCAGCGACTAATACTTCAGCGACCACAAATATTTGGTCACTGTAGAGCCCTTTCACCGACGACATAGTGGTAGGTGAAAGCGGTTGCTCTGCTAAAATGGAATTTTTTTTTTTTTACTCTTCAGGGACCACGTTTTGGTCACTGGAAGGTACTTTCTAGCGACCAAACCCAGTGTGGTCGCTGGAACACTTGGCGCTAAATTTTCCCTCTTTTTTTTGCATTATTTAGCGATCACAAATCGTGGTCGCTAAGTAATATAGGCTTCCAGCGACCAAATATTGGTAGCTGGAAGGTACTTTCCAGCGACCAACTTTGTTTGGTTGCTGGAACATTTGGCGCTACATTTTTCCTCTTTTTTTGCATTATTTAGCGATCACGATTCGTGGTCGCTAAATAATATAGGCTTCTAGCGACCAAAATTTGGTAGCTGGAAGGTGCTTTCCAGCGACCAACTTTGTTTGGTTGCTGGAACACTTGGCTCTAAATTTTCCCTCTTTTTTTGGCATTAATTAGCGACCACGATTCGTGGTCGCTAAATAATACGGGCTTATAGCGACCAAAAGTTGGTAGCTGGAAGGTGCATTCCAGCGACAAACTGTGTGTGGTTGCTGGAACACTTGGCGCTAAATTTTCCCCCTTTTTTTGGCATTAATTAGTGACCACGATTCGTGGTCGCTAAATAATACGGGCTTATAGCGACCAAAAGTTGGTAGCTGGAAGGTGCTTTCCAGCGACCAACTTTGTTTGGTGGCTGGAATGCTTGGCGCTACATTTCCGCTCTTTTTCTGCGTTATTTAGCGACCAAATGTTGGTATACAACTCCCATCCAGCGACCACTGAATGGTCCTTGAACATAATCTTCTGCAACCACAGATGTCGTGGTCGCTAAAACATTTGGTGCAATAAATTCCCGCTTATTAAAAACGATTTTGGCATTTTCTAGCGACCAATGGTTGCAGTATACCACTCCACACAAGCGATTACCATGGTTGGTAATTGAATTGGGTTAGCTGCAATCTGATTCGAACAACAAAATTTCGAAATTAAACAGATTGACACCATGTTTTGTTATCGGTTCTTTTGATTTAAATTAGCTGTTCGATCTTGGCCAAAAATCAATTAACCATCAAACAATTCCAAATGAATCAATTTTGAAGGGCAATACAGTATATCATCTAAAAACGAAAAAGAAAACTAGCAATGCAACATAGAGAATCTCATCCTCTGCCCATTTTAGTACACTGTGAATGATGAAAAGATTTGAAACTTGAGATGAGTTGAGGTGAGAGACTTAAGAAACAAATAGAGTGATGACGATGATGAATAGAGACAAGAGGAGGCTCTAATTTGAGGGCTAAGATTCTTCTTCATCTTCCTTCTCAAGAGAGTGAGCGAGTGAGAATTTATTTTTTTAATTCCGTAATCGTGTTTATTTAATTAAATTAAATATTAAAGTTTAAAACTAAAAAAAAATGAAAAATATATTGAGTCAAAAGGGTTTTTTGGAGTCATATAATGGAATTTAATTCAAATCGGTTGAACATCGTGGCAAAGCATTGAATATACCGCAATTAGATCTAATGGACTCACTGATGTTGCCGCTCATCTAAACATACCACAATTAGTTGTTGCAGTACTTATTGAGGTTAGCATTGAGGAATAGACATTTGCGTATTTGGAACGTTGGGATGGTCGATTTTTGAAAAAAATGGCATAACTTTTGCATACGGTATCCGTTTTGGGCCCATAACCCCATTCCGGAAAGCTCGCGACGATTCCCATTCAACTCACCGCTTTGCCATGACGTATACCAAATTTTGGGCATTTGAATTCGTTTGCTAAGTTAAAATGGCACTTTATATTTCTTAGCTCATTATTTTCAATATTTATTTATTTTGCTTCGTAGCCCAGCCCATTAAGGAACTGCTATCCCAGTATGTTATCTTTTCTTTTAGTATTTAAGACCCTAAGACGTGTTGTAGGGTTTTTTGGTTGTTCATGAAATACGAGCCTACTTAAACAAAAAATATATTTGAAGTTAAAAGATAATTAAAAAGAATAAGAGCAACCATTATTTATCAACATTTTTTTAACAAAAATAAAAAATCTAATAACCCTACTTAAAACCACGTAAACCTCCAATAACCCCTACATAGCCCACGTAAATTAACTTCTATTTGCCTCCAATACGTTTTCACCAGAAGCCTCTTTGCCGATTCATCTTCATCACGGCCAATCATCTCCCAGCATCGATTTTTCATTAGCAAGTTTGGCTTCAATAAGAAGCAGATTTTGTGTTCTACAATCAAGGTTTGCATGTCAATCTATCTCTGTTTTGATTTAGTTTTTACTTGGGTTGATTAATTTGATGTTGAATTTTCGGAGAGAGTTCATTCTATTTTTTCAATTGTTAAGTTTCGACCAGTCTAAGGAACAATTCGTTTGTTTAATGGGTTGTTAGATTGTACCCAGTCATTCTACTTGTTTTGGATTGTACCTAGTCGCAGGTATAAATTATGATTTTGTAGAAATTTCAAATTGTACCCAGTCATTCTCTTTGCCACCGAACTTATATTTTAAGAGGGAAATGGAAAGCCATTTCTCCATTTTGAAGATGTTAAAAAATTTAGGCTTAGTAAATAAGAGATGGAAATACCGTTTTCTATTTTAAATATGTTAAACAAACATAGGCCGATTGCCAAAACGTTCGTAGGTGGGTGAATCCTCCAACTGATATTTTGATGATAAGGTAGTAATTCCCAAATACGTTTGTTTTCCTTTTGTGGGCTAATTGATTAGAAATAATAGAACAGTGGGATACTTTTTTTTTCTTTTCTCCTGTATATATTTGAAGAGCTGGAATATATCTATGCTAAGAAAAATTCTGCTTTGATGAAATCTGGAATATTCCAGAAAAACAATGAGCTGAGGAAAGGAGAAAAAGCCGTTCTTATCATCTTTTGGTTTTGCAACTGTGAGTTATGAGAGCACCAATAGGTGGACTTGTCATCTCTACTTTGCTCTCCCATGCAACCAGTAAGAAAAATGAAAAATTCCAAACTTAGCTTTCACTCTAAAAGTCCCTTTTATATCATATGCATCCCTGTTTCTCTGTACCTGCTTTAGTTTCTCAGACTGCTCTGATTTTGAGCACTTTTTTATTTGTGACTACTATATCCAATTTAATGATTCATAAGTGAGGCAATTTGACACAAAGTCCCTGAATCCATCCTTTTTTTTTTTTGCATCAAGGTATATTCAATTTTAGTTGTCTAAAAAGATTCTGAATTAGAATATCCATATATGTGTTCTTTCAATTTCATCACATTAAACTAGCAAGTCGTATACATATCTCATTATGACCTTGTGCATCTAGATTTTTCTCATTCTCCGTGTGTTAATTTATATATTTCAGTTACGTATATTCCAAGATCAACATGAATAGAAGTTGGATATGGTGTCAAGATAAGTTGTCAGATGAATACACTAATGGTGTTAAATCATTCATCGAATTGGCAAAACATCATCTGGACAATGATAACAAGACTCGTTGTCCTTGTCGGCACTGTCGTAATGTGTATGTTCAAAATATTGATGTGGTTGAGCGGCATTTATGGGTGAAAGGATTTTCTCGAGACTATCAAAATTGGATTTTTCATGGAGAACCATTGATAGTAAATGGTGTTGATGATGATTCAGATGGCGTCCAAGATGATGTGGAAGATGAGGAAGATGATGATATGATGGCAGCATTGCAAGATGCTACAGGGGGAATGCATTTTGATGTTACTGGAGATGGTTTTCCTGATGAACAAAATACATTTAATGAAGACTTTTCAAACCTATTTCGACAAGCTGAAAAAGAGTTATATCCAGGTTGTAGCAAATTTTCTGTATTGACGTTTATAGTGAAGTTAATGCATATTAAGGTATTAAATCGTTGGAGTAACAAGTCATTTGATATGTTACTTCAATTATTAAGGGAAGCATTTCCAGAAGGAACTACGATTGGAAAATCACTATACGAAGTGATACGTATGTTACAAGAACTTGGTTTAGGATATGAGTCGATTGATGCATGTAAGTGGGATTGTGCACTATTTTGGAAGGAGAATAAATGTTTGGATAAATGTCCTGTCTGTGCTGAACCACGTTACAAATTTCAAAATGTTAAGGGCAAACGTTGAGCATGGTGAAAGCGAAGCTTATCAAGAAAGAAGTTCTAAAGATGTTGAGATAACATTCAAATTAATGGACATTGAGCAACTTAATCGAGAAGATGCTCAGCCAACACAAGTAATATTGCAAGACTACAATGGCCGATAGTCTTAGTGATGTGGAAAGTGAAGATGAACCATTGTTAAATGGTGAAGGCAGTGATGATTCAGACTCATTTGAATAATTGTTCGTTGCGTAACTGTTTTATCCAAGTCGTTCAGTGTCATCAGTTTGTGTTTGTAGGTACAATTGTTAAAGAAATTTGGTTTTTGAAGCGTGTTTGCTAATATACAAGTAATTAATGTTGTAGAGTTTAATAATAATATGTATTTATTTTTTTTCACCGTGTTTCCTTTGCTTGTTTTCTTTGATACACATACAAATGCCACCAAAAAGAAAGTTGAAGCACATGTTACCCATAAAATCTGCCACTCCTCCAAACTCTAACAATGAGAGTCTATCTCCTCATGAACACAGAGAGAACTCTAAGCAATCGCACATTCCTATTTCAACACCTTATACAGCTCAATCAGGTACAAACAGGACAACTCAATCCAGTGTAGATCCTACTGATTTTGTGGATACTGCTGAGCAAGAGGCATCCAATGGTATGTATGCAATGATTTTTAATATATTGTGGATTGATTCTTTATATTCATCATTATTAATTATCTTTAAATATTTTTAGGTTCTCTTCATAAAAAAAAGCTAGAAATTAGTCGTGGTTTGGCATCACAGAGAATAATGGATGCAAGTAAGAAAAAATTAGTTGTACAAGCCAGGGAAGGAGATATGCGTACCTTTGGTGAGACATCCTCGCTATTTGCCATGAGATTGGTATCATCATGCGAAACGTTGTTTTGCAACGCTTGACAGGTTGGAGTGTAGCATCTCCTCATGATAGAGAATTAGCCTATAATCGTCTTCTGGTAAATAAATTTTGTAATTGATTTGGATTATGTTTAATACTATAATCACTGAAATCTTATTTTCTCTATGTTTAGGAAAAATTTGATGTTGATTTAAAAGATCATCAGATGGTTGAAATTGTTGAAAGACATTGTCGTGAGAGATACAAAGAACACAGAAGTGCATGTAATAAAAAATATAAACAATTGAAATTGGATGGAAAAGATCCACTACAATGTAAGCCATCAACTGTTAAATCTCAAGAGGATTGGGAATGGATGTGTGAACACTTTGAAAGTGATAAGTTTCTGGTATGTTAAGTTATTATACTACTTTACAATATTGTTAATTAGAGTAGAATGAATGAGATGCCAAATTACTCACCTTACAATATTGTTGTTGGTTTTAAGAAACGATCTGCAGCCGGGAAACACAATCGTTTGAAGATTCATTATAATCACCATGGAGGGACTAGATCATTTACTGCAACTAGGGAAGCACTGGTAATTCAATATGCATAATCGTTTGCACTTGTATTAATTAGTTTTTGTTGCACATGTTGACTTAAGAATAATAGACATATTCATTATAATAGACATATTGTTCTGTAATATTAGGATCTTTACATATTGTTCTGTAATATTAGGATCATTTTCCCCTGGCTTATCTATTGTAAATTATTTTGGTAAGTGATATACTTGTTTGTTATAGAGGATTTTGTGTTCGGAGTGTCGACCAAGGATTACAGGGTCTTGTTTCTGTAGTTGCTAAGTTATTTTCTTTTAGATGGAAATAAAACTTCATCTATTTGCTTTGTACAGCTTATAAAATTAATGTCTAATTGCTCACTGATGTTTTTGGGAACTTTGTGTCTTTTAGTATAGATAGAGGCAGTAAGTGGACATCAATGTCCATGGAGAAATGTGTGTAATTTGTACCTTATTGAAGTAAGGATGGAGGTAGCTTATATTAGGATTCTGCTTCCTCAAAAATGTTTCCATAAAGTTATGTTTACTCCATATACATAAAAAATGGGAAACACAATTATAATCAGTCTTTCCCACCGTTTAGCTTGATGCTCTTTCATGTGCCTAGTCTCCTTATCGTGGTATTCATTTGAATATTCCACGTAATCCTTAAAAGTAAATTGCTTTATATTTGGTTGAATTTTAACTTGGACATGTTTTGTACTCTTAATTATATTGTGATCATCAACAATATGCTTCTAATTTGGTTGTATTATGACCTTTTCTCCACCTTTTTAGTGTACGAAGGAGGAATCAGTCGGACATATTGAATTGTTTAGGAGGATGCATTCCACATCGAAAGGATGGGATAACCAACTAGCTGAGTCCCGATATGTAAGATATATCACTTATTACACAAGATCTTAGCATTAATATTATTTACTTTAACAACATTTTGATATTGTATGGCAGAAAGAAATGGTTTAGTTGCAACAATCACAAGTGGAGCTAGAAGATGAAGCAGCTGTCATGGATGAAGCAGAAATATGTGCTCAAGTTCTTGGTAAGAATGCTGGGACTATTTCTGGGATTGGACCTGCTCCGCGTAAATCATACAGAAATGCAGTCATAGCTCCCCCTAAATTGATGCAACAATTGGAAATTCTTATCCAACGATATAAAGAGAAGGATAAAGCTAATAGTGAGCTTACACAAAGTCTCGAACAACAGGCGTTACTTATCCAAAGTCTCGTTGCACGAATGGATATGTGTCAGCATCCTCCTACAGGATCGAACAATGATCCTCCTCCATCACTTCCACCGTCGCCATCAGTTGGTGCTGCAGTACTATGATTATATTGTTAAAGTTACAATTTATATTTTCGTGGTTAAATATGCTAACCGAACTGGGCAACTTTCACTGGTTTCATTTCCAAACAGAACTTCAACATTTATGATTATACTTTGACAATTAGTACTTGTTATCCGTACAGTACAATTTTCTTCTGCTGCGACATGTTTTTTTGTTAAATTTAGTAATTGCGCATGTTCAAAATTGAAATGTTGAACAAATTATTAGCAGGAACAAAAAAAATTATTATAAAAGCATTTATAAAAAGAAATTATTGTCATTCACCGACCAAAATTGTAGTTGCTAATACTTACATTGTCCTTCAGCAACCAATTATTGGTCGCTAAAATTATTAATGTTTACCGACCAATTATTGGTCCAAGAAAGGTAGCATTATTCACCTACCATAGTTTGGTTGCTGTTTCATTATCTTCACCGACCAATTATTGGTTGTTGTTAGTTCGAAAATATTTTTTTTTAATCTATTTACCGACCACCCATATTGGTTGATAAAAACATTCGACGACTGTAAATCGACTAATTGTTCTCTTTATCAGCGACCAAAAATCCCAAACCCTTTAGCGACCAATATGTGGTCGTTGGAGGTTACACCTTTAGCGACCAACTATAGTGGTCGCTGAAAAGATTTACCAACGATGATTTAGCGACCATTAATCGACCACAAATATGTGGTTGCAAAAGACATCCAGCGACCAAAAATTAACATTCAGCGACCAACAAGTTTGGTCGCTGGATGCAGTTTTTTTTGTAGTGACATTAGTTTCACTTCTTTATTCTTTGTTGTGGCTTTCTTGTTCTCTAGTTTAAATCCAAATTCATGATGTCGTTTCCCTCCAATCTTGTTCTTGCTTTGGCTTTCTTCTTTTCATTAGTTTAACTCAAAGTATAATGAAGCACAATCAAGGCAACAAACCCTAACATTATACATTTTTGTATTGATGAGATATTCTTCTCACTTTTATTTATTTTTTGATCGTGCTATTTTGATTTATACATATGCATTGCCCTTTCTATTTATTTTAGAATGAACAAGTATCCATTCTATAGTTTTCCAATTTCAGATAATTTTCTAGTTAGATTTTATCTACTTATACATAATTTTTTGTACATCAAAGTATTCATCCCCTTACATGTGGGTGTAGCAAGGCTAACATCACCCCCAACATCAAACACCCATCTCCCCACCCTATCCACCCCATAGCACCACCCACCCAAATCCTCTCTCTCTATTTTTTGTCATAACTTGTGTGTGTGTGTGTGTGTGTGTGTGTGTGTGTGTGTGTGTGTGTGTCTATATATATATTATGGACGTTTCGACTAGTTTAAATAAAAGTTAAAAGATTTTTTTGTCAAAAATCCAGGTAGAGATGGCAATGAGACAGGTTCGGGGAGGGCACCCCCGCCCCGCCCCGTCCCACCCCGCCCCGCCCCGCCACTCCCCCACTCCATCTCGCCTCATGCCCAGCCCCACCTTAGACGGGGCGAGGCGGGTTCGGGGAGCAGGATTGCCCCATTTATTTTTTTTTCCAAAGACTTTCAATTAATTATTTTTTGTTTTTAATTTATAGTTAATTATTTTTTTTATTTTTCACGGGGCGGGTTCGGGGCGGGGCACCCTAGTGGTGTCAAATGAGCCGAACGGCTCGTCGGCTCGCCCGCTCGGCTCGTACTGTTCACGCCCATGAGCCTCCCGAGCACGAGCCGAGCGGGCTGGTGGGCTAGACGAGCCGAGCCCACTCGGCTCGTTACTATTCACGGCACGAGCCAGGCTCGTGGGCTCGTCTTATATAAAAAAAATAAAATAAAATAAAATAAAATTCAGTGACCAGAACGGTCACTGATTTCAGTGACCGTTCTGGTCACCAAGTGACCAAACGGTCACTGATTTTCAGTGACCGTTTGGTCACTTAATTTTAAAATTTTTTTTTTCTACTTTTCTCCAATTCTTCTCCTATAAATACCCAACCCATTACAACATTTTTTTCCCACCAAACTTTCATTCTATACTCTCTACTCTACAATTTACAAATCATTATCAACAATATCATTCATTTATTCTATAATTCTCTTCTACATTTTTTTACATTATTATCTTCATTTTACAACTCATTTTATACACTAGCCACTAGTACATAATCTTCATTCACTTCTCATTTCTATATTTCTACATTCTATTTCAACAATTCACAAATGGATCCACGAGCATTTGTTGAAAACTTGTTCGGTATGGAAGGCGAAACACCTGCCCAAGATCAATTTGGGAATGAATTTGCCAGTCTCAACCAACTACCAATTCCAGAAGACATTGACGATTTCGACGTTCGTGAAGCCGATCCGATTGATTTGGATGACGTTGATGTTGATACTAGTGTTCCTATTGATTTGGAACAAGATGAAGAACCTGCACTAAATATTCCTGATGCAAGAGGGAAGAGAAAGGGGAAGAAGCAGGCAAAATGTTGGGACCATTTCAAATTGGTTAACACTGGTCGTGTGATCAATGGACTTCCAGAAACGAAAGCAGTATGTAAATACTGTCAACAACAACTGACATGGCAAAAAAGCATTGGAACCACTCACCTCAACCGTCATTACAAAGCATGTGCGGCCAAACATGGGTTTCTTGAACGTGGACAAACGCAACTACAGTTTGGTACTAGTAGAACCGGTACTACTACTACGCCACTTTCTACGTGGATGTATTCGGAGGAGGAAGCACGAAAGGGAATGGTGAAGTTCGTTGCCGCGGTGGAGCTGCCACTAGCAATAGTGGACAACGAACATTTCGTAAACTACGTCAAACAATATCTTCAACCAAGGCACGTTGGGGTAAGTCGAAATACTATTCGTTCTAATACAATTGAATATTTTCTTAATGCAAAGCAATTATTGATTGGGGATTTAGAAAAATACGGGGGTGTCATATCTTTAACTTCGGATTTATGAGAAGGGATTAATAAGAGAGGTTATATAGCTGCAACTGCACACTATATAGACCCACTTTGGGTTATGCATAAAAAAATTATTGCTTTTAAAATTGTCGAGTATCCTCATAATGCCAACACTATATTTAATGCAATTATGTTAATAATTAAAGAATATAAATGCGAGAATAAAATTCGTTCTTTTACTTTTGACAATGCTTCTGTAAATAAAGTAGTTATCGATAAATTGCATAGAGTACTTCAACCCGATTTTGGTGGTTATTTATTCCATATTCGATGTGTGTGCCATATTTTTAATTTAATTGTACAAGACGGTTTAAAACATGTGAAGGACGAAATTAGTCGAATTAGAAATGCACTTATGTATATTACGATTACACCTAGTAGAAAACAAGCATTTGAAGAATTTTGTGAACAAACTGGGAACTCTAATACGAAAACTTTTATTACTGACGTAGGTCATAGGTGGAATTCAACTTACTTATTATTAAAATCCTGTGAAGGTTTTGAACCATTTATCACTGAATTTTATAACAGTAGGCATATTAGAGACGACGACGATGATATCTTAAATGAATCTGATTGGAATACAGTTTTTAAAATTAAGAAATTTTTGGAAAGTTTTTATACGTCTACGAATATATTGTCTGGTGTTTATTATCCAACTAGTTGCATGGTTCTTGAACGTCTTTATATAATTGATAGAGCTTTTAATAGATATCAAAATGACCCTGATTTGCATGCGGTTATATATGCTATGGAATTAAAATTTAGAAAATATTGGGAAGAATTACCTATGTTATTTCATTTAGCATGCGTCATGGACCCCCGATATAATTTATCGGGTACTAAATTTATAATTGACCAAATTTCAAATGCTTTAACTTTTAATATGCCTATTACTTATAGGAATTTGGAACAAACGTTAACTGAGATGTATGAATTATATGTTTCAAGAATAGGTACACAAGTTACTCGTGTACCTACTCCTCCTCCCACTAATATAAACGATGACGACGCTGAAGTAATTAATTTATTAGAAAACATAGACTCAATTAGATATGATTCAACTGCATATGCATATGGTTCCTCTAGTAGTAGTAGCATGTGTTCCACTGCATGTACTCAAACTTCGAGTAGTAGTCCAAATGCGTTGCCATCTGAATTAATTGATTACTTTCGTTATACTATGCCTAGTAACAAATCAGTTAAGAAAAGTTCAGAAGATGTAATCGAATTCTGGCGAAATAATGAACGTCGATGGCCAATTGTTTCTGCAATTGCAAAAGATCTACTAACACGTCCGGTTAGCACTGTAGCTTCAGAGTCTGCTTTTAGTGCAGGGAAGAGGGTTCTCTCTGATATTCGAAGTAGACTAAAAGAAGATATTTTGGAAGCGTTAATGTGCGTGAAGGATTGGGAAGACGCTAATTATCGAATTCAACATAAATATGCCGAAATTGCATGTAATCAAGTAAGTGATATTTAATTTCAATACATTCATTACAAAATTTTATTTTCATACATTTATAATTTTTTAAAAAAATTGTACACGTAAAAAATTTTTCGTGTACAATTTTAACTCCGCCTACACGAAATTGAAGTAGCCGATCCCAAACCCGGATAAATGAGGAGGGTTTATCTTTTTTTTTTTTTAAATAAATGTATATTTACTATTTTAAAAATTATAAATGTTTTGACTTTTGACGAGCCCCGATAAATGTTTTGAAAAATATATATTTAAAAAAAATAGACTTGTAGTATTAGTAGCGTTATTTATTATTATTAAAAAAAAAAAAAATTATGCGAGCCGGCGAGCTGAGCTTAAGCTCGGCTTGCCGAGCCGCTCGCTTTGGGCGAGCTCGGGCACGAGCCGAGCTCGCCCAAATGGTAACGAGCCGAACTCAAGCTCGGCTCGTTACCAACGAGCCACGAGCTCGGCTCGTGCTCGCACGAGCCGAGCTCGTGAGACAATGGGCCGAGCCGGCTCGGCTCGGCCCATTGACACCACTAGGGCACCCCCACCCCGTCCCACCCCACCAACCCGTTGGGACAGGTTTGGCGGGACGGCTTCGGGGCAGGGCGGGACGAGTTTTTAACTCCCCTATTTTAAAACCTAATTTCTACTTGGGATAAATTTTATCAGGGGTCCCCACCTTTCTTAATTATGGCATTCATGTTTCCAAACTACCACTCGTTACACTCATATCTCATATATTTTAAAATTGTTGCAGCCATGTCTTCATTTAATTAAAATATTTATTTGAGCATTCAAGGTGATGTGTTTCGTAAACATTAAGAAATTTTACGATATTCGAATTTTTAAAAGAAAGTTGAAATTACTGTTATGGATTGTATTGAAATAATTGAAATCTTTCTGGACAATTTTATCTTTTCATTTCTACGTCAACTGGCCATTAAAGTTTCAATAAACTCTTTCGTTAATTGGGAACATGGATGCAAAGTTTTAAAAGGTCGGGACATGAATTCAACGGGTTGGAGACATGAGTACCAAAATAAGGAAAGGTTAAGGACCTCGGTGATATATACCCTTTTTAATTGATAAATTGGGATTTGGGGTTGCTAAGTGAGAACTGTTTGGCCGTCGTGGTTTTTGGTCTTGCTTCAAATTGTCTTGTCCGGGAATCTCAGAATCCGTTTATCCCCCTCTCGAGGTAATAATTTCTCTGACAACATAGATAATAGATTTCTATGTATTTATTGTTGTAGGAAGAAGTGAAATACACCTGTAATTTCATCTCTGTGTTACAATTACAGTATATCTTTGTTTATCGACTTCTGTTTGTATGCAGTAAACGCTCATATTCATAATTATTTGATCTGGGGGCAAATTAGAGTAGAAATAGATAAAAGGGCTATAAAATATGGGGTTGATGCAAGTATTGAAAAGTCTTGATGCGTTTCCCCGTGCTGAAGAACACTTGCTGCAGAAGACAAAATCAGGCGCCTTCGGTATTACTCTATTTTTGTTTTTCCCAAATGATAATTGTTAATTCTAGCTTTTAGTAGCATCGATAATCCCAGTTCTGTTTGTTCTGTCTTCGTGTGTGTTTCATGTTGTTTATGGTAAATGAAAGCCATTTAAGAGTTATGATTTAGACTACATGTGGAAAGATTCACCTGGAGTAACCTTCCAGCTGCAATTTTCCTAGTTCTTCTATACAAACTGCTGAATTTGTCTGGAAGGGAATTTGGCCTCTAATTGATTTTGTAACAAAAATCAATTCAAATTTTAAAAATTATCCCCTTAATTATGAATTCGGAAAGGTTTTATGACATCCTGCATCGATGATTTATAAGGCGTACCAGATTTATTTTCTTGATTGTCTGACACACAAGCTTTAGTGAGAGTTTTAGTGCTTGTTTGACACCCATTAATTGATTTTATGATTTGCTACATGATAATTTTCAACCGCACATTCACTCGATAAAATATTCTACACGTATACCAAAAATTTTTCCCTTTAGTCAGAGTTTTTAGTGCCTGTTTGACACATTTTATGGTTTGTTACAAGATTATTTTTAATTACACATTCACACGATAAAATATTCTACCCGTATACCAAAAAATTTTTCCTACTTTTTAACCATACATTCTCCTAAAAATTGTGAAGAATTGTACATTTGGATGTATTTTTTTCATTTTAGCTTATACATCGTATCGTGGTTGTTAAAATCATGATCAGGTACTGTAAAGAAAAAAATGGTCCATATCATACACAAAATGGTAATTTGATAAAATTGGATTGGAATCGTAGTAGAATCATATAGAATTGCAAGATTCTTACAATTCCAATGATATCATGAAGTACTTAAGCTCTAGTCATTTCATTTGTTCATTACCAATTTCGTTGTGATTCATTTATGAAGTACTTGAATTTTTTTATTTTTTATTTTTTAACATCTATTGCAGGTTTTAAGCTGGTTATTGACTTGTAGTTGTTAATTTGTTGTTAGAACTTCTATTTCATTTTTGAGTTCATTTTACAAAAAGACGATTTTGATAACTATGCAATCGTATTTAATTACAATAAGAGTTGTGTAATTGAGTGGCAAAAGGGAACACAAATATTTTATTTTGGTCTTCAGAGCTGTAAAGCAAATCTTCCGGGAACAAATAGCCTTCCACTCTAATGTGGTGATTCATTTGCTAAACTGTTATCAATATGAACCTTAGTAGCTATAAACTGAGGTGTGATTTCAGTTAAATCAGAAAACCAATAAAATTATGTTGTGGAATGGATATCCTAATATACTCTATGATGGGTTCACCGTTGACTAGAATCCTTTCTGTGTTTCTTGCTAGTTTCCATTGTTGGGCTGGTAATCATGGCAACATTGTTCTTTCACGAGTTGACATATTACATTTCAACTTATACGATACATCAGGTTAGTTTTCTTTGTCATGAGGCTTTTTAGGTTGTCATTTTAGTGATATCTTATTTGTATTAAATGTTCAATCACTGTTTAGCTTTAATATTGAATATTAACTGCTTGTAAACCATAAGTTTGTTTAGTAATTATATTACTACTTAGTATAATATATTATATGTTGGCAGATGGAAGTAGACTTGAAACGTGGAGAAACTCTTCCTATCCACATAAACATGACATTCCCATCTTTACCTTGTGATGGTTAGCCTTTTCTAATTTCGTTTTTAATATCTTTAAATACCTATTCTTCAGAGAAATTATCTCCTAAAGCTAATGTTGTTTGTTCAGATAACCACTTAAGCTGTTTCTAAATTATTTTTGTTCTTTGCAGTTTTAAGCGTAGATGCCATTGATATGTCGGGGAAGCATGAAGTTGATCTAGACACAAACATATGGAAGGTCGAAGTTCCCTTTGATTATTTCTTATTATAATTATCTCCGTCTTTAAATTTTATTAGTATATTTATGCACTTAAAAGACAGCTCAACTCCTTGTAAACAGTTTATCAGTTATGCACAATGATATTCTGACATTTAAACATAACTTGTGACAAGATATGTAAACACCACATTTCATGAGCAGTCACCTTTCAAATTTTCATTCGAGTTCCTTATTATTTACATGATGAATTTTGAAATTACGGATCCTATATTAGATGTCTTATCACCTTCCTTTCTTTAACTTTCTTTAGCTATGTAGTTGATCTTTTTTAAGTACTTATTCAAGTCTGTCCTTGTGTGCTTAATAGGAAACCATATATAGGTGTTGATAAGGTCATCCTCGTGCATTTTTGCATTTACAGTGTTTGTAATGATATGTTTGGAATGCATGCTAATGTATCTCCACCATGTTGCCTTTTCTATTGTGAATGCTAATACTGTCACTTTGATTATCAAATACTGGATTCAGATTATAGATTATAATATTATATCGTATAATTCAATCTTATGCATTTGTGACTTCCCAATATATTTCTTCAGCCACTTCTCTGAATTTCCTTTTGACTTCATCTTGAGCTTGTTTATACAAGTGTAGTGTTTGATGGTTGAGGCTGTGTTGGGTGCCCTTCTGATTCACTGGACATGTGTAGATTGATTTCATATTAAACAATAATGCTGAATCAGATTATATTTATTTTATATCATGCTTGTAAAGTTGATTGTTGCACCTCTGCTAGGTTGTTCTCCATCTGTCTTTTTCTTGAAATTCGAATTCCATGATTTACTTTTTGTTACTCAAAAATTCTTGTATGTATGCATGCTTACAATAATTGTTTCTCACAGTGCTAGTATTAATTGTTTCTGCAGCTTCGCTTGAATAGTGATGGCCTAATCATTGGCACAGAGTATTTGTCAGACCTAGTGGAGAAGGAACATGCAGCTCATGGGCATGGTTAGTTCATGTTGAACTCCATTTGATGTATAGATTAGTTTTGACCATTTGTTTCCTCCTTTGACGTCTTGCCTAGTACGTAGTTGAATAAATATAGCTTTTGCCTGAAACCGTTGCTAAATGCTATCTGAATCGCATCAAAAGTGGGTGTAATTTTGCAGTTACGTGTATTTGTTTTTTCCGAAGGTAATTTTTGAGAGATGTTTTAGGATATCATCCCAATTTCATTTCTAGTAAAGCTTAGCTTCTCATTGTTGTTGTTGGATGTGTTAAGAAGCTGCTCTAAGTTGATTATTGTCTGTCGAAGTGAAGATAGTTGTAAAACCAAGATTGCTTGAGGTGAATTGTGACTGTATTTCTAAACTGTAGGCTAGTATCTTACATTCTTTCCAGTAATTCTTAGTGCCATCACTTGTGAAATTGCTATAATCTTCTGATGTTGCTATGCTATTGTTATACCATGTATCATTGATGCTTAACAACTAAAATATTGTAGTAAGGAAGTTAAAATGGTCAAAGTTTAAAAAGGCGAAACTAAGTAATGAGGCGGTTTTTCTTTATGAGGCGATGCGTAAGCCTTTCAAAAAACAAAAAATCTAAATAAAATAATTATAAAATAATACAAAAATACAAAAAAACCAAAATTGGAGCATATAGTAAATAGGATATATAACCATTAGCATATTGAGATATAGTCCACCTAAAGAAAGAAGATATTTATAAAAAAAAAAAAGTATTACAGAAGTTAAAAATCACTACATTTGCAATAGAAAAAAAGAAGCAGCTTAAACTAAAGAAAAAGCCTAACAGTTTGCACTATCATCACTATTACTAGCATCGTTAATGAAATTATTATCATATCTAATTTCCCCATCATCATCGTCTTCGCTACTCTCAATTTCTGACTTTTGAATTTCTGTTTAATTTGTTCCCTTTTTAGCCCTCTAATTTCTGGCTGCCGTTTAGTTTTCTAGGTATTTTATTGTTTTGTTTGGGTCCAAAATGCCTTTTTGAATGAGCCCTTTTCTTTTTTAAGAAGGGCCCTTTTTGATTTCTTTTTATACTATTGAAAAATCAAATTTTAAATGAGGCGCACGCCTCATGCTGCATGAGGCACGCGCCTCCGATTTAGAGGCGTGAGCCTCATATTTTTAGCCTAAAAAATATCGCCTCGAAGCATACTACATACGCCTCATAGTTGAGGCGCGCCTCACTACCGCCTTTTTAAACCATGACAATGGTATAGGTGGCTAATGTTACAAATAGAAGTACTTGTTTGGCATCTAGCATGAAATTACTGTAAATATGGTTTCAAAGAAGCTTTTTCATTTACTATGAATACATGTCTGGCTGTGGGTGTTGCTAGTGTGGGGCATACAATATCATTACTGTTAATGAACTTTAAAATGTCGTTGAGGTTCATAGGATGGTAAGTTGTTCATTTTTTTCCTATTGGTGACCAGTCCAAAATAGATTTTGTGATGATGTAGGAATTGGATGTATAATACCCCAAAATCCTTTATAATCAATAATTATGAAAATCAAGATCCTAGTGTAAGATGATGAAGGGATCAAATTGCATATCATATATATATATATATATATATATATATATATAATGTTGGTATGCCATTGTCAAAATGTGGTGGATAATTGTTAAAGTAGTTGGAAGACAAAAACAAGTGGTTGTCTTTTCACATCAAAATGATTGATTGCTTTTCAAGAATCCATTACCAAAATTAAATTGGTTTCAAGTCCGTGTTCAAGATTTCAAGTATAAAAGAAGGCTAAAGATGAAAGCTCTCCGCACAGAGTGGAGATAGTACACTTCAAGAAAGTGTTTAAATTATCCTTGTAATTTTTTAGCTTTCTTTAAAAATATTTTCAATTTTATTTTTGAATTTCGAGTTTCAATTTTGTAATCGTCAAATATCCATTTTCACATTGTAATTTCAAAATTATTGAATCAATAAATTCATTGTTTCCATCAACATCTACTTCTCTTGTTTTCATATTGTAATTTCAAAATTATTAAATCAAGAAATTCATTATTTTCATCAACCTCTACTTCTCCGGTCCCTTTTTCTGTGACCTGGACCTCCCTTTGGTAGATAGTAAGCTTCAAGAAAGTTTTTAAATTATCCTTTTAATTTTTAAACTTTCTTTAAAAATCTTTTCAATTTCGAGTTTCAATTTTATAATCTTCAAATATCCATTTTCACATTGTAATTTCAAAATGATTAAATCAATAAATTCATTGTTTTCATCAACCTCTACTTCTCCCGTCCCTCTCCCCTGACATTGACAATGACATACCAAGTTTTGACAATTATCCACCACTTTTTGACAATGACTCAACAACTTTTGACCAACTTTTACCGACTTTTGACAATTCCATTTTTCCCAACTTTTTGAATTTTACTTTGGTAAAGATGCATAAGTTTTTTGTCCATTGTTAATAATTGGCATGGAGAGCAATAATAATTTGTTTGGTGGCGCACACATTTTGAATAATGAATCCTTTGATTTTTGAACCCTGTATTCTCTTAATTCATCAAGATAATTGGGTTCATATAGTCATTTTGAAAGAGTCTTCTCTTGAGTTTCTTTTTCAATTAACCAAAGCACGTCTTCATTGCTTTGTTCGTAATCGCTTGAGAAGAATTTTTTTTTGAATCTGATCCTTTTGATGAAGATTCTGCAAGAGCAACAATTTTTGCTGAAATAGCTTGCAGTTCTTTAGGAGTTTTGCATTGGCTTAACATAGCTATTAATCTTGATTGCTCCGTGAGGAAATCGGCACTTTTGTCAAGTTCTTTTTTGGATAATTTTGGAATGCCTGCTTTACTCTGTTCTCGAATCCATGAATTTACTGCTTTTGGGAAGCAATTTGTCTCCTGAAATTTTGACCACCATTTTAGTTCGAGTCTCTGAATAACCTTTTTAACATGATATTTAGATCCTGATTTTTGAACAATTTGATAGTCCCAGCAGAATATCCACGAGACTTTCAAATTATGAGAAAATTAGAATAAAATTTTTTCTTGATGCTTTAAAAAGATTTTCCCTCTTTTTTGAAGTGTTTGAATCCTTGAAGAGTAAGATTGGGTAAAATATTTTCTTCAAGTCCAAAATATACGAACCATTTTGAAAAATATGTAGAACAATTTTGATGGAAAAGTATAACTAATAATGAGTAACTTGTTTAAAGTAAATTACATTAAACTAGACTTCTTGGTAATCAAAATAATTGAATAGAGATTCGAATGAATCGTCTCATTGTAGATATTGTAAGTTACGAGAATGATAATTTTATGCTATTATGTGATTTAAGCTGTGACTACGTATGGAACGTATTAACCTATGAGAATAGTCGGCATTAGAAAATCTCTAGATTAGATAGTATAATCTAATTTGGAAAGTTACACCCTTAAATACTTTTATTCCTACTTATTTTTTTTATTTTTTATTTTTTTTGGTTGCATATTTGCAAAATTGGAAGGCTTTGTGAAAAAAAGACTTAAACTGTCTAAGAAGAGTTTAAGATTTAAGTGGTCCACTTTTGACCCCCTCTTCACTTGGTAGCTACTGAGTTGAGCGTTACTCACACTCATGAAACGAAAGTAATATTACAAACTCCAAATTTAAGAAGATTCCCATCTTTACAAACTTTATTTTCTAAAACTTTTTAGAAAATTCCATTTTAAAAACCTCAATTTCAAGAATTCCTACATGACAGAACCTCAATTTTTGAAAACCCCAATTTCAGGAAACTTCAATTTTGAGAGGTGTCTATTTTGAGAAACTACCACTTTATTAAACTTCTATTTTAGAAACTTCTATTTCAGAAAATTTTCATTTTTAGAAACTTCTATTTTACAAATATTCTCAACTGTTTGACGATGACGTTAAGGTAATTTTTGAGGACGAAAATTTGTTTTAAGAGGGGTAGATTGTAATACCCAAAATCCTTTATAATCGTTAATTATGAAAATTAGGACCTTAGTTCAAGATAATGAAAATTAGGGGGAGCAAATTGCATATTGGCCCATAGTTGAGGGACTATATGTGCAATTCCTGAAATATATATGTATATGTATATGTATATGTATATGTATATGTATATGTGTGTGTGTGTGTGTGTGTGTGTGAATATATAATATATATAATTATTATTGATTGATTTAATTGTATGATTACTACAATTATGTGTGCCTATATATATATAAGTATGATTGATTGAGTTAAATTATAGTGTTACTATAATTATGTGCGTCTATATATGTATAACTATATGTTATCATGGTTAATTGATTTAAATTATATGATTACTATAATTACGGACATCAGTATATATAATTATATTATATATCACTATGATTGTCCCACACTACACACATAATTCATAAACGATTGTTTGAGGTCAAGTCGATTAGCCCCCGAACTGTACAAGATAGTTACCACCTATCATACGGCTTTCTAACTTCTTCCGTACGTGTTTTGTTAAATCATCTTCAAATTTATGAGGGAAGTGTAGTCATACATTGTATGTTAAATCGCTTTTCATACTTTAAAATACGAAATTTCAAGTTATGAATATGATATGGGTCTTATATGTGTAAGTTGAAGAAACCGGAGTTTAGAAGCGCTACGATGGAATTATAGCAACGAAATACGGTTCTTAATTCCTATGTCTCCCTATGTAATGATTTTATGTACATGAATTATAGCCACCTAAGTTCGGTTTCTAATTCCCGTGTTTCTTTATATACATTAAGAATTCCTAAATTTTAAATATGAAATACGATTTACGTGGCTCGCTTATTGGGATTTCATCTCACTGATTATGATTATTCCCCTTTAGGTAATTGAGATTTGAGGTATTGGAGTTTGGAATTAGCCACTGGTGGTATAATGAAGAGGAGATGATTTATGAATTTTTAATAATAAATTTTATGAATAAGAAAGTGTTTTATTTTTAATTATTGCAACTTTGAGAATAATTATCTTTTACGAATGTTCTATTTTATGAGACGCATCTAATGACTTAAAAGGGAAAGTTTTGGGTCGTTACGGGATGTACTATTTCGATATATTATTAGAGATCTAGATCAATTGCACATTTATAGAATTTAGTCACTTGTGCATGATTTTCAGTTCCGCCACTAATTTCCTTGTCAAGGATCCTGCTAGGTCCCTCTGTGGAACTCCATAGAAGGATTTTGGCACCTTCACATCGTTAAACATTGAGGAAACAATTGAAAAATTATCTGTGGCTGCAGTTTAGAATTAATTTTCTTTGGGAAATACATTCCACATCATAATGTTAGGTCTTTTTACCACTTTTTTCCTTAAGCATGTGATAATGATGTTGGGATTTGGATGCCAGCACCATCCACTAGACGATCCTTACTACTGGGATAAGGCATCAGATTCATTAGAGTCAAAAATTAGCATGGCTAAATCACCAAACTGAAGCTAGCAGCAACCTTCTGTTGGTACATAGGATAAGAAAGCTTATGTCACGAACTCAGTTCTGCATGATCAGCATGTCGATGATGAGATTTATTTCATTTTGCCCTTTCTAATTTTTCCTTTATTCTTTAGCTGGGATTGAGTCGTCTTTTTTCCTCTCTGTCTGATCATCGAGTATTTGCTTGAAATTTTCAAGTCAATCATTGTTGATGCTAGTACTCATTGTTTAAGATATTGTAGAAAAGGATCTAACTTCCACTGTATAGAGCTCAATATTTATGTTAATTCTGCAAAGTAGAATGTTTACACACTATATTTCAGTTATGAATCTTAAGATGAATAACTATGACCAGATGACCACAAAGATCATCATGAGGAGTCTGACCATAAAGTTGAACTCCACAGTTTTGATAAAGAAGCGGAAGATATGATTAAAAAGGTGAAACAGGCACTGGCAAATAGAGAAGGTTGCAGGGTATGCCTTTTTCTACTTCCAACCTCATCTTGTTCATCCTTCATTTAAATTAGCTATTTAATTCATTACTTCTTGTAGGTGTATGGGGTTTTGGACGTGCAAAGGGTTGCTGGGAACTTCCATATTTCAGTTCATGGGCTGAATATTTTCGTTGCTCAAATGGTCAACTTCTCTTTGAACTTCATTTTCTTTTGTTGTCCAGATTGCATAATAACCTGAATGTTATACGTATTGTAATATTTCATCAGTTCTTCCTGTTCAGCTAATTAAACTGAATGTGTAGGCATAACGACTCTGAACTGCTGCTATAAGTTAATTGAGTTTATTATCGTGTATCTTTATCTGCTGAATTGTTATCGATTATTTCTTTAGTGGTATTTGGATGAATGATAAACAAATAATGGAAATTATTTTACCTCTTGGGACCCAGATTAATTTACAAAATCTAATGACAACTTTGCTGTTCAAGTATGCATTAAAATCCTGATAGAAGTGGTGTTTTTACGTCTCCTATCACTACTATCTAAAGGTCAAAATAATGTCAGATAGACGTACAGATGGTTCATTTGGGATCTTCATATTGATAATATCTGAAGACCTAAGCACCCTGCAGCAGTTTTTCAGCCTTGACGAGCGCTCACATTAGCTGATTTCATACCAAATCCATCAACGCCCTCCTTCCCTCCATATGAACATTTTGGGATTGTTTTTCGCTGCGTTTCTTTTTGAAAAAAAGCACCCTTCTCCCCTAGATTAGTGATAGTTGAAAATGTTCCTCTCCTTTCATATGTAAATCTGATGAACAAATGGAAGAAAGGAGGCTTGTTGATAACCCAGGACTGAAAGAAATAGGGAATTCCATCCCCCTCACCACCAAAAAATAGAAATAAAAATAAAACAAGATGAAGAAAGAAACAGTCATGGATGCTTCAAATTAAACTCTGGTTAAAATCCACCCAAGTCCATAATTAACCTGACCCATTTTGACACATCATATATGAGCAGGACCATTTTTTGGTTAACCCATTTTGGACCTGTGCATACCATGTTACCTAACCATCATTTGCCTCCTTTGGTCAGAAAGTAGTTAATGGCACCAGGCTACCAACAGAGAAATTTCAGAATCTGGCATTAGTGTAATTTATTTGCCACTTATCTTTTTCAACTGGAAAGTTATGGTGGGTTTCATAGTAATATTTTAGCATGTGTTTAATGTAATGACATCATCAATCCACTATTTTAGGCATAAGTGCTTAAGGTGGAGTGATGTTTCAAATACGTAGTTCTGGAAACCAGCCTAGGTCCTAAGTTGGGGTGAAAACGTCAAAATCATCATGGAAATGCTTAACCTTCTGGGAGATTCGTCTTGGGTCCAGGCGAAGATGGATGAAGGAAAAGGCGGTCTTCTCTGAACAAGTAGGCTACTTACTGAGAGTTTGATACCTGGTCTAGAGTAGGACACGATGATAGGGTTCAAATTGGCGAATGAACTTGTGTAGGGAACGCCCGGAAGTTGGGGAAAATAAAGTTCAAGAACAAGAACGTTGTAAATAAGTGAAGCAGACTAACATCTTTATTAGTTGAGAACAAAATATTAAAGAGTTCTTAGTTTCCGACTTCCTCGAATGCCTTTATAGTAAGAAAACAAAATGATGGCTACATATTTCTGAGGTCCTGAATAAGTCCATTTATGGTATTCTGATGTCTACTCTTAGCATTATTATAAATAATTACATAAAAAATATTAAAAAATCAACTCTAAATAATAATAAATAAATAAAATATGTTTTTTTAATATTCCCCAGGCACTTTTGCCCCTGCAAATTGTTGGATGGAATTTCAGTGTTTTTGAGTGGTCCAAATATGCATCAAGGTTTGTAGTGGAAAGTTGTACTGGTTAAATATGGACAGTTGGACACCATCTCATTGGAGCTCCATTTGATGGGGATGAAGCGAAAAGTTCCATCCACGGGAAACTGAAGGGTTGTTTTGTTTTAATAAGATACTAATTATGAATTTATGATCTTCAAGTTTTTAAGAGGAAAATGTACCAAATCTAAGATATCAATCACAAGAGATAATGCCAAGATAAGACTAGAAATGGAACTTCTCATGCAAGGCACCTGTCTTTAAGAAGACCATTCCTTGACTTAAGAGGGGTCAGAAACCTTTTGAAATCCCATAGAAGCAGAAAACTAGAAGCTTGATTGTTTCCTTCTCTCCTCATGTCTTTCTTAGATCCATTTATTGCTAGTGCCAATGAATTTGAATTTTGAGTTAGAAAGTTTGTTAGTCTTTTCAAAATCTGTTAGTGGACTTAATAGGGTTTATGATATTCCAAAGAGGACGAAAATTGATGAGGTTTATTTATGTATAGATTAATTGGCAGGTTACTTTTTTCCTTACTAGTATTTTCTCTTTCATTGTGTATGCATCTTAAGGATTCATTTTAAGGTGTTCATCAAGTTACTATTCTGGTTTGAATTTTCTTTGCACCAGGGTCTGGCTTTTGCATTTAGGAACATGGAACAATCTGTCTGTTCGTGTTTTTAAGTAAAGAAATCAGTATCTTTTTCTTGGTTTTTATGGTTGTAATTTTACTAAGCGTTTTCTTCTTTGGGCTTTCCCTGCTGCTTATCCCCTCCAATTGTGCCGACCTTTTCCTTTTTGGAGGACGTTGGCTCTCACCCCAGGGGCACGGGTAGGATTTGGTGCTTATATGAAAGTATCTGCAGCCGGGAGACCTTTATCTTCTTCAGATGATATTTTGGGCGTTCAAAGCACTTTATTTTCTGAAAAGAAGAAAAAGTAGATTGGAATTTTTGTGTCCTTTTGAAGGAAAAGGGTAGTTTTTACTTGTCTTCAGATATTAAGCCTATCATTCTTGGTTATTCTTACAAAAGACATTTTGTTTGATCAGGCATTTTGTTTGTCAGCAATAGAATTGATTGTCAAACTTCTTTTAACCGATACACATCTATTTATATTATTTCCTATTCTGCAGATTTTTGAAGGGTCTTCTCATGTCAACGTGAGTCATATAATTCATGATTTATCTTTCGGGCCGAAATATCCTGGAATTCACAACCCACTTGATGGGACAATGCGGATATTGCGTGGAGCAAGTGGAACATTCAAGTATTACATAAAGGTTTGTGTTTTGGCTTGCCCACTAAAACTATTAGTAACGCATATGATCCTAAGCATGTTGAATGCACAAAAATGAACATGTCTTTGGCTAGATAAAGATATACTCAATTTTCTTTTCGTTGTACTCAAAATGACAGAGCAACTTAATAACTAACTAGCAAATAAAGTTTAAATGAGTATGACACAAGCACCATGAGAGTTGGATCACAAACTATATTAAAAAGATCAGTAGTTTTTCCTTTATCCTTCTTTTGTTTACATATTGTTGACGAGGAGCTGATTAGGTTACTCATACCATAACTTGTCATGAGCAACCATGACTCTCTGTTTAAAAGGAATGGACACTTTGAGTCAGGATTTCAGTTTATGAACTACTCATTTCCTGCATTTCAGTTGACCCTTGGATTGTTGGATTTTTTTTTTTTTAATTATTCTCACTAACATGTATCAGAAAATTCATCAGTTGCCCTAGTTCGATACAACTGGAGAAAGTCATGCTTGAGTTGATGAAGGCATGCCTTAAATTAAGTTGTCTTCACCACTGTAGGATTTGTTAGCACGATAACCCGGATAGAGAGGATTTTTACTTCATTTTGCTCTGAGTGGTTTTATTTTTTACCTGACCGGAGGAACTAGGGTTGATCAAGTACTTGATGATAGCTTGGTTCCTGTTCTTAGAAGGATGCCTATTCTTATATAGTGGAGAATGTATCTTTTAGCCCTAGTGTGCAGTGAGTAATTGTCACTCATATTTTGCCTCCCCACCTCATCATCAAAAACAAACCCGCGATATTCTTGGAATTTCCTTATCACCAAGTGTTACTCTCCTTCACAATGGTGCAAACTTTGTTCTATAGTAGATCGTGCAATTAATTGGGATTTATAGATTTTCTCTTGCTCTGTACGTGCAAAACTTCGCCCTTAGTATTTTGTTTGTTACACAACCATCTGTATTCTTGTTAAGTTACCCAACATGCAAAACCAGATGCTATCAACTCAATTTGAACAAGCATTACACATTTTTGCTTTTTAGATGCTGATTTGTTTAATTTCATTTGTATTTTCAGCCTAACCAAATCTCTCTCCCTCTCTCATAGTCTCATAGTGAGAGAGAGCAGGAGAGCCGTTACCTTTTTCGCTAGTTGTTTATGTGCAAAGTGGTTGCTGTTGGTTATTTGCTGCTTTTTGAAGTTCTTGTTTTCCCCCTGATGTAGATTGTTCCAACTGAATACAAATATATCTCAAAGGAAGTTTTACCTACTAATCAATTTTCTGTCACCGAGTACTTTTCACCTATCAATGAGTTCGATAGAAAGTGGCCTGGTTAGTATGAAGCTTGTTCAATTCAGGGCTCTCTTTTCCATATATCCTTCCTCCTAGTTTATATTTCTTCCTAGTTCTATTCTATACTGTTTTGAGGAATGATTGCTTTGTTTTCAATGCAGCTGTATACTTTTTGTATGATTTGTCACCAATTACTGTGACCATCAGAGAAGAACGTCGCAGTTTTCTCCACTTCATCACCCGGCTATGTGCCATACTGGGTGGTACATTTGCCTTAACAGGTTTGTTTTCACCAATTTCCCCTGTTTTTGACAGTGGACGATTTCATATAGTTAATGAAATGAGAATCTGGATTGTAAGTGTGGCTCTATCAGTTATATAACCCATAAAATAAAATTGAACATGCCTGGCTCTGACGTGTCTATGGTATGCACAATGTACCTGAGATGCTTGGGATTGCGGGCTAGGAGATCGGCAGTGCAAGTCTGACAATTGATTCGTGCACACACACACACTTTCCTGGATGGGAGTGGGAAATTGTCGTTCTCAACGTTGAACTTTCATTTCATAATTGAAAATTAGAGTAATCAAGTCACCTAGAAGACTGGACAGACAAATAGGTCTTGAAAATATTAAGACATAATGAATCAGGTGTGTAAAATTGTAAACTGGAGTAATATTTGCTGACCTTTCCTCTACAAATGACCATGGGATGGAAAATACTCTTCGTGTCAACCTTCCTTTTCTTCTAGTTTAGGAGCTGCCAAAATTCGCTAAACTACCAAACTTTCTCTTCTATTGTAGCTAAAGTGTAATCTTCTATTGACACCCTTGTTGTAGCTAAAGTGTAATCTTCTATTGGTAGTATATCTATTTCTCTTCTTCCCCCTCGGCCCTCAGTATATTTGTCATAATTTGGTTCTACAAACTTTGAACCTTCAGTTTCAGCCTCTATTGACGCTGAGGACATGCTCAAGAAGCACGATGTGATTCGTGACAACTAAGATCTTAAAGGATTGATTGTGTTGAGTTATTTCTAGTAGCTCTTGCAACTCAAAAAATATCAATTCGTTAACTGTTTCGCTCTTATTTGACCCTGCACATTGGTAGTTGTACTCTCTATACCGTTGCTTGCTTGGTCCCTTCTAGGTATGGTTTAAGTGGGTTTTCTTACCCCAAATAACTGTTGAATTCTTGATAAAGAGGTAATACCACAGGCAATTGTAGAACACCTGGCTCCTCATACTCTTCAACACTATGTCCTGTTGATGCAAATTACAACACTTTGTCCTGTTGATGCAAGTTGCAAATCCATTCATAAACGCTATTGGATAATCAGTTGGCAAAAATTGCTTTTTCAATTTTTCCTTCATCAAGTCCCAAGTGTGAATAGTCGCTTTCCCTTTTATAGTTCTCTCCTCTTTCCAACTGCTTTTGCTATTGTATCACTGCTCCTCTTAGTTTCTGCCTCACAATGAATACCTTTAGGGCTTTATTTTCCATAGAAAATGTCATTTTCCACCTAAGTTCCTACTTTTGGGATATTTGATTGACATTTTTTTCCATGGAAAATATTTTCTAAAAGTTTGTCACGTGACCATGTTTTCCTCAAAAAACAAGGAAAATATTTTCTTTTTGGGGAGTAGTTTTTTATTTTCTAAGCAATTCACACTTCTAAAAAACTCAATTTCATGAAAAAGTACAATATTTTTTAGGTTGAAAATTAAGTCAATCAAACACATTTAATTGATCATTTTCATGCCTCGAACTTATTTGCTTTCCATACAATTTTCATACTTGCAATCAAACTCACCCTTAGTTCTTCGAGTATTGATGCTCATTTGAAACAATTCTCGTAGCTTGCTTCCCAACTAAGGAAACCTCTGCATGCATTCTCCCATGGGAATTCGAAACTTTAATTTTTAATCCAGATATAGATCTATAGCTCTTGCTAACCACTTTTCTATTTCACTATGCTCGGGATTAGCACGAGCTACAAGATTATGTGGTTAAACATTCTTGTAAAACACTCAAGTCGCACTACGGTATCTCATTTGAGCTTCCACAATATTTATGCATGTTTCCCATCTTATGTAAGTTTCCTTGTTATCCTTTTCATTTGTCGAACCGGATGAGCTTGCGTACGTTTGTGAATCCTTAGTCGTGTCGCAACCATGATAATCCTTCGATGGCTCCTCCGATACAAAAATTGATGAGGAAGCATTAACCATCAAAAAAATAGAGATTGGAAGAACAAAGCTTACTGATGGAGATCAAAGTAAAAACTAGAGATGTAGTGCTTTGAGCTTCAATCTCAACAAACCAGAATTTTCTGGACTAAGAATAAAGTTCTTCAATTGTTATTTTAATTTGGACAATGGATAGGCTCTTCAAACCTTAAGAGACTCTAATATTTGCTCTGACTAGGAAGGCTTAAATTACCAGGATAACATAATCCTAATTCTTGAATCTCAAACTTAGCCTGTGACCAGTTTTGAGTCTAAAAATAATATACTAGGAGGAGATGAATTTGAAACCTAAGAAGCACGGATACGGATACGTAATTCGAATATGATATGATACGGTACGCTGATATGGCTTTTAAAAAAAATAGGATACGCGGATACGTGTTATAAATTTCAACATAATTTCATTAATATAAAAAAATATTAAAACAAAAGCATAATAATAAAAATAAAATACTAAAACATATTATCTTTAAACCTTATTGTCCCAACTTCATCTTCTTCAACATCAGCTTCATTATTATTAAAAATAATACTCTCCAATTCGAGCTCATCTAAAAATAGATTAGCGGCCTCAAGTAGTCCAAGACCTTCAAGAGTATCAAATGAGTTTTCGCCAATATCCCACATTTTGTATTTTTCCTTGAAAGAGATTTAATTTTCTTGATAAAAGACACAGATGGCCATGAATGGAAATTAATTCTTCAGCTCGTTGTGGATTTATTTAATTCTTTCTCGTATAGTGCACAAAAGATTACGTACTTCAATTTCTTTTAGCATAAGATGAAGAAGAAGGTTGAACAAAAAGTTTTAAAGCAATGTTTTATGCTATGAAACACTGACACGGATACGCCAACATACGATTTTTTTCAAATAACTACTGACACGACACGTCGTCGACATGTTAATTAAATTCTTTATTTATTAAGTATAAATTTAGCCTCTGTTTGACACTCATTTTGGAGAAAAAATAAATTCTAGAATAGTGATTGATGGAAGAATGTGTGGTTGAAAAGTAATGAGAATTTTTGGGTTTATGTGTAGTATTATTTTATTGATAGAATGTGTGGTTGAAATGAAGAATGAGAAAAAAAAAATGGGTGTCAAACGGGAGCTTAGTTTTAAACTTGTTATTAATTTTTCTTTTCAATTTTTTTAAAAAATGAGTAAATATTTGTTATTTAATAATAATTTTGAGTCCACTATGCTGATTAGTGATAGAATCAAATTCATCAATTACACTTTTCTTTGCGTGTCCCAACGTATCGAAAATAATTAAGAAGTATAAAATAATTAAAAAATATGTATACAATACGTATCGAAAAATTAAAAAAATATAAAACTATATAAAATAATTAAAAAAACATGTATCCGGTACGTATCGGAGGGTATCGGAGAGTATCCAAACTTGGATACGTATCAAATACGAGTACGTAATGAATTTACAATTATCTGTGCTTCTTAGTTTGGAACAATTCAACTTTTCATCATGCATAAATATTGAATTTTGATGGTATCTTGAGTGCACAGTTAGGTTAACTGTTGCAAATTGTTGAACTTTGAACTTGATTCGTGCTCTCGACTTGTTTATTCTTTTGAACTATATAGATGGAATTCCTCGGAGAAAAAATAAAGCATGCAATTTCAGTGTAAAATTGAACTTTCATAGGCTTATCTTATAAGAAAAATCAGCAATTTCTTCCTTTCTGCTAAAGTAGCTATGAAATATGTCACGGCACTGAGTTTTCACACCACATCATTCGAAGAATCTGAAGATGAATTTGGTAACCTTGCATTCGAAGTAGTGGTTCCCTTCTATATGGAACGTGTAACGCGTCTATTTGTGTCAGAGGTCCAAGATATGTAACTGCTCAAGATATCATCTATCTTCCCTTGCAAGAAATGAGAAATCTTATTGAAGTCATCACTCAGATCTCATTCTTAGAGTAGTCTTTATACTATAAAATGGACTAGAACCTATTACGTAAAAAAGATGGGGAAAATGAGAGGCTGGGTTTAAACCAATTAGATTGAAGGATAAAGGATCTCGAAAATAGTCTTTCTTCTTCCGTTATGATGGTTCTACAATTGAAGTATTCGTTACGTGCATACAGCATTTCTGTTTCACTCTCTCTGTCTTGTGCATTTGTAGAATAAGCTGTTCAACATGGCCTTAGATAGGATCCTGATTCTAACAACCTTCACGTGTGTTTATACGATCAAAGTGCCAAAGTCCACACACCACACATGCATGTATATTTAAACTAGTTATTTGAGCACGTATTGACTATATATAAATTTGTGTATACATCTTTGCACATTCTGCACCCCTGCGTGCACAGGAACAGAGAGCAGGTCTGATTACGCATATTCCTAGTCCAAAATGAATGGAACGACGTAGGAGGAACTAGTCTCTTAGATTTCACACATAGGAGATCGAGACACAGCCTTAGGGCTAGTTCATCGTCCATGAAATTGAAGTGGCTATTACATCAGTAGAATGCCTCAACATATTAACCCTTGTGGAATACTCATCTGGAAATGCATTCAAGAACTTTGTATTTCTGCTCTTTTGGGTTCAGTATAGTTCTTTGAATCTAGAAGAATTGTATGATTTTCAATTTTTGAACATTACTCAATATATCTACTTTCATTCTCAGGAATGCTAGATAGATGGATGTACAGGTTTATCGAAGCAGTGACAAAACCAAACGCTAGAAGTATTTTGCGGTGACTTCGGAGCCAATGATGAAGTAATTTCAGAATGCTCTGAATGTGAATCTCAAGAATGAACACGAAGTTTGTAGTTGTTGGGGAAATTGAGATGTTTACAGCTCTTTATTTTTCTTTTCCTGTTTCTTTTCTCATCGGAAGTTTTCAAATTACGTATTTTGACATCATCAATTGTCTTCTGTTCGAAGGTACGAGTTTTTTTATAGTTTTTTTTCTTTTTGTACTAGTCAAGTGGGGGATTTGGCACAATTTAGTGGTAGCTCGTGGCATATAATACTCCTGGTATTTCCTTGCACTCTTCAGGGAAAATTGCAGATGTTGCCTCCCAATGTTTGTGTATTCTTTCTTTGTCCCCTCATGTATTTTTCTTGGTACCTATATCTCCAACTTTTCATTAATTGGTTATGTACTATGCACATGATGAAAGGTTTTGGTTTTGGTTCTAGAATTGAGAACCAGAATCAAGAACCAAACTTAATTTTTATTTATATATATTAATTAGTTAATCAAAATTCAGACCAATAAATTAAAAATCTAACTTTCGAAAAAAGGACAAAAAGGTCATCGTGGAGATTGGGTCATTGGAGACATTGACACGTGGTAATTACATGAAAAAGGGCTTTTCCTTTCACCTTTTGAAAAATTAGGTTTTCATGTTTTTTTTTTCATTTTTCAGGTTTTTTATATTTAAAAAAAAGGTTTTTTTTAATCATTTTAATTAAATAATTAATCATTTAAAACCCTAATTTATCAATTCATCCTCTACCCCTCACATCGTTTCTCTCCCTCTTTCTCTCCTTCCCTACCTTCTCCTCCTCTATTTCTCTCTCCCTCCTTGTTGGTTCACAGCAGTGTCGACGCTGTTGGGATTCACAACAGCGTTGAACGCTTCTGTGCGATTCGACGCTGCTGTGCGATTTATAGCAGCGTTCGACGCTGCTGTGAATAACAGCAGCGTAGCAGCGTCGACGTTGCTGTGAGATTCATGTGGGTTTGTTGCAGACATTGATTGTTAAACTGTCTCCTTTGTGTCCTCGAATTTTTTGTTGGATTGGCGGGGGATCTGCTGTTGAAGTTGAGTTCTGACTTTGATTGTTAAACTGACTCCTTTGTGTCCTCGAATTTGTTGTTGGATCGGCAGGGGATCCTCCTTGCCCTGGGTGTGGGGGCGGATCTCTGTGTGTGGCTGTTGTTGGAGGATCTGTGTGTTGGCAGATCTGTTGGTGGTGGTTTGGGCTAATCAGTGGTGGTTTGTGTGGTGGTTGTTGTTGGTGTTATTATTGGTGGATGGTTGTGGCGGTGGAGGTGGTGGCTGTGGTAGGGATGCGATGAAGAATGTTTGTGACCAACTAGTTTGTCGATCTGTGACCAGTGTTGGTGGTGGGTTTGGATCGGGGGACAGTGTGTTTGGGTGTATGTGACCAACTATATGGTTATCTGCGACTTTGAAATTGATAGTCTGTAACTAAAATAGGAATCTGTGACCAACAAATATGAAAATACGGGACGTGACATAATTTTTTTGATTCGTGACCAATAAAATATTCTGTGACCTATAAAATTTTAGATGTGTGACCTCAAAATAATCCGTGACCTACAAAATTTTTGATTTGTGACCGATGAAAAAACTGTGACTTATAAAATTTTAGATGTGTGACCTCCAAATAATTCGCGCCCTACAAAATTTTTGATCTATGACTAGAGAATAGTCGCCGGAGCAGATGGTGAGGTGAGGTGAGGTGGGGTGTAGTGGGTTAATTATATTATATTACAATTAAATATTTAATTTAATATAATAATTGTGAAATATAATTAATTAATTCATGAAAAAACTGATTTTTACAATTCTAAACTTTGGGGCCTGATTTTTGATTTTGGAATAGATAAAAGCCTGAGTTGTAAATTTTTCCCTTGACACATCCCATTAATTGTGGAGGCCCTAATTTTTGTATTCACCTCCCCCCCTTCAATTTAAACGCGTTGCAGCATCGTGTTTCATTATGTCAGCGGCAGAGATCCTTTCAAGATCAGCAAATTGTATTGGTCGATCGCTTGAAAAGCTTTTTAACCATTTTTTCTCTTTGAATGTTTGATGAATTATTGTGTTCTTTACAAATAGAGGAAATTCTAACATCAATGGAAATTAGAAATAAATTTTCAATTATATGTTCGATTTTATTTGTTATTGTTAAAGGTTTGGTTTCTTTCGGTCTTTATCTTGTTGCATTTTGTTAAGATGCTGACCAAATTTGCATTTCAAAATTTGATTACAGGAGCATGTTGTAAAATCGGGTAATTTTTCTATCCATGTTGTTGCGCTTTGGGATCAGGATCTAATTTTATTTCTCTTTCTACTTTTTTTCATTCTTTCTTTTTACTCTTATGTTGTTAATTGAAATTTTGCCTTTTCTATTTGATAATTTAGATGGACTTTGATGTAGAAGAAGTTGTAAAGCAGTCTAGAGAGGTAGGACATATGAACACTTTTTTTACTCTGTTGTTAACTGAATCATTGTCATAGACAATCTTTTGTATGAGAATATAAATTGATTTGTGTATTCCAATTATAACTATATTTTGTTTGTTAGTTTTGACTTTTGTGATCTTGATAATTGATCATTTGAACTTGTTGAATGTTTGATATTTATTTTTTTGATTTAGGTATATATTACTAATGAATATGGTGATAGATTTTATTTTGCAAGTTTGAAAATTTAAGTAATGAAATCAGAACCAAATCAAAACTGAATGGTTTGGTTTCGATTTGATTCCATATCTTAAAAAAGAACCATTGATTCCATTATCAAAAAAATCAAGGGTTCATAATTCAATTCGTTTCTCTTGGAATTAAAACCAAATGAAACCACATCTTTTCCTACTTAAACTTTTAAATAAATGAAAAGAAAGAATATGAAAAATAGTTACTGTCGGGCATATTTGTTTACAAAACTAGCAAAGATATTAACACAAATGAAACAATAATTTCCACGTCCTTTGCTTCCAGACGCAGTAGCTGAATTGAAAAACAAGGAAGAATCTGATGGTTTTGCTTGCAATTGTATGCATCAGGGAGGGACCCAGGATTATGGTTCGGGGCGAGAATTTTCGCCAAAGCTGGATAAATCTAAAATATACTAATTAATAATTTACCTACATTGATTAATCTAGAATGGATTAAGTCGGTTGCTAACCGACATTAAGTCCTATAAATATTAGCTCCATGTCATTGTATGGACAATGAGAGAGAGAGTGATAATTAAGAGAGAAAGAGAGGAAATCCACAATCACAAATAAGGAAGTCGGGTGGATCTGAGAAATCAAGTATCAAGTATACTAACCTAAATATGGAAGAAGAGGAAAGAATGAAAGAACCAGACATATTTGAAGTTGAGAATGCGTTGAACGAAGGTCCGATCGCTTCAAAACTTGTCGAGTTTGAGGCAAAGCCGAGCGTGACGAAAAAAAGAAGAGTCAAAATGAAAAGTCGATGTTGAAGGGGAAAATTGAAGAATCACCATCGACTTTTGTTCAAACATTATTTTGAATTCTAGATCTTTCCATTTGTTGCCAATCCTAGAAGAAACTAGAAAAATTCAATTGCTGCCAAAGCTAGATAATTCTAGAATAATTGATGCAGTCTGAAGTGAGAAAGAACAATGAACACCGGATTACAAACTCGATGATTCCGAACAGTATTGCGGATGGATTGAAAATTGGAAGAAAGTCCAATTATATAATAAATTCAATCAAATTAAATCCTAATGAACACTAATAATGAAGCTATAATTTAACTTACTTTCCAATCCTTAAAAGTTGCATCTTAACCACTAATCTTCGAGAAATATATATTAGGTCCTAATTAATTCAAATATCATAATTAACTAAAATAAACTACTAGAACTTCAAACACTCGGTCTTCGCGTTTCTTTGACATTGGGTCTAAGGCTATCAATGAGCGTGGTGCAATCATTTAAGTTATACTGGGAATTGATAAATGTGGAAATTACACCTATCCCTACATTTGGAGATCCAATTTCTAAAACCAGATTTTATCTTTTTTTTTTCAAAAATCAGAACTTTTTAAAATAGATACAAGTTTATTATATTTAATTAAATATTATAAAAAATAAATTATATAGGATTTGAAACCCTAAATCCCTAATTCATTTTCTCACCCTCTCCTCTCTCTCTCTCCACCCTCTCCTCTCTTTCTCCACCATCGCCGGCCATCGTTTCCCTCCACCACCCCAGTCTCTCCCTCACCGGCAAGGCACTCCCCCTGCGGTCATGCACTCTCTCCACTCAAAATCGTCGCCGCCACCGCGGTTGCAGCGACCCCCATCTTCTCCACAGTCGCCGCCACAGCGGCTGATGCGATTTGACGCAGAGTCGCCCGCGATTTGAAGCTCGCGATCTGCTCCGCTCGCAAAAACCGTCGTCGCCACCGTGGCTGCAGCAACCCCCCGTCTTTAAACCGCCGCTGATGCGATTTGAACTTCGAGAAGCCGCCCGCGATTTGATGCTCGCGATCTACTCCGTCTTCCTTTTTTTTTGCGTGGGTTGTTGCGGTGATTATTGGTGCAATGTGGGTGTTGGTGTGGAGATGAGGTGGTGGCGGAGATGGTGGATCTGGTTGCGATTTTTGTGTAGTGGTGCAGGTGGATGTGTTGATGATGGTGGCGGCATCACTGGTTGTGGTTGGCGGTGGTGGGGTGCTTTGGAGTAGTAAGATGAGGCTGCAGTTGTTTGTCGTCGCTCTGTCATCGTCCACCAGTGGTGGGTGTAGTTTGGTGATGATGGTGGCTAGGAGGCTTTACTGGGGGTGAAATGGGAGGTTTAACTGGAGGGTGGCGTGGGATGATGGTGTGTAGTCGGTAGTGGTGATTAGGTGCTGCGGTGGTGAGATGCCGGTGACGGTGGACTATCTGTGACCTTTAAATTCTACAATTTGTGACTAAAAATTAATCTGTGACTTGTAATTTTTTGATCCATGACCAATAAAATAATCTGTGACCTGTAAAATTGTTGATTTGTGACCACGAAATAATCCGTGACCTCCACAATAAAAATGTGAGACGTGAGCCTTATTGTGTTATCAATTATTATAAACAAAAAATCATGTGTTGTGACCTGTGACCTTGGCTGTGACTTGGACTATGACTTGGACTGTGACTTGTGACCTGGACTGTGACTTGTGACCTGGGCTGTGACCGTACAAAAAATTCATGTCATCGGAATAGTCGTCGGAATCGGAGACGTCGCCGGAGAAGTCGTCGGAATCGGAGACGTCGCCGGAGCAGTCGCCGGCGTGGTGGGGTGGTGGTGCTGGGGGTGGGTTAATTTTATATATATATTATATATTTATTTATTTATTTATTTATATCTCTTTATATATTTAAATAAATAAATAAATATTTATAAATATATGTATATATAGGTCAAAAAATCTGATTTTTGAAATGTAAAAGTTGTTTTGTTATTTTTGAAATAGGGTAAAGATAAAGTAGGGAAAGTGAATTTTTCCCTTGATAAATGACCTCACCAACATGATGGTTTGCAGATTCCCTTTGTAATTAAATGTGGCGGTCCACGAATGATATCTGCTACCTGGATTGTGCACGAGGTAGATAATGAGACTCTAGGTCTAGCAACATATTATGTGACCAGGGAACGCAAATGGTCAGTTAGTAATCTTGGTCTGGCTTCTGGAAGCACCAATCCACAATATACGACAAATGTTCTTAATTTTTTCCCAAATATAAGGGACTCAGAGCTGTTCCTGAGTACTCCAATAAAGTCTTGGCTTCTTGAAGATCACCATCTCTTGGTAAATCAATTATTGGAAATGAAATGGATTAAGGGAATTGAGGGAAAGGGAATGGTGGGCTTCTTTCAAAATGTTAAAAAACTTGGGCTTGGATAGTTGGGTGGACGTTTTGATTTTTTTTCAAGGCAAAAAATTAAGGGGCCGTTCTCTTCGTATTTCAGTTTTGTGTTTTGAATTTGTTTTGTATTTTGTGTTTTGAGTGTCTGTTTTGAAATTTCTGAAAATGCGTTCTTTTTGCCATTCTGAAAAACAGTTTCCGAAAACATAAAAATGGAAAACGCGTTTACTTTGAAATTTTGAGAATTTTTTTAATAATATTTTATTCAAAAAAACTGATTATTCAATAAATTGTAATTATTTAATGTAAGTCCCCATTTGACACACATTTTTTTTTCTCATTTTCACTCTCATTTTTTTTTTCTCTTTCTTCATTTCAACCACACATTCTGTTAATAACATATACATTTGAGAAATAGTGAAACGTATAATTTTTTTTTCAAGATATTAAAAACACAACATAAATTACATTTGATGAAACAGTTCAATCGATACAATTAGAAGTTTACGTGTCATGACAACATAAGCAGATACTGAACTACATAAAAAATAAATCAACGAAGTCATGTACGACGTCTTGAGTAGTCATTCCACATTTGTGTCGCAATTTGATCTCTAACTTGTCCCATTTGAGCTGTTTGACTAGCATCAAAATGTATGGCTTCTTGTGCTTGACTTGACTCCGGTATATCTTCGAACACCAAAACATCCCTGAAACTTCAATGAATGAGCATTTGGTTGGGGATAGACCTCTGAAATCAGAATAGGAACGACCAACTCCAATTCCTAAAATTAAATTTGCTAGGGCTGGAATGATATTCAGATTCATTGAGTTTAGAATTGGCAATTTCAAGCACTTCCCTCACCATTCTGGATTGAGCCCTACAATTTCACAATTATATCCATGTAACCTCCCTACCCCAACAGTACCTCCCCCACCAATCAGTGTATGTACTGGCTTCCCCATCACAGGTGTCAGCCATAGTGGACTCCAATCAAGCAACCCTCATCCCCCTCATCCCCCAAACAACCTCACACACACAATATGCACACATCTTATGTCTCGTGTTCCCCTTCCCCTTCCCCTTCCCAACAATCGTCAAACAAACGAACAAACTGTGGATAGATAATCAAATTCTAAATATGATGTTCTTAAACTCCAATTGGGTGAGATGGGTATTTGGTAAAATTTCCAATCACATCCCAGTTGAGACTACTAGAACAGGAATTTGACGGACAAAAGGCAGAAAAATGACTCGACCCTAGCTTCGACTTCACTTTTTGGTAAAATTTCCTACTTGACCTACTCAAAGCCTCTAGCTATTGTCAAGTTGGACAGAGAGATATGTACGCAACCTCAATGGAGGATGTTGAATTTAACAGGAATGAAGAGCGTCAAGTTGGAAAAGAAACGTACTCAACCCCAGTAGAGAGATCATTGGGTCGAGTTGGGTATTTGGTATTTTAGGTTATTATAAAACAGAGTTTTTCTGAATCTTAAACCAGGCAGGCAAGTTTCAATTGAAGCTCATTGGTATGTTTAGGAATCACATAAATGGATAGTACAGAGAAAAATATATCTTCAAACAATTTTTTGCTTATGAATAAGTCTAATATATGTGACCGTTCAGGCTTGTGTATTGGTTATCCAATTGCTAGGAAACTAAAAAGGGAAAGCAATTCTGCAGCTCCACAACTTACAAAATCGTTAAAACTAAAGATTAACTTAGCTGTGAGTCTCAACAATATATCCTGATGAGGAGGAAGCTTCGAAATGTTAGCTAAAAATACAGGTGCCGTGATTTGTTTTTCCTGAGAAATTATTCAAAAGCCAAGTGAAAAAGAAAATAATTTATTTTAAATGATTTGCATCACCTACCAAATAGATTAATAAAGACCTTCTTGGGCACACGTTCAATTGCCATCTCAATGTACACAATGCAAAAGTTTCAAATCATTGGTGCAGCACTAGATTCCACATACAATTTCCATAACTCAGATAGTGGTAGACCAATCTGTAGCTGGTGCTTCACTCTCTTGTTCACGTGACTCAGGATCTCGATAACCTAAAACATGGAAGAAAATATCAATTTACATGGGACAACTACAGAAACGAAAATCCAAATAGAAACACAAAAATGGATAATTGGAGATGCATAAGATGGCCAACTATCCAAAGTCCCCACTTGCCTCAACTTTCTTTTGTCTAGTGCAGAAAAAAAATTGAAAGAATGTACAATAAAAAAATGTAATAATCCAAATTAATGAAAATTTGTTATAATTTCAACCCTGATGCCCCAATTCCACGCCACCGAATATAGCGTACTCTGCTCAATTGCTTAAAACAAGCACTGCCATGTTCTACTATCCAACTCCAAAATCTGAACTGAAAACTCTCTCGTCTAAATACTAACAACCTCAAGAAAAACAAAAAAAAAACCAGTAATTATCGTTATTAATTTAACGCAAAAAGCGAGTCTTTATACAGAAGAATTTTTATCGCACGCTTCATTATGAATCAAAAGCAATTAGAAACAAATTACTTCAATCCACCATATAAATTATTTCATACTTCGAGGTGAGTAGCTAATCGATTGGCATCACAAAGAATTAGTTCAAGGTAGTACAATCTAGCACGTTCAAGAATCCCCACACATAAAACGTAATCTAATTATACAAGATTTTTGAAACCCACAAAGTAATAAAAATTTAAGAACAAAACAAGAAAAAAGAATACTTTGTTTCGCAAAGAGGTGGAGGGAGGGGAGAGGCAAGCGATGGAGAATGGAAGAAGCTTGGAGAGCAAGTCTTGTAGCTTAGAGTCGTCGCAGAGTGCAAGACAAGTCAACATTCTATCGAGCATTTCCTCTTTCTCTTCGTCGGATTTTCCAGACAGGGCCGATGAACACAAGGCGGAGGAGGAAGAGGATTCAGCCATGAATTTTGTTGGGTTTTTGGGTCTGAAGAAAGAATTGAATCCAGAGAGGAGGAAGAGAGGGCGTGGATTGGAAGAAGACGGAAGAGAGGGGATGGATTGGGTTTTGAATTACTGTACCCAAAAGGCCATTTCGCGTGTTTTCTGTTTTTGCCCCGTTTTTGCTTAAAAATTCTTGAAAACGTGGAAAACGATGTTTTCATCATTTTGTGTTTTGTGTACAAATTTTTGGTCGTTTTCAAAAATAGGAAAGATAACGCATTTTTGTTGTTTTGAAAAACTGAAAACAGAAAACGACCCAAAACAGCCAAAGAGAACGGCACCTAAGGGCCCCCCATCGTCCGCCCCTGGTGTGCGTAGTAAGTTGCTCTGGGAAGATAATTTTACCTCGAAAAACCTCTATTGCTTATTCTCACCATTTTCAGTTTGGGACATAAATTTTCAGTGAACATTTTCACCTTTTGGGGGGAATTTTTGAGTCATAGCATACTAAAATTGGTGTGGGAAATTTCTTCATCTATGGAAGAATTTCAGTTACTATTTTTATGATTGCCATTGTCCTGTTTCAACATCAATTGTTGTCCTGTCTAAGATGGAAGCATTTGGGGAAGGAGGCTCAAAATAATGGTTTATAATGGTGTTTTGACTCTCATATAATTGATCACTCAACAGATTTTTTTGAAAGGAATCCATTAATGGGACGGTAGTCGTCGATAAATAAAAGGTTGGTATAAGAGTACCAAATATAAGAGACCCTCACGTTAAGGGCCAAAATGAGGGGGTACTTTTAAAAAGGGCCCTGTCAAATGCCCTTATTTTCGGTTTGACTTTTTCTTAAAGACATATTTCCACATTGGCCTATTTGAGTTCTAAAGACAAAAATGCTCTTTAATGTATAAAACAATAAATATGGTTTTATTAAAAAGACAATATGCGTACAACCCTCCCATGGCTTTCCCCCGAGTCTCGACCACATCCTTACGACCCATTCGGCAATATATTCGAGCAACACATACTCATTACCCATAAGTTGAAATGACTGATGCTCAATGGTAACGACACGTACGAACTCAGTGCTCAATATGAGTCGATCGAGAATGTCGAATGATCTTAGATATCTTAGAGCTCGATCACGCAATAAGTCAATGGCCAGGTCGATGTGCTATATGAGGAAACACCAATAAAAAATAGAGGGAGTTATTTCATTTCATAAACAAAAAAAATTATATATACATAATAAATAACAATATGATTATTTCACTTACATCGTCAGCGAGCCAAGTCCTCGAAGTGATGATGTCGTGAAACTACTTATAGGTCTCCGAGATCGTCCTTCCCCTACATTACGGCTATCTCTGAAAAAAAAAAAACAGAAAAAATGTTTAAAAAAATATAAATAAGTTATCGTAGTGTACTTCACTAAAATTGTAAAATACTTACCCGGGCATAATTCTCTTCCATTCCGTCTCGAATGCTTTCCATTTGGCTGCATCTACCTCTCGGAAGAGATTGTGGTACCACCCGTCGATGAACGTCATCCTCTTCGCCTCAACCGTGAAGGGAGAAACGATGTACTGCGACGGCAATCTGACCCTCTTGCTGACTACCTGCTCCAGGCTGTCCACGGAACGCTTTTTCCCCTAGCTACGTCGGGCGTAAGCTTGACCTCCACCTCGGGGACGATTGTCTCCTCGGGGCTCGCCACCGCCACCTCCACCGCCATCGGGGTCATCCCTTGGGTCCTCCCCGCTACCCCCTCGTGGCTCCCCAACTCCTCCGCCACCTCTATCGGGGCTACTGCCTTCGTCGTGTCCTCCCCAGCCACCCCTCCCGTCCCTGCTGGGGCCACCGCCTCTGTCCTAACCTCCCTGACCACCCCTCCCGCTCCACAAATAACAAAAATGATTCTAAAGCATCATCTGCCCAAAACTGTCTGTGACTCCTCTCTCCATCATCATCTCTGTCACCCTCTCCGTCACCCTCTTCGTCACCCTTTCTGTCACCCCGACTATCACCCCGTGTCATGCCTACTATATTACTTCGGAGGGCTGCGGCCTCATCTTGAAGCTCTAGCAAGTGGTGACATCGAACTCCAACATCATTGGATAAATTATCGACCCGTCCTATAAACTCTCTTTGCATCGGCCCATCTGCTCCGTCAATCGATCGTATTGATCGTCGACCCGTCGTATGAACTTTCGTCGCACTCGTCGTATGAACTTCCATGCAGGAGATCTACAGGGTAGGTGAGTGGACTGGGGAAAAGGAGACCTAATCGGTGGCGGTGATGCCCTCAATAGAGGAGATTTCCTCGACGGAGGTGATTGTCGATCAACTGTACCGCGCTCCTACATGAATGGGAACATTAAAAATTATTTTTAATGGAAATCGGCTAATGCATACAAAACTATAATCAATAAATTATATTCAATTCACATACCTCATATCGATCCAGAATGGAATTGGACACCCGATCGAACTAATTGTGCGGAGCGACCAATTCATGCACATAACCACGAGCCTCTTCCTCTATTGACGACATCAACTCAGTTATGACTTCAAGTTGGCATATCCACATTTCGAGTAGTGTTAGATCATGTGATTAGATTTTGGAGCTACACATTATATAAATCACAAATGTATTAACTTGTGGGTCGTCGATGAGAGTTGATAACTGTTTGCTAGTTGGACATCCCTCTGCTCGGGATGCTTACCAATGATGCATCCGATGGGAGCGTGTCTCCCATTGCCTAGCAAATCGAGCACCTAGGATGGAGAAAGTCTCATACGCCCAGATCTGCAATACGTACAATTATTATGTTCATATTTATTATAAACAATATTTTAACTTTAATTATGTCAAACATTTACCTGCATTGCTAAGGGCAATCTATATGTATCGTACTTATGCATGGTCCCCTTCGGGCTCGAATATGATTTGGTGAAAACGTGCACCATGTCCTCGAACCATATCCGGCCCCATGGATATGTGTTGAAAACATCGAGATCGTCGACGATCTTCAGTCTATCTAACATATGGTTACACCCCCTGATCGCGTCCATCAGTTGTGGCAAGAGCACCTTCCGATGTCCCTAGAAATAAGCATTATAAAGCCTGCTGCTTCTCTGAGTACCAGAACAAGCTGCATCATGGCCCATAATCTCTAGTCTAGTGATCATGGCAAACTCGAACATAGAAAAAATGACGACTTTGCCCCCAAGGTCGAAATGGAGGGCATCGCCGTCGACTGAACTCAGCAACCGACACAGTAGGATATCGATGATCTGCCCCGAGAACTGTACGACTCTCAACTCTTACAGGGGCCAAAGAAAGGACCTGCGTAGCATATCTGCATGTTGCTCATCCAGCAGCTCCAACACGGTGGTGTAACTACCAACGCTACTATTCCACGTAGCCATACCCAGCATCTGTCTCAAACTCGAGTTCAAGTGACACTCCATGCTGTAAAAATTTAAATATTAGCACATCGAACATAAAATAATGGAATACAACATAATTTTAGAAAATGAAGTGAACCGAATTGTAACAACTGTACGGAAGAAAGAATTTTAAATTAAAAAATAAAAGAAAAAAAAATTTGCTAATTTCGTTACACAGAATATTTCATTTTGATAATTATCAATTTAAATTTCTTCATTTAATTATTATTTAATTACATTTGACAAAATTAAAGATTAATTTACAAATAATATTTAATTGAAGAATTTTAAATTAATTAAAATATTAAAAGGAAAAAAAATAAGAATTTGCTAATTTGTTAAAAAATAATATTTCATTCGGTAATTATAAATTATTTATTTAATTTTATATATAAAAATTAAAACAAACGAAAAATATTAAAATTAAGTAAACAATTTAAATATTATTTAATTACATATGAAAAAAATTAAAGATTAATTTACAAAGAATATTTAATTGAAGAATTTTAAATTAATTAAAATATTAAAAGGAAAAAAATAAGAATTTGCTAATTTGTTAAAAAATAACATTTCATTTCGATAATTATCAATTTAAAAATATTTATTTAATTTTATATATAAAAACAAACTGAAAATATTAAAATTAAGTAAACAATTTAAATATAATTTAATTACATTTGAAAAACTTAAAGATTAATTTACAAAGAATATTTAATTGAAGAATTTTAAATTAATTAAAATATTGAAAAGAAAAAAAAATAAGAATTTGCTAATTTTTTAAAAAATAATATTTCATTTCGGTAATTATCAATTTAATATTATTTATTTAATTTTATATATAAAAATTAAAACAAACAAAAAATATTAAAATTAAGTAAACAATTTAAATATTATTTAATTACATGAAAAATTAAAGATTAATTTACAAAGAATATTTAATTGAAGAATTTTAAATTAATTAAAATATTAAAAGGAAAAAGAATAAGAATTTTCTAATTTTTAAAAAAATAATATTTCATTTCGGTAATTATCAATTTAAAATTATTTATTTAATTATATATATAGAAATAAAAACAAACGAAAAATATTAAAATTAAGAAAACAATTTAAATATTATTTAATTGCATGAAAAACTAAAGATTAATTTACAAAGAATATTTAATTGAAGAATTTTAAATTAATTAAAATATTAAAAGGAAAAAAGAATAAGAATTTGCTAATTTGTTATAAAATAATATTTCGTTTCCATAATTATCAATTTAATATTATTTATTAATTATATATATAAAAATTAAAATAAACTGAAAATATTTAAAGTTAAGTTAACAATTTAAATATTATTTAATTACATTTGAAAAAATGAAAGATTAACTTACAAAGCATATTTAATTAAACAATTTTAAATTAATAATTATCGAAATGAAATATTATTTTTTAACAAATTAACAAATTCTTATTTTTTTTTTCCTTTTAATAGTTTAAATAATTTAAAATTCTTCAATTAAATATTCTTTTGTAAATTAATCTTTAATTTTTTCATATGTAATTAAATAATAATTAAATTGTTTACTTATTTTAATATTTTCCGTTTGTTTTAATTTTTATAGAGATAATTAAATAAATAATTTTAAAATGATAATTACATAAATGAAATATTATTTTTTAACAAATTAGCAAATTCTTATTTTTTTTCCCTTTTAATATTGTAATTAATTTAAAATTCTTCAATTAAATATTTTTTTGTAAATTAATCTTTATTATGGCCGGAAATGGCCAGAAATCGCCATTTCCAGCCATTTGGAGCTCAAAATTGAGCTAAAACATTCCTAAACAACTACATTTTCTCCCCGATCACTAATACCAAGCTAATTTATCAACAAATAAACTAAAAAACTATAAAAATCATTCAAATTTCTTTATATGGGAAACACCATTTTAATCACAAAAACTATTAACATTTTCTCACGCCGGTGACGGAATCCTCTGTGGTTGTCGGCGCCAGTGATTTCACGGATGATCTCTTCGTTTTTGGTGGTCGGTTTGTCGGTTTTGGCTGTGAGAGTGTGAGAGTGTGAGATTGTTGGTTTTTGGGGGTATTTTTGCCTTTTTCTTAATATAAATTATGTTTTTTCTTTTTCCTTTTTAAATACTATTTACCGGCCAAAAATCCATTGTGGAAATATGCTTCATTCAACAGGCCATTTCCTCCCCAAATGAGACAAAAATCAATGTGCATCAAATTTTTAAATATGCTTTAACTTTAGCGAAATTTGTTTAATTAAGTTTATTATTTAAACAGCTATTTTAAATTGATGTTTTGCCAAGGGTGAGATGCAGACTGTGATTGGCAGTGTTATAATTGTTTTATTCCAAAATGCGGTTTTTGCCCAACAATGGGGGCTCAAACAGGTTATAAGTATTTTCGAGGTTGTTAACAGATTTTGGATCTTAATTTGTCTGTGTTTATTTATACATTATATTGGCTTTAACTTATCTTCAATAACTCATTTGATTTTAAATTCAATTGTTAATTAATGAGTGATGTTATTTAATACTATTGGAGTTGAGCATCATATTAGGTGGCATGCAAGTATCATTAATTGATTAAACAACTTAAAAAAAAAAAAAAAAGAGTCACATTTGAGATGTATATCACTTGTAATCACCTAAATTGGTTTTATATCAATGATGCCCATATTTGACGGCCTTTATTTTTGGCACTTTAAAGAGTGTACATAAAAAATTCTGCACCATCTGACAAGCAATTACTCTATTCAATACATTGACAAGTCAAGAAATTGATTTTCCAATTTTGTCCTCGTTGACATAATTCCATTTTACTACTTTGCCCTTTTTGGAACCCTTCTATGTCGGCACGCAGACACGAGAAATTGAAGGGTACTTTTGGAATAGTAAAACAAATTGGATTCAGAATTAAGTACAGTAGTACCTCATGATTTGGAATTTGATATGACGTGTGTTTGATAACGTGACCCACGTTTATTGTACAAAAAAATGGTTTTTGACAAAATAAAGGCCGTCAAACACACATGTTGGTATTCTAATTTATTGGTTGAGATCGTGTCATGGGAATAAGTAATTCATTTCCATAAAACATGGCCTACACATATGCCTAAAACAAATAATAAAAAAAAGGAAGAACAAAAATTGCAAATCAAATAAGTTTTAAAAAGGTTAACTAAAACATTGCAACCAAAAAGAAATGGGAGATTTTCCAAGTTTCAAGAGAGTCGAAAACTATGTTGACGGTAGAAATTGGATTAACAAATTTCTCTTATCTAACCAGGATTTTTGCTTCCTAAATCACTAGTTTTGATACTCAAATTAGAGTAAAATGAGAAATGACTATTAGAATAGAGATATTTGAATTTGCATGCTTCTATTCTTTTAGATGGGGGTATTTATAGATTTCTCTCGGTGCCTTGGGGGTATTTCATTCGTTTTGAATAAATGATAGATGACAACTCCTTATTGGCTAGCTTATAACTGATTCTAATAAGAGTATCACATATTATTCATTGACTTACCTACATTGATAACAGCTATTATTTGCCGGATGGAAAAAAGTTCGCCCATCTTAAGCGAGCACTTTACTTTTCATTCTTGTTCTCTCTACCATTTATGCCTCGTAAGCAGAGAGATAGGTTCGCGAAAGTGTATTTCAACCAATAGTCCCCAAACTCCGATTTTATTATTTATATTAAATCTAGGTCTTAATTGAATAATGCTAGGGGGCCGCCAACTTTTATGATGAGCCAATTATAATTTTTCCTATTTTTGTTTATTGGCTATTAATACTCGGGTTAGATGGAAGGTTTTTTATTCATTAATGCTTATTCACAAGTGATTCCAGGGAATGCCTCTGCGAGGAATCACTATACAAAGCATAGTTCCATATATTATGATAAATGATCATACCTTTCCTTCCCAACAAATGTTTGAACAACTTCTAGAGGCTATTTTGGGCATAGGGGTTGCCCTCATCTTTTGACTCAAGAAATTCCTAGGGGTACGAACAATAGATGTAGAATAGTTTACTTTGTAGAGTATGTCTTTTGGTTATGTAATAGATTTAGTTCGCAAATGCTACTTGTCTTGTAATCTTTATTCATGTCAATGAAAGTTTCATTTTATTTGTGTAACAAAATTGTTATTTAGCTTTATCGAGCTTATACCGCCTAATCTACCAACTTTGCTAGCTTCTTATAACAGGAATTCAAGCTATCAACTTGGCTAAGTTCATAAGATAAAGGAAACAACTTTTATTAAATTTGCTCAATAGGAATTTGTTTTTCATTTTATTGATAATATTTTCTCAAGTACATGTCGTTCTAAGGATGTTTAATGTGTTCACCATCCCTTCCTACGAGCTTAAATGTTTTTGATATAACAACTCCAATTATTGTATATGGCCCTTCCTACTTTGATCCTAGTGAGCTGGAACTCATTTCTCTATTTGCGACAAATACTTTCTTTAGGACTAAGTCCCCTACTTTGAAATTCTTCTTGCAAGCCTTTGAATTGAAATACCTTTCCATTATTTTTTGGTACATAGCTAACTTAATTTGAGATTCATCTCACTTTCTTCTAAGAGGTCTAGACTCGCATTTATAGCTTCGTAATTTTGCTCTTCGTTGTATCCTATTTTTCTTGTCGAACATACACTGATTTCAGCCGGCACCATGGTCTCCATTCCATAGGCTAATGAGAAAGGGGTTTCCCCTATAGTGATTTTTGTGGTAGTTTGGTACTACCTAGGATCTGTGGTAGCTCTCAGCCCATAGCCCCTTTGCCATCTAGCTTCCTTTTTAGGATGCTTTTCAATGTCTTATTTATTGCTTCCATTTGTCCATTAGCATGGATATATATGGAGTGGAAAAATGTCTTCGGATACCCAACTCGTTACACATTTCTTTTAGCTTTTTCCCTTGGAATTACACGACAATATAAAAAATTATAGAATTTGGTATGCTGAACCCGCATATAATGTTTTTCCATATGAATTTAGAAGTCTTAGCCTCAATGATATTTATGAAGGGCACTTCTACCCACTTGGTGACATAATCTACAACCATAATTATAAATCTTATATGGGATCTTCCTCTAGGTAGTGGCCCAGCGAAGTCGATACCCTATTCGGCAAAAGACCAAAGGTCACTGCTAGTTAGTCACCAGCTCCTGTATGGGTAGTCGTAGTATAGGTGGGAACTTTTGACAATTTTCACATTTTCTGACAAAGTTCATGGCATCCTTCCCTACATTAGGCCAATAGTATCTGATGATGCCAAAAATCGTACATGTTGATCTCGAGCTTGACGATTGAGAACGAGCACGAATGAGGCATTTCGGTACCTGAAACAAAGGCGTCGAGGTGTGTCCTCGTCGCCCCTCCGATGCTTAAGTCAGAGAGAGAATTATGTAAAAAATTGTATATTGGAATGTAATGTAAAACATACCTGAATAATGAGGACTAGTGTTGTATTTATAGATGTTGGAGTTAGAGTCCTGAAAGGATCTAACTACCTGCAGTCCTTATCACGTAAGGTGTTTGTATTGTGTTAGAAGTGCACAATTTATGTTAGGATAAAACTTGTAATGAACTGGGGGTTTGCGCTTAAGTAGGACTAGTATTCCTTGGCCCGACCTCATAATGGACTCGACCTTGGAATTAGCCCATTTGGAGTGGGCCAAGTTCAGTTCGGGTCAAGTAGCTCGAGCTCGGGCCTATCAATATTTTTTCCTCATCACAGGCCCCCGTGCATCCATGTCGCAGCTAAAAGTTACATGCTTGAGCTGCGAGGGGAGATGCAAAGAGGTACAACAAGCTTAAGTCTTAGCAAATTTTTGGCCAATAAGCTCGATAATGAGTTCAAGCGTGTTACCTGGCCGTTTTAGCCAAGTTTGTTGCAAGGGATAGCTCGAGTATTGTTTAAGAGCTAATTCGAGCGTGTTATTTGGCCGATTTTGGCCTAGTAGCTCGAGTGATGTTTTGTAATGAGCTCGATGCGTGTTACTTGGTTGATTTTTGCCAAGTAGCTCGAATCATGTTTTGTAATCACTTCTAGACGTGTAACTTGGGCTGTTGGCCAAGTAGCTCGAGTGATGTTTTGTAATGAGCTCGAGGCGTGTTACTTGGCTTGTTTTTGCCAAGTAGCTCGAGTCATGTTTTGTAATCACTTCGAGACGTGTAACTTGGCTGGTTTTTGCCAAGTAGCTCGAGTCATGTTTTGTAATCACTTCAAGACGTGTAACTTGGGCTGTTGGCCAAGTAGCTCGAGTGATGTTTTGTAATGAGCTCGAGGCGTGTTACTTGGCTGGTTTTTGCCAAGTAGCTCGAGTCATGTTTTGTAATCACTTCGAGACGTGTAACTTGGGCTGTTGGCCAAGTAGCTCGAGTGATGTTTTGTAATGAGCTCGAGGCGTGTTACTTGGCTGGTTTTTGCCAAGTAGCTCGAGTCATGTTTTGTAATCACTTCGAGACGTGTAACTTGGGCTGTTGGCCAAGTAGCTCGAGTGATGTTTTGTAATGAGCTTGAGGCGTGTTACTTGGCTGGTTTTTGCCAAGTAGCTCGAGTCATGTTTTGTAATCACTTCGAGACTTGTAACTTGGGCTGTTGGCCAAGTAGCTCGAGTGATGTTTTGTAATGAGCTCGAGGCGTGTTACTTGGCTGGTTTTTGCCAAGTAACTCGAGTCATGTTTTGTAATCACTTCGAGACGTGTAACTTGGGCTGTTGGCCAAGTAGCTCGAGTGATGTTTTGTAATGAGCTCGAGGCGTGTTACTTGGCTGGTTTTTGCCAAGTAGCTCGAGTCATGTTGAGGAAGCTCGAAAGGTAAAATTTCGAGGTGATGTGGAATTGTCATGTGTGGCAATTAAGCCCAATGATAAATCCCAAGGACACCTTGGGAAACTCCCAAGATAACTGAAAACAACATCGAGCATTATTATTCGGGTTTGATTAAAAATTGGTCTCGAGGATGCTGCTCAGAATGCTCGAAGTTCGAAGATGAAATGCAGATTGCGTGAGTTGAGTGTGAATTGCTTGAGGTCGAGTAAAAGATGTGTTGATAGGCCCCCGAGTGCATAGATCTTGGAAAGAAAGCTTCGGGACTTATAAATTGATCATTTTACTTGATGATTTTTAGGACTAATTTTTGATTGAATGTACGAAGTATTTGCAAGGATGCTTACGCGGGGCAAGAGTTTGAGTGCTTGCTCAAGGCGTAGATGTGCTTGCTCGAGGCAAGACTTAGAGGTGCTTGGACGGGGCAAGGCTTAGATGTGCTTGCACGGGGCAAGGCTTGAGGTGCTTGCGCGGGGCAATGCTTAGATGTGCTTGCTCGGGGCAAAGCTTAGAGGTGCTTGCTCGGGGGCAAGGCTTTGAAGTGCTTGCGCGGGTCAAGGCTTAGAGGTCTTTGAGGTGCTTGCTCGGGGGCAAGGCTTTGAAGTGCTTGCGCGGGGCAAGGCTTTGATGTACTTGCGCGGGGCAAGGCTTAGAGGTGCTTGCACTGGGCAAGGCTTGTGTTCTTGCACGTGGCAAGGCTTTGAGGTGCTTGCTCAGGGGCAAGGCTTTGAAGTGCTTGCGCGGGGCAAGGCTTAGAGGTACTTGCGTTGGGCAAGGCTTGTGTGCTTGCGCTGGGCAAGGCTTGTGTGCTTGCACGGGGCAAGGCTTTGAGGTGCTTGCTCGGGGGCAAGGCTTAGAGGTGCTTGCGCTGGGCAAGGTTTGTGTGCTTGCACGGGGCAAGGCTTTGAGGTGCTTGCTCGGGGGCAAGGCTTTGAAGTGCTTGCGCGGGGCAAGGCTTTGATGTACTTGCGCGGGGCAAGGCTTAGAGGTGCTTGCACTGGGCAAGGCTTGTGTTCTTGCACGTGGCAAGGCTTTGAGGTGCTTGCTCAGGGGCAAGGCTTTGATGTGCTTGCGCGGGGCAAGGCTTAGAGGTGCTTGCGCTGGGTAAGGCTTGTGTGCTTGCACGGGGCAAGGCTTTGAGGTGCTTGCGCGGGGCAAGGCTTAGAGGTGCTTGCGCGGGGCAAGGCTTAGAGGTGCTTGCGCTGGGTAAGGCTTGTGTGCTTGCACGGGGCAAGGCTTTGAGGTGCTTGCTCGGGGCAAGGCTTTGATGGCCTACTCGTGACAGGGCTTTTTTGGGAGATCATGCACGTAACATGTCCCGATGATTGTTGATCGATGACCGTTGACAATCAATGATCGTAAAGACTTAAGTAAATTATTTTATTGGGATTAATTTACAAATCAAAAATATTTGAAGTTTTAGGATGGATAAAGATTTATTTTGGGGGTTTACTTATATATTATTAAAAAAAGTAAGATGGATAAATTTTATATCCAATGGAAGTTAAGGACTAATGTTATGTTAAATTGAAGAAAAGGGGTTTCCCTTGCAATTTGTGGTATAAGTGAATTCCATGTGGCATATATATAACCACCCATTTTTTCCTTGGATATACATGAATACAGAGACAAACTTCGCCGGCAGAAAGAAGGAAACAACAAGAGAGAAAAAGGAAAAAAAGTTAGGCAATGGTGGAATGGATATATATCAACCAAATCCAGCATTTGCCGTGGTCACCCAGTGACCCAGAAATCCAGATTCCAGAATCATAATTAATAGCAAAATTCAGACAGGTTCACAACTCAAGAGCACTAGCAACGAGCAAGTAGCAAATAAAAAATAGTGATATTGATTATTTGATTTCGAATTTTCTAGAGCAAATTGAGTTAATACCTGTAGAGGCAGAGGTCAAAGCTCCAACCTCCAGCTATTGCAGGGGCGTGTGCATTGCTTCAGTCAGCGGAGGTTGCGGAGCTTCAGAGAATTGTAATGGATTGTAGAGCTTCTACCATCCAGTTTGGGCCAAATAATTGGCCCATTTTGCGTACAATACAGAATCTGGTATGGGCTCTGATTTTAGTTTTCCCGATTAGCTCATTCCAAAGCCCAAAGGCATGAGTATGTCCGAACTGTGGTCTCCCAGGAAGTTCGACAGAGCCAAGTGATCGTCTTTTTTGCATTGGTACGCTCATTTACTTCATTGGTGACTAGCAACCGAACCAAAGCAAGCCTCAGGTGCAAAACCTCGTAAAATGTAGTATAGAATTAATGACAGATAGTAATTGAAATGAGTAAAAGAAAATTGTAGGCATGAAGAGGTAAGAATATGAATGAAAGAGGAATAATTAAAATTATTACTCCCCTTTTTATAAGTTGTCGACGTCGAGAGTATGCCACCGACAGGTTCGGCATTATTCTTTTCATTTTGAAATTCTCTCCAACAAGAACCAAAACAACAGCTCAAATTTTCCAAATTGCTGTCAGTTCGGCTGAGCATATTACAGTATGTGTTTGATAATATCTTCCTTCTCACCTGTTTAGCCACCATTATAATTGCCAAAATGGACTTCTACTTTGGGGTAGGATATTCCGAAAATTGTCGAGCCCAAGCCATCAAATTCATGATGCCATTTTAAAATAAATGACTGTTGACAGCAGCATCTTGAGCTACTGGAAGAAAATCCATCTTGAATAGGAGTGGCAGGCCTCATAAATCGTGTTGTGAAAATTTCCAGTGGATTTGAAGCTGAGGAGGATGGCAGGCTCCCATTCAAATGAGGCAATAGTCGTATTTGAAGAATCGGTAGTGCCGCTTTGCAGCTGATCAATATATGGTGCCGGCAGTGTGTTTCGCATCATTCAGCCATCTTACATGGGCTATTGGATGTGAGTTCATAGAAATAGCCTCTTGTCGTCGAATTCACCGCCCAATGAGTTGATTTTTCATAGAATTATCAAGTGGGTCCAAAATTTGAAACCGGATGAGGAGTTGTGAAGCTCAAGAAAAAACAATTCCTGTAGCCTAACTTTACATAATCCAAAAGCAAGGTCCAATAAAGACCTTCAAGCCTTTTTTACTTTTAGCTTATTGGGCCATAATTTAAGAAGAATATTCAGTAGTTCAATGGGAGAACCCAGCCTATAAAGAGGGCGGTCAATGGCACTGGCACGTGAAAAAAAAAAAGCCAAAATATGGAAAGAAAATATAGCTAAAAGACAAAAAAGTGAGAAACCTGTTTAGTACCAACCAAATTGCTTGCAAAAGGATGAAGAGAATGACCCATCTCTGTCCAAACACCCCACTTAGGGGGTTTTTGAGGTTCCCAATCCAATGGTGATGGTTCTATGCCCAGAAGCTGACCAGAAATTTAAGAATTCATGGGGGCAGATTGCACACGGTCAAAGGAATGTCTTGACCTCGAAATTGATGGAATTGATGCTTCAATTTGAGAAACTGAGACCTGAGCCAATGATTTTATGCTTGGATTGAGTTTCCCGAGGTTGAATTAGTGGGTTGAAGCAGATTATGGCCTTCAATTGCATGGAAGATGCCAATTTCGTTCGCCTCATTTGTTCTTGATTTCAATCCCAAAATTGGTTCGTTTAATTGAGGAATTGAAGCAATTGGTGGGAGACCCACTGTTTTACTACCATTAATTGATGATTGGATGCAAGAATTGATGGGTTGAAGTATGGTAGACAACCCAATTGAAAGGGGATAGGCAGATCCTCCTGTGCGTGCGTGACTGCCTCGCTTAATTCATCCATATCGCTTGATTTTGATGTTGATTATGATAGGTTTGGTGGCGGTGATGGTGGGGGTAGAGCCGCTTTTGGCGAGCCATTCCTTGGCCTCTTTAGTTGCAGAAGATCCCAATCTCGTGAAAATCTTCCCAAGTTCAGCTATCGCAATCTTTGGTTCTGATCTAGTTGCCCATTCAACTGGTCGAGCGACAGAAAGAACCAAGGCCATATAATATTTCAATTGCCCTCTGCACTACCTCGATGGGGCTCGAGCCGTATTGGCGGCCAAAAAACCTAGTGTAAATTCAGAAGCGTTAGCGGCGCGGGCCATACCCTGGCTTCTGCTTGCATATCATCAGTTCGGTCTCTGGGAGATAGAGCGTAAGATGAAGATTACTCTCGAATTCGCAGGACGGTCACGGGAACATATCGCCACCATTCCCCGTCCCCTCTAGTTGTCGGAACTGGTTGAGGCTTCACCTCCACCAGCGTTGCTTGTTGCAATTTCACCCTCCGTATACAGTGTTCGTTTTGACTAGAAAATCGTAATCGCTGAAGGCAGAGCCAACATATTCATCGGTGAGCGATTTGGAGTTCCCAAATTGCAGAAAATTTGTGATTTATGGGCAGGGAAGGACTCGGTGATTTTTGGGTAGAAGGAACTGCTCAGACAAATTTTTTTGGTGATATTTGGTACGTGGTAAAATATGGTCAACTTATCGTTTCCCACAGACGGCGCCAATGATGATGCCAAAAATCATACATGTTGATCTCGAGCTTGACGATTGAGAACGAGCACGAATGAGGCATTTCGGTACCTGAAACAAAGGCGTCGAGGTGTGTCCTCGTCGCCCCTCCGATGCTTAAGTCAGAGAGAGAATTATGTAAAAAATTGTATATTGGAATGTAATGTAAAACATACCTGAATAATGAGGACTAGTGTTGTATTTATAGATGTTGGAGTTAGAGTTCTGAAAGGATCTAACTACCTGCAGTCCTTATCACGTAAGGTGTTTGTATTGTGTTAGAAGTGCACAATTTATTTTAGGATAAAACTTGTAATGAACTGGGGGTTTGCGCTTAAGTAGGACTAGTATTCCTTGGCCCGACCTCATAATGGACTCGACCTTGGAATTAGCCCATTTGGAGTGGGCCAAGTTCGGTTCGGGTCAAGTAGCTCGAGCTCGGGCCTATCAATATTTTTTCCTCATCAGTATCCATGTTTTAAACCTTTTGCGTTAGGGAGTGTCCACTAGTGTGGTTTCCACATATACCCTCTTGGATTTCATTCATTACTTATAGAGTCTCGTCTTCTTTTGTGCATCTGAGTAGAGGAAGTGTGTACCCTCGTTTAAAGAATATATCGTCTTGTAGTGTGTATCTTGTGGCCCTTAATTGCAATTTTTGTACTGCCTTTTTATCTTCGGGAACTGTCCCATCTTTTAGATGTGAGATAATTTCTTGTATCTAAAGGCTTTATCTTTTATTCATAGGATTTCTTCTCCGCATTCTTTGAACTTGTCAGTTTGACAAAGCATTCACATGCTCTTTTCTCTCTAGGGGTTTGAGTGAGTTCAAATTTATTGAAGTACTGAGATGATCATATGGCTTTTGTGAGATAAACAACCATCATTTTATCCTTCTCGTTCAAATTTATTGTAAGTACTTTTCGTTCACTTGATTTACTACCAGCTGCGAGTCGCTTTTTATTTTTATATTTTAAGCTTGCATTTCTTTTCGCTAGCCGAAGACCTGCGAATAAGGCTTCATATTCACCTGCGTTATTTATTGATTTAAACATAAACCTTAATGCACAATTTAATTTGTCCTTCTGGGTTTGTCAAGATTATGCCTGCTTCAGAATCGGAATCTCCCGATGACCCATCTACAAATAATTTCCATGTTTCTTGTCTAGGCTTTTTGTTACGAAACAATACCGCAAGCGTACGGGTTCGTTGCACAAGTAATAATCGTGATGAGAGAGTTATCGTTCCACATGGAGTAAATCTTAATTCTAGTGTATTCGATATATGTAAATTCGTGATTGTGATAAAATATGTTTGATTTATATCTAACTACGTTTTATAACTATGCGAACAATGAATATTTGTTTAAATTAAAAGTGATGAATGTATTTGATTTCTAACTCCACTAATCGACTCTTAACTTCAATTCTCAACTTGTGATAATTAATTCAATCCTTGCAGTTGTGATGATCGATAATTTCACTTTTGTTTACTATTCTTTTCCAAGGTATAATAAACATATGCTTATCATGACACGATCCTATTCTTAGTCTGCATTCATGTGACAAACATGCATTAAAATTTAGGATTATCACACACGATCGCACACTTCATAAATATTATTCATAATATTTATTATTCATGTGTTCTATAAATAGTGTTCTACCTATCATGAGTTTCCAACTCTATGAATAAGCAACTTATTGCCCTAATAGTGCGCAAGCATTAAAAATAACAACGCGAGAATTAAACTAAAAATAACAAGTCTTGAATTAAAAACTAAAAATCAAAAAGTTTCATCATCCATCCAATACAATTAAACTTAGCCTGACATATTAATATAAAAAATCCATAGAAAACCAAAGGAAGCCATCACTCGAATCATATAAATGTGAAAAAAATCTGGAAATCTTCACTTCACGCTTCTAAAATCGGATCTAAACAGTGAATTCCTTCTTCTTCGATGTGAGTTTTCTTTCTTTTATGCTAAAATATACGACTCTCCCCCTTCTAGTCCTAAATTTTTGTTATCTTATACCTAAAAGATTGCCCTCTAACTTAACCAAAACAAAATAAGGCAAGTAAATTTTTTTCCTAGTTTACCTTGAGGCGCGCGCCTAATGTAACATGGGGAGTTCGCCTTAGGTATTTGGGCAGCCTTGGTGTGAGGTGCGCGCCTCGCCTTGCATTTTAGTCCTCATCTTCTCTATTTGCATCGATTAACTCCATTTCTTGATCCTTTTATCCAATTTCCGTGTATTTATCGATGTGAACCTAAAACATAAAATAAACAGCAAATTTAGCCACAATTCAATCCAAATAATAACGAATATCTATGTTTTGACAATCTAAATAAGTGTATGAAATTCACTTATCACTTTTCTTCAGAAATGGGAGCATTTGACAATTTCGCAATAAAATTGGCCAACGCTTGTACTTTGATTGCTGATCGTCCTTTATTGTTTATTTCGAACTGTCCCAACTCTACTACCCATTTCATTAGCCTTCTTGAAGCATTGGACTTTTGCAGATCTTGCTTGAGTTGGAAAGTAGTTAACATTTCAATATTGTAGCTATGGAAGTACAATCGCAACTTTTACGACTCTATAACTAAGGCTAGTGCCAATTTTTTTGTATTTGGATAACTAGTCTCTACTCCTTTCAGGGCTTTACTTACATAGTAGACTGGTAATTATTGTTACCCTTCTTCTTTTACCAGTACGAAGCTGACTGTTACCTTTAAAACTGTTAAATATAGCACTATCTTTTCTCTATTTTCAGGTTCAGATAGTAAGGGTGCTTTCCCTAGATGTTCTTATAGAGTCTGGAATGTTTGTTCTCATTTGTTGTTCCATTCGAATTTCTTTCTTCCTTTCAACACTTGGAAGAAATGGGAACATTTGTCTGGTGCTCGCAATACAAACCTACTTAAGGCAACGACCTTTTTTGTTAGGCTTTTGTTCGCTGAAAATCGTACCGCAAGGGCACGGGTCGCGTTCAAGTAATAAAGTGGACCTTAAGAGTCCGGATTGTCGATCCCACGAGGAATGCATACTTTTGATTACACAACTTTAATCGATTTTAATTCTAACAACAAAAGGAAACACACAGATTTAAAAATATAAGATAAAAACTTACAACCTACAAAATAAGAAAATAAAGGTGTCTTGACAAATTTCGGAGGGAAGAGTGTGGTTGGAATTTACGATGTCGCTTAACCTATTGTTTCATTGATCTCGAACCAATTATGTGCCGATGCATATTATCAAAATGCGATAGTTAGACCCGATTCTCCTGTTTTAGCTAATACCCTCTTTCGAGCGAATATTAACCCTAATTAGTCAATTCATACCACATATTTCTATGTCGATACAAAGTTGACCAATTGCATGAATATATGTGAAAATAGCTCAATGGGTCACTCAGAGTAGGTGTATATTTCTATATCACCTAAACGCGCAAAAGATATACTAATGCAAATCCGAGGTATCAATCATTTCGGTCTAATTAATGCAATCATTGTTCAACAGTCACAAATAATTACCTAATAATTTCATCTAGTTGTCAATTAGATGAATATAACACTTTGGTCTATTAAATGCAATTATCTTACAACAATCACATTAAAATTAATTACAGTCATTTAAGCGTCACCAAAAATGATGTAAAACCTAATAATTTCATCTTGTCGTCACAAAAATGAAATCATCTTAAACATGATGATCGATACACTATGATTTTGATAACAACTGCATTTATCACTAAACATGTAGATATATCAATAATCAATGAAACAATTAGGTTAAGTTTAATTCATAAATTCCAACACAACAATATTTAGCTCATTTTATAGATATAATAACAAAGGAGATATATAAACATATTCATTACAAGTTTGGCAAATAAAATAGAGAAATCAAAGTATAGATAACCCCTTTTTGAAGCTCGATTTGATCTTCCCCAATTCTTTGCCAAGTCCTTTGTAGTAATCTCCCTTTTGCTCTATGATTTCTTCTCTTCCATGAGCCAAGAACACAAAAGAAAAGGAAAGAAAAAGAAAAGAAAAGGAAGAAGAAGAAGAAGAAGAAGAAGAAGAGAGAAAAAAAAGAGAGAAACTAAACTAAAACAAAACTAAACTAAAACTAATAAAAATAAAAACTAATCTATCCTATTTCTATTCTACTAAAACCGTCCCAGCCACTTGTAAAAAAATGGGATATTTTTGCTTTGCTTAGTCTTTAAGTAATTCAAAATATCCTAGCAAAAAATTGCAACCAAGTCCTTGAACTTTCGGAAAGTGGCAAAATAGTCCCTCAACTTTGATTTAGTACAATTTGGCCCTTGAATTTTGACCTTCAGTTCAGCTAGGCCCTTTATACATTGCATCTCAAGTCCTCCAAGTTTCTGGCATGTGCAATTTGGTCCCCAACTTCACATTTTTGTCCATTTTTAGTCCCTTTCTTCTCCTTTTTGTGCCATTCTTCTTCTTGACGGGGTTTTAGCCGACAAAAGTGAAAATTACATAATTATGCACAGAAATATACTCAATATTATTTCTAATTAAATCCAGAAAAGTGCCGAATAAGTGTGTTTTTGCACACTTATCAGCTTTGTATCTCTTTTGGTTTAGATGGAGATCGTATTTTTACAAGAGCCTGAATTTTATCGGAGTTCACTTCGATACCTCGCTAATTGACCATATATATGAGAGATGTTTTGATAGGGTTAGGCGTGGGTTGGATTGCGTTAGTTTTTTATCCAACCCTAATCAGCATGGTCAATTTGATCTAAAATCAAACCAACCTAATCTAATTATGAGTTTAAATCCAATCCAACCCAACCCAACCCAAACTATTTGGGTTGGGTTGGGTTGGGTTGGTCCCAATTAATTTTGGATCATATTATTTTTTATTGAATTTGAACAATTTTTAAAGTTTGAAACCACTTGAAAATCTCCATTATTTTTTTTATCTATCTTAATGAATTCTTTTTGAAAATTAATTTATAAATAAGTTTGAACCTATAAAGCATTTTATTTTTATAATTTTTTTGGAATTTATTTATTTCATTATCACGTCTTTAATTATTAGTTTATTGTGTCTATTTATGTTTTTCCATTTTAGGTATTAATTTTTTAATTCATCGAGTTGTATTGGGTTGAATTGGATTTTAATTCATAACCCAAGACCCACCAACCCAACCCGACCTCAAATTTGATTTTTCAACCCAATTCAATTGAACTTAAATACCAACCCAAACATGTCGTTTGGGTTGGTTTTTGCCCAATTCTACTTTTTTTTTTTGGATTTAACTTTGAATAGGCATTTTAGCTGATTGAGCTTTATCATCTATTTTCATAATAAGTTGAAATTCTCTTTTAAGTGTTTTGAGTAGTCCCCAGGCTGAAGGCGTTTCACCAGCATATCATCAATATATACTTCCATCGTTTTTCCTAATTGATTCGTGAAATTTTTTTTTACTAGTCTTTGTTATGTGGCTTACACATTTTTTAGCCCAAATGCTATTACTTTATAACAGTATAGTCATCGATCTGTCACGAATGTTGTATGTTCCTCTTCAGGTCCATATATAGGGATTTAATTATATCCTGAATATGCATTCAGGAAACTTAATAGCTCGTGTCTTGCATTTACATCCACTAGCTGATCAATTCTAGGGAGCGGGAAGCTGTCCTTAGGACAAGTTTTATTCCAATTCGTGAAATCTTGGCATGTTTGCCATTTTTCGTTGCTCTTTAGTATTAGGACCGGGTTACTCACCCAAAATGGGTATCGTGCTTCTCCTAAAGCTGTTTTTTTAATAGCTTATCTACTTCATTTTTCAATGCCTTGTATTTTTTAGCACTCATTGGCCGATGACATTGCACCTTAGGCTTGATCTTTGGATCAATTTTTAGGGCATTATAGGTAACATTGGAGTCTTACAATGTCATATATTTCCAAGCGAACACATCTAGGTTTGCTGCTAGCAAGCCTTTAATAGGTTCGCTTAACTCTTTGCCAATTTTTAGAGCTTTGTTCGCATCTTCTGAGCTAACGAAGAAGTTTTGTAGCTCTTCGACCACAGTCGTCTCTTACATGCAATTAGTTATGTGGGAGTTGATTGAGTCATCAATTTCCAGTTTATCCCGAGTCACTTGTTTCAACTACGACAACGATATTCTTAGGAGCTCTCATCTTTTCTTTTTAGTTACTTCTGTGATTCCTGCGTCGGATTTCTTGATCGTACTTTAAAGATACTTCGCCGTTATTCATGGAGTACTTCATATACGATTAACGTAGGAAATGATGATATTTCCGTACTTCATGGAAGGTCGTCCAAGGATTCTGTCGTATATGGATTTATCTTTGACGATGTTAAAATTCATATACCCTTTATATGCCTTGACTCATTTTCTATTTTCACTAATAGAGTGGCTTGTCCATGAAGGATCAGGCCTCCTCTAGTAAGGCGGTGAGACCTCGACACAAGGATCCAAGGGCTATATTTTTGCATTTAATCGATGCTTTGCCATATATCACATTGTTTGTGCTTTCACTATCCAAGAACATGTGGTCAAAATATTCTCCAACTGTTACTACTGGATTACGATTATCTCCTCTTTGGTTCCTAAAATTTCAATTTTAGGCTTTATAGAGGTGATTGAAGAGGCTAGGGGGTTGTCGATTACCTATTTTTCCAATGCTCTCCAAGCGGTACCCTTTTCAGTACGTTTACTTTCAGGCATTGTATCTTTGCGCACAGAGGAGAGTGTTCCATCGTAAATGCTTTGAGATCCTCAGCCATCTTCTAGATGGCCTCCGCTATTAACTTTTCCTTCCATAAGCGACGAGGCTGATTTTCTCGTAATTCCCATGTGATATCCTCCTAGCGCCGTGACCTTACCTCCTCATTTGTTAGAAAACCATTGATCTTTCGGTTCTTTTCCTCCGATTCTTTAGCTAATGTCTGATTTTCCTTTATTTGGCTCATTTCATTAGATCTCAAGGATTTCTCAGTACAGTAGAGAATCTCGAGATTTACTTTGCTCTAATTTTCCACATATGACGCCAATTTGTTGATGACATATCAACAAAATTTCCTCACTTAGCCAAGATTTTCGTCTCCTAAACTCATTTGTTTTGATGCTCAAATTGAAGGAAGCGGAGAAATGGCTATTTTGGAGGGATATTATGAAATAATGTGTGGTTGAAAATGAGTTTTTGAAAAGTATATTTTGGAAATAATGGAACCAAAACAAGGGCTAAAGCATAACTGCACAATTAAGGGTTTGTTTGAGCCGCATTTATGTCAAAAATGAGTTTTGTAATAGTGAATTTTTTAGAGAGTGTATGGTTAAAAAGTAAGGAAAAATTTTAACTTCACGTGTAAAATTATTTTATTACAAAAATGTAATGAAAAATAAATTTGAGAAAAAAATGAGTTTTCGGAGAATCATACGGTTGAGAATATCTTTTAACCCTTGTTTGATTCCTTTTTTTTTTTTTTTTAAATACATATTTTTCTATTTTCTTTTCAACCATACATTATTTAATAAATTAATATTATATGCACCTCAATATTTTTTATTTTTATTTTTAACCATACATTTTTTATTAATCTACTATTCTAAAATATATTGTACACAGAAAAATGTGGCTCAGACCAAAAAATTTCCCTTTTATTTTTGTAACAGGAATACTCACCTAGTACCTGGCTGGGTGAGTATCGCTTTCTTTCTAAACAATCCCATCACACCCACTCCCTAGTCCCCACTCTTCCCAATACCGACAACAAAGATCCAAATAACAACACTCTTAAACCTATACAAATCTCTACGTACCATGTGATTGTGTCGTTGGGGGAAGAACCAAAGGAATAATGGCAATGGCACTCCGCAGATTCTCTTTCTCCATTAAGCCCCTTCGTCCCTTCTTTTATTACATGGTTCGCGTATAAATTGCTGTAATTTGTACTATTGCTTGCTGGGTTGCGTTCATTTAATTGATTTTGTGTTATTTTTGTCAAACAGTCTGCTTTCTCCACTCAAGCCGCTAGCCAGAAGGAGATCTCACGTGTTAATGTATTTAATTTGTTCTTTTTTTTTTTTAAATGTTAGGATAGTGTTAAATTATGTTAGTTGTTAGATCTTGTTTTGAACACGAATTTTGATTCGACAGTGGACGAAGCAGTTGAATGCACCACTGGAAGAGGTGGATTTCGAGATTTTTGACATCATTGAGCTTGAGAAGGCAAGGCAATGGAAGGTATTGTATATACATCAATAATTGGGCCTCTTTTGGGTCATTTAAACTGCTTATGAATGTATTGTCAGGTTAAAATTCTTGTATTGGATTCGTTTGGCATCTTGTTCATAGTTTGAGGTTTATATTAAAGTTAATTAATGACGTAGGGATTGGAGCTTATACCATCCGAAAATTTCACATCTTTGTCCGTGATGCAGGCGGTTGGATCTGTAATGACTAACAAATACAGTGAAGGATACCCTGGCGCGAGATATTATGGAGGAAATGAGTACGTTTGGCTGACTTTATCCCACCGTGTCATTTAAAATTTTGCTGATTGTTGTGTAAGGTTATTTTGTACTCAACCAAACATATAAATATAGGACGTGCCATGTTGTATTTTTCATATCAATATTGTTAACCAACTGAAATGTTGAATCTTTTGGGTTAAGAAGATAGAGAATTCTGAATCGATATTTGTCTTTCCTACATAGATGGGTAAATATTTTTTATCGGTATAGTAAGTAATGTGTGGGACTGGTTTTATCTGTGTTAAGGTACATTGACATGGCGGAGACATTGTGTCAGAAGCGTGCTTTAGAAGCTTTCCAATTGGACCCTTCAAAATGGGGAGGTAAACCGCTTCCTGGTTGATTTAACGCTATTTAGGCCCTGTTTGGAAGAAATTTTAATCAAGATTTTAATCAAAATTCTAGTCGTTAACTATCAAATCAACCACCATTTTTGACTTTCTCTCTCACAGGTGGAGCCCACAAGTTGACTATAACGGCTATAATTTTGATGAAAATCCCACAAAAATTGCTCCCAAACACGTGCTTTAGTATGTAATGTATTTTAAAACAGACAACAGATTGAGAACTCCCCTTATATTGACAAAAATATGTTCACCAACCTCTGCCGGTTACTGCCAATTTTTTGCCCTGACCTGTATATGTGGAGGCTTCTAACCCTCTATCAGCTGCTTTTCAGTGGGAATAGTATCATAAAATGAGAGATGAAGGGTGTAATCCTTTTCTGATCGAAATTACCAATCCAATTTTGTACCATGGATTTAAGGATTTTCTTGTCAGTACTGAATTTATTATATAATTTTGATGACTAATATATCTTTTAACATTTCTCAAGTTTATTTAAGATTGATGTTCATATATTAGCTTCACCGATCGTGCTTTTAATTTAACTCGAGTTAAAAAAGATTATGATCAAACTAGTTGACCTCGAAAATAGTGTTAATGGTTCAAGTTGGATGATTTTGAGTCTTATGATCTAATCTGCAGTTTGCTGACCTTATAATTCCTGTAACTTAAAAGTGTCCAGTAAAAAAAAAAAAAGCAAAAACAAGAAGCATTGCCTGTTGGGACCGATTAAACTGGTATAAATTTTAGCCATTTTTTTCACAGTTTTCCTTTTTTTTGGTTTCATTAAACCCGAATTTATATTCTCAGAGGACTTCATGCTTTAAAGATTGAAGACCACCACTTTTTAGAGTTTTATCGTACTTTCAATGTTTTCTTGCTATTTGTCCTACTACATTCTCTTTTCACAAACTATAAGCTTGTTCAAAGAAATAATTCTTTATTGCATGATATCCATTCAAAAATTTGTAGAACTCATGCCCCGTTCGTGTAAAATTATTAGTAACTTTTTAGGAAAATAATAGTGAGTTTCATGGAATATGTGAATAATAAATTAGTAGTTATGAACTGTGTTGCACAGACGCTTCAAATAGGATGACGTGTCCGTGTTCAACACTCCTCAAGCACTTTATCATGGTAATTTTTTCCTCATCAGAAATATTATATATTTTAAACTCAAATTTATTATTAAGTCCCTGTTTGTTTCCTATTATTTCAAAAATCTTTTTTCTACGTACTCATTTTCAACTACACATTCACAATAAAATATTCTACACGTAAATATAGAACTTTTTTCTATTTTTTAATCACACTCTTTAAAAATTCACTATTCAAAACAATGTTATTCTAAAAAAATGGCAGGGACTAAATAATAAATAATTAATCTTATTTACAAGAAAAAATAATAATAAGTATGAAACTAAATTTATAATATGTAAATGTAGAATTTTAAAGAATTTAATCAACGAGTTGTGTTTGTAATTTTTAGAAAAATAGAGTGTCGAACGCACGTCCATGTCGGTGTATCATATGTTATGAATATGTGATTGAAATCAATATTTGACTTAAATAGATAGAAAAATAAACTTTTTATAACTTTTTAGCGAAGCCAAATAAAGGCTTAGCGATTAAGTTCGTTTTAACTCTTTTTTCAATGTGATACCGTTGTCTTCTGTAGGTTATACAAATAAATGTGATAGTTGTCTTCTGTAGGTTATACAAATACAGCACCAACCATATCGGTGTTTTGGTTACATATAATTATTTCTATTAACAAAATTTTTTGGTGATTATTGTGTTAATAATTTGTCTTTTGGGAATGATGATTGGACTAAACATTCTATATTATTTTCTGTCTCATTTTGTTGGTAATAGAAACAATGAACATTAATGTGAACTTAGGAGCTTTGAATATTTGAATTGCCTAGAAAAGATGCTGATGGTTACTCTTTTGGAATTTTATTTATAGCTGTGGAAATTAAATTTGAAGTTACTTTTTCAATCTTTATTAGAGAAGGAATATTTTTGAAGCTGCTGCTTCTTGTTCTTTTAGCTCCATATTTGTGAATTGTGACAATTCTGTGAACATATGGATACAGAAAATAGACAATAGTGAGATGTGGTGTTACATCTCTGCCGCGAAAACAAGTGCCTTGCTCTCTATATCAATAAGATTAAAATAATGATAATTTTTTCTTATCATGAATTTACCTATAGGTTTCTTATATTGCACATACAATCGTAATTGAGATTTGTTAATGAAATTTTTGTATCGATGCTTATGATTATACGTTCTAATTTATTCTTCTTAAGTGGGATAATAATTCTTGATCTGAATATAATCAACTTGATTAAAAGCTGAAACTTGGTTAGAATAGGGAAGTCAGATGGAAACTTCTGGAAGCTCGGCTACAATCTGTTGTTTTCAATGTATCTGTTTACTCTCGTTTTTTTTTTTGATAGGTAATCACGCAATTTTATAAATAAAATCAAAGATAATACATAAGGAGTACATTAACAGTTTAAATAAGATAGAAACGATAAAAAATTCGGCAACTCTTCTATTGGACTAATGGTTGCAGCCTTAAGCCAACTATACAAAGTCAAATAAAACAATTCCCTAAATTGCTGTGTCATCTATATTTGGTCTTTAAAACATCTTCCGTTTCGCTCTCTCCACACACACCAAACAATGCATCCTGGAATGAGATCCCAAATAAGCTTGCTACTCTTATCTCGAAACTTTCTTTTCCATGCTCACACCACCTCCTTGATACGTCTTGACAACACCCAGCTCATATATTGCGAAACCAGAATATCATTCCATATCCGACGAACACCATCACAGTGGATGAACAAATGATCAATCGTCTCGCCATCCCTCTTACACATATAGCACCACTCCATAATACAATAGCCTTTTCTTCTAAAATTATCCGCCGTTAACACTTGTCCCCTCACCACCGTCCACAGTAAAAAAGCCACCCTTGGAGGTAATTTACTCTGCCGACCCATTGCCAGGGGAATGGGCTCTCAACAGGTTCCAATAAGGATCTTAAATAAGTACGAACAGAAAACAAATCATTCCGTGCCGCCCTCCACCTACTACAGTCATCCTCTCCCATCTGAATGTGCACATCATACAGAGAGGCCAAAAACAATGCATAGTCATCCAGTTCCCAGTCATGTAAGCCCCTCCCGAAAGCAATGTTCCAGCTAGGATTCCCATTAGATATAGCCATAGCATCACTCACCATGGTTGAAGGCTCCAAGGTAATGCGATGTAAAGAAGGAAACCGCACTTTTAATGTTTGATCACCACACCAATAATCGTCCCAAAATCTGATATTCGTCCCATTCCCCACCACAAAAGCCAATCTATTTTGAAAATCGCTCCATCATTTCCTGATATATTTCCACAAGTTCGTCCCATAAGAACCACAACCCTCACCCGAGCGCTACCCCCCTCCAAGACACCATACTTCACCCCAATAATTTCTCTCCAAAAGCTCTCCCTCTCCATTCCAAATCGCCACAACCACTTGCCCAACAATGCCTTGTTAAATAAAAGAAGGCTTGTTAATCCAAGACCCCCAACCCTAACAGGGAAACAAACATCATCCCATTTAACCAAATGAAACTTCCTCTCTTCCCCCAACCCTGCCCAAAGAAAATCCTTCTGCATCTTCTCCAACCTATTTGCCACTCTAACGGGGATAGGAAACAAAGATAGGAAATAGGTTGGGAGATTAGAAAGCGTGGATTTGATGAGAGTAAGACGGCCTCCTTTTGACAGATAAATACGTTTCCACCCCGCTAACCTCCTCGCCACCCTTTCAAGAATACTATTCCAGATATGTTTACTTTTAAACCTCGCCCCTAACAGAAGCCCAAGATATGACATGGGCAAATGTGCGACTCTGGATTCGAGTATGGCACTAATTCCTCCACATTAGCAACCTCCCCCACTGGAATAGCCTCCGATTTCCCCAGATTTGCCCTCAAGCTGGAGATCGCTTCAAAACATAGAAACAAGCGACGCAGATTCCTAATTTGCATATCGTCTGCATCACAAACGATCAGTGTGTCGTCTGCAAATAATAAATGGGAGACCTGTAGATGACCAACCGAAAAACCTCTTAAGAGATCCTCCGTCACAGCTTTCTCAATCATTCTATTGAATGCCTCCATCACAATAACAAACAACAAGGGTGACAACGGATCACCTTGCCTCAAACCTCTACTACTCCGGAAGTAACCAGGATTACCATTAACTAAAACTGAAAATGAAACCGTAGAGATACGGAACTGAATCAACTTACACCACCTATCCCGGAAGCCGCATCGCCTGAGCATATACATAAGAAATCCCCAATGGACGTGACCATACACCTTTTGAATATCAAGCTTACACAACATCCCTGGGATCTCCTGACGTATTCTTGAGTCAATGCATTCATTCGCTATAAGAATTGAATCCAAAATCTGGCGCCCCTTCACAAAAGCATTCTGGAACTTGGATACCACTTTTCCCAGAACCTCCTTTAATCTATTCGCCAACACTTTAGCAATGATCATATAAACCCCACTAACCAAGCTAATGGGACGGTAGTCCTTAATATCAGTCACTCCCGATTTCTTAAGAATAAGCACAATGAAAGTGGCATTAAGACTTCTCATAAACTTGCCACGTTCGAAAAAATAATTGATTATACCCATAATGTCCTATCTAACCACGTCCCAACAAGCCTTATAGAATGAGAACGAGAACCCGTCCGGTCCAGGGGCCTTATCATCATTCATATTAAACACCACATCACTAACTTCATCCTCCTTAAATGGTCTCTCAACCCAACTAGCATCCTCGTCAGTGATAGTGAAGAACTCTAGCCCCTCCAGCTCAGGCCTCCACTCAAACTGCTCCCGATAGAGATTCTGATAAAATCTCACCTGTTGAGTCACAATATCTTGTAGATCCTTGTGCATAACCCCATCAACCTCCAACAATGTAATAGAGTTATTGTGCCGGTTAGAATTAGTGACCTAATGAAAGAACTTAGTGCATTTGTCAACCTCCTTCAACCACAAGACCCTAGACTTCTGTCTCCACGCAATCCCCTCCATCTCCACCAATTTCTCCAACTCTCCCCTTAACCTTCCATGCCTCTCTCTTTCCTCCTCATCCAACCCTCGACCCTCCTCCTGCCTATCCAACTCTCATATGTCTGACAAACACTGATTCTTATGAACGTCTATGTCTCCCACCACCTCCCCATTCCACTTCTTTAAATCCCCCTTCAAGGCCTTCAGTTTCTGATGTAAAACATAACTAGGAGACCCCCCGAAATCATAAGAGGCCCACCAAGTCCGAACTCGCTCCCCAAAACCCTCAATTTTCAGCCACATCTTCTCAAACCTAAAAGGGTCTTCTTCCGCTGCCCATTCTAATCCCAGATAACGAAATAGGAAAATGATTTGAGTACACTCTCCACAATCTCCTTTGAGTGACATCAGCGTACTTAGCCTCCCACTCACCACTAAACAAGAATCGATCAATTCGAGAATGAACGGGTTGATTGCGATTTGATGACAAGTAAACTCTCCCCCCATCATAGGCAAATCCACCAACATATTTTCACTAATAAAATCAGAAAAATCCTCCATAACCCCTGTTAATCTCCCTCCACTCGACCTCTCAGAAGGAAACCTGACTACATTAAAATCACCCCCAATGCACACTGGTAAGTTCCACCAAGCCATCATACCAGCTAGTTCATCCCACATGCCTCTTCTATCCACATCTGAGTTTGGCCTATAAACTCTAATAAACATCCACTTAAATCTATCCCCAACATTACTAAAGCAAAGTGATAGAGAGAATAACCTTACACTATCCTCCTCCATATCAAACACTCTAGTGTCCCACATGATAAGCAAGCCTCCTGATGCCCCTGAAGCTCCAAGAAACTGATACTCAACATGCCGTCCCCCCATAAAGATCTCACAACAGCTCTCGAAATGACCTCTAACTTCGTTTCTTGTAAACGGACAAGATCGACCCGCCATCCCCTTAACATGTTTCGTACACTGAGCTTTTTCCAACTTCGTTGAGCCCCCGCACATTCCAGCTAATGATTTTTGGGATCATCTAAACTCTCATTCCTCCCTCCCCGACAACCCTCTCTTTGACTCACCCCCTTTAACGTCATAGTTTATCGAACATTCAAGCCGCTTAAGCTCACGGTCCCCTTTTCTTCTTGCTCTTCCTCCTGATCCACACATCTCCTATCCCCTACGAGTCTCCAACTCCTCAAACAAGTGCATAAGGTTATCTTCATATCCATCACAAGACACACCCACCATCTTGCTGAATTCCTGAATTTTATGGAGAACCCAATTTGAAACCGGAGGTCTAACATCAAGCGCAGTAACTTTAACTATCTCCCCTGCATAGCAACATCCAATAGGCTCAAAGATCTGTCCTTCCCCCTCCTCCACCCGTGCGGTACCCTTGTTCATTATTCCTTTTTTGGAGCACTCTTCCCACACTACTATTGCTTTATCGTTTCCTAGCTCGTTTTCAGTAAGAGACCTAGGATGCCTCCTAATGTAAGTGTTCACAATCATTGTAGTCGAGCCTGTCACCACTTGCTCTTGTGTCGGTGCCGGACTTGATTCCTCTGCCATCACTATTTCGGTCTCTTTCTCTATCAACCCAACTTTCTCTATAGTTGTGATCATGTCTCCCTCATTCATAGTTGCCTCGTTCTTCTCACAAGTCTCATTCAGTGCCATAACAACCGTACACTTTGTTCTCTGTTCCCCTTCCTTCAATGAAGGTTCTGCCTCCCGAGATGCCTCATCTCTCGAATATTTGTCATCCATGTCCTACCCCATAATCTTTTCTCCCTCGTCAACTCCACTACACTCCACGTCATACCGTACCTGATTCCCTATGATAGGCTCAATCATTACCTGCGTGTCTTTAGTTTGAAACAAGTTTGATTGTATCTCCTTAGCTGGATACTCAGACATATCAGCCCTGCAATTATGACAGCAAATCATCTTGGAACCCTCTAGATCGTCACCTCCCAGTAGCCTCAACAATTCATCCACCTCACCTTTCAACTCCTGGATGCGAGCCCTTATTTCAGCATTACTCAATGAACTGTCTCTATTGACAGTTCTGCTCGACCTGTCGGTTTGCCGTAACTTCAGCATATGTCCTCCCTTGTTGATAGTTAGCTTTAACAGTTTGACACTTAATTTTGTCTCTATTGACAAAAAAATCGACAAGTGCCTAAAACATTTGCAGCATCGACTCCCATTCCTCTCCATTTGCACCTTTCGGTACCATCACCACTCATTTACGATGCCTCTCCCCATATTGTGCTATCTTCAAATACCTACCTCGACTGTTACCACAACGCTGCGCCATAAAAGCTCTCGATGACTCAGTAAACTTGGCAATAAACTCCTCTTGCTTGCTTGCCCCCCTCAATTTATCCATCATCTTTACCATCCACAAGGCACCATACCTCCCCCATATATATAGCATTCGATGTCCTCGGTCCCCATTCGGTCAACCTCACAATGTCGGATTCATTAATAGACATTCCACTCCAACTCGAAGATGAAATTCCTTTGTACCAAACATATCCGCATGCCGTTGAAACGATGCATCCGACAGTAGAACGGGGGACTGGAATGACCTGGGCAGATCACGGGCATTCTGCTGTCTGCCGGCCTTAGGCGCATCACGCGCAAGCACCGTCGGTGCGCCGCCCGGGAACAACGCCTCCTTCATCGGGGTCGGAATGACCCCGACTATCTTCCGGTAAGGCGCTTTGACCCTGTAGAAGGCCGGAGCAGGTGCCAGATCAGGATCTCGAGCGGCGGCGCTAGGGTTTGCACCTAGGGCCGCCGTTTGCGTGTGGCTTTCAAGGGCGGATTGGCCCTGGTTTGCTGGCGTGCCGGTATGTGGTGGTGGAAGTAGATGGCTGGAGGCTGAGTGGTTAGGTTTGGATATTGAGGGAGAACTCTCCATGTGGGAGAGAGCGAGAGGCGGGGTTTTTCCAAGTACAAAACATCTATTAGACATCTAAAACACTGTTTACTCTTGTTTTAAGTAGATCTATTTTCGTTCTATGGATTTAGAAGTTGCATTAATCAGAAGAAGGCCACTGTCAAATTGATTTGGTTCTGTCTTGAAGGAATTTTATGGAATAAGAACTCAACTATAGAGACAGAGATGGGCAAAAAACGACACACCAATAAGAAATAATCGGGATTCTTCACCCTCCATATCTCAGCACGCTGCTTAGTAGCAGTTTCCTTCTTCCTGTTACTGTTTGGCATGTGGCTTCGAAGAATGCAAATCGTTACTGAAAATTCAATAATACTTGTGATGACTGATATTGATGACTGATATTTTCAAAACAAAGCTGATGAAAAAGCAATTTGGCATCATTAAATATTTCACCGTTATTCTCAATTTAGTGAACTGGTTTGTAATCGTATCTCATCAAATGTAGTAAATACATTGTTTTACAGTGAATGTACAGTCTCTATCTGGATCCCCTTCCAATTTCCAAGTTATACGGCTCTGCTAAAACCTCACGAAAGGATCATGGCTCTTGATCTTCCTCATGGTGGTCATTTGTCACATGATTATCAGGTGCTTGTGACTTTCTTAACCTTTGCAAACTACTTGTGCTTTTCTATTGGCCTTCATTTGATAAAAATTAAAATCTAGATTTTTATCGAAGTCAACAATTAATTTTAACTACATATTTCATGATATCCACAACTTTTCAACCACACTTTTCATCAACTTTTATTAAAAGTTGCTAAAAATCTGATTTTTAATCTCCATCAAACGGGGACTTAATATTATACATCTCGATTTGCCATTTTAACCTTCTAAATTCTTTTGGGGATTCTGTATCAGACTGATACAAAGAAGATATCTGCCGTGTCTATATTTTTTGAGACAATGCCTTACAGACTGGATGAAAGCACTGGCTACATTGACTATGATCAGGTACCTTATTTTGGTGTTTTAGATGTCTAATAGATGTTTGAGAAAATGTTTCATCCTTGTCTGTAAGTTTGACTACAACGCTGGGGCTCATTTTTCAGCTTAGGCTATGACAGTGTCTAGGTATAGAAAACGTGACACTAGGCTATATATATATATATATCAGAAAAGGGTACCAAAATTGTACATGATATTTCTTCAGTAGCGCCCTTAAGCCTTTCTAAGTTAACTTCTTTTGTTGTTGGCAATTTAATAGTTATCACTACTTTCAACAACCAAGACCGATCTTGAACCATTTCTTAAATTTTATTTTTTGGTGGGCAGGAGGGGAAATCTATATAAAGTAGGATGTTTGGAAGGAACATATCAAGAAGTAGGGGAAAAAGCTTTTTGTTGAAGTAAATTACCAAGCCAAAATGATGGGTTTGCTTTAATTAATACACTTCTTTTATTGTTTGAAACTTAATAGTCATCACTGCTTTCAACAACCAAGACAGATCAAAGTCAATATGGGTGGGGAGGATACATATCATGATGGAGACCACAGCTTTTTCTGCCTCGTAACTTTTATATTGGTCAAGATCATCATTGAAATGTTTAATATGATCGATCGAAAAAATTTCATTGTCCTCCGAGTTTGGAAGCAGTAGTTCTTGACCAAGGGCGAGGGTATAATGGGGACATTGAAAGGCAATATGACCCCAATTATGACTAATAACTATGACACACGATCTGATATGTCGGGGGTACGAGAGGAAGCGAGAAGGGCGGACAGTCTATTGACATCACAAGGTGCGGAAGCGTCTAGAAATTCTTATAATAAGAATAGGCGAAATTGAGGATGACTGGTGTGGAAGCGTTTATAAATTCTTGTAATAAGAATTGAAAATAAGAATTATATTGGAATAATCTTGCTTTGTATTGATATATGATTGATTGATTAAAAAGTGTACAATACCCCTATATTTATAGGCAAAATTATTCCTAATCCTATTAATAAAAGGAAACTAAATTTGAAAAGAAAATAAACTAATCCTAATCTAAATAAGATTTAAGAATAAACCTATTACAACTAGAAAAGGAAATTAGAAAAGATAATTTAAAAAAGACAAACTCTTAGATAAAGTGAAACTATCAATTGTAATTGTGATGTACTACATCAATCCCCTCCACTTTAATAAAACTCACCCTCAAATTTTGTGGATGTAAGGAAAACTTATCTGGAGGAAAGTATTCGAAGATATCAGCAATATTGAAAGTATTAGAAATGTTCATATCAGCGGGAAGGTCAACTCTGTAAGTATTATCACCAATCTTTTGAAAAATGCGAAAATGACCAATCTTCTTATTTTTAACCTTATTGTAAATGCCAACAGGAAAACGATTTTTACGGAGATGGATCATCACCAAATCACCTTCGTTGAACAGCTTAAGGAGTCGATGCTGGTTTGCAGCAGTCTTGTAACGAATATTAGCATCTTCTAAATTTTGTTTTACTTCGTGATGAATTCTTTGAATACGTTCAGCAAACTCTTCTGCATTCGAATTGACATTCGGAAGTCGAATCAAATCTACCGTATGTCTTGGAACACTAGTGTAAACGACTTCAAATTGAGTCTTCTTGGTGGATCGATTAAGCATACTATTAAAAGCAAATTCAATCTGTGAAAGGGCAACATCCCACTGCTTTGGTTTATCTCCACTGGCTGCTCGAATCATATTGCCAGAGTTCGATTAGCCACCTCCGTTTGTCCATCTGTTTGTGGAAGTAAGAAGCATTTGCAGATTTCTTACAAGGAAGGAAGTGAGCCATTTTCGAAAATCGATCAATTACAATCAAAACAGAATATGCATTTTTTCCACCATAAAGTCAAGAAATAAAAGTTGATCAGTCATAAATATGCATTTTTTGAGATTGACATACAATTTATTATCTCGCAGGACAGAGAGAACTTCTTTAAGATGTGACAAGTGCTCATCTTCATTCTTGCTGCAGATAAGAATATCATCAAAATAAACCACCACAAATTTTCCTACAAAAGGACGAAAAACTTGGTTCATTAATCGCATGAATGTGCTTGGTGCCTTCGACAACCCAAATGGCATCACTAACCACTCGTAGAGACCATCCTTGGTTTTGAAAGCTGTCTTCCACTCGTCGCCAGTTTGAATACGGATTTGATGATTGTGACACCCCGAACATATACTTCGAGTGTTACGTACAATACAAAATAATTCTACCTTTGCTACATATAAAAACTCTTAAATAAAAGTATTACATACTGGAAACTTATGTTTAATTTATAGTAAAATATCTTTGTAAAATTTAATGGCCAGTAGAAGTGCATACTGCCCTGAAATTTTTCTTTACAAATACGAACTCGGTGTTGTTACGGTTAATTTGGGCAGCTAGTTGAAACATTTTTATAAAATTCATTCCAACTCTATTTTCTATGAAATTCATGGCTTTCAAAAGGTATTTCCAAGTAGTTCCCTAGGTTAAAATATGGAAAGTTTCCAAGATCATATGATATGGACGTTTTAATAAAAACTATGAGGTACTGCACAGAATTTCCAAATTTACCTTTTGATGTTTAAAAATTTATATCTCAGGGTACAGAGATCCAAATTGAGTGATTCTTGTGCTCATATAAAGACAACTCAAATAGGAACGCAGAAATATTTTTAGAATCTCAAATAGGTATTTATAGTGTTCGTAATACCATTTTGATTTGACACTAAAAACTGGTCCAGTTTCTGCCTTTTATCATTTTCAAGAAAAAGGTCTTATGTCTCTTAGCATAACATGAAAGACATGGTTGCAAAATTTACTTCCAGTACCATATTACATCATGTCTTATACATGTTTATATGATACAAAAGAAAAAAACATGGGAAAGGCAGTCTACGAACGAAACATACGAGAGGGAAATTTTGATACAAAAACTTTGTCCTTAACCCATCATCAAGTATGCTGACCGACTTCCACCAACTCGACAATCAAGGACCTGAAAATTGTATAAAATACTGTGAGTATAAAGAATACTCAGTAAGATACCATGCTCGGGTTTAACATGTTAATACTACACAAAAGAAAACATTCAAACACATACTTATACATTTCGGCTTGCCGGTGCCCTTATGACTTGTCCTAAGGCATAAGTAGATATCTTTGTGGACTTGTCCACCTCTTTCATATTATGGTTTTCATGCATAGCTTGAGCATAAATATTAACATGAAATTCTACCACTTGAGCATAGCAAGTATCTTACCTAAGAGCTTGAAGAAATTGACTGAAATGTGTACTAGGTGCTAAGTTCCTTTCTACACGTTTTTCTTCCTGCTGGTCCTTACTCTTTGTTGCAAATATAATCAGGTTGCAAAGACCTTTGCTGGGAAAATTCTTAACTATTTATAGGCAAGAAAGTCTATGGTCAAATTAAGGTGGAAAGGTGACTAATTACCAAGTTAAATGAGTGCATACACGTGGGCTAAATCCTCTCAAAAATCTGCATGCATGCTAGCACTTTATATCACATAATACTTAGAATTAAACACCTCATGCTTGCTTCCTACACCTCATGCTTTCCTCCAACACCACATGCTTGCCCAAAACACCTCATGCTTGCTTTAACTTGGCATTATTACACTACAATTACAACATTTCTCTCGGCCAAATTGTTGAAAAATAAATGTACATCTATACTAATTAGATGTAAAATTTAACCTTAATCCCAAACCCCTAATTAACTAATCATGATAAATATTTAAATCAACCAACAATGCAAACTTGGAATCACTAATAATTTGGCCATATAAAAATTTGAAAAAATTAAATTACTATCCTAAAAATTAAATGAGAAAATAAACGAGTAGTTGATAAAATAAGAGCTAGAATCAAGGCAGCCCAGGATCGACAAAAAAGTTATGCTGATAAAAGGAGAAAGGATTTGGCGTTTAGTGTTGGAGATAAAGTTTTCTTAAAGGTATTACCGATGAAAGGAGTTCTTCGTTTTGGAAAAAAGGGGAAACTTCAACCAAGATTTGTGGGTCCTTTGGAAATTTTGCAGAAAATTGGAAATGCAGCGTATCGAATTGCTCTACCGCCAGATTTGTCAGCAATTCATGATGTATTCCACGTGTCAATGCTTCGACAATATGTGTCAGATCAAAGTCATGTGGTTAATCATCAACCATTAGATATCAAGCAAAACATGACTTATGAGGAAAAACCAATAGCAATCTTAGGTCGTAGAATCCAACAACTGAGGACAAAAGAAATTCCATTAGCGAGAATTCAATGGAGAAACCATAATGTCGAAGAATCAACTTGGGAAAGAGGAGGAAATCAAGACCAAGTATTCAGAACTTTTCAACCAAGAATGAGGTAATTTCGAGGACGGAATTTTTTTAAGGGAGGAGGGATGTAATACTTTTATTTAAGAGTTTTTATATGTAGCAAAGGCAGAATTATTTTGTATTGTACGTAGCACTCGAAGTATATGTTCGGGGTGTCACAATGATAACCACTCCTTAAATCAAGTTTGGTGAATACCACTGACCCTTGTAATCTGTTGAGCATATCATTAAGACTCGGGATGAGAAAGCAATACTTGATTGTTATTTATTAATAGCACAACTGTCTATGCACATTCGCCAACTGCCATCCTTTTTTGGAGTGAGTAAAGAGGGAACTGCACAAGGACTCATGCTCTCATGGATCAATTCTTTATCAAGTAACTCATTAACCTGTCATTGTAACTCTTCATGTTCAACTGGGCTCATTCGATAATGTGGTAAGTTAGGCAAACTAGCTCCAGGTGCCAAATCAATATGATATTGAATGTTTCGCATAGGGGGCAACTCGCTTGGTAACTCGTTAGGTGCTATATCAGCAAAATCAGCAAGTAACTTTTGAACTTTGGCGGGAATCTGTATAGTTGCTTCCAAATGACCTTTAACTACTAATGCTAATATAGTGCTCAGCTCTTTTACTTGTTCAAAGAATTCTGGGCCTGATATATTGGTAAAAAGTGGTTTATTTTCCTTGATCGTAGGATTATTTTCCAAATGTTGAGATTGTGGTACTAAAATGATCTTCTTATCAAACTACCAAAATATGAAAGTGTTATCTCGCCCCTTATAAGTGGCATCAATGTCATAGTGCCATGGACGACCCAATAATATACGACAAGCATTCATATCCACCACATCGCACATGATCTCATCTTTGTAATATTTCCCAATCGACAAAGGAACCTTACAGATCTCTAGAACTTGAACTTCTGGGCCTTTTTTAATCCATGCAATCTTGTATGGAGAAGGGCGTCTCTCAGTCTTCAGATTTAGAGCTTTTATCACTGCATTGGAAACGACATTATCACTACTACCACTGTCAATGATTACGTTGCATACCTTACTACGAATAGTGCACCGAGTCCGGAAAATTTTGTGTCGTTGTGAGTTATTAGGCTTTTTGGGTGCAAGTAAAAGGCGTTGGACAATGCATGTCAACTCTTTCCCAGTATCTGCATCTGCAACATTACCACCCTCACAGTCACCGTCTTCAAAATTTTGTTCTTCATCACTTTCGCCCTCTTCTACAATGTTAATGGATAGCCTGTTTCGACAGCTATTTGAAAGATGTCCTGGTTGGTTACACCGATAGCACTTTCCAAAATTAGGACGCGCATAAGGGTCATTATTTGTTCGTTGCTGTGCTTAGTTTCTGTTTTGGTTGTTAGATTGAACAGGAGCTGAAGTTTCACTTTGATTCTGTGCCGAATTCTGAATCGGTGTGATACCCTTACTGTTATTATTATTGTTGCCTGATGTCGTTGCATCCTTTGAAGTAGAATAAATTTCTTGAATTGGTCGTCGAAAATTGCCTTGAGTACGGGCTGTGGTCCTATTCATCTGATTTTCCACTTTTATTGCTAAATTGACTGCATCTGTCATGGTCCAAACCTCCTGAAGAGCTAGTCGATCTTGAATGACTAATTTTAGGCTTCCTATATATCGAGTAATTAATTGAGCTTCTGTTTCAGACTAATTAAATCGGGCATTTAAACGATAGAATGCCTCTGTGTACTCGTTTATTGTTCGATTGTTTTGTTGATAATTCTGATATTGCTGGTACAAAAATTGTTCATAAACTGGAGGGAAAAATCGTCTTTGTAATAACCGTTTCATCTTAGGCCAAGTTTGTACACGCTGTTTTCCTTGTCGTTGACGATTAAATTGAAGTTGTTCCCACCATGCCGAAGCTCCACCCTTTAATTTATACGCCACGAGCTTAACTTGGCTTTGTTCTGAAATATTCAAATAGTCGAAAAAATTTCCGATGGTATGGATCCAATCCAAAAATCTTCAATATTTAATCGGCCGTGAAAACTTGGCGAGTCCATCTTCATGTTAAATTCTTGAACATTTGTACCCTGATTATTAGCCCTTAGTCGAAAATTATCTTCTTCTTCGGATGAATAATCGAAACCCCGTGGCCTTCTTTGTTGAAAGCCTCTATCCCTTGGCTGAAAATTAGGACATCGATCAAAATTAACTCCTCGGTCAACATTGTAATCACGGTCAACATTATAGCATCGGACAAAATTGTGTGGGTCAAAATTGATTCCTTCCCTGAAATCAAATCGCGTCTCTGCCTTTCGCTCAAGATTTTTCGTCGGAGCTGGCGGTCGGTCACTGATCTCCTCGTCGTCGCCTATTGGAACCCTTCGCCGGAGGTTGCCTTCATCTCGCCTATTTCTTCGCTCGTAGAACCGTAGAGGGGCAGCCTAGCAAGGGTCGCGATTCGCGACTGGGTTCGCTCGCCAGGCAACTCGATCATGGATTTTTGGGTTCTGCTGCTAAAGTAAATCATTTGCAAGGGGCTGGCGTCCTTTCCTCACACCTGGATCGACGTGGGGCTGGGTAATAGGGTGCGTTTCCCTCTTTGCTGGAACTCCATGATTTCTTACATTCAAGTTAGCATCTTCTTCCTCATCGTCGGAATCTGAGTTGATATCTCTCTGTACATTTTTCTGCCCACGCGTCTGTTCTGCCCTAGGTGCATGATGCTTCTCAATAGTTATCGCAGTTAGCATCTGTGTGATATTGTGAAGAGCTTCATCCATCCCTTCTAGTCGTTGCTCAATTTTTTTAAACCTCCGTTCGTTGTCGGTGGTTTGTTTGCCACTCGAACCGTCCTCAGCCATCAGATTGAGGTAAATTCCTTGCTCTGATACCAATTTTGGTGCGGAAGCGTTTAGAAATTCTTGTAATAAGAATTGAAAATAAGAATTATATTGGAATAATCTTACTTTGTATTGATATATGATTGATTGATTAAAAAATGTACAATACCCCTATATTTATAGGCAAAATTATCTCTAATCCTATTAATAAAAAGAAACTGAAATAAGGAAACTAAATTCTAAAAGGAAATAAACTAATTCTAATCTAAATAAGATTTAATAATAAACATATTACAACTAGAAAAGGAAATTAGAAAAGATAATTTAAAAAAGACAAATTTCTAGATAAAGTGAAACTATCAATTGTAGTTGTGATGTACTACATCAATGACCCAACGAACGTATGGGTCTGGGATGATACAGCCTACCACTAGGGAGCTGTGAATGGATTAAGACGGGATTGTTGAGAGGCGGAGAAGTTAGGAGGACCACACTGTGCATAGGATGATTGAAAGTACCGATCATGTTCAAGGGCCTTGTAGAAAGCATCCTCTAATAGTCGAGGCTAAGCACAAAAACTTGATCTTTAAGGTCATGTCATAGGCCATTTAGAAACTTAGTGATAATTATTGTCCTGACTTATTAATGTCGAAACGGTACAATACCTCGTCAAAATGGGTACTGTCCTCAGTCACGGATGAGAAGTTTGTCTATGGTTAAGATGCTCTAAAAGTTGAGATCGATGATAGATGAGAGTGAGCTTGACCTTCATTTCCCCTACACAATAATAGGTTGTCCTATTCGTTCGAGGGTGCGTGTAACTTTCTGCTAATAACATTTAGCAGCTTTCACAATTTTTATGTTGGCGAACGAATGCGTTGGTAGGTAGGCATATGATACCAATTGAAATATTCTTCAATGGAATCTAGCCAATTAAGAAAGGCTTTGGGTCTAGTTGGCCATCCTATTTGAGGAGCATTTACAGTAAGTTTTTCTAATCACGTCATCAATAGGGTCCCTATGATATTGATAACGCAGGGGAGTTTGGGACGAGATACATTATTATCAAATGAATTAAGATGTTCTAGATTGTTGATATGGTGTCTAGACCAATGTTGCGTGGGTGAGGTTGTATTTCTCTCGATGTATTCCTATGAGCATGACGAAGAGGATTGTGTAAATTTTAACTTACAATAGAGGATTGAGACAGACCATCTATAGAACGTTTACTCGGATTTCGAGATGATTGCTTGACCTGTTCATTTAGGTGGTTGATCAAAAGTTTAAGCTAAAATAAGTTAGATTCCATGGCATAGACATTTATGTCAGTCGGGAGATTGGCAACCATTACGAAAGGGCACTATGAGACTGTTCAAGTTTCTTAAGCGTCATCTTTTTTTTTTTTTGATATCCAGGTATCCTAACTTACACTAGACTATATCCTGGACCATCCATCCCCGGCCCCTCAGTGATGGGTGGAGGTTAATCGCGGGATATGCCCAAATTGACCAGGGTCTGTGCACCCTTTATACTCCTGACCCCAAGGGAGCCTTCCTCCATGGATATTACATCACCAAGTTGCTCCACCCAAATTGAGTATTACAACACTCAGCTGCTCCATCCAGGAATCGAACTCCCCACCCTGAGGTTGCAAGCCCAGCAGTGCCCATCATTTGCCAACTTGGATGTGCCCCGGGGGGCTTCTTAAGCGTCATCTTCATCGTATTTTAGTTTGTTTAGAGATTGATTTGTTATTATTTGTTTAGTTTTGTATTTTTATTTTTTCTTAGTTCATATTTTTATTTTTAACTTTATTATTATTATTATTATTATTATTATTATTATTATTATTATTATTATTATTATTATTATAGTAGGCTTGGAGCAAAGCCTGTGTTGTGTTTGACTATAAATCAATTTATTAGCATAATCTGCTATTTTGAAAATTGTAATTTTTAAAATAAAAAAAAAAGTGGCACAAAAAAGCTAAGAAGCACCGACACGGACACGAGTGTCCGACACGATACATGTCGGACATGCCGACACGCGATTTTTAAAAAAAGTTCCGACATGATACGTCGTCGATACGTTGATGATAATTTTTTTTTTAGGTTATTTTAATTTTATAGTCTAAAGTAATAATTTTTTATACTTGTTGAATCATATATATAATGACAAATAGAAATCAAATTTGACATTAAATTCATAAATGTTTCTTAATAACATAAGTTCAAAAAGTAAAAACGAAATTAATTACATCATTCATCTTGAATCTTTGCAACATCTTCATCTTCATCCGCAAATGCTATCCCCTCCAATTTCGGTTCGTCTAGAGAAAAATTAGCAACTTCAAGTACATCAACATCTTCAAATGTATCAAATGCATCTCCACAGACATCCTACATTTTAGTATCTCTTTATGAGTATTGCGCACTCCTCCTTGACAAGAGACAAAAATTGCTATGGACGAAAACCAAATCTTCCGCACGTTTTGGAGTTAGCTTATTTCGTTTAAGAAAGTGCAAAAAGGAATAAGTACTCCAATTTCGCTCACAATACGATGAAGAAGATGGTTGCCCCAATAATTTCAAGGCATAACTTTGTAGCATAGGTGTGCAAGCACCATAAATAACCCACCAAGTCTTTGGGTCCAAGCGGTAACGATCATGGATGGATTCAAAATCACCAAAGTCATCTTCCATAGTTGAGAATTTAGCACACTCCTTATTCACCATATTACGCTCTTCATTTGACAAGTACCACTTAAAGCATTTTATTCTTTCTCTTGAAATCTCTACATCTCTATGTGGAGAAAGGCAAATGAGATCGTCATTAAGCCATTCCTTGCTCTAATACCTAAACAAGAGGGAAAAAAAAAAATTAAAGAAATAACAATTCATTCAATAACTAACTAAAAATATTAAATATTATGAAAATATAAATAAAAATAAATGTATGAATAGATTTAAAAATTACCTTGGATTTAGAGAATGAGACAAGCAATGAAGTGGAGTGTTATTTTTGTTCCAACGATCTACAAGTATCCGATGATCAACATTGTAGAATGATGATTCCTCTTTTTGAACTTTTTTCTCATGCCTATAAATTATTCCTCTCACTTTCTCAATCATTGTATCCCACATGTCGTAAACCATGTGAAAATCTAAGCATGTCATAAATGGGAGAAGTGAAGGTGAGAACATAACTTATAGAGTCCCACCAAAGATCATCAAGCACTTTCAATTTTACAAAACTTGCCTTCGTCATGTCATCTTCTCGACAAAGTGACCATTTTTCACTAATAACCAAAGCTTGAAGACCACGTTTGTAACAACCCGACCTCGCGCCGGAATCCTTATCTTACGCACTGTCAGTTTCGGGAGAGCCTAGGCCCATCTTACCCCTCACGGCTTTCTGACGCGTCCCCCAGGATTCGAACTCAAGACCTCCATTATATGAGAGATTTAAGGTGAATCCTGGTACCAATTGTAATACCCAGATTAAGAAAGTTTAAAAGATTTGATAGGTACTACTTATACCAACAAGGTGCATTTTCTTTTTCGGAAGTCCATCGTTAGAAACTCTATAATTAAGCGTGCTTGGCTTGGAGCAATTTTATATGGGCGACCCCTTGGGAAGTCTTCTCAGGGAGCGTGCGAGTAAGGACAAAGCATGTTGAAAAGATCCATGTTGGTACAGTGAGGACAGTTCGTCGCCGATCTAACGGTTAGGACAGCCCGTTAAGTGGGACCCGGGTAGTTACAAATGGTATCAGAGCCCGGTTGCCAGCCGGAAATCGGGAACTAAGTGCTATGCGGGACAAAGTGCTACACCAAAGGACGGGAGCCACCTCTTGAACCCATAGGAGCCATTTCTAGAATCCCAACGCGGGCAACGGATCCTCAGATGGATCAAGCGCGATGAGGACGTCGCGAGTCTAACGGGGGGTGATTGTAATACCCAGACTAAGAAAGCTTAAAAGATTTGATAGGTACTACTCATACCAATAATGTGCACCTTATTTTTCGGAAGTCTATCATTAGAAACTCTACAGTTAAGCGTGCTTGGCTTGGAGCAATTCTATGATGGGTGACCCCCTGGGAAGTCTTCTCGGGGAGCGTACGAGTGAGGACAAAGCATGCTGAAAAGACCCACGTTGGTACAGTGAGGACAGTATGTCGTCGATTTAACGGTCGGGACAGCCCGTTAAGTGGGACCCGGGTCGTTACAACGTTGGATAAGCTTAAATCTTTTTAACATGACAATAATAGAAGCAAATCGTGTCTCCGCTACGGAAAGCAACTTCAAAGGCACGAATTCATTAAACATGGCTAGTCTCATGGAATGGTTCATGATAAAAAATTTTATAATCATTACATCATCATGAAGATTAGTAATCCAATTGCATTCCTCATATGTGATCAAATTGTTTTGAACATTCTTTGTGGCACAAATGTTCTTCAAAGCAAGATTTAGTATGCGTACAACATGGTGTCTAAAAAATATGAGGATACTCCAATTCAATTATTTGCCCGGCACCTTTGCAATTTGGAGCATTATCGGTTATTACTTGTACCACCTTTTCATGACTAATTTCATTTATACCTTCTTTCATCAAGTTAGCAATAAAATATTTATCTTTTGTTTCACCGGAACAATCAACCGCTTTTAAAAACATTGGTCCACTCTCAGTCACCGCCATAAAATTAATTAGTGGCCTTTGTGGATCATTCCATCCATCACTTACAATGGTAACTCCTTTTTCCGCCCATGTGCCGTTAATTGGATTTAATAACCTTTCCACATTTTTTCTCTCTTTTTGAAGAAGAGTAGTTCTCAACTTGTTATAACCGGGAGGCTAATACCCGAAATTCGACTATTGGAAGCAAGAGTATAAGAACTAATGTAATAAGGATTTCTTGCAAGATTAAAAGGCAAACCACTTGAATAAAACATTCTAGCAATTTCGGAATCCAATTGGTCATGTGTTGTCATATTAAAAGTATTTTCTATTGTACTATTCTTTCTTTTCCTTTCCTCCAAAACATAACAATCCTTAGAACCCATATTATCCGACGGCAATTACACTCTTTTCCCCGCCTTAGTTTGCATTCTCAACTTGGCTTCATCTTCCATTTTTTGCATTTCACATATATCTTTCATAGTTACTTTTCCACAAGCCCCAATTCCACATCCTTGTAATTTTAACAAATGTGCCCTCACTCTTGTGTATGAACTTGTCTTAGTTGCATTGCAAAACAAACATTTTCTATTGTACTATTCTTTCTTTTCCTTTCTAGCTATCAAAACAAACATTTAGTTACTGCTATTGGTTGTATAAAAAGTAACTTAGCAGCAATTGCAGGCTTGCAGATTTTATAATGGCATTCACAACCTTTTGTGTTTGCATACCATTCAACTCAATTGCCTGATGACAATATGTGGCTCCACTCTTCTTTAATTATATCACTTAAACCATCTGTGTAGATTCCTAAAAATTATGACCTGCCGAGTTCAGTATTTTAATGATTATAATGCTAAATATGTGCATTCCAAATTTATGGTCCTTTATCACGTGGTTACTGTGAGTTTTTGGATGTAGGTAGCATATGATTTGCACTTCTGACTTGTATCTAGACTTATTGAAACTTCAAATTGCTTTCTAAACGTTTGTGTTGTTCTCAAGTATGATTTATAGTTTTCCTATACAAGAGATTCTGTATGTATTTCCTGTGACTCACGTTATCTTTTTGTTATCAATACTTAATTCAGTTTTCAAAATATATTTCGTGCTGGTGGTGAGGGTGATGGGTGCTTGTAGTCTGTTGGGGGCAGTAAGTTAGTTTACCTCTGTTACCTGACTTTTGATTGAGTCTGTCTGACGTCACCGCAGCTGGAGCAAAGTGCTACACTCTTCAGACCCAAATTAATAGTTGCTGGTGCAAGTGCTTATGCTCGCTTGTATGATTATGCACGGATTCGAAAGGTAAACTTGACCTATACTGCAGTGCTATTACAGACTCTAGGTAGTGCTTCATTTCTTTGTTGCATTCTAGAGTGTTTGGATATCTTGTAACTCTTTTTATAATGAATTCTACAGGTTTGTGACAAGCAAAAAGCAGTCATGTTGGCCGACATGGCACATATTAGTGGATTGGTTGCTGCTGATGTCATTCCGTCACCATTTAAGTATGCAGATATAGTTACAACAACGACCCACAAATCACTTCGTGGGCCACGTGGAGCTATGATCTTCTTCAGGAAGGGAGTAAAAGGGACCAATAAACAAGGACAAGAAGTGAGATTCAAATAAAACTGTATTCTGTTGTTTCTACATTATTGCATCTTCTACATGTGTCCTTATTGCAATCCTTGCACAATTTTTACCCCCTGCCCTTTCCCAAAATCCTTGCAGAGCACACATGATGGGGAATGAATGTACATTATGCAATTAAAGGAATAAGAAGTTTCAGAGCAGTTAATTACTAAGCATATGTTTGGTAAACATGTTCACAAACACTTGTCAAAATTCTAACCACTGCTATCCACATATTTCGTGAAACTCACAAGGGTAATTAGCGCAAAACGTCCCCACTTATAACGGGTTCTGTGGAAAACGTCCCTACCTTTCATTTTTTGGTGGAGAACGTCCTTACCTTTGCATTTTCTTGCGCAAAACATCATTTTCACCAATTTTTAACATAAAATGACCATTATACCCTCTTATATAAATAAAACAAAAAAGTAAAGTAAATAATAAATTGCAATATACTCCTAAACTATTTTAAAAATACAAATCGGTTCAAAACTTATGAAAATATTAAAAAGGGAAAATTGCAAAATAGGTTAAAATATTTATTAAAAAACCAAAAAATAAAAATCAATTTATAACACTTCTTCCTCCCACCCCACTCCGACAGTTAGCACCGCCGCCCCCAAAGCTGGCCACCACCGCCGTCGACACGTTGCAAGCACCACCCCTATCTCCTTCCCCAACCCCACTCTCTCCACCCCCAAAATGCTACCACCACAATCAAACCCAAACCCAAATCCACAATCAAACCAAAACAAATCCCCTTTTTGAAGCATTTCCATGACCTCGCCCGTAACTTCCCCTGCGCCCCACCATGTGAAAAAACTGAGGGGGAAACTCCATCACCATCTTGCCTTCATATCCACTCCCCCCCCCCCCCACCTTATCTTACCTTACCTTACAAAATAAATAAATATTTGGATACAATATTCTGATTTGCATCACATATTCTCTCTGTATCTTTTCCTTTCTATTATATAGTTTGGGGGAAAACGTTATTTATTATTGTGGTGGTTTAATCTGTTTCTGTGCTCTGTTTCTTTGACAATCCGTGAAAATTTTCTACCTCAACATTTCCGTTGTACATATGTTGTGGGATTGAAGTAGACTCAAATTCTGTACATTTGAAGGTGTTTGTAATCTTTAAAAACGCTGCATTCTGAAAATTGAGATCTGGGTATTGGATTTCTGAAAGTTGAATTCATGGGGCGCAGGGGAAGCTTTTTGGTTTGACTCAAATTCATGTTAAATCACAATCGTCTATAAGTTTAAGCTTTGTATAATAGTTGTGATTTGCAGAATAAATATGGTTGCTATTTTAGCTCAGGTATAGGGCAGTAACAAGTGTTAGATGGGTTGAGGAAATGAGGGGAGATCATTCAATTTTGATCATGTGAATTGGGAACAAAGCTGATCTTGTGGATTTGAGGGTTGTGCCAACTGAGGATGCTGTGGAGTTTGCAGAAAACCGAGACCTTTTTTTCTTCGAGGCATCAACACTCAATGGTGACAATGTAGACCCTGCATTCCTTAAACTGCTCAAGGAAATTCACAATTTGTTATTTTTAATATTTTCATAAGTTTTGAACTGATTTGTATTTTTAAAAAAGTTTAGGAGCATATTGCAATTTATTATTTACTTTACTTTTTTGTTTTATTTATATAAGAGGGTATAATGGTCATTTTATGTTAAAAATTGATGAAAAGGATGTTTTGAGCAAGAAAATGCAAAGGTAGGAACGTTCTGCACCAAAAAATGAAAGGTAGGGACGTTTTCCACAGAACCCGTCATAGGTAGGGACGTTTTGCTCCAATTACCCAAGTCACAATTACTACCTACTTATCGACCACTCTTTTCTATGTGTTTATAAACACTTGCCAAGCATATGCTAAATCATTATGTTGTATCCTGGGAAAAAAAGTAATAATAATTTACATGTAACAGGTGATGTATGACTATGAAGACAAAATTAATCAAGCTGTATTTCCCGGACTTCAAGGTGGACCCCACAATCACACTATAACTGCCTTAGCAGTTGCACTGAAACAGGTTACATTTGCTAAGCTTTTTATTATAAAAGAGAATATTGTGTAATTTTTACTGATGTCTTTCTAAAAATCTTACAATTGTAGGCTACGACTCCAGAATACAAGGCATATCAAGAGCAAGTTCTCAGTAATTGCTCAAAGTTCGCAGATGTATTTTGTTCCTGTCTATTATGAATTTTCATTTCCTGAATTCATCCCTGTTTCCAACTTTTGATTGTATTAAGAATTTAAACTAGCTTCCGATGTTATGTCATATTAACATTCATTTGTGATGTCATCATGTTTTGCAGACTTTGATAGAGAAAGGCTATGAACTTGTATCTGGTGGAACTGATAACCATCTTGTCTTGGTAAATTTGAGAAACAAGGTACACCAAACATTTTTGATTGTCCTCTTGTGACTGCTTTGCTTTTTTCTTGGTTTCTGACCAATCACTCAAAATAAAAATATTGTTGACTTCCAAACTCCTCTTTTTTTTTCTTTTCTGAAAACTGTACATCTTGGATTCACTTTTTGCACCACATTGAAGCATCTAAAAGTTTGGTGAATTTTGCATGTTGCATTTGCTATTGATTATTTTCTTTTGTTTTTCTGCCACATGAGAGCTTCAGCAAGAGAAGGTTCCTTATTTTTTTTTATGTATTTCACCTTGACATTTTGGTAAAATGATGAATTATAGTTTACATTTTCCATACAAGCTTTGTCAAATGATCAAGATCATGTTTGGCTAAGCTAAAAAGAAAGTCATACTTTATGTATATTTTGTTTCCAAACATGTTTTGTTATGGTACTTCTTCATTCAGGAAAAAAAGTTACTTGTTTTGATAGTAAGTTCACTTACTTTCAAAGTGCGTACTTCTTTTCAATGTTGACAGGCAAAAGATTATCTATTTTTGGAATTAATTTTGTACTTGTAATTGACCACTTTATCCTGTCTGCAGGGTATTGATGGCTCCAGAGTTGAAAAAGTTTTGGAGGCGGTGCACATTGCTGCCAAAAAATATTGTTCCTGGGGATGTATCTGCCATGGTGCCCGGAGGCATTCGAATGGGTAAGCCCCTTGGCCCCCTTCCCAATATGCATCTTGTACACGAAGTTTTTACTAGTTCAAAATTGATTATTTTTTCTTTGGTAATTTAGGAACTCCAGCTCTGACATCAAGAGGATTCGTTGAACAAGATTTCGTTAAAGTTGCTGAGTTCTTTGATGCAGCCGTGACAGTGGCCCTGAAGATCAAGGTTAATACAAATGGTTTTTAATGCTGTTTTCTTTATTTATTGTTCCAGAATTATATTGTGGCCAATCTTCTAATTTGCAACCAGAACTTTTAAAGTCGTCTAGTTTTATACTTGTGCACTCTTTGATTAAAATATTCAGGAGCAAAGTTAAAGGACTTTGTGGCGACAATGAAGACAGAAGCTTATCAATCTGATCTATCAAAGTTGCGCTATGAAATTGAGGAGTATGCAAAGCAATTTCCTACTATTGGTTTTGAGAAAGAAACTATGAAGTTCAAGGACTGAATCAGGCCTGATCTTCAGACGAGGTAAATTGCATTGACTAGTAATAGGTTTTGTGCTTCTTTTATTTCGTCATTAACTGTGCTAGATTTTAAATGTCAATTGGCAACAGATGTTATTTTCTTTCCAAAAAATAGTGGATTGTGGTGTGCTTTTTATGAAATGCCTTCTTAAATTACCATATCCGTTTCTTTACTGAGAGGAAGATTGAAAAGGATAATACTGATATCTTCTAGCTTATAAGAATAATAGAAAATAGTTTGTTGCTCTGCTTATAAGAGGTCGGTTTTATCGTGTGATACAGTAACAAACAGGAGTTCTATATCCTCAAAAAGTTGAGAAGAATCTGAAATGTTATAATTATATAAAACAATGATTAAGATTTTTAACGTATATAAGGTGGTTAGTGTAGATTATTTGGCTCATGAGGTTGACATGACTTGTATCACAGTGCTACAAAGACACGAGTTATGGTCTCTATTTGTTTTTGAGTAATACTATTTTCCCACATAAATTTAGTTCACTCGAGGGTTCTAAAAGTGAAATATGAACACAATCAATTTATTTTTGGAGTTTGGGGTCTTTGGCCATTCTGGGTGCTGAACATTAGAAGGATATAGACATGTTAAGTCCATTATGAACAACTAGTAACAAACCTTTTGTTTCTAGCAGATTCGATGCATGAGAGGCATTTTGACACTGGCAGTGGCAAGGAAGGTTTGACAGCTTAGATTTGATCGTTGGAGTTCTCAAGGGCGAGAATCTAATGGCTTTATATCTTGGCATTATTATGTATAAATCAATCTTTCATATAACTTGATCCTAACCGAGGTTTTATTTGAATCATGTTATATGTACAATCTAGTTTCAGAATATTGGTTGACAATTCACACTTAGCAAAATCACATTCATCCATTTCAAAAACTGTTTTTTAAATCAATGTCCCGAATTTTGACAACACCAACATTGTCAACCATTGTTGCCAAGTATGATGGTAAAAATAGTAAAATTGTTTTTTTTCCTCAACATTTATGAGGTTTTGGGCTTTTTCTTTGTATGGAGTACCAATTATCTGTTTTTAAGGATGTAATGGAGTATCACTTATCTGTTTTTAAGGATGACTCCATGTACAGGATGGGATTTTGTGGAAGAAAACAGCAGTCAGATTTTCTGAAAGCTGTAAATCTTCCATAAAATCTAAGAATGTGTTTGTTTTGATTAGATCGAGGGGTATGGGTCCTAGAATATGCTTTCTATCTAATCAAATATTTTAGCCTGCCTAGCCTTCTTTAAAGGCTTTGTCACAGTTGGAAGGTGCCTGTCTGCCCCTAGTGATTAATTATCACAACTGAAGGAAGGAAGGTTCCCAAGCAAAGCAAGATCGTGCTAAACGATGGATTTCCTTTGACCTATGGAGTTTGGCCCAATCCTCTGGTTGGTTGGCATAACAAAATTGCTCTCAGTTTGCAGCTCCTTTTGCTTTCATTTCATGCACTTATCAACCTCTTATTCTCTACTTTTTTACTAGTCTCATTTCATAAACTCTTAACCCACCAGGGAAAATGCATCAAAATTAATTTCTAGTATTGCAGTTTAATTCAAAAAGTATCTACACCTACATTTAAAAAAACAATACATTTTTGATTTAAAATAAATAAAAGCAATTCCCAGCAACGAGGGATGCAAGGCCAGACAAAAAAAAAAAAAAAAAAATGGGAAAAAGAGAGAGAGAGAGAGACTAGTCTCCAAGATACTATTAGAATATTTTTGGCATATTCTATTTTTAAAGAACATATTCTAAAATTTAAATAGTATCTATAAATTTAAATGGTAAATTTTTTTACGTATTCTAACATGCTCTGTATATTTAATACTTAATTATACTACTCTCAAAAAATCTTTATTGATTTCCTCATCTTTTATTTTTATTAACTTCTCCTCAAATTATTATATTATACTAAAATTAAAATATTCTGATTGTATTTAATTATAGAGAGTGAGTTTCACTCTCTAAATTTGGAGAACCAAATTTATTTTTTAAATTAAAATATTAATTTAAAGAATCTCTTTTAACATACTTATAAGAGTTGATTTTTGAAAATCAAGAAGTATTTCATGGATAATACATCAAAATTAACTTGTAGTATTGCAGTTTAATTCCGTGTTTACATTTACATTTTTTTAAAATATGATTTAGATTTAAAAGAAAAAAAAAATTGAGATTCACGAACTAAATGTTCGTTTGACATGACTTTTAAAAAGTTAAAAAGGAGTTTTTTAGACCCAGAATTTCTTTTAGACTCTTTTGATTGATTTTATGAAAGTGTTTTTTTTTAGTTAGAAGAGTTTTTATAGGAAGTTGGTCTAATGTGATTTTTTTTTTTTTAAAGTACTTTCAATATAAAAAACTTATTTAAAAATTAATTTTCGAACAAAAATTAAGATGGCTCTTTCGGAAAACTTTTCTACAAGTATAATTAAAGGCAAAAGTCATATCAAATTAGCACTAAGCACATAACCAAATCCCTTGTCGTGGCATAGATGGGCAAGGCGAGTAGCCCAGCAGCGAGCGATCCAGGGCCAGACAAAAACTCTCTCTCACACGCGGTCGCTTGCGCGCGCGCGCGAGTCTAGTTAATGAATGAAAGACGATAAATAGCTCAATTTCATCCAACCATATGAGATAACCCCAAACAAACTTTTCGTCAACCTCTCAACATTTATCGATTGATTTCATGGCCTCCCTGCCTTCAGTTGTAGTTGGAAATACTGTCAAGCTAGATCGACAATTCAAAAAACTCAACCCATCTTCTGTTTCATTTCAAAATGTAAGCTTAATCTTCATTTATCTCGTTTTATTCGTTTCTAGTAAGTTTTCGTATTGGCTACCGATTATTTCTTTTGCAATCATGCTTTGAATATTTTTTATGTGTAGAGAAATTTGAACACCAAAGAGTTGGATAAAGCAGCTTTGGACCCTTTTATTTTGGACTTCAGGGAAGCACTTACATTGATACAAGAAGGTAATACTAAGGTTGAATCATCTTTTTACGTTCCGCTTTTACAGGAATGTATAGAAAAAAACTCAGTTTCGGATGTTCAAGCCCTTCATGCTCATGTCATAAAGAGGGGTTCATATCAAGATTTGTTCCTCATGACATTTCTTGTAAATGTATATGCAAAATGTGGGACCATGGAAAATGCTCAAAAGGTTTTCGATAATTTACCTAAAAAAAATGTGGTCACATGGACTTCGTTGATGTCGGGCTATGTTCATAATTCGCAGCCGCACCTTGCTATTAGTGTTTTCAATGAAATGTTGGAAGTTGGGGGATACCCCACAAATTTTACTTTAGGAATTGTATTGAATGCTTGCTCTTCTCTGTGTGATATTGAATTGGGAAAGCATATTCATGGGTATATTATAAAGTATGGAATTGAATATGATGCCAGTATTGGAAATGCACTTTGTAGCTTCTATTCCAAATGTGGTAGTTTGGATATGGCATTTAAGGCGTTTTCCAGGATTGGGGAAAAGAATGTGATTTCATGGACTGCTGTTATATCTGCGTGTGGGGATAATGGGGATTCTGCTATGGGATTGGATATGTTTGTTGAGATGCTTTCTGAGGGTGTGGAGCCAAATGAGTTCACGTTGACTAGTGTATTGAGTTTGTGTTGCATAATACGGGCATTGGGTTTGGGTACTCAGGTTCACTCGTTGAGCATAAAACTCGGATATGGATCCCAAATACCCGTAACGAATTCAATTATGTATTTGTACTTGAAAAATGGTTGCATCAATGAGGCAAAGAAGCTGTTTGATGGAATGAACAACATCAGCTTAGTTACATGGAATGCTATGATTGCTGGTCATGCTCAAATGATGAATCTTGGACAGGACGGCATTTCTACTCACTTCAGTGGAATTGAGGGCCTCAAGATTTTCCAGCGAATGAAAAGATCAGGCATGAAACCTGATTTGTATACCTTCTCAAGCATATTAACTGTATGTAGTAACTTAGTGGCTCTGGAACAAGGGGAACAATTTCACGCTCAGACATTAAAAACTGGCTTTTTGTCCGATGTGGTTGTGGGAACTGCCCTGGTTAACATGTATAACAAATGTGGAAGCATTGGAAGAGCAAGTAGAGCTTTTGTCGAGATGTCTACAAGAACATTAATTTCATGGACTTCCATGATCACGGCGTTTGCACAGCATGGCCTCTCTCAACAGGCGTTACAGCTTTTTGAAGATATGAGACTCGTAGGAGTTAGACCAAACAAGATCACCTTTGTAGGTGTTCTCTCAGCTTGTAGTCAAGCAGGAATGGTTGATGAGGCATTGGCCTATTTTGAATTGATGAAAAATGAATACAAAATTAATCCCGTGATGGACCATTATGCATGCTTGATTGATATGTTTGTGAGGTTGGGTCAGATAGAAAAAGCTTTTGATTTTATCAAGAAGATGGATTTTATGCCCAGTGAGTTTATATGGTCAATCTTAATTGCAGGCTGTAGAAGTCACGGAAAATTAGAGTTGGGGTTTTATGCTGCCGAACAACTGCTTGATCTGAAACCCAGAGATCCAGAGACTTATTTCTTGCTATTAAATATGTATCTTTCAGCAAGCAGATGGAAGGATGTCTCGAGGGTGAGAAAATTGATAAAAGATGAAAAGATTGGAAAAATGAAGGATTGGAGCTGGATAAGCATTCGAAACAAGGTTTTTTCATTTAAGTCTGAGAACCAGCTAAATCAGGAAGGAGAGGTAACGAAACTATTGGAGGATCTACAAGATAGAGCACGTGTTATTGGATATCAGTTGCAAGCAAATTTGGAGGTGGTAGACGATGCAGAGGAAACAACTTCGTTGCCTGCTCATCACAGTGAAAAGTTGGCAGTTGCATATGGATTACTTAATACATCAAATGGGGGACAGATTCGGATTGTTAAAAGTATTAGCATGTGTAGGGACTGCCATAATTTTATTAAATTCATCTCGACATTAACTTCAAGAACTATAATAGTTCGAGATAGTAAAAGACTGCATAAATTTTTCAATGGAAATTGTTCGTGTGGGGATTTTGGCAGTCTACTTTGACACCATTTCAACTTCTTCAATGAGCCTTTGCTAATTTTGATGCAATGTGCCTTTCATGACCAATTGATTGTGCAATTTTATGAGAAATTATCCCTCTTCTTTGCGCTTAACTGGTTTATCGAAAATCTCTCATAATTTTCCGTACATTAGATGCCCATGAGTTTTAACAGTGTGCAATCATGTCGAAACAAAAATGATCTCCTACCCATGGTGGGTAGGAGTTACCTTGCCCACCGCTGACGTGGGCTTATAATTTTTGAATTGTTAAAAAATTGTAAGCAGTGGACATGTTTTATCCTACATACCTTGGGTGAGAGATTATTTCTACATGTTGAAAGTTGCCTCTCTCTTTTTTAATGCCGTTCTATTTCATTGTGAAACGAACAAATTCAAGTTCTTGGCGGCAAATATTTCTGAGAATTTGAACCTTTAGTGCATGTTTTATATGTTGAACTCGACATAACTTGAGAGGATCGAGGAACCGAAACTTGTGATAAAAATTTTCAATAGTCGTGTCCAATCTTATAGACTACAACTGGGCATTCAATTTTATACTTGTAATACGTTAACTAAAATGACAATGTTGTTAGCTCTTAAAACTATAGGGTAATAGTGAAAATAATACAAACTAATTTGATACACCAACCAAAGGAGAAGAAGAAATAAGAATTAAGAGAAGAAGAAGAAGAAGAAGAAGAAAATATACTATTGAGCCACCAAAAGATTAGATTTCTAAATAATTGGGTTTATATATTACAAGAGTAAACAAAAAGGAAACCTACAGTAGAAGGAAACTAAATAATATTACTCATAAATTAAATATGCTATATAAGGCTAACACCCCCCCTCCCCCCCCCTTAAACTCACGATGCTGCAGCAAGAACATGAAGAGTTTGCCAAACAAGAAGCGAAAGTGATGAATTGGATGAGACTTCGTGAAGAAGTCAACAAGCTACAATGATGAAGAAATAAAAGGTACGGAAATAATGCCAGTCTACAGATGATATCGAACAAGATAACAGTCAATTTCAATATACTTTGTGCGTTCATGGAACACATGTGAGAGATCTGAATAGCACTTTGTCACAATACATAGGGGTTGGAGTAGGAGTGGCAATGGGTCGAGCCGCTCGGCTCAACCCTTACCCACATGAGCTCCCAGCCAGTGGGCACTCGACGAGCACTATACTAAACCTATAAATATATATACACATTTTCTAAATATTTTTGAAATATACATTTTTCAAAACATTTAAAAAAAAAAAAAAAAAAGATAAACAAACCCTCCTCTTTTATTCAGGCTTGGAACCAGTTAACTCAATTTCGAGTAAGCAGAGTTAAAAATTATACACGAACAACTTGTTACGTGTACAATTTTTTTAAAAAATTACAAAAGTATTAAAATAAAATTTTGTGATGAATATGATTAAATTAAATATCATTTACTTGATTACATGCAATTTCTGTATATTTATCTTGCAATCGATAATAAGCGTCTTCCTAATCCTTCACGCACATTAATGCTTTTAAAATATCTTCTTTTAGTCAACTCCTGACCTCAGAGAGAACCCTCTTTCCTACACTAAAAAAGACTCCGAAACTATAGTGCTAACTGAAGGTGTCAGTAGATCTTTTGTAATTGCATAAACTATTGGCCATCGGTGTTCATACCTTCGCCAAAAATAAATTAATTCTTCTGAATTTTTCCTAATCGCATTGTTACTGACATATTATGATTAAAATAATTAATTAATTCAGTATGAAACGCATTTGGACTATTACTCGATGTTTGAGTACATGCAGTGGAAGACAAACTACTACTACTATTACTAGGGGAACCACATGCATATGTAGTTGAATCATATCTATATGAGTTCATGCCTTGGAATAAATTTATAACTTCAGCGTTGTCATGTCCTATATTAGTGGGAGGAGTATTTCTAGAGCCGGAGGGTGCATGAGTAATATGTGTACCCATTCGTGAAGTATATACTTCATACATTTCACATAAAGTTTGTTCCAAATTCCTATAAGTAATAGGTACGTTAAAAGTTAAATTATTTGAAATTTGATCAATAATAAATTTACTACCCAATAAATTATATCGGGGGTCCATGACGCATGCTAACGCAAATAAAATGGGCAAGTCTTCCCAATATTTTCTAAATTTTAATTCCATGGAAAATATAACTGAACTAAAATTGGGGTTATAGTTAAATTTATTAAAAGCCCTAACAATTATATACATACATTCAAGGACCATACAATTAGTAGTATAATAAACATCGACAAAATATTTGTAGAATCATAAAAACTTGTCAAAATTTTTTTAATTTTAAAAATTAAATGCCAATCGTGCTAATTTAAAATAGTATCGTCGTCGTCTCTCATAAGCATATTGTTATAAAATTCAGTAATTAAATGTTCGAAACCTTACATGATGTTAATAATAAGTATGTGGAGTTCCATCTATGCCCTATGTCACTAATAAAGGTTTTTGTATGTGACACCTCAGTTTCGCCACAAAATTCCTCAAATGCTTGTTTTCTATTAAGTGCAATCGTGATATAGACTAGTGCATTCCTAATTCGTTGAATTTCTTCCTTAACATGTTTTAAACTGTCGTATACTATTAAATTAAAAATATGGCAAACACATCGAATATCAAATAAAAAACCATCGAAATCGGGTTGAAGCACCATATGCAATTTATCGATAACATACTTATTTACATTAGCGTTGTCGAACGTAAAAGAACGAATTTTATTCTCACATTTATATTCTCTAATAATGTTCGTAATAGCATTAAATATATTGTTAGCATTGTGAGTCTATATAGTGTGCAGTTGCAGCTATGTAACCTCTTTTATTAATTCCTTCCCACATATCCGAAGTTAAAGATATCACACCCTGCAATCAATAGTTTTTTTGAATTAAGAAAGTATTCAATTGTATCAGAACAAAGAGTATTTCGACTTACCCCAACATACCTCGGTTGAAGATATTGTTTGGTAAAGCTACGAACGAACTCGGTTGGAATTGGTGATTTCATATCTTTTATTCATTTAACTTGATCTTTTCATTGTCAAACAATGCTAGAATTTAGATTTTCATTCTCTTGAATTTATATTGAAATCGGTTTAATATTTACAAGATTTTTCATGGATTCAGTCATACTTTTTCCATTGTTTAATCAAACTATTTATTGAGTTTCAATTTCAATTATTTGTTGTTGAGATTGGTTTAACAATTATTATATCCTTCATAGATTCAGTCATGCTTCTTCTATCATTAAATTGAACTAGTTGTTGAATTTTAATCTCAATTTTACTTTATTGGAGGATTGATTAATGCCTTATGCTTGATGTATATGGTCAATCTTTGATCTTGTTCCAATAAAATTGTGCGAATATGTCTTAAGTCTAAATTCTAGAATTAAATTTGTAAATTAAATTGGGTTTCACGATATATCTTTCGATTAGAGTGTCGGGGACGAAAGTCTCTATTTGTGTTATGAAAATGAATAATTGATATGATTGATGCAATCCAATTGAGGGAATTCCGACGCTTCACTGCTTCGAATTATTGATTTTAATTTCACCTTTCAACATTGAATTTTATTACACATTTGAGAGAACAATTCAGACTTTTTGATCCTTTAAATATTCTTCCATCTCCTTGTGGATACGACTCCCCAAAACTGCACTACAACTACCGCGTTATTCTTTGGTCATAATCAAAATTTGGCACCGATGTCGGGGAGACAGTACAAGAAATTAAGGGATTCAATTGTGAAAGGGTGACTTCGTTCTTTTCCTAACTCCTTTATTCAATTTATCATTTTCTTTGTTATTCTTTATTTTCTTTTTATTTGTGTTTTATGAGCAAATATTGATACGAATGAGGAAGATTTGTGGAAACACCTCTCATAGATTTGAACATATTTTTAAACTTGTTTTTGATTCTGCATCTGTTATCACGAACACCACATCACATAACACAATGTCTCATAGTGAGCATGATGCACCGTATAGAACTTTGCATGATTACATGAACCCTACGTGCACATCTACACTTTCATATATTATGTTTCCACCCAATATGCCACGTGTAGATTTTAAACCTGGAATGATTCAACTTATTCCCAATTTCCATGGACTTGAAAATGAGAACCCATACGTGCATATTAGGGAATTCGAGGAGGTAGTAGCAACCTTTCACAATCAACATGGTACGATGCATCTAAATAGGCTTAAATTCTTCCCATTTTCTCTTAAGGAAAGGGCAAAAAACTAGTTGTATTCATTGAGACCATGTTCGATTGGAACTTGGGCTGAAATGACCCAAGCGTTTTTTGGCAAATACTTTCCCCACCATAAAACAACTGCGTTGAAAAAGCAAATCTCTTCTTTTATCCAAAAGGAAAGAATCTTTATATCAAGTGTGGGAAAGGTATAAAGAACTCCAAGTTCTTTGTCCCCACCATAGTTAAGAGAGTTGGCGTATCGTGAGCTATTTCTATGAAGGGTTAACACCTAGGAAGCGTCAGTTTGTTGAGATGATGTGTAATGGCGATTTCCTACAAAAAGATCCAAATGAGGCTATAGGATATTTAGATAACTTAGCTGAAAAAGCCAATACTTGGACTGGATCTAGTGCCACCGAGAGTACTAATAGGTCATGACCCGCAAGTAACCCCACTAGCACATGTATCTATCATCTTAGGAAAAAGGATAGCTTTAGAGCAAAAGTAGAAGCCCTAACTAAAGAACTTGAAACCCTACGTGCTAAAGGCTCGAAAACTATACAGAATGTATCCCGTGTTGAGTCTAGTGGAAATTGTTTTGTGTGTGGCGAAAGTGACCACCCTACGGAAGAATACGCTACTTATGCTGAGATGAGGGGACTTTATGAGCAACATTGTAATGCTTTAGGCATCTATCGAAAGCCCTACACCTCCCACTCCGAAACCTATGACCCAGGGTGGCGGAATCACCCCAATTTCAGTTAGAAACCTGAAAACCAACAATCTACCCAACAAAATCGAGTTTACAATACACCTCCACCTCAATACACAACCTCCAGGAATTCCTTAGAAAACACCTTACATGCATTTATCGAGGCACAGGGTAAAATGAACCAAAAGTTTGAGACTATGATTAGCCAGATAGTCGAGGAAAATAAGGAGATAAAGAGTCATATGTCTAAATTAACCAATGCTTTAGCTGTGGGAGAGCATGGGAAATTTTCAGCTCAAGCTCAACCAAATCCTAAGGGACAACACATGGCACAAACGTCGGGATCAGGAGAACCTAACTTTAAGGAAGTAAATGCTATAACCACTCGTTTAGGGAAGGTCTTAGAACCAACTCTCAAACCTAGGGAAAATGAGATTAAGTCGAGTGCATTAAATGAGAATAACCCTAGTGATGAGATAGTAAAGAGCCCAGTCAGAGTGTTTTTCCCTCAAGCTCTTAAGTCCCTCAAAACCTGTTGGCCATCATAGTGAGATCTTAGAGCACCTAAAGCAAGTAAAAATCAATATGCCGCTCTTGCATGTGATTTCACAAGTTCCTACCTGTGCTAAAATCCTTAAGGACTTGTGCACTGTGAAAAGGAAACACCATGTCAAGAAAATCGCTTTCTTGACTAAACATGTGAGTGCTGTGATTGAGCAAAGGACCCCTCCAAAGTATAAAGATCCTGGTTGCCCTACTGTTTCGTACATCATCGGGAATCATGAGATTGGACAAGCCCTTCTTGATTTAGGGGCCAGTGTCAACATCATGCCTTATGTAATTTACTTGTCATTAGGTTTAGGGGAGATGAAACCTGCATCTATAAGTCTATAATTGGCTGATCGGTCCACTATAAGACCAAGAGGTGTAGTTGAGGATGTCTTAGTACAAATCGATAAATTTTACTACCCTGTTGATTTCCTGATTTTAGACTTAAAAGTGGATGTAAATGTTAATTCTAAGATTCCTATCATTCTTGGTAGACCATTCCTTGCCAAGGCTAATGTTCTTATAAATTGTAGGAACGGTCTAATGAAGCTATCATTTGGGAATATGACCTTAGAAGTTAACATTTTTCATGTCACTAGGCATGCTGAGGAAGATGATGCATGTCGCCAAACATACATGAGTGGTGCACTCACTCAGGAGGTAGCTGATGATATATTTCTTGGACTACCACAAGGAACTCTAGAATTAGATGAATTGGACGCAGCTATCGATGAACATGCCCCTAGTCCAGATTTTGAATTTTTCCCTAGTAACCCCACACATGTACTAGATGGAGGCGGATGAGCCATACCAGTGGTTACGTCCAATGAGTTCGGTACACCTTAAGGAAACTTGGGATCGCCTTGGCTAGATGCGGGCTAAACATGGGAACATTGGGTCGAGCCAATGACAATAAACAAAGGCTCTGCTTGGGAGGCAATCCAAGGGAAGTTCTTTCCTTTCTTTTGTTTTAAAATTTTTACATTTGCTCTATGGTTATTTTCATTCCACATTTTTAATTGTAGTTTTATTTTCTTTCTTTACACCACCATCCATTTGAGTACTTCTGGCTTCTTATACCTCAGGTTTCTGTTGATTCACTACCATGCCCAGGTGACATCTTTCCCTTCTTTTCTTTGGTATTCATATTTATGCATTGAGGACAATGAAATATTTAGTTGAGGGGAAAGTTACTTTGAATGCTATTATGATTATCATGGATTTTTGTTGAATTGTCAGGATATGTTAAATTTTTTTCCTTAAGTCTCTGATTTGTGGCATGATTGTGCTTTTGAATGACCAAATGTGCCACTAGAAGTTAATTATGTTATGAAAGTCTAGATGTCAAGACACTTACTGAATTATTTTTTTGCGCACACAAGCCTTGTGGTAAGATGGTAGTTTAACACATGTAGTTAGATGAGTCTCTTGCTGAAGTTTTTCTTGTGAGATACTTGGTGAGGATTGAGAGCCACAATATACTAAAATATGGCAATAAGCATTCATTGATCTTGTGAATTGGAAACTCCTTTGTGAATAACACTACATGGTTTGTGATATGATGGTGGATTATTTTGGAAACGATAAAGGTCAATTTAGGACTGACACTTGAGCCTTCAACCTTTCTTTTCAATACCCCTAGTAGCCACTTTGAGCTATATACATATATACCATTTTCTTCATGCACCTATGTTATCTATACTTTTCCACATTGGAGTGCGACTTTTGCGCATATTTGTCCATCTTTTTACTTCCAAGTGTGTAGTGGGTATATGATGTTTATTTGTGAAGAATTGTAGCAAGAAAATCGACAAAAGTTGATATGTACTCAAATAAGGCGGCCTGAAAAAAAAATCAAAATAAAAAAAATAATAAAAAAATCGAAAAAAAGAGGAAAAAAATCAAGAAATAAAAAAAACATATATGTATTTGATTTTGGGGGTTGAAATATTGAGGAATATGTTGATTGGAAGATGTGATGTATTGAGATATTTGATAAGATACCAACTATGTGCTTGGAAGTATTTAAATTTTTATATTCGTTCTTCTCATACGATCCAACCTAAACTTCATTACAACCCTTTTGTATTGACCGTTTTGATCCCAAGTAGGCTGTTGTAAGAAGTTGATGAATTCTCATTTGGTAGTATGCCTATCATAGAATAAATATTTGCTTGTTGCTTGTGCACACTGTTTAAGCCTCCAAATTTGAGCGTTTATCTTTCTTAGTTCCATGGAGAGAAACCCCACACTAAACACTTTGATTCCCTGTGAGTTATGGAGCTGAACCTTTAGCTTGAGATATACTTGATGTTGCATGTGTTAGGGCTAGCGGTAAGATGGCTATGGCTTGACACACACTCACACATTTGGCATGAGTCTTTGACGTCTTTATAATTGTGACATTGTTAATTTTGTGTGGTCTTGAGTTTGAAGAGAGCATGGCATGTGGTTAAGTTATAACTTAAGAATTTCACTTCTAATATAGACCAGTCATGCATTCATTTTGCTTTGCATTAAATTGATAGGGACTAGCAATAAGCAAGTTGGGGGGGGGGGGGAGTGGTGTGATAATAGCATATTTGTTATGTTTTTCACCAATTAATATTTGCGTTTCTATGATTATTTGAAGCCTAAATGAACTAAATACTTCTATATCTTAGTTTAGGTTGCAAATGGGTGAAAACAGTGGAAAATTGAAGAGAATAGCGAAAAATGACCAAAATGGAAGAAAGTGAAAGTTCAGGGATTAAAGTGAAAATGCTCAAAAATTGTGTTGGAGCTCACGATGAAGGTTCGAGAATGCTAAGGGTCGATTGGAAGCAATTAGAAATAAAAAAGGAATGAAATATGATCAAAATATTATCAACATCAATTTCCAATTCGCACAAGATATATTCCAGATTTTTAGTTGAAGATTGAGACTCGTTTTTGGTAAAATAAAATTCCGAATTGGAAAAAAGATGTTTCTAACAAAGTTGTAGCTCTTTGAGTTATATTTCTAATGCATTTTAAATCTTTTAAATCAGATATTGGAAGATAAAGTTATAACCATATTATTGACTGTTGTGCAGAGACAAAAAATCCGCACGCGAAGACAACTTTCCTTATTCGATTAGAACTCTTTTCGAAACCAATTTGGAAGTGATTTTCATCCAATTTCTGACTCCTACAAATACTTAACAGCAGAATACATATGGAGAAGGCCTCCATACACCAATTTTCTCCTCTTTGATTCAAGAAACTCATGGAGAACTAAAACCCTTGGTGAAACTATGAAGAAACTCGGTTGGAATTGGTGATTTCATATCTTTTATTCATTTAATTTGATTTTTTCATTGTCAAAGAATACTAGAATTTAGATTTTCATTCTCTTGAATTTATATTGAAATCAGTTTAATATTTACAAGATTTTTCATAGATTCGGTCATGCTTTTTCCATTGTTTAATCAAACTATTTATTGAGTTTCAATTTCAATTATTTGTTATTGAGATTGGTTTAACAATTATTATATCCTTCAAAGATCCAGTCATGCTTCTTCTATCATTAGATTGAACTAGTTGTTGAATTTTAATCTCAATTTTACTTTATTGGAGGATTGATTAATGCCTTATGCTTGATGTATATGGTCGATCTTTGATCTTGTTCCAATAAAATTGTGCGAATATGTTTTAAGTCTAAATTCTAGAATTAAATTTGTAAATTAAATTGGGTTTCACGATATATCTTTTGATTAGAATGTCGGGATGAAAGTCTCTATTTGTGTTATAAAAATGAATAATTGATATGATCGATCTAATCCAATTGAGGGAATTCCGACGCTTCACTGCTTCGAATTATTGATTTTAATTTCACCTTTCAACATTGAATTTTATTACACATTTGAAAGAACAATTCAAACTTTTTGATCCTTTAAATATTCTTCCATCTCCTTGTGGATACGACACCCCAAAAACTGTACTACAACTACTACGTTATTCTTTGGGCGTAATCTATACTGCTTTGACTTCTAAAACTCTATCGATCACACAAACAGTTTGAACCAATTTAAAATGGTCCCAACATTTTACCTGCTTCTTCCCATTTCTTTTCCCTCTTGCATCGGGAATATCTAATGCGGGTTCTTCATCTTGTTCCAAATCAATTGGATTACTGGCGTCAATATCAACGTCATCCAAATCAATTGGATGACTACCTTCATGAACATCGAAATCTTGAATATTTTTTGGAATGGGTAATTCATTTAGACCAGTGAATTCATTTCTAAATTGACTTTAGGCAGATGTTTCGCCTCTTATATCGAACAAGTTTTCAACAAACGATTGTGGATCCATTTGTGAATAATTGAAATTGAATGTTGACAACTTTAAGCAGAATTGAAAAGTGAATGAAGATTACGTAGTAGTGTAGAAAATAAATTGTAAAATCAAGATTATAACTCGATAATGTAAAAATAAAATGTAGAAGACTAGAAGAGTATAGATTATAGAATGATGATAATGATTTGTAAATAAATTGTAGAGAGTAGAGTAAAGTAGAGAATGAGAGATTGATAGTAAGTTTTGTGAGAAAAAAATTGTTGTAATAGATGGGTATTTACAGGGTAGAGAAATGAATTGAAAAAAGAAAAATCAATTTAAGGACCGAAACGGTCACTTATTTTTTTAAATTTTTTTTACACGAGCCAAGCTGACTTGTGGGCTCTGCTCTACGAGTAGCTCGTCAAGCGAGCCGGCCTGCTCGGCTCGTGCTCGGGCTAGACTTTTTGACGAGCCCGAGCTAGCTCTAGCTCGTTTTTGTCGAGCCGATGAGCTGCTCAGCTCGGTTGCCACCTCTAGGTTGGAAAGGATGAAGGAAGACCCATGTCTGCAAGTAACCAATGCACTTACACAATCTCAGTGGTGGTAGATGCCATAGTTCGATACTCGGCCTTAGTACAGGAATGGGAAACGACCGTTTGTTTTTCACTTTTCCAAGATATAAGTTAATCGCTCCCAGAATATTAAAAAAATCAGTAGTGGACTCGTCATCATTAGGGTTACTGGCCCAATCAACATCAGAGTAGACACAAAGCACTAAATAGGTGGTCAATGGAAACAAAAGACTTTGAAATAAAGTAAGCAACTACCACGAAGATAGCGCAAAAAAATAACAATAGCTGCCCGATGAACTGTAGTAGGAGCTGAAACAAGCTAATTAACAATGTGAACGACATAAGCAATATCGAGACGTGTGATGGTAAGATAAACCATAAATCCAACAATGGTGCGATACAAAGTAAGATTAGTCAAGGGTACACCGTTAGAGGATGAATATTGAACATTGGACTTAAGAGGAGTATCAACAGTTTTAGTATTAGTAAGATGAATATGCTCAATAACATCCATAGTATACTTGGACCGAGATAGAAAATAACCTCTAGGAGAAGAAGCAACTTCGATTCCCAAAAAAAAGATAATGCACCTAAATCTTTCATTTTAAAACGTTGAGCCAATTTTGATTTAAAATGTGCAATTCCATCAACATCATCACCAGTGATAATCATTTCGTCAACTTACAGCAAAAGTAGAATGCGACCAGCTGAAGTGCATCTAAAGAATAGAGTAGAGTCACGATGACTCAATGTAAAACTAAGGCCATGTTTGATCCACCCAAATTTTCCATGAAAAATGGAAAAGAAATTCCAACTTCCACTTTAGGCATGTTTGATACCCTTTTTTTCTTGGCAATTCATTTGCTTGGTTTTGGCTCACACGCATCCAATTTCTTGGTTTTGATGAAAATGAATTCCCACCAGTTTGGTGGGATTTGGTTTTTCAGGTTTTATTTTATTTTTTATTTTTGCCATGAAACAAATTCTATGGACAATTGTACATTTTTTTTTCCTTTAATAGACAATTTCTATGGAAAACAAAGTCAAACGAACATCAAAAGATCCAAAATTTCAACATTTTCCAAGTGGAAAATTATACCAATCAAACCCAATTAATTGATAATTCCAGGAAAACAATTCTAGTCAATTCAATTTCTTATAATTCATTTTCTTTCTACCCAAATTCCACTATTGCAATTAAACGGACCCTAAGATAGGTAACAACAACGGAAATTTTCTCAAACTAGGTAATAACAGTGGATCAAAAGAGTGAGAAAGTCTAGGATGAGGAACCATATAAATCTCCTCTTGAAGATTTCCATTCAAAAAGGAATTTTTGAGATCCAACTGAGAGTAACTCCACTGACAAACAGATGTAACTGCAATAAGTGTACAAACAGTGGTAATCGTGGCAACATGAGCAAAAGTCTCCACATAATTCAGACCATACTGTTGATTAAAACCCTTAGCAACCAATCTAGCCTTGTCGCACTCAAATGAACCGTCAGATTTGGTTTTAATCTTATAAACCCAACGAGAACCAATAGCATGTTTACCTAAAGATAATGTAGCCAAGTGCCAAATGTCTGTCTTATGTAGAGCAGAGAGATCATCATCCATAGCCTGTTGCCAAAGAGGGTCCATAATAGCTTCTTTATAGGAAGAGGGTTCAAATAGCTTGAGAGTGGAGGTTGGAAAACATCAAAATGACTCAGAATAACAAGAATAAGCAAAATTAAATTAAGTATGAAGAGAGATTTATGCTTCAATATAGGTTTTTGCAAAGAAAACCTTTATCTAGATTGAAATGAGATTGAGAAGTTTTCTTGCAAAAATAGAATTCTTGATGAAATAGATGAAACTAGTTTTATCAATCTAGAGATTCTTTAAAATAAATGAAATAGAATATAAAATCAAGTAAGCTCAATGATTTTCAATAAATATACTCTCTTAATTGCTCTTGTAAGTTGTTGGAATTGAATGAAAAATAGATGGCTATTTATAGATCAAAAGATTGAAAATCAAGAAGTTTCGGTTGATCAATTTTGGTCGATCGAAGTGTGAATATAGCCATTGTAAAATTCAAACCATTGGAGTTTCGGCTGACACTTCGGTCGAGCAAATCGGTCGACTGAAGTATATAGATTTTGAAATTTAATTTTATATATCAAAATGTTCATTTTTCTATCAAAAACATTTTTATGCAAGTGATGAATTATGAAAAATAGTTTGAGCTTTATGCACTTGCTAAAAATCGATGAGTTAATACCTTTACATATAAATAGAAGTTTTGATAAACAACTTCTAAACTCTAATCTTCAAAGTTGTTCTCTTCAACTTTCTTTTGATTGCTTGTTCTTCAAAGGATGACGATTTGAGCCTTTGAATGCTTAGGAAGATTTCTATATGAAAAACTCAAGAAGCAAGATTGTTAGAAACATAAGTATCTTGTTTGTTATAATCAAAAAAAATGGAGCTATATTAAATCATAGGTCAACAATTTCCCCCTTTTTGATTATGACAAACAATATGTGATTTGTAGAAATATACACGAATGTTGTCTTCATTTCCCCATATCTTTTACACATCAATGGGAATATCTTTCATATGTATAATCTTTGTGTTTATTTCATTTCCCATGTATATAAAGATATAATATCGCAAGTATACTTCCAAAAACATAATTATAATATAAAGGTATGCATTTCCCATCACATAATAAGTCACATTTCTTTTCAAATTTCAATTCATAGAATCATAAAGCATATAACAAATCACATTTCTTTTCTCCCTTTGACATCATCAAAAATAATGGGGTTGTTTAAAGTTGAAAACTTCCCCCATAATCATGGCAAAAGTGCGAGGAAAGATGAAAAACAATGGATATTAATCATAGGTCATGACATAGAAATAAATATAAGTTAAAATGAAAAGAAAAAAAAAAACTTTAATCTTTCACCTGTGGAGGAGGGCCTCGAGGATAGATGGAGTACATATGTGCAAAGAAGGCCTCTTGGGATATGCTCATTTGTTCCATCATTTGTTCGAGTGCCTCTATGCGGCTATTTACGGTAGTGGCAAGGGAATCAATTCGACCTTGTAGGATGTTGAATTGATCTTCTGATATATATCGGTCGGGTTAGGTGCAACTTGTAGAATTGTATGTCTATGTCTTGGTCGAGGAGAGCTATCACCATCACCATTACCTGCACCCATATTCTCCTCCGTCTCTTCTTCGGTGAATGGCCAAGTAGTGGGCCCCAAATTATTGTCGAAGCTTTGAGTATGACACACCCATTGCCCGTCACCTTTAATAATTTTCATTCGTTTGACAGTGGTAAGGTTGATGGTATCGGTATGTATTGGTTTAAGAATAGGCTCATTGTCTAATGGCACATTGAAGTGTTCGAAAATTTTTGTAAGAACCATGCCATATGGTAAGCCTAAGATTCTAGGTGATGAGTGGACATGTTGAATGTGCTTCAAAAAGATGTAAGAGAAGTCCAATTTTCGACCCACAAGAAGGGAATCAAGGATGAACAAGTCGAAGTGTTGAACCTCTTCATAATGGCCACTTCGAGGGATGATGATATGTGCAATCGCACGATGGAGAATTTTGTACGGGATGGTAAGATGATTTAGGTTCAAAGTCATTTTGGTAGTTAAGGGTTGGTCGGTGACACGACAACAAGCTTCAAGTTTGTTATAACTGTCAAACCTAACGAGATAATTCTGGACGTTAGCACAATTATCACAATCTTCTAAATCAAAGATTTTCTAAATAGTAGGTCTATCGAGGTTATTATGTTTATCCTTGATTGTGCAAGTAACTTGGGTTGAATAGAAAGTTACATTTCGATAAAATTCTCGGATTAACCTAGAGTAAGCATTCTCAGAAATAGAAACCACATTGTTCCATCCAATTCTCTCAAAATATTCTTCTATATGAAAAGATGAAGCTTCGGTATAGAAGTCGAAAAAGTCGATAGTCTTACCAATTAAAATTGGACAATCGGTGAATCGGTCGGGCAAAGGTGTGCCAACTTCAACGTTGGACGAACTAGCTTCACCCTTCTTCTATTTCTTCTTTGGAGGCATTGTAGGTTCGGATATGTTGAGTAATGTGAGAGAGATTTCGGTTTTTCAAAATTTTTGGTGGGAAAATGAGTGGGAATTAATAGGAAATGAGTAGGATACGAATCTTTGAAGTAGGTGAATGATTTGAACGGATTTTCAATGGATTTTTTGAGAGAAAGATTAGGTTTTTCAAGTTTTTGAACAAAAACCTAGGTTTTTAAAGTTTTGATAAAAATGGAGGAAAAAACCTTGAAATTTGATATGAATGTTTTTTGAGTATTGTTGATTTGTTGAAATTTTGAAGTTATTTGAATGAAAATTGTGAGATTTACGGGATTTGAAGAGAGGAGAAGGAGAGAAAATCGCAATTCTAGGGTTCAAGTGAGGATTTTGGGATAAAATTTGAGTTTTAAAAGAGCTGAGCCATGACAATTTCTGTCTACCGGACTAATTTCGGTCGACAAAAACTCTGCAGGATTTTTAGACAGGGGGCTGCAGTATGTTTTGGTTGACTGATGGTCGATTGAACGAGTGAAATGGTCGACCGAAACTCTGAAAACAATAATTTAGATACGGTTTGATCATGCAACTTTGCTAGGGGTACATAAATTTTCACATAATGGTTCACAGAATTACATGTGGCACATATCCAATCTTTAATTCAAATCTCACAATTTCAAATCAACTACCGAATGATTGCCACATCACATTTTGTACCCCTCTATGTACATAAATTATGTACAACAAGAATTATCCTTGATCCAAATTTAGCCATAAATTCCAGATTCATCGATAATACCCAAGCCTATTCGGATATAAGAAAATCTAACGAGAGCTAGAGGTTTAGTAAGAATTTCGGCCAATTATTTATCGGTACTAACAAATTCTAAATAAATATCCATTTTTACACATGATCTCTAAGAACATGATGTAGAATTTCAACATGTTTGGTGCGAGAGTGCAAGATGGGATTTTTAGACAAATTTATAGCACCAGTCTTATCACACATAATAAGAGTATTTTTAAAAGTTAAATGATAATCAGTAAGGGTTTGTTTCATCCAAAGAACTTGAGCACAACAACTAGCGGCCAAGATATATTCGGCTTCGGTGGTTGATAGTACAACGGAATTTTGTTTCTTGCTAAATCATGATACAAGAGCAAAGCCTAGAAAGTGACACTTCCACTTGTGCTTTTTCGATCAATTGTGCAAACCGTCCAATCGACATCCGAATAGCTAATAAAGTCAATGTGCGTGCCCTTAGGATACCAAAGTCCTAAAGTTCTAGAACCACATAGATATCTAAAAATTTGTTTTAAGGCACTTAGATGTGTTTCTTTAGAATTGGATTGAAATCTAGCACATAAGCAAACACTAAACATGATATCAGGTTTACTAGCAGTTAAATAAAGAAGAGATCCGATCATAGCTCGATATTTTGTTACGTCGATTGAAGTGTCGTGCTCATCTTTATCCAATTTGATTGATGAACTCATCGGAGTATCCATCGGCTTCAAGCCTTCAAAATCGAATTTCTTGAGCATGTGTATGATGTACTTTATTTGACTAATGAAGATGCCTTCATTAGTTTGATTGATGGAAGAACTTTAGTTCTCCCATCATACTCATTTCGAATTCCTTGCTCATACATACACTTTTTGAAAACTTTTCACAAAGAGAAATATTAGTTGCACCAAAAATAATATCATCAATGTAAATTTGTACAACAATCATGTTGTCCTTTTTGGTTTTGATAAAAAGAGTAGTATCCACATTTCCCGTTTGAAAATCATTTGAGATAAGAAATTCGCTAAATCTTTCATACCAAACTCTAGGAGCTTGTTTCAAACCATATAGAGCTTTTCTAAGTTTAAACACATTTTTCGAAAATTTGTGATTTTTGAAACTAGGAGGTTGCTCAACATAAATTTCTTCTTGAATAAAACCATTTAAAAATGCACTTTTTGCATGCATTTGATAGAGAGTAAAACCTTTATGGCAAGTAAAAGTAAGAAGTATGCGATAAATTCTAATCTAGCTATCGGTGCGAAGGTTTCTTAATCTATGCCTTCTTCTTGATTGTAACATTGGGCCGCTAATCTAGCCTTGTTACGCACCATTATACCATTTTCATCTCGTTTGTTTCGAAAAACCCATTTCGTAACGGTTTGATCATTTGGTTTGTCAACTAAATCCCAAACATGATTTCTTTCAAATTGATTTAGTTATTCTTGCATTGCTAGTCCAAAACTCATCAAATTCGGCTTCTTTAAAATTCTTTGGTTCAATTTGAGAAATGAAAGTGCAATTATTTAGAAAATCTTTAGTAGAATTTCTAGTACTTGTACCTTTGGAAGGATCTCTGATTATGAGCTCATTTGGATGAGAGGGAACAAACTTCCATTCAATGGGAAGTGTTGGATCATCTTGATTTCTCCTTCTCCTTGTTGAGAAATTTGTTCTTCCAAATCTTTACTTCAACATCTTTAGGATCTTCCTTGTTTTGATCTTGAATGTTCATTTGCTCAAAAGGAATTTTCAAACCTACATCAATACCTTTCTCTTGACCAAGAGAATTAGTTTCATCAAATGTAACATGCATGGATTCTTCCACTACTAGAATTCTTTTGTTGAAAACTCGATAAGCTTTGCTAGTAGGTGAATATCCAAGGAAAATTTCAACATCGGATTTTGAATCAATTTTTCTTTTGTATTTAGTATAAAACATTTGCAACCAAAAACCATAAAATAACTAATATTGGGAACTCTATTTTTCAAAAGCTCATATGGAGTTTTGGTATTCTTTCGATTTACCAAAACTCTATTTATAATGTACCAGCGGCGTTAACGGTTTCGACCCAAAAATATTTGGGTAAATTGTTTTCATTTAACATGGTCTAGCCATTTTTTGCAATGTGCGATTCTTTCTTTCTACTACACCATTTTGTTGAGGAGTTCTAGGAGCTGAAAAGTTATGTTCATATCCATTTTCTTTACAAAAATAATCAAAAGCAATATTATCAAATTCTCCACCGTGATCACTTCTAATGGTTGTGATAGAATATCCTTTTCATTTTGAACCATTTTACAAAAATGTTTGAATACTTTTAAAACTTCATTTTTCAAGTTCAAAAATAAAATCCAAGTAAATCTTGAGAAGTCATCAACGATGACAAATGTATAGTGCTTACCACTTAAACTTGCAGTTTTAGAAGGTCCAAAGAGATCCATGTGAAGAAGTTGTAAAAGTTTTGTGGTTGAAGAAAATTGCTTAGTTTTGAATGAGATTTTTGTTTGTTTTCCACATTGACAAGTATCACAAATTTTGTCCTTTTCAAATTTTAAATTTGGTAGACCTTTAACAAAGCAATTTTTTGAGATTTTTGAAATTAGGTCCATACTAACATGGCCTAATCTTCTATGCCATAACTAACTATCATCTTTAAAACTTGACAAACATTTTAATTCTTTTTCAAATTCAATGTTAATGACATAAACATCTTTACTTGGATTCCTATGAACAATACCTCTTTCGATTTAGCATCCTTAATAAGGCATTTTGAAAAATCAAATTTGATATGATAACCTTTATCACATAGCTGACTAATACTTAGCAAATTATGTTTGAGATTATCTACTAACAAAACATTTTCAATAGAAGGAGATGAATGATTACCAATATTTCCAATGCCCATGATTCTTCTTTTGACATTATCTCCAAATGTGACATGACCCCCATCTTTCCTTTTGAAGTTTGACAATAATGTTTTGTCTCCGGTCATGTGTTTTGAGAAACCACTATCCAAGAACCAATTGCTCTTTATCATTGAAGACACCTACAAGAATTGATTCAAATTTTTGATCTTGGTACCCATTTAACTTTAGGTCCTTGATAGTCGTGCCGGTGGACCCTTGAACCCACTTATTTCTTTGAAAGTGTAATTTCTTTTTGATAAAGCAATTAAAAACTACATGTCCAAATTTGTTACAAAACCTACATGTGGTGTTAGAAGTTTTGACAAATATGTTTTCAAGAGATTTTTTCTTTAGAGAAGGTTTGTATTCAATTTCTCCTCTATCAAAAACACATTTTTGTTTCCCAAGCATTAACTCAAAGTTTTTCTTACCTTGAGTGAATTTGTGCACAATATTGGTTAAATCTAGGACTTTTTGTTTTAGAGAAACATTTTCTTTGATTAGGGATTCATGATCATCCTTTTGAGTCTCTAAAATCTTTTTGGTCGTTTTTTTTAAATAAAATGTGTTGCTTTTTGAGAGTAGAATGTTTGAGAGTAAGTTTTTCAAAAGCTCCAATGATTTCATTATATGAAGTAGACAGTTCATCATAAGAGAGAGTGTCATTTGTGTTTACCTCATCTTCGATGCCATGAAGTACATGTTTGCAACTTCGTCTTGACTTTCATTTTCTTCTTGCTCATCATCACTTTCATCCCAAGTGGCTTGTAGAGCTTTCTTCTTGAAGAAGTTTCTCTTATTGGGACATCCGGTTCTCTTGTGACCGGGTTTGTCACAATCATGGCATACAACCTTCTTGTTCTTTTCCTCACCTTTGTCTTCTTTCTTTTGGAATCGACAGTTATTGAGAAAGCCTCTCCACTTTTGGACAAGGAGAACAAGATCATCAAGTTCCTCGCCACTCTTCTTTGAGTATCATTTGATGATTTCAAAGCAATTTGTCTTCTAGGAGAATCCTTTTTTTCTTCCTCTTTTGCTTTCATAGATTTCTCCTTTGTTTCGGCATGATTTAGCTCATAAGTCATCAAGGTTCCATAGAGCTCTTCCAAAGGATATGTGTTGACATCTTTTGTGTTCTCTATCAACATCCTCAATGAGTCCCAATCTTCCAAGAGAGACCTAAGAATTTTGCTAACAAGTTCACCATTAGTAAATTTTCGATCAAAACCTTTAAGACCATTAACAATATCAATGAATCGAGTAATCATGCTAGCAATGTGTTCATCTTGTTTCATAAAGAAGTTTTCAAAGTTTTTAAACAAGAGATTTATCTTAGTTTCTCTTACTTTGTTTGTACCCATGCACGTGATTTCTAAAGCATGCCAAATATCATATGCGGAATGACATGCTAATACGATTAAATTAATTTATATTAAAAGAACAATAAAGAATATTTTTGGCTTTTGCATTCAAAGACAATTTTCTTTTATCATCCTCATCATATTCTGCTCTAGGTTTTGAAATAATTTGGTTTGGTTTTCCATCAACTTTAATTACCTTAGTAAGCTTATGAGGACCAAATTCAATAACTTCCCAAACATTATAATCAATTGATTTGATATAAATCATCATTCTAGTTTTTCAATAATTATAATGTATACCATCAAACAAAGGAGGACAGTTTGTAGAATGCCCCATCAGGATTAAGATTTCCCGTAACACAAGATAGTAAAATCTTTTGAAAATGTTCACCTAGGCTTTGATACCAATTGATAACCCAAGAATAACTAACCAAGATGGGGATGAATTGGTTTTTGAAAAATTTCGATAATTAGTCTCAAACTTATTTAATACACAAGATATAAATGCAAAGTCTAATACGAGAAGTAAATATGCAAATTTGATAACTTAATTCAAGTCTGGATATCGTACAATATAAATATCAATTTAAAGTAAAGTGCAATAATGTAAAGATAACAAGCGAATTTAATGGGGTTCGATACACAATGTGGTCTACGTCCCAGTTACCAAGCTCTTCATCACGAGCAAGGCCAAATGCACTATAATGGTAACTTACAAACAAGGAGTACCAATTCTTAAGTGCTAAACAACAATCGATTTTTCACAAGGCTCTCGAAACCACCAAAATATAAATGATAATTTTACAATTGAAAGAACTCTTTTAACAAATGATATAATTAAGTCAAGTATTTAGAGAGTTATGATGACACTTTAATAGACAGAAAATAATAAAGCTCAAGTACTTATGTTGTAAACTTTGATGAATGATGGATAATGAAACAGTTTGTATGTTTGTATCAAAGTTTTCAGCCAATGATCTCTCTTAACAAATAATACAAGTTAAGTATGAAGAGAGATTTATACTTCAATATAAGTGTTGGCAAAAAAAACCTTTATCTAGAATTGAAATGAGATTGAGAAGTTTTCTTGAAAAAATAGAATTCTTGATGAAATAGATGAAACTAGTTTTATCAATAAGAGATTCTTTGAAATAAATAAAATAGAATATATAATCAAATAAGCTCAATGATTTTCAATAAATATACTCTCTTAATTGCTCTTGTAAGTGGTTGGAATTGAATGAAAAAGAGATGGTTATTTATAGATCAAAAGATTGAAAATCAGGAAGTTTCGGTTGATCAATTTCTTTCGACTGAAGCGTGAATATAGCCGTTGTAAAATTCAAACTGTTGGAGTTTTGGCTGACACTTCGGTCGACCAGATCGGTCGACTGAAGTATATAGATTTTGAAATTTAATTTTCTATATCAAAATGTTCATTTTTCCAAAATCATTTTTCTATCAAAAACATTTTCATGCAAGTGATGAATTATGAAAAATAGTTTGAGCTTTATGCACTTGCTAAAAATCGATGAGTTAATACCTTTACATATAAATTGAAGTTTCGATAAACAACTTCTAAACTTTAAACTCCAAAGTTCTTTTTCTCTTCGAGTTTCTTTTGATTGCTTGTTCTTCAACGGATGATGATTTGAGCCTTTGAATGCTTAGGAAGATTTATACATGAAAAACTCAAGAAGTAAGATTGTTAGAAACATAAGTATCTTATTTGTTATAATCAAAACAAATGGAGCTATATTAAATCATAGGTCAACAAAGAGATCATACGGGAATTTAAGATGACCGAAGATGGGTGTGTCGTTTGGTCACCGATATACTCCGTAAGAGAAGAGTGGTATGAAGTGTTTATTTTATTGTTATATTATTGTGTATGAAAATGGCAGTATCTTATTGAGCATTTTTAAATACTCACTCTTACAAAATTTTATAGATTAATTCGGGTCGATTGGAGCAGTGACATGATGTTGAATGCGACTGACAAGAGAAATTGAAGAGATAGAACATTAGGTTTATTTTTATTTTTTTACTTTTAAATTAGTAGTCAATTTTGTCTATTCAAAAACAATTATTAAATTTGTGGTTATGTTTTCATGTTTAAAATTATGGATATTCCAGTTATTTTTATTTAAAGAATATTATTTTATCGTTTCGCAAGGAAATTGAAATTTTGGTAACACTCCAGTGTTTGTGAAATTTTGGTGCAATACACACATAATTTATTATGAATGAAATCAAAATAGCGATAACCCTTTTGTCCCTGCCCATAACCCAAGGAAACACAGATAGTAGAGTGGGATGTCAACTTACTACATTCGACTTTAGGACTAAAAACAAAGCAAGTACAACCAAAGACCAGTGATGAGTAATCTGGAGGATTCCCATACAATATTTCAAATGGTGATAAATCTCAATTGTGGGAAGATGGAATCTTATTAATTAAGGAAACAGCAGTAAGAACTTTGGCAAACAAGAAAAGGGAATGAACCGTTTCTACAATGTGTCTATACTTTTGTTCAACAATACAATTTTGTTGTGGGTATTAGTACACGGTGTTCGATGAATTGTGCCATCAAGAGCAAGTAATTCAAAGAAATCAACCTAAGTACACTCTCCACCCAAGTCACATCTAAAGCACTTAATTAAAACAAAATGTTTAGTTTTAATGAGTGCTCTAAAAGAACGATAAATAGAAAGAAAGTCGGAACGTCGTTTCATAAGACAACCCCAACAATAACGACTATAATCATTAATAAAAGACACATAATATCTAGACTCTTCTTTTGTGACAATAGGAGCATGTCCCCACACATCAGAGGGAACATGATAAAATGGTGCAACATAATGAGAAACACTTAAGAAAAATGTAAAGTAAAAAATTTAGCTAATTTGTGATCACTACAATCAGAAATTTCATGAGTTAGTAAATCTCCCAATCGACTCTTAGCATTGGGACGACAGGATTGCTGCTGTGGTTATGGTTGTTGCTATTGCTTCTTCAATAGTTTAGGACATTAAGACTTCGAATGTCCATTTTGTTTGCAAAAGTTACACTCATCACTAGAAACTCACACATAATCTTTGTTCTAACTCTGTGTGGACGGTTGAGAGGGTACAATGAACATTGAGGTGCTAGATAGAGGAATATATACTTCTCTTACAAGATATTTCAAATGTGTTTCCTCATATACAAGTTTCCTCATATGTGCTGAAGGAAGTTGAGTTGATGCAAGATAGAGCCTCTAAGCCCCTCAAAATCACTGCAAAGTGCCATAACAAATTGAACTAATCGCTGCTCCTTTTTAAAAGTAATATATTCCTCACATGCTTTCAGTTCCGCTGATTAATAGCCAACTCATCCTAATTTGAATTCATAGCAGCGTAAAACTCGAGAGTACTCATATTCTTCTATTGTGAAGCCCGTATATCAATCTTCAACTGATACCGTTTTGCAAAGTTAGATTTAGTGTATAACTTCTGAAAGTGATTCCAAACTCTCTTTGTTGTTTCAAACTTCGCCGACCATGTACTAATGGATTGCTCAACATAATTATGAATCCAAGCAAAAATTTTCCCATTGTTTGATTCCCAATTATCTAACTCTATCACATAAATTTTAGTAGTGTTCTTGGGTTTCACAACAGATCCACTAACATAACCCTACAATCTTTTTCCCTTTAAAAAGTTCCTCATCACGGTACTTCAATATGTGTAATTTTTACCATTTAATCGGACACTAATGAATTGAAGCGAATCATCCCTTTCAGTTGTCATTATGAAATCAACAAATAAGCTACTACCGATCAAAAGAAATCACCAAATTCTAAGGAAAAACAACGACAACCAAGGTACCACCACGAACTATCACCGGAATATACTGCACATTACCCATAATCAAACTAATACCACCAAATGTTCAAAAACTCACCTTAGAACACAATGATCCATTGAAGCTCCACTAGAAAGTGTGTTATGCACCCGTAAGCGCCGCTTGTGCCTCTGCGCGTGACCGTTCAATCGCCGTCGGAGAGTCCCACATGGTAGTACACCCGCTGATGAGGAAAATTCTTCTCATCACCGTGAACCTAAATATGGTCACCAATCTCCGATTTGGGGTCGTCTCGAAAAGTTATGATGGAAAAACAGTGGCAGCTCAATGAAAATCAAAGGTAAGGTAATGTTTTTCAATTGTACAAATGATGTGAGGTTGAATGGAAGAAGGAAACTGCTTCAATGCATGTATTTAGGCTCTGATACCATGAAAACAATACAAACTAATTTGACAACCAACTAAAGGAGAAAAAGAATTAAGAATTAAGAGAAGAATAAGACATATTATTGAGCAACCAAAATATTAGGTTTCTAATGAAATAATTGAGCTTATATATTATAAGAAGAGTAAACAGAAATGAAACCTACACTAGAAGGAAACTAAATAATATTATGCATAAATTAAATAAGCTATATAAGGCTAACAAATAGAATTGAATCCAAAAGTATTGTAGTAATATGCTATTATATTAACTTTTTCATATTCATGTAAACTTCATTAATAATAGATTTTTTTTGTGCTCCAAAAAAAAAAAAGTATTTTATCTAGTTACTCGATTATTGCATATTAATATGTTTGTTTATAACTGAGTTCGGATAAAAAGGTAAGAGTATTGGGATGCATTTTAAATGTCTTTTCTCTATACTTTGGTAATATTTTATTTTATTTTGTTCAAACTGAGCATTTTGTACACAGCAATAGATAATAATGTACAATACTACAAACGTTATTATTGTCCAATTTAATCGAATCCAACACACTTACTAAGGTGTAAATACATCTGGAAAGAATGTGTCTTAGTAATTCCTGCTTACTTCAATTCTGTAATTTACGTTGGGAAGGTGTAAAGGCTGCTAAAATAGGATATAGTACGTAGGAACCAATTCAACTTTGATGTACTTCACCTATTTTTCTTAAGATATTATTTGTCTTAATCATCCTAGTGATGAACTTGAAAATGCAAATACTTTTAGACATTATCCAAAGAGCATAAAGTATGGTTAGACGGTAAAACCATTTTCAAACTTTTACGTCGCCTAAACTTGAAAAAGAGTAAAACGTGACGGGCTAAACTTCACTCTGAGGCACGCTTTTTAGAACTTTGCTCTTATATGGAACATAAGAATCTGTTGGATATTAACTAACAAGAGGATAGGAAATTCGAAATTTTTCATCTAACCATAATAATTTTACAAGGCTCAATATATAGCCAAAGTTTAATACGAAATAACATATCTAATCATCAACTTTTGTACCTACTACTACAATGTCATACTAGACAATACATAACTTGTAGTAGCACAAACTAGCCTAACTTTACATCATTATATAGAGTTAGACACAAACCAAATTATGTAACCAAATGACAACCAAAAATACTTTTGTTTAAAGACAACAAAAGTGTCAATTACTTGACTACTTCAACACTGCTCCTTGACACTTTTGTTGGAAACATAAAGACATTCTCTTAGTTCATCAAGATTTACAAATATGCTGGAATTAGAGGTCATATGATGAGTACATCCACTGTCCAATAGCCACATCTCAACATTGCTACAGGCTTCTCCATTTACTGCTGTAAACAAGTGCTTATCCTGCTGATGATTTTCTGCAGTCTGAGCCTTCTGAGTTTCATGCTTCTCTCTCTAATTTTTGCACACTTTTTGAACATTTCCAAATTGTTTACATACTCTACATTGGACTCCTGGCCTATACCAACACCATTTAAGAGAATGGCCTATTTTCTTGCAATGAGGACAGAGAGGGTAGCCTTCATTTTTTCCTGAAGTTTTGCTGCTTTCTCCCTTCTTCTTTTCAAATTGTTGCCTTTTCACACCAAAACTTGGTTGAGCTTTATACTTTTCCTTCACAAATAAAGCTCCTTCAACTTGTTCTTCTTGCCTAAATAACCTCCTTTGCTCAGTTGCTTGCAAGGCATTTATGAGCTCAAATAAGGGAACGACATACAAGTCTCTAGAATCTTCAAGTGAAGAGATTTTTACCTCAAATATTCCAGGCAAACTGATAAGTACCTTTTCAACCACACGCTTATCAGGTAGTTAATCCCCCAACAACCTTATTTTAATCACCACTTTCATCAATCTATCTGAGTATTCTTTGACAGATTCAATCTCCTTCATCTTCAGTGATTCATACTCCCTTCTGAGATTGAGAACCTGCATTTGCCTCGTCCTTGCATTTTCCCTAAATTCCTGAAGCAATCTATTCCAAGCCTCTTTTGCTGTTTCACAGATAATGATCCTGGTGAAGATTGAATTAGAAATGACAGATTGAATGCAAGACAAAGCCTTAAACTTTTTTGCAACCTCCTCACTATGTTGCTTCAGCTGAGCTATAGTAGGATTTGCTCTAAGTGGTGGTGGTTCTGCTCCTGATTCTGTGATTTCCCACAGATCATAGGCTTTCAAAGAAGCCTTCATTTTAGCAATCCAAAAATCGTAATTTTCTCCATTGAAGGCTGAAGGAAGGGGTGCTGAAAATCCTACTGAAGCCATCACTCATACTCATTTGGTTTGTGAGGGTTTTTACTTGTTTTCTCTCAAGAATCTCTCAAAACTTACCGGATTCGCAAGAGGCTTACGGGATTTGACACTACTAACCGGATTTGCAAAGCACTCACCGTATTTGAAGACAACACACTTACCGATTTTTGCTCTATTTTCCTCTACTTTTCAAAGCTATTTTCACCCTTTTTCAATCCTTTCAAAGATCGATTTTTTTCTGCTATGATACTATTGTTGGATATTGAACTAATAAGAGGAGAGGAAATTTGAAATTTTTCATCTAACCATAATAATTTTACAAGGCTCGATATATAGCCAAAGTTTAATACAAAATAACGTATCTAATCATCAACTTTTGTACCTACTACTACAATGTCATACTAGACAATACATAACTCGTAGTAGCTTAAACTAGCCTAACTTTACATCAATACATAGAGTTAGACACAAACCAAATTATGTAACCAAATGACAACCAAAAATACTTTTGTTTAAAGACAACAAAAGTGTCACATTACTCGACTACTTCAACAGAATCCACCATTGATATCATGATTATTCATGCTGTCATTGCACAAACTTTATAACGTGTTTGATTAGGGCCAACCTAAAATTTTGGGTACCCTATATAAAATCTGAAGAGTTCATGCCTTCATTTAATTAAAAACCAAGTAAAGGAAAAAAAATTGTAGGTGGGATAATGGACTAATTTCTGTAACGAACAAAAAAAAGTATATTAGACCATATACGCCTTCAGAAAATTGAAAAATATGTTGTATTTTAAATTTTTTAGAGAATACATGCACAAGCAATTAAGAACTAAGGCCCTATTTGATAGCACACATTTTCTATCAGGGACAAAGATTCATGGGATGGGAGTGATTGATGCTTACCATCAATAATTAAATTGATGTTATTTCCTTTCAATAAATTTGTGCTAAAATTATGCAATTGTAATTTTCCTTTTAAGAATGGGTTATTGCCTATTCCATCATAAGCTGTTTGGCTATTTAGTAGCTTGAGGCCAAGAATGAAAAAGATCATCAATATTACTTTCAACCTTGTGTTGAATTGGAGTCGTGGTTTTTCTCGAATTAAACCATCTTAGGAGGCCTAGGATCGTTAGAAGTGTCCTACAAAATTCCATCATAGGTAGAGCACGCAAGGACAATCCTTGTTCTCTACCCATTCATAAACCCATTACGAGGTCGCAAACTCTGGCACGTAACAACTTGGTATCAAAGACAGGCATGTTCGACCACCGTCTCGAGCAAGTGGAGAATGAGATGGGCTCATTGGCTGCAGGCCAAAAGGAACTACAACACGCTATAAAGGCTAGTCAAGAACGTCTCTTGAAACATATGGAGAGCATGTTTGCTCGTTTTTCTATGGGTAGTGAAGGATATGACGATGATGTCGAGTCTTCTCGTGGGCCACGTCTTAGCCTTTCGAGAGGAGGCTCTCTCGCTCCCAAAATCACTAAGTTGGACTTCCCACACTATAATGGCATGGATGATCCAACCGGGTGGATTTGCCGAGTGGAGCAATTTTTCGAGTTCCAAGGCACGGAAGAGGCAGAAAAACTTCCCATGGCTGGTTATCACTTGGATGGTGATGTCCAATTGTGGTATCAACGTTTCAAAAATCGACGAGAAGGCGTCAATTGGGAAGTTTTCAAGTATGAGTTAAATTTACGATACGAGCCTTCAAGATATCAAATTTTTTTGGGGATCTCTGTTAGGAAAACCAAAGGATTTTCTATTTGATGGCAATTCCTAAATATTTAGGAGGTTAGGAAAACCAATGGTTTTTCTATTTAATGGCAACATATTTAATTCAATTATATTTAATAAATATGGGCTAATTGAGTAGATAATTTGTAATACAATTGTTTTAGGAATAATATGTAGCCAAGTAGGAGATTGTTACGAAAACCAATGGGTTTTCTATTTAATGGCAACTGGTGTGCTGTCGCAAGCACCCAAAAATAGTCCTTAAACCTCTAAAACTAATGTAGTAGTGGAAGTAAGGGTCGATCCCACGAAGAGTGTGTAATTCAATATTTTATGCTTCGTACAATGTTTGGGGGGTTTTTGTATGCAACAATTGTAAATAACATAATCAATAACAATGAAAATTAAATTAACGAAATCAATCAAATAACTAACCTTGGTCTAAGTCCACATCCACCATCGGAAATCCACAATTGATCATAGATACAAGGATAATTCAATTCATATTTCGAATATTCATCGTTGGAATTGATTCATATTTCTCCTTAATTTTAGTTAATTAGAAACCAGCGTTCCAATTAACCCTAATTATTAAATAACCCCAGACCAGCGCTCAAGATTCAATTTAATAATAGCTTTACACAATAGAGAAATCGATGAACTAGATAACACAAACACCAACGGTTGCATTCAATCTATTTAAACATTCTTCTTAAGATTCAATAACCTCTATCGCAGAAAATAATCAAATCCTAGTACTTCACAAGTTAAAGGGATCAAACAATTACGGATTTGATGTTTAACTTAGCGGTAGATTGTTACAATCAATAAACTAGCGGGCACTCTAGCAATTAGACGCAACAAATCATAGAAATAAATGCAGAGGAACATTCAATACTCAAAATATAAATCAAACAATAAGAAAAACCATTTAGATCTCACAATATGTGGTTCTGAGGCTTCAATTTCCTTCGACCAAGCGTAGAAGTTTAGTTACACATGATAGATCTAAGAAAAATAGAGAGAAAATAGGTTGGAGGCGTTCTGCTCCGTTCTAGGGTTTTAAAAGATGTATTTATAGTTGTTTCCATAGGTAGTTGACTTAAATTAGGAAACCAGAATTTTCGTATCGAAAATGAACCATGCGGCCGCATGGTTTAGAGGCTTGCGGCCGCAAGGAACAAATGAACTCAGCCTTCAAACTCTCGGTAATGGTCTATGCGGCCGCATGGAATTAAAGGCATGCGGCCGCATGGTTTTACGAAATTTCCTCCGAATAGTTTTCAGTGTTTTGGTCTTATCTTCCTTTCCCGATATCCAATTGAGGCGATTCAAGATGCGTTGGAAAGATAACTCAAAGGGCTACAACTTTTATGTTCAGATATGATCTTCCAATTCGATCATTTTCCATGTCGAAAATGGGTCTCAATATGAGGCTGAAAATCGGTGTATAACTTTTCGATTGGAAATTGATGTGTGATCATACTTTGACGATATTTCATCCATTTGACGTCTTCTTTCAAGCAATTGACTCTCAAATCTTCATTGTTTGGTTTGACACAACTTTTGTGTATTTGCACGCTAGTCCTTGAACTTTCATTTCCTTTCACTTTGGTCCATTTTCACATATTTCTTCCAAATTACGCTATATCCATCAACTTGCCACCTAAACCAAAATATGAGAATATTAAGTACATTTAGGCATAAAATAGTCATATGAGCGCATTAAATAAAGATGCAAAATGTGTATTTTATATTCCTATCAAAATCCCCCACACTTAGCTTTTGCTCATCCTCGTGCAAAACTTAAATTTAATTCTCCAAAAACACCAAGTCGTAATGCCAAGATCATAGAACCATCAAACTTTTTCAAAACACATAAAATTTCATGAATAACATTCCATACAACTCATAATCAATTAGCAAGCATTTTCATATAAAGATGGAGTAAACTAAACATGTAGACCCTCACGGATATAAGCACTCAACTCTCATGTGTTTAAAAGGGTAAGTGTTTCGCTCAAATTCATTCCAATGGAGATGTTCTACCATATGCTTGCATATCTTCTCATTCGCCACCACTTAGATCACATGCTTTACAGGAATCATAAGGACTTTTCAAAGGTTGTAATGTGGCTTATGGTCAAGGTGGGAAATATTTGGGTATGTGACTCAAGAGCCATCGAAACTAGTGGAGTAAAGATAAATAGACTTAGCTCAAACATATACATAAGACATGTAAACCAACCACTCCACATGATAGCTTCATCATTTTTGCATCTATCCCACACAAATCGAACTCTTTCTTGGAATGTATGAAGAGTTATGAATATAGATCTTTTTCACATCAAATTCATTCTCCTTTATCATTCTTTTTCTTTTTCTTCTTTTTTTTTTTCTTTTTCTTCAATCATTCATTTTTTTTCTTATTTTTCTTGTGTTTTTCTTACACAATGTAAACTCCAAATTATACACCAATAATAGAACTCCCTGAATCGACATAGAAAATTTGTTCCAATTCACCAATAATAGCACTACCATAAATCTTGATACCCCCACACTTATTTCATTGCATATCCACACTTTTCATGACATTCAACAATACTCCACTAGCTCTAAGGTTTAGGTAAAGACATTATTTTTCCAGTTTAAAGCTTGTAACGTGAGTTTATACAAAGAAAAGATAATGAGGCTCAAAGGGGTTCACAATGGAAAATTCAATTACAGGGTCGGCTATTTGGCTAATGAAGCTTATTTATGTGAGAAAGATGGCCTTAATCATGTTCGTGCATGCATGTGTCAATATGATCTTGAAGAGAATTAAGGCAAGTTCTAGAGAAACAAAACCATGAAAGAATATCACACATGAAAAAATAATGAGACTGTTATGGATGTGTCAATCTAAAGGCTCAAAATCTCACCGACTTTTGTCCACATAATTAGTTACTACCATCCTCAAAGAAAATAACTGACTAATCAACTCTAAGTTGGAAGATTATTCATTCAATCATGTTATGAGTTCTTTAAAAGCCTAATTAATTCAGTAAATAGCAGACACAACCCAAAACAATCATTTAACTCTCAATTCATTTTCTTGAAAAATCATGCAAAAATTTTTAAAATTTTTGAAATTTAAACTCAATCTAAATCACCTCCCCCACACTTAAAACTTAAATTGTCCCCAATGTAAGGTGAAATGCAAAGAAAAGACAGAGATAACTAAAATATGAATGCGAAAAATAAAAATAAATAAATAAATAAAAAGATAAAGGAACGAACTCCCCTTGGGTTGCCTCCCAAGCAGCGCCTTTGTTTATTGTCTTTGGCTCGACTTATTGCTTTCTTGTTTAGCCCGGATCTATCATGGTTGGCTTCGATCTTCTTTGCGGTGCACCAAGTCCATTGGGAATGATAACTGGTAGTGTTCCTCCACCTCCATGGAATGTATACTTGTAGTGATTGGGGTGAAGCTTCAAATCCGGAATGAAAATCTGCAAAACAAAGGATAAAGGTTTCTCATTAGAAACTGGCAATACAAAATAAGAACTATTACCTGACTTTGAAAGATCATTTAATGCTGTCACAGTTCTTTGTAACTCGGTATTTAAGGTCAACTCCTCTTTTTCCTTCCCAAGATGCTCATTAATGACAGATTCCCATTCATTTTTACCAGCAAATTTGAAAACATCCTGTGCTAATTGATCAATTACATCAATAAAATGAACATGATTATTAACACAAGAATGTTTCATGGAATCATAGATATTAAGCTTAATGATCTTATCATCAAATTCCATGGTCAATGTACCATTATTAAAATCCATCTTAGTTTTGGATGTCCGTAAGAATGGTCTCCCTAACAAGATAGGAGTAGTATGATTACTATTGCCCATGTCAAGGACATAAAAATCAGCAGGGAAAATCAAACCATCAATTTTCACAAGAACATCCTCAACTACCCCCTTAGGATAGGCATTAGATTTATCAGCTAGTTGAATTATTATACCAGTTTTATTTAAAGGTCCAAGTTTCAAGGAAGTGTATACAGAGTATGGTATGACATTAATAGATACTCCTGAATCTAGCATGGCCTTTTCAAACTTAGTGTCGCCTATCATGCAAGGGATAGTGAACATACCTGGATCCGTGCACTTTATTGGAAGTTTCTCTTGAGTAATTGCAGATACCCGTTCTCCAACTTTTACCCTTTCAATCCCCTTCAATTTCTGTTTCTTCTTATTTGTGCACAATTGTTTCAAAAATTTAGCATAACGAGGTACTTGTTTAATAATATCTAAAAGTGGAATATTTACCTCGCATTTACTAAATATTTCATGCAACTCATCATGATCTCGTTCTTATTTCCTAGATCCTACTAAAGTTTGAGGAAAATGAGGTACAGGTTTACAATCAGAAAGAGGTGGAAACTTACGCTCAGTTACCTCATTATCGTTGGGAGTAGTCTTGTTTGCAACGACGTTTTCTTCCTCTTTTTGCTCAGACGATGTAGGGGATGTCTTTACTGGAACTTCCACCTTCATGTCACTCCTCAACGTGATTGCACTTACATTTTCCCTTGGATTTACTACCGTTTGAGAGGGTAGTTTTCCCGCATTCTGTGACTCCAACCGACTGACCGAGTTAGCCATTTGACCTATCTCATTCTCCAAACATTGAATGCTAGCCCTTCTCTCCTGTTGAAATTGTAAAGTGTTAGTGGCCAGAGATCTAACAATATCTTCTAAAGACATATCAGAGTTAGAATTTTGGCCATGTTGTTGTCTAGGAGGGTATGGCTGATTATATTGCTGGGAATTTTGCCAATTTTGATTCATAGATTGATTCACTTGTCGATTCTCATAACTAAGATTTGGATGATCCATCCATCCTTGGTTGTATGTGTTTGAATAGGGATCATAATTCCTTTGTGGTTGTCCAGGAAAGCTACCGGCTACATTTACGTGTTCAATAGATTCTTCTTGAAGTGTTGGGCACATATCAGTTGGATGGCCTACCAATGAACAAATTCCACATGCATTCACTGTTTGCACATTACCTGCAACCATTCGACAAATAAGAGTAGTTAGACTCACAAGTTGTTGTTCAATGGATGAGACATTTACCTCATTAACATATTTCGATGGTATGTCGAGTCTAGTGCCGAATTGTTGAGAATTGGCGTTTAGTTGCAATCAAGTTCCTCAAACTATCAAGGAAACTCAAAAAAAAAAAAATGACAAACAAGTTAAAACAAAACTAGAATAAGAAAAACAAATAAAATTCTATGCTAAAATTCCTAAAAAAAATAAATTGCTTAAAAACCTAGAAAATTATAATTTTTATTTTCAAAAATAAATAAAATAACTAAAGAAGCACAAAAATAAATTAACACCACTCCCCGGCAACGGCGCCAAAATTTGGTGTGCTATCGCAAGCACCCAAAAATAGTCCTTAAACCTCTAAAACTAATGTAGTAGTGGAAGTAAGGGTCGATCCCACAAAGAGTGTGTAATTCAATATTTTATGCTTCGTACAATGTTTGGGGGGTTTTTGTATGCAACAATTGTAAATAACATAATCAATAACAATGAAAATTAAATTAACGAAATCAATCAAATAACTAACCTTGGTCTAAGTCCACATCCACCATCGGAAATCCACAATTGATCATAGATACAAGGATAATTCAATTCATATTTCGAATATTCATCGTTGGAATTGATTCATATTTCTCCTTAATTTTAGTTAATTAGAAACCAGCGTTCCAATTAACCCTAATTATTAAATAACCCCAGACCAGCGCTCAAGATTCAATTTAATAACAGCTTTACACAATAGAGAAATCGATGAACTAGATAACACAAACACCAGCGGTTGCATTCAATCTATTTAAACATTCTTCTTAAGATTCAATAACCTCTATCGCAGAAAATAATCAAATCCTAGTACTTCACAAGTTAAAGGGATCAAACAATTACGGATTTGATATTTAACTTAGCGGTAGATTGTTACAATCAATAAACTAGCGGACCCTCTAGCAATTAGACGCAACAAATAATAGAAATAAATGCAGAGGAACATTCAATACTCAAAATATAAATCAAACAATAAGAAAAACCATTTAGATCTCACAATATGTGGTTCTGAGGCTTCAATTTCCTTCGACCAAGCGTAGGAGTTTAGTTACACATGATAGATCTAAGAAAAATAGAGAGAAAATAGGTTGGAGGCGTTCTGCTCCGTTCTAGGGTTTTAAAAGATGTATTTATAGTTGTTTCCATAGGTAGTTGACTTAAATTAGGAAACCAGAATTTTCGTATCGAAAATGAACCATGCGGCCGCATGGTTTAGAGGCTTGCGGCCGTAAGGAACAAATGAACTCATCCTTTAAACTCTCGGTAATGGTTTATGCGGCCGCATGGAATTAAAGGCTTGCGGCCGCATGGTTTTACGAAATTTCCTTCGAATAGTTTTCAGTGTTTTGGTCGTATCTTCCTTTCCCGATATCCAATTGAGGCGATTCAAGATGCGTTGGAAAGATAACTCAAAGGGCTACAACTTTTATGTTCAGATATGATCTTCCAATTCGATCATTTTCCATGTCGAAAATGGGTCTCAATATGAGGCTGAAAATCGGTGTATAACTTTTCGATTGGAAATTGATGTGTGATCATACTTTGACGATATTTCATCCATTTGACGTCTTCTTTCAAGCAACTGACTCTCAAATCTTCATTGTTTGGTTTGACACAACTTTTGTGTATTTGCACGCTAGTCCTTGAACTTTCATTTCCTTTCACTTTGATCCATTTTCACATATTTCTTCCAAATTACGCTATATCCATCAACTTGCCACCTAAACCAAAATATGAGAATATTAAGTACATTTAGGCATAAAATAGTCATATGAGCGCATTAAATAAAGATGCAAAATGTGTATTTTATATTCCTATCAGCAACATATTTAATTCAATTAGATTTAATAAATATGAGCTAATTGAGTAGATACCAATATTGTTATAAATAGGGGATTATGAAAACTCTAATTATGCAATATATAAAAAGATCTTTTGGTTATAGTCCCCAACACATCAAATCATACACAGTTTCCCTTCTTCCCATTTGGAAGAGAGACGATGGTCCCATTGAGGAAATAAGGTGATTTTGTTGAGGAAGATTACAAACCACACCCCTTCATTCGTGTTCATCAGTACGTGATCAATTGTCGTAGTAATTCCGTAACAGTTAATAATCGTTCATAATGGATCTAGGTATATAACCCGAATCTGTGAATCCTAATATTCTGGCATGATGTAGATCCTAGGCTTTTGGTTATTTTAATCTAGGATGTTAGCATCTAGATTTGATTTCGATTTTAGATATGATTTATATTTCTAACAAGTGGTATCAGAGCGGTCATCGTTGTTAGATTCTTAGGAATTGTGCATATTTTATTCATATGGTGTTTGGATTATTTTTCTCGAAAAGAATGTTTGAATTTTGTGAAACTCTTTAAAGTTTAAGAATAATTGATGTCATTTTTTTTCAGATTCACGGATATCTAAATTGGATTTTGATTCATAATATAATGATTGTTGGTTGTTTTTGATACATTCGTCCATTGAATCAAGTTTCAATTTTGCGAAAGAATTAAAAAAAAAAAGGAGGAAATGACGGTATTTTTTTTTGAATTATTCAGTTTGTTGAATTGTTGGACACGAAACGTGGCTGAAAGTGATGGCCACGTTTGCTTGGATTTGAGTGACCCACTGTCCTATTTAGTGGGCAAGCCCATTTGGACTTGAAAAAGGTTTAAACTTTAAAATAAATTCAAACTTTGGTTTTGATTATTTCTTTTGGATGTCTAGTATTTTTAATTAAATTGATTGAAGGAACATGTTGCCAAAGTAACCCCTGTTGTGTAGATTAGTTTGACTGAAAATACATAGATTCTTTGTGCGGAGTCATTTATGCGAACTATACTCGACCCAAATGAAGACATAGTTTGGCCAAATAACAACGCACCTACAATGATAAATGTGCGACAATTACAAAGACATTTCATGTAAACAATAGTCGGTCCAAAGAAAGGCTATTGTTTGACAGAACTGATTGTCAGTATTTGATCATTGTATTGAGATTACCACTTACAGTTAATTTATCTGTCCAAAGACTATGAATTAATGTTGTGCTAGGTATCTTGAGATGGACCCCCGATTTGGATTATTTGTGCATGTCTTATTTTTTTTCATTTTGTTCTCTATCCAGTTTCTATTGCTACTGCTACGAACGTTTCTGCCCAAGTCAATAACATCCTGATGCTGAGCGGAATGAACTTTAAGGTCTAAAAAGAAACCGTGAAGATTGTCCTCGATTGTATGGATTTGGATCGAGCACTTCGTTCAGATCGACCCACTTCTATTCCGGAAAACCCCAACGAGGTTAAAATTGAAAGGTGGAATCGCTCTAACGAATGTGCTTGATGATCATGAAACGTTCTATTCCGGAAGTGTTTCAAGGCTCTATTACTGAGAGCGAAAACTCCAAGAAGTTCCTTGAGGAAATTAAGCAATATTTTACTAAGAACGAAAAATTAAAGGCTACTAAACTTTTGGCTAAACTCGTCACGATGAAGTATAAGGGCAAAGGGAACATAAGGGAATACATCATGGAGATGTCTCATCTCTCATTGACACTCAAGTCGCTTAAGTTGGAGCTGTCTGAGGACTTGCTCGTGCACTTGGTTTTGATATCTCTTTCTGTACATTTTGGGCAATTCAAAGTGAGTTATAACACTCAGAAGGACAAATGGTCCCTCAATGAGCTTATATCTCACTGTGTACAAGAAGAAGAGAGGCAAGATCGTGATAAGACTGAGAGTGCTCACTTAGCGTCAACCTCTCAAAACAAGAAAAGGAAGAGAGCTAAGGATACTGCGGAAGGGCCTTTTAAGTAAAAGTAACAAAAGAATCAGGATAAGGAATTTTCCAACTACTTCTACAAGAAGGTGGGACACATGAAGAATGAGTGTTCCAAGTATGCTGCCGACGTGTAAAGAAAGGTATGCTTCTAACTTTAGTTTGTTCTGAAGTTAATTTAGCTTTTGTACCTAAGGATACTTGGTGGGTAGATTCTGGTGCTACTACTCACAAAAGTATGTCTATGCAGGGTTGCCTGTGGAGCCGAACACCAAGTGATACTGAAAGATTCATCTTTGTGGGCGACAATAATAAAGTTACTGTGGAGGCTATAGGGACTTTCAGATTACAATTAAAATTGGGTTTTATTTGGATTTGTTTGAGACTTTTGTTGCACCGTCCTTTAGACAGAATTTAATTTCTATTTTTAGTTTGGACAAATCAGGATTTTCTAGTTCATTTGGAAATAATAAAGTTAGTCTTTATCAAAATTAAAATTTTGTTGGTTCCGGTTATTTGATTGATAATCTCTATATGCTCGATGTTTTTAGTTCCTATAACAAAATATTGCAAACCAGTTCACGTAGTACAAAGCGAAAATTAAGTGAGAATTCTACCACCTTATGGCACACGTTTAGGTCAATTTCTAAGCAGAGAATTCAGAGGCTCGTGTTAGATGGAGTTCTTGAGCCCCTAGATTTAACAAACTTTCAAGTTTGTGTTAAGTGCATCAAGGGGAAACAAACCAATATTAGAAAATTAGGTGTCGAGAGAGCTAAGACGTCTTAGAACTAATACATACTAATATCTGAGGTCCATTTCCTACGACTTCTTGGAATGGACAACAGTACTTCATTACGTTCACAGATGATTACTTTAGATTCGGTTACCTATATTTGATACACGAGAAGTCACAATCCCTGGACGTTTTCAATTCTTTCAAAGCTGAAGTTGAACTTCAACTTGGAAAGAAAATAAAAGCTGTCAGATCTGATCGTGGTGGAGAATACTACGAAAAGTATGATAGATTGGGAGAACAACGTCCAGGACCCTTCGCTATTTTTCTCAATGAGTGTGGAATAGTTTCGCAATGCATTATGCTGGGCAAACCCAGCATGAATGGTGTTGCAGAGCGACGAAACCGAACTCTTAAGAATATGGGAAGGAGTATGATTATCCATTCCTCCTTGCCAGAGTCACTATGGGAAGAAGCTTTGAAGACTGTAGTGTACATCCTTAACAGGGTACCGAGCAAAGCAGTTGCCAAACCCCCATATGAACTTTGGACAGGCAAGAAGCCTAGCATTAGGCACTTACACATTTGGAGTTGTCCAGCTGAGGCACGGCCTTATAGGCCACATGAAAGAAAAATGGACTCAAGGACGGTTAGCTGCTATTTCGTTGGTTACGCTGAACGCTCTCGAGGATGTAAGTTTTACAATCCCACATCAAGATCCTTCTTTAAAATGGGAAATGGGAGATTCCTTGATGATATTGAGTTTGGGAGGAAGAAAACATAAGGAATGTTGTCTTTGAAGAAGAATCAGTTATTGATGGCGATCAGGTCTCTATACATATTGTTGTTCAAGATACAGTTCCGGAACTAGATGACAATGTTCAGGCTCCTATCTCTAACATTGTTCCAGACCAAGACAACAATGGGATTCTTCCTCAAGCACCACCTATAGAACAAACTCAACAACCTCAAGAAGTGTCATTGAAGAGATCCACTTAGGAGAGAAGAAATGCAATTCCAGATGATTATATCGTCTTTCTTCAAGAACATGAGGATGGTGTTGGTTTAACGGGGGATGACCCGATCAACTTCCATCAAGCCATGCACAGTTCTAACTCTCAGAAGTGGATTGATGCCATGAAGGATGAGATGAAGTCTATGGAAGACAATGGCTTTTGGGATCTCGTCGAGTTGCCTAAAGGTGTGAAGCCCATTGGTTGTAAATGGATATTTAAAACCAAGAAGGATTCTAAAGGTAATGTCAAGAGATATAATGCTCATCTAGTTGCTAAAGGCTTTACTCAAAAGGAAGGCATAGACTACAAAGAAATTTTCTTTCCGGTATCTTCGAAAGACTCTTTTAGAACAATAATGGTACTGGTGGCTCATTTTGATCGGGAGCTATATCAGATGGATGTCAAGACTGCATTTCTCAATGGAGACATTAACGAGACGATTTGCATGGTACAACCAGAAAACTTTATATCGGGAGATCCAAAGTCTATGGTCTGCAAGTTGAAAAAATCCATCTATTGTCTCAAATAGGCTTCCCGTCAATGGTATCACAAGTTCCATCAATTCATCGCCTCATACGATTTTGAGGCGAATGTTGTTGATGACTGTGTACAACACAAGTTCAATGGGAGTAAATATATCTTGTTGTTATTATATGTCGATGATATTCTGCTTGCTAGTAGCGATATAGGCTTATTGCACGAAACCAAGAAATTTCTTACGAAGAAATTTGAGATGAAACATATTGGGGACGCTTATTTTGTATTAGGTATTCAGATATTGAGAGATCGTTCTCAAGGTATTCTTAGGTTGTCACAAAAGAGCTATATCGATAAGGTTTTGAGTAGATTCGGCATGAAAGATTGTAAACCAGAAGACAGTCCCATCGCTAAAGAAGACGAGTTTAGTCTCAAATCATGCCCCAATAATGATCTTGAAAGAAAATAGATACAAAAGATTCCATATGCGTCAGTAGTAGGGAGTCTAATGTATGCTCATAGACGTTATTTTTCAGGATGCCTTGGTCTAGTGGGAGTCTTTTTTTTATGTACTATATGTTTGCTCTAGATATTGAATTGTTTATTTTTTACAGAATAAAATTGATGGTTTATGATTCTGTTTCTGAGCTTGCTTGTGTTTTCTATGTGCAATGTTCGCGTTGCATTAAGGATTTTAGAATGATCTCACTAAAGAATAAAGAAGGACCAGTTGGAAATAGGCATGTCTGAGATCACATTTCATGTAATTTCCATGCTACTCATCCATATTTGATCTATGTCATTAAGTGTATTAGTATGGTGATCATCGTGGTTTAATCACGACTGTATTGTGATAAAAGTCGCGGTGGTTCCATTATTAATATATAAGATGGACCAGATTGTTTAAAGAGAAGTCTAAGGATAAATAGACTATACAGATGTACGCTTGAGGAATTTGTAATATAATTGTTTTAGGAATAATATGTAGCCAAGTAGGAGATTGTTAGGAAAACCAATGGTTTTTCTATTTAATGGCAACATATTTAATTCAATTATATTTAATAAATATGGGATAATTGAGTAGATACCAATATTGTTATAAATAGGGGATTATGGAAACTCTAATTATGCAATATATAAAAAGATCTTTTGGTTATGGTCCCCAACATATCAAATCATACATAGTTTCCATTCTCCCCATTTGGAAGAGAGACGACGGTCCCATTGAGGAAATAAGGTGATTTGGTTGAGGAAGATCACAAACCACATCCCTTCATTCGTGTTCATTAGTACGCGATCGATTGTCATAGTAATTCCGCAACAGTTAATAATCGTTCATAATGGATCTAGATATATAACCCGTATATGTGAATCCCAATATTCTGGCATGATGTAGATCCTAGGCTTTTGGTGATTTTAATCTAGGATGTTTGCATCTAGATTTTATTTTGATTTTAGATATGATTTATATTTCTAACATAAACATCCTAGATTTTATTTCGATTTTAGATATGATTTATATTTCTAACAATCTCACCAAGCTTAAACAAACAGGAAGCATCCACGATTACCAAATGGACTTTGATCATTTGTTACATCGAGCTGGCTATTTGTCTGAAGAAGAACTAGTTGGGTGCTTTGTGAGCTGGTTAAAGGAGGCAATACAAATTGACGTGCAAGCATGTAATCCAATATCGTTGTCCACTGCTATCGGTCGTGCATGACTCTATGAGTCTCGTATGTATGACCAGCGGAAGGGAGGGTAGAACCTCCAAAGGCTCCATCCACCATGGGACATCCACCCATACCCTCAACGTCTCTTACTTGAGCTCGTAGCCCCACCATCAAGAGGTTGAGTCCGGCTGAGTTGCAAGAAAGGAGAATGCGCGGATTATGCTTCAATTGTGACGAAAAATTTTCCCCGGGCCATCGTTGCAAGAAGTTATTTTTAATAGAAGGAATTTTTCCTTCTACTGATGAGTCGTTGGATGAGACTACCATAGAGGAGGAAGCGGAAGAAGAAATTCCCAAAATTAGTTTTCATGCTATTTCAGGAAATGTAGCACCTCAGACCATGTATTTTTTTGGAAAAATTGGAGATTCGGTGGTTACAATATTTGTGGATTCCGGTAGCACTCATAACTTTTTGAATTCAAAATTAGCTACTGAAACGGGAATTTATCCTACAATGAAAGGAGAATTTTCGGTTCACATGGCGGATGGAAATAAAATGAAAAGTGAAGGATTGTGTGAAAGGCTCCCTATTTTAGTGCAAAAAATTCAATTTCACGTGGATTTCTACCTTCTACAGGTGGAAGGATGCGATGCCATGTTTCGAGCTCAATGGCTTAAAAAACTGGGCCCCAATTATTTAGGATTTCAATGAGCTATGGATGGGATTTTGGTCGGAAGGGAAAACAGTAGAGTTACGTGGGACAAGAGGGCCTAGCAACAAAATCATGGGTGATCGTGATTTAGAGGAGCAGTTGCGGAAAGGAAAAAGAGCTTTTTTATTGCAATTCAATTCCTTAAATTTGAGAGAGAAGCAAGGAGTTGCGGTAACAAATTTAAATCCAGATTTAATGGCTATTTTAAATCAATATTCTGCCATTTTTCAAGAGATTCCAGGCTTGCCACCTCAGAGATCTCAAGACCACAAAATTCGATTGGAAAAAGGAGCTAATCCAATCTCAGTCAAGCCTTATCAGTATCCCCACTACCAAAAAAATGAGATTGAAAAAATGATCAAGGGGCTATTTTCATCCGGTGTGGTAAGGCCTAACACGAGTCGAAACTCCTATCTCGTGCTATTGGTTAAGAAACAGGATGACTCTTGGAGGCTTTGTGTGGATTATCGGGCACTCAACAACATTACCATCAAGGATAAATATCCAATACCCCTGATCGATGAATTATTGGATGAATTGCATGGTGTACGATTTTTTACAAAGCTTGATTTAAGTTCGGGGTACCATCAAATCCGTATATACCCGGGAGATGTTGAGAAAACGGCTTTTCGCACACACCAAGGCCACTACGAATTTTTAGTGATGCACTTTGGTCTCACTAATGCACCGGCAACCTTCTAAAGTGTCATGAATGAGGTATTCAAGGAATTTCTTCGTAAATTCGCCTTGGTATTTTTTGACGATATTCTTATTTTTAGCAAATCTTGGGAGGATCATTTATTACATGTGGGGTGTGTGCTACATGTTTTGCAACCTAACAAGTTTTTTGTCAAGCGTGAAAAATGTCAATTTGGACAAGAAGTAGGCTACTTGGGTCACATGATTTCTCATTGTGGGGTAGCCATCGACCCAAAGAAAATTTCCTCCATGATGACGTAGCCCAAACCAACCAGCTTGAAAGGGTTGCGAGGTTTTTTGGGGCTCACCGGTTACTACTGTTCGAGTGAAATCCGCTAGCGTACAGGATCGTTGTACAAGTAATAAGATTTATGAGTTAAGAGTATCGTTTCCATGAGGAATAAGGTCTGATTTGTAGTTCAATAGCTACTATTAAATTCAAAGTGCAATGAAATCAAAAGATATGATTTGTGTGTAATCTATACTAATCCTAAACTAACAAAGCAAATAAAGTGTTTATCTAATATGTAAATGTTTATATTGGAATCATGAATCCCCCTATTGCCATTTAATTCAGTTCTTAATTTGTAATCTAGTAAATTCGTGCATTCAAGACAATCGATAATCCACTTTTATTCAATATTCTTTTCCAAGATATATTAAACATATGTTTAACACGACCCGATCCTATTCCTAGTCCGAATTCATATGAAAAACATGCATTGAATCAAAGGATTTATCACACATGATTGCCATGCCATATATATTATTCCTGATACGTATTGTCCATGTGTTGATTTTGCCGCGTTCTAGATTTATTGTGAATATTCCTACACTACAACAAACAACTTACTGTCTAATTGGTGATTAAGCAATCAAATAGTTCAATTGGAATGTAAAACCAATCAAGAAAAGTCCAGAAATACGAAACTAATTATCTTGAATTAAAATAAACAAACAATAGGGTTCATCATTCTTCCAATACAATGAAAAACTTAGCCCAGCATATTAATATGAAAATTACACAGAAAATAAAAGGAAGTCATCACCCGAATCCTATAAATAAGAAGAAAATCTAGAAATTTTCACTTCAAGCTTTCGAAATCGGATCCAAATGGTGAATTCCCCATTCTTCAATGTAAGTTTTCTCTCTTTTTTTTTTATTCAAAATACGGCTCTCCCCTCAAAACCCCGAAAATACTCTTTTATACAAACCCTAGAAACTCCCAAAACAAGATAAGGAAACAAATCCTTTTTTCTCGTTCTGGCTTGAGGTGCAAGCCTAGTAGAAAATAAGGCGTGCACCTTAGCCATTTGTCAAGCCTCAGTCGAAGCATTTAGGTGGTGAGGTGCGCACCTCTCCTGCAGGCGAGGGCGAGCGCCTTGTCTAATTTTCGATAGCTGAACAGTTCTCAATATTTTGTCATAACTTTCTCTCTTGATATTTGATTGAAGTGATTAAAAATGAATTGGAAAGCTAACTCGGAGTGCTACAACTCTTATAGAAATATTATTTTTCCAATTCAAAATTTTTCTATGCGAAAATTGGGTCTCAATGTGAGTTTGGAAATTCGAAACATAACTTTTTCGGCTGGAAGTTGATATGTGATAATATTTGGATTAAATTTCATCCATTTGGCTTCTTTCCTCGTCCAATTGATGACTAAAACTCTCAATCTTCATCTCAAGGTATGATGTAACTTTTAAGTATTTGTATTTTCGTCCCCAAACTTTGTATTTGATACAATTGAGACATTTTCTACTATCTTTGCATTTTTTTTCTCCAATTCTTGATCAAACATTGAGTTTTACCTATAATATGAAATATAACACAAGTTAGGTTGTAGTTTATCCAAAGGACAGTAAAATATCATCATTTAGACCTCAAATAAGTGTAGAGACTACAGTTATCACACCTCCAAACTTGATTCTTTGTTTGTCCTCAAACAAAACTCAAACCTAACAAACATATAAACACACAATGCTAATTACCTAATTGGTGGCCAGTTAATCAAGTAAAGCAAAGAAATTAGATAGCTGACCTGGCTTCTTATTTCAGGATTGAAATCATAATATCATATCTATGTACATCTTCAAAATCACGATACAGATATTAAAATTTACTTCTCCAATGTAAAATCGATGTGGCAAGAATTAAAATTTGCCTTTTTTAGCCAAGCTCTACATGGCAAGAATCTAGCATTATCTACATATGAGAAGGAAATGTTAGCCTTGGTTAAGGCGATCCAAAAATGGCGTCCATATCTTTTAGGAACCAAATTTATTGTTAGGACAGACCAAAAAAGCTTGCAATTTCTATTGGGTCAACCCATTACCACGGCAGCTCAACAAAAATGGTTGGTAAAGCTCTTGGGATTTGATTTTCAAATTCACTACAAAAAAGGCAAGGAAAATTCAGCCACAGATGCCCTTTCCCAAAAATTTGAAATTCATGCAATATCTTCTCCTATTCCTAATTGGGTAGATCCCATAAAATCAAAAATTTCAGCTAATCCCCAGTTGCAGGATTTGGTGGAGAAAATCAAGGAAGGGGAAGCATTGGGACCATGGCTATTCAAGGGAGGATTGATTTTCTTTAAGGATCGTATTTATCTCTTGCCCACATCCGAATTGATTATTCCTATAATCAAGGAATTCCATTCCAACACGCATGAAGGGCTCCACAAATCTCTCCACAGAATCAAATCAGTCTTTTATTGGAAAGGCATGAAGGGGTACGTACGAAAATTTATCCAAGAGTGCGATGATTGTCAAAAAAATAAGATAGACCAGGTCAAGCCAGCAGGTTTACTCAGCCCCCTCCCAATTTCGCCGTGTGTGGACAAATATTTCCATAGATTTTATAGAAGGCTTGCCAACATCTAGGGGCAACTATACCATTTTTGTGGTTGTCGACCGATTATCTAAATATAGCCATTTTATTCCCATTAGACACTTTTATACGACCACCATAGTTGCCCAAACATTTTTTGACCACATATTCAAGCTTCATGGCATGCCCGAGTCTATTGTGTGTGATCATGACCCAGTATTCACAAGTTCCTTTCGGAAGAATTTGTTCCTGTTAAATTCAATTTTAGCTCAGCATATCACCCACAAACAAACGGCCAAACCGAAGTGGTCAACAAGACATTGGAGATGTACTTGCAGTGTTTTACAAGTTCTAAGCCTAAAGAGTGGGTGATTTGGCTTCCGTGGGCGGAATATTGTTACAATACAAGCATCCACTCTTCTACCAAAAAGACTCCATTCGAAATTATCTATGGACGTGAACCTTCCACTTTACTTGCCTATGTTCATGGCACTTCACGTGTGGAATCTGTTGACAAATTTTTACTTGAAAGGAATGTGGTGATTAAAGATGTCAAAGCTAATTTGAAAATTGCACAGGAGCGAATGAGGAAATATTATGATGAAAAATGAATGGATAGGAGTTTTCAAGTACGCGAATTTGTCTACCTAAATTGCGCCCATATCGACAACTTTCATTGGCTCAACGAAAAAATTTCAAGCTTAGTCCCAAATTTTTTGGTCCATTTAAAATCTTATCTAAAATTGGCACCGTTGCATGAAAATTGGAGTTACCCCTTGAATCTAAATTACATCTAGTTTTCTATGTTTCTCTGCTTAAAAAGAGGATCGGAGATCAAGAGAAAATCTCTCCCACTCTACCGGAATTACCAGTAGAATTGGCAACCCACTAACTTCCTCAAGCCATTATGGAAACTCGCAAAAAAGGAGGAAAAACTGAAGCTCTTGTCCATTGGCAAAATCTCTCTCATACTGAGGTCACATGGGAGAATGTGGCAGAATTGAAGACACGTTTTTTCCTTGAGGACAAGGAAATTTTTAAGGAGGGAAGAGTTGTCAGGGACCAAGAATCGTGGGACGGGAGTGATTGCTGCTTACCATCAATAATTAAATTGGTTATTTCCTTTCAATAAAATTGTGCTAAAATTATGCGATTGTAATTTTCTTTTTAAGAATGGTTTATTGCCTATTCCATCGTAAGCTATTCGGCTATTTAATAGCTTGAGGCCAAGAATGAAAAAGATCATCAATATTACCTTCAACCTTGTGTTGAATTGGAGTTGTGGTTTTTCTCGAATTAAACCAGCTTAGGAGGCCTAGGATCCCTCGAAGTGTCCTACAAAATTCCATCATAGGAAGAGCACACAAAGGACGATCCTTGTTCTCTACCCATTCATAAACCCATTACGAGGTCACAAACTCTGGCACGTAACATTTTCCACGGGAAATGGAATTTTTTTTCCATTTTCCAACTTTTGTAGTGTTTGATAGGCAAGATTTTCCCGAGAAAATATTTTTCAACTTTCCAAATTTTCCACCTTTTTGAGGAAAATAAATTCTTGATGTTTTGGTGGGTAAATATTTTCTAGGTTCTTTTTTTTTTTTTTTTGGCAATTGGAAAAAATTCTAGACAATGGTAAAAAAAAATTCACTTTTATTGACAATTTTCATGAAAAACAAAGCTAAATGAATGGTATTCGGTATGATTAATTTTTTTGGCAATTGGAACAAATTCTAGACCCAATGGTAGAAAATATTATCACTTTAATGGATAATTTTCATAAAAAACGAAGTCAAACGGATACCAAACTTTCAACATTTTCATGAAAAATTATACCAATCAAATACAATTAATTACAATTCCCAATAAAACAATTTTTAGACAAATCATTCCCTGTAAAATATTTTATTTCCACCCATTTTCCACCTTTGCCATCAAACGGACCCTAAGCTCCTTTTATTATATTAGAAAAGTCAATCTCGGGGTAAAAAGGTAATTTTCATTTTGAAGAAGAAGGAACCATATATCCTTTCATTTTACTGTGGTAATTTTGGGTGGTCGTCTTCTCCTAAGCCTAAGTCAACGATTTTGATAGATTATTGAGTAGCAAACTATATTTTTTAGCCTCCTCCAATTCAATTCAACCCGTAATTATCTCAATTTTATTAGGCTTTTTAGCCAAATATTTGCTTATATTATGTGTTGTTAATTTTAATCTCTTCAATTAGAATTATGGTTGTTATACGTCGTTTTATTTTTCGTCAACATCTGAAACTAAGAGTCTTGAATCAAAGGCTACTGAAGGAAATGTTGGAATGGTTAAAGGAACTTTTAAAGTCAAAGAAAAATAAAAATGTTTCCGACGAGCCCTACGAACCAAATGTTAAACTTATTTCTTAGATTTTTTTTCTATTTATTATGTTGATTTCTTATAATTATTTTGACATTTTAAGAATTGTTTGTCCAAATAACAAACTTGATATTGATTTTTATCCACATTATGTGGTTGTAATATATTTTTACACATATAATAAATTTTTCTCGGTAGCCTGCAAGTATATTCTCTATCTTCATTGAGTGTTGAATGCGTAAAGATTTGTCTTATTTATGAACTTCATTGAGGCAAAGAAATCATTGAGTTTTTCTCACTTTGAAAGGTTTGTTATTTATAAATGCTAGAAATTGGTTTAGAAGATTGAAAAATTTAGTTAAGTGTCAAAATCTTGGAAAAGTGACTTTCATGTCAACTTCAGTCAAATATTCGGACTTGGTCCGATGGTCAGATTACAAATGACTAATTTGTTCTACTAGTTGAGTAGATCGTTTGTGGTATATTTGGAATCTCAAAACCAATTTCGGATGAATGAGAAATTACGGTCCAAAGTTGGGAAGAAAATAGAGGAAACTATCGAATATTTGCCTAAGTGTGTTGCTTGCTTGACGCTGGACTGTCACTCGAGTGACAGGCTAGAGACGAAATCACTATTTTATCACTTGAGCGCCATGGTGACATGCTATCAATAACGAATGGTGCGACCTATGGTAAGAGTTGCTGAGTTTGGAGCGTGACACTTCATTCACAACCCCTCATCCTCTATATATAGGACCTCTTGGACGTCCATTAGGCATCCCATACCATATTTGCATTGAGCATTACATAAAAACTCTTGCAAATCACTTCCAAATTTATTCAAAATCATTTTCTTCTTTATAGAGAGAAACTCCGTCGAAAGTTCACCGTAACTTGTGGTTTGAGGTGCTTCTACCACAAGTTGAATCTGTTTTATCTTGAGAGACAAGTGGCGTGAACCATGAGCACCATTGCGGAGCAATTTTGTCTTAAAAAAAGAGTGAAAATCACTTGCCTAGGATTGTTCTTCTTTTTCTTTTTCTTCTTTATTTCTTGGCTGCCCTTTGTTTTCATTTGTAGTTTTTATACTACATTTCAAATCACCTTTTTAAATTGTTTAGTCACGTTCTTGCGGATTAGACTTTACTTTTTATTTGTTCGATATACAATAACCATTTCACCCGCACTTATATTTAGCCCGCGTCGTCGACAATCTTAAGACAAAAATTTGTGTTTGTGGTTGTTGTTAATTTTTTCTCTTCATCTTTTGGAATACACATTCGTGTGATATTCACTTCTTTTAATTCATTGCGTTAAACTTCTGTTTGTGTAATAGAAATGGCCACTATTGAGGCTACTTCGAGTCAAAATGGTTCAAACAATGTAATTCTGCCATTGGCTATACCACTTCAAAATACTGTAATCCCGCATAGGGAAAAAGCGAAAAAGTTTGAAGATGCTACAACTATGGAAAGGCCGGACATTGCTCAAGCAAATGTCGAAAACTAAAGAAAAATGCATATGCTAACATAGTTGAAAGAGACACCCTTTCTGAAGGGATGCAAGAGATGAATTTATCTATAGGTGTTTCTGAGTGAAACCTCATTGGAAACTCAAGGGAATGGTGGGTTGACACTGATGCTAACCGCTATGTGTGTGTAAATAAGGCGATGTTCTCAAAATTGTATGGAGAACAACTCTTCATGGGGAACTCTACAAGTTCCAAAGTTGAAGGACAAGGGAATGTCACTTTGAAGATGACATTTGGCAAAGAACTTGTTCACCAACAACGTCCTACATGTGCCAAACATACAGAAAAATCTAGTGTCCGGATCTCTACTTAGTAAAAATGGCTTTGACATTATATTTGTATCCGATAAATTTGTACTCACTAAGAATCATATGTATGTAGGAAATGGATACACGTGTGATGGAATGTTTAAAATGAACATTCTTACTATTGTACCAAGGCAAAGCATTATGAATAAAATCTAAATTCTGTTTATATGCTTGAGTTGTCTTCTTTGTGACATAGTCGATTGGGACATGTGAATTATAAATCTTTGCACAAACTTAGGACTCAAAGTTTAATTCCAGTGCTTAAGATTGATCCTAATCATAAATATGAAGTGTGTAGCGCCCCGAGTTCTGTTAACCCGGATTGCCACGTCATCGTCTTTTGCCCTAATTTTGTCAATCAATTTTGCGAAAATAACCTAATTTTTAAAATCACATTTGCAATTGAAAACTACGTCGGCAATTAAAATACATAGGATAATTGTTCAAAATTTAAATATCATGTTTTGGAATAGTGGAAATGAAAATACGTTAACAATGTTTCAATACATAAATTGGGAAATTTAATAATTTCGATAATCAAATTCTTTTATGCCACCACTGCCGGATCAATCTCAATCGCCTTCGAAGTCTGCAAATATTGTTAAAATAGCAGAATGAGTATTTCGAAAAAATACTCAGTAGACTCATCGCCGATAATTAATTTACAGAATAATTGAATATACACTTATGCAATATACAACGTGATATCATCTTTGGTTCATTTTCTTGAAAATCATAGGCTCTTTAAAAACATGGGCTGTGGGTAGTCTTTCTTTCTTGTGCGGATGAAGCACATAAGTTATGCATAACATTCTCTTCTTATCTCATAAGAGATTCTTTCTTTCTTTCTCATGCAATTAAGCATATAAGTTATGGCAAGCATAACAATATCATATATCTCATATGACACATTCTCATCCTATGCATAAAGCATATAAATCACGTAATTCACATAAAACATGCAATTATAATTTAAAACTAATTAATGGTGGCGAGTCTACCTCAAAATCTCGAGTTTCGTGAAAATGGTGCGAGAAGTAACTTCAATCTCCTAATTGTCCGTTCGTTTCGTCTAGCCAATAGAAAATAAGTTTGAATCAGTATTTCGAAACTTTAAAGTTTTAAAGCGTTTAAATAAAGTTTGGGACTTAATTGAAAATTTTGGGAATTGAAATAAATGACTTAAAATGATAAAGTAAAGTTTAGGGGCTAAATTGGAAATTCATTAAAGCTGAAAATAAAAGTTGAAAGCTGAAATAATAACTTTTCAAAGTCTGGGGACTAAACTGTAAATCCTTTGAAGCTGAAAATGAAAGTTAAAAGCTGAAATAATTACTTTTAATAGTTAGGGGTTAAACTATAAAGATAATAAAGCTGAAAATAAAACTAAAGGGCTGAAATTAAACATTTTCATTATTTAAGGACTTAATTGAAAATCTGCTGAAACTGAAAATAATATTTATAAACTTGAGGATTAAATTAAACATTATCTAAAACTGAAAATAAAATTAAGGGACTGAAATTAAAACACTTAAACTTAAGGCTAAACTAAAAACAATTTAGGGACTAATTTAAAACAATATATAACTTGGGGGCTAAAACATAACTTTTAGAAATTAAAAATCAAAATAAAATCAAATTAAAATAAAATCAAAACCTAAATTAAAATCAATCTCATTTTTTTTTCTCTCTCTCTCTCTCTCTCTCTCTCATTACAGAGAGAGAGAGAGAGCGAGCGACGGGGAAGGGGCTTCGCCCCTTCCTCCGATTCCACCACCGGCGAACGGTGGCAGCGCCACCGTCGTGGTGGCGCCGGAGTGTGGGGGTGGCGATTGGGGGTTTTTGGGACGCGATTCGAGGCTAACATCGAAGCTTGGTGGCTCGATTCATTTCGGGTAAGAGGTAAGTTTTTATGGGTTTTCTATTTTCTTGATTCTGGTAGTTGATTGGGGTTGATTTGTGGTGAAATAAGGGCTGCTTGGTGTTGATTTTGGGTTGTAGGTGGTCGGAGGTCTCGGTTTTGAAGTTGTTGGTGGCGGGTTTGGTGCTTAGTTTTTGGTCAGTGTAGTTAGGGTCTCGATTTTGGAAATCAGTGTTGAGGTTGGTGGAGTTGGCTATGGTGTTGGGTTTGGTGGTTTCGGTTTGGCAGTGGTGTGCTTGCAGCTGGGATTTGGGTGAAATGCTCGTGTGGTGATGGTGGAATGGGTGGAGTCTGCTGGTGAAGGTGGTTCTGCAGTTTGGGTTCTGTTGGAGCTTTCAAAATGGTGGTATCTGCTGGTGAAGGTGGTTCTGCAGTTTGGGTTCTGTTGGTGATTGAATTTGCAGTGTCGTGAGTGATGGTTTGCAGTGACTGGTTGGTGGTTTCAGGTGGTGTTGATGAAAGGGCTGCATCTCGGTGTTGAGTGTTGGTGAGGAGATGGAGGCTGCAGCTTGGGTTTTGGGGTGTTCTGGTGGAATGGATTGAGATTGGCTGTTGATGGTGAATGGGTTTTGGGGTGTTCTACTGGAATGGATTGAGATTGGCTGTTGATGGTGAATGGTATTGTGAGCTGCATTGTCTTGATGATTACACTGTTGATGCTAGAAATGGATTTTCTAGCATCAATGGTTTCTCACATTGGGAATAGAGAGAATGTTGGAGAGATAGACAAGTTTTTCTTACCAAATGGATTTTGTTGGATGCGTGAATTTTGGAGGAGAGGGGGAATGAGGTGATGGTAAATAAAATAAGAAATGTTAGGGCACAAATCCCTATGTGCCACTTGGGCCAATTGGGTTACAAGGAATCCTAAATGGATTGGTCCTAAACATCATGTTTGGGCCGACATAATTGGACTTAATTGTAATGGACTAAAATAAATTGGGCTAAAAGAATTAAAATTAAATCGGGCTTATGATTGGACCATAAATGTTAAATTTTAACAATTGGGCTTGAATTTAATAAAAATTGGATATAAATAAAATAATTCGAAATTGATAATACAATTATTATTCGGGATTGGATTCAATCGAATATATTTGAATTCGTTTTTATAACGGCTAGACGAACGCGTTTCTCTAGAAAATTAGGGTTACGTTTTAGCGACACGTTTTTCGAAAAAATTAATTTATATAATTTAAAAGTTCGCGGTCGCTACAAAGTGTCTGTTGAAGTAAAATTAGCTAAAACACCGGCTAAAAAACCGTTCCAGTCGTTTCAAAGGAACACCACACCTTTAGAGCTAATACATAGCGACATTTGTGATTTAAAATATGTTCAAAATAAATGTGATAAGAAATACGTTGTTATTTTCATTGATAATTGTACAAAGTATTGTTATGTCTTACTTTTAAGAAGTAAAGACGAGGCATTGAATGCCTTTAAGCATTATAAGGCGAAAGTTGAAACTTAACTTGGTAAACGAATAAAGAATATTCGTAGTGATAGAGGAGGTGAATATGGGGCACCGTTTGAAGAATTATGTTCCGAACATGGAATTATTAATCAAACAATGGCACCATACTCTCCTCAATCTAATGGTGTTTCTGAATGCAAAAATTGAACTCTTAAGGAAATGATGAACGCCATGTTATTGAGTTCGAGGTTGGCTCAGAACTTGTGGGGGGAATCTATTTTAATGGTAAATAGTATTCTTAATAGGATACCCTTTAAGAAAATGAAAGAGACTCCATATGAATTATGGAAAGGTCATCCTCCTTCCTACCAACACTTGAAAGTGTTGGGGTGTTTGGCTAAGGTTAAAATCCCTAAGCCTAAGCAAGTGAAGATTGGTCCCAAAATCATTGATTGCATATTTATTGGATATGCCAATAATAGCAGTGCATATCGATTCATTGTACACAAATCCAAAATTCAAGATATACATAAGGGAACCATAATTGAATCGAGAAATGCATCATTTTTCGAGAATATTTTTCATGTAAAAACATGGAAAATGTAAGTTCAAATAAAAGAAAGCAATCCAAATACTTTCAATGAAGCCATCAATAGTGAGATGGATTCGATAATGCAAAACCATACTAGGGAGTTGATTAATTTACCTTCCAAAATAAGCCTTTAGGATGTAAATGGATTTTTAAAAAGAAACTTAAACCGAATGAATCTATTGATAAATATAAGGCTAGATTGGTTGCCAAAGGATATAAGCAAAAGGATGGACTTGACTTTTTTGATACCTACTCACCTGTGACTAGAATCACTTTGATACGGTTGTTAATTGTAATTGCAGCAATACACAACCTTGAGATTCATCAAATGGATGTGAAAATGATATTGTTGAATGGTGAGTTAGAAGAAGAGATATACGTGTAACAACATGAAGGGTTCGTCTCTCCTAATCACAAATACAAGTTTTGTAAACTTGTTAAGTCCTTGTATGGATTGAAACAAGCTCATAGACAATGGCATCTAAATTTTTACAAAAAAAATGTTGTCAAACGGATTCCAGATAAACGAATGTAACAAGTGTGTATACATTAAACATATACCAAATGCCTATGTGATTGTGTGTCTATATGTAGACGACATGTTGATAATGACAAATAGTCACGAACAAATGCTAAACACCAAGAGAATGCTGACGAAGCAGTTTGATATGAAAGATATGTATGTCTCTAACGTGATATTAGGGATTAAGATCTCTACAACATGGAAAGAAATCGTACTTTTCCAATCTCATTACATTGAGAGTGTACTAAAGAAGTATAATATACTAGAGGAAAGTCCTGCGAAAGTCTCTACTAACCCAAGTTTACACATAGTAAAAAATACGGGTGAATGTGTCTCACAACTAAAGTATTCACAAGTTATAGGCAGTCTAATGTATATTACGAACTGCACTCGATCGGATATACCACATGCTCTGAATAAACTCAGTAGATTCACAAGTAATCCAAGCCATGATCATTTGATGGTTTTAACAAGGGTTCTTAGGTACTTAAAGTATACCTTAACCTATCGATTACATTTTTCATAATATCTTGCGGTATTGGAAGGATATTGTGTTACGAATTGGATATCCAACATGAAGGATTCCAAGTCTACCAGTGGTTATGTATTTATCATTGGTGGATGCTATATCATGGAAATTGACAAAGCAAACATCTATAGCTCGATCAACAACGGAATCAAAGTTTATTGCTTTGGATAAACCTAGAGAAGAGGCAGAATGACTTCGTAATTTTTTGGAAGATATTCCATGTTGGCTCAAGCCAATATCTGCAATAAGTATATACTGTGATAGTCAATCGGCTATTGGAAGGGCTCAAAGCAGCATGTATAATGGTAAATCTAGACATAATACCATTAAGTAACTAATCTCTAATGGCATCATCTCCATTAGATTATGTAAAATCAAAGGAGAACATTGCGGATCCACTTACGGAATGTTTGCCTAGAGATCAAATACGTTGCGTATCAAAAGGAATTTGATTAAAGCCTACTACGTAAGGATCTTTGTTATGGTAACCCTATCCTGTTGACTAGAGATCCTAAGATCTTGGTTCAAATGGACAACTAAGTTATGAAGATTCAATAAAGCAATTACGAAATTATTTCCTAACTCATTCCTATGATATTAAAGTGTTTTCTACTGAATAATTAGAGGTTAAGATACTCTTTTAATGATTCATATATCTTGATTAAGTCAAGTGGAGTAGGGCAAAATACTCTTAATAGGAAGTCACATATGTAAGTGTGAAGTGGAGCCACTTCAATGAGAATTGCTCAAAGCTACAATTCTCTAAATACTTATGAAACCCAAAGGTGGTTCAGGGCCAAAATGAACCAAGTCATGAGAACTATGAACGAATTTGGGAAGATATCTGTGTGAGTATTATTGTCTTAGCTTACATTAATGGCTGAATGGTTCAAGTGATGATCACCAATTAACAAAGTAAGTCCAATAGTATTTCACTAAGAGAGGTTCAAAGTCGAAAGCTACCTTACCTGATACAGTATTTTTCCACCCTCTCTCTACATTGCATCATAATTTCGTATTGCATATACATGTTCGAATTTTCATTCACGTGGGAGATTGTTGGAAATTGGTTTAGAAGATCAAAGATTTTGGTTAGTGTCAAAACCTTAGAAAAGTGACTTTCGTGTCCATTTCGACCAAATATTCGGACATGGTGCATTGGTCAAATTACAAATGTAATAGACCAATTTGTTCTACTCGTCGAGTAGATCGTTTGGTATATTTGGAATCTCAAAACCAATTCCGGATGAATGAGAGTTTGGAAGAAAATAGAGAAAACTATCGAATATTTGCCTAAATGTGTCACTCGCGTGACGCAGGACTATCTCTCAAGCGACAGGCTAACGATAAAATCACCATTTTATTGCTCGAGCGAGACATGGCAACAGTCTAGCGACATTGAATAGTGCGACTTTGACATGAGTTTTTGAGTTTGGGGCGCGACACTTTATTTACAACCCCTCATCTTCTATATATAGGACGGACCCCTTGGATGTCCATTAGGCATCCCATACCATATTTACATTGAGTATTGCATAAAAACTCTAGCAAATCACTTCTAAATTCATTCAAAACTGTTTTCTTCTTTGTATAGAGAAATTCTGTCGAAAGTTAGTCGTAACTTGTGGTTTGAAGTGCTTTTACCACAAGTTAAATCCGTTGTGTCTTGAAAGATAAGTACCGTAAACCGTGAGCAGCGTTGCAGGGCAATTTTGCTTTAAGGAAAGAGTGAAAATCACTTACCTCAGATTGTTCTTCTTTTTCTTCTTCTTTATTTCTTGGTTGCCCTTTGTTTTCATTTGTAGTGTTCATACTACATTTCCAATCACCTTTTTATATTGTTTAGTCACGCCCTTGCGGATTAAACTTTGCTTTTTGTTTGTTCTATACAACAACCCTTTCACCCGCACTTATATTTAGCCCACTTTGCCAACAATAAATAAGTCATTTGAAATGGTTGATTTATATTTAATATGCAAAATCACAGGTTAAGTACTTAGTGCTCTTGTCAAGTTAGAATTTGAAGCAGACCTATTTTAATTTTGTTAAACTAGCTAAATATTTCGAATTTTATGCTTCTTGTATACTATATGTGCATCTCATAGAATAAGCTTTATATGCATATAACATCATAGTAGCGGGCAAGGATGACTGATAAATGTATTTTATGCACTTATTTAGGCCAACATGGATGTTCGTGAGTATTTTTAGGAACTTATAGCTTAATCTCGTGTAAATATGATTTGTTTAGGTGAAACTCGATGTAGGAAGTGATTTTGGAGAAATTGAACAAAAATCGAGCTAAAATGATTGATATTGTGCTTAATTCTGAGATTGAGGATCAATTGAAAGTGTTTTGGAAGATCAAGGGCTTAGATTACAGTTAAAAAGGATGCAAGCTGACAAAAGGAGAGAAACGAAGGAGCAACTTACACCTAATCAGTTGTTGAAGCCCGTGGTCACAATGAAATCACCCATGTGACCACAAGGCTGTATTTTGGAAAACCCTTGACAAAACATACTGTCTGCAATCTCATGCGGTCACATGGCACATTTCCGAGAGAGATTCTGTATTCTTTTCTGATTTCGTGTATTCTTGGAAAAGTAATTTTGGCCACGTTTAACCTACTTAGAACCTCTAATTTCGAAACTCTTCATACTGTATCGTGGAGCACAAGGCTAGCAAAGGAAAAAAAGGCAAAACAACGTCAAGAGATTGAAGATTTAAGGGTTGAAATTAAAGATTCAAAGCAAGAAATTAGTTTTACATCTTTTTCATTCATTTATACATTCCTGGTGATAGTTTCTGATTCTCTTGTTGTAATCTCATTATAGATATGCTAAGCTAAACATTCTAGGGTTGGGATGAGGATGAAACCTTTTGTTTTTCTATTTTAATTCAAAACCATTTATTTAGTTTATTTGTGTTAAATGATTGATATTGCATGCTTAATTCATTATTTGAATGCTTGATCATCATGTATATAATAAGTTGCTTGTTTTGTTTTCGAGACATCTGAAATAAGTTTAGAACACTGTAATATCAATACAAGGCTCAATAAACATTAGGAACAATAGTTTACGACTTGTGCAATCACATACATAATCGTGTATATGAATGCATTATTTCACATATGAATTCGAGATAGGGATATTACATGGTCATGCTTAGGAATATGTTTGACTTACATCAAGAGAGATAGTTGGATAAAATTGGATTACTGATTGTCAATGATACACAATTTATATTAGATAACATTGGTTGAGAGTTGAAATGAGAGAACGATAGGTAGATTCGAAATCTCAACACATATTTTTCACATATGGTTTTCATACAACTTTAGATAATAATTAGAACAATAATAGTGCTTAACCAAACACAATTCAAATAATCTACTTTGTTAAGGTTACATTGGGTTCGATAACGAATTGATGCAATTCAATTTAAATCATATGACAATACTCTTACTTCTAAGCTATTACTTGTCAGCAATTTCGTACACTTGTAAAAATTCACCGAACAAATTCTTGGCACCGTTGCCGGGGAATAAAGTTTTAAATTGTATTTGTGGATTTGTAACTAGATTTCAATTTCTATTGTTGTAGTTAGCTGTTCATCAAATACTTGATCTCTTGTGTCTTGTACTCTTTTTAGGTGTTATCTCACAGTTTATGTAAGACTTTAAAAAACTTGAGCTTGAATAGTTAGATTTGAGATCAAAAGATCCTTAGACGAAAGAGAATAGAACATAGATTTGCAAGGGAAAGAGAACGAGAGTTCAAAAATAATTGAAATCGATTGGCAGATGCTCAACATGAAAATCTCGAGTATTTTGCATGAACTAGCTCAACATGATGACAGAGAATGAGATGTCGGGCTGAGTAATAGAGAGGTATAGAAGCCAACCTACTAACCGACGATAAAATACCATCATCAAGAGCAAGCTTCAAATTCTGATCCATAGGAAATTTGGTAGGTCATGATCCCAAATTGCCAGAGTCGACAAGAATATCTAATGCATTCGTTGATTGATAAATATTCCAAGTGGTGACCGAGGGACTTCAAGGCCAAGAATATACTTCATGGTACCTAAATCCTTGATTTCAAAACGATCATCAAGGGATTTTTTTAGAACAGTGATGACAGAGAGGTCATTTCCTACAACCAAAATGTCGCCAACATAAACTAGAACCTTATTAAAATATTAGCTAATAGTCCGAGTAAAAATTGAGTGATCAACTGCAAATTGAGTGAAGCTATCAGATAACAATACAAAGGAGAGTTTCGAGCACCAATTATGAGACTCCTATTTAAGACCATAAAGAGACTTGAGTAATCGGCAAACACAAGTCTTCCCTGTCGGCCATAACCGAGAGTAAATGTCATATAGACATCCTTCTCTAAATCACCTTAAAGGAAGGCATTATCGATGTCAAGTTGATGAAGATGCCAATTACGGACTACAGCAATGGTCAATATACAACAAACATTAACAAGTTTGGCCACGGGGGCAAAATTGTCATAATAATCAAGACCTTCGACCTGAGTGTAGCCCTTGGCCACTAACCGAGCTTTATAGCGTTCAATGGAATATGAAAATTAGTTACTCATAATGTAAAAATAAACTCAAGAAATTGTCTTTGAATACATCACCAGATTCTTTGAATAAAGATGTAGAAAATAATTTCTTCATCTTCCAATCAATGCTTTAAACTTGACTTCCTTGATGATTTCCTCATTTGAATTTTACTCTTCAATTTCTCGTTGTATATTTGTTTTATCAATCTTAGGAACCCTATAAAAGTGCCTCATTTCTTCTATTTATGCTCATCTACACGTTTCCCCAATTTTGGAATTTTTCTGGGTTTTTCGCGTCGAGATGCTATGATGTAGATCCGAGCAGTGCCTAAGCGCAATGAGTAATCACAGTGCCTGGGCGCTAGGACTCACTGTTCCAAACTCAACGTCTTCTTCAATATTTTTTTCATAATATTTTATCCCGATATTTGATTAAAACGATTCAAAATGTGTTGGAAAGATAACTCAAAGGGCTACAACTTTTCTAAATATAGCTCTTTTCCATTCGAACATTTACTAGGCCAAAAATGAGTCTCAATCTCCAACTAAAATTTGGACACCCTTATGCGGTTGAAAAACTGATTTGTGAAAATATTTTGGCCATATTATCACTCGTTTTGACTTTTAATTGTATCCAATTTACCCCTAGAATTCTCAAATCTTCATTGTGATCTTTGACATAAATTTTGAGTATTTGCACTTTAGCCCCCAAACTTTGGATCTTACCCTTTTCGCCAATTTTCACTTTTTTTCAATTCCACTTCCAGTCATCGAATTTCACCTAAGAACTCATTATATAATAAGTTAGGCTATAATTCCATTAAAAGAATTACAAAATGTCAATATTTTAGAGCCCGAATAAGTGTATAAAATACGCTTATCGGTCACCAATGAGGATATCCCAAAATTTCAAAACACTTGTTACGAGTATGACCTAGTTACTGCACTCTTACAGATAGGCATCTCAACAGGCTAGACCTGGTTGCGATGAGTATTAGGCTCATGTGGAGGGTGAGTAAAAAGGACTGAAATCTCTGGGCGAGAAGCGGGTAGCTGAACCAAATGTTGTGTTTCTTCTTGATGCAAGACGGCATAGCAACAACTGATTGATGAGAGTGGGTCTGTGGCCAAAATATGTGACTGAAGCTATTGGAAGCTATCATTTATGGCCCTGAAAAATTGGTAAATTCGATTGGATTCTTGGATTTCAAAGAGGATTCAGATGCGCCGCAGGGATTTAGATGCGAAACCATAGATCGTTCGGTGTATCGCAGTATATGAGTTTGACTATGAGTGATCGATCGATGTAATTTAAGAGCCAAGACCTTATCATTTCACATTTTTTGTAAAGGAGAGCGGCAGTGGTGTCATTGGCTGGACGTTTAATGGTGTCGAGAACTAAACCTAGTTTATTCTTGGCGTTCAGGGCATGGGTTATTGCCAAGCGCCAAGCACGGTAATTGTCACCAATGAGAGGTTTAATGAATACAGGACGTATAGAGAGGAGGCATCAATGAGAGATTTGGTATAATTAGAGGTGGCTATAGGGTCAACTGAAATTTGCCATGGTAAAGGTATAAGTCATTTAAACCTTCAGCTCTAATACCATGTTAAGTTTCACTATGTGAATGAAGAATTAATTTTCATTGATATGAATGAACGTGTTACAGCTCTTTATAGTACAAAAATTTCTCTATTACTATAGCCATTATCCCTTATTTTCAAAATATATTTTTTATCTTCTTTTCAACCACATATTCTTCAATAAAATAATATTACACGCAAACTCAAAACCTTTCCTTATTTTTTAACCACACATTCTTCATTAATCTACTATTCTAAAATGCATTCTTAAAATAAAATGGAGCTCATAGAGGTCCTTAGTAAAGCATGTACTTCCCTACCCCTCGCCATTCCTAGATTGGATTGGAAGAGATTAATTTTATAGATGAGAGGGAATTATATTTTGATATGGAGAGATTGTAATTTTTCAGTGGAAAAAATAAATATCCTTCATCTCCATCACCTCACCCAGTTGCACATTTTAGCCGGAACTGAACCCGAACCAGAGGTTTCGGCCTGGTTCCGAAAAAAAATTATAAAATTGAATTGAGAATCGATAATCAATTGGGTTCGGTTCGATTCTTGATTCCTGAACCGGAATCATGGGTATTTAAATGGAGCCAATTTTTTACAAAAAATTTTATTTATGTTTTATAAGATAAAAAATACAAAACTTAAAAACCCTAATTCGGGTAGTAATTAGTCTAAAACTTTAGAGTCTAACCTTAAGAAATCAATATTGACCCCTAATAAAAACCACGAAAATATGAGAAAATTAAAAGATCAAAAATTAAATTATAATTTGAGAAAAAAATCACTTATTAAATCTTGCTTGATCTATAAGGCAGACATACTAAAGCATATAATTTAAGTATGAACAATGCTTAAATTCTTCCACTCTTAAAATGAACTGACATAAAAAATATTAATTAAATGCATAATTATATAGTATCAAAAAATTACAGTCCACATATTGAACTCAAATTGCAAAGATTGAATGATTTGACTCATCAGCTAACACCACAACCTAGCTTGAACTTTTTTATTCATAAAAAAACTCAAATTGTAAAGATTAATATGTAATAACCTCTGAAATGTAACAATCTAATGTGAGGTGAGATGTAAAAAAGTAGGAGCCCGTTTTGATTTATTAGGGTTAGAATCTAGATTTTAGACTAAATACTAACCAAATTAGGATTTTTAGGTTTTATATATTTTTTTTCCAACCTATAAATTATAAATAAAAAATTATATAAAAATCAATTTCACTTGGGTACCCAAGGTTTTGGTTCAGGATCTAAGAACCAAACATGATCCAGTCGATTATCGGTTCTCAATTTCAGTTCCTAATTTTTTTTCGAGAACTGGACCGAAACTTTTGATTTTGGTTCGGAAAATCCGATTTCAATTAAAATGTCTAGGCCTAGGTTACGATGTATGTTATCTTGAGTTCGTAGTTCTTTTGAACATATAATTTTTCTTTTTTTTATTTATTTAAATACAACAAATTCGATAGGTGGACTACAACTTCTTGATATTATATAGTTATGTATATAATTAGTATTTTTTTATATCGGTTCATTTTCAGAGCACAAGGATTTAAACATTGTTTATAATTAAATTACAGACTTAACATGCCTCACTTATGGATTGAATAAGATTTATTAAGAAAAATGGCCACTGTTTGGCCTCCATTATTTTCCATTAAATTATAATTCAATTTATGTCTCTTATTATCAACCACACATCCTCAAATAAAATAATATTAGAAGTAAATCCAAAAAAAATTCTTTTTTTTAACCACACATTCTCCAAAAAATTACTATTTCTCTCATTATAATATGAAATAATGGAGGCCAAACGGGTTCATAATTTCTTCTCAAATTGTAATTTAATTTTTTATGTTTTAATTTTCTCATCCACTATTTTGCTTCTTGAAGATATCTTAATTGAATTTTCTTCCTTGCACAAATATTATCAAGTAGTAACGTGTTAGGTAGGTGAATGTACTAAATGACCTTTATGAAAATGTTTATTAAACATATATAAAAAATTTTAGGGAAAAAATCACAATTCAAGATTAAGTATAGGCATGTGAAAATTCAAGAGAATAAGTTTAACTTTTCAAAAATCGGATGGTAATTCCATTTTATTAATTAAATAAAAAATATTTATAAAATAATATCAATTTCTCTCCAGTCCGACCATAGTAACGGCATCCATCCCGCCACAATCTCCTCTTACAGTCATGGACATCTACCACTCGCTAGCATCCACTCTCACAGTCACCGGCATTCAAATAATTTCTTTAGAGGAAATATAAAATCTACAGAGAATATCGGTGACTAGGCATCTTCATCAGCGACGAATTAATCACCACTCAGTTTATCGCCAGCTCAAATAGTAGATAGAAAGGTACAAACATAGTTGATGACAACTCTGACTTTATAACATGACATGTAACACATGAACTATAACATGTTACCAATTAATATTGACACGTGAACATCTGTTACCTATATAATATCACACGTAACATGTCAATGGTGACCCATGACCTGTAAACTATATGTGACCAATTAATATTAACCTATGAATATAAATATGTGATCTATGAGCAAATTATTTGATCTATGACATGTAACAATTGCACAAAGACGTGTGACATGTTATCAGGTCACATGTCACAGGCCATTGTGTGCAGGTCACAAATCATTGCTTCAATATCACAGATTATGTATTGCATTGGTCATAGATTAACCCAATTTATTGGTCAAAAACCATATTTATACAAATCCAACTCAATCCAAAACCAGTACCATAACCAATTTAAACACCCAGACCACTATCGCCAGCACTATCACCACCTTAAAATCCACCACAAAACTACCTCAGAGTAATAAATTCTAAATATTCCATCAATTCCTTAACATACTCACAGTGATTAATCAAACAGACTATCTTAGTGTCAATGGAATTTCGGATTTGTAAGAATAATCGAGCATCATCTCTTAGCCATGTCTGGCTAGTATTATCCGTTGGCGGATCTTCAGTAAGATGATTGTCCATAGAGATACTCAACAAATAAATCTGAACTGTCTTACAACAATCTAAATAATTTGGACCAACCAACTTATGTTTTGTGATTTTGGACATCACTTGAATGACATCAGTCACTACTAAATTCTTTACTGGTCAGCCATAGAAATAAAACACAATATCCAAATCAACACCCCCACAAGTATCCAAGTAACCTAATTCCCTACACAGTAGTCCACACAAAAGCCCAACAAGTCCAATAACCAAAGTAATCCACCAAATAATTCAGGCCAATAACCAACTCTACAAGTGCAATAAGCAGATTAAATTACAAATGACTCTGGCCCAATAAAACCCAAGCCCAAACAAAATTATATTTCACCAACAACTTGAGCCCAAATACACTGAATAAATCAAGGGGAAAAGTTCATAAATAAGGTATATACTTTACACTAATTCAAAAATTAGGTTTATAGTTTGAAAATTCAAAAATCAGGTTTTTATTTTATTTTTTTAAATCAATTTATTATTAAATATTTAATTTTAATATAATATAATATAATTAACCCATCCCACTCCGAGGACTATTCCGACGATCATTCCGACCACCACTCTTCTCCGGCGACCGTTCCGATTCCGACAATTATTCCGGCGAATATTCCGACGACCATTCCGATCACAGATTTACAACTTATGGTCACAGCTCAAAAATTTTTTAGGTCACAATTAATTCGTTGGTCATATATTTCAAAATTAGTTGGTCACAAATCAAAATTTATAGGTCACACAGTCACAAATTTCCAAATTAGTTAATCACAGATTTTTTTTTAGGTCACAGATTACCGGATGGTTGGTCACATATTTGTTGGTCACATTATATTTTCAGTTACATAGTAACGAATTTTAAGGTCACAGTTACCATAAAGATGGTCACATACACCCAAACACCCGTCCCCCGATCCCAGTACATCACCAATACTTGGTCACAGGTCTCAGATCAACCAAAGAGATGGTCACAGACACTTCATCCCATTCACCTCACCCATCCCCCAATCCCAATACACCAACAATATTTGGTCACAGGTCACAGAACGACCAAATAGTTGCTCACAGACACTTCGTCCCATCCGCCACCAACCCTAATCCCTAAAACACCCACCAACAACTACCACCGTCACCTGAATAGCACCACCATCGTCACCCTGTCACAACACCACCACAACCACCGCCATAAACATCCCAACGCCGCCCTCACCACCACACCAAGAAAAACACCACCAGCACCGTCGACCCCGCCACAACACCACACAACCATCGCCACAACAATAACAAAAACTGACTGAAAATCACAACCCAAAAAATCACGACCCAAACTGACCGAAAAATCACAACCCAACACTGCTGCTGCAAATCGCAACAGTAGCGAGCGTCGCTGCTGCTGCGATTTGTTGCTGCTGCGAATCACAGCAGCGAGGGAGGGGAAGGGAAGAATAGCAGCAGCAGGGAGAGGAAAAGGTAAGGAGGGAATGGAGAGAGAGAGTAAATTAGGGTTTTAATGGAATAATTACTTAATTAAAATGATAAAAACCGAAAAATTGAATAAAATAAAGTCTAAACCAGATTTTTAAAAACTGATCTTTAAATACCTTTTTTTTTTGTAATTTCCTCTAAATCAAGCCCAAGAAAAAAATACTCAGACTGCCCAGTGAAGAAAAAGAAAACTGAAGCGCAATATACTCACATAGACGGCCCTAACTCCCAAAAAACTCAAACGATCACGGAGGTGCTAATAGTGACTACAGATGGTGCCAGAACAAGCTGCCACGATCGAAACCCAACTTTGAAGATGTCGAAATTGTAGACTCTAACTTCGGATCGCACAAGCAGGATGCGTTGCCACTACTAAAAGCTCAAAACACGATGCTAATAAACAGTAAATGTTACCATCGAAGACTCTAGCTTTGGTAAACAATGGTCTGAACTTCCACGAAGAACCACCCAACAACCACAGGTAGAGCCGAAAACGCAGGATGGCGCCGACAGCACACGTAGACAACCACAAGTTCGAGAAAGAGAATTTTATGGCTCTGATACCATGAAACAAAGAGAGTGCATTATTTCTTGATGTTTTATTCATAGGACGATGCATACACACACACACATATATATAGATACACACACACATATATATACATATACATACTGAGAGGACTATATTAGGAAAATATACTAATTAGGAATCCCTATAATTAAGCAAATCCCTACAATTAAGCCTATAATTTATTTACACTTTCTAACAAGATCCTATAACACCCATTCATACATCAATCATTCATCAAATAATAGCATACATTTTATTCTATTTAATGTATGCTCATGGATTTTATATCTAATTCATGAACTAAGTAAAGTATACATGAATTCTTGCATTCTAAAAGGCCCACCAAGTTAAAGCCTAAGATGGTTAGGGCCAGTGCAGTCATTGGTATTAGGACTGGCGGTTATAATTTTTTGTTTAAAAAATGTTGAATAATTTTGTAATTAGGCAGAAATTACTCTTTCTGCTTTGTTTCCCATGTAAAATTAAATTCCACCTCAATTTAAGGCTAGAATCAATGCAGAAAAAAATTGTCTTAGATTGCTGAATTAATTTTGCATTTAATTTTTGGCTTTCTTCCTTAATTCAAGGCAAATTTTAATTATTCCTTGGAAGGAGGCAAAAAAAAAAAAGTCTGTTATCAATACACATCACTGCCTTGATTTATGAATCAATGAATAATTTATCATGGTTTAAGCTAAATGGGTGAATTTTTTCAGTTTTTTTGGTGATTCAGTTTTCCAAATACATTTAAGATATGGTTTCAACATAAATAGTGAAATAATGAAGTTCGACCCAACAAACATGTAGAGGGGAGGTGAATAAGTGTTTATGCGTAATTTATATTTACCAATTAATAAATGCAACAAGCCACGGTTATTAATTAATCGAGATGAATTCACATGCACAACTATCCTATGTTGAATTACCATAGTTAATAAATTACTGAAATATAAATGACACTTGAAAATTATTGATGAAGAAAACCTATAACTGGGTGAGCCCAAATCAATAAAAATCCACCATAAATGAATCAACTTATAGTACTGTCGACTCGACTAATTCCATTACTTTTCAACCTCCTGACTGTAATCACCAAAGCTCTCTTGGATTGCATACTCCTACACCAACTCTCGACCTTCTGAATTCATTTATCTCTCGTGGATTAATGAGAACTCCTAGTTCTCCAACAATCGGAACTCCGATCACCTTCCTTGATCTTTAGAACTCTGATAGATGTTATGTGTTTGATTTATGTGAAGTTGATGTTTTTCAATGCTATGAAGAAACCAAAATGAAGGTTGAACTAATAGAATGATATGTATGAATTAATCTCTTGTTTTTCTCAATGTTCAACCAACTTTTTTCGAATGGAGGCATGGATATATATATATATAGATATAGATATAGATATCGTGTAGAGGTTTTGGGTAGTATGAGCTGGATAAAAACCTTGAAAAATACGAATTAGGTTTTCTCGGGATACACTGGCATTGGGAGCGACAGCTCAGCAATAGGCGAATGACGGTGTGTCGGTTGAGCTAGGTGATAGGCGAGCGACACGGCTTCTATTTTTAGTGATCGAGCGTCAGCTGGGCGAGAGTGTAGCGAAATTGGGACGACTCTTCTCTCCTCATTCCATACTCGAACCTTAGGAATTCTAACTAACCTATACAACATACCACTTGACACTTTGACTTTTAAAAATTCTTTTTCAACAATAGTTTTGTCAAAAGATTGCCATCACCTTTAAAACCTAACAAACTCCCCATCCGGAATTCTATGATAAAACATGTATTAAAAATCAAATAGATTCAATCTAATCTACCCATAACCAACTAACTCGGTTGAATCTTGCTTTTCCTTTGTCCAACCTATTTTCTAAAAAAAAAAACAATTCAAATACCAAGTGTAAAAGCACATGAAACAATAACACGAAAAAAAGCATTTGAGACGGTTATTCTTAAATTAACAACATACCAGCTAAATTAAGATATAATATTATTGTAAGCCCGCACACCAAAACCAAACATTGATATCACTAAAAATCAAAACTTAATCTAGCTAAAATGAAGAAAATATCATATACATCCGAAAAGTATAAAAAAATATGTTTAACTCAAATATCATAAAGATCTGATAAAAAATGTTTTCAAATCAAATCATGACATACTAACTACCTACTCTCCTTTTTTGTTACAAATGACAAAGGTAAACTAGGTATGGTCATTACAGGTTCTTAATTATGCCTTTTGGCCTGACGAATGCTCCAGGAGTATTCATGGACTTGATGAATCGTGTGTTTCATGAATACCTAAATCGATTTGTCATCGTGTTCATTGATGATATATTAATCTACTCGAAGACTGAAAGAGAACATGAAGAACATTTGAAAATTGTGTTACAAATTCTGAAGAAGGAGAAACTTTATGAAAAATTCAAAAAGTGCGAATTTTGGATAGAACGAGTTGTGTTCCTTGGACACGTGGTCACAACAGAGGGAATTGAAGTGGGCCCAAGTAAAGTAGAAGCTGTGTTAAATTGGTCGAGACCAACCAATGTGGGAGAAGTCACAGCTTTCTGGGTTTAGCAGGATACTACAGAAGGATACTACAAAAGATTTATAGAAGGATTTTCTAAAATATCGGGACCCTTGACTCAGTTGACGCGTAAGGGTGCAAAATTCGAATGGAACGAGAAATGCGAACGTAGTTTCGAAGAATTGAAGAAGAGGCTAGTTAATCCACCAGTGTTGACTATACCTGAAGGATCAGAAGATTTCGTAATATACAGTGATGCATCCAAGCAAGGCATAGGTTGTGTTTTGATGCAACAAGGCAAGTTAGTCGCCTATGCATCCAGACAACTGAAACCTTATGAACAGAACTACCCTACACATGACCTAGAACTTACAACAATTGTACACGCTTTGAAAATTTGAAGACACTATGTATGGAGTTAAATGCGACATTTATACAGATCATAAAAGCCTCGAATAAGTTTTTACTTAAAAGGAGACATGAGGCATATAAGGTGGCTTAAATTGGTAAAGGATTATGATTGTGAAATCTATTACCATCCGGGCAAGGCGAACTTAGTGGCAGACGCTCTGAGTAGGAAAACCACGTGCAATTTGGCAATATTAACATCACATGAACCTCTATATAAGGAATTTGATAGATTAAACCTCGAAGTAGTCACAACTCCATCGAAAACTACAGTTCGAATGACAGCACTCTCGATATGATCGACACTCCGTGATAGAATTAATAACCACCAGAAGGGCGATCAGTCATTCGAATTTATTAAAGTCGAGATTGATACAAAGAAATAGAAAGAATTTACCGTAATAGACGACAAAACGTTGTATTATCAAAGACGTTTATGTGTACCATATTTCGAGGAGTTTAAAAAGGAGATTCTAGAAGAAGCCCAAATCTTTATTAAGTACACCCAGGAGGTACAAAGATGAATCATGACCTAAAAGCTGTATTTTGGTGGAGGAATATGAAGAAAGACATAGCTGAGTTCGTTGAGAGGTACCTTGTATGTCAACAAGGGAAAGCCGAACATCAACGACCGTCAGGGTTACTACAACCATTGGAAGTTTTGGAATGGAAATGGGAACATGTAACAATGGATTTTGTTGTTGGTTTTCCAAAGTCAGTGAAGGATCATGAGGCCATATGGGTAATAGTCAATAGATTGACCAAAGAAACTCACTTTTTGCCTGTCCGGATGACCTTTTCTATGGACCAATTAGCACAGTTATATGTTAACGAAGTGGTAAGACTGTATGGGTCCAGTCTTGATTATATCAGATAGAGACCCAAGGTGTACATCGAACTTCTGGAAAAGTTTACATTGGGCGATGGGAACTAAGCTAGAGTTTAGTACATCATTCCACCTCCAAACGGATGGACAATTGGAACGAACTATTCAAACTTTAGAAGACATACTCTGAATTTGTGTCTTAGAATTTTGAGGACATTGGGAGAAACATTTACCATTAATTGAGTTCTCTTACAATAATAGCTACCATGCCTATATTGATATGGCACCTTATGAAGCCCTATATGGAAGAAAGTACACATCACCCGTTCATTGAGATGAAGTTGGTGAGCGTAAGATATTAGGCCCTGAAATTGTAGAACAAATAGTTCGGGCCATTGAAAAGACCCAAGCTAGTATTAAGACCGCCCATGACAGACATAAAAGTTATGTGGATAGAAGATAAAAAGACCTAGAATTTGCATTTGGTGGTCACGTATTTTTGAAAGTCACTCCAATGAAAGGTATCCTGCATTTCGGTAAGAAAGGAAAACTTTGATCGAGGTACATCAGACCCTTCGAGATACTCAAACGAGTTGGAAATGTGGTATATAAACTAGGACCTTATAGTGAAATTTTGAAAATAAAAAATCTAGGGATCAAATTGTTTGTTTTACATAGTTTAGGGATCAAATCGTGGACTTTCCATAGTAAGGATACAATTGAATTTTTTTTTAAACTCACTTTTTTTTTCTTTTTTTTCCACCTTTGACTGCCCCCATAATTAAATTCTTGAATAAAAGAAATTACTATAATTATATTAGGTAACTACTATAGTATATATGTATATATGCGTATAAATATGTATATATATGCTAAATGAAATGATTGTAGTGGAGAAATAGAAGGGAAATTACAATAGATATAATGGAAGCACTAGAAGGTTTCCATTTGTCACATAAAGAAAAATTTAACCTATCACATCATGGCCATATTTAATTCTTTCCATTACCTACCCACACGACACAGCAATTCTTTTTCCCCACACACACAAATTCATAAGTTTTCTTGGTAAAGTTCTTCATATGTGTTTTATCAAATCCTGTTCAATTTACGAGGTAAGTGAAATATACGTATTTCATTGTTTAAAGCTATAGAAATCATTGTTTTTTTATCATGTTATGAAATCATGGAGTTTAGTAGCACTACGCAGGTAATTAGAATCACGAAGTTCGGTTGTTAATATGTCATGTCTCATCAAGGATGTTCACGAATCTCATGGACTTCTGTTTTTCATGTTAAGTTATTTCACTTATTGAGATTATCATCTCATATGAAATATGAAATTTTTTAGGTAATATTTAATCAATGAATCGAGACGGCTGAAGATTGGACGAGTATGCAATGGTGGCTAATAAGATATTTTAATAATATTATGTTACGATTTACTAACATTTTGACAATCATTTTATTTTGGATTTCAAGTTTAAATATGTTGTTCTTAATTTTTTTCTTTCTTATGAAAAACTTTACGATTGTTGAAAAATCGATTTGTTTCAAATGGTATCAGAGCGGGTTTACGTTTCTGTAGGCAAAAAAAAAATAAATTATCGAAGTTCGACCCAACTAACACCTAGAGGGGGTGAATAGGTGTTTATGCGAAATTTAAATTTACCAATTAATAAATGCAACAAGTCACATTTATTTATTGATCGAGATGAATTCACAAGCACAACTATCTTATGTTAAATTACCGCAGTTAGAGTAAATTATAGAAATATGAATAACACTTGAAAATTGTTGATGGAAAATACCCGTAACGAGGTAAAAACTCCGGGCCCAAGCTAGTAAAGATCCACTATAAATGAATCAATTTACAGTACTGTCGTCAGACTCGACTAACTCTAGTACTTTTTGACCTCATGACTGTAATCATCGAAGTCCTCCTGGATTACGTCCTCCTACACCAACTCCTGGCCTTCTGAATTCATCTATCTCTTGTGGATCAATGAGAACTCCTCGTTCTCAAACAACCATAACTCTGGCCACCTTCCTTGATTTTCAGAACTCTGGCCACCTTCTTTGATTTTCAGAACTCTGACATATGTTATGGAAGTATGTGTTTTGGTGTTTGGTTTATGTGAAATTGATGTTTTTCAATGCTATGAAGAAATCAAAATGAAGGTTGAACTAATAGAATGATATGAAGGGAGTAATCTCTCGTTTCTCCCAATGTTCAACCCACCCTTTTCGAATGGAAGCATGGATATATATAGTGTAGAGGTTTTGGGTAGTATGGGCCGGATAAAAACTTTGAAAAACGTGACTTAGGTTTTCTCGGGATACACTGTCGCTCGAGCGATAGCTCAGCGACAAACAAGGGACGATGTGTCGCTAGAGCGAGGTCCATGCGACAGGCGAGCAACGCAGCTTCTATTTTTAGTGCTAGCTGGGCAATAGGCTAGCAAAATTGTGACGACTCTTTTCTCCTCATTCCATTCTCGAACCCTAGGACTTCTACCTCACCTATGCAACTTACCACTTGACAGTTTGACTTTTAAAAACTCTTTTTTTCAACTATAGTTTTATCAAAAAATTGCCAACATCTTTAAAACCTAACAAATAGCACAGAACCAGAGGGCCGGTCCAGTTCAAGCCCGAACTAGCAACCTGTTATGCAGAGGCGGAGACAACATGCAACAATAATTAATTATTTTTCCAACAAGGCATGAAGTAGTAAGATGAATCATTGAATTAATCCTTCTCAGAATTTCAAAGATATGTCACAGAATATATAACTAGAATTTTTAAGCTGAGATACGATAAATTTTCGAAGAACAATTAAATTGAAAACTGTACAGTGAAAATATGGTGCTGCTGCAAAAATAATTGTGATGGAAACTTGATCAAACCATGCCAGACTGTTATTATAAAATGATGGCTAAAGCTGCATCGCAACTGTGTCAACAAACCTTGGCCCAATTGCAAGAGAAACAATAAAGTTCATTCCGATATGCAAAAGAGGACTGTGGATCTTGACTTGGGATGACAAGGGCTCTAGCCATGTCCAGCCCCTGCCTGGATCAGCAAGTTCTGTTATGGCCGGTTCCACCATGGCCTCTGGATTCCTCAAGATTCATGTTCACAAGTCTACATTAATTTCTAACAAATTTACCGCTAACCATATGAGTTCAGAGCAGAAACTATTTTCAGCAATTCGATGCATTTCTCACAAATGAAAAGCATCAACTGGAGTTTTACCTTGTAGGCAGCAATCAAGCTAAACTTCATAAAAAATTCTAATCTTCATATTGAAAGCAGTTCTAAAAGTTCAAGTTAACAATAGACAACAAAACTCAAAGTTTTGCTGACCTCAGGATCATCAAAAGCAGCATGGACATCGTCTAAATCAACTTCTTGACTTTCAGCAAGTTTTACAGGAACGTAACTGTAGCGACCGAAAAAAAATATTATGTCGTTTTCAAATAAAATTTTCTTATATAACTCGAAAATAATTTGAATTATTCTATGACGTCACTACGACCATTCCTAATAGTCCAAATGGAAGTTTTGGTCACGATAGTAAGGTTGTAGACACTTGCCTTAAAATTTTGTAAGGTGTCATAATTTTATTTTTTCTTTATGACTCATTCTATATTGATTACCACCTATGTCAAGTCCTTAAAAAAAAAAAAAATCAAGATTTGATAACATTTATTTTGAATGTCAAACAGCCCTAAAACATAGTATATTTTTCCTATATTTGGCTCAAATTTTCAGCAATTTAAAAATCGTCAAATGGGATTCTTCACTCCACTTTAAGCATTTTAATTAGTCTTAATTAGTTTTAATCCCACTAAGTACACTTCCCACCCCCATTTACAATGTTAACTCCTATCCTTTCAACTACTAGAAAACCGTCCACTATCTTTCCAATTAATGACATTATCTCTTTTAAAAATAAATCCGTAGCCAACATTTCTCAAACCACAATTCTAAAGCACTTTTGAATCTGGAAAATTTTTGAAGGATAAGCTAAGGAGCACGTTGCATTTTTCTTTACAAATTGGTCATCAAAGGCTATTCAAACTCCAAGCATTCAAGGTAGGGGTGTTTTACGACACTTTTGTAAAGTAGAATAAAATGATTTGTTTTCGGTTTGCATTAACGTGTTATTGTGTTACTGATGATAGAAGCACCATTTGGGTGGTTCGAACAAGAGATAAAGAGATTATGAAACGAGTTATCAAAACTCCAGAATAAGCGGACTCGCTGATCACCGGTTTGCTAGAGAATGACGATGATACAGATAACCAAAGTTTGCATTTCTGAAAATACATTTATTTTTACCAATTACTTAATTGTCTTCCTACTAAGTAATATTTATGATACTCACCCCTATTAAAATTTCACAGGTTAAATCGAGGCATGGCAATGGTTTGGCATGTTGGCGAGTGCTCTGCAAATTTGAAATTGCTTTCAACTTTCTAGTAAAATTTCCGGTTGTGTAAACTTTTTTATGAATGTTTGGATGACACTCTTAACAATGTTTTTAATGTTTATCTCGTTCAGTTTCATGTACTTTCCATGTCAACTATAATTTACAAATGTTGAATTGACAATGCATGAAGTTTATCTACTGCTGTTTTGAATTTCAGATTCTACCATTAAATTTGAAAATGGTATAACTTGGGCTATAATGCATGTTTTAGAGTAAATCAGTGGCGTTTGAAAGGCCTATGAGTCTTCTAATAGTGGTCTTTCGAATTACCTTAAAATAGTATCTAGAGAAAAAGTTATGCCCGTTTTGGTAGACTACGTTGGGACTGTTTCGAATTTTTTGTCCAACGTAGTTGTGCAGTATTTTCGTGCTTCAAACATTTTCTTCCAGACTCCAAATTTTTATATGTTGTACATATATGAATGTTATAGTCTTTGTTAAAATTACACAAATTTTTGACAATGTTTGCTAGGTCAAACATATTTTCCTTTCCGCTGCTGCGCAACCGGTATTTTGCTGAATTTCCTCTAAATATTTTCCAAAATAAAATTTCACCAAATTGTTCAAATCTATATGAACAAAAAATTTCCATTTCATCTTACTGTATATTTCAGATTTCAAAACTTTTATCATTTAAAACTTATTTTGGTTAACATTGGAGGGTTCGAATAAAGAGGATGAATATTTCTTTTAACGCTTCGAGTTCCGAGAATTTGGGGTGTTACAGTAACCCCTTTTAAACCACTCATCATTTTTGATCTCTTCAATATGAATGCGCTGTACAAAATTACCATCAGTGGTCAGGAGAGTTTAGCAACAACTAAAATATAATTTCTTCAAATTGTGAAAAAAAAGGGTGCATCTTCATGGTTACACATTTACAAACCTGAATATCTAAACAGTATTTAATTTAAACACTTCAATTACTTTTAAGAGAATCTCTGCTGTATAAATGCTACAAACACGTGGCATATTGCTGTGTACAAATCTAGTAGCAACCAGATTTCCTTTTTTAAGTAAAAACCTCTTCTATTCTACAAAACATGGCACATTACTGCTTACGAGTATAATAACAACAGATTTCTTCATTTTTAAGTATAAACCTCTCTTTTATATTAACTAATTTTAGTCTGACAAGGGATATTCAACTTCCTACAAGCACAATACTTGATGATATGACAGTATCAGATATATTTTAAACATTCTATTTAAGTAGCACGTCCCAGTGTATGGAGCTTCCATATCAGCAATTACGACAAGAATTGTAACGACCCGGGTCCCACTTAACGGGCTGTCCTGGCCGTTAGATCGACGACGTACTGTCCTCACTGTACCAACATGGGTCTTTTCAGCATGCTTTGTCCTCACTCGCATGCTCCCCGAGAAAACTTCCGAGGGGGGTCACCCATCATAGAATTGCTCCAAGCCAAGCACGCTTAACTATGGAGTTTCCAACGATGGACTTCCGGAAAAGAAGGTGCACCTTGTTGGTATGAGTAATACCTATCAAATCTCTTAAACTTTCTTGGTCTGGGGTATTACAATCACCCCCCGTTAGACTCGCGACGTCCTCGTCGCGCTTGATCCATCTGAGGATCTGTTGCCAGGCGTTGGGATTCTAGAGGTGGCTCCTACGGGTTCAAGAGGTGGCTCCCGTCCTATGGCGTAGCACTTTGTCCCGCATAGCACTTAGTTCCCGATTTCCGGCTGGCAAACGTCTCTGATACCATTTGTAACGACCCGGGTTCCACTTAACGGGCTGTCCTGACCGTTAGATCGACGACGTACTGTCCTCACTGTACCAACATGGGTCTTTTCAGCATGCTTTGTCCTCACTCGCATGCTCCACAAGAAAACTTCCCAGGGGGGTCACCCATCATAGAATTGCTCCAAGCCAAGCACGCTTAACTGTGGAGTTTCCAACGATGGACTTCCGGAAAAGAAGGTGCACCTTGTTGGTATGAGTAATACCTATCAAATCTCTTAAACTTTCTTGGTCTGGGGTATTACAATCACCCCCCGTTAGACTCGCGACGTCCTCGTCGCGCTTGATCCATCTGAGGATCTGTTGCCAGGCGTTGGGATTCTAGAGGTGGCTCCTACGGGTTCAAGAGGTGGCTCCCGTCCTATGGCGTAGCACTTTGTCCCGCATAGCACTTAGTTCCCGATTTTCGGCTGGCAAACGTCTCTGATACCATTTGTAACGACCCGGGTTCCACTTAACGGGCTGTCCTGACCGTTAGAACGACGACGTACTGTCCTCACTGTACCAACATGGGTCTTTTCAGCATGCTTTGTCCTCACTCGCATGCTCCACAAGAAAACTTCCCAGGGGGGTCACCCATCATAGAATTGCTCCAAGCCAAGCACGCTTAACTGTGGAGTTTCCAACGATGGACTTCCGGAAAAGAAGGTGCACCTTGTTGGTATGAGTAATACCTATCAAATCTCTTAAACTTTCTTGGTCTGGGGTATTACAATTATTGTAATACCCAGACCAGGAAAGCTCAAAAGATTTGATATGTACTACTCATACTAACAAGGTGCACCTTCTTTTCCGGAAGTCCATCGTTGGAAACTCCACAGTTAAGTGTGCTTGGCTTGGAGCAATTCTATGATGGGTGACCCACTGGGAAGTTTTCTCGGGGAGCGTGCTAGTGAGGACAAAGCATGCTGAAAAGACCCATGTTGGTACAGTGAGGACATTACGTCGTCGATCTAACGGCCAGGACAGCCCGTTAAGTGGGACCCGGGTCGTTACAAATGGTATCAGAGCTCGATTGCCAGCCGGAAATCGGGAACTAAGTGCTATGCGGGACAAAGTGCTACGTCAAGGGCGGGAGTCACCTCTTGAACCCGTAGGAGCCACCTCTAGAATCCCAACGCCTGGCAACGAATTCCCGATGTGTCAAGCGCGACGAAGACGTCGCGAGTCTAACGGGAGGTGATTGTAATACCCAGACCAGGAAAGCTTAAAAGATTTGATAGGTACTACTCATACTAGCAAAGTGCACCTTCTTTTCCAGAAGTCCATCGTTGGAAACTCCACAGTTAAGCTACTTGGCTTGGAGCAATTCTATGAGGGGTGACCCCCTGGAAAGTTTTCTCGGGGAGCGTGCTAGTGATGACAAATCATGCTGAAAAGACTCATGTTAGTACAGTGAGGACATTACGTCGTCGATCTAACGGCCAGGACAGCCCGTTAAGTGGGACCCGGGTCGTTACAAGAATAATATGAACGTTTGTCATGTATATTCAGGACACAGCCCAATGTTAAAAGATAGAATGACATCCAACAATCTTGAGTAAAAGACCAATGGGCCACCAAGATGTTTCTTACTGATGCATTCTATTAACAATCCCCAAATCAAATATAAAGGTCTTCCTCACAGGAAAACTGTTAGTATGGAAGACAAAGATGAGGGAAACTTGGTTCAATTAATTCATCACACTTGACAGTACACGGCTTCCTTTCATGTAGCCATACGTGATGCAAAATAAAATGATATTCTATTTTCTATTCTACCTACTACCACTACACCATGCTTTGTCAATTGCATCAACTTGTAGTAGGACCAAACTAGTTTAACAAATTGCAACAACCAGTGCTAGACCATTAACAAAAAAAAAACGTGTGACCATATAGAAGACAAAATGTGACTTAACATCAACAAAAATGTCACACTTAGTTCATCACTCCTCCTTGACACTTTTGTTGGAAACACCAAGACAATTCTTTAGTGTTTCAAACCTTCCTTTTGGGAGAGCTTTGGTGAATATATCAGCAACCTGTTCTGCAGAGCTGCAATACATCAGTCTCACCTCTTTCTTCTCTTGAGCTTCTCTAATAAAATGATATTTGATGTTGATTTGCTTGGTTTTGCCACGAAACACTGGATTTTTCACAATGGCCACAGTTGATTGATTATCACACAAAATGGTGGTGGCTTCATATTGTTGATGCTTCAGGCCATTCAAAATTTTCCTCAGCCATATAGCTTGATTAGTTGCTTCAGTTGCAGCTATATATTCCGCTTCAGCTATGGATTGAGCCACCGTTTTTTGTTTAACTGAGTTCCAAGAGACAATACTTGATCCAGCATAAAAGGTCTAACCTGAGGCACTCTTCATATCATCCATTGAACCAGCCCAATCACTATCAGTGAATCTTGTCAACATCAGCTCTTCTGATTTCCTGAAATTAATTCCATGGTTCTCTGTCCTTTGATGTACCTCAGCACTCTCTTGGCAGCTTGCAAATGAATTTGGCTAGGCTCTTGTCTGAATCTAGACAGTAGATTTACAGCAAACATTATGTCTAGTCTTGTGGCTGAAAGATATAGCAGACATCCAACCAAGCTTCTATAGACTTTTCCATCGATTTTGCTTGCACCATCATCATTTATCAGCTTCAAGTTCTGGACCAAAGGAGTGTTAACTGACTTGCAATTTTCCATATAGAACTTCTTCAACACTTCTTTGGTATATCTCTGCTGGCAAACAAAAATGCCTTCATCAAACTAATCAACCTCCATTCCAAGAAAATATTTCATCTTCCCTAGATCAGTCATCCCAAAGTCCTTCTTCAATTCATTCTTTATCTCATTAATCAAGATTTCATTGCTTCTTGTGATTAAGAGATCATCAACATAAAGTGAAATGATGAACATATCCTCTTCCATTGATTTAATGTACAATGTTTTTTCATTTACACCTTTTTTTAATCCAAGACCACATAGATGACTGTCAATTTTGCTATACCAGCTTCTAGGTGCCTGCTTCAAGCCACACAAGGCTTTCTTTAGCAAGTATACCTTATCTTCTTCACCCTTTTTGAAAAAACCCTCAGGCTGTTCAATAAAAATTTCCTCATTTAACTCTCCATTCAGAAAAGCATACTTCACATCTAGCTGATATACCTTCCAATTTGAATGTGCAGCCAATGCAAACAACACTCTTATTGTCTCAAGTCTGGCCACTGGTGCAAAGGTATCAGTAAAGTCAATCCCAAATTGCTGAGAATAGCCTTTAACTACCAGTCTAGCTTTGAGTTTATTGATTAAACCATCTACATTTAACTTGGTTCTGAATACCCGCTTGACTCCTATGATATTCTTGTTTCTTGGTTTGTCAACAAGCAGCCAAGTATTGTTCTTTTCAATTGTTGTCAGCTCATTCTTCATAGCCTCTATCCATTCCTTAGATTGTGCAGCATCATCATAGCTTACTGGTTCCAGAATAATAGAGTTACAAGTGGCATAAATGTTCTGAATACTTCATTTTCTAAATATGTTTCACCTTCAGGTTCAGCTTCATTTTGAATTTCATCTTCATCATTACTAGCATCTTCATTGTCATCATTACCAGTATCTTCATTTTGAGAAATCAAATTTGGAGCCTTAGTTCTATCCACAACATTTGACTCCCAATTCCATGAAGATTTCTCATCAAACCTGACATCCCTACAGGAAATAACCATGCTGGTTTGTGGATTATAAACTCTATGGCCCTTAGTATTGTCACAATATCCAACCAAAACTCCTACCTCTACTTTCTGACTGAGCTTATCTCTTTTAACATCAGGTATGTGCATGTAGCACATACTTCCAAACACCCTCAAATGAGCTATGCTGGGTTTAACTCCATACCAGGCTTTATAGGGAGTTAATTTCTCCGAGGCTTTAATAGGTAATCCGTTTAGCAAATAGATTGAGGTGTTTACAGCCTCAGCCCAGAAGTCTTTAGGTATATTTTTCTCCAGGAATAAACATCTAGCCATCTCCATTGCTGTCATGTTTCTCCTTTCATAGACTCCATTTTGTTGGGGGAGTAGGGAATTGTCAACTGATGTTTAATTCCCACTTCCTCACAAAAATTGTTGAACTGATTGCTGGTGTATTCTATGACATTATCAGTCCTAATGGCCTTGATTTTACAACAGCTTTCATTCTCAACATAGCTCTTAAATTTCTGGAAGACTGCAGGTACTCTTGATTTTGCTTTGAGAAAGTAAACTCAACACATTCTAGTGAAATCATCAATGAATAAAATGAAATACCTACTACCATTCAAGGTTGAGATTTTCATAGGACCATAGACATCAGAATGTATAAGTTGAAGTTTAGTTTGGATTCTTTTAGCTTGATTTCTCGGGAAATGAAGTCTGGCCTGTTTCCTTTGTGGCAGATTTCACACACACACATAGCATCTCCTATATTTGGCAAATTTTCCACTAACTCTTGTTCACTCAAAAGCTTAAGTGAAGCATAGTTAACATGACCAAGTCTAGTGATGGCAATGGGGCGGGTTCGGGGCGGGGCACCCTCACCCCACCCCGCCCCACCACGACACTCCCCCTCCCCGCCCCGCGCCCCACCCCGCCTTAGACGGGGCGGGGCGGGGCTAGGGGCGGGGTGGGGCGGGTACGGGGCGAGGACTTGCCCCGTTTCTTGCCCCATTTGTTTTTTTATTTTTATTTAAAATACAAATTCAAAATTTTAAAATACAAATTCAAAATTTTAAAATTCAAAACAAATAATGTTCATACTAACTATATCAATATTCAAAGCAAGCACTTGAAACGAAAAAATGTCCAAAACAAATAATGTCCAAAACAATTTTTTTTTTTTTAATTCTTCACGGGGCGGGTTCGGGGCGGGGTATCCCCGCCCCGCCCCGTGACCCGCGACGGGGTGGCGAACCTCGCCCCGCCCCACCCCGCCAACCCGTTCGGGGCGGGTTTTTTTGCCCCATTCGGGGCGGGGCCCCGCGGGGACGGGGTGGGGCGGGGAAAATTGCCATCTCTAACCAAGTCATTTATGCCACAATTCAAACTCAACCACCATGCTGGTATAAGCTTGTAAATTCATGCTTTTCAATTCCAAAGGAAAACTTCTATTTTTCATGTCAACTATCATTAGTTCCACATTGTTTTGATCTAGAATTGTGCAAGTATTATCCTTAAATACTAAGGTATAGTTCTTCTCAATTAGTTGGCCAACACTTATCAAATTCTGATCAATATTTGGAACATACAAGACATCATAAATGAATTTCTTACCTGATGTGGTCTGAACTGAGACTTTGCCAATACCTTTAACTGCCACATACTCTCCATTTCCAACATTTACCCTTGATATATAGTTTTCATTCATCTCAGCAAAAATATTTGTATTTGATAACATGTGATGAGTGCTTGATCTTCAGCAACGTTTGCTTGCTGAGTTTCATTTTTCTCCTTTCATTTTTGTAGACCCTTTCAATATGCCCAAATTACTTACATGACCTACATTGAACACCAGGCCTGAACCAGCAATACTTAGGAGAATGACCTTTTATCTTGCAATGTGGACAATGAGGGTATTTAGTATTCTTTTGTAAGCCTTTTGCTTCCATTTCCTTCTTTTCATTTTGTGGCTTCTTTCTGCCAAAATTTGTTTTAGTCCTATGCTTCCCTTTGGAAAAAAAAACACCCTCAACTTGCTCTTCTTGCCTGAACATCTCCTCTATACAGTAGCTTGGAGAGCATTTACCAATTTAGCCAAGGAAATGGTGGACAAATCTCTTGAATCTTCAAGTGAAGATATCTTAGATTCAAAATTTTCTAGTAGGCTAATCAATACCTTCTCCACTACCCTTTTGTTTGGAAGATTATCTCCAATTAATCTGATTTGGTTAACCACCTTCGTCAGCCTATCAACAAACTCCTTTATCATTTCAGAATCCTTCATTTTTAGAGTCTCAAACTCTCCTGAAGTTTAGAACCTGCATCTGCCTTGTCCTCTCATTGCCCCTGAATTCTTCCGTCAACATGTCCCATGCCTCCTTCGTAGTTTCACAAGTGATTATCCATGTGAATATGGCATCTGATACTGTTGACTAAATGCAAGAAAGAGCCTTAAACTTCTTGGCTATCTTCTCATGTTGCTTCAACTGGGACATGGTAGGATTGGCTCTTAGAGGTGGTGGTTCAACTCCAGTCTCAGTGATTTCCCACAAGTCATAGGCCTTCAACTATGCCTTCATTTTTGCATACCAAAAGTCGTAGTTATCTCATGTGAAAGCTGAAAGTAAAGGTGTTGAAAATCCACTGGAAACCATATCACTTTCTCAGCTTTTATATAAAGGTTTCTTATTGGTTTTCTATATGTGTTTGCTGATTTTTGAAGGTATCGAATTTGCATTTAGCTCACCAATTTTTACACAACTTACTGGATTTGACAGAACTTACCAGATTTGAACTTACCGTATATGCAGTGCTCTTACCGGTTTGGATAGTTTTTTTCACCTCACCCTTCTCCTTCAATTTTTTCAGCACTTTTTTTTATCCTTCAAAGATCCAAGAAGCTCCGATACCACTGTTAGAGTGTGGAAGACAAAGAGGAAAGAAATTTGGTTCAATTAATTCAACACACTTGATAGTACACGGCTTCCTTTCATATAGCCATACATGATGCAAAATAAAATGATATTCTATTCACTATTCTACCTACTACCACTACACCATGCTTTGTCAATTACATCAACTTGTAGTAGGACCAAACTAGTTTAACAAATTGCAACAACAAGTGCTAGACCATTAACAAAAAAATGTGTGACCATATAGAAGACAAAATGTGACTTAACATCAACAAAAGTGTCCCACTTGATTCATCCAAAACATCTCCGTGACATCAAAATCTTCTACAAGTGCAAACAAGTAATGATCAACCACCTTCTTGTATGATATGGAGAATAAGTACAATGTTATCACATATAGTATACCAAGTCTCACTACGTCATAGTTTGGAACATCTATTATAGTAAGGAACACATCTGTGATGTCTTCATTTGTTACAATTTTCTATTGATTGAAATATTTTTTCCTTATCTTTGACAGTAGTGATTCAAGCTGCTTCTTATCGTCGTCGCCAATATATCTGAGTCTTATAACTAAGTAAAACTTAGGCAACAAAAATCAGATAAATCTCCTGCAACCTTGAACTGTATCTACTTTAGATTCGGTTTCTTAACCTCCCTCAAAAGAAAGTAGTATATCAATTGAGGTTAAACGATAATTTCTTGGCAATCCATGTAATAGGAAAAACATTTATCTGTCAGAATCTCCTTTTGTGCTTTATTGAATTTTGATATAAATTGTCAGCATATTATTTGTAGCATTAGTTGTAATTTTTCCCGAAAACCAACGGTATTCGGGAATAATACAATTCCTGCATTAGATTATTGAATAAACATACATCAATATTAGATAAGAAATGATAAATAGGCTCAAATATTGGTACATCATTCAAGTCACATTATTGATGAACATGACACTTTTGTTGTCACTTAACAAATGTTTTTGGTTTCTATTTTGTCACATGTTTTGGTTTATTTCTAACTTATGTAATGATGTAAAGTTAGGATAGTTTAGACCTATTACAAGTTAAAGTATTGTCAAGTATTGTTTAGCGGCAGTAGGTAGAATGGTTGTTGGTAGAAAGTACCTTTTGAATCGTATCAAATCATGGCTATATATTCAGCCGGGAAAAACTATTGAAGTGTGAAGAAAATTTCCTTTTCTCTCCTCTTGTTTGATTATTATCTATCAGTGGTATCAGAGCTAAAAAATCAATCTTTGAAGGGCTGGAAAGGAAGCTAAAAAAATTAGTTCAAATCGGTAAGTTTGAGGAAATCGGATAAGCAGTGTGCAAAGCTAGTGAACAGTGTGCAAATTCGGTAAGTTAAACACAAAACAAAGTGTTTTATGCAAAACCGGTAAGTTTAAGCAAATACAGTAACTTTAAATCCTGTAAGATTTGTTAAAACTGGTAAGATCTATCGAATCCGGTAACTTCAAAAATAGTAAGATCTGTCAAAATCGATAAGAACTTCATCATACCGATAAGAAGATGGCTTCAGGCAGTTTCTCGGCACCCTTACCTTTAGTGTTTACAGGTGAGAACTACGATTTTTGGGCTACGAAGATAAAGGCTTATCTGAAAGCCTATGATCTGTGGGAAATCATAGAATCTGGAGTAGAGCCACCACCACTTAGATCAAATCCAACTATAGCTCAGCTGAAGTAACATAGTGAGGAGGTTGCAAAAAAGTTTAAGGCTTGTCTTGTATTCAATTAGCCGTCTCTGATGCAATCTTTACCAGGATCATTACTTGTGAAACAACAAAGGAGGCTTGGGATAGGTTGCTTGAGGAGTTTAGGGGGAATGCAAGGACAAGGAAAATGCAAGTTCTCAATCTTAGAAGGGAGTATGAAACACTGAAGATGAAGGAGGCTGAATCTGTTAAAGATTACTCAGATAGATTAATGAAAGTTGTAAACAAAATAAGATTGTTAGGGGATGAACTTCCTCATAAGCGTGCGGTCGAAAAGGTTCTTATCAGTTTGCCTAAGAAATTTGAGGCAAAAATCTCTTCTCTTGAAGATTTCAGAGATCTGTTTGTCATTACCTCATTTGAGCTCATAAATGCTTTGCAAGCAACTGAGTAAAGGAGGTTGTTTAGACAAGAAGAACAGGTTGAATGAGCCATATTTGCCAAAGGAAAGTATAAAGTTCAAATAAGCTTTGATGTAAAGAGATAACAACCTGAAAAGAAGAAAGGAGAGAGCAGCAGAACTGCAGGCAAAAATGAAGTTTATCCACTATATCCTCATTGCAAGAAAACCAGCCACTTTCCTAAATGGTGTTGGTACAGGCCAGGAGTCCAATGCTGAGCATGTAAACAATTTGGACATGTTCAAAAGGTGTGTAAAAACAAGAAGGAGAAGCAGGATTCACAGCAGGCTCAGGTGGTTGAAATTCATCAGCATGAGGAGCATTTGTTTACAGCAATAAATAAAAGGGCCTACAACAGTGATGAAATGTGGCTATTAGACAGTGGATGTACTGACCATATGACTTCCAATTCCAGCATTTTTGTAAAGCTTGATGAAGGCTATAGATCAAAGGTTAAAGTGGGAAATGAAGAGTTTGTAGAGGTGATCCAAATATCGATCAAAACTTGATAGGTGTTGGTCAATTGATTGAAAAAGATTATACCTTGGTATTCAAAGATAAGAGTTGCACTATATTTGATTCAAAAAATCAAGAAGTGATGACCATTGGCATGAAGAATAAAAGCTTCCCTTTAGAATGGAAAACTGTAAGTGATCAGGCACTTGAAAGCACTGTCATTGAGTCTTCACTATGGCGTAAGAGATTTGGACATGCTAACTACACATCACTTAAACAATTACATGATTTGTAGTTGGTTGAAAACTTGACTGGAATCAGTAAGGATGATAGATGTGTATATGAAATCTATCAATTGGGAAAGCAAACTAGGTTACCATTTCCTAAAAATCAATCTAGAAGGGCTTCAACCAAGCTCCAGTTTATCCATTCTGATGTATGTGGTCCAATGAGAATATCTACTTTGAATAGCAGCAAGTATTTTGTGCTGTTTATTGATGACTTAACTAGGATGTGCTAGGTATATTTTCTAAAACAGAAGTCTAAAGTTGTTGGTGTATTTCAAAGGTTTAAGAACTTGGTGGAAAGTGAGAGCAACTATAGAATCAAGGCTATAAGATCAGACAATGGAACAGAATATTGCTACAACCACTTTGATAAATTATGTGAAGATATGAGGATACAACATTAGCTGACTACTCCATATTCTCCCCAATAGAATGGTGTTTATGAAAGGAAGAATATAATGGTTATGGAGATGGCTACGTGTCTAATGTTGGAGATGAAAGTACCTAAAGAGTTTTGGGCTGAGGCTGTAAATACTTCAATCCATTTACTTAATAGGTTTCCTACTACATATTTAGACAGAAAAACACCATTTGGGGCCTGGCATGGAATGAAACCAGATGTCTCTCATCTGAAGGTTTTTGAAAGCCTTTGTTACAGCCATATACCTGATGTGAAAAGCTGAGGTTGGAGTGCTAATTGGTTACTTAAGTAAGGGTATTCAACCCTCATAGCAAGAAGATAATCTCCAACAGGGATATTAAGGTAGATGAAGAAGCTTCATGGAATGGGATTCATCTACAAGCAATCAGCCTCGAGTTCCAAATGCTATTTTCATGCAGTTGAAACTGATGTCAATGAAGAAGAAGAGGAATCTAATAGTGATTTAGATTCAGAAAATGAAGTACCGAGGACTAGACCATTAGTTGATATGTATGGCAGGTGTAATTCAGCTAAGAGTTCTAAGGAGTGGATGGCTGCAATGAAGGAGGAGCTAAACATGATTGAGAAGAATGAAACATGGGTGTTAGTAGATAGGCCAAAGGATAAGAATGTTATTGGAGTTAAATGGATATACAAAACTAAATTGAATTCTGATGGTTCAATCAACAAGTTGAAAGCCAGGCTGGTTGTGAAGGGATATGCTCAACAATTTGGCATTGACTTCACATATACTTTGCACCAGTAGCAAGATACCAAACAATCAGATTACTATTTGCTATTGCTATTTAAAGAGGTTGGAAAATTCATCAATTGGATGTTAAGTCAGCCTTCTTAAATGGCTACCTAAATGAGGAGATATTCTAGTGGCTGGAGCAGAGGATAATGTTTATTAGTTGAAAAAGGCTTTGTATGGCTTGAAGCCGGCTTCAAGAGCCTAGTATAGCAGAATTAATGAGCATTTGAGCAGTCTTAGCTTCAGTAAAAGTGTTAATGAGCAGACACTTTTATCAAGCATTTGGAAGGAGAAGTGATTGTCATCTCTTTATATGTTGATGATCTTCTAATAACCGGCACCAATTAAGCCTTAATTGATCAAGTGAAAGATGAAATGAAGCAAGCATTCAAGATGACTGACCTTGGGAAAATGCAGTACTTTCCCAGCATGGAAATAAATCAATCTCAAGTCAAAGGAGATATGCTAAGGATATGCTAAAGAAGTTTAGCATGAAAAACTATAAACCTGTGAGCGCTCCCTTGGTGCAAAATCTGAAGTTAATGAAGGAAGTGGAGGCAGAAAGACTGATGAAAAGATCTATAGAAGCTTGGTAGGAAGTCTTTTGTATTTAACCATCACTAGACCTGACCTTACCTTTGCAGCAAATCTGCTCTCCAGATTCAGACAAGAACCAAGTAAAGTGCATTTCCAAGCTGCAAAGAGAATACTTAGATATATCAAAGGGAATGTAGATATGGGAATCTGTTTAAAAAGTCAGAAAAACTGGACTTGGTTGGCTATATAGATAGTGATTGGGCTGGTTCCTATGATGACATGAAAAGCACTTCTGGTTATGCTTTTTATTTGGGTTCAAGTATTATCTACTGGAATTCAATGAAGTAAAAAATGGTTGCTCAATCAACTGTCGAGGTAGAGTACATAGCAGCTTCTGAAGCAACAAACCAAGCCATCTGGTTGAGGAAAGTTTTGGAGGATCTCAACTACAAACAAACTAATGCAACTGTGATTTATTGTTACAACTCCCAGCTATTGCTATGGTTAAAAATCTGATGTTTCATGGTAGAACAAAACACAGCAAGATCAATTATCATACAATTAGGCAAGCACAAGAACATTTTGAAGTGATGTTGGTGCATTGCTGTTCTGTTGATCAATATGCTGATATTTTAACAAAGCCATTACCGAAGGAAAGATTTGAAACACTAAGAAAGATTCTTGGTGTTTCCAACAAAAGTGTCAAGGAGGAGTGTTGATGAACGTGATACTTTTGTTGTCACTTAACAAATGTTTTTGGTTTCTATTTTGTCACATGCTTTGGTTTATGTCTAACTCATGTAATGACGTAAAGTTAGGCTAGTTTGGACCTACTACAAGTTCAAGTATTGTTTAGTGGTAGTAGGTAGCATGGTTGTTGGTAGAAAGTACTTTTTGAATTGTATTAAATCATGGCTATATATTCAGCCGGGAAAAACTATTGAAGTGTGAAGAAAATTTCCTTTTCTCTCCTCTTGTTTGAATACTATCTATCACACATACATATATAAAACAGGTCACAAACATATAAAACTATTTCGAATAGAAATTTTCAAACCATGCAAGTAGTCAAAAATTTAAAACCTAGCATTCGGTAATTGTGATTGTATATATAAACATGAACATATTACAATCTATCACGTTGTGACTGCAACCAAAATGAGATTACGTTTTACTGTTACCAACTGAAAAGAGGTAACATTATCTGTAAATTCTTCAAATTCATGCTCTTTTCTCTCAATAGACTTTCATACATGCTTGCGAGCCTCGTCAATGTACCATATACATTATTTCTATTTTTGCAAAATCAAGCTTGGACAGTCTGTCTCAAAGACTCCAACAATGCCTCGATAGGATAGTTTTTGGTAGCCTTTGTTTCTGCATTTACCAACTGAACTATTTTTGATGTCATAGTAGAATATCTATTAGCCTGCATATATAGTCGTGACCGTTTCTAATATCCACTTATACCTAAAATATTAAAACAAAACATTCATCTAGTCAATATATCTAACATATGGTGTGTAGATACAAAAAAATAAATGTAGGCATTAACATATCTATATCCCTTTAATTTTTCATCCATTGTGTCCAATTGTTACAAATGGTATACAAATTAGGTGAATGTATACGGTCGAACAACACTGTTGAAAGCTCGTGTTATATTGTGACCTGATCCCCAGAAATAAGCCTTCCAATTTTTGAGTAGGTGGATTGAGCATATTCCATACATTGCTTTTGGTTATAACTTTTCAACTATGTTTCTAGTACTATTATGATGACCAGATCCTATACATAGACCTTTCCTATCTTCATGAGACTCTCTCAACATAAGAAGAAACCACATCCCTAATTTATCGTTCTCATTGTCCCTTATCTTAAAGACAAGTATATATACGTTGCTGTTGGCATCCTATGTACAAGTTGTAGATAGAGTTCCACCATAATGACCATTGAGGTGTATACCATCAACCACAATTGCAGGCTACAATATCTCCATCCACTTATTGATGTAGCAAGTTTCATTAGGCAATATATGAATCTATTCGGTCCATTCGTCTCTATTTTTGTGATCAATCCAGGATTTGTTCGTTGAAGCATGAAAAAGTAACTCGGTAGTTTCTTAAATGATTTGGTTGGATCACCCGGATCATCTTCAACGTTTGTTCCCGTAATTTCCAAGCCTTCACATAATTTATAGTCACTCCATATTAATGCAATATCATTTGATATGTCACTGAGAGTATATATAACCCTAGAAGACATATTCTTATACTTGATGCAACCGAATAAGATGAAACTGGACACTTATTGATGAGACTCAAATATGATATTCATTGAACATGTGTGACCTACCTCCATATCCCTAATCTCAAACATTTTTGTTTTCCCCATTCTTAGTTATCTAAATGTCCATTTGCATTCCAATTATGAACACCTAACAACATATCTTTCTTGTCGTACTACAAGATAATAAACTCAAACATATTTTGGATTGCATAAAATGCCAAGCTCATTTTCAATACCTATTTCTTACGATAGACCTTGACATCAAGTACTTCATTTGTATCCGCATTTGATACAAATGTAACCATTCTATCAAAACTATATTTTTCTATGCCAACTGTTTCTTCTTATATTTCAATTGCTATGTTATTCAATGAGGGTTAATTTTACAAATGGTCACTGAAGTTACGTTAAAATAACAAAACGGTCACTGAAGTTTAAAACTTGCACTAACGGTCACTGAAGTATCATCTAGTTTCAGTAATGGTCACTAAAGGACCTTTTTCATTTAATTGGAACTTAATGGACCAAAATAGGTTAAGCTTGAACCTTGAGACCTAAATTACAAATTCAACAATGACAATATTTTTCGATTTGCTGCTTGCCATTCCTACTAATATGAGAATTACTCCATTGATTGAAACCATCTTTTCGCACAATTTCTCAGATTTGGAGAGTTCATACGGCAACGTAGTATCTTTTAGTTGTCTATGTATGCTAAGGAAGTTTGATTTATGATTAAGATGAAGAAAATATGCTTATATACTTGACTATATTGAAATCTCTACTTCAAGATTTTCGAAGATTATTGCAATAGAAGAGACGGTGTCAGAAGATGAGACCAAAGAAGTTACACCCAAAGAGCCGATGGAAGAGAAAATATAAGCTGAAGCTCCAAAGGAGGCTGTTGTTGAGGAGACCAAAGAGGAAGCTCCCAAATGTACTGATGCACTGGCAACCGAGGAGGAGAAACCAGTCGAAGCTGTGGCACCGACCGCGAAAGAGGAGTGAAGAATATAATAAACCCCATCACTTATCAGACTGCCACAAAAGCACCTCTAGCATAACTCATTTCAAAAGGAAAAGCAAAATCATTCAAATTCAATCACACCTAAGATGAATAAAGCTCTATTTTCAGAAACCCATTTCAAAAGCACCTTGAATTCACCTCTAAAATTTCCATAAATAATTACAAAAGGAGAAACAAAATTATAAAAATTCAATCATGCCTAAGACGAATAAAGCTCCAAACTTTCTAAAATCCATTTCAGAGGTGCCTCGGATTCATCTCTAAAATTAAGTGGGGTGGAGCCAAGCTAGTTCGTCTTGTCATCAAATTCCATCTGCGTTCATCCGAGCAATCCAAAGAGAGAGAAGAAGCAGTTTCGTTGCTGTATGAGCTCTTCAAATCTGAGAAATTGTGTGAAAAGATGGGTTCAATCAATGGAGTAATTCTCATATTCATAGGAATGGCAAGCAGCAAATCGAAAAATATTGTCACTGTTGAATTTGCAATTTAGGTCTCAAGGTTCAAGCTTAACCTATTTTGGTCCATTAAGTTCCAATTAAATGAAAAAGGTCCTTCAGTGACCATTACTGAAACCAAATAGTACTTCAGTGATCGTTAGTACAAGTTTTAAACTTCAGTGACCATTTTGTTATTTTGACGTAACTTCAGTAACCATTTGTGAAATTAACCCTATTCAATGAATACAACTCAACATCTGATTGTACTATAATTCGATTTGGGTACATGTATAGAATTATGTCACAACTTTGTCCAATTTCTATAGCTACAGTATTAATGTACAGAGATTAACTTGTCATCTAATACCCAGACAAGAGGCAGCATTTTATTCGACTTGTACTTCATTGTTACTACAACTTCAGTAGAATTCAAACTCAATTCGGCCATTACAATGTCAACAAATTTAGTATATCTGCAGTTATCTTGTATTAAAACTAAAGATGCATTATCACCATACAATAGACACACATAAACGTACTCCATTACGGTAAAAAATCATAGGAAGGTAAATAATTAGTTACATAATCTGTCATTCTATAAATCAAAACAAAAAATTGAACATCATGTTTTTGTGACAAATTATAGTTCATAGTTTATTGAATTCAAATATCATTGACAAACATCAGTAATACACATCTTGTAACCATGTGAGGTTACCATCAGTTACCAAGTATTATTGATAACACATCAATAATACACATATTCTAAGTTTGTGATTGATGCACTTAGCAGCAACTTTGAACATCGAAATTGATAATTATATTAATAAAACATAGTAACACATTACCAATATTAGAAATAATGCAGGGAGTAACAGTGACCAGCAATAACACATTAGCATTACCTAAGTTGTTACTTTGTATCTGATGAAGTTATGAATTGTTCAAATCATGCAGGCAGAGGTGACAACAGCCACCAGTAACAAACACATACATATTACAAACAATTTGTTGGATGAGATATGATGGATTTGAGTGATGACTGTAAAACCAAAAATCAACTTACCAATCCTTACCAAAATAAATTGGATAGAGTAACAGTAAGGATATGATTAAAAACTCCAAAAAAAAGAATGTAACGTCAAACGAAGTGTATGCAAAGTCGAGGCAAGAGTTGAACTCTTTGTCCTTAAGTCGAATTTGTGCCACAACGGTGCCAACGGATGATGGTAATGGATTCCCAAGATACAACGACAAACTTCTTCTGTTGGAAGCACTTCAAAACATAAGAATAACGAACTAGAAATTGGTTTTTGTACTCCTTCAAATGAAAAAAAAAGCTTCCATGCAGATTTTTTGCTAAGAAAAGGATGAATTTAATATTATACTATGATTGCATATCATTGGGATGAACAAATGGACGTCCCAAGGGTCTAATTTATAGAGAATGAAAGGTTGTGAGTGAAGTGTCGGGCCCCAAACTCATCAACCTTTGCCAAGGGTCGCGGTATTTACTGTAGCTAGCCTATCGCCCTTATGTCGCTCGAGCGTCAGAAATAGAGACTCTGTCGCTCACCTGTCGACTTTCGTTCGAGCACTAGGCGAGCGACGGAGTTGGTCAAATTTTCAGCTAGTTTCTTCTCTTTCTACCAACTTTAGACCGTAATTTCTCAGTCACTCGGAATCGGTTTAGAGATTCCAAATATACTACAATGATCTACTCGACGAGTAGAACAAGTTAGTCTATTTATTTCCATAATTTGACTATTGGATCACATTCGAATATTTGGTCGAAGTTGACACGTAAATAACTTTTTCATGATTTTATACTTAACCAATGCCAACACAATTCATAATAATCTTCAAATCATGTAGGCAGTAACAAAATTGAGACGTCATAGTGATTAGAAAAATTGTGAAAATATTCATAGGTCTCAAATGCACGTTTGTGATTAGCACAGACATGGAGAAATGATATTGGTAGCAAATCGATTTTCACGATCGCAAGTAAACGGAGTTGCATTCTAATATATAATCACATTAATTGCAACTCAATAACACTTAATCTGTGACTTTGTGGCTAGAGACGGGGATAGGGGGCGACTGCCCCCCAACATTGTCTGCTGGTTCACTATTCCTATTTAATTTGTAATGTATTTTTCAATTTCGCCCTTGCAAAAATTTTAACTCACCCCGGTATATTTTGGAATTTTTTTTCCATTAATAAATATTGACCCAATAACTTACACTTTAAAATTCAACCATACAAAAATCGTAGACCTAAACAAAAGATCCAATAATTACTTAAATAAGTAAATAGCCTAAATCCAATCCAAAAGCAAATGACCAATTCATGAATCAATTGCCCAAAAGCATACCCACAGCCCACAAAATATAATCTCGACTACAGACACTCCCTCATTCTTCCTCAAATCTTTCTCTGCGTGACATGAGATTGAATTGAACATTGAATTTCAGTACTGATTTGAATTATATTGTGAGTAGTGGGTATTGAAATTAATTTGAATTATTGGGAATATTTACAGTATGAAGAAGATTGATTCATATTTCAAGAAATGAACTTTTGAGGAAGCTTCTACCTCTAATCTTGAATCTCTTATTCCGGAAGATAACATTGGTCAAGAACCATATGTTGTTGATTCTTCTCCTCAAAATGAGGAATTCGATTCATCTTCACTGGAACGTGATCCTGGACTACGCAAATCAATGTTGGAAGTGATTTTTTGTCCAGTACCATGCTTGTGTCTATAGAGAAGGAGATTGTTGATACTTTTTCATTAGATTTTCTTATTGACGAGTTTGAAGTGATGAGGACAAGAAGAGACCAATTTCAGATGTCCAAGTCATCTCTACCATCTGTTATATAGATAGGCAGTTTATTTTTTGTCTTTTTGATGTCCATCTAACGTTCATGTTTTCAATTTGTGTAGTGTTAGACACATAGATGGACATATTATTTTTGTATTGACAAACTGATTGTTTTTTTGGTCAGTCAATCTAACTTGTTGGTACTCAAAATCGTCGTTTTCGCCCCCGCAAAATTGAAATCCTGGCTACGTCCCTATTTGTGGCATTCTCAAATTACATCACATTAAAAAGCAATTTGAGGTCACATACATATATTATCCATGAAGGAAATCAGTGTTTTGTGACGTTAAACCAGTGCTTTGTGACTGTAAAACAGAATTTGTAAATTTACGTGTTGAATGGAGATGATGACGTCATATAACGTAGGTTTAAGAATTTGTGAAATCAAATAAGAAATTCATCTTGTCAATATGAGGAACATGAAGAAATTGTGATTGAATTAGTATGAATTTATGAAGATTTGATATCCAGCTGTGGGAGGTGATCGGTGAATGAGGTTTTCAGTTTAGCTTAATGATATGGAAATTAGTTATAAAATATAACTGAATCCTCTATTTTAGGATTTGATAAAGATGTAGTTGAATATAATATATTATCATTTAAGTTTCTTTTAATTAAGGAATAATATATTTAATTAAATTATTATCATATTTTATTTAGGACCTGATTTTTGAAAGAAATCCTAAAATTCGTCAAATTTGAAAGTGTATCTTTAAAGATGGGTAGTTCTGTATTTTTTTCCTTTACGAATAATCATTTGGTTGGAAACCTTTGGATTATAATTGGTGAGCTGCCTCTACCACAATATCCCAAGTAAAAAAATAATAGGTCGAATGGCAGCAGTTAAAAATGTTGACATTTTAATTTTGGTGCAATATCCCGAATGAAATGGGAATTGTTCAACAATTATATGTCAAGGGATTATATGTATTAACTAACCTGGTAGAGTGTTTCAAGGGGTTAGAGTCTTTGTAGTTGGGGTCAGGTTTGATGAATCACGCATTTACACTTACCATGACTTGTAAAGCAATCTTAAAATAGTGGCTTTTGGTCTCGAGCGAATACCCAAACAAATTACGAACCTATTAGTAGCTCTTGCCATGTGTAAGATGCACAAGAACACGAGTCGTAAACATCAACATCATTACAATTATACAAGTAGTATTCATCATAAAGGAAAGATATGAGTGAAGAGAGAGAACATAGAAGGATACATTCGGAACTTCTGAAATGCAATTCGACATGTGCCACTTAATGCTTTGAGCATGAATAGGTAACTATTACAAGCTCTGGCATATACTTGAATTCTTCGAGGCTAGTATTTAACACTATGTCTTGACAATTATCTCTCAAGATACAACGGTATCCTCCTTGCGGTAGAGAACTTCAAACAACATGCTCGAGAATGGAATAGTAACTCTCTATTTTGAATGATTTTGATTCAAGGAAAACAATAATTTTGGAGTGTTTTGATGCAATGTAATCAAAGCATATAATTTGGAATGATTTTAGACCATCAAGGGTGTCCAATTTTTAGAGGTTGATGGGTTGTGGCTAGAGAAATACACCCTAAAATTCACCATATTTCATGAAGAGAAATAGCTCTTGAGGCTGCTCTCTAACCACATTTCCTACCACTTGAGCTTCTTTTTTAGAGGCTTAATCACTCGTGCGTGTGACTTAGCTACTCGAGTAGTCAAGTTATATGACCGTTTTTCTATTTTTTTTTCAACCTAATTTTGGACATCAATTTTTATTCATCCGGGATTGGTTTTGTGAATCCAAATATACCATGATAATCTACTCAATGAGTAAAATTAGTTAGTCTATTCATACACAAGAACTGACTATCAGAATACTTGGCTGAATTTGATACAAAATCTATGTTTTATAAACTTAATTCCAATAATCCTCCACATGAATGAAAATTACCAGAAATTCAAATGATAATATGGACACTAGTAAAGAGTACAAGAGGAAAGATATTGCATGAAAAGAGGTAAATTCTAGCTTTGAATCTACCTTAGTGAAATAATATCGAATTTACTTGGCTAATTAGTGAATGCGATGCTCAAACTATTCAGATGTTGCTGTAAACCAAGACAATGGTACTTATACAACATCTTCCCTAACCATTTTGATTCCCATGGTTGTATTCATTTTGACCCTTAACCGCGCTTGGGTTTCATAAGTGTTTTAGAGAATTGTAGCCTCAAAAATTATCTTAGAAGTGACCCCACTTCACACTTACATATGTGACCTTCTATTGAGAGTATTCTGTCACACACCAATTGACATATTCAAGTTAGAGGAATCATTAAACGTATAACTTAACCTCAAAAATTTAGAAGAAATGACTTTCATTATCATGGAAATGAGTAGGAAATAATTCTTAAGTGCTTCATAGAATCTTCAGAACTTAGATGGCCCATTGAACAAAGATCTTAGGATCTCTAATCAACAATGTTGTTGCTTAAGGTAAATCTTAGATATCTAAAAATCCTATTCAATGCCTTCCAATGGTCATTGCTTGTTTACTTGTGAATCTAATAAGTTTATTCATAGCATATGCTATATTCGGTCAAGTGCAGTTTGTAATATACATCACACTATCTATAACATGTGAATACTTTAGTTGAGACACATGTTATAGATAAGAGAATGGGAAAGGACAATTTCATCAGATGTTCTAGAAATTTCAATTCCTAATATAACATTTGTCACACTCATATCCTTCATGTCAAAATATTTTGTCAATATTTTCAGTGTGGTCATGATGATATCATGACCCCTAATTAACATATTATCAACATATAAATATACAATTTACATAGGCTTTAGATGTATATTTTATGTATACACATTTGTCACACTCATTAATTTTAAAATCATTTGACAACATTGTTTTGTCAAACTTTTGGTGCAATTACTTTGGAGCTTGCTTCAACCCATAAAATGACTTAACGAGTTTGCACACTTTCTTTTTCTTGGTTAGGAGCAATAAATCATTTACGTTGTTCCATATATATTTCTTCTTCTAAATCACCATTCAAAAATGATGTTTTACCATTCATTTGGTGACTCTTATGATTGTGCAATTGGCAATTGCAATCAAAACTCTAATCGAAGTGATTCTTGTCAAAGGTGAGTAAATATCGAATAAATTAAGGCCTTCCTTTTGTCCATGGCCGTTTGTAACCAACATGTTCTTGTATTTATCAAATGATCCATCCGATTTCAATTTCTTCTTAAAATCCATTTACACCCTAAGGACTTATTTCCAAATGGGACATCAACCAATTCCCAAATATAGTTTTACATTATGGAATCTATCTCACTATTAATAGCTTCTTTCCAATATGATGCTTTTGAAGTAGACATTGTTTCAATAAATGTCTTAGGGTCATTTTCTATCATATAGATTAGAAAATCAGGACCATATGATGTAAATGTTCTAAACCTTTTATTGCGCATTGATTCTTCATCACTTGGTAGAGTACTACTTGCAGTTTCTTAGGTTAGCTTGTCTGAACTTATTTCTTTCTTGTCTTTGCCTGGAAAGACATATTTGAAGAGGAAACATTTCTCGCCTTCATGTATGTCATGTATATTAGACTTATGAATAAGAAATTGCTATGCACTACTATTATTGTCATATCCGATAAATATGCATTCAATTGTCTTAGGCCCAATTTTAACTTTGGCTTTGATACTTCAAATTTAGCCTACACCCCCATATTTTCAAGCGTTTATAAGATGATTGATGACCTTTTCGTAATTCATATGGAGTTTCATCCATATTCTTTTGAGGTATTTATTAAGAACGACTTTTGCTAAAAATATAGCTTCTCTCTACTTCTTCTGGGATAGGCATGAACTTACCAAAGATCATCCTACCTTGCCAAGACTTTCACATCCAAATCTCACTAGTTTTGATCCTCAAACTGGAGCTAGAGATGAAATGGCTATTTAGGAGGGAGATATTTGAATTGTTTTCCTTTCTTCTTCAAATGAGAGGGTATATATAAATTTCCCTCTAAGTTTTAGGGTAATTTGGTCATTTAAGGAAAATGATAGATTGTGGCTCCTTATTGGTTACTTTGTAACTGATTCCATTAGAGTATCATGCTTTATTTATCGGCTTATGTGTACTTACTTACCAATTTGAAGACAGTTTGGGAGGGAGAAGATGTTATCCCACATGGAGCAAAGTTCTTAGGCTTTCATTCCATTTGCGTACTATCTTCACTTCGTTAGACAGGGGCAAAGTTTGTGGTGTGTATTTCTTTTAACACTATATATATGCGACATGTTTTAATTTGTCTTCATTTTTCTAATCATTGAAGATGTCTTTTGACATTTTCCTGATTGCTAATCCTAGAGAGAAGCCTTTTGTCCCCTCATAATCTTTTTATACTTTATCATTAATTCTTCACCTTCCTTTCTCATCCCAATGTATTTTCCTAACTAATCACTTTTAGGCCTTATATCACTACCATATGTGATGGAACAAGGTTTAAGAACTACCCTAATATTTTTCTTGACATGCTACAATCGTGTATTTGCCATTCCGACATATCTAACTCAAAAGCTAGCAAAAAAATGGTTCAAAATCTGGTAAGTCTACCGTTCTCTTGCATTTTCCTCAAATATGCATATGCAAGAGATTTCTATGCAAGGTATAGTTCCAATATTGTGATAAACCCTTAAGCATTTTCTTTCCAACAAACACCTGGTCAACTTCTAAAGGCTGCTTGGGCAAAGGGATCAAACTTTTTCCCGATCTTTCCTTTATCTTTTGACTCAAGAAATCTTTCTAAGAACAATGGATGTGCAGGGTCGTTTAGTTCGTGGAATATTCCATTCAACTATGTAATAGTTTTTTTATTTCGCATAATGTGCCTTTTAATAATATTTTCTCGAGTACATGTCATTCCAAGATGTTTAAGGGGTTCGCCATCTTAGTCTTTTAGTTTATAAGTTCATGCTCATACAACTTCGATTATAGTATATGGTCCTTTCCATTTTTAACCAAGCGAGCTAGAACTCATTTCTTTGCCTATGATAACTACTTTCTTTACAACTAAGTCTCCTTTAAAGTTTTTCTTGCGAACCTTTGAGTTGACTTATCTTTCCATCCTTTTCTAGTATGCTGCGAGCTTATCATCAGAATCATCTCGCGTTTCCTCCACTAGGTCCAGGCTCATGTTTATAGATCTTCATTTTTCTCCTCGTCATATTATATTCTTCTGTCTAAATTAATACCAATTTCCAATGTACCATGGCCTTCATTGGCTAGAAAGAAAGGAGTTTCTTCAGTAGTGGTCTTCATGGTAGTTCGACGTGAAAGGAGGATCTTGGTGATTTATCGGTTTGTAGCCCATTTGCTTAATCGAGCTTTCTCTTTAGGATATTCTTTAATTTTTTTTAATAGTCTTAACTTGTCCATTGGCCTAAGGGTGATATGGAATGGAAAAATGCCTATGGATACCCAACTCTTCGCTTATACATCTAAGCAAAGGGAGTATATACCTTCGTTAAATAAGATACCACCTTATAGTGTGTAATGTGTACCTACCAGCTCTTATTTGTAATTTTTTGCTGCTTTTTATCTTCAAGGAGTACTCCATCTTTCAAATAAGAAATGATATCTTGTATCGATGAAATTTTATCTTGTATCTACAAGATTTCCTTCCTTTTTTTACCAATTGATGGTTTTCGCAATAGTTATATGGAGACTATTTTAAATAGTTCTACATCTTTTGAACTTGTCAGTTGTGGCAAAGCGTTTGCATGCTCACTCTCCTCTATAGGAATTTGGGTAAGTTTAAACTTGTTGAAGTACTGAAGAGACCTTATGGCTTCTGCGAGATATGCAACCATTATTTTTGTCCTTGGCTGTAAATATCTCATTTACTTAGTTTACCACAAATTGCGAGTCACTTTATATTTCAATATTCTGAGCTTGCATTTCTTTTACCAAATGTATGCCCACCATAGTGATTCATATTCAATCATATTATTAGTCGCTTTAAATGTGAACCTTGATGTGCAATTCAATTTATCCCTTTTGGGCTCGTCAAGATTATGCATGCTCTAGAGCCAATATCTCTCGAAGATCCATCCAAAGATAATTTTCATGTTCCCTGCTCGGGCTCTTCCTCGAGGATGAAAACATTGATAATTCTGCAATAAAGTCAACTAGTGCCTATGCTTTGATTACGGATCATCCTTTATAGCTTAGTTCAAATTGTCCCAGTTATACTACTCATTTCATTAGTCTCACTGATGTAATGGGCTTTTTTAGCACTTGTTTGAGTGGAAAACTTGTTAATACCTTAATGATATAGCTTTGTAAATAGGGTAACATCTTTCGCGACGTCGTAACTAAAGCAAAGACTAGCTTTGCTTAAGTAGTAGATTGGTATATGTTGTTGTCTTTCCTCTTTTCCAATAATAAGGTAACTGCCACCTTGGATACTGCTAGATATAGAAGTAGCTTTCCCCATTTTCAAGTTTAGTTAAAAGAAGTACTTCCCCAAGTGATATTTTATGGCTTGGAATACTTGTTCACATTCGCTGCTCCATTCGAACTTTTTTCCTCCTTTCAACACCTGAAAGAAAAAGGAACAATTGTCTATTGGTTGAGATACAAACCTACTTAGGGAGGCGATCATCCCTGTTAAGCTTTTTACCTCTTTTGGTTTAGAAGGAGAGCGCATTTTTTGAGGTCCTAAATTTTGTTAAGGATCGCTTCAATACTACAGATTGACCATATAACCAAGGAACTATCCAGATTTTACTACAAATATACATTTTAGCGAATTGAGTTTCATCCTGTATTTTCGTAATACACTGAAAACATCTTCGAAGTGTTTTACGTGGTCTTCAACTTGAAAACTTTTACAAGCATATCATCGATGTATACTTCCATTGTTTTCCCTATTTGGTTTGTAAATATTTTTTTCACTAGACTTTGATACGTAGCCCTCGCATTTTTTAGCCCAAACAACATTACTTTGTAGCTATATAGTTCCCAATCAGTCACGAATGCGAAATGTTCCTCTTCAAATCCATACATGGGGATCTAATTGTATCCTGAATATGCATCCATGAAACTTAAAATCTTGTGTCCCGTAGTTGCATCCACGACTGATCAATTATAGGGAGAGGAAAGTTGTCTTCAGGACAAACTTTATTCAAGTTCATAAAATTTTGGTAGGATTGCCATTTTTCGTTGTTCTTTAGTACTAGGACCGAATTACATACCCAAACTAGGTAGCGAGCTTCGAGGATAAAGACATTTTCTAGTAGTTTATCAACCTTTTTAGTGCCTCATACTTTTTGTTGTTCATGGCGGGTGCTTTCGTATCTTAGGCTTGATCTTATGGTCAAGCTTCAAGGCATGATGGGGACTTTGGGATTGATCCCTATCATGTTTGCAGATTTCTAGGTAAACACATCAAGGTTGGCGGCTAGGAAGTTTTTTAGTAAGCATTTCATAGATTTGCTTAACTCCCTGCTAATTTTTAGAGCTTTGCTCGATTCTTCTGAGCTAATGGAAAAGCTTTCTAGTTCGTCAAATACTGTTGTTTCTGATGTGCACTCAATTATGTGGGGGTCGATAGAGTCATTAATTTCTAGTTTATTCCCAGGGTTACTCGTTTCAACTATGGTAACACTATTCATAGAAGCTCTCAGGACCCCATTTTTGTTGCTTTTACAGTTCCTACGCAAGATTCATTGATTTTATTTTAAAAATATTTCTCATTTATTCGTGCAATACCTTACATACGAATGATGGAGGGAAATGACTATGTTCGCCTACTTGATGGCATGTTGTCCAAGGGTTTTGTCGTATGCGAATTTATCCTTGGCGATGTCAAAATTCATAAATACACCGTATACCTGGAGCTTATCTCCTATATTTACTAAAAGGGTCGCCTGTCCCTGAAGGATTAAGCCTCCTCTGTAAAAGATCCAATGGTTACTTTTTTGCATTCGGTCAAATGCATTACCGTATAGCACATTTTTTGTACTTTCATTATTCAGAAGTATGTAGTGAAAATATTCACACGCTATTATTGCCTGGATCATGGCTACTTCATCTTCAATTCCTGAAATTCCAATTCTATGTTCAATAGATATAATTGAAGAGGTTAAGGATGGCGTATTACCTGTATGATTAACTTTTCCCATATGCTTACCTTCCAGGCTCTATATCTTTGTACATAGGGTTGTGCTTTCAGGTCTTCGCTCATCTTTCGGATAATTTTCGCTGCCAAATTTACTCATGCATTAGTTTGAACACAGATGATCCTTGGATCTTCGTTCTTCGGTGCTCATGCTAATGCTTGATTTTCCTTATTTGTTTCATTTCATTAGGTCTCCTGTATTTCTGAGCTTGAACATAGAAATTTGTAGTTTACTTTGAGTATTCCCACAGATGGCACCAATTTGTTGATGGTAAAAATCAGATTAACAAATCCTCTTAGTTAGCCGGGACTTTCATCTTTGAATATCTTAAGTTTTGATGTTCAAACTTGAGGTAGAGATAAAATGGCTATTTGGGAGGAAGTTATTTGAATCGCATCCCTTTCTTCTTTAAATGATGGGATATTTATAGATTTCCATCCAAATTTTGGGATAATTTGGTCATTTAAGGAAAATGATACATGAAAGCTCCTTACTGGTGACTTTGTAACTGATTTCGTTAAAAGTATCACACTTTATTTATCAGCTCACGTGTGCTTACTCACCAGTCTGGAGACAGCCAGATAGGGAAAGAGGTTTACCAACTTGGAGCAAACTTCTTAGTCCTTCGTTCCCTTCACGCACTGCCTTCACTTTACTAGACGAGGATTAAGTTCGTAGAGTGTATTTCTTATTTCCACAAAAGTCACTGTAAAGTTATTCCATATAAATGGTTTTCTTAAAATGCTTGTTAGACATGTACCAAAGTAAATGCTAGATACATACAAATATCTGTCAATCCAAAAATCATACGATGGTTGTGAATGATCAATAGAGAATTCGTCACTCTTAGATAGTAAGAGATTATGATCTACATTTCATTCAGTTAAGTTAATAACAAAATCCTTGGCCAAGGTGTACTCATAAGTCGAAAATTTCTTTTGGGCTTACATTAACTTAATAGTGGGATGAAATATATGATTGATAATTGAGATTGACACATCCATATCTCGTAATTAATCGAATCATATTGATGAAACGATTATAGTTTCACGGTAAATGAACAAGTTTGTTTTGTTTTACCACGTGACATTTCACATCACATGTATTGTCTTGACACATTGCTAGGTATCAATCTGTAACGACGGATGTGAATTGGTTATAAATTAAAAGGGGTATTTTAATTTATCAATTTTTTATTAGATCAAAATAATAATTCACATTATTAGGTATCGTGATAAGGAACCTAATCAATCGTACACAAAAGGAGAACTAGAAGAATGAGACTAACCAATTAACTAATTGACAAGTGTTGGAGAATTAATTAATTGGGTTTCTTGTTAATAGGTTTGAACCGCATTTAATTAATTGGATTAATTAAATATTGGACCGGTTTTGTTTAAGAGACAGGGTGAGCCCACTTGGACTTCTATTAATAGGCTACTAGGGTTTGAAAATTAATACACACATAATTATTATTATTCTTACTAGCACAAGAGAAGAAAACCCTAGTTCTCTCAATTCTGTTTCATGTGTAGATTTCCATTGGAGGCTAGACTATTGGACAGCTGTGAATTACAGATCATGATTCCTTGTGTTCCAAAATTAGCAATGGAGTTTGCAGGATCTGCAAAAAGTATAATTTTTATTACAGTTTCTTTCTAAATACAAAGAAGATCGTTGGTGGGAAATTTGTTTTATTTTTTACTATGCATGTTAAGTAAATTCCCAACAATGGCATTAGAGCCAGTTTTGTGCTTGTTAGAAATTGTTTTGAATCTTAGATCAGTGTTCATATTTTTCTTGAATCTAGCAATTTAAAAAATTTATTTCTCATCTTCAAATATCTGTTTTTGAAAAAGAAAATATTTTTTGGCAAAAAAGATAAGGATTTGGAAGTGGTAGGTGGCGTTGCTGCGACAACAACACAACCGTCGAACCCGAAACTACTCTCGCAGCGAAGCGTGCTGCCCCCACAAGGTAACGCGCACTACTATGCAAGAAAGCAGGGACGACGGGCATTGCTACGATTTGCAGTGGTGGTTGTCGCCGCTGCTACGAAATTGCAACGCTTTGCGTTGCTGTTACGCTGTGGGAAGAGTTGTTTCCCTATATGACAGAGATGACAATTTGCCGCGCGTTGCCATGGGCGACGCCAACTAACCAAGTTTAAGGATAAGGTTTTACACAAATCATTTTTGAATTGGGTTTGATGGAGGTAAGGACCTCTGATGCATTTCATGAAATTGCAGGCCCTTATCTACAATTATGATAAAAGGGGTCAGTTTGCAACCTGTCATGCAATTAAGTAAATTAAATGGTATGTTTATAGTTTTAAAAACAGGGTTAGATTGCAATTTTAAAATTGATTTTGAATTTTGACCAATTTTTTTTTTTAATGACGACTTTTTATATTTGCATTAAAATTGGATTTTAACTTAAATATTAAAAGTTGACCCTAAATTTAATTTTATTTAATTTAGGAGTTTTATCCTAAATTAAAATGTTAATTCAATTGAAAATAGAGTTGGACTCTAATTTGATATTTAAATAAAATTTGATTTTAATTAAATTATCTCACCCAAATATATCTTGAAATTAGAGTTGGACTCTAATTTGACATTTAATTAAAATTTAATATTAATTAAATTGTCTCGCTTGAAAACTTTGAAATTAGAGTTGGACTCTAATTTAATATTTAATTAAAATTAAATTTTAATGAAATAAACCTATTAATTAAATTAATTGATTAATATTATTAATTATTTATTTAATAGTTCCTATCCATTTGTCCAAATTAATTTAGACAACCTTAATTTCTAAAAACTTGAAACATATGTGCATATAATATTAACTATTATGTAGGAAAGCATTTATAAGAAAAATGTTTTATTAGTTGATGATTATTGACTCGACCAAGAGGATGTGTTAAATGATTAATTTTATTCTTGTCGTTTTATTGGCCTGCGAGCTCTTAATCTATTTTGGATCTGCGAATCCATTATTATTGTTATTATTATGAGCTTGCACATCCAATTTCATTCTAGACTGCATGCCAGCTAGTATAGGATTCCTATTGTGGCTAGACTGATTGAAGATGCAAGAGGAGTAAGAAACCATGGAGATAGTATATTGATACTAATTCAATGCAATACCCCTAAAAATTGACCAACTAGTCTTCATTTTGACTCAGGAAGACTAGATAAAATTAGTCAATAATCATCCACACTCTTATATGTGTATTTATTTGCATGTTTGATGCATAATGAAATATATATGTATGTATATATGTATGTATATATATATATATATATATATATATATATATATATATATATATATGGGACATTTGCGTGATAGACCTCTCACTATAATATTAAGTCAGAATTATTATTTGTTTTCCATCATTATAGTAAAAAACAAGAGTCCTAAATCGATCTTAGTTTGTTGAGTACACTCAAGGCTGGTCCATTAGAGATATGTTTGGCACTATAAAATATTTGATATTTCTGAATGATGGATTCGACTTAACTAAAATTTATCTTTTATTGAGTACGCTCAAGATAAATTCTAGAGGCTTGTTAAGCTAACACATAGAATGTGTGAATAGAAATAGTTGTTAGCTTAATAAGTTGGGAGTTGTATGGAGATACAATTTATAATAGTATCTACCTAAATGTTTTACTAAGGCTTGTTAAGTACACCTTAATATAACAAATGGGATCCAAGCCTACTGAAAATAAAGTATGGATTCTATTAATTTATTCATAAGGGTCATAAATTTATTTTAAATAGTGGAGCATATTTAATTTAATTAAAGTCCATATTAAATTTATGCAATGCATTTTAATACATATTAATTCTTTACTTTTCGTCATTTACAGTTTTGAATCATGACTAACTATATGAATTTGAGAGGTGTACGGGATGCCAACAAACTGATCGGGCCGAATTTTCTCGATTGGCACCGCAATTTGAAAATTGTTCTTAAACATGAGAAAATTGGTTATGTCATTGAGTAGCCCTTTCCTAAGATACCTCCTAAGAACTCGACTGAAGAAGAGTTGGTTACTTACAATAAACATAATGATGACGATGATACTGCAGAATGTGTGATGCTTGGAGCTATGCCACCCGAGTTGCAAAAGCAACATGAGTTTACAAAATGATTTTTCATCTCAAGGAGTTGTATGATGAACAATCATCTGTGGAAAGATATGAGGCTTCCAAGCAACTGTACCAGTGAAAAATGGTAGAAGGATCTTTAGTCAGGGCTCAAGTACTGAAGAAGATTAACTTTATTGAGAAGTTGGCTCAATTGGGTTCAATAATGGACCATGAATAAGCTCGAGGTCACTCCCTCAGTTTCTAAACATGCTTAAGACTGTGGAGTCCAATCTTAAAGCTAGTAGTAGGCATGTCTTAGTCATTGAATCCTCCAAGGGCACTGAAAGGAAGAATAAATGAAGTTTTAAGAAAACATTCAAGAAGGCTAAGAGCAATAACAAAACAATCAAAGCAAACAAGGACAATATCAAGTCTAATGACTCGTGCTAAGACTATGGAGTGAAAGGTCATTGTAAGAGGAACTTAATTACCTCCAAAGCTTGAAGGGAAAGAAGTCTCTGAAGCTTCATCTTCAGGTATACTTGTTATTTAGGTTAATATGTCTACTTCATTAGCTTCTTGGGTATTAGATACCGGATGTGAATCTCATATTTGTATAAATATGCATGGACTAAAGAAAAGTAGACTACTCCAGAAAAGAGAAGTTGACCTGCGAGTGGGGAATGGAGTATGAGTTGCTGCAGTAGCTGTAGGAACATACTTCTTACCATTGCCTTCGAGTTTGGTATTAGAATTAGAAAATTGCTATTTTGTTCCCGCTACTACTAAAAACATTATTTCTATTTCATGTGGACACGAATGGTTTTTCAATTAATGTTAAGAACAATCGTTGTTCCTTTTATCGAGATGAAATCTTTTATGGTTTAGTGTATTACAAAATGGCATTTATGTTCTTGACACCGAGTCGTCTATTATGAGTATAAAAAATAAAAGGCGTAAAAGTGATTATCTAAATAATACCTATATTTGGTATTGTAGACTAGATCATATAATTGAGAAACACATTTCCAAGTTACATAGAGATAGATACTTGGGGTCAAAAGATTTTGAATAATTAGACAAATGTGAATCATGCTTATTAGGCAAGCTGGCCAAATTTTCCTTTTACTAGAAAAGGAGAAAGAGCTGCACAATTATTGTGGCTAATACATACTAATGTATGTGGGCCCATATCAATCACCGCTAGAGGTGGTTTCTCTCATTTCATCACATTTATTGATGATCATTCTTGATATGGTTATGTATATCTGATGAAATTCAAGCATGAAGCACTTGAAAAGTTCAAGGAATTCAAATTTAATGTAGAGAAACAAATAGGTAAAGGTATTCTAACGCTAAGATCATATTGAGGTGGAGAATATCTAAAATGAGAATTTTGTAGATTATAGAAAAGAAAATGCAATTCTATCGCAGTGGACTTCGCCATGACACCGCAGCATAATGGTATATCTAAACGGGGAAATCGTACTTTATTAAATATGGTGTGATCAATGATAAGCCATGCAAACCTCCCATAATTGTTTTGGGGTCATGCACTAATTACTGCTGCTACGCACTAAATTGTGTCCCATATAAATCGATTGACAAAAATCCATACGAGTTTTGGAAAGGTAGAATGCCGAACTTATCTCATATAAAAGTTTGGGACTGTGACGCTTATGTGAAGCACACTAAATCGGATAAGCTTGAGATTATATCCGATAAATTTATATTTGTGGGATATGTTAAAGAGACAATTAGATATCAATTCTATAATCACATTGAGAAGAAAGTGTTCATCTCAAGACATGACATATTTCTAGAGAAAGAGTTCATTCTTGGAGAGGATAATATGAGCAAATTAGGACTTGAAGAAATTCAAGAATCTACAGATACTATTGGCCAATTAGATGAACCAAAGTCTGATCCCATACTTACTAAGGGACAAACTCTTGATCAGGACATAGAGACTCTTGAGGACACTTCGGCTCAGCGTAAATTAAGTAGGACCATTTGACTCAAAGAGATGGCAGGAGGCCATGAAATTCGAAATGAAATCAATTTATTAAAATAAGGTTTGGACCTTAGTAGACCATCCTGATGGGATAAAACCCATAGGATGTAAATGAGCTTACAAGAAAAAGGTCGACATAGATGGAAACATCCATATATACAAAGTAATGCTTGTAGCAAAAGGTTATAAAGAAAGACAAGGTGTTGACTTTGATGAAACTTTTTTGCCTATGGCCATGCTGAAGTCCATTCGAATTTTTGCTTGCAATAGCTGCAAATCACGATTATGAGATACGGCAAATGAATGTCAAAACTACTTTCCTTAGCAAGAACTTGAAAGTTGAAGTGTATATACCACAATCCAAAGGTTTTGGATCCAAAGAAGTCAACAACATATGCAAGTTTGATCGATCCATTTATGGATTAAAGCAAGCCTCTAAGAACTGAAATCTTTGTTTTAATGAGACAATCAAAAGGTTTGATTTTATTAAGAATGAAGATGAACCATGTGTTTAGAAGAAGACAAGTGGGAGCGCTATCGTATTCCTGATTTTATATGTAGATGAGATATTATTAATGGGAAATGACATCCCAATGCTTCAATCGGTAAAATTGTCGTTGTCAAAGAATTTTTCCATGAAAGACATGGGAGAAGCAGCTTCTACCTTAGAAATTAAGATCTATATAGATAGATCTAAAAGATTGCTTGGCTTATCTCATTCTTCGTTCATAGATGAAATCTTGAAAAGATTTAACAAGGAATAATCCAAAAGAGGATTGTGTCCCAATCACATGGAATTTACCTCTCAAAAGATATGTCTCAAAACACATGATGAGAGGAATTGCATGGATTAGATTCCTTACACAGTAGCAATAGGATCTATCATGTATGCGATGCTATGTAAGAGACCAGATGTTTCATATACTCTAAGTATTACGAGAAGTTTCAAGCAAACCCTAGTAAAAAATATTGGGTAGCAGTTAAGAACATTCTCAAGTACTTAAGAAGGACTAAAGATGTGTTCTTAATAAATAGAGGAGATGAACCAATAGTTGATGGATATACTGATGCTAGCTTCCAGTATGACAAGGATGATAGCAAATCTCAATCTAGATATGTGTTTACTCTCAACAACGGAGCGGTTAGTTGGAAAAGTACCAAACATGAAACAATCGCTGATTCAACAATGGAAGCCGAGTATATTGTTGCTTCTGAAGCAGTAAACAAAGTTGTCTAGATCAAAAAGTTCATTAATGAACTTGGAGTTGTTCCTAGCAATGTTGATCTCATACCTCTGTACTGTGATGACGATGGAGCATTCGCTCAAGCAAAGGAACCAATGTCTCATCAACAATCTAAACATGCGCCGAGGTGGTATTATCTCATTAAGGAGATTGTACAAAGAAATGACGTTAAGGTAGAGCGAATTCCCATAGATGATAATATTGCAGATCCATTAAACCGTCGTGTAGTCTCTTATAGTATTAGATACATAAATGATTGGATATAGTGCAAGTGAGAGTTTGTAAGTGTTATGCCCTAAATCCGGTCAATTTAGGGTGTAAACACTTTTAATATATTTGATGAATTTTTTGCAAGATCTATTATTTATTTGAATTAGTTTTCTAATAAATTATATTAAATAATAGAGTCCATAGATTTAAATTTTAGTAATTTGTTAATCACAAGAAGTTGTGATTATGAGATATAAATCACAATCTGACTGAATCTTAAATTATATGTGATCGTAAGTAATAACGAGATACTGATATCGCTATTACGGATAGACTATCGCGTGTGACATTTTTTACTTGTGAAGTAAGCAACTTATCTCATAAGTTAAAGTGTGGTGACACTTAAATGAACACGTAGATGTTTTGTTATAGAACAAAATATTAGAGCATCACTGGAGAGATCCCACATAGATAACTATCTAAATGTTAGTAGTTTGGTCCTTTGACTTGAAGTCATTATACGAGGACAGTTATACTTTGGTATGTCGGATGTTGCTCTGTCAATGGTTGCTAATATGGCATCGTTCAAGTATGTCAAGAATCATATGAAGGTTGTGAATAATCAATAGATGATTCGTCACTCTTAAATAGTAAGAGATTATGATCTACATTTCATTTAATTAAGCTAATAACGAATCCTTGGCCAATGTGTACATCGAATTAATAGTGGGATTAAAGATATAATCGATAATCGAGATTGACACATATCCTTATTTCGTAATTGATCGAATCATATTGATGAAGGGATTACAATTTCACGGTAAACGAACAAGGTTGATTTGTCATACCACGTGACATTTCATGTCACATGTATTGCCCTAACAAGTTACTAGATGTCAATTTTGGACGACAGATGTAAATTCGTGATAAATGAAAAGGGGTATTTTAATTTATCATCTTTTATTAGATCAAAATAATAATTCACGTCGTTAAACAAAGTTATTAAGAGTTTAGTGGGTCACACACAAAAGGAGAATTAGGAGAATAAAACTAACCAATTAATTAATTGATAAGCGTTGGAGAATTAATTAATTGTGTTGCTTGTTAATAGACCCAAATTAATTAATTTGATTAATTAATTAATGGACCGAATTTAATTAATTAAATATTGGACCGAATTAAGTTTAAGAGACGGGGTGAGTCCACTTGGACTTCTATTAATAGGCTGTTAAGGTTTGAAAATTAATAGACACATCATTATTATTATTATTATTATTACTAGCATAAGAGAAGAAAATCCTAGTTCTCTTAATTCTGCTTCTTGTGTGGATTTTGATGGAAGACTGGACAATCGAATAACTGTGGATCACAGATCATGCTTGTTCGTGTTCCAAGATCAGCAAAGAGTTTGCAGAATGTACAAAATGTATAATTTCTATCACGATTTCTTTCTAAATACACAGAAGATCTTTGGTGGGAATTGAAATTTGTTTTATTTTTCGTTATGCATGTTAAGTAAATTCTCAATAGAAAGTGTCCCATAATTAGGTTCCATAATGGTGGTAAATCTCACGGCAATTGAGGGTCATAAACTTTGCGTACTCTTAACTTTTTCATATCACAACACAAAAGAATGAATGATTGCGTACAATGAAAATGACAAATACAATGAAACTTAAAAGAAATAATACATAAGGTTTGCTTATTGATCGTTAGCACATTCCACGTTATCCCTTCCCATTTTTCAGATGATGAGTACTAACACATTTAAATATGAATTCATTTAGAGAAATAAGTTAACATTTAATTTAATAATCTTATATTTTTTTTGAAGTACAAATTATTTTCATTAATAAAGTAATTGATGTTTATTTTGTTGAAATATTTTAATCATTTTCCGCATTTATGATTTTTAGCGAATTAAATGATTATACTTCTAAAAAAATTGGAGTGAATTGTTTCAAAAATTACTCAACTTATACCATGGTCACGGACTGCTCACTAAACTTCAACATACTAGACACTGTTCACTAAACTTCCTCCATTTGCACTCCATCTATCATCCAAAAAAAAAATCGTTATCATTTTTGCTAATGTGGAGGACGATTTTATTACGTGGCAACTAACGGCAGTCGAGTGCATTCCAAATCAGCCAAGTTATCCAATTCACCTTAAAATAATATTAAAACTTAAAAAGAGAAAACAAAACGAAACGAAAGTAAAAGTAAAAAAACGCGAACACTCTCCTTCTTCTCCGGCAGCTTCCCCTTCTTCTCCGACAACGTCTTTCTACCGTGTCACCGGACAAAAATAAAAAATGTTCTTCTTCATCCTCAACCTCCCTCCCCACCCCCACAAAAAACCAAAACCCACCACCCTACATCCGTGACCAAGATTGAACATAGCTGCTTCAAAATGTTCCATTACGAGAGCAAAAAACTGCCAGAAAGCATCTACAAATTTGAAATTTGAAAAATTAAATTTGGGTATGCAAATTCTTTAAAGGAAATACCATATGCGAGAGCCAATAATAAGGTGCAAACACACCGCCCTAACCTTGATTTTGCCCTAACTGGCATGGGCGACTGGCGGTTGACGATAGACATTGCAGATTTGACGACGAGAGTGGCAGAAGAAGAGAGATCGCCTTTGTCTTAAGAGATTAGGATTTCCAATTTCTCTTTCCTCCTGTTTTCAATTTTTTGCTTTTGATTTGTACTCCTTTTTTTTTCCTCAAATTGACTAAATTAATTATAAGTAAAGCCACCAAACATTTATTTTGATCACTGCCGGCACTAAAAGTTCGCCGGCGAGGAGATTATCAAACTGAAAGAATTCGAATTTTTATTTTTTTAAAAAAAAGAAGGTAAAAAACGTGTTTTAAAATAAACGTTGGACACGTTTTTTTGCTGATTAGGATTTCAAATGTGATTTGGCATGTTTTAAACGGACATTGGTTGCCACGTCAACTTTTCATCCGCCACATCAATGAGAATGATAGCGGTTTTTTTTTTTTGGATGATGGATGGAGTGCAAATGAAGGAAATTCAGTGAGCAGTGTGTAACATGTTGAAGTTTAATGAGCAGTCCGTGACCATGGTATAAGTTGAATGATTTTTGAAACAATTCACTCAAATATATTGTATTTAGTTAGTCCTATTTACCAATTATGAACTCGCATCAAACATCAACGCGAAGTACACCGTATTAGAAAAGTGCTAGATTGTATAGTTAAAGATAAACAATGCCAGATTGTATACTTAATTATGCTTGTTAATTGATTATTTTAGCAGAAAACTTGGTATTAAACGAGAATGGACGAAAAGAAACAAAAATTAATAAAAAAATTATTGAAGTTGGATGAAATCACAAATCAGAGACCAATATATCTTTTGTGAAAGTTGAAGATCTTGCAGGTAAAATAAAGGCATGGGCTAAACAATTAAACGAAATTCGATATTTGCAGCACCAGTCTCCAATATTTAGAACCATGCGTTGCATCCCTGTACCTGAGCGATCGCATTGTTAAAATCCAGGGGTCCGAATTGCAATTTTCCGGAACTCCTAATTATGATCAAACTCTGATCCTTTTCACTTTTGGACACTGAATTAGACCTAAGTTAAGGTCTATAAATATTACTATTGATGTGAAACAAATAGGAAAGACTAAAGATACTTTCTTGAGGCAAATTACATATCCGTATACATATATTTCTCTAAATTTATATCTCAGTTTGGTATTTGAATATAGAAGAACAAATTCACCGAAAGATATACAATCAAGAAAGAGTTGAAGATCTTTGTTGGAATTTAGGTATCAAAGAACAAAAAATGCTCGAATTAATTTATTTACTCATTCTATTGAACCAGGTGTTTTTTCGTAATTTTATTATATAATTTCAATAATATAATTCACTAAATTCCTTGTTAGGATAAACGAGGAATTTAGGTTAGTATTTATTAATTCAATAGATTTTTTACAAATTTGATTAGGTATTAATTTCTTATTACATGTTTAATTGACATTCAAATGATTGATCACTAATTGTAGCATTGAAGGAAAATATTGAGACTTTGAGGAGATATATTTATCTAGTTTGTATAATAAGTAACTTAACTTTCCGCAACAGATCGAGAAATACTCTTATAGCTTGTGCAATCATAATTGACTTTTTAAAATTCAATGTTTTTCCATGTGTATGAATTTACAAAGAAATATAGTAAATTCAAGCATGTGAATAGGGTTAGTTTTTATCGAGACATATACTAACTAAAACTAATTAATTCAATTGTTAATACATATAAAAAAGGGGTTGAATGAATTTTGATTAGATAAAAATATTAAACAACCTAAGTTTAATCAGATTCCTAATTACTTGATCTCAAAATGTCTTGACAAACTTGTTAAGATTTCATTTAAAATTAATTTATTAAATTTACTTAGAAATATAACTCTTGATTTTGATAATTGATTAGTAAATAAATTTAGATTCAAACTCGATTAGGATTAAATTATTAGTAAATACATTGTTCATTTGGATACGATACTTGGAATCAAAATTCACTATTATTACTTGTAACAATATGTACATGTTAGATCCAAATTTGTAATTAGCGATTTCTAAATTTATAATTGACAATTTTCGTATCTAAAATCATGGTTATTTGAGCTATTATTAAAGTCAAAATAGTAAGGGTTGGTAGAGTCCTAAAAAGAATTGAAAAAATTCATGAAAATCAAGAAACAGAGTACGACTACACGCTGGCCGCATGAAGGGTGCTCCAGTGCTCAAAACAGGCAGGTTGGTGTTCGCTTGGCGCGACCCTACTGCTCGAGCTGTGGAGCACCACTCTTCTGGCACGAAGTCCAACACTCGAGTTGTGGTTACATTCGAGAGATGACCTGATTCGATTTTAACAGAGTTTCAATCCTATTTCACCCCAACACTACATATTATAAATATACATGTATATCGCATCCCAAAGTGTGTTGAATCATTATTTCATTATAGAGATCATATTATTAAAGATCCAAAATACATCAAAAGATCTCTAGATTCAACCACTTGATCAATTATTCATAATTCATCCCAAACATTGTTTTATTATTGGTTGAGTCTTAATTTTAGTCAAGAGAACATCCTTTGAAAATCAAATAAATATTCCGATATTCTCTTGTATCAACTACAGGTCAAAACACAAAAGATCATTAGATCAAACATCAAAAACCTTCAGCTATAAGCCTTCAGAGTTTTGAAGTTTAGAGAAGAGGTGCTTGAAGTTCTAGGCACCAAAACGAGTTCGCTGTAACGCTCCGACCCACATGGACCGAAACGTCACTAGAATAACTGTACATTAGCCGTAGACTTAGTAATTAACTATATTTTTAGCGGAAAACATAAATATTTAATTTAAGAATTTATTTAAGAATTATGTATTTTTTTTCCTTCCAAACAATATATTTTTCCACGCATATTACCTATATTATTACGTGGACAATGACATGCACGTGTTTACTTTTCCATGTGTACACATCTTTAAACAATAACTAAAACTAAGCTATTTTCTTTTTCTATTTTGCATGGCAAGTGTCAAAATAAATTCGTTTGCTTAGCTATCGATCCCAAAACTTCACGAAATTTTAATGTAAAGTAGAAAACTCATTATAATGTGAAATATCCAAAAATTGGTTTCCGTCGACAACATATGAGATAAAAAATATTTTTTCAAAACCCCGCAGCGACTCGTTTTGGAAGATAAACCAGTACAATTTACTTATAGTGGCATATAAAACTCCATAGTCATCAGATTGACAAGATTTCAAGTTTATTCAATAGCTAACCCATGAGACTATCAAAGCCCATTGGTTTCATCCAAAAATTTCAAATAATGAATGAGTTATGAATTTTTGAATTCAAGGGCTGAAGCTGGATTTGAAAAAAAAAAAAAACCAGGGACACTAAATCTTATCGCAAACGTTTTTGTAATAAACGATAACTTGTACGTTAATTTCCATAAAACATAACTAATTCATAAAAATCTTCTTAGAATAGTTCCACAAATGATGTTCATAGAAATCCATTTATTTAAAAAAGACGTAAACATTTCATAACCGAATAAAAGCATTAAGTCATCGACTTCTCCATAGTACGTTGTATTTATATTTACCATCATCCACGCCCCCAAACAAATCAAATCGACCTGTAGCTAGGGAATTAACCCATAAGTTTGAAACTCAATAGATATCATCAGTGCCTTTCGTTATCAAATTAGAAAATTCGAACTATAGATTCAAACCATCACACAGAGAAGTTTTATGGCAAAATCAAATTTCTATAGAATTATCATAACATGCAGAGCCGAAGAATGATCGTTCCATCTATAGTAGTGCCGAAGTACCGTATCTGGAGGTACCAATTCATTCATACTTTTAATGAAAAATCATAACTTGAAAACGAAATAACCACTTGCACCTTTACCTACCTTAATTTGAAGCTTTGAAATGGACGAAATTGGACAATGAAAGTTGTTTCCCGATGACACCTGATAGTTAAAAAAAATCTGCCTCTCTTTTTTTTTTCTTTTTTTTTTTTTTCTCGCTTACCTTTAGAAATATTTCTAGTTTATAGTGCGTACCTCCATTTTGTAAATTGTAAATACATACATACAATTAAAGGGATATGAATGATTTAGGGTAAATGAAAAGTTAAGTCCTTGAAGAATAAACGTTGGTAGAATATTCACATGTTAACGAGGATTAAAGGAAAATTTAGGTTTCATTTCATGTACTTACTTGAGATTTAATGCCATCTATACGTATGTGTGGGCTATACGTTTTTTTCCTTTTTGAGGTTTCAATGTTTTACTTGTCACCAATTAATGCAACCACTTATATATATGAACTTTAAATTGCTCAAATTGAACAAAAACTTCAAAACTGGATTATTCCAAAGGTAGAAAAAAAAACTACAAAATAGGAAAGTTCAATTTTCATCGAGATTATGTTATCAAAACTCTTGAGCAAACTATATCTATCAATAATCAAACTGTTTCAATAAAGTTATTTTCAAAATAAGCTATTTAAGCTCATAGGAAAAAATTTAAACATTTTCATGTGGGGCTTCTTCAAATTGCTGTCAAATCTTTGTTTAGACTTAGTCTAGGCATTCATATTCTCTTAACTCTCAGAGATAAGAGATTTCTTGGATTTGAACATTCAATATTATCTCTGCTTGAATCAAATCTTAAAAGTAGTCCTATATTTTCAAACAATTTTTCTATTAGTCTTCAAGATGGAGCTATCCTAATGCTCTAAATCTTCAAATTCAAACTAAGAATTTTGATGTTGATGATCGTTCAAAAGCATTTGCTATAATATATAGAATATATTATATGTTGGAAATTGAATGAAAATCAGTTTATTTCTTCAGAAAATCAGCAGCCTTCAGTTTCCCTTCGTCTTTAGTTTCTGTGCCATTACATCTTCAGTTTCAGGAATTTATGTAAATCAGTCTTCGATTGTATTAATAACCACCCTCCTCATCTATGTGTATAAATAGAGGAGCTCACTGTTGGAAGAACATAAAAAAAAAAAAAACCAGCAAACACAACAAGAGAAAAAGAAATCCCGTTACCTCATCCATTTCCAGCAGCTTATGTTTTCATTCATGTTATTCCTTTGCGGAAATTTTTGAGAGATAGAAGAAGTCACAGCTAGTTCGTAGGCAGTTAACGTAGTGTAGCGGGAACCGACAATTGATTGTATCCTGGGAATCGAACACCAATCAAAACCTCGTGCACTCCGGTGAGGCAGCGAATTCGATTTAAGGAAACCGTAATCACGGGCCTTCGGTTTGATTATTTACTTTGATTTTCCTATATTTTTCCTTACAAGCTTAAATCGAATTGTTTTGGAGGATCAAATTATTTTAGTTTTGTTCTTCAGTTTCTGTTTTAATTTTTTCCCGTTTCTGTAGTTTTTTTTTTTTTTCGTGATCGTAGTATTTTTTTTTCCTTCTGTTCATGGTTTCCTCAATTATGTTCATCATTTGTTTTAAGTGCATTAGGTAGAGATTGAAAGAGAGCAAATGAAAAAAAAAAGGTTTCTGCAAGTTCTCAAAAATGTGTTTTTTGCGTGGCTTTTGAATGGTTTTGCATGATTTTTATATACATGCATGGTTTTACATGATTTTCAATAATTGGCAACAATTGGGTAGTTATTTGACAATTATTAGTAATGATAGCCTCATCATTTGATTGTTTATTATTGCTTATGATTGATTTTGATAATTGGGTAATAATTTTCTACTTCATATTTAAATAATTGTTAAAGTTTTTGAAAATTTGACTAATAATTTTTTTTTTCCAAGTCTGTAATTTTATTTTCCGAATTGATAACATAGATTTTGAATCTATCTCTAGTTACAAACTCACTATTATTCTAAATCTTTTGTTGTCATTCTTTAAGGTTAAATGGCATCAAATGGAAATGACGATGTGAACAACAACACTGTTGGTACCGGTGTACCAAATCCCGCAATGACCGTTGTCAACTCTGTGGGGACCTCGACTGGCATTCCTCCCATTGATGGGACTATTGGTGGCAGGATTCTTCATGTTGGAGTGAACCCCACTTTGCCTACGGCTGTTGTCTCGGCAATTCAATTTGGCACAATACTTTTGCCCGTACCTAGGGCTACAGCCTCGGTACCTTTGCCAACGTTTCCGTCTCAATTTCCTGTGAATCATACAATTCGATCGGATAAGTTTGCCGGCATTGATTTTAAGACATGGCAGAATAAGATGATTTTTTATCTTACTACTTTGGGCTTTGCTCGTTTCCTCACCGAGGATGCCCCTGTCGTGGCTGAAAACAACACTGATATGCATAGGCGTACGGCCTGGGATGCATGGAAAAGTGTTGATTTTTTGTGTCGTAACTATGTCTTGGATGGCCTACAGAATTCTCTGTATCACGTATATGTGGTAAAGAAGTTTGTTAAGGAGCTTTGAGAGTCCTTAGAAAAGAAGTACAAGTCCGAGGATGCTGAGTCTAAGAAATTCTTAGCCAGTGGGTGCATGGACTTCAAAATGGTTGATTCACGTTCAGTGGTGAGCCAAGTTCAGGAGTATCAAGTGCTCTTGCAAGAAATGCATACTGAGGGTCTGATTATGTCAGAATCTCTACACGTGGCTACTGCTATTCATAAGCTACCTCCTCAGTGGAAGGCTTTCAAAAGCTATTTGCAGCATAAGAGGAAAGAAATGTCTTTCGAGGATTTAATTATCAAGCTGCGCATTGAGGAGGATAGTAAAAAAGCTGAACGTAAGTCAGGGAATTCTTACTCTGAGAAGGCTAATATATTGGAGCACGGCCAGAGTTCTGGTACCAAGACAGGTAATTCCTTTAAAGCCAAGCAGGGTAATGGAAATTGGAAAGATAAAAAGCAGAGCACGAAAGGGTCTCAGTTGAAGTCTACCGATGGGGTAGGAAAGAAACCTAAGTTCCAGTTCAATGGAAAGTACTTTAATTGTGACAAAGTTGGGCATCGATCAGCAGACTGCCGTCAACCGCGAATGGATAACAAGCAGCGCCCTCAGGCTAATATGGTTGGAAATGAGAGAGATCATCTCTCAGATGACATGTCTGACTTAACCTTACGGCGGTGGTTAGTGAGGTTAACCTGGTGGGGTCTAACCCTAAGGAGTGGTGGCTAGACATTGGGGCCACTTGTCATGTCTGCTCCAACAGGAGCATGTTCACTACTTTTACACCGGTTACAAATGGTGAAAAGTTGTTTATGGGAAACTCTGCAATTTCTGAAGTGCTTGGTAAAGGCAAGGTGATCCTGAAGATGACCTCTGGTAGAGAGCTTACTCTGACTAATGTACTGTACGTACCAGAAATTCGCAAGAATCTGGTTTCTAGGTCTCTTCTGAGCAAGAATGGTTTTCGCATGGTCTTTGAGGTGGATAAGCTGGTGATTACCAAAATAGGAGTTTCTGTTGTGAAAGGCTATATGACTGATGACCTGTTTAAGTTGAATGTAATTGCTGTAACCCCAACTATTATGAATAATGAGAAAACTCCTTCTATTTACTTGCTCGAGTCTCCTAATCTGTGGCATGGTAGATTAGGTCACATAAATTACAATGCTTTACGTAGACTAAGCAAACTAAATTACTTGCCTAGGTTTCAAATTGATTCAAAACATAAATGTGAAACCTGCGTTGATGCTAAGCTTACTAGGTCTTCGTTTCATAGTATTGAAAGAAGTACCGAACCATTGGGACTAGTCCACAGTGATATGTGTGACTTGAAATTTTTCCAAACACGAGGCGGAAATAAGTATTTTATTACTTTTGTCGACAATAGCATGAGATATTGTTATGTGTACTTGCTTAAAAGCAAAGACGAAGCTATCGATAAATTCATTCTTTATAAGAATGAAGTTGAAAATCAACTTAGCAAGAAAACAAAGGTGTTATGAACTGATCGTGGTGGTGAATATGAATCTCCTTTTGGTGAATTTTGTGCTAAATATAGAATAATTCACCAAACTACTGCACCTGATTCACCTCAGCAGAACGAAATTGTTGAGCGTAAGAATCGAACGTTAAAAGAAATGATGAATGCTATGTTGATTAGTTCTGGATTACCATAGAACATATGGGGAGAAGCTATTCTTTCTGCGAATTACATCTTGAATAAAGTATTAAGAAAGAATATGGATAAGACTCCGTATGAACTTTGGACAGGTCGTATACCTTCGTATAAATACTTACGAATGTGGGGGTGTCTTGCAAAGGTCGCGGTACCTCCTCCTAAGAAGGTCAAGATTGGACCTAAGATAGTTGACTGTGTGTTCATTGGTTATACACAAAATAGTAGTGTATATAGGTTCCTTGTGCATTATTCGAATGTACCTGACATTCATCCGAATACGATTATGGAGTCTAGGAATGCACAATTCTTTGAGAATATATTTCCTTGTAAATCTCCTAAACTGTTAACTCCTATGAAACGGACTATGGAATCTTCTGCTTCTAGTAGCAATAAAGATCCAGTTGAAGAAGGAGAGGATGAGCCTAGACGGAGCAAAAGAACCAAAACTACTAAGACGTTTGGCCCTGATTTCCTCACATATTTGATGGAGAATGATCCTCAAAACTATAAAGAAGCTATATCTTCTTCAGATGGTCATCTGTGGGAAGTCATCAAGAGTGAAATCGATTCTATCCTACAGAATCATACCTGGGAATTAGTAGATCTTCCACCGGGCTGTAAGCCTTTGGGCTACAAGTGGATCTTCAAGAAGAAGATGAAAGCGGATGGCTTAATTGATAAATATAAAGCTCGACTAGTAATCAAAGGTTATAAGCAAAAAGAAGGCTTAGATTACTTTGATACTTATTCTCCTGTGTCGAGAATAACTTCTATTCGGATGATAATTGCTATTGCAGCATTGCGAAATCTGGAAATACATCAGATGGACGTAAAAACAACTTTCCTAAATGGAGATTTGAATGAAGAAATCTACATGGAGCAACCAAAGGGGTTTTCGGCTCCAGGTCAAGAAAGGAAAGTATGTAAACTGACTAAATCGCTTTATGGTTTAAAGCAAGCACTAAAGCAATGGCATGAGAAATTTTATAATGCTATGATTTCTAGTAGTTTTAGAATCAACGAGTGCGACAAATGTGTATATGTCAAGGACACTAATGATGGATATGTCATATTGTGTCTGTACGTGGACGACATGCTCATTGTCGGCAGCTCTGATAAGATTATCAAAGCCACTAAAAATATGTTAAACTCAAAATTTGACATGAAAGATATGGGTCTCGCGGATGTCATTTTGGGAGTAAAGATCACTCGAACACCAAATAGATTTGCGTTATCTCAATCTCATTACATTGATAAGATACTAGACAAGTTTAACAAGTCGGATACCACTATGGCCAGGACTCTAGTGGATTTGAGTCTCCACTTATCCAAGAACACTGGTGATGGTGTGTCACAATTGGAGTATTCTCGGATAATTGGGAGTTTAATGTATTTAATGACTTGTACAAGACCGGATAGCATACTCAGTTAGCAGATTGAGTCGCTACACGAGTAACCCAGGTGCAGCCGTCTCTTGGAACTCATCCAAACAAATTTGCATCGCGAGATCTACAATGGAATCAGAGTTCATTGCTCTGAACAAAGCAACTGAAGAAGCAGAGTGGCTTCGCCAATTTGTTGAGGATATTCCAAGATGGTCAAAGCCTGTACCTGCAATTTGTATTTATTGCGATAATCAATCAGCAATTGGCAGGGCACAGAGCAATATGTATAATGGCAAGTCTTGACATATTCGAAGACGACATAATACCATTCGACAACTACTCTCACAAGGTATTATCACTCTGGACTACGTGAAGTCAAAGGATAATATTGCAGATCCGTTAACAAAAGGGTTAACTCGAGAGCTAGTTGAGAAAGTATCGAGGGGAATGGGTTTACAGCCTATGACGTTGAAAGGTATCATGGTGGAAACCCAACCTAGTTGAATGGAGATCCCAGGATCTAGGTTCAAAGGGACAACTAAACTATGTATATCTGAGTAAATCACTGAGAATGTTTTCCTTCTACTCATTCCTATGGTGCTCACAGTAATTGGAAGATGTAGGTTAAGCTACGCTTTTAATTACCCTTAAGTGTTGTTGTGAAACACTGAGTTAAGAGGTCACCTATGTGAGTGTGAAGTGGAGCCGCTTCTATAAGGATTGGGAAGGCTACATCCTTGAACAAACACTTGCAGAACCAGGCGATGTGTTCATGGCCAAAATGAACACAACATTGAGAACTAACCTGTGTCTAGAATGATCCTGTGTGAGGTCTATTGTCTTGGTTTACACAAATAGCGAAACAGTTCAAGGCATCAGATCCACTAGTTTGCTAGTAATACTCGATAGATTTTCACAAGGGAAGGTTCAAAGCTAAATGCTACCTATCCTATGCAAGATTGATTCGCTATACTCTATCTTTCTCTGGGTTTCCATATTTTCATTCATGTAGGGAACTGTTGGAAATTGAAAGAAAATCAGTTTATTTCTTCAGAAAATCAGCAGCCTTCAGTTTTTCTTCAGAAAATCAGCAGCCTTCAGTTTCCCTTCGTCTTCAATTTCGGTGCCATTACATCTTCAGTTTCAGGAATTTATGTAAATCAGTCTTCAATTGTATTAATAACCACCCTCCTCATCTATGTGTATAAATAGAGGAGCTCACTGTTGGAAGAACATAAAAAAAACCAGCAAACACAACAAGAGAAAAAGAAATCCCGTTACCTCATCCATTTCCAGCAGCTTGTGTTTTCATTCATGTTATTCCTTTGCTGAAATTTTTGAGAGATAAAAGAAGTCACAGCTAGTTCGTAGGCAGTTAACGTAGTGTCGTAGGAACCGACGATCGATTGTATCCTGAGAATCGAACACCGATCAAAACCTCGTGCACTTCGGTGAGGCGGCGAATTTGATTTAAGGAAACCGTGTAATCACGGGTCTTCGGTTTGATTATTTACTTTGATTCTCCTATATTTTTCCTTACATTATAAGCTTATGAACACACAAGTCAATATTTGTGCTCTTAGATCTTCTCCTAAAGATAAAAGTCTTTTGGTAGAAGTCAATCCTTTTCATTTAAATATCATGATTCGTAAGAGAATACCTTGTAATCTTCAATCCTGAGGACTTGAATGGGATTTAGAAAATGCTCAAAATCTAGTCCTTACTCCTACTAGAAAAATTCCTAATCAAAGTATCTCATTCCCTGATGGGCATATTAAAGTTATTTTTGATAAACACTCTTCATTTAATACTCTTCATAGGTCTTATTCTTCTAGATCTGAGAATAATCATTTTCAATCTGTTAGATCTTCTACCTCTTCTAATAAATCCAAAGGGGTAAATTTCAATCCAAAAAACCCATATTCTGATAAAGATGAAGAATCATAACAACTTGATTCTCTAACCCTATCAGATATGCTTCCATCTGAGAAGTTTAATTAGCAAGGTAATGTCATTTCTTCTAATATGGATAGAAGACATGAATTCAAATCTGATCAGACTCCTGTAGCAAAAAAACTTAGACATACTCTTAAAAGGATGTTTTCAAAAGAAGAACTAGAATCGTTGTGGGAAGTATTTTATGATTATATAAATGGTCATATTTCAAAGTTTTTGGTAAAAAGAATTTCCAAACAAAAATCCATTCAAAACACTTTTGTTAATAGGAAAACATGGAAAACTTCACCTGGTCAAACTCTTCAATCTAGCCATCCTTAAATGAAAGAAATTGTTGTTTCCCATGGAAGCACTGAAACTATTGCATCACCTCTCAAGAAGTTACCTGATTTAATTGTAAGGATGGAAGATTCTAATCCTACAGTTATCTCTCAGAACAATTATACAAATATTGTTCTTCGATCAGTTTGTTCTCAATTATCTAGAATCGAGAATAATTCTGAGTCTGAGGCATCCTCATCCAATAGGGAAGGGAAGAAGCCTATTGATTCTAACCTTATTTTCAATTGACTCAAAAATGACTCCAAATTTAAAGAAAGATACTCTTTCATCTGAATCAAGTATTTTACAGGAACTTGTAAATTAAATTTCAAAATTAGGAAGCTCCAAAAATATCAATACTATTGATAATTTTGAAACCTTGAATCTCAATTTATTGAAGATGAACCTCTTCAAATCAATAAATTGAGAGGACAACATTCAAAGCTTCCAACCTATTACAATCGTCCCTCTTATCGTGATATGTTATATGACGAAAAGGGAACTATTGAAAACATGGTTGTATGTTATAATGCATATCTCATTTGTTATGTTCCTCCTTCAACCGCCTATATAAATTTAATTACTGGATTTAACGGAAAAATTAAATTTGGTTAGAATAACTACCTCAATTATGAAGATACGTAAAAAATTCATAACGCTACCAATTAATTACATCAAAATGATAGTTTCAATACTTTAATATATTCAATATTAAAGCAAGTCATTGGTACTCCTACTGTCCTTCAAGAAAGGTCATATGTGGTTTTATTAAACTTAAGTTGTCCTAAAATTCATGATTTTTGCTAGAATAAGGATATGTTTCTTACCAGATTAATGATTAGAGATGATTGCAACCAATCTTTTTGGAAAGAAAGATTTATTTCTGGACTTCCAAAACTCTTTGCTAAAAGAGTCAGAAATTCAATTAAACTCAAATATAATGATTCAATCCATTATGCTGCACTTACTTATGGTGAAATTATTAATTTCGTCAATAAGGAAGGATTGGCATTATGCAATGATCTTAAACTCAAAGCCAAACTAAAGGCATAAAGATCTGACAAACAGAAAGAGTTAGGATCTTTTTGTGAACAATATGGATTTGAAAAGATCATTCCTCCATCTTCAAAATCTAAAAAGAAAAAGATCTTCTTCAAAAGAAAAATACTTTTCAAAATTACGTTTAGAGAAGTTCAAAAAGAAAGTTTTTAAAGAAAAGATTTTCAAAACCATCTAATATTACTTGCTGGAAATGCAATCAACCCAGTCATTAATCAAATAAATGGACGTCCTATGAAGAGAAGTATTAACAATCTTCAAATTGACGAAGAAGTTAAGCTTGAGCTTTTCAATCTACTTAATTATAGCTCAGAAGAAGATTATTCTGATTCTTAACTAGAAATGGTCTATCAATATCAAGAAGATTCTGATGTTGTTCAAATTCGTATTCAAATTCAAGTTAAGAAAAAACAATTTGTGGTTGTAAAACTATAAAGGTTCTTGCTAAAGAAGAAGAACTTATTCAAGAAATAATTGAGAAAATAGGAAATCCTCAATTAAAGAGTAAGTTCTCTGCACTTTTGCCTTCAAAAACTTCTGTTGCTCCGTTTAATGTGAATAATATATTAAACCGATTCAAAGAAGAAAGTTCTTCAAGATCCTTTTATTCAAAATCTTCATGTTTTGAATTAGAAAAAGAAGTCAATGAGATGAAATCTCAGGTTGTTTCGTTAGAAAAGCAAATGAAAGATGTCAAAATGGAACTTGTTTCCTTAAAGACTAAGTGCCTGTTTTCTTTACCGTTTTCAAGTCGTTTTCTATTTTCGATTTTCCAAAACAGTGAAAACGCGTTCTCTTTCCTATTTTTGAAAACGCATTTTTGAAAATAAGATAAAAATTTACAAGGAAAATCCAAAACAACAAATTTATCGTTTTGGGTGTTTTCAGTTATAATCAAGCCAAAATTTGCAAAACGCATTTTGGATGTTTTCGGTTTAACGTCACCCCCAACCACCACCAATGCCGCCTATACCACATCGACGCCTATACCATACCACACCACCGCAAAAACCGCCGCCGCCACCGCCGCCACAACATCACCTCAAACCACCACCACCAATGCTTGCAACATCACCCCAAACACACACCAGTCTTATTCCAACTCACCATCACATTCTTCCTTTCATCAAATCTCTCCAAAAATTTCACCCTTGCCCATTAATATCCCCGTCACCAGTTATCCCGACGTCCACCGCATGCTCCACTACCACCACGTACCACTTTTCTTATTTTTCAGGGTAGTCTTCCAATCTACGGCCGCCCAATATGGTGGCCTTTTTTTGGATAATCAAAAAGACCCTGGATTTCAAGTACAGTGTTGCAGTTAAGTATTTACCAGGTGGGAAGGTGACAAGGCAGTGAGAACCATGGAGGGCGGAGGAAGAGGCACATGCATCGATTGCAGATTGGATAGGGATGGTGTCATAGTAGTTGCCACTTCCGATGGCGCCGAAGTCAATGACGGAGAAGGAGAGACGGAGATTGTGGTATTTGGATTGGAGGATAGAGATGCGTGAAGTGGCGGAGTGGGATTGGAGGGTGGTGAGAACTAATTGGAGAAGTAATTGGATGTAAATTTTGAATACCATTTTGTTGGAATTGAAATTGGATCAGATTACAATATGTAGAAACTATTGATTACCGAATCAACTTGATGGGAGAAATCATTTCTTTGACTGAACCAAATACTATTAAATTCTAATAGACAATCAAATTATGCCAATTTTTTTTAATTTTTGAAAGAAAATGGGTTTTCCAATTTTTGATTTTTGAAAAAAAAAAAAAATTCAAAATGCCAAAAAGAACATATTTTCAACAATCTCAAAATGGACACTCAAAACACATTTCTCAAAATGAATTCAAAACTCAAAATACAAAATTGAAATACAAAGAAAACAGCTCCTAAGAGTCCAGAGCAAGAAAACAATCCTTTGCATGATTTGTAGAAGAAGATACTATTCAATTTCATTAAAATCCTCAAATTGAAGAAGAAAATATTAATGTTATTAATCGAATTCAATTTCAAAAATGGTACTACAATATGACTATTGTAGTCAATAAAGAATTCAAGCTTCATACTATAGTCTTAATTGGTCCTCGAGTTGATCAAAATTGCATTAGGATAGGATTAATCACTAACAAATATTTTGAAAAGACTACTGAGTGTCATATTGTGCTAGTGGTAAAAAAACTCAATATTCGGTATAAACTTTCAAAAACTATGTTCGTAATTCAAATATTTATTTCAAAAATATGTTTTACTTAGTCAAAGATCTAGACCAAGAAGTTATTCTTGGCACTCCTTTCATTGTTCAAATTTAACATTTTCAAGCCAGTTCAAAATGTCTTATTACTAATATTTTGGGACAAGAAATATTTTTTGAATTTACAAATCCTCCATCTTATAAAGATGGGAATTCTTTAAAAGAAGCATCGATTTCAAAATGAATTAATAATATTAATTTCAAAAGAAAAAAATATTCAATTTCTTAAAGAAGAGATTATGTTTCAAAGAATTGAAGAACAATTAAAAAATCCTTCAATCATTGTCTAGATTTCTTTACTTCAAAAGAAAATTAAAGAAGAAAAATGCTCTACTATGCCAAATGTTTTTTGGGATAGAAAGAAATATGTTTCTCTTCCCTACAATTGTGATTTTCATGAATACAACATTCCAATAAAATCATGTCCTATTCAAATGAACAAAGAATTACTTGATCATTGTATCAAGAAAATTCAAGATTTACTGGAAAAGAAATTGATTCGGCTCAGTAAATCTCTTTGTAGCTGCTCAGCTTTTTACGTCAATAACTCCAGTGAAATTGAAAGAGGAGCTTCATGATAAGGCTATTCAATGGATAAGGCTATTTGTCAATTACAAACCTTTGAATAAGGCTATTCAATGGATAAGATATCAGTTTCCTTAAAAGAAAGACTTGTTAAACATGTTATTCAAAGCTGACATCTTCTCAAAATTTGATATGAAGTCATGATTTTAGCATATTCAAATTGAAGAAGAAGATAGGTTTAAAAGTGTATTCAATGTTTCTTTTGGACAATACGAATGTAATGTTATGCCGTTTGGTCTAAAAAATGCCATTTTAGAATTTCAAAAAATTATGTATGATATTTTTAATTCTTTTCAAAATTTTATAATTGTGTACATTGATGATTTTCTAATATTTTCAGAAAGTATAGAACAACATTTCAAGCATATCAATACATTCATTCATACTATTAAGAGTAATGGTTTAGCAGTCTCTAGTAAGAAAGTTGTTATTTGTCAAACAAGCATTCGTATTTTTATTTTTTTTTAGAGGAGGGCAATATCTCAGAGATTTTATAAATATGTCCTTACTTGTGGCGAAAGAATACCGTGATTACATGAGAAAATAATGAAAATAGTAAATGAGGAAGTACTACTTCCCCTACAAAGAAAATAAATGATAAGTGACAAATGTAAAGCTGTAAAAAATGAATCATTACTTCCTTTACAATAAGAACTAATGCAAGTAAAGAAAAAAGTAAGAATAAAAAATGAAAAATCATACTCTAATGTTGGGCAGTCCATGTCTATCAATCTATATAAGTGCCCTAATATGTTGTGGTAGATTCGTTGCTCCATATATATATATGTGTGTGCCGATGATCCCAACCCTTTGCAACGAGAGCATCTGCAACCTGATTTCCTTCTCTCTAGATGTGAGAAATTGTGTCTCTATCGAATGATACGATGTCTATGATCTGTTTGAGTATGCCTAAATAGCCCATGGTCCTCCTCCTCTAGTGATGCAGTGAATAGCCACTATAGAATCTGACTCAATCCAATTGTCTGAAAGACTGAGTCCTCTAGCTAGTAGAATCCCATCAAGAATATCCCTGAGCTCTACCTCTAATATCATGCACAGTCCATACGAAGCTGAAAAAGCCCTGATACAATATCCTAAGTGATCTCTGATGATACTTCTCCCAATCGCAATACCCCCTTGATGCATCCATCAGTATTGATCTTGACAAATCCAACAAATGGAGTGCAACACCAAACTAGAACATGAAAAGATCGGGAGGGGTGAATCAAAGAAATACCAAAGATGGGTGCAAGTATCAGATCCCCTGCCAATGTACAACTCAAAACTGTCCTCCCATTTGAAGAAAAGAGATCATGGGATTGACCATCTATATGATATGTCTAGCTACCACGTAGATCCTTCTATGCTTCGCATCATTTCTCTCAGTCCATAGAAACCAAAATACTAGTAGAAGAATGATAATACGAATGTGTCTATGACGAACATACTGCCTAGGTACCTCAATCTCTGGAACCTTTGCAAACTCCATCTCCTGAACTCATAGGTATCTGAAAGATGTTCCCAAAATGTTGTCATACATGATCGGAGATGTAACTACTGGTAAAATATGATTGATAGTCTCAAGGTCAAAGCCATTGTTTTATTTATTTCAAAATTTCAAGATGATTTAATCAATAAAGAATTTATTTTAAAAATAGATTGCAAAGCATCAAATGACGTTTTATAAAAAGACATAAAAAAACCTTGTTTGAAAACAAATTTTCGCAAGATGGCAAGCCATCCTATCATGCTTTGATTTCAAAATTCTATATAAACAAGGTAAATCAAACTTTCTTACAGATTTCCCGACTTGAGAGTTTCTGCAAAATAAAATTGAGAGAAACAATTGAGTTATGGATTCTTCTTTTCAAAGAAGAATAAGAAAAAGTTTTCAATTTCTATTCTTTCAATTGAAGATTACATTCAAAATTCTTTCATGGTTCAAAGAATAAGAAAAAATCTTCAATTCATATTATTTCAATTGAAGATTACATTCAAAATTCTTTTCATGGTTCAAAATTCTCAAAAAACTACTCTTGTTTAAAAATCCATTTATACAAACACTTCAAGTAAAAAGATCTCTGAAGAAAACAAACCCTCAAATTATAAAAAAGTTGTTCAAATTGGATCTGAAAAATTACCAAATATCAACCCCTCAACATCTCATTAATGCACTAAACCTATTCAATTTTCTGTTTTTGAAATGGAAACCTCCTGGATCCAGAGATATTCTTCTCTTGAGGAATGTCTTCAGAAATTTTTCCCTCCCCATTTCCATTTCATGCTGAAAAATATCAAAAAGAATAGAGCTTATTATGAAACTATCCTAATCAAACCTTGATCAACCATAATAACTCATACTCAAAATCCTCAAAAGAAAAATTATATTGATTTTTTAAAAATTTCAATTCAAAGGGTATCGTCTTTTGAAGACTGGAGCTATCTTTTATTTCAGTGGAAAATCTTTTATTTCAATTTGCTTACAACTTTAAAGTCTCGTGGATTTTCTACTGGGACTATCAAGTTGTTGAAAATGCAAGCTCTGAATTCAACGTCAAAAAAATGGTCAGAAGGCTCAAAGTTAAATGGTGGACCATGCATGATATTAGAGGCAGAGTTCCGAGCTATTCTTGATGGGATTTTACTTGCTCAAGGACTGGGTTATTCAGAGATTTGGGTTGAGTCAGATTCTACAGTGGCTATTCACTGCATCACTAGAGGAGGAGGACCATGGGCTATTCGGGGTATACTTAGACGTATCACATACATCATATCCTTCGATAGAGATATAGTCATCCACATTTACAAAGAAGAAACTAGGTTGCAGATGCTCTAGTTACTGAGGGTTGGGAACATCGACGATATCAGGTATATGGACCACTTAACCTACCACAACATATTAGGGCACTAGTACAAGTTGACGACATGGATTGCCCAGTATTAGAGTTTGAATTTTATTTTAACTTTCAATACTTATTCTTTGTCTTTTCTTTTACATTAGTTCTTATTGTAAATGAAGTAGTACTTCCTTGTTTACTGCTTTATTCTTCGTCATTTACTTTCATTGTAAGGAAAGTAGTACTTCCTCATTTACCGCTCTCCTTATTCTCATGTAACTACAGTATTCTTCCGCCACAAGTGATGACATATTAATAAAATCTCGGAGGTGCCGTCCTCATTTAACTAAAAAAAAAAGAATAAAGAAATATTGGTGTACCAAAACTATCAAAGAAAGAACTGGACAAAGAAACCGATTTTCTTGTAGAAAAACTAGACTTCAACCAGTACAAAACTCCGGAAGAATTACAAATTATTTTGGAAAAAAATGCTTCGTTGGCTGAGGCCTCATCAAAGAAATCAAAATCAAATGACGATGATTTTTTCCAATCAAAATCAACATACTATGCTCAAAGCAACGAAGACATGTGTTTTGGGTTAGACAACATTGATTATTTGATTTAGCAAGAAAATTAAAGAAAATCAAAATGTATACATGGGTCCAGTTATTTAAATGAATATCGAAATTATTGGGTTCAATGTTCAAGAAAAGTGTTCTTTCAAATGTGTTTGCCACCACAAAAAATAATCCTACCAGCTCTACTGACACTAAAAAATGGACACAAAATTTTATTAAAGCAACTTTAATAAAGTAGATTCCATAATTTAAAAAGCCGACAGACAAAGAAAAACAAGGATAGATTTTATTAATCCCTATATCATCCTTCAAGATTCTTCAATTCATTTCAAGATTGTTTCAAGTCCGAAATTTCAAGTATAAAGAAGAGAGACTCAAGACCTCTTCAAGGGTGTTGTAGAGGGAGATAAAACATTTTCAAGAAAGTTTTAGAATTATCCTTGTATTCTAAAATTTTCTTTATCTTTTAATATTGTAATTTTCAATCTATATATATAAATAGGCATTATTATTATTATTATTATTATTATTATTATTATTATTATTATTATTATTATTATTATTATTATTATTATTATTATTATTATTATTATTATTTTGAGGAAGATGAAATAAAATGGGTCTTTAACTTAATTTTTCCCTTGGTCCTTATACTTATTTACTTAATAGAATAAGAAAATAACAATACAAATCCCCAAATAAAAATTTTAAATCCTCTTTTACTTATAATTCGGCCCTTTTGAAAAATAACGTGTGCAAATCTAGTCTTGAAAATATTTACAATACAAAAATAATTTTTTATGTCGGGGTCTAAAAGCATTACATTCTGTCCTACCATAAAAAAAAATTTATTTTTAAAGATAACATGCATGGTTGCTCGTTGAACTTCCAAGGGCTTAAATTTATTTAAGGCATATCAGACTAGTATTGAGCTTTCATTTCTTATGTATGCCGAGCATAAGGTTCGTCTATGGGCTAATCTCGTGGTTCTAGATCATCACATAAAAAATTATGAGCCTAATTTCATTTTATTTTTCGAACTTCTACATTCGCTCTTGGTAATCTAGTGGAGAGAAAAGTAGTCCAGAGTTCTAGAATGTGCAGGTAGCACAATCGAAGTGGTTTTTCGGTGATTTACAAGTTAGGTGGTTAGAGTCAGCTAAAATTTAGCAGGGTCTGGATCAATTAAGTTAACTTTTTGGATCATTTTTGGCAAGGTTTGCTCTGAAGTTTTTGATTCTGAGATGGGATTTTCCTCTGTGATCTTATCTGGTGTTTTTTACTTTATTATTTTTTATCTGAATGTTTGTGTAATTGTTTAACAAATGGTTAATTAGATTAATTACTTTAATCATCTAGAAACAATAATTAAGTGGCTTGTTGCTTGTTATTGTATTAATTCTGCATATTTGCGTCTAAGTATTTCCCAACAGTACACTTGTAGAGTCATACAGATTACTCAAGCAACTGTCTATGATCATTTCACATCATTCTTTAGTTATACACAAGTCCAGTATTTCATGACATGGGTGTTGAAGAGCTACTGCAACCTCGATTATCCGTCTTTGCTGAAACTATTTCCTTTCCAGAAGCCTCCAGCAATAACCATTTCACGCGTTGTGATAAATATTGTAATGACCCAAGCCTATGTGCCAAAGTCAATATGTTATATGTACTATCTGCTTTGAAAGAACATTTGCCCTCTTACCCTTTGCGGCTACGTCCTTCAGAATTCAAATCCAATACCTCTGACTAATGAAAAATTTAAGTAGAATCCAGATACCAATTAGTCTTGTAACAACTTAGGCCTTTGTACCCAAATCGTTATATCATACATATGGTCCACTTTCAAAAGTGTCTTAATTGGTATCAAAATTCAGATTAAGTTTCTCATAAGGCAGCTGTCTTGGATTTGAACCCTAAGGGACGAGATAGAAAGACGTGAGGCGTAAGATGGACAATTGTTCTCTCAAAATGGACAATACGTGTGATATGTCGGGTTGGGCACACAGTCCTGGATCGTTAAAAATTACCCGAGCCTCGAGCCTAAGCGTTTTATCATACGTATTGTCCATTGTTCATTTTGAGAGAGCATCCGCCCTTTTTTTCCCTCACAGCTTTCTGTCGCATCTTTCATGATTGAAATCTTGTTCAACTTAAGTCTCTTATAAGACATAAGTTTTGAGTTCGAATATTGGAGAACGCAATAGAAGGACGTAAGGGATAAGAAGGCGGATGCTCTCCCATAGGTTACACTATGCATGATATAATGGTATGAGCACAGAGGCAAAAAAAAACATTAAGTAGCGGAAGCGCCATTCACAAAATGTTGCAAAATTGGAATTCAATTTGTTCAGAGAAATATATGTGGTTCAACAAGGTTCGATAGTGCGAAGAAGAGATTTTGAGTTTCTTTACCAGTTCGTTGGTATTTTCCATCATAATAGAGTTTTTCGCCTTTCGAAGATGGGCCCGAAGCTTAATTCCTTTTTCAAAAATTTAATTTTCAAACAATCTAATTTTACAAAAATCAGATTTTGAGAACCAATAGCCAATTTATTAAAAAATTTATTTCTTTCTGTATTACAAATGCTTTCTTTCTATATTGCAAGTGCCCGGGATTCATTATGTATGTTGGTTTTGGATGAATTATCGATAGTTTATAACTTGCACTGCCGTAAATGATTTGTCTCAATTTGCTTGGATAATACAAACTATATGGGATTAAGTCAAATGAAGGTTTCATTACAGTGAAAAACTTAGGCTCCGTTTGATAGCCTTAGTTTTTCATGGAAAAGGAAAACATTTTTCTTTTCCACCCTTAAAAAGCTGTTTGATAGGTAAATTTTTCCATGGAAAACGTTTTCCACCTTTTTCTAGATACAATCATTTAATGCACAAAATCTTGATTTTGTTTTCCCACCTATTGGTTGGGAAAACATTTTCCAACTTTTTTTTTTAGCAAAGGCAACCAATTCTATCAACTATTGTAAAAAGAATTTTCGTTTTTGTTGACAATTTCTATGTAAAACAAAGTCAAACGAATATGGTAATTTTTTCTAATTGTTTAAATTTATTTATTTTTTTACTTTTTGGTATTTAGAACAAATTCTAGATGTATTGGTAGAAAAATTATCACTTTAATGGACAATTTTTATAAAAAAAACGAAGCCAAACGGACACCAAACTTTCAACATTTTTCAGGTAGAAAATTATACCAATCAAACACAATTAATTACAATTTTCAGGAAAACATTTTCTAGGAAAATCTTTTCCCTGTAAAACATTTTCTTTCCACCCATTTTCCACCCTTACAATTAAACGGTTGGATTTGGGAAATTCCATCCTTCATTCATTCACTTCTATCCAATTGGCTGTGTTTGCTTCTATTTGTTACATCCATAGTAGCTTCAATTTTAACTAGTACTGATTAGGAGTTAAAACATTAGACAAAAACGAGGAAGATTGACAAATAAATTATTTTGTCAAGTTTGACATGTAAATGAACTAAGGAAGGAATTTGTAGTTGTCCTTCATTGAGGAAATATAAATTTTGCTAAGTCGGGATTCTTCTTTTGTCACATAAACTTGACAGAGTTCCTTTTGATTGCATTGGGGAGGAATTATTTTTAAAATGTCTATTTTGTTTGTGGTAAAAAAAATTTAGCAACCGATGTAGCAATGCAGATGCTCTAAGTTTGGTTCGAGTTCTACTCATATAGGATCCTTTGTAATGAGCCCCATTTTTATTTTTTTGTTGTTAAAAATGAGATGTGTAATTGTGAATTTTCAAAGAATGTGCGGTTAAAAAGTAAGAAAAAATTTGGAGTTACGTGCAAAATATTTTATTGTATGAACATATGGTTAAAAATGAATTTTTAGATAATAAGGATCAAACATGGGTGTTTGTTTGTGGTCTGATGCAAAATAATGTTTATTAATGATGTAAGTTTTAACCCCTGTTCAGGCTTTATTTTTTCAAAAGTATATTTTTTTTTTCAAAATTAATTTTCAACCACATATTGTTCGATAAAATAATGTTACATGTCAATTCAAAATTTTTCCTTATTTTCTAACCACGCATACTCTAAAAAATCCATATTTCAAAATACATTTTCCCCAAAATCTCATTCTAATGAAGCCCAAATATTATCTTGATTATCTGAATTCGAATTTGAGTGCAACAAAGGTTTAATATCTGATTGTGTTGTGTAGATAGTTGAACATGGAAGATGGAGTGACATAACTGAGCTAACCATGGAGTTCGTAGTTTCCTTCGAAATGTAAAAGGATTTTAGATATATTTGTCAGTGAAAGATATCTTCAAGTTAGAGTTCTTTAGGTGTCACAGACATTTAAAGTTTTGTTAAACTGTTAAGTATTTGTTGTATATCAAACAAGAAGCAATTGTTAAGAGACCAATTTTGAACCGCCCTAATATAAAATAAAAAACTGAAAAAATTGTGGTGTCAAAATGTTTTGAAAAATATTGCAATACTTTCCATTAAAGCTTGTTTACCAAAGTTTATTGCGTCAACATTTTATGAGTAAAATAAATTATTAGTCACTAAACTTTAATTTGTGTAACTACCTACTAATTGAACTTTAAAATGTAACTCAATGCTCACTCAAGTATCATAAATGTAACTCATCCATCACTGAGATGGAATCCATTTGAAGCCTTTGATGGAATTGTCCACGTGACGGATGGAAATTTGATGTGTTTAATGATGTACAAGTAAATCTTAACAGACTCCAAGGAAAAGTTTATTGACTTACCCAGACAGGTGCATCATCTTTTGCATGGCACCTCTTATCGTGGAAAGTCAATCGACACACACTAACACTACAAGTCATTTCTACCCCATCTTTCTTTTTCATCTTCGATGTACCACCAATATGAGAAATTACATCTTCTTCAACTTGTCTTCTTCTTTTCGTTGGCTTCCTTCCTCTCTTAAGTATATAACAACCAGGTGGTTTGATTGGGAGTGCTTCAACATCAGGTCATAGGCTATTTCCATTTATTGGATTGATAATGTTCTCATAATAGTTCAGATATGTTCTCACCTTAGAGCCGTCGTGAACATAAACATCCGAGGGTTATTATAACAATCTTTAATGACAACCACTGAATGTGCACAAGAGATGCCTTGTAGTTGCCATCTCTTAAATGCACAAGTGTGATTGGCAAAATCAACAACATACTCCCCTGGTGGAATTACCACATATGACTAAGGGCCCCCAGACCATTCTACCTCGCACTCATTTGCCATGTCAATGATCTTGTTTAACTTCTTTTAAATTTTTGGTCATAATTGTCCTTCAACCCTCATCATCTTATCCCTCCTCATTTAAATCCTTTTCATGAAACTAATTTGGATATCTATTAGCATAGTCAAAATCAATTTCTCTCTATCTTCTAAGAGAATCTTATTGAAACACTCGCACAAGTTGTTCAAGAGAATATCACTTTTAGATTTAGTAGAGAAATGAGACTTACTCCACTTTGATGGATCCTTTTTCATTAACCATCCGTGGGCACGTTCACTGAACTTTATCTCCTCCATCCAAAATTTGTAATCAGCAACCGTAGTGGATTTAGCGACTCTCCATAAGTAGTCCTTAAGAGTTTGTCCTTAAAGAATTTCCTAAAGAAGTTCGTGTACATGTGTCACAGAGTTAATACCTAAATAATCACCGAACTTTGCCAAAAGTTTTCAGGAGGTTATCGAACTTCAAAACTTTCTTAATTAGTCACTGAACTTTGCAAAAAGTTCCTATGAGGTCACTGAACTTCAAAACTATCCTAAATAGTCACTGAACTTTGCTAAAACTTCCTAAGAGGTCACCGAACTTTGCAAATTGTGACCCCATACATCAATGATTTAGTGATTCCCTAGAAATTTTTTGCAAAGTTAAGTGACTAATTAGGCTAGTTTTGGAAAAGTTCAGTAACTATTTAGGGTAGTTTCGAAGTTCAGTGACCTCCTAAGAACTTTTTGCAAAATTTAGTGACTAATTAGGAAAATTTTGAAGTTCATTGATCTCTTGGGAACTTTTAGTAAAGTTTAGTGACTATTTAGGATATTACCCTGTGTCTCATACACAGTACCTATGTTCTGCTAGAGGCACTACAAAAAAAACAGTCTACCAACGTTCACAGAACGTTGTTGTAGGCCTATGACAACATTTGGACGTGTATTGCAAATCGAGGTGTTGTCGTGAAGTAAAAAGATACGTCAACATTTAAAAATGTTGCCGTAGGCCTTTCGCAACGTTTTTTAAACGCTGCGAAAAACTGTTAAAAAACATTGCGAAAGGTCTACGGCAATGTTTTCTGAACGTTACGAAAGACAGTCTTTCGCAACGTTTTTTAAACGTTTTTAAACGTTGCGAAAGACTGTCTTTCGTAACATTCAGAAAAGATTGTCGTAGACCTTTCGCAACGTTTTTGAACGTTGCCGTAAGAGCTTTTTTATTTATTTATAGTAATTTCTGCAAATTAACAGGTAAAATTGAAAATGCACCTTATGAATAAATTTCGGAATTGCATAAAAATTGATAATTTCATTACAAATTTTTGAATCCATACACTTGAACATTAGAATGTGATACAACGTCACTTAAATAAAAAGAAGCTTCCAAATGAAATAAAATAGTAATGGAAAAACTCGATCATAAACGGAACACAGAAGCTACTCTCTTTCTTCTTTTCATATGCCTTCACGACTGCAGTACATTTTTCAGCAGAATTTTTCTCTTCCTCAGTCTCCTCACCAAACAAATCAATATCATCATCGTCGTCATCCTCGGCCGTAAAGGCCTGAAATTCAAATTCTATGGTATTTATAAGATCAAGCATTAAAAATGATAAACAAACTTATAATCAATGTAAAAACACACTTATAAACATACATTTCAAGCTTACAAACTGTAGAAAATCTGATCCAAGGACAAAGGGATATAAGTAGTATGATTAGGATCCACACGATTCAAAGAGAGAGAAAGGAATTTATCCAAATTTAGTTGGCTTTTTTAAGAAATTACACAAAGTTAATCACGTGTTCAGCAATATTTCCAGCTTGTGAAAGAGCATCTTGGCTCTTTGCAGAGAGCTTGCCTAATGTGGTAGTGTGTATGCCTCCAATTATAGCTATAAGAGGAACCACAGCAAGAGTTACCAAAGCTAATTGCCATACTGCAGTGAACCCAACAACAAATCCAGAAACAAATGTTGCCATATAGTGCAAGAAATTACCCAACTGCCACAAAAAAAATTTATCCTCCATTGAGAACATAAAATGTGCAAAGAAAGCAGTAAAGAAATTTCATGGAGAACTTCAAAGATGAATCCCTCCCTTGTAAAAGTCCAGATAAATGTGATACATTTACGGACAAAAGGATAGCACTACTGTACTAACTTAGCTAAATGGAAGATTTTACTCTATTAAGAAGGTATACTAGCTGAAGGGGAAGAAATAACATTGGCTCTTGAAACTTGATCCTGAGTTTGCTACATCATCTCTGGTATCATTTACACAAGTTTCTACAAAGTGCAACCACTAAATACAGCCTGGATGAATGCGGCTACTTCAGATTTGAACTATGTATTGAGGAAAGCCATCACAAGCAATAAAGGTTGCAGACATCAATAAATTTTGTAAAAAATAATGTTATGACTATATCCAAGTCTTTCATGCTATCCCGCAAATACTATTAAAATTCAAAACGAACCCACGACACTATTAGTAATTTAGTTCACAAGGACTCCAAATTTTCCATTTGTACGAGCATTATATGTAGCTTCTCACTCTCCTATTTCCTCCTCTAGGGCAATTACCCAGGCCTTTTGACTGTTAATCCACTATGTCTATATGCTACTAATTGTTCCAAATCACCTCCACATTCATATAGTGGATGGCAGCTCTCTTTATTTCCTATTGACCGTACATTTTTATAGCAATAAAAGACTATGCCTACTTTAGTTGTCCACCATTCAAATGCAATATAGATTATGAACAACATGTTATTATGAACAATCACAATTGGAAATTTTAGTAGCAAAAATAAATTTTCGGTATGCAATATGGGACGATTAAATTATCAATCAACAAGCTGGTAAGTTGCATACCTCGGGGACAAATCAATATCTGTCAAGAAAACTAAGAGATAGGTGAACGAACAGGCGGGCGTTATGTCATTGAGCATGTGCCCCACCCCACAACAGAGCACCTTCCAAGGGGCTTGAAGCTTGATTCATCTTCTCCAGCAACATCACCATCACCAGCCATCATGCTACTCAAGTTTAGACGTTTTGATCAAGGGAAATCCTGTAAGATTACATATCGTTTATAAACTGAATTTTTTTTTTTCAGGAAAATGAATCGAAACTAGTGACTATGCTGTAAGATAACATGTCATACTTAAAATTGAGCAAATATATATTAGACGACGTGTTCTGAGAATCAGAATATTTTAACAGATGACTCTGAAATCCATCTTTGGCAAGATCAATGGCATCCATCAGGAAGAAGACTAACAGCAAAAGTTCAAGAGCTTATCAATACACCGCATGATACTTTGGGTCTCTATGGAAGTAAAGTTCTAGGCTTCTAGCACAACACAAAGGCAGGGATTAGGCACCCAAAATGCGCAACTACTGCCAGCCTATGCGCCAAAAGGTTGCAGTGGAAATAATGTTTGCCTTTGGACAAAAATCACAGGGCAATATCAAATCACTAATGACTAACCAATTGTGCAATTCACACTTCGCAAATCAATTGAAAATCAATGTGTTAAACTCACAGTCACAGAGGCAACAAAATTGGAAGTCTGGAGACTGGAACTGGAAGTTAAAGTCTGGCAAAATCAATTGAAGAGCATTGTATTAAAAAGAAACAAAATCAAACATTATTACAATTTACACAAATCAAAATAAAATAAAATAAAAAATAAGAAAGGGAAAACGAGGCACGACGGAGCAGGCGAGGGCCGCAAGGCTTCACGCCTTCACCTAAATCGGAATTCCTAATTTCCGAATCACCTTCTTCTTCTACTGTTGTTGAAGAATATACGACGATCGGGACACGACGGAGCAGGCGACTAGGTGAGCTGCGAAGTGTGAACCAAACTCCAATGGCGGAGACAGATGATAGGATGAATTGAGTGGCGGGAGGACTGGGGAAGAGGCGGAAACTAAGTGGAGCCGACCGTCGGGACTGGGAGAAAGAGAAGGCGGAGGACGTGAAATCGTTGTAAATGGTATTAGGTTGAAGGGTTGAGTTGACTGATATTGGGCTTGGGCTCAGGTTTATAATACAGGGAAAGTATTTACTTTACACATTTTCAAAAATACAAAAATAAGTTTGAAAATTTACAAATCAGGTTTTTAAAATTTTTAATTAATATTAATGAATAATTAAATCAATTATTTATTAAATATTTAATTCTAATTTAATATAATTACCCCACTCCAACTCCACCACTCCAACCGACTTTCCGATCACCACTATTCTCCGGCGACCATTCCGGCGACTGCTCCGATTCCGGCGACTATTTCGATCACAGTTCAAAATTTTTGTAGGTCACAATTAATTCGTTGGTCACAGATTTCAAAATTAGTTGGTCACAGATCAAAATTTATAGGTCACACAATCACAAATTTCTAAATTAGTTGGTCACAGATTTTTTTTTAGTTCACAATTCAAAATTTACATAGGTCACAATTTATTTATCGATCACAATTCAAATTTTTATAGGTCACAATTCGTTCATCGGTCACAAATTAAAAATTTTTAAGTCACAATTTATTCATCGGTAAAAAATCACAAAACTAATAAGTCACACAACTTATTTTACGGTCACAAGACATCAAATTAATTGGTCACAAAATTATTTCGAGGTCACAAATTAAAATTTTATAAGTCACAATTTAATTCATTGGTCACGGATCAAAAAATTATAGGTCACAGTTTATCAATGGTCACAATGAACCAAAATATCGGTCGCATACACCAAACACCCCACCCCAGTCTCGATCCTCCGCCAATGTTTTGGTCACAAACTAACCAAATAATTAGACACAAATACTACCCCGCCCCCGCCCTCGCCACAACACCGCCCAAATCACCACCTTCACCCCCCGTCACACTACCACCACAACAGCCGCCGCCGCCTACACCGTAACACCAAAAAAAAAGCACCACCACTGTCTTTCACCCACCACAAAAACCACCACAAACAAAGCCACACCTCACCGAAAACCACCGTCTGCAACGACCCCACACCTCGCCGAGACCATCTCCAGATCTGCCACCAACAAACACGGCGCCGTTGAAAAACCACCACAGCAACCACCGCGAACAGCCACCATACCCATCCAATAGATCACACCCGACCGCGCCCAAATAGATCCACACCTCCACGACTGCCGAACACACACGAACAACCAACCACACTACGTCCGCCGCCAACAAAAAACAGAAAAAAAAATCCCGTGCCAACACTAACTCCAACCCGCCACCTTTAGAGCCACCATCACTGTCGATCCTTAGCACAAATGCCTGCAGTACCACCGCAAAAAGACTCAACCAATTGTCAAGACGGCGACGAGAGCGAAGGTTTGGGGGAAAGTGAAAAATAAATCGAACAACAAAAAAAACTCACCAACGCCGCCGTAGCCACGATCTGTGTTGGTCGCTGCTTCGAGCGCCAGTGTCGGCGGTGAGGGAAAAGAGAGGAGCCGAAGCCAGAGAGTAGAGAAATCGGAGTGAGGTAGAGAGAGAGAGAGAGAGAGAGAGAGAGAGAGGGCACAGAGAGAGGGGGAAATGTAAACTGATTAATTGGAATTTGTAATTTAATTATTAATATTAAATATCTTAATCATAACCTGATTTTTGAAAAGTTAAACTTGTTATAGGATTTATGAAAATGGTAATTTAAAACCAGGCCTGTGTGTAATTTCCTCTATAATATAACTAGGGCTTGGGCTCAGGTTTTCGGGCTTCTCCAATTTGAGCTCATTTATTTGGAAAAAAAAATTCGCAACACTTGCAATATTTAGTAAACGTTGCGAAAGATCTCACTTTTGGTAACGTTTGACAAACGTTGCAAAAGGCTTTTCGTTTGCAACGTTTGATAAATATTGCAAAAAATAAAATTTCCGCAACACTCAATAAACATTGCAAAAAAGGGGTATATCGCAACATTTTCTATAAAACGTTGTCAAAACTCATTTATACTAACCAATGGCAACATTTTAAGACCCTTTTAGCAACATTTATCAACAAATGTTACATTTTTAGTATTGCAAATAACTAATTTGTTGTAGCGAGTCACATTTTATAACCCCTTTTGCCTATCGGTCATAAAAGTCCATTCATTGTTATCAATTCAAAGATCTTCTCCCAAATTCCTAAGGAACCAACCCCAAGTAGCCATGTTCTCTCTCCCCCTTCCCTGCCCTCTTCAACAATGTCATATGCGGTATATATAATCATTGGCATTGAAGGAACCAACCCCAAGTAGCCATGCTCTCTCTCTCTCTCTCTCTCTCTCTCTCTCTCTCTCTCTCTCTCTCTCTCTCTCTCTCTCTCTCTTCAACAATGTCATATGTAATGGGGTATATATAATCATTGGCATCTAAGCCAACTGCTGAAAGCATTGGCCCCCAAAGCTTCCTTTCAAGAAAAAACCATCTAAACCTATCAATGGCTTACAACCCCATTGAAAACCTTTCTTACATGCTTCTAAGCATACATATATACCTTGAAATTTTGAGTCCTTAACAGCAATTATAACTGTAGACCTAAGATTTGTTCTTAACACTTCTGTAACGTATGACCGTAGCAGCCCAAATTGATGTTCATCTGACCTTTCTATCAACAATCTAGCATATTTCCTAATCCTACATTCAATCATCCTATTAATCTACAGCTTCAAATCATCTTTGACTATCTTTACTAAATTACTGGTTTTCCAATCGAGATCAACTTTAAATCTCTTCAAGTATTTCTCAACAAGATACTTATACGTGCAGTGCCTATTTGTGCCGTCTCTACTGCATGTATGTGTAGGAGTGATTGATTTTATTTGCACATATCTTTCCTTTTTGGTCCACGAAGCCCTCCATTTGCCTCATGATTTATACATAGCTTGTACCTTTTTTGGCGTCGTTAACTTTGAATCTAATTTTAGTCCTACTCATAATCCCATAGTTTCTCGATGCTTTCTTGAATTCCTTAATGTTCGCAAACTTCTTGCCGACTTCCAGAAGCATAATGAATGTCAAGCTCCTCATATGATGGATAATATATTTCTTCCAGCTCTAAATCACATTAGTCTTCTTCACCCAAAACATGGTTATATCCAACCAAGACACATTCTGGAACAGAGTTATCTATTTCAAAATTATCATCATCAATCTCGTTATCAGAATCGTTGAGCTCACCATCTATATCAACATCTGTGTTATCCTCGACATTGAAGCCTGCACAAAGTATATATAGGGTAGGGTTTTCTCGTGTGCTGCCTAAATAAACAAAAATTAAGATTCCAAAATCTTTAAAAAATAAATATATACTAAAACTCAACAAATAGAAAATACAGTTTTGTTCCATTTTTTATGGTTGTGATTCTAGTCCAAGAACAAAATAAAAAATACACAAAATCCAACATTTATTAACATCCCAAAAAATATTTATCATATATAGTTCAATAGAAAATATTAAATTCAGATCTAAAAAATGTAGGGCTTAACGCATTCCTTTTTGTGGTCCTTGGGGTTGCAAAAATCCAATTCCGTTCATGGTGCTATCTTCAAACTCTATAGTGGATGGGTCACCCATATCCAAGAAATTTATGGAAGGAGTAGGATTACGTTGTTTTGTGAGAATGGAAGAAAATTTTAGTTTCAAGAAAAGAATGAAGATTTGGGATTAGAGTTAGGATTTGAGAGCAGTGGCGAATCTAGGATTGTTGATCAGTTAGGGACGACATTGAAAGATCATAATAGCGATGTCGTTTATTAATTTTTAATTAAGTATTATTGAAAATACTTTAATCTATATGTAAATGTATTAAAACGTAAAAATCGTATAATATGAAAATATAATTCAATACAATCCGAAATGATAAGAAAAAAATGTATGATGCAAACTCACTCTATAACTGTAAGCTTAGACAACTATATTTTTCGAGGTCTCATATTTTGAAAGCGTCACAAGATTGCCTAACTTTAATCTATCAATCTCTCATAACCTCGTAAATCAATCTCTCATCACATTGCCTTAGCTTTAAACTATCAACTCCTACGTAGTATCGCCAAAATACATATCAAATTAAAAGACAAAACTAAGCATTAGAAAATATATTTTGAAACATAGGTTTACATACAACATAATCACAAGTAATTTTGGTAAAAAATTGAGAACCCTGAAGAAATTAAGATGAAAATAAAGCCAATGCTAGTATATATTTACATTAAATTATGTATAGATTATTGTAATTATTCAATAATCATGTTAAGAACAAGAATCACATAAATCAATGAATAGTTCGAAATTCATATATGCAGAAGATATTTTGTGTGTGTGTGAATATTACTAGCTGGATTTTCATCTCTTTGCTCCTCATAAATAATCGGCCGTCAATGGGGCAAGCCAAAAACATATAAAGATGAGAGAAGACCTAACCATTATATAGGAAATCATAAAGTCAGCCCATTACGACTCTAACCCTAATTAGGGTTTACTTAATTTCGGCCTACATACTTAAAATTACCACATTATAAATAATAAAGTCTGTAAGGTGTACAACAGCTCATGTGAGCACTAACATATTGGACCTAATCACAGTATCATTGCAAACCATATATCTAACTCGTAAAATTCGCAATCAAATGGAAGCCCACATAATATGTTTATTCTAACATTCTCAGACTTGGGCAAACATTTGATTGCTATAGAATAAAATTTTTAACCTCTGGGTTGGACTACATAGGTAGCCACACAAGTATAGTTGCAATGATAACACCTTATAGAATATGATCTGGTCTAACAAGAATGTTAACATCGAACATGGAAGTCATTACACCAATCAAACGATATAAGACCACTCCACAGCTACAAATGCCAACATCCTTATCGACATGGATCCCCATCCTCTAACCAATGTGGTAGTATGCAGTATGAACTTAGCACCAAATGTAATAAAAAAAAGTGCTAATTTATATCGGTCCTCAAAATGTTTCTAATCAAAATGAAGCCACATGTCTCTAAAAGAGACTCATCTTATGTCTTTAATTGTCATATCTCGAGATCAAAATAATATCATAATCAAAGACATAAGTCAAATGCATGTTCAAAATAATTTATGGATAGGGAAAGGTATATTTTATTATTGGAAGGGGCTCTACCCGAAAACATATGGGTTGCCTTACATAAATAACTCATACTAAGCAAAAACATCAAAAGTTTTCACAATACCCATATAAGCAACATGTGTCGTAAAAACTTTAGGAGCAAGTCTCTTAGTCAAAAGATCTGCAATCATCGCCTCTGTATTGATATACTCTATATCCGTCTGTCCTTCCTTAACTTTGTCTCTAACCACCAAATATTTGATGTCAATGTGTTTCGATCCACTGGAATTTTATTGTTTCTTGAGAAGAACACTGTTGCGCTATTATCACAATAAATAGTGATTGGCTTCGAGATGGAGTCAACAACTTTCAGCCCAGAAATAAAATTCTTTAACCATAATAGCTTGAATTGTAGCTTCATAACATGCTACAAATTCAGCAAGCATAGTAGAAGATGTCACTAGAGTCTGCTTAACATTTTTCCACGAAAAAGCACCACCAGCAAACATGAAAATATAACTTGAGGTTGATTTCAAATCATCTTGACATTCAACAAAATCAGAATTTGAGTAGCCTACCACCTCAAGGTGATTTGAACGTTGGAAAGTGAGCATGTAACTTTCACGATTTTCTTTAAGTATCTCATAACTTTCTTAGACGCTCTCCAATGCTCTTGCCCTGGATTCGACTGAAGCCTACTGAGCCAAATCACTGTTTGCAAGTAAAATGTCATCAACATACATGATAAGATAAATAAGATTTCTCCCACTAATTTTATGATAAATACATTTATCGACTCTATTTCAGCAAAAATAAGAGAAGTCACAGCCTCATCAAACTTCAAATACCAATGCCGTGATGCCTGCTTGAGGCCATATAAGGGTTTATTTAACCTACATACCAAGTTTTCTTTTTACTTCACAACAAAACTTTCAGGTTGTCTCATGTAAACATTTTTCGAAGATCTCCATTGATAAGTGTATTTTCTACACTTATTCGGGATTTGAAACTATGGAATTTTGTTGTCTTTTTGGCAAAATACGACCTAAATTATATTATATTGCATCTTGTAGGTAAAATTCAATGTTTGATGAAAAATTAGAGAAAATAATGCAAAAATAGCGAAAAATGGTAAAATTCAAAGTTCGAGGATCAAATTGCAAATACTCAAGAAGATATTTTGAAGATTGTTATGAGACAATTGGATGAAATTAGAATTCAAAAAGGAATGAAACGTGATCAAAGTATTATCAAAATCAATTTCCAATCGCTCAAGATATATTTCAGATTTTTAGTCGAACATTGAGATCCCTTTTTGGCATAGTAAACGTCCGAATTAGAAAATCTGAAATAAAAGTTGTAGCTATTTTAGTTATCTTTCCAGCGCACTTTAAATCGTATCAATCGGATATCAGAAGAGAAAGTTATGACTAAAATACAGACTGCTATGTAGAGATAAAAAATTCACGCGCAAATGCAACTTTCCTTATTCGATTAGAACTCTTTTGGAAACCAATTTGGACGTAATTTTCAACCAATTTTCGGCTCCTATAAAGAGATAACAGCAGAATACATATGGAGAACCTCCCTAGACCTAAAAATCTCTATATTATACATATTTTGGAGGCGAAGAACATGGCCAACAACGTGGAATCAAGGCGAATTGTATAGGATATTGAAGATTCTTCATCCGGATTCAAAATTCACATCAAGAACGTGGATTTTTCCTACTTCTTAAATCTTTCTTATTTTCGGGTGATATTTTTCTAATTATTCTTGTGTAATTTAATTATAAAAATGTTAGGCTAGTTTTTCATTGTATTGGATGAATGATGAACCCTAATACTTATTTGTTTTAATTCGAGACAATTAATTTAGTATTTCTTGATTTTTCTTGATTGGTTTTGCATTCCCATTGAACTATTTGATTGCTTGATCACAATTAAGTAGTTAGTTGCTTATTGTAGTGTAGGACTACTTACAATAAGTCTACAACGAGGCAAAATCAACACATGGACAATAGGTATTAGGAATAATATCTATGGCATATGCAATCATGTGTGATAAATCTTGTGAATCAATACATGTTTTTCATATGAATTCGGACTAGGAATAAGATCGGGTCGTGTTAAACGTATGTTTAATATATCTTGGAAAAAAATATTGAATAACAGTGGATTATCGATTGTTTTGAATTCCTGAATTTACTAGATTACGAATTAAAAATTGAATTAAATGGCAATAGGGGGATTCACGATTCCAATACAAACATTTACATAATAAATAAATATTTCATTTGTTTTATTAGTTTAGAATTATTATAAATTGCATACAAATCATCTTTTTTTTTTTTATATTACCACACTTCGAATTTAATAGTAGCTATTGAACTACAAATTAGACCTTATTTATCGTGGGAACGATACTCTTAACTCACAAATTTTATTACTTGTACAACGATCTCGTACGCTTGCGGGTTTTACTCGAACAATCAGAAAAAAGTTTCATTATAATTAATGTCATCTCATTGATTACAACCAATCTCGCCTTCTTTCATTCAGTATTCCCTTTTGAGTCCAATTTGATTTTGAAGATCCACTTGTTGTCTATGGTTTTAGCATCCGGAGAAAGTTCTATAGGTTCTCAAACTTTATTCTGTTCCATAAAATTTATTTCATAATCCATAGCATTTATCCATTTATGTGATTCAAGACTTGTCAATGCTTGATTAAAAGTAACATGGTCAACAATATGCCCTACATTAAAATCACTCCTAGTGGAACATTTCCTAGTTGATTTAGTCAACTTTCTTCTTATACATTCCACACAAGTCTCAAAATCAGAGAAGTCGAAAGTGGAAGGTATCTCAACTTTAACCAATCTCTTCATCCTATCCTTTGAAATGCGACCCAACCCAATCTCTTATGCCACAACATGGAGGATGACTCAAGAATTAGAGACATTTTTTTACACATTCGCAACACAAGAGACTTCACCAAAAGAAGTCAAAGACAATTTATATAAACCATCACATAAGAGGCCATTTCCAATTAAACGAGAATCACAAAATAATTCAACCATTTTATTACCAAAATTCGATATAGAAATTAAATTACATCTCATTTGCAGTACAAAAACAATATTATCTAAAACAAGAGAGAAAACAGACTCCAAAAATAACTTCACTACTCCTATGAACTCAACCTTCACTTGAACTCCATTCCCAACGCACATACTTACTTCATTCTCCCTTGGCCTCTGTTTGCTCATGAACCCTTGCGGAACTCTTCTTCTTCTCCAACCAAGTCTTAAATTTAAAAAAATCTTTCTACTAATGACCATTTTTCTTGCAGAACTTACATTGATCATTTTTCTTTATCGCTCCTTTGGGACCACCAGAAGTCTAACATCCAAAATTTTTGTTCAGCTGATTACGGTGTGACTTGTCGCCCTTGTGGAATTTAGACTTGTGGTTATGAAAAGGCCCATTGTTCTATGGTGACTGAAAAGTTAATTGCACAGTTTTGACATTTTCATGCCTCAGCATATAAGCATCTTGGGCACATACAGCAATAAGGTCATTTAAATCTCAGTTATCTCTTTGAGCATTTTAAGCAACCTTCAGTTGATTAAATTGGCTCGAAAGGCTATTCAAAATATGATAGACCAAAAAAGGCTCAGCAATGAAAATCTTAATACCCTTTAATTTAGAAGATATATTAATCATCTTCATAACATGCTCCCTAACTCCACTTGTACCATCATATCTCATATTCATCAGTTTGTCCATCAGATCTCCAGTTTCAACTTTATCAAACTCAACAAATCTCAATCATATGACATCCACAAAACCTTTAGCATTTTCATTATCCAGAATAGCACCCATAATGGAATAGGATATGGAGCGCTTAATAATTTTCAAACAAAATCTATTATTCATTTCCCACTTTTCATACTCAGCTACATATTCATGATCGCTTTTATCTGTGGGTTTCGAAAGCCGGTTCTCCATCACAAAATCCAACCCCAAAAGACCAAGTGCTATTTCTACGTCTCGTTTCCATCTCACGTAATTATTCCCAGTCAAAGTTTCAACAGCAGGCAATTGACTCAAAAGAGATGAGGCATTTAAAACTATGGAAACATAAAATAACATATTTAATATCATCCAAACATAGTGCATGCAGACAATGGATGATAACATATTCATCTAATTAATATGAGCTACATTGGATGGTCTGTAATTAAAGTCAAAACCAAATGAACATTATTACAGTAAGAGTCTAGATGCATCATTATAAAGTCACCTTCGGGTTGACAATATAGCACGCTGTAAAATACTTTTAAAACACATAATGAAGTTAGTTAACAACACAGATTGGTTTTCAAACTACCAACACCTTTGGGCAGAAAGAGATTTCTAGACCTAGTAAACCCGTTAACTGTCTTATGCCAATTTTCAAAAATATCACATATAATAGCACATTTGGAGAAGATATTATATGTAATAATTCAAAATTACGATACTAACGTCAAAAAAATAAAAAATTGAAAGAAAACCAAATCAATAAAATGAGTGTGCCACTTTGGTAGCTATCACCCACTTTTATTTCAAAATATTTCTCAGATGGGAGTACTAAAATAGACTTGAAATTCACGAAAAATTAAATAAAAATCACGCAACATAATCACAATAATTGACTGACGAAAAAACAAATTCATGCACAATTGTGAGACAAAATTGGCAACTAAATTTCAATATATGAAAATGAAATTTAAATGGACAAATAATAGATAAATAATAACGACATTTAATTATTTCAATAAAAATATAAAGTCGTTAATTTTAAATGTAATTTTAATTTTATGTCGAAATTGAAACATGTTGGAGCAAATTTAAAAATCTCATTTTTAAAGCTTCAAATTTAATATTTCAAAATTGAAAAATTGACCTTAAAATTAAAATTATGAAAAGGGCCTCAAAATATAGAAATTACATAATATGTCCCTTTGCTTTAAAATTTCAAAATGGCCATTTTTGCTTTAATTGCAAGCATGGCACCCAAAAAATCACAAATTGCGAAGAGGGGGCAGTCCCCAAAACCATCGAAACCATCTAATCACCATAAAAATACAGGAATATATCACACAAGTAAGACTATTTAAAATGGAAATAAGAATTTTCCATACAAATCATCTATTTGCCTTTGCGAAGACACATATTGAACGCAAAAGGACATATACTAAAAGTTTAGGTTGTCATGTAAATTATTTGAATTCGGCTTCAAGATATGTTTGTACGCATCCTTACTATTGCCTCTATATAGAAAACATAAAACAAATTTCAAAACAGTTTCTTTACATCATAAATTTCTGCTCTGGCTCGTGATAAATATAAAACCATTAACTCGTAATTTGGTAGAGATTTAAACTTTGGCCCTGCGTGCAATATTCTACATAATCTTCTGAAGGTAAAAAATCAAAAGTCGATACCTCATTACAGTCGGGCATAGCAATCACAATTGAATGTAAAGAGCTAGTTGCAAGGCAATGAAAGCATTGAAAAAAAAATAATAATAACTTTTAAGTTCGCAACGACCAAATATAATAGAATTATTCTAAGGGCATTTATAAAAATACCCTTAAAATTAGGAATTTTTTGAAAAATCATATGAAAAGTATTATGGAAGTAAAAAAATACGGTGTCGCTTTTTAAAGTTTAATATTACTTTTTTATTAAAAAATGACATACATTCTCAGTTTTATTAAAAAGTGATGTTAGTTACTAAAAAAAGTGACAAAGATTTTTAGAAACTGGTAGGAAAAAAGTAACAAACATTATAAAAAGGTACAAAAATTCCAAAAAGTGATAAACATTCAAAAAGTGACAAAACACTAATCAAAACCTTATATTCAGTTTAATAAAGTGACATAAATTAAAAAAGTGACGACAAAAAACAAGTGACAAAACATCAATCAAAACTTTGGAATCAATTCAATAAAGTGGCAGAAATTTTAAAAAATGATAAAAACTCAAAAAATTGACAACATTCAAAAAGTGACGAAACACCTATCATTTTTTTTTTTTTGGTGAATTGTATCACTTTTAATAAAAGTGACATTGTATCACATTTTAATAAAAAGTTAATTGTAATGTCACTTTTAATATCGCTTTTTAATAATTAAAAAAATGACATACAACATCACTTTCATTAAAAAGTGAAGTGAAATACAATGTCACTTGTATTACAAAGTGTATTTGTCACTAAAAAAGTGACAGAAATTTTTTAAAAAAAGTAACAAATAATAAAAGAAAGTGATAGAAAAAAGTGAAACGCTAAAAAAGTAACATAACAACCGAGTGCAAAACATTTTCCACACATGTACCCTGCATCCATTCAAATGCCCAGAATCAAATTTAAGCTAAAAAGAATTCCATAAAAACGGTATAATCAGTTACGATCAAACTTGAATATTGTTATTTGATCCAATATAGTATTGATCAACTGTCTTGAGCCAGCTCACATACACTGCTATTGTTCATCACAAAATTATTTCTCCATATAAAGTTCTCAAAATAGCATACAATTCCTTAAAGATATCAAAAGGTAGAATTTATTCTTACCAAATTCTCGATTCGTGCCAAAATTAGTAGGGAAACAAAAATTTGTTTACATCAAACAATTGAAACTAACCCAATATTTTTGCTGCTAAGAGATACCCAATAAGAAAGAAATATCAGATTAATCAGGAAGTTAACTGAATTTTTAAATTCTGAGTTTTTTTTTTTTCAAATTCAAAGCAATTAAACAAAAAAACCCACAAAACATAAACAATATACTCTAAAAAATTCAATTATTTTCAACTGGGTACACATACTGTTGCGCCCCGAGTTCTGTTAACCCGGATTGCCACGTCATCGTCATCGTCTTTCAAAATCTAAATATCATGTTTTGGAATAGCGGAAACGAAAAACACGTTAACAATGTTTCAATACATAAATTCGAAAATTTAATAATTTCGATAATCAAATTTTTATGCCACCACTGCCGGATCAATCACGATCGCCTCCGAAGTCTGCAAATATTGTTAAAAATAGCAGAATGAGTATTTCGAAGAAATACTCAGTAGACTCATCGCCGATAATTAATTTACAGAATAATTGAATACACACTTATGCAATATACAATGTGATATCATCTTGGGCTCATTTTCTTGAAAATCACAGGCTCTTTAAAAATATGGGTTGTGGGTAGTCTTTCTTTCTTGTGCGGATGAAGCACATAAGTTATGCATAACATTCTCTTCTTATCTCATAAGAGATTCTTTCTTTCTTTCTTTCTCATGCAATTAAGCATATAAGTTATGACAAGCATAACAATATCATATATCGCATATGATACATTTTCATCCTATGCATAAAGCATATAAATCACGTAATTCACATAAAGTATGCAATTATAATTTAAACTAATTAATGGTGGCGAGTCTACCTCAAATATTTCGAGTTGCGTGAAAAATGGAGCGGGAAAATAACTTCAAGCTCCTAATTGTTCGTACGTATCATCTAGCCAAAAATAGAAAATAAGTTTGAATTAGTATTTCGAACTTTAAAGTTTTAAAGTGTTGAAATTAAGTTTAAGGGCTTAATTGAAAATTATTGGAATTAAAATAAATGACTTAAAATGATAAGGTAAAGTTTAGGGGCTAAATTGGAAATTTATTAAATCTGAAAATAAAACTTTAAGGGCTAAAATAATAACTTTCATAAGTTTAGGGACTAAACTGTAATTATAATAAAACTGAAAATAAAAGTTAAAAACTGAAATAATAACTTTTAATAGTTTAAGGACTAAGTTGTAAGTATGTTAAAGCTGAAAATAAAAGCTGAAAACTAAAATAATAATTTTTAATAGTTTAAGGACTAATCTGTAAATATAATAAAGCTGAACATAAAACTAAAGGGCTGAAATTAAACATTTTCAGAACTTAAGGACTCAATTGAAAATCTGCTGAAACTGAAAATAAAATATTAAGGACTGAAATAATAATTTATAAACTTGGGGGTTAAATTAAACATTATCTAAAACTGAAAATAAGATTAAGAGACTGAAATTAAAATATATAAAACATGAGGACCTAATTAAAACAATTAAAACTTGGGGGCTAAAGGGTAAGTTTTCTAAAAATCAAATCAAATTAAAACATCTCATTTCTCTCTCTCTCTCTCTCTGTAAATCGAGAGAGAGAGAGGGAGACGACAGGAAGGGCTCTGCCCCTTCCTCCATTTCCGACCGCCGGTGAACGGCGTCAGCGCCACCGCCTCGTGGTGGCGCCGGTAGGTGTGGGGATGGCTGTGAGGGAAATTTTGGTGCGTGGATTGGAAGTTAACCGAGCTTGGAGGGTCGATTTCTTTTGGGTTCCTTGGTGTTCTTGTGGTAAACATTCTGGAAATGGGTCGAACTACGAGGTAAGGTAATGGGTCTTTTGATCTAAGGCTTTATTTCATGATTTGAGGATGGTTTTGGTTTCGATTTTGGTGGTGGTTCGTGGGTTTATGTTCTCGGTTAGGGCTCGACTTTTGGTGTTTGAAGTCTCGGGTTTAGGCGATGTTTTTGGGTATCTTGATTTCTTTCTTTGATTTGAAATGGTGGTTTGGTGTTTTCTTGGTGGCGGTTTGAGGTGCAGGAGTGGCGGGTTTCGGTGTGCTTTGCCACAGGTGGTTCGAATGGTGTTGTGTTGGGCAGCTGGTGATTCGAGTTGGGTTTTCGACTGGTGGTTTTGCTCTCGGTTTGGAGTTGATGTTGGGTTGGGTGGCTGGAACGTGGTGCTGCAGTGTTGTTGGTGATGTTGTGGTTAAGGTGGTGTGCTTGTGTGGTGATGTTCTCGTGAGTTGGAGGTGGTGGTGTCGAGGTTGCAGCTTGGTGGTTGGCAGTAGCTTACTTGCAGTCAGGTTTGGGTGTTTTGCTGGAATGGAATGGTGGTGACTGCTGGTGAAGGTGGTGTTGAGGCATTGTGCGTGGTTGGTGTTTTGGCCACGGTTTTGGAGATGGTGAGGCTGCAGCTGAGTGGAATGGGGTTCTGGCTGCAGCTGTTGCATTTGGTGAATGGAGACTAGCATCGTGTGATGTTTTCCAATTTATGGGTTGTTCTACTGGAATGGTTACACTGTTGATGCTAGAAATGGATTTTCTAGCATCAATGGTGTTTCACCTGGGAATAGAGAGAATGTTGGAGAGAGAGACAAATTTTCTTACCAAATGGATATTGCGAGAGTATGAGTGTGAGTGGAGTGGAGTGGAGTGGGGTATGAATAGGGGTAGAATTAGAGCACAAATTTCAAGGTGGGTAATTGGGCTAGGAATAGTTGGGCCTAGCATTTGGGCTGTAGGGTTTTCTAATTGGGCTTAGGTGATTGGATTAAAATGATTTCCTTGTTGGGCTTAAGTGGAATTGGACCTAAACATCCAAGATTTGGACTAATAAGTAATTGGGCTTGAATTTAATAAAAATTGGATTTAATTAAAATAATTCGAAATTGATACTAAAATAATTATTCGAAATTGGATTTAATCGAATAGATTTGAATTCAATTTTATAACGGTTAGACGAACGCGTTTCTCTAGAAAATTAGGGTTACGTTCTAGCGACACGATTTTCGAGAAAAAATAATTTATATAATTTAAAAATTCGCGGTCGCTACACATACCCACCCCAAAAAACTTCCCTATTCCACTTTGATCACATGGAGTGTGGCTTTGAAGAAAGGCAAAAGAAGACCCCAAACATAAAAAAAGCACAAAATAATATCTAAACATATAAACATTAAATACATACATGCAAAGGGAACCATTTGGCCTTCTCAATGAGTTCTTGGACGTAATTCTCATCGAAACAGCGGTGGTTGACATCAGAGACTTGACGAAGGAGGGAAATGGCTTGGTCTTGCTCATGGCCTCCATCTAAATGTTTCATTGAAGCATCTAAACAACATGGGAGTAGAGAGTTGAAAATTTTTGCAATGAATAGTTTGGGAGTTTTTTTGGAATCGAGGGTTTTCATTTGGGGCTGTGGGGTTTTGAACGTATTTAATACTTGATTAAATGTTTTAATTAGTTTTAAGAGTACTATTCAAAATTCTCATTTTTAGAGGGTATTTGGCCTAATTTCGCCTTATTCTAACATAGATACGATGTAGAAATAATTTATAAATCATCAAAATTAGGAACACAAATTAAGCCCACTAGTTAAAAATAAAAAAAAGGCCCAAACCAATTTCAATTCATCGTCTTCATTATGTCTGCAGTATGTCCCTGCGCTATTTCAAATGCTAACAATTGTTCAAGTGGTGTTAGGGGTTGTTTGGAAAGGTGGGATGTTGACGTGGAATGTTTTAACAATTAAATAATGTCACATCGGAATTTCATCCACCATGTGGACAGTTCTGTCTACGGCTTCAAACATATTACATCTCACTAATGAATGAGTAACATTTATGATATTTGAGTGAGCAATAAGTTACATTTTAAAGTTCGGTTAGCAAGTAGTTACACAATCTAAATTTTAGTGACCAATCATTTATTTTACCCACATCTTACCCGGTTGCATATTGGGTTACTTGTGCTATTTTTCATTAAAAACACATTTTAATTTTTATTTAAGGCATATTTTGTTACTTTCATTAAAAATCACCATTAACAAATGCCATTTTTACTTTCATCAAAAGTTCAACATGTCAAGTTTGGCCACGTACATAGGTAAGATATTTTGTTACGTGTTAAAATCGATTGATTTTTCTAAGTAACATAATAAGTTATTTTTTGTGCTACATTTTGTGTTACTTTATGCTGCTTGAATATTATAATGTGCTGTTTATGGGGTAACCACCCTCCACAAAGACCATTGAATGCTAACATTCACCACAATCGCATACTACTGCTCTTCCAACAACTATCACTACAAGCAAAGTCACAATTTCGGAAAATCTGCAAATTTTATGATTTCATACAAGTTAGTAGAACCTTGCAAACCCCCCCTCCCCCGCCCCCCCCCCCCCCCCCAACTTTTTTTGCATTCTTGTTCTCCGAGAAAGTGTGCAACAAAAACATAAGAAATCTAAGATTTTTCAACTACAAAGATGCTACAGATAATCAAAAACTCTGAAGTGCTTTACAAAAATAATTAACTGTTTATGAAACAGATCGGATCAGCAAATCCTACTCACCTAATTACAATTTTTACTTCCTAAACTCGCTCATTTGGATTTTCAAACAGGAGCAAGAAGTAAAATAACTATTTGAGATAAAGATATTTGAATTGCATGCATTCTTCTTCAAATAATGGAGAATTTATAGATTCCCCTCCAAAATTTGGGATAATTTGGTTCTTTTGAGAGAATAACATATGGTGGCTCCTTATTGGCTATCTTCTAACTAATTCGGTTAAGAATCACGCTTTATTCATTTGCTCACGTGCCCTTTATTAACAGTCTATAACCAGCCTGCATGTAGAAAACGGTTGGTGATTTTTTAGGCAGGCCTTCTTCTTCTTCTTCGTTTTCGCGGCATGTCGCTTTACGCCTCACTGATGGGGTAACTCTTGCAAGATGTATTCCTTGGTTAAGATAATAATCCCCCAAGTCCGATTTTATTATTTATATTTAAATATAGGACTTTACTGTTTCACAATTTTGAAATATCGAACTTCCCTCAAGAACTGGCATGATTTACTTTGCAATTAATGCTTGGGCAAGATGGAATGTTGCTGAAGTCTTTTAATACCAATTGGCTCGTGGTTTCAAGAAACATTCATCTGACTTTTGCTATCCCTCTTGTATGTTATATGCTTGCTTATGACCGTTCATCTTGCGTCCTCTCATATTCGATGGCTAAAATTGGGTGATGTTTCAGAAGAAGGAGTCCATTGGGGTTTTATGGCCGTGATAGGCTCCCTCCAGCACTATCTATGTATATATAATATATACGCCATGTTGCTGTGTTATTTTCATTTTTCCTGATGATATAGGATGTGCTATGCTACAGTTTTACTGTGGAAATTTTCTTGTCCCCACTAGACTTCTTTTCCATGTTATTGTTATTCCTTTACCGTTTTTCCTAATTCCACTATATTTTCCAGATGAATTATTCTTGGATCTTATAAGGACCTTATGCAACAAGAGATAGTTTTAAAATTGCAATGATATTTCCATGCCATGCTATAGTCGCATATCTGCAATTCTTACTTCGTCACGTATGATTCAAAGGTTGGCAGACGATAGTTTGGAAGCTGACAAACCTATCATGCTCTTGCATGTATCTATGAGGAATCATCATGCAAAGCAGAGTTCCAGATATCTTAATAAACATTCGTGCATTTCCTTCCCGATAAACGCCTGGTCCACTTCTCAAGGCTGGTTCAAGCAAATGGATTGAATTTATTCTCTCTCTCTCTCTCTCTCTCTCTCTCTCTTAACTCTACAAATCTTTACGACAACGATGGTTATGCATGGTGACTTAATTTGTGGAACATGCCTTTCGACCCCATAATAGTTTTACCTTGTATAAGATGTCATGTAACTAGTAGTTTTTACTTCGCATAATACGCCTTTTGGCTATGTAATGAATATAGTTTGCAATTACTGCTTGTCTTGTAGTTTTCATTTCCATTAATGAAAATTTCCATTTTTTTTTTATTTTCCTACTTCGCGAATATTGTTCAATTTTGTCTTCGATTTGCTTAGTAAATATTAAACCAACTTGATTGGTTTCGCATAACAGATAGGAACTTTCGCAATTAATATTAACTCTAACTAGATAACAAGAATTGGTTCTCATTTTATTGATAATATTTTCTCATGTACACGACATTCCAAGGATGTTTAAGAGTTTCATCATCCTTTTCGATGAGCTTATGTGTTCATATTCCTACAACCTCAATTATAGTATAAGATCCTTCCCATTTTTAATCCAGCGAGGTGGAGCTCATTTCTTTGTCTACGACAAATACTCTTTAGGACTAATTTCCCTACTTTGAATTTTTTCTCGCAAACTTTAGAGTTGAAATATCTTTCCATTCTTTTCTGGTATGCTCGAGCTTAACTTGAGAATCGTCTATCTTTTCCTCTAAGAGGTCTAAGCTCATGTTCATGGATTCTTCATTTTGTTCTTCGTTATACCATGTTCTTGTTGTCGAACTTCCACCAATTTTCACGGCACCACATATGCTAAGGAGAGTTTCTTCGGTTATGGTTTTTGTGGTGGCTCGGTATGCCCATAAGATCTATTGTAATTCATCAACCCATAATCCCTTCGACGAACCGAATTTCCTTTTTAGGATATTATTTTAGTGTTTTATTGACAACTTTTACTTGCCAATTGATTTGAGGATAATATAGAGTGAAAAAGTGTTGAGAACACCCAACTCATCACATATTACTTTCAGCTTTTTCCCCTGAAATTGTGTTCCATTATCTGAAATTATTGAGTTGGGTACTCCAAACCTGCATATAATGTTTTTCCATATGAACTTACAAAGGTTAGCCTCGTTAATGTTTACAATGGGTGTAGCTTCATCCACTTCGTAATTCTGCAAATTCTTGGCAGTCATACTGCAAATTCTATTATGGGTTTTTCCAAGTCATCTTTCACGTCATCGCCACCTTAGGGGATGAACTGAATACAGCCACCATGTGGCGGATGAACTAGATTCATCCTCCAGTGGCAACAAACTGATTTCGCCCTCGCAACAATATAGGACGAACTGATTTCACCTCTACCACATGTCGGGTGAATTGATTGCATCTCACCATGCAATGGACGAAATGATTTCATCTGCCACCCCGACGGATACAAAGGTCAACTAGGACTGATTGATGGGACGTATGGCAGACTCCAAAATGTCAAGTCACGCCTTACAGTGTCAACTAACATTAAATGAACCTCCTACCTATAGATTGACAGATTGACACCTACGAGTAGATGGTCCACCCTATATTCAAGACCACATATTCCACATTCAACGGTTCTTCTCTTATTTCCTTTAATACCCACACTTGCACTATAGGAAAGGGGCTGCTCCCTGAAAAGAGAGAGAAAATGAGACACTCCACACACGCCACCATTAAAACAAAACCACGTTCTGGTGACTAGCACCGAACTTCTTAGTTATGATCTGTAAACTTACTAATTTGACTGTCAGAGTGCTCACGACCGCTTTCATCCCCGCTGAAAAAAATTCACGAGTGACTAATGGTATGTTACTACATGCAGAAAGGAGTTTACATGGAGCTATTCTGTTGGCCACGTGTTTAGGTCATTTTTCGGGGTCAACAGATTGGCGTCGTCTATGGAAAATCGTTAATATAACCATGAATATCCCTATAAAGAAAAAGCTTACCGAAATATTCACATGGCCTCCCCCTTGAAAAAATGAGTTGTACTTGAAGAAAGAACAAGAGGAAGCCTCAAGGAAGAAAGTTGGAGTGTTATTAACTACCTCTTGAAAGAAAGTGTGCAAGCCCAAAAACAATGAGTTCAAGCAATGAAGATGTGAATCCAAGGAGAGTAAGAGAGGTCTCTGAAGAAGAGATCCTCCAAAACAATGTCACTCACCAAAGGCCTCACCACCGCCATCGTAGGGGCGAAAGAACTGTGGCACGATTACCTGCTGAGATTGCTCATATAGCTATCAACATGAGAAGCATTACAACCCAAAATACAACTATACATGAACTTCTCATGCAAGTCCAAAACCAAATAGGCTTCCAAATACCTAAGGGTACCCCACAATCAGCCCACGGTCTACGCCAGGCATAAGTGGGGATGAGTGACAGAACTCATTCTGGTCGACAAGGAAGAGAGGTTGCGGTTGAAAGGACAGTGGGGTAGATGTCTCATCCAACTATGCATTAGGGTGACCGCCGACAACGCTCAGGTTGTAGATGACATCTTTCCCCCGAATTATGAAGAACAACCCAAAGATCCGCGAGTGTCTTTGATTGAATCAGACGTACGCCTAAGAATAGGAATAAATTCCCTCACCAAATAGGTCGACACAAGAACAAGTACAAAGCCAAATAGTTCAGGTTCCTCCATCTAGGAACAGGCAAGAGAGGCGAGAACTAATGAACCGGGAAAATCAAGGAGGGATGTCCCAACCCTCACCTCGTTATTTGGCAGATAAGAATGATTCTAATAGACCATTAAAGTCCTATGAACTCGACAATGATGTCGGCAACCTTCCATTATCTAAAGAACTATGTGGTTTTCACATGCCCATAATTTCGTGCCCCCTAAAATTCCTAAATATGAGGGAAAATGTGACCCAGAGAAACACCTCAACAAATACAAAACACAAATGAGCCCCAGAGGCGCATCACCAGCTTTGAAATGAGCTTTTCACTTAACATTGGGTGGAGCAGCCAAAGTGTGGTATGGCTGGCTAATGCCACTCAGCATCAGGAGGTAGCTTGACCTCAAAAAGGCATTTTTGAACTAATATTTATCTAAAAAAGATGGAGACACACCAATCCAGCGTCTCCAAGATATGAGACAAGTAGTACGGGAAACATTGAAAGTTACTTAGCTCGCTTTATTGATGAAAGAACTTATTGTGAGCAACTCACGACAAAGAAGCCCCCTCAGCTCTAAATGGAGGATTGAACATGAACACACTATTTTGGATAGACGTCCGAAGTAGAAACCCTACCACGTATGATAAGTTGGTAGAGATGATGAGAGTTGAGATTGTCAATGAGGAAGTGATTGATCAACGAAACATGGAGACACGGGGACTCCTCCCGCCCCAAAGGCAGATGGGAAGAGGACCCACGTTTCATTTGGTAAACCAACAATGGACCCAAGCTAGCATACCTAACCCCCACTTTGGGACATGTACTGGCCACAACAACTCTGAACGCTGTACCTACATTAGCTTATGAAGATGTTGGGTTTGGCGACAACGTTAGAGCAAAAACATCTAGGAGACCATCTAACCTAGAATAGGGAGAAGCAGAAGACAGCCTAGAAATAGGCCCCCTGAGGAGGTACGACCCTACTGTAATTTCCACTGTTTCTATGGCCATGACACGAGTGAATGCTAGGAGGCCCCCCTTTCCGTTGAAAGAAGAATCCCCGTAACATGAGAAAAGGCCACCTTTAGGACTGTGCGGAAAGGCTAAACTCACTTAGGAGAGGGGAAATGAGGCAACATTCACCTCGACATGGCGTGAATGACGATCGAGATAAGCCTGGGGTAGGCAGCGACCCCGGAGGGATCATCATTTCACAACTAATAACATTCACATCCAGGAGATCGATATGATTATTAGGAGACCGAATGTAGAAGGTGAATCTAGAAATGTACAGAAGAATTACATAAAGGAAGCTAAGGACCCACCTTTGGCCAGCTATATAGTGATCCGATACCAAGGGGTGAGACCTGTAGAGGCCATCACATTCACTCAGGAAAACACGACGACTGTATATTACTCTCACTGCAACGCATTATAGTAGTGAAAGTCATGGTGGCAAGAAACGGACTGAAGCGTATGCTTGTAGATAATGGCAGTTCGGTAAGCATTTTGTTTGGCTCCACCTATGACAAGATGGTGGTGGATTACGAACTCACTCCTATGACCACCCCCTGTATGAGTTCACCGAGGACGGTATTATTCCAAGATGAAGGATCACTCTAGCTATTAAAATGGGAGTACCACCTCTTGTAGCTAACCATTTCATGCAATTCTTGGTAGTCGACCACCGGTCCACGTATCATGGAGTATTATGGAGATCGACCTTGAAGGAGTTGTGGGCAGTGACCTCCATCCATCATTCGTGCATGAAGTTTCCAATCGAACGGGGAATAGCCACTGTCCGGGGATATCAGATGGGATCAAAGGAATGTTACCTCAACTCTTTAACAAAGGTCAGCTCTGGGGAGTCAATGTGGTAATTTTTTATAGACTTTCAAGACACCTCTAAAATTCTACATGTAGGAAAGGACTTGAAAGATGAAATGAAATGGGAGTTGAAGAATGTTTTGTGGAAGAACATTGACGTCTTTGCATGGAAACGTGAGGATATGGTAGGAATAGACCCGAAGGTTAGCTGCCACCACTTAAGGGTTGATCCAAACCAAGCCCCACATAGACAAAAGATAGGACCATTCAATGCGGAAAGGTACGAAGCCTTGAAGGAGGAGGTTGAAAAGTTGATTAAAAAATGGTTTCATTAGGGAGGCCACCTATCTAAAGTGGATATCCAATTCTGTATTGGTTAAGAAACACAATGGATGCTTATTCAGGTTATAACCAAATCTCCATGCACCCTACGGACGAGGACATCAATTCTTTTATCACCGATAGAAGATTGTATTGTTATAAGGTGATGCCCTTCTAATTGAAAAATACTAGAGCTACCTACCAGAGGTTGGTGAATAAGATGTTCACTGAATATATTGGTAAAATGATGGAAGTCTACGTAGATGACATGTTGGTGAAAAGCCTCCAAGCAAAGGATCATATAAATCATTTGGATGCTGCCTTCCAAATGTGCATTCCGTAAAGGTTGAATCCACTCAAATGTGCATTCCGTGTGGCTTCTAGGAAGTTCCTTGGGTACGTTGTGAATCAGAGAGGAATTAAGGCAAATCCAGAAAAGATCAAGGCTTTAATCAAAATGAGATCGCCACGGAAGCCTAAAGAGGTGCAAAGACTTAGTGGCAGGGTGGCAGCACTGAATCGTTTTATCTCAAAGGCCACAAATAAGTGTCTTCCCTTCTTTAAGATTCTCAAAGGGGGAAAGAAGTTCATATGGACATCGAAGTGTGAGAAAGCATTCTATGCACTGAAAATTCACCTCGGATAGCCCCCCCGTTATCCAAACCTAAGGCGGGCGAGCCCTAATTGCTCTATTTAGCTATATCCAACGACCCTATCGATTCGGTTCTTATAAAGAAATAGGATATACACCAGCTGCCCATTTAGTACATAAGCAAGGCCATATTACAAGTGGAGGTGCATTACCCAGACATGGAGAAGCTCGCCTTTGCTTTGGTCACTGCATCTCGAAAGTTAAGGTCATACTTCCAAGCTCATAGCATTAATGTACTGGCAAACATCCCACTTAAGCAAGTCCTTCAAAAGCCGGACGCCTCAGGGAGGATGTTAAAATGGGCAGTTGAGCAAAACGAGTTCGATATAATATATAAATCGAAGACCTCGATTAAAGGTCAGGCTCTCGCCGACTTTTTAACGAGTTCGCCAAAGTTCCTGAAATGGACGTGAATATGGAACCGATGGAACCTCCCACTTGGAATCTCTTTATTGACGAATCATTGGGGGAAGCCAGTTCGAGGCCGGAGTGGTGTTGGAAAGCCCTGAAGGTTATAGGCTCAATTGTGGTGTAAGGTTCGAATTCAAAGTGTCAAACAATATGGCTGAATATGAGATACTCCTAGCTAACCTTATTGTTAATCGATAGTGACTGTCAATTGGTGGTAAGCTAATTCAATGGCAACTTCTTAGCTAGAGACAAAAGTATGGTAGCATACCTCAAACTAGTGATGAACTTCCTTCCCAACTTTGAAATACTTGAATTAATGCAAATTTTCCATCTTTAGAACACCCACACCGATGCTCTAGCGAAGTTGGCAAGCAACAAAGATTCAAAGCTCCTCAAGGTCATCAACTGTGGAGAACACCCTTGGAGAGGTGCGAGATGCCACCACAGGGCCACCTCTGTCGAAGATGTTCATTAATTGAAGCGAGTTGTTTACACTCATTCATTTAGGCAAGGTGTTTATACTTCTTCATTCATTAAAGCAAGGAGTGACACTTGTTCATTAGCTGGAGCGAGCTGTTTACATTTCTTCATTCATTGGAGCGAGGTGTTTACACTTGTTCATTAGTTGGAACGAGGTGTTTACACTTATTCATTAGTTGGAACGAAGTGTTTACACATGTTCTTAGTTGGAGCGAGTTGTTTATACTTCTTCATTCATTGAAGCGAGGTGTTTACATTTGTTCATTAGTTGAAGCGAGTTGTTTAAACTACTTCATTCATTGAAGCGAGATGTTTACACTTGTTCATTAGTTGAAGTGAGTTGTTTATACTTTGTTCATTGAAGTAAGATGTTTATAATAGGTCATCTGAGCTAAGAAGCTATATGTCTCAATTAAAAAAAGTCACTACATTCATTACAATTCTTGAGGCCGAAGCCATTCATTACAATTTTTAAAAAATGGTCAAGGATCTACAACTACGACAAGCTCGCCTCCCACCTCCTCCTAAGGGGCTTCCTCTTCTGTTTCAATATCAGGACGGCCCCAGTAGGTCCACCAAATTCATCCTCAAGGAACCCAATGTCTAGCTCAGGATGTACTTCCCTCAGGCGAGCTAGCATCTGCTGAGCATTCCATGAAACCCATTAGTTGGCGAAGTCCTGTACTCCTTCGTTTAGTCGAAGTTGTCAATGTAGTTCTGCATGAAGTTCATTCTTCAATTTATTTTACTTGTATTTTGACAGCATCCAATTTCACCTCTGCCTCAGTCATCTTCACCTCAGCCTCTTCTGCCACCTCCTTAGCACTTTTCACTTCTTCTTCCCACTTCTCTAAAGCCTCCAACCTTTAGCTTACTTCCTCATTTCTTTGTCGAAAGCTCTGAACCAAGTCCTTCGTCGCAGTGCCTAAACTTAGTACGTGGGCCATACAAGCATTGTTGGCCGCAAGCAGATCCTCAATCTAACAAGAGGCTATGTGAGTTTGCCACCCCTCAATCCAGAATTTGTTGTGAGTCCATGCGGTGAAGGTGGTCTCGAAAGGAAGCATTTCCGGAATGGCCTCGAAAAGTTCATCTTCCTTGTTCCCAAGGAAGTCAGATGTTTTGCTGCGAGGAGGGGGATTTATAGGTTTCTTTGTCCTCTCCAATGTGGCTCCACCAATTGGCCTGTAGGATCAGACGGGGTGGTTCTCTTTACCACTCTAGCAGGTACCTAAAAAGTAACATCGTTAACTACCCCGATGGGAATAGAAGGAGAAGAAGGTGGGTTGGCTACAGTCGTGACCGAAGACGACGTCCCAGATGGGCCTACACTTCTCCTCTTTACTAGTGAAGTGTCATCCTCCAGTTCTTCATCCTCTAAAGGCGATTACCTTTTACTAGGTGGCTCATAGGGATTTACCGAATTATCTGGCACTTGTTGTGATTTTTCTGAATTTTCTCTTACCGATGTCTTCTTGGTGCTATCAACCTGTTTCTCATTCTCTTCTTCAGAAGACTCCACTTGTTCTTTATTTGCACCCGGTCTCTTGACATGTATCTCAGGTAGCTGAACTCCACTTCGTGTAGTAATGGCTTGAACATGCTCCCTACAATTTACTTCTATGTTGCTCGGCAATTTACCAAGCACTCTTCCTATCATAGAAAGAATTAGTTGTCTCATTTGTGTCTTAATAATTGCACCCTGATTTTAGAAATTTGTTTCAGTCTTCCTCATGAACTGATTTGTGGTCTCCATGTATTTATCGATTTTTTCCATGAGCTTTGCAAACATATCTTCCAACTAGGGTTTCTTCTCCTGCTGAAATTGCCCTTGAGCTCGATTGTGATTTTGATTGTGATTCTGATTTCCACCCCAAGAGAAATTTGAATTATTTCTCCATCCCGAATTGTATGTGTTAGAGTGAAGGTTGTTGGGTAGACGTTGACCCCATTGAACATAATCCACATGTTCATTTCCTTGTGTAAGGATTGGACATTCGGCTGTGTCATGGTCTGCTCCACACTCTTCACAATTTGACTTCTTTACTTGTGCTGAATTTAACGTCTGTGTCATGATCTCCACTTTGTCAATAGGGAATCAATATTTGTAGCTAAGGCTGAATAGGTATCTACCTCGTAGACTCCAGCTGATTTCTTTGGACCCCCTCGATCTGAAGACCACATGGCTGAAGTGCTCGCCATTCTTTCAAATAACTCCCAAGCTCTATCGATCGTTCTGGTGATTAATGAGCCATTTGATGATGAGTCAACCATGCTCCTGAAAGTCGGAAGTAATCCTGTGTAGAAAAATCTGAGTTGTGATGGTTTGTCGAACCCATGTTGAGGACATTTCCTCAGCATATTCTTAAATCCGTTCCAAGCCCATCAAATGACTCGGATTCATTCTGACTGAATATTGATATCTCGTGCCTCAATCTCGCAACCTTGGCTGGTGAGAAGAACTTCGTGTAGAATTTGTGAGCCAAATCGTTCCAAGTAGTGATATTTGCCATAGGGAGTGAATCTAACCACTCAAGTGCATTATCCCTCAGAGTGTGTGGAAATAACCTCAGCCTAATCGCATCTTATGATATACCTTGGTACCTAAAATGTTGACACATATCCAAGAAGTGGGACACATGTGTATGCGGATTCTCATTGGCCATCCCATAAAATTGGTGTTCGTTTTGAAATAGTTGCATGACATTCGTTTTTAGCTGAAAGTTAAGTTGTTCGAATGCGGGATACACAATGCTAGATTGACATTGCGCAACGAATGGTGACAAGAAATTCCTGAGAAGAGAATTCCCATCATATTGTGCCTCCGCATTGGCTGGAGCTGCGGGATTTACTCTCAGTTCCAAAAGTTGATCAGCCATTTGTATTTGTTCTTGATCTTTCTACTGCGCTGCTCTTGATTCCCTCTGTTTGCAATGAAAATTTCATTCAATTTCCAAATCAACTTGAAGTAATTCACAGTTGATTGATCTTTACATGCAAACTTAGCCTAAGCAGAAAACTGAGTAGAACACAACATGTAAACTAAAATTAAAGACAAGTTCAAATTAGTGTCTAAATAAAGAGAAATCAAACTAAAAGTCGATCCCCGACAACAGGGTTCACGAAAATATGTTCGCTTTTTAAACTACCTCAAGTACACGGTTCATTGACAAGTAATAAAGTGGAAATTGTAATATTTCGAGTATCGTCCCACAATGATTGATTTAATTTGACTTTTACTACTGAGACCTTAACTGAATCTAATAAACTATAACTAATGTGCAATTTAAATTAAGGTTACTAATTAAATGCAAAATAATGGTTGAATGCAAAAGTTTAAAGAAATCAATATATGAAAGATGTACTAGGATCTCGAATCACCAAGCAAATTCACTTTTAACCCTTATTTCATAATTTGACAACACGACGATTTAGTTGAAGAATCAATTCTTCTAACCTGTTTAATAATCTCTCTCGAATATAATTGAACATATTCTCGCATACCATTTGACTATATTTCTATGACAAATGCAAATATATGAGAATGCAAGATATTTTGTAAACACTTAAAGACTCACATAGAGTATAGCGGTATATTTCTATCTCATATCGGACCCTACAATGATTTATACCTTGTTTAATATACTTCCCTTCTTTTGAATACATGAAATAGATCGCCCAAACTCACATAATCACATGCATTTAATTATGGAGACATTAAATTGTATATAAATCATTCAATATATACTATTCGTGTCTTAATGTCAAAGTTGCAAAATAAAAAATTAAAAGTTCACACAACGAGAATCATCATTCTCCTAGTACAATGAAAATCTAGCAAAACATAGATAAAATTAAAGAACAAGAAAAATGTTTAGGAGAAGATATCACCCAAAAACTTGAATTTAGATCTTGAAATCTTGAGTCTTGGATTGAAATCTCTTGGTTTATGCATTTTCCTTGCTTTCCAATCACTTTTCTCTCTAAAGCTGCATAACCCCCTTTTCTGGACGAGATTTAGGTTATAAACGGTGTCAAGATCTCTTCCCATAAGAGATTGGGTCGAACAAGGAAACTAAAAATTCTCGCGCCGGAGTTGAACCATTCGACCGCAGGTTATATCCCATGCAATTGCATGGATCAATCAAATTGGTCTCTATAATTCCATGTGGCTGCTTGGGCGACTGCATTGATTTTCTACCATGTGATCGCATGGTAGAGTGTATTTTCCATTTGGTTCGTTTTGGTCCCCAAGTTTTGTTTCATCTAATTTTTGGCCTTGCTTCCTCCTCCTCCTTCTTCTAGCATTCCATGATATCCACAATTTGCTGTTTAGAGCAGTCCCTTGCTCAATTCGCCATTCGGGTTAGCTTTTATATATTTTCATTTTGGTCCCCAAACTTTCATTCTCTTCCATTTTGGTCCTTTTTGCTCGTTTTTGCATACTTTTCATTCCATCCATCAATGTAGTCCTACAAATTCAAATTATATCGAATTAAACCATATTCAACATATCTATCGAAAATTGTCCATGTTTTGTGGCCTAAATAAGTGCGCAAAATGTACTTATCACCCACTCTTCAATAGAGATCTCACACCTCAACAACGAACCTGCAAGCAAAGAAAATGTTAAACAATAAGAACTCATTTTAAAAAATCAAGCAGTTAGGCAAAATAACTTAGTGGCAAAAGAATAGATGGTTGGAATTGTAAGAGGAGCAATGGGGTCGTTCTCTATGGTGTCCCACCTCCCTGATACCATGACTTTATACACTATTTACCGAGGAGGGCATATCTATCAAGAAGGAGAAATGAGATCTCCAGGGAGTCAATTAGTACCACCCCTTACTCTTATCATCTCTGACTATGCTTTTGGGGAAGTATAGGGAATGAAAGACGCTAAATGGTATATCAACGCCCAGGCTAGCCTGAATCCACAGTATCCACGACCCAACCATCTATTTCGAAGAGTTCGGATGGAATTGGGTCTGAGCTAGCCCATACGAGCACAAGAATAACCTAAAAAAGGGGTGGAATGGGAGCCTAAGACCCGCGTCTAATAGATTTTACTTATGGCCAAGCAGCTCAGCCTCGAATAGCAGGCTCTTTGATTGGGGTCGGGGATAATGAGATCTATGCTATCAGGAATCCTAAATACCTCTCTAAGTTAACTGGTTTTTTTGAGGTGATGTTAGAAAGATATTTAAAAGCCCCCGACTTAATGGAAGTATCTATATGAGGGGTGGGTAATCTCCATATGTTTTCCTCCGACCTGATAGCCCTACCTATCTTATTCGAGGAGAAAGCAATTGGTTCACTCACCTTCGAACTCTCCTCGAGAGCCTCTTCTCACTAGACTTGTACCCAGAAACTTTGGAAACCATTTTGATTTTGAAATAAAATGTGAGGGAGGGAGAGAGAGTTACCTAAACATTGGTTTCGAATGGAGCGACGGTCACCATAAGTTATCAAAGGACATCGGATTTTCAAGGTGCTGGTCGCCGAAAAAGAAGAGTTATAGGAGGTTTTTTGCAAAATGAAAATCAAACAAATTAGGGAATTTAGCCTTATATAGGTAATGTCAATGAGCCTCAACCGTTAGATGATTGCTAATCTCATCCTTACCGTTGATATTCTTGGTTCATTAGTACCATTGAATTCAAAACGTCATATGATGAACAACCATGATGAAGTGGCATCTTAGACGTGCACATAAACGTATAGCCTCTAGCTCATGCAGCTATCGCCATGATTACCATTTATTACCTGGGAAACGTGTATTGAAAGCAAGTGACGCCCACAAAAATTTCCTTGGGAAAACACAAAGATTTTTCAAATCATTAGCACACAACACTAGGTAGTCCAATCACTTAGAACTTTACATCTGCCACAACTTTCCTTAAAGTTGTCATCACTCAGAGCTCTATCCTTCTGCTAGGACTTCGCCTCTGCCACAACTTCCTTAAAGTTACCATCACTCAAAGCTTCATCCTTCTGCTAGGACTTCTTCTCTACCATAACTTTCAGTCAGAAAGTTACAACAAATGCCTACACCCCCACCAAGATAACACTCTTTTTAAGTGGCTACGTCAACAAAGTCCACGCATTATATAAATATCCATACATGGACTTTAGGGACTATTGTTATGGGTTTTTCCAAGTCTACTTCCACGTCATCACCACATTAGGGGATGAACTAAATACTACCGCCATGCGACGGATGAACTGGATTCATCCTCCATGTGGCGACGAACTCATTTCACCATCCGCCACAATATCAGACAACTGATTTCGCCTCCACCACCTGTTGGACAAACTGATTTCATCTCACCACAACCGGGCAAACTAATTTCATATGCCGTCCCAAGGGATGCAAAGGCACGCACTCCGCATCACTTCATAACAACCGAAACTAAGTCCAAAGTTATCACATCAAAAATACGATTATAACTCCTGCCATAACCACTACACTTCAACCATGTGTACTAGAAGATCTTTTATGGAAATATCTCAAGAACCAAATCATTAGGACTGATGTCAAATCACGCCTTACAATATCGATAGCATTAAATGAACTGATTACCTAATGATTGACGGATTGACACCTATGAAAGGATGGTCTACCCTAAATTCAAGACCACAAATTTCACATCCAACGATTCTTCTCTTATTCTCTTTCACTATAAATACCTACACTTGCACTATAGGAAAGAGGTTGGCCCCTAAAAAGAGAAAGAAAATGAGACATTTTTGCATTATCTGTCCACACACACCACCATTAATACAAAATCACGTTCCGATCATCCCAGTTTCGATCTGTCAACTCATTAACTTGACCGTCAGAGTGTTCGCGACCGCTTCCATCCCCACCAAAAAAGGCCATGAGCGACTAACGGTATGTTACTACTTGCAGGAAGGAGCTCACGTGGAAGTATTCTGTTGGCCACATGTTTTCAACAAATTCGATTCCCCACTTGGCAAAAGGCCCTGCCACTGCTAGGTACCAGTTCTTGTACGAGTTGTTGAAGAATGAACGTAGACGTTTAAACATTTCCTGGTAAAGTTCATTGCATCCTTTCTCGTATTAAACCAATAATATCCAATAATATCCCTATTTTAAATCTTTTGTGCTAAAGAATGTCCACTATCTTGATTACCACATACACCATCACAAATTTCTTTCATTTCTTATGAGTTTCATCTTCGGTTATGCACCTGAGCAAAGAGCCTCATTTTAATAAGATCTCACTTTATAGTATGCATCTAGCAACTCTTATTCGCATTTTATGTGCTACCTTTTTTATCCACAAAGATTACTTTATAATAACAAATGATGTCTTATATCCATGAAGTTTTGTCCTATATCCATAAAATTTCCTCCATTTTCTAACCAACTGATGGTTTTGGTAACAATTCTATGGGAATTGTTTTAAATGCTCCGTGTCTTTTGAACTTTCTAACTTTGATGAGGCATTTGCATGCTTATTTTTCTCTTTAGGAATTTGGACAAGTTCAAACTTGCCTAACCGTTGAAGTAATTTTATGGCTTCTGCAAGGTATCCAGTTGTTATTGTATATTTGGCCATGAATGTATCATTTATTAGTTTACCACCTATTGAGACACTTTTTATCTCAATATTCTACGCCCGTATTTCTTTTGCCAACCGTAGGCCCTCCAATAATGATTTGTAATCAATTAGTTGCTTTAAATGCAAATCTTAATGCACAATTCAGTTTATGCCCTTCCGATCTTGTTAGTATTACACTTGCTCCCGAGTTAGTATCTTCCGACAATCTATCCACATATAATTTCCATGTTCACTGCTCTGGCTCTTCATCTGGAATTGGAACATATGAAAATTTTGCAATAAAATCGACTTATGCCTATGCTTTGATTGCAAAACGTCATTTATAGCTTATCTCAAATTGCCCCAGCTCCACTACCCATTTTATTAGCCTTCGTGATACATCGGGCTTTTGCAGTACTTGTTTGAGTGAGAAATTTATTAATACTTTAATACTACGGCTTTGGAAATAGAGTAACTAAGGCAAAGGCCATCTTTTCCATATCTGAATACTTAGCCTCTACTCCTTGCAGGGCTTTACTCATGTGGTAGATTGGTAATTGTTGTTGACCTTCCATTTTTACTAGTACCAATCTAACCGTCACCTTGGATACCGCTAAATATAGTATTAGCTTTTTCCCATTTTCAGGTTTAGCTAATAGGGGTGCTCTCCTTTGGTGATCCTTTAGGGTTTGGATTGCCTATTCGCATTAGCTACTCCATTCAAATTCTTTCCTCCTTTCAACAATTGGAAGAAAGAGAAATATTTGTCCGCTGCTCGAGGTACAAACCTACTTAGGACGGTGACTCTTCCTATTAGGCTTTGCTTTTTTTTTTTTTTGTTTAAACAGGGACCATATTTTTATGAGAGCCTGAATTTTATCACGGTTCATTTCAATACCTTCTTGTTGACCATGTAATCAAGAAATTTTTTGAATTTTACTCAAAATGCGCACTGACGAATTATGTTTCATCTTGTATTTTTGCAATACATTGATAGCCTCTTGTAAGTATTTTAAGCGTTCTTCAGCTTGAAGTCTTTTTATAAGCATATCATAGATGTATACCTCCATCATTTTTCCGATTTGGTCTGCAAACATTTTGTTCACTAATCTTTGAAATGTTGCCCCCGTATTTTTAAGCCTAAATGACATTCCTTTGTACCAATACAGTCCCCAATCTTTCACAAATGCATTAGGTTCCTTGTAAGCCCCATACATAGGAATTTGATTATACCCAGAATATGCATCCATAAAACTTAACAACTCATGTCTTGCAGTAGCATCCATCAACTAATTAATTCTAGAGATAGAGAAGTTGTCTTTTAGACAAGCTATACTTGACAACTCTTTGGCCTTGTTTTTGGTTGCTTTCATAGTTCCTATGTAAGATTTCTAGATTGTACTTTAAAGACATTTTCACCTTTATTGGTGAAATATCTTACAAGCAAATGACGGAGAGAAATGATTATGTTCGCCTGCATCAGGGTAGGTTGTCCACGGATTTCATCATTTGTGAATTTACCCTTGATGATGTCAAAATTCATATATTCTTGGTAGGCTTGGGACTCCTCTCTTATCTTCACTAATGGAGTGGCATGTCCGCGAAGGACTTGGCCTCTTCTGGTGAAGCGCTAAGGATCCAACACAGAAATTCGAAGGTTACTCTTTTGTATCTGGTTGAATACTCTATTATATAACACATTTTTTATAACTTTGTTGTCTAGGAGTATACGATGAAGATATCCATTCATCCATCTACTATTATTGCATGGATCACGAATACCTTATCTTCAACGCCTAAAATTTCAATTCTAGGTTCGATAGATATAATTGAAGAGGTTAAAGATTGTGTGTTACCTGTAAGTTTACTTTTTCCGGTATGCCTACCTTCCAGGTTCCGTATCTCCATAGATAAAGCAGTACATTTTGTGATTAATGCTTTTAGATCTTTGGCCACTTTTTAGATTTTTTCCCTGTCGAATTTATTTGTGTATTAGTCAGAACACTACTACTTTTTGAATTCTTCTTACTAGGCACTACAGTCAATGGTTGATTTCTTCGTGCTCATTTTATTTCCTTTGATTTCAAATATTTGTCAACTAGAACATTGAAATTTGTGGTCTACTTTACTATGTTCCCACAGAGGATATCAATTTGTTGATGGCAACCTATCTTCCAAATCGTTGCTTTTATGGGCCAAAATCAAAGAGGTGAAAAGGCAACTCATCGGATAAGATTATCAAGAAAAGTTAAATCGATCAACAAATCCTACTCACCTAACTACAATTTTTACTTCATAAACTCGCTAATTTGGATGCTCAAACAGAAGCAAGAAGTAAAATAGCAATTTGAGAGAAAATATTTGAATTGCATGCTTTATTCTTCAAATAAGGGGATATTTATGGATTTTCCTCGGGCTTTGGGGTAACTTGGTCCTTTGAGAGAATGACAAATGGCAGCTTCTTATTGGCTATCTTTTTAACTGATTCGATTTAGAATCACTTTTATTCACTTACCCACATGCCCTTTATTGACAGCATGTAACTAGCCTGGATGCAGAAAATAGTTCAGGATTTTGAGGCGAGCCTTCTGCTTCTTCATTCCCTTCGTGTGTCGCTTTATGCCTCGTCGATGGATGTAACTCTTGGCAATTGAGTTTAACTCTTCAATATTAACAATGCAAATTCAAGAAATGATATGAAAAATTAATATTAAAATTAAATTGCTATCTAAAGTATTGGCAATTAAGTATAACTTCTTAGGATCTTATCCCACTAGAAAGGTGGTAGTCTCTTTAGCCCAAATTCAAATTTTCTTTTGCACACTTACAATCCCAAAATAATAAAAGGGAAGTGCTACACGTACATAAGAGATGTAAATTGAGTTACCGAATGCTGAGTTGGTAATATTTTGACGAGAATTTGAGTCAAAAATCTCGCCAACTTCAAAAAAAAAAAAAAAAGAACCTCAAATTTATTCTGTAAAAACCCTCGTGTTCCATACCTTTAACCTACCTTTATTTTTAATTTCCATTTGCAACCTGAAGCACCGTTAACCCAAATGGATGGAAGAACATGAAACATTTTCCACACCATTTTCGATATGGACGCTGGTGACGACAATAGGGCTAAATAAATGTTTTTTTCCTTTTTGATGTGGAATTTCGAATGTTGTACTTCACTTTGACAAAAAAGGGTCTACATATTTTTTTTATCTTCTTCCTCTTCTATAGAGAAATCGACCCAAATTGAAAGAGAAATACAAAACATGTTCCACAAGCTTTTAGAACTTTATGCCGACGACAGAAAGGAGGGTAATTTCTTTTTTCTATTGTAATGTGAAATTTTGAATAAGAAATGAAATTTTTGTGAACTCAATGTTGAAAAAAAGGGCCTGTAGATTTTATTGAGCTTCTTTCTCCTTTATTTTTCAACAAATTTTTGGATTTCTTATGAAGAGCAATTAATTAGAAGATTTGCAACAATGAGTTAACGAATCAAAGAAGTGGTTGTTCTATTCCAATGCTTAAACATTGTCCAATTTTGACATAATGTCAATTTTATGTGGTTTATTGTCTTGGTGTTGTGTTCGTGTGTTATTCAAATGGACATGTTTTCCTCCAGGAAGGAAGGTTGACTCATCTGATGATGAGACAGTAAATAAGAGTGATGATTTTGAGGACGACGATAGTTCGGCTGATAAAATGTAAGAGATGAAAATGAAATTATCGTGCCTAAGGCTAGTGTGAAATTTGAGGATAAAATGAGATTTTTAAATTTTACAAAAAAATATGCTTACCAATTAGGGTTTCCTATTAGAAAAAGAAATACTAAGAAGGGCGATGAAGAGATTGTACGATATGTGAGTTTTACTTGTAGTCAAGAAGGTCGACAAAACAATAATAAAAGTACTTGTTTGAAGTCTCAACCAACCATTCAAACAGGGTGCAAAACAAGGTTGACAACATGTTCTCATGCTTGTGGAATATGGCGAATCAACACTGTGCATTTAGAGCCTAATCATAACAAGTCTATCTAAATCTAGGTTGCATCGATGCAATCGACAACTTAGTGCACATGTTTAAAGAAGGCTGGAGGTGAATGCTATAACTGAAATTCCATTGCATAATTGTTATAATTCAGCTGTAGTTGAAGCTAGGGGATTTGAGAACATGACGTGTTGAAAAATATTGTAGAAATTTCATCCTCAAAATACAACGTTTAAGACTTGGGGAATGAGATGGTGTTGCAATACAAGCTTACTTTTTGAAAATGCAAATAGGTAGTCCTGGTTTCTATTTCAGCAAGGACTTGGATGAAAGAGTCTCGATTAAGAAATGTGTTTTGGCAGATTATAGGTGTAGACGAGCATATGAGAAATTCGGTAATGTACTTACTTTTGACACCACACACGTGGCTAACAAGTACAATATGCTTTTCACTCCTTTTATTGGTGTGAATCATCGTGGGTAATCAACACTACTTGGCTATAATTTGGTTTCGAATGAGGATACAATGATATTTGTTTGGCTATTCAAGACACAGCTTGAGTGCATGCTTGGTCAAGCTCCCAAAGAAATAATTACATATCAAAATTGGGCTATGCAAAATGCAATTGAAATTATTCTCCCCAATACTAAGCATAGATGGTGCTCGGGACATATGCCGAAGAAGTTGCTAGAAAAGTTTGGCAATTATGTAAACAAATTCAAGTAATAATTATTGTTGTTGAACCCACAATTTTGTCATTGAATACAAATTCAAGAGATCAAGGAACGACTATAAATATCATAAATAAGCCCAAAAAAACACTTACAGTGTAGAAAATATCAAAATTTACATTGCTAATGAGGATAAGGAATTTAATTGACTACATAAAATGAAGTTGAAAAATCTTCTACAAAATCATTAGAGACAAATTCTATGAAAATTTAAACCCATTTTCAAACCTTGCAATGGTTCAAGAACAAACTCACTGCTGTCGATCTGCCCGCATTGATGTGCTCGTCGCCAATGAGTCCATCGTCGAGTTTGCCATCAACTAATCTTGTTAGAGGATGAGGAAGGGAGCGATTGTTGTGAGAGGGTTTTCTTTGAAGTGGTGTTTTACGGGTGGAAATATATAGAAATAGCCTAAAATTGAAGCCATAATTCAAGAATGGCATTTGACCATTTTAAAGTTTTAAAGATCCTAAAATACCCTCAAGATTAAAAAAATTGTCTAACAAGTCATTCTAAGTTATAATAGATTTCATTTTAGTCCCTAAAATTTTAATCTTATATAAATTTGAAAAATTGCTTCCCCTTTGGAATTAAAATTTAATTTTTCTTCACTATTAACTCTTTCCACCTATTAAAGCCAAGAATTTAAAGAATTTGTTTACTATTGAAATTGTATTTTTGTTTCATTGAAAATCCCCCACAAAATGGTATCAGAGCTCTATATTAAAAATTTCGAGGAGTTATAGCCATAGAGAACATGGAAATTGAAAATTCTGAGGATTTAGAAATCGAAGTATACGAAGGAGTAAATGGATATACTTTAAAAGGAAAATTTGATTGGGAAAAGTTTAGAAAAATCAATACACCAGAATTAAATCTTAAACCACTTGAAGAAAATAGATTATTTAATATTTTAGGATCAGCCTTTAGAAGAAAGAAGTTAGTTATTAATGAATATCATAAGATAGAAAAAGTCATAGATATTAAACATACACAAGAAAAAATAAAATTAAATCTAATAACAAAAAGAAATGTTAATAAATTTCTAGGACAATTAAAACAAGAAAAGAGAAGTAAAATATCTTTATGTCTACCTTGCAAGAGTGCAAATAATAATAAAATCATATTTCAAATAAGGAATTAATAGTCCTATAATACTTAATTTACAAGATGAAAGATGTATAACCGCAGAAAATGGAAATTTAGGAATAGTTAAAGGAAATTTAGCCTATGAAAAATTAAAATTTACTTGTTATCCAAGATATTGTGTGCATATAAATGATAAAAATTTAGATGATTGTCTTAGTTTATATTTTAAGATGACTAATAAAATATTGAAAGATGATAATAAAGTTTTTACTATACTATATCAAAGATTATATTGTTATACAAATAATAATTATTGGAATATATATAAAGAAAAACACTTCATAGAAATTGAAGAAGAATTTAGAGATATAGGAGAAGCAATTCTACCTAGAGAACAAGATATAGAAGAAATAAAAAAATTTGAGATAGGACATAATGATGCTATAAGTATAGATCAACCTATTATATCAAAACAAATAACATATAAAGAAAATAAGATTATTATTGGAGATAATACATCAAGACACAGTATTTCAAAAATAAAACAAAATAAGAATAGTAGTGTATATGGAATTAAAGGAAAATTCTTTAATGGAAATAAAAGGTAAATGAAAGTAAAATACTTATTGATATTGGAGTAAGTTAGAATCATATTTGTTCTCTTATAGATGAAGGAATTAAAAAGAAAAAAGTAGAACCCTATAATTATAGAGATTTTGAAGGAAAAATAAACTCTTGTGATATCATAGGACAAGTTCAAATCAAACTAGGAAATTTATTATTAAGCCCTTGTTTGGGCCATATTATTTTTTTTATTCTCATTCTTCTACTCATTTTTAACCACACATTCTTTAATAAAATAATATTTTCCATCACATCAATAATTTTTCCTTTTTTTTCAATCACATATTCTCCATCACATCACTTTAAAAAAAATGCATTCTCTCATTTTAATGTGTACCAAATGGGCTCTAAGTATAGAATGTTATATTGAGAATAACATAAATTTTGATGAACATCCAATATTGTTAGAAAATTCATTTTTAAATAGTCTTGATAATTACAAAATAGACAATGAATGAATTCTTATTATATATCAAGGAATAACTACCTATTGTCCTAAAGAAAAATGAGTAGAGAAATAAAATTCTCGATAAGTATATATATACAAATAACCGTATTCGAATAAAAAATAACTACTTGCGCTTTAATTGATACAAGAGCTGAAATAACTGTCTTTAAAGAATTTTTATTGTCAAAATGGATTGAAAGTAAACAATCATTAAGTCCACGAGGAATAATTGGAACAAAAGAATCCTTAAAATATAAAAATGAAAATATAGAAGTTATCATAGGATTTAAAATAGTAACTATAAGAAATGTTTACCAATATAATATAAATGATTGTGATATTATTTTAGGAAATGACTTTTTACAACAGTTTAGCCAATATAGTCAAAATATTTATACTATTCAATTAAAAACACCAAGTGGACATTTAATGAAAATTGCTAGAGAATTTAAACCATTTAGAGTTCAGCTAGCTCAGTGTGGTGAAAATGTAGAATTTATACCAAAATTACTTAATTATTCAATCAAAACAATTACTCTTGATCAAATAAAAGACCTTTTAGCCAAAAATTATAATGAAAATCCACTTGAAAAATGAGAAAAATAAAAAATAACAACTAAAATAGAATTATTAGAACCAACAATCATTATTAGAGTTAAACCTATGCTTTACAATAAAGAAGATAAAGAAGAATTTCAAATACAAATTCAAGAACTTCTTAATCAAAAACTTATAAAAAGAAGTAATAGTCCTCATAGTTGCCCAACTTTTATGGTTAGAAATCATTCAAAAATAAAAAGAGGAAAACGTAGAATGGTTATAAATTATAAAGAACTTAATAAAAATACTAAATTTGATGGATATTATCTACCAAATAAATAAGTTCTAACAAATATAGCTAAGAATAAGAAATATTATTCAAAATTTGATTGTAAATCTGGATTTTGGCAAATCAAGTTTGAAGAAAATAGTATACCATTAACAACATTTAATACTCCTCAAGGACATTATGAATAGATAGTTATATCATTTGGATTAAGAAATGCACCACAAATTTATCAAAGAAGAATGTATGAAGTTTTTAAAATATATAATTTTCTTATTGTTTATATTGATGACATACTTGTTTGTTCAGAAATATATGAAGATCATCTTAAATATCTTAGAAGTTTTGCTACACTTTGCTCAAAAGAAGGTATAATATTTAGTCAGAAAAAGATAGAAATAGCAAAAAATGAAATTGAATTTTTAGGAATGATAATAAATTATGATGGAATAAAATTACAACCTCATATTTTAGAAATCAATAATTTTATTTCCTAATAAACTTGAAAATAAGCAACAAATTCAAAAATTCTTAGGATGCCTTAATTATGCTAAGGATTTATAGAAAAACTTACAGAAAAAAATAAACTTGAAACTATTAAGAAAGTCAAATAAGTCAGGTTGGAATGAAGAACATACTCTCTGTGTTAAAAATTTTAAAAAAAATTGTAAAAATTTACCTAAACTTAAACTTTCAGATGAAAATGAAAAACTAATTGTACAAACAGAGGCATCAGATTTATATTGGAGTGTTTTATTAAAAATCGACTTATATAAAATTTGTAGATATGCTAGTAGAACATTTAATAATGCTGAAATAAATTATTCAACAAATGAAAAAGAATTACTAGCAGTAGTTAAAGGAATAAATAAATTCAAAATGCTCTTATTACCTAAAGAATTTATAGTTCAAACTAATAATACTCAACTTAACGGACTATTAAATAATAGATTACCTAATTCACCTCAATATAGGAGATTGCACGGATGGCTAGTATTATTATCTTTTTATAATTTTAAATTTGAATATATTAAAGGAAAAGATAACTTATTTGCTGATTTCTTGAGCAGGAATCATGATTTTGAAAAAGATTAAAGCATTTACAAAGGAATTGCAAAATCTTCTAACAGGTTTTAATACAAATTATCTTGTTATTCAAGAGGATCATCTTGATATCCGACAAACTTTGTCTGATCTGTCAAACAAAGTTGTTGAAAGTAGAAAAAATATTGATAAATTAAATGATAATAATGAAAAAATAGCTGAAAAATTGACGGAATGTTTAGACTTTTTGGTAAGTTGCAACCAGGAGTACCCTCCTTTAGAAAAATGTGAATACTGCCAAAAGGCTAGTTCTATCTCATTTCGGGAGATTAATACATCCACCTCAAGTGGAGATTCGAAATCTAAGAGAAATGACCATCTTACCTCGCAAGAGGAAAATGTCATAACAAAGGGTACACAACAATTACCCGTCAGTATTGACAAATTGTTGAAAAAATTTACAAGTGGAAAAGGAGCCACTGTCCAATACTCAAACATCTTTATCAAAAGGCCCATTGGAACAGCCTACTATTATCAGTAAATTCCAAGAAAATAAAAAAGCACTGATTGGTGACCTTTAATCACCAAAGGGAATAGTTACTACTCATCAAATCAAAACTAATCTACATCATATGAAGAAAGAGTATTATGAATTTTTAGAATCAGTATATAATTTCAGAGAATGAAATTCTTTATACTTGATAGCTCTTCCAACGGCGATTTATCCAAGGATCAGTGCAAAAATAAGGCATGGGGAGATATACATCTGGTAAAGGTGCATTTTATTTTGCATTTCAAACGTGTCATGTACAAAAGTTCTTTCCGACGTCACTTCTAAATTTGTAGTTGTTGACTTCATTTAAGCTTTCAAAAGTTCAACCAATGTCCAAAATGTCAAGAAAAAAGAGCATGATACCATTCAATCATGTTCTACTCAATCCACCAGGCCACGTATATTTTTGTGTCTGTCTAGAACTTGCAATCATTCTGAAGACTTATTTTTACTATCGTCTCGAACAAATGAATCGAGCTTAAAGAGGTCCTTTTTTTTCTTTGGCAAAACTGAACACATGAATAAGAACAGCAATTTTTTTCGTTCAAATACATGCCCACTCCACAGAATTGGAGAAGGAAATCCTTTGGAAAAATAAAAAATCTAACATAGTAACAATGATGAAGACCCCACAGTGAAAAACACAGGCAAGAATGTCAGTCACCTAACGAGAACCGGGACAACAATCCGGCAATTATCTCCACTGCTCATATGAGTAAGCACAGCAAACACCAGAACACGCAAAAATTGAAGGACCAACAAATTTGAATCAGAATAGAATGTACATGTTGTTGAGCTAAAAGGGATTTACATGGGCTCCAAGTTGAACTACAATGGATTCAGCCACGCTGAACCAAACAACTCGAAACATATGTGAGAGAATATAAAAGCATCAAGTTAGGAGAAAACAAGGAATTTTGGAACGAAGGGGCACAACCCAAGATGATTTCCCCTGAAGTCACCAAATTCATGATGGGACAGAAAAACAGAAACTGAGCACATATTATTGTTTGTCACATGGAATTTAGAGTCGCGGGAGTTAACTTCAATTCGTCCTGCACATCCATGGCCAAAATAATATTTCCATATTTAGTGAAACACTTCCCATACAGCACACACATTTCTCTCTCTCCTTCTATTTTCTTGGTACCAGACTTAAAAGAAAATCTGTAAATACGTGTTCATATTCTGGCATTTTGCCATAACCTGCAAATTATACACAAGCAGGTAAGAAGTTGGAATTGCAATTCGAATATAAATGCAATCCCTCACTGTCTCTATCATAATGATAACCAAGTGATATTAGAATACATATAATGGACAGTGGCATACCAGGAAAATAGTTGATGTCTATGACATAATAACTGTCTCTAGTTCCATGCTCTCGAATTATATCAAGGTTGAACAGCCGAAGACCCTATCGAATATAATACAGAAAGAAATGGAAATAATGATCAACCAATAGAGAACCAATAACGTGCAAAATAACACCAGTTTTTCATCCTTAATGCAGTTGAAGTATCAGAAAGGGAAATGAGAATACCAGTCGTCGACGTAGTTCCTTCGCCATTTTCTCAAGTAATGGTCGTGGAGGGAGCTCTGCAGGGAAGAAGGTTACAACTAAAACTTAAGTGCTGCTGTCAGAAATGGATTTCAAAACATGGTACATGCAAAAATGACTAGCTTAATCAAATAACAGGAGATCAAAACAGATATAGATAAGTTTAAGAGCTCCATGTGAGAAACATAAACATATTCCAGCACATCACATTACAAGGCAATGAGTTAATTCATATAACATATATTGCATAGAACAATCTGTGTGCTCCAATAGAATAAGCTCACCACCGACACATGGATCAAGGTCTGCTTCATCGGCTGATGCAGCGGCACAAGATACTCTTGGAAAGCGGTATACACCAGCATTCTTAGAGAGTTCACGCTTACTAACATCAGGTAAGGAGAAACGCCTGACCACCTTAATTGCTTCACCAACAATATAAACCTTAAACATAACACCACCTACAGACACAAAAAAATATATATTATATAAAGAAAGTGATGATGCATTCACCACGCAGACAGTGGAAGAGCTGCAGTACACCACATCAATTATAACCCATACCATGATTGATAAATTCCTGCAAGACAAGTGGCAGTTCCAAATTCTGAAGAGAGAATTCATCATATGCAAGAGATAACTCATGCGACTTTGCAAACAAGGGCTTTGCCACTGTAACATAGAGAATGACAAAATTAATAAATATTTAAAGTGAGAAGCAAATAAAAATTAAATTTCCTAAAGTAAGTGACAATCCATACAAGTTGTATTACCATCACATTTGTCCAAATAATAGAGAACTTTACCATACATCATAATAATTTCAAAAGTGCGCATACCACACACACAATGTCATGCTTTCTTCAAAATTTGGTGATTAAACTGATGTATGTAAACATAAGATGAAGGCATACCAATGGGAAACCTCAGCCCAGCCTTGTTGACTGCATCAGGAATTGATGATGGATCTTTCTTGAATATCAGTTGTTTTGGGACACCGACTTTTCCTACACTCCAGATGAACACAGAGCTATATAATTATGCAGAAGTATTTTAGCAAGAACAATTTTAGGTAAAACACTTGCAAATTATATCTACTACAGCAGCAAGAACATAAATAAGCACCAAGCATGCTTTAAATGCACGCACCATTCCACCCAAGAAAAAGAAGTTGAGAGAATGATAGCATAAGGTAACAAAAAGTTTGCCATTCATCCTAATGTATATCGAGAATTACCGTAGGCATTCGACAGGTTCATGTCAGCAACATCCTGAAGCATAGACTGGCGATTATGCACGTGCTGTATGGCATCTGGAGGATCAAGAACTGTGACTTCAGGATGGTTTTGCCCATAATCCTTCAAAAAGAGGTAAATAAATGATAAAGAGAAAAAGAATTGACTTTTTGAAAGTTTATATTTAAGTTTGTATAGCAACTAGAACAAGCACAACTTGTAAAGTCAGAAGCTCCAGATTCTCAACCGGGGAAATAAAATTATGAAACATAGATTAGGAATGTTAGTCACATGCCATCTCTAACATGACATTATATTGTGAAACTTGCTTAATGGACGACAACCATTACTCCATCCCCCATTGCATTATTTACAGCTTCCCAAGCCAAAGAAAGCACAATATGAAAAACAAGGCTAAAGAAAATAAATTGAGCAAATTCATGTGAGAACATAATCAAATTACAGGAGAACAGCAACCGTGGATAAATTAAAAGACAGCTGGCATTCCAAATCAACACACACACACAACATTCTCTCCCACAAAATGGTTTAATATATGCAAGAAGAATCCTCAGGGACAGGAATGTCTGCAAAGATCCTTCATAGTTTGAAAAGCACCCAAGACATAAGCCTTGCAGTGTACCTCGCATGAGATCTTCATTTAATGTCTCAAATCTTACACCTTGAGTGCCGTTTGTCAAGGTGTACCCCTCAACTTACTGAGGCTCCCACCTCAAGGCTAAGCTTCAGGGTGTTAGAAGTATGAGCTTGTTGGCCTTGATTTTCTGGACGTTTTTATTACTGGCAGATTTTAGAGCAGATCGTTTGACCCCTATAATGTTATAACGTTTTTATTTTTTATTTTTCTTTTTAATATCTTTAGCACCTGGAGAAACAGATGATGAGATCTTGGGTTGCAAACAGATTCAGAAGATCAAGAAGCGTGTGGATCGCACAATGCAGTTGAATCTTAGATTTCCTAAAAATGAAAGGAACCATGCAGTTGAATCTTAGATTTCCTAAAAATGAAAGGAACCTAGAAAGCTTTAACATCAAAGATCATATAGTCATTGACGCAGGACATATGGAAAGCTGAAAAAAAAAAGCTCTTACAATAAGAAATCAATTTGCAATAAACCCTCCAAAAACTAAGAACCACATCTTAGTTCTGATTATCTTCATTCCTAGAAGATATACACTTAGCATAATAAATTTACCATAAAATAAATCATGAATAAAAAAATATAAAATAAAAATTTATAATCAAGTTCTGCTGTGTATTTTACCCTTTCAGCATTATAAGGTAGCTAGAAAGGATTTTTGTTCAACAAATTTATCCCATGTTGTCATTCAAGCCATGGGATGGGAATTTCCTTTTTCTTTCCACAGTCAGCGTATAGCAGATTTGTATTCCGAGCATTTGCAGGCATATCACATGCATGATCGTCAAAAAGGGAAGGGAAAAGAATCCAATTCCAAAATATTGACAAGTTGAAAAACTCCAGACCTTCCAAAGCAAATTAACAATTTCTAATTGTTTAGTATATAACTTCCCATGAATATCTATCACTCTTAACTGAAAATATAGCACACTAGAGGTTTCAACAATTTAATAGCATAAAAGGACAAGTGAACAAGCATCCCAAATAAAACAAAATAGCAAGCACTTTGAACTAAAATACAGAAGCCCAAAAACATGAATTAGGTTAGCCCACTCCCGTTAAGCTGTTAATAAGGGTTGATAGTGAGCCCTGGAAAAAAGAACCCACTAAAAGATAAAACCAGGAATCCTTTGTTTGATATACTTAAAAAACCTGCAAACCAGGTAACCAGCCCCTTGAAGGAGAACATTCTCGTCGCTTAAGTCGAGGCTTCGACCTCAATTATCAAGTCATGATTCATGACGGAGGAGAGAACAAAGCATTCCGCACATGATGTCTGACAGGAATAATTTCAAGCAAAAAGACTGCTGGTTTACCATCAGCCATTGACATTCCGCGTCCATTTCACATCATCAATCATATTGTGGGATAGCCTAAGCAGTCAAATATGTGCTTTCCTAATCATATAGTAGAAGTTATAGATGCTTTCTTGATAAAACTGTAGTATGTTTAGAGGGACAAACCTCAAGTACATGCCGCCATTCCTTTCCTGATAACTGCAATAAGTGGTGAAATCTATTAGATGTTATACATTTTATTTAGTGAAAATGGCTGAAGTAGTCAAAAAGTAATAACATAGCATCCTTCTAAAAATGGACAAACAAATTAATAGCAAAGCATGAACCTTATGCAACACGATATCGAAGGGTCCTTGATCTGAAAGGGGTTTACTTGGGTCAATAGCAACGAATTGTATTCCCTTATTCCTGCATTTTGCGCACACACAAGATGTGAACTTTGACAAACTACAGTTGTGTGCGGGGGTAACACACCAGCACATACAAATAGGCACAAAAAATTCATCCTGCACTAATAAAAACCTTAACCAGATTCACAAGACAATTTCAATCACCAAAAAAATAATTTAAAAAAAAAAAAATAATAATAATAATAATAATAATAATAATAATAATAATAATAATAAATAAATTCCAGAACTAAAGTAATATAAACTAAAAAATTTAAAATCAATTATCCCAAACCTTAACTCAGAAATTTGCAAGTAACAGAAGACATCTAACCTGGAAAGTGTGGTAAAAGAAAAGAAATAAAAAATTGCAGGCAAACACCATGATAAAAAAGAGAACCATGAGAGAAAAGAAAGGAAAAGACACAATATGATTACCAGTATGCAGTCCATCTCTCTTGCTGCATCAAAATGATATTTATTTTCCTATATTTTCTTTAGCAATTGGAAAAAAGGGATAAAGTATTGAAAGATATACCTAGCTAAACCTTCAAGCTTGGGTTGCAAAAAGCTTTTAATTTTCTTAGATGTGAGAGCATATCCCACCACCACCACCTTAGTCGGCGGCGGAAATCCTCCTCCGACCACCGCCTTATATTTCTTCTGTACTACCATTTTCTCCTCCTCGTTTCTCACCTTTTCCTCCTCGTCTACTTCATTGTACGTTACATCGCCACCCATTCTCATTCACAAACCCTATTATAACGTATATACGCAAACGCTTGTAAAATTCACCCGAAATTCAATCTCATCTTTCAGCCAAACCAAGATTTAATCAATTGTAGTCAATTTGATGAAAAATTACACGGAAATTGTTGAAAAATTCAAAATAGCGTTCGTTGCGGGTACTAAAAAACAGAGATTTAGCGGAGAGGCTGGGAGAGAGATGAGCTATGCTGCTATGGACAGAGATCTCTAGAAAGTCGAAATGCAACGCGTGGGTAAAGGAGATGAGCATTATTCCATTATATATAGTGGGAATACGGTATGGAGGTGTTGCACGCGCTAGTTGACGTGGAAAACACTTGCCAATTTGTTCATATTTGGTAAGTCAATACAAAAAACGTGAATATATTAATTTGAAGTTTTAATATTTTACATAAAGATAAGTTAAGTGAAAAAATTATTTGATTGATAATATTTTGATCAAATTAAATTTTAATCACACGGAATCACACATTCTATTAACTTTTATCAAAATATTTTTTATCTAAGTATTTGAATTATTGCATTTGCTCTATGTAAAAAAAAAATTCATCTCTTACAGTTCCCTTTTTCCCCTATGTAGAAAGAGATTTTCATGTTTTATAGCAAGTATAGATTATGAATTCTTAGAAATGTCAGGTGACAAATTATAAATTATCGATCCAACTCAAAGTTATATGATTGTTAGAAAAACTTTATTTCCATCTATAGTGTTGCCCATTACTAGTATAGTACTAAATTAATGTGTGGTGTTACATCTTAAAATTGTAATATTAGTTACCACAATATGAAAAAGACAAATAGAGTAGTAAATTAATGTGACGTTACATGTTAAAGTTATCCCATAACTAGTACATAACTCGTGAAAATTGATCTAAATCATAAGACAGAAAAGGTCAAATAAATTTACATATCGGAATTTTTTTTCTTGATTTTGAGTTTCAATAAAGATGAGTTGCGTATACTAATCAATCATCATCATTTATTAAGAATTAATCTAAGTGTACAATATTTTTTGACAACCATATGTTGTCAAAATTCTAATATGTGATGTAGACAATAATTTTTTAAAATAAATGGATATGAAATGCCAAAAAAGATGTTAACCAATGTTATCAATCAGTATTGTACATGTAGCATAATTCATTTCTTAAAACCCAAATCCTAGTAACCCAATTCCAAGTCCCAACAATCATCTACACCTAAAATCATGACTCTACATTGGATTCTATTCAGAATTCATAAAACTATACGGCCATGTTTGATATGTATCATTTTCCATGGAAGTTAGAGAACAATTTCTATTTTTCATGTTTTGGCTTGTTTGATGGTCATTTTTTGCCATGGAAATTTTTTTCCTACTAATGTCCACACATGTTGATTTCCACATTTTTTATTTTTTATTAATTTTTTTTTGCAATTGGAATAAATTTTATAACCAATTGTAAAAAAAATTCATTTTATGGACAATTTTCATGTAAAATAAAGTCAAATGGACACTAAACTTTGATAAAAAATGATTTTCTTCGAAATACATATATATATTTTTTTACTTTTTGCTAATGGGAATAAATGTTATAACCAATTGTGAAAAAAATTATCACTTTAATGGATAATTTTCATATAAAATAAAGTCAAACGAACACAAAAAGATCCAAAATTTTAAAATTTTCTGGGTAGAAAATTATACCAATCAAACCCACTTAATTAACAATTCCCTGAAAAACTAGTTCTAGTCAATTATTTTCTCTAAAATTCATTTTCTTTCCATCATATCAATCAAACGGGCCCTACATTCCCTAAAACTAACTCCTCAAATTGATTTAAGCCCTAAATCATTAAAAAAAAAGAAGCTAAAATAGATTACTTGGAAAAATAATATGTATTTGAAATTTCAATGATTATTATTATTATTATTATTATTATTATTATTATTATTATTATTAAGTTTAGATAAAGATGGATGACACATTGATTATGAAGTACGTATCATGTGCTAAAGGGTGAGGTGGATTTGGGTGGAAAAGTTAGGACTAATGGAGAGTCCACGTGGTCTTCTTATGTTGGACCTTATCATTTCTCAGATATGGTTGCATGTGAATTATTTATTTTTTTATGATATGATTTGATATTTATTTTATTCAAGTTGACCAAAAATATTGAAGAATAAATACAATCTAATTATTTTGAACCCTTTCAAGGTATGATGACTAATTAATTGGTTTTTGCTAATATTCTTAATTACTTATATACTTTTAGTTAATTACTACGCTGTAGAAACAAGAGTTATATTACTGTGAACCTATATCTAAGAATCAATATGAAATTGATTCATTCCTGAGTAACCCGTTGACAAAGGTGAATATTCCGCTCATTTAATTTTTTTTAATTAAAAAAAGGTAGTGTGACAAATTTTATGCATCACAGAAAATGTACACCTAAAAGTATTGATAATATTAAAATAAATAGCGCTAGAGATAATTCATAATTGGTTTGAGACATTTGTACAGAAATCAAACCACGGAAATGCACTAGAAAACTCACAAAGGGGTGTGCCTCACTGTGTATTAAAAATAAAAAATGCGCGGGCCCCACATGGTGTGAGTATTCTGGCCCATTTATGTTGATTTTCCATTCTGTACGTGTAGTGTGTTTCTTCATAATTAATTGATTGAACATGACTTGATGGTAGTCAACGTAATTTAATTTTTAAATTTCTGTATGTACTACTACTACTACAAAATTGCCCAAGCCAGTCAATATCCCATGGAACCTAACTATATATTTAATTTTTTTCTTCCATCCAAATCTTCCATATTTAATTTGATTAATCATATTAGAAAACACATAATTTAGTTATCTAGATAAATGTTTTATCTATGCAATTCTTCTTGAATTTTAAAATTTTTTTATTGCAAATGAAAAATCTATTCAAATGTGACTAGATGTTGGAAAGGTATTAATCGAAATGGTCGTGAGTTGAATTGGTTTGGATCAATTTGATTCGAGAAAAGACTTCAACAATATATCATTCATTAATGTTCAATTCTTGATTTTATTATTCTAACTAAAGAAAATTATATTTTACTCGTAGTGTAAGATATTTAGTCTTCTCGTAATTATAGGATATACATAAGAGATCAAATTTGTTGCCATCAAGGGACATGGATTAGGTACTGCATGTATTTTGGAGTTATTAATTAGGCTGAAGTTGATTTGTTGGATGGACACTAAAAAATGTTTTAGGATCATATACAAATCCACTAGCCTTTTAGCAAGGAGTATATATATATATATATATATATATATATATATATATATATATATATATATATATATATATATATATATATTACAATTGATCGCAATCAAATTTTATATATATTTTATTTTACTAAACATGATTGCATTTGAACATTATCTGGCGTGACTTGTTTTTTTAATCATGTCTGAATTTGTTGTGATGACATTAAAATATAATATAGACAAGATTACAAGATTATGAATTCTTGTAATGAGACTCTTGAAGCCTGAATTCTTTTATCATCGTTGGATTACAAGATTCAATCCAAGTCACTGGTGATTTAAAAGGTGCCTTAACCCCATTAAGCGATCTGATGTCTTCATCTCTATTCATATGTCTGCACGATTGAGGACTTGATTGTGAGTTATTAGAGCATTTTATCACTGAAATCTATAATAATTTGGTGTAGTTTGATGATGAGAGAAAAGTCTTCAAATATTTATGAGTATTATGAGGGGTTCAATGTGGGATTTTATAATTTTCATACTATTGGTAACCAAATTATTGGAGATTGCGTTTCAATGATATAGTTGAATCCCGACCCTAGGGTAAAACAAATTCTAATGTTATCCGTGTTTAACTTTTGATTCTCGCTATTCTTGTGTTGCACGACAAACATTTGATACCCTAGGAATGGTTTGTAGTGATTCTTAGATCACATCTAATGTTATCCGTGTTTGACTTTTGATTCTAGCTATTCTTGTGTTGCACGACAAACATCTGATACCCTAGGAATGGTTTGTAGTGATTCTTAGATCACATCTAATGCCTAAGGTTCGAGTACCTTGTGGCTTTGAGGCATGTATCTTCAATTTCTTGGTGATCTTAACGGAAGTGTCTGGGATTTTTTTTATTTCACGGATTTATGAAAGGTTCACTACAACAAAAATAGTCATTAGCAACATTTAAAAAGCAACATTTGTTGATAAATGTTGCCAAAATGGTCTTTTGGCAACATTTTTGTAAGTGAATGTTGTCATAGGCTAATATAAATGAGTTTTAACAACGTTTTTTTAAAAAATGTTGCGGTAGACCACTTTTCGCAACGTTTAACGTTGCGAAAGGTGGGCCTTTCGCAACGTTTGCCAAACGTTGCGAAAGGTATTTTAACCCAGTAGCCAGGGGCGGAGATAGGGCCCAACCCCAGGTCCAATAAAAAAAAAAATTTTATTAAGGCCCAAATTTTCAACTTTCCAGCCCAATAGCCCACCTTCCAATTCCAACCCAGCCCAAATTTGTAATAAAATTATCAATTTTTATGCAATTTCAAAATTTGTTCATAAGGATTCATTTTCAATTTTGTCAATCAATTTGAATAAATTGCTGTATAATAATAAAAAAAAAAAAAAAGTTCCTTACGGCAACGTTTAAAAAACATTGTCGTAGACCCCCTACGGCAACGTTTTTTTAAACGTTGCCGTAGGGGGTCAACGGCAACGTTTTTTAAACGTTGCCGTAGGGGTCCTACTCTACGGCAACACCTTGATTTGCAACACACGTCCAAACGTTGCAAAAGGTCTACGGCAACGTTTTTTGAACGTTGCCGTAGGCTATTTTTGTTGTAGTGGTTGGAAAAATTGGTTCTTGTTAGTTTTTTGGGAGCACTTATTTTGGGTGGTTTTTGGTATAGCGTATTTTTTATCGTATTTCTTAACCCACTAAAACGATTATTTTTGGTCGTTTCTAAAAATTTCTTCTAATTTTACTCTATAAAATAATATTTTAAATTCAAATATTTTGTTCAAAACTAAAATACATTAACTAAAAAATTATTTGAGCAAAAAATATATATTTTTGGATAGCTGTAAGGTGTGTCATCAATAACTTGATGTTGTGGAGGGAGTTTGATTGTGATGCCCATGGTAGCTGCAATGTATCCACCTCGCACGGGGTTCCGATCAAGGAATTTTTGAATTGCCTGTTTACACTAGAGCCGGAATCGGCATAGGGATTGGGGACGTTCGATTATATGAAATGACAAGATTGTTGCTGCGACAAGGGTGTCGCGGTGTAAAGTGGGTAAGTGGTGGTGATGATTTTTAGAGGTGTGGGGTGGATTTGGAGTTGGAGAATAAAGGGAATTTTTCTTTTTTAAAGTTGAAAGAGATCATTTTGCCCTTCATTTTATTGGTCAAAAGATGTTAGATTTTTAATTTTTGAGTCAACTAAAGAACAAAAAGATTGAACCATTCCATTTGTCCTTATGTTGTAATGAAATAAAAGGTTTAAGACTGCGGCTGCAATTCTCCCTTTTTTTTTTTTTTAACTTAAGTTTGGTAAAATCAAGAATTGCAAATATCATCCTAGATATTTTTACAAATACTGGAAAAGCTTGAAATCTTTTGTGGGATCAAAATTGTAAGGCTTGAAAAAGTTCATTAATCGGCTACATAAATATTGGCATGATTTAGATTATAAATGGTTTGGGTGGCCCAACTCGAGTTTTGTATCTTTGTAGTAGAGTGGTCGTCGATCGTTAACTAATTGGTTGGAGGTTCTATTAATTCAAATCTTCAATAGTATGCTCCAAGGACAAAGATTTTAGTGAAAGACAACTCAATTCACCGGAGCTTCAGTCGCTGGCTCCCCTGTCATCAGGTCACCAACTTTCTTGACCTCCTTTAAGATCAAAGAATTCCATCGACCTTTGATTAATTAACATTTTTTTTATTGAGTGATTTCACACTGGCGGTCTACAATCAAACGTTCCAAACTTCTCAAATATTTATTTTGATTCAAAAATAGTAGGTTAAGTTTTCTATCTCTATGAATTTCCATGCCTACTGACCTTATTCCATGTGTCTGTTTACCAAGCTTAAAAAATTGATATTATAAGTTTATTAACGAGTAAATAAGTTTTAAATTGGTATTTTTTATTAGTAAAAGTTAAAAATAATTAATTTGCTTATTTTCAAAGTATCATCATTTTCCTATTCATAAATTAATAATGACGATAATAATAATAGTACCTTAAATGGTAAAACTTACGTAATTTTTATATTGTAGACAATATATACATATTTTTGCAGATACAAATATAAGGACATGCGTAATTTAAATATTTTGTGGTATTTTTTCTAATATAGTTAAAGGCTATATAGACGATCGGTGATCGTCAGTGCCAATAATTGTAATTTTCATAAAAGTTAAAAGTAAAACAACGTAACATTGCCAAATATATTATAATGAAATAAGTAACTATCGTCGGTCCGACTCCTAGTTGTTTAAGGTTGCTATGTCATTTCTCTTAGTTTGTTTGCTTTTAACCCTTGGAAATATTTCTTTGCGTATTGATAAGTGTATTTTATACAATTATTCGGGCTCCAAATTATGACATTTGGTGGTTCTTTTAATGAGATTATAGCCTAATTTATGATATAATGTGTTATTAGGTGAAACTCGATGGATGATGAAGAATTGGAGAAAAGAATGCAAAAATTGGCGAAAAAATGGAAAGATCCAAAGCTTGAGGGTTAAAGTGCAAATACACAAAAGTTGTCTCGAAGCTCACGATGAAGATTCAAGAATGCTAGAGGTCAAATGGATGCAATGAAAGATCAAAAGGAGTGAAAACAAATCAATTTCCAACCGCACAAGGATGTCTAAATTTTAGTTGGAGATTGAGACACATTTTTGGCCTAGATAAAGTTCGAATTGAAGAAGAGCTATTTCTATCAAAGTTGTAGTCCTTCGAGTTATCTTTCTAACGCAACTTGAATCATCTCAATCGGATATCGAAAGGAAAAGTTATGACAGAATTACTGAAACAGACGCAAAGTAGACAGAAACTTGGCGCCCGAGCGCTACACACTCAGCGCTCAAGCGCTGCACTAGCCAGAAAATGGATTTTTAATAGATTTTCAGCGCTCAAGCGCTGTCCCATAGCGCTCAAACGCCGCGCGCCGCCACAGATTCTAGGTTTTTATTGTTTGGTCCGCGAAAACTCCACAAAAAGACTCCAAATTGGCCAAGAACGGATATGAAAGTATAAATAGACCTAAGGAGGCTTGGAAAGGGGGGGAGTTCCCACCTTAGTTCCAAACAACACAAACACATGGAACTTTGAAGATTTGGGAAGGAATTCAAAGAAGAACACATCAAAAGGATTTATTCTACTCATTGGGAGGGAAAGTATATACAATTGGAGATTCAAAGGCGGAATTCAAAGGAGGAAAACATCGCGCAAACCACGTTTTGAAGCATCAATGGGAGTTGGAAGAAGATCTTGATGCAAGATTGGATTCTTTTTCTGCATTATTCTTCTAAACCCGGTGGTATACTCTATAATAACTTTGTATTTTTCTTTCATTCCCATGAGTAGTTAAATCTAATTTAGGGCAAACAATGTAACCAATTGGGATCCTTTTTTCTTTAAATTGAGATTCTTGTGCTTTTATTTGATGTGTTGATTTTGCTATGTTCTCAATGCATATGTGTCGATTTTGCTATGTTCTCAATGCATTTAATTACTTGATCACTAATTAAATGATTTCGTGAACAATAATTACGTAGAGATGCGGATTGTTGTTTAGACCGAGTAGTAAATTCCGGTAAATTGGCATAACGTGTAGAGATACTTATGTTAATTGCTGCGGTCATAATTGAATTCATAGAACCGATGTTTCGTTTAACTAAATGTCAATTTGCATAGAGATATGGAATTGAATTAGTTAAATAGGCTCAATGAGAACTCGAGAGGGGTAAATTGAATACAATAGAAGAATTCGACCGAACACTACCTTAGATTGTATGAATCTTGATTTAAGGAGTAAATGTGATAAATAGGTGAAATTGTTCCGCCCTAATATCCGTTATCCTTTGAATTTCCAATCAATCGCCTTTGCATTCAATTTAATTTCAAGTATTTCAATTCAAAAATTCATAACCAATCATTGTTCTTGTTTATTTGCATCGAATAAAAGTTAGGAATAATAGATTAAGACTAAAGTATAGTCCTCGTGGGAACGATAATCCGGACTCTTAGGTCCACTTTATTACTTGTCACGATCCGTACACTTGCGGGATATAAAAATCGACAACAAGTTTTTGGCGCCGTTGCCGGAGACTATTTACTTTTAGTCTTAATTTTTTTTTTTTAACTATTACTTGATTTGTTTATTTTCTTTTATTTATTTACCTATTTTTCTTTTTCTATTTTAGTTTGTTTTTCTTTGTTCTTTTTCAGGATAAAAGATGGCCAATGTTGATTTTGACAATATGCTCGTATGTGACTACATCATAAGGCAACAACAATTGGTAGCTCAAGGAATTGATGAGGGAGATATGCTTATGGGAGATGTCATTATAAGAATGCGACTACAAGAGCTAAGAGCTGAATGTGAAATTGATGAAACTGTCCTCAGGAACTTGCCTGTTTCATTATTTCTCTCACACAAATTTGACATGGGTGATTTGCCAATGATATTATTTCGTCCATGGCTTAAAGAACATCAATTAAGAGAATCAGATCTACCAAACTTCAACCAAATACAACAAGAGGAAGAGACTTTCCATGAAGATGTCATTGTTTCTTTGCCGGAAGTTTTGAACATGGACGTTGACGTTGAGAAAACTTCAATCAAAGAAGAGAAGCCTGAAAAGATCGAGAAATTAATCACAACTGGCGAAAAAGAACGTGCAACATTCGAAGAAGAGGAAATCCTCGACTTCATCGTTTGCTCAAAAGTGGATTTTGTGATTAAACCTTATGAAGAGATTGAAGTATATATTGTTGAGTTCGAAATGGGTAATGAGGAAAAGTCATACTACATGGAGAAGAGCAATGCTAAAATTTGGAGGAAAAATGCAACATGGAACAAAGTCATATTAAGCAAGATAAGCAGAACATCCAAAGCCATATTCAAAGTACCATGAAACACTTATGCAACAAGTCAAGCTAATGACTTTAAAGAAGCGCTTCTTGGGAGGCAACCCAAGCTTTTTTCCCTTTTATTTATTTTGTCTTTTAAGTTTTAGGATAGTTTAGTTTATTTTTATTTGGGACTCATCAACCTTACTCGTTTTCCCCTTAGGTCTTTGATAAGTTAGTTGGATTATTAGATGTTAGAGCTAAGTAACATATGTTCCAGTTATTTGATCTTAATGCCTTATTTGACTTTTCAGGAACATGACGTCGCGGAACATTTAACCCAACATTGACTAAGGAGCCAACTGAGCAATATGAATGCTAGCCATGGAATTACACGCCATATCAGGGACGTCTTTTCTTCACATTCTTCCCCATCCCTTTATATGCGAATTTAGGATTAAAGACATTGAGGACAATGTCTAGTTTAAGTTTGGGGGTGGAAAACATGAGTTTTCATTTTATTTTTGTGTTTTTGTGTGAGTGTTCTTTTTGTTTTTGTGTGCTTTAATATTAAAAAAAACTGAAAAATTTCAAAAATATTTTCATTTTGTGTGCTTGTGTGAGTTAGTTGGCACAGCGAGCAATGATGAATATATTGAATTATAAATTGATCTATGAATGATGAATAAGTTGCATACTTAGATTACTTTTTGCTTTTCCATGTGAAATTTGATATATATTGAGCACGTGAATTGAGTTAAGCATTATGTAGGAATGAGTTGATTTTATAATTGGATAGGTTGAAATAGTGGACCATAGATGCTAAACCCAAAATCACTAAATGTTACATTCTTAGACCAAATTTAGAATAGTTTGGGGAGATTTCACTGATGTATGGAGATATTGAGATAAATAGGGATTCCATGTGTGAAATTAAAAATCTTTTGTGGATTGTCTAAGGTCAATAGGATGCAATTTGGTAAAAATCTTAAATTAAAGGTTGGTTTACTTGAATAAGTGTTTAATGAGGGACATTGCACTAATCAAGGCATAAAAAAAAAATATTTTATTTGAAAATTTCTCTTCGTAGCCTTTATGACTCGAGCAATTAAGCCTGCAAGGGTCTTTACAACCTGGTGCCCTATGGTCATTTGACTTGGGAGTCATCGGCTGAAAGCTTGTTACATGGGTCATTTAGAAAGCTTAAGGGAGAGAATGTTTCATATAAAGAAAAAAATTACTCATATGAAATAAAAAAAAATAATAATAAAACTAGAAAAAGCAGGTGCATGAAACAGAAAACGCATCAAATGTCTTGGTTAAGTCCCGAACACTTGTTTAAGAAAATTCGACTTTTGACGAGGGATTATTAGCCTAGTTAAGTCCTAGAGATTGAAACAATCATATTTAATAGAGAATCCTTATTTATTGACATATTGATTTGCAATTAGTGAGATTTACCTAGACTAGAGAGGTGAGGATAGTATAGACTTCAACCTTAATTCACACGCTTGAAAAGAGTGAAAAGAATAAGTTTGGGGGTGTGTGAATCTTACGAGTGATGAAAGAACATATTTGACTTTTGAGGTCGGAAATTGAAACAACTTATGAATTCATAATGCTATTCTTAATTCTTCACACACACACGTCAATTTTTCATTGGAAAAGTAAATTTTAATTTATGTAGTGTGATTTTGAAGCTGTGTATAAATTTGATATTATGATTTCAATCTTGAAATAAAAAGCCAGGTTAACTAGCTAAATCATTTTGCATTGCTTGATTGATTGGCCACCAATTGGGTAATTAGCATTGCATGTTCGTTGTTTATTAAGTTAGGTTACGGTTTTGTTTGAGGAAAAACAAATGTTTAAGTTTGGGGGTGTTTGATAAGTGTATTTTATACACTTATTCGGGCTCCAAATTATGACATTTGGTGGTTCTTTTAATGAGATTATAGCCTAATTTATGATATAATGTGTTATTAGGTGAAACTCGATGGATGATGAAGAATTGGAGAAAAAAATGCAAAAATTGACGAAAAAATGGAAAGATCCAAAGCTTGAGGGTTAAAGTGCAAATACACAAAAGTTGTCTCGAAGCTCACGATGAAGATTCAAGAATGCTAGAGGTCAAATGGATGCAACGAAAGATCAAAAGGAGTGAAAACAAATCAATTTCCAACCGCACAAGGATGTCTAAATTTTAGTTGGAGATTGAGACACATTTTTGGCCTAGATAAAGTTCGAATTGAAGAAGAGCTATTTCTATCAAAGTTGTAGTCCTTCGAGTTATCTTTCTAACGCAACTTGAATCATCTCAATCGGACATCGGAAGGAAAAGTTATGACAGAATTACTGAAACAGACGCAAAGTGGACAGAAACTTGGCGCCCGAGCGCTACACACTCAGCGCTCAAGCGCTGCACTAGCCAGAAAATGGATTTTTAACAGATTTTCAGCGCTCAAGCGCCGCGCGCCGCAACAGATTCTAGGTTTTTATTGTTTGGGCTGCGAAAACTCCACAAAAAGACTCCAAATTGGCCAAGAACGGATATGAAAGTATAAATAGACCTAAGGAGGCTTGGAAAGGGAGGGAGTTCCCACCTTAGTTCCAAACAACACAAACACATGGAACTTTGAAGATTTGGGAAGGAATTCAAGGAAGAACACATCAAAAGGATTTATTCTACTCATTGGGAGGGAAAGTATATACAATTGGAGATTCAAAGGCGGAATTCAAAGGAGGAAAACATCGCGCAAACCACGTTTTGAAGCATCAATGGGAGTTGGAAGAAGATCTTGGTGCAAGATTGGATTCTTTTTCTGCATTATTCTTCTAAACCCGGTGATGTACTCTATAATAACTTTGTATTTTTCTTTCATTCCCATGAGTAGTTAAATCTAATTTAGGGCAAACAATGTAACCAATTGGGATCCTTTTTTCTTTAAATTGAGATTCTTGTGCTTTTATTTGATGTGTTGATTTTGCTATGTTCTCAATGCATATGTGTCGATTTTGCTATGTTCTCAATGCATTTAATTACTTGATCACTAATTAAATGATTTCGTGAACAATAATTACGTAGAGATGCGGATTGTTGTTTAGACCGAGTAGTAAATTCCGGTAAATTGGCATAACGTGTAGATATACTTATGTTAATTGCTGCGGTCATAATTGAATTCTTAGAACCGATGTTTCCTTTAACTAAATGTCAATTTGCATAGAGATATGGAATTGAATTAGTTAAATAGGCTCAATGAGAACTCGAGAGGGGTAAATTGAATACAATAGAAGAATTCGACCGAACACTACCTTAGATTGTATGAATCTTGATTTAAGGAGTAAATGTGATAAATAGGTGAAATTGTTCCGCCCTAATATCCGTTATCCTTTGAATTTCCAATCAATCGCCTTTGCATTCAATTTAATTTCAAGTATTTCAATTCAAAAATTCATAACCAATCATTGTTCTTGTTTATTTGCATCGAATAAAAGTTAGGAATAATAGATTAAGACTAAAGTATAGTCCTCGTGGGAACGATAATCCGGACTCTTAGGTCCACTTTATTACTTGTCACGATCCGTACACTTGCGGGATATAAAAATCGACAACACGTATACCCTGCAAAACAGTAGAGGACTTTCCGAAAACTAATTCCAAAGCTAAGTTTTGTCCATGATTTCCTCTAGGTAAGTGAATCTTCAACAGAATTTCAATTGGCTTATTAAACTTTGTTTTGCTTAATTGGATAATCGAAACTCTAATTTAATTTAAAATTGCACCAATTTGTCACATGCAATATTCCAATCTGATGAAAATTATTCAATTGGTTATTATACCACTACAAATCTCCTACGTAATCATTACTTGGCGTGCCAAATTTGCCACTACACCAAGTCATAGAATAGTAAAATAAAAGACAGCATTTTAACCTTGTAATCTAAATATACCATATTTTTTTTACGATGTCACAAAGTGATTACGTGAAAGATGGTATTAACGTAAACTAGTTTTGTTAATTTGGGAACGCTGGCACATGTGGCGTATGATTGTCGTCAACTCGTGAGGTAAGGTGATGGATTGACAATCTCGTGTTTAGTTGTCTCATTGAGTCTGGAACCCTACACGAAGAAACAATAATGACAGAATTATAAAATTTGAAACTAAATTGAAGTTGGGTGACTCAATTGTGACAAAGTAAAGTTTAAAAGCTCAATTGAAATTTCAATAAAAATTTTAGTGACCACATGTAAAATTTACCCTATTTCCGATGGTGCATTTTATTATAGTTGTAAAATCAGTCACCACTTTTAAAAATCTTTCGAATCTATTTTACATTGTCACACGTATTCAATTTTACGAAACTAAGTTTTGCTTCCTAAAATAGATAGATGCTCAAAAGTTAGGAGTGATATATAATTTGTTATTGTGACAATTAAGTTAAGGACCAACTCTATAATTTTTCCTTTTCCTTTAATTAATTATCATTTTTTACTTGGAGGATTTGTAAACTGTTTTCTTATCCTCACTTTTGTTGTAATAATGCATTAATAGAATTTTTTTTTTTTTTTATTATGAGTGAGTTGTCATTGAAAGAGATATTAAACCTTAGTGGGAAGCATTGAAAGAGACAAGAAGGATAGTTCCATTTACAATCTTTTGTTTTTTCCTGAATTTTTAGAAAAATAGGAATATTCCATAACAAGAAATTAATTGCTAAATTCTTTAGATAATCAAAGTATTTAATCATGCTCGATATGACATACATAGTTTGAATATGGTGATGCATATTTGTATGATTAAAGAAAAGAAGTATATCAAAATATTTGTCATTTGACATATACACGTCTAACTTGTTAGGATTGAAGCTTGCATAATCCAATTTTTGACAGGGTATGGACAATGGTGGTACATCAGGCACTATAAAAAGAAAAGAGGCACGTGACATAGTGGAAGGCTCCTTCCATTATTTTACATTTTCCTTCCAAGTGGTCCATAGCAGCAGCTCATGTCAGATTTATGATTCTATCCACCTCGACATTATCTTAACTAAGCACGATTCACTCATTTTACACCTCTATCGTTATTATCATAATAGACTCGTCATGTAGTGTCGCAAACAATTTTAATTTTGCCAAACTATGAAATCTGTAATAAGTGGTATTAAACTCTCTACAAATATTTACATTTTTCACGACCTGTCTAGAAAAATAGTCTGCTACACCGCGTGGTCAATCAAACTAGAACCAGGTTATTTACAAGTCACTATGACTCTAATATAGACAATTTGACACACCTTTTTATCTCTAACAACTATCTTCCTTCTTCTTTAAGGTGGTCAATTCTATTCGCATGTGATGCCCTATCTCATTTAGTAAACTAAGCTCTTGTTTGAAAGTGATTTTTTTTGAAAAACACATTCTCAGTACTTATTTTCAACAATACATCCTTAAAAAAAATAAAAAATAAAAAACATTTTTCCCATAGTCTTTTCTTACTTTTTCCTTTTTAGTCACACATTTAAAAAAAAAATCTTTAAAAAATAAATTTTCAAAAGATCACTTTCAAACGTGGGCGAAATTATAGAATAGAGACATAAGAATTAATACTACAAACTTAGTCAATGTCATCTATTGAAACTTGAATAATTTGACAATGAGAAAAGAACCTGCCAATATCTAGTGGAATAAATAAAGGCGAAGTCAATAATAGCATAAATTCGTGTAGGGTAGTCCATCGAACTATCAATGTCCAAATGTGTGGAGAGAACAAGATTTGTGTTGATATTATCATTTGGGTTCTGTCTTGTATTTATTTGTTTATTGTCTCATTATATCCCACAGGTTTTGTAACACATTTTAAAAGTTTAATGCCAACTCCTACAACCGTTCATACTTCTTAGGTTAGAGCATCTTCAATAGACTCTTTAAACATGATATACTCTCTATTTTAAAGAGTCAACATTTAAAATCACACTAAAAGAGACTCTTTAAATTAACATTTTAATTTAGAAAATGCGTTTGACTTTCCAAATTTGGAGAGTCAAACTCACTCTCTATAATTAAATACATTCAAAGTGTTTCAATTTTCAATTTAGGAAAATAATAAAATAATCTTAAAAAAAAGTTAGTCAAAATAAAAGATAAAGAAAAATAATAAATATTTTTTGAGAGTAGTAAAATTAAGTGTTAAATATAAAGAGTTTGTTGGAGTACTTCAAAATTTTAACTCTTTAAATTTATAAATACTCTTCAAATGATAGAATATGCTCATTGAAACTAAAAAGTCTACTAGAAATGCTCTTACACTCCCAACTCAAGAGCCTCCAATAAAAGAATTGACCATTTCACCAATTGAAATTGGCAACGAATTGTTATATCCCATGTTGCACTATATCTACCCTAGAAAAAGATTGCAGTTGAACAAATATCTTTCAATAGTTTGTGGTAACTGAGTTTTACTAGTCTTATATCGTAATTATTAAGATCTGATTGTATTAATTATCTGATTTGATTTGATTTGATTTGATTTGATTTCACTAGTTTGTGGTTACTGAGCTTTGCAGTCTCATATATCGATGAATTGATTTGGTTTTATTCTACTTGATTGAATTTCAAGTAAAGTGGTCAAATTTCAAGAGAACGTGGTAGTGTTTTTCCCTTTCAATGTTGAAATATTGCCCTGTTTGGTCAACATTATTTTTTTCATTTTCATTCTTTTACTTATTTTCAATCACACATTTTTCAGTAAAATAATATTTTTTATTACATCAATAACTTTTCATTCTTTTTCTACCACATATTTCACATCATATCAACAATAAAAATGCATTCTTACCTTCAAAATGTGTATCAAACGGGGGCTAGATGATTTTATTGGTGAATTGATACTCTCTGCATATGAGGAAGACGTTAAAAAATAAAAGCAGTTAACTTGATTTAAATGCCATAAATTCAATAAATAATTATTAATAATCTCAAAATATTTAAAATAATAATCTTATTAAAATAATGGTGTTATGAAATATTTTTAAAGGCCTTAGAATATAAAAAATATTACAATGGAGAAACACCTTATTATGTTTAAATTTTGTTGAGACACTTCTAATCTTGTGAAGTTTGAAGATTGATCTTATTTTTTATCATGTTTCATCATTGAATCAATTAAATAAGAAAGGAAATCAAGTAGAAATCAGAATTTTTATTTATTTTTAGCATAAAAACTTTCTAACGTGAAGAGTGTTAGATCCAATGTTGTAATTGGCATGTTTGTGAACAAAAGAGTCTTAATTGAACACTTGTAAAATGTCAAGGACTTGAATGCAATTTTGTATAGATGAGTTAAATTAGGGTTAGAGGTTGAAAACAAGGAAAACGCGACGTCGGAATTTCGCTAGACTGTCGCCAAGACTTGGCTCGACCTTCAGAAACAAAAACTGTGTCACTCGCCTTTCGCCTCGCCCTCGCTCGAGCGACAGATTTATGCGTCCAGACCTAATTCGAGATTTTGAAGAGTTTTACACGGCCCATAACACCTAAGCGTCCCCAACTATAAATACAGATGTCTGTGACGAAATTTGGAGGTTGCTTCATTGTGCTTACATTACATAACACATTCATATCATCTTTTGAGAGATTCAAGAACACAATTCATTGGTGAATCATTCATATCATTCATGAGATCCGAGAACCAAGTTTTAAGAAAACATCAAGGTTCGTGAATCCAAAACACCTGACTTCCTTAACACTTTGAGGAAGGTACTTTCTCAATTGGACCTCAGAAATTTCTGGAGGTTGAGAGAGGTTGGACTACAAGCGCGGGAAGAAGAACATGAATAGGTGATTCCTGGGCATGCACTTGGATAAGACGTGTGCAGAAGAACGTGAGACTGCTACAGCATATCTTGGTAGAAGATTGTGAGTGCGTAAGTACAACAGAACTTGGAAGCTGCAGGAGGTAGATCGGGAGATCCAGCAGGTTGGCTAGACAGTATCTACGATGGCAGATCGCAAGGCTGGAATGAGCAGCAGATCTTGGAGTTGCAGGGTTTACAACAGCTAGTGGAACTAGTTTGGAATTGAACTGTAACCCACATTATCTATAGTGGAGGTAATTGGCTTGGTCCTAGAGTTTTTACCCAGTTAGGTTTCTCCGTCATTATATCGGTGTTCATTATTTATTACTTTTCATATTACAAACTGTTGTATTCAAAGTTAGGATAATTGAATTGTATGCTTAATCATCTAGAGACAATTAAAAGTGACTTGTTGCTTGTTAATTGTACTATTGCACATGTAATGTCAAACTCAGTTAGTAAACTGTGTATTTTCAGAGAAGGAAAAAATAAGAGATTAGTTCAATTAAAAATTGATTGCTGCTCGATGAAGTTCGCTCTATTTAATAATAGTTATAGAGAGGCTCACATTATCTTGCTTTATTGTGAGCCAAAAACAAAGATATACTCTTTCCCTTCTCCTTCTCCTTCTATTTTCAACGTTAGAGATGAACGAATTGCAAATGTCCAAAATTTAGGTCGAAGAATTGTTGGGTCTTGGAATTTCATGAATGCGGAGCCAACGAGTTCAATAGAACATCGTATATAGTAAATCGAATTGGAAGAGCCTTTCTTTCATTTTACACAATTCTAAATGAAATGAGCCACCAATGGGAATAAATTGAGAGGGGAAGCGTTTTTCTAAAGGAGGAAAGTGCCTCTCTAAGAGAAAAACTTCTTCTCGACAGGAAAAAGGAAGAACTCCTTAATTTTTTTTTTATTGTTTAAATTTCTGATTAATGTAGTGATGTAATTGAAATAAAAATAAATAAATAAATTATATTTGTTTGTTAACAAATTTCTCGGACGTGGCACATTTTGTTTTTGACACAAGTTGGCTTTATGCCTTAATTCAACCCACTATGAGGCGAACTACCCTTCATCGTTTCAAGTTTAAGTGAGTGAATAAGCAAATTGGACCGTGTTCATAATTATATATTATGTGATGTTATATTAGAGAGATTTTAAAAAGAATTTCGTTTAGATATTACTTTAAACTATAGATGAAAATATAAATCAAAGAGCGTTGAATTAAGATTGGACAAGACAAGAAAATAAAAGAGCTGGCCAAAATTTTGAAGCTAGCACCACGCTCTCAAACTGCATGGCATCATTCTGCAGTGCAGAGAATTTATCGTTTTTCTTTGATGTATTTCAATCCTAGAAGACACCTCTCAATGGTTGCAAATAATTAGTATTGGGTATTTTAATACCAAATAAACTTGAGGCTATGATGACTAGTCAGGTAGGAGTAATAATCTTAAGCTTCATTAGAAGTCTGTTGTTGAATCTCTAATTAATAGTTGATCCAAACCACAATTGGCAACCCAATTATTGGACGAGCCAAGGCTCTTGTGTGAGTGGATAATTTAAATGTGCGAGGCTCGACCTACTTGGTTATTACTTAACCTATTTCTTGTGGAACCTATATATTATCCCTACATTGATTTTGTGTGTATTCACTATCCATGGCTTTTCCTTTTGCCCCCTTTCTGAGAGAATAGCGGCTGCCTCCTTTGTGGTTTTGGTATTCTACCTCCGACTGTCTTATTCCATTCTCTGTGATCGGCAGTTGTTCTCCTTGCCTAAGTCTATCTCTGGCCCTGGTTTTGTCTCTCTAGCTGCCATTGTTTGCACCTCATTTTTGTCCATATTCGCTACTTGTTACGAAAACTTATTTCCCTTTGTTTCATGACCTCGTTTAGGTGATTCCTTCGTGGTTGTGGCACAAGATCATTTGGGATAGTCAGGTGTTGGAGTTGCCTTGTGGTTTGGTTGTTGATCTGACCCTATATAATCCATTTTTGGGTGCCAATTCCATTTCGAAAGGCAAGTTGATTTCTTGCTTAATTTACATTGTTCATTTGTTATTTATCAATTGATTTTGTCGGCTAGTTTATAGATTGAAGGTTGAATTTACTTCACAAATTGGTATCAAAGCCTAATTTTGTCTCTTGTGATTGTGACTGAGGCGCGATTACCTCTGCGTGATTTCAAAATTGAACATGTAACTTTGCTGTGACTTGGAACGTGTGTTGATGTGATCTTCCACTGCCAATTTTGCAATAAGAACTTGAATCCTTAATTAAAATTTCATTTCTCATTTGTACGGACCACAAATAGGTTTACTTTGGTACATTAGCGGATATTCTTTAAATTTTTGTAATATGAAGCCATTTTGTGGGGTGACCAATAGGTTTGGGATTACCGTATGAGGTAATCATTGCCTGTTGCTAGAAGTTAGGATTACTTTCCTATTATCTTTGAAATTGTCATTTTTTGGCTAGATTAACTGTTGTGTAATTCCATATTGTTGTTGAGTTGATTTTGGTTAGAATTGTTACCTTGACCTTACCCGTTCGAAAATTCCCTTGATATGAGGTCACAAATTTTACGAAACCTTGGGAATCTAGACCGATGTATATCTGCGACCTTTAGGACATTCCGTGTGGTTATATCTTTCAAGGTTATTCATGTGCATCATGTTTTATTTGTTAAGATGTCTATGCATCATTTTGACACGTCTCTTTATTCGAAGTGTGACTTCTTTATTTGACAACAAAAGATGAAAGAAATTTTAGTACAACGAAAGGTGTCTAAAGCCATTAATAATTTTTTTTTTTTACTATTGTGACTGAAGATCATAAAAAGGAGTTTAACGAACTTGATTATTCTTCCATTGTATTGCATTTATCTGATTTTGTTTTGTGAAAAGTTGATAAACATGATTCAACTGAAATTTTTTGGAAAAAGCAAGAAGAACTCTACTTAACACAATCAATGCAAATAAAATTTTCTTATTTGAAAGTTTTTTCAGTTTCAAAAGAATTGAATGACAATCTTGATGTTTTAATAAATTTGTTCAAGTTATTACAAATTGTGGTAACAAAGTTTCTGATGAATATAGAACTATTATTCTTTTGAATGATATTCCTTATGTTTATAAGTAAGTCAAGAATGCAATCAAGTATGGTAGAAAGACCTTACACCCAATCTAGTCACCGATTTATTGAATAGTAAGGAGAGGGAAATGAAAGTTGAATGAAACGAGAGAAAAGTAGGAGAGATTCACCAAATGAGGGGTAGATCTCACTTTAGGGGTGGAGAGGCAAAACTGTGGTGGCAAGAAGAAAGGTAGATGTAGATCTAAATCACACAAAAAGGTAAAAGGGTGGAAATGTTATGCTTGTGGGAAACTAGGATATTTCATAAGTGTGCCATAAAAAGAAAAATAAGTTGAGAGATCCGAAGGGTGGTGAACTCAGTAAGGGAAATGTTGCAGCCCCAAGAGATAAACCTAGGGAGATTTACACATTCTTAAAATACTTTTTAAATACTAGACCAATCGAAATTAAGCCGTCTTTGAACTCCCATATACATAAGTGGATTATTGACTTCTATACTTCTTTTCATGCTAAATCAAATAAATTGTTGTTTGATCATTTGCATGAGTCTGATCATGGGCATGTAGTTGTATGGGGTGGAGTCACATGTAAGATCACTTGTGTGGGTAGTGTGACTGTCAAATTTGAAAGTAGTTCTGTGCACACATTAAAGAAAATTAGAGTATATTCCATATATGGATAAAAATCTATTTTTTGTGGGGAGTTAGACCATACAGATTTTATTAGCGCACTCACTAATGGAGTGTTAAAAATGTTCAAGCGAGCACTTAGAGCCTTTAAGGTTGCTAGCAGGAATGGCATATACATCATACATGCTGAGGTGATAAGTGGTTTAAATTACACTAGTCCTGACACTGATCACAGACAAAAGCGGCACAATAGATTAGCACATGTTAGCGTTAAAGGACTCAAGTTCCTTAATGATAAGGGTGTGTTTGGTAAGAATCGGGTATTAGACATGCCATTTTGTGATTATTGTGTACTTGGTAAACATCGTAAGATGTCAGTTGTATCTAGCACATACAAAACATTTAGAATGTTAGAATACATTCATATTGATCAGTGGGGTCCCGAGAGCAATCCCACTTTTGCTAGTAACAAATATTTTATGTCTACTATTGATGTTTTCTACAGATGTCCGCCAAGTTTATTTATTGAAAGAAAAATATGAAAATTTTGTGAACTTTAAAAATTGGAAAGTTAAAGTGGAGAATCAGACACGTAAAAACTGAAATATTTGCATATTGATAATGGTCTCGAGTTTTGTAATGCTGAATTTGATTGTTTATGTAATGAATATGAGATAATTAGATATAAGATTGTGCCTCATGCTCCTCGGCAAAACGGGATTACTAAAAGGATGAATTGTACTTTACTTGATAAAGTTAAATCTATGATGTTGAGTTCTGGTATGCCTAAATCATTTTGGGTGAAGCTAGTCTGAGTGCATGCTATTTGACTAATATGATTCTATCTGCTGCTTTAAACAGTGATACTTTGTACGAGATATGGTATGGTAAATGTCCTGATTTTTCTATATTTAGGACCCTTGGTTGTTCTACTTTCTCTCATCAAAGTGAGGGAAAACTAGAATCTAGAGCTAAGAAGTATGTTTGGGTTACCCTAAAGAACATAAGGGATATTGGTATAGGATAGAAGCTATAAGGGTTGGAAAATAATCATAAGTCATGATGTTACATTTAATGAGTCTAAGATACCTTGCATAGAGAGTGACGATTAACAAGAAACGGTTAGGGAAGATTCCCCAGTTGCAGTGGAGAAAGTAAGTGTCCACATCCACACTATCTTGAGTGAGCTGAAGAGTGATACACAACAAAATTAGCAGAACATAGAAGTAGAAAGTGATGAGAATATTGTAAAAGACAATCTTGTTGACCAAGACCCTCTAGTTGACGAATTAGCTAGAAATAGAGAGCGGAGACCAAGTAGGAAATCAAGTAGGAAACCCCAAAGGTTGTCTGATTATATCATATCCTACACTACTTATAAAAAACTAGTTGATAAGGAACCAACACTAATGAAAAGGCTATGAGAAGTGAAAAATGTAAGGAATGGCTGGGCGCCATAAGAGAAGAGATAAGTTCTCTTGCTAATAATCTAACTTGGGATTTAATTCTTAGACCTAAGGATAAATCCATAATAGGATGCAAGTGAGTTTATAAGATTAAGGAAGGAACCACTGAAAGTAAGCATGTGAAATATAAGGCTAGGTTAGCAACAAAGGGGTACACACAGTAGGAAGCGATAGATTATAATGAGATCTTTTTCTTTTGTTGTTAAGTATACCACTATTAGGGTCATGCTTGCATTTGTTGCTAATTATGACTGAGAACTTGAATAACTTAATGTCAAACTGCATTTTTCATGGTGACCTTAATGAAAAGATTTTTATGAATCAGCTCAAAGGTTTTGAAAGTAAAGACAAACCTAATCATGTGTGTTTTTAAAAGAAATCTCTTTACAGGTTAAAACAGTCTCCACATCAGTGGTGTAAATAATTTGATTCATATGTGTTGTGTATTGGTTTCATGAGGAGTGAGTTTGACCATTACTTGTATTACCTGCACCACAACATTAATAAAGAGTGTGTATTTTTTACTTTATGTGGATGACATGTTATTAATTGGTTTAACACGAAAGTGGTAAACAAGATTAAAATAGAGTTAAGTAAAGAATTTGATATGAAAGACCTTTTGCATGCTATGAGGATCCTTACTATGGAGATTATCAGAGAAAAGTCTAATTCTTGCTTGTATGTGCTTTAAACTCTTTACATACTTAAAATTTTGAAGAAATTTTAAATGATTGATTACAAACCTTTTTATTTGCCTCTTGAAAACTATTTTATTTTGTTAAAAGAACAATTACCTGCTAATGACGATGAAAAAGATTTTATGAATAAAACACCTTATTCTTATGTCATTGGCTCTGTTATATACCTAATGGTCTACATTAGACATGATTTGGCTTTCATTACGAATGTACACTCAAGTAGGTACATGTTTATTCCTGGTCCCAAGTATTAGGACGCGTTAAAGTAGTTTTTTAGGTACTTGAAGAGAACTTTTAATGTGGGATTAGTTTATAAATCAGGGTATGAAACTTAAAGATTTTACGGACGTTGACTATAGTGGTGATAGAGATAATAGGAAGTCTACTTTTTCTTGCGTGTTTACTTTTGTGAGAGTTGGAAGTCTCAACTCCAATATATTGTTGCTGTGTCCATTACTGAATCTAAGTATATTGCTGACACTAAAGTTTTTAAAGAAGTTTTGTGGTTTAGGGGTTTACTTAATAAACTAGGTGTTTTAAGTGATAATGTGATTGTATACTTGGATGGTCAATCTGTCATTCATTTATGCAAGAACTATGTGTTTCATGAACAGAGTAAACATATAGATGTTAGGCCGTATTTTATTAGAGATGTAGTATCTCAAAACTACATTCAGACTATAACCCTGCATATATGGGCACTAAAGTGCTCCCTCTATTAAAGTTTCGAAATTGTCTTGCACTTCTAAACAACAGTAAAAGTATGTAGCGTTTCAGTTTTATATAAAATCATATTGTGTGACTACTAAGCTAGTTTTTTTTTTTTTTCTTTTTGTAAGTGTTTTTGGCATCAAGGTGGAGGTTTTTTTTTTGGGTATTTTGATACCAAATAAACTCGGGGCTATGATGATTAGTCGAGTTAAAATAATATATTCACAAGCTTCGTTAGAAGCTCGTTATTGAATCTCTAATTAATAGTCGACCCAAACCACAATTGGCAACCCAATTATTGGAAATGAGCTAAGGCCCTTGTATGTAGATAATTTATATGTGTGATGCCCGACCCACTTGGCTATTACTTAACCAATTTCTTGTGGCACCTATATATATATTATCCCTACCTTGGTTTTGTGTGTATTCATAACATATGGCTTTTCCTTTTTCCCCTTTTTTGAGAGAATATCAATTGCCTCTTTTGTGCTCTTGGTCTTCGACCTCCGGCTATCCTCTTCCATTTTATGTGACCGGTTGTAGCTCTTCTTGCCTGAGTTTGTCTCTGGCTCCCATTTTGTCCCTCTTGTTTGCGCCTTTTGCTCATCCCTATTCGCTGCTTGTTATGGCAGCTTCTCTACCTCTACTTCGTCTCCTCGTTTAGGTGATTCTCTCATGGTTATAATGCAAGATCCTTTACGTTAGTCCTATGTTGGAGTTGCCTTATGGTTTGGATGTTGATCTGAGCCCTATGTAATGCATCTTTGGGTGCTGATAAGTGCATTTTTACATACTTATTTTACTATCAAAACATGAACAATTGTGGATTAATATGTTGAAATATAATTTAATTCTATGTAATTTATGTTTTGCAGGACGAGTGATGAATGTAGTGGAAATAAGAAGAAACAAGTGAAAAATAACCAAAATGGAAGAAAGTGAAAGTTCAGGGACTAAAGTGCAAAATACTCAAAAATTATGTCAGGACTCACGATGAAGGTTCGAGAATGGTAAGGGTCGATTGGAAGTAATTAGAAGTCAAAAATGAATGGAATATGATCAAAATATTATCAAAATCAATTTCCAATTCGCACAAGATATATTCCAGATTTTTTGTTGAAAATTGAGACCCATTTTTGGAATAGTAAAGTCCGAATTGGAAAAGATCTATTTCTAACAAACTTGTAGCTCTTTGAGTCATCTTTCCAATGTATTTTGAATATTCTATATGGAATATTGGAAGAGAAAGTTATAACCAAATTATTGACTAATGTGTAGAGACAAAAAATCCGCGCGCGAATACAACTTTCCTTATTCGATTAGAACTCTTTTGGAAACAAATTTGGACGTGATTTTCATCCAATTTCTGACTTCTACAAATACTTAACAGTAAAATACATATGAAAAAGGTCCCCATACACCATTCTTCTCCTCTTTGGCTCAAGAAACTCATGGAGAACTAAAACCCTTGGTGAAGCTACAAAGCAATTCGGTTGGAATTTGTGATTTCATGTTTTTATTCATTTTATTTGATCTTTTCATTGTCAAACAATGCTAGAATTTATATTTTCATTCTCTTGAATTTATATTGAAATCGATTTAATATTTATAAGATTTTTCATGGATTCAGTCATGCTTTTTCCATTGTTCAATCAAACTATTTATTGAGTTTCAATTTCAATTATTTGTTATTGATATTGGTTTAACAATTATTATATCCTTCATAGATCCAGTCATGCTTCTTCTATCGTTAGATTGAACTAGTTATTGAATTTTAATCTCAATTTCACTTTAGACGGATTGATTATTACCTTATGCTTGATGTATATGGTCGATCTTTGATCTTGTTCCAATAAAATTGTGCGAATATATCTTAAGTCTAAATTCTAGAATTATATTTATAAATTAAATTGATTTTCACGATATATCTTTCTATTAGAGTGTCGTGATGAAAGCCTCTAATTGTGTTATAAAAATGAATAGTATGATTGATCCAATCCAATTGAGGGAATTCTGATGCTTCACTGCTTCAAATTATTGATTTTAATTTCACTTTTCAATATTAAATTTTATTACACATTTGAGAGAACAATTAGCCTTTTTTATCATTTAAATATTCTTCCATCTCTCTGTGAATACGACACCCCAAAGCTGCACTACAACTATTGCGTTATTCTTTGGGTATAATCAAATTTTAACGCCGTTATCGGGGAAACGGTACAAAATACACAATGATCGACTACAAAAGGGTGACATCGTTCCTTTTATTTTATTTTTGGTTAGTTTAATTTTCTTTATTATATTTTTCCTATTTTCACTTTATTTTCTTTTACTTTTTCTATGAGTAGGTATTGAGGAGAAGGAGGACATTTTGCGAATAGACCCGACATAGAATTTGAACATCTTTTTAACCCTGTTTTTGATTCTATATCCGTTAAAACTGTCACTTCATCACATAACACAATTTTTGACAATGAGCATGATGTACCTTATAGAACTTTGCATGATTATCTGCACCCCACGCGTACGTCTACACTTTCATCTATTATGTTTTCACCCAACATACCATGTGTAGATTTTAAACCTGGAATGATTCAACTTCTTCATAACTTTCATGGACTTGAGAATAAAAACCCGTATGTGTATGTTAGGGAATTCGAGAAAGTTGTAGCAACCTTCCACAATCAACATGGTACAATGGATGCAATTAGGCTTAAATTCTTCCCATTTTCTCTTAAAGAAAGCGCTAAAAGCTGGTTGTATTCAGTGGGACCACATTCAATTGGAACTTGGGCTGAAATGACCCAAGCATTCTTTAGCAAATACTTTTCCCACCACAAAAATATTGCGTTGAAAGAGCAGATCTCTGCTTTTATCTAAAATATCTAAAAGGAGAGTGAAACTTTATATCAAGCGTAGGAAAGGTATAAAGAACTCCAAGCTCTTTGTCGCACCATGGTTATGAGAGTTGGCACACCGTGAGCTATTTCTATGAAGGGTTAAACATCCAGAGAGAGTCAGTTTGTTGAAATGATGTGTAATGGTGATTTTCTACAAAAAGATCCAATGAGGCTATAGGATATTTAGATGACTTAGCTGAGAAAGCCTACACTTGGACTGGCCCTAGTGCCACTGATGGCACCAATAGGTCATGAGCCGTAGGAAATCCTTCTAGTACAGACATCTATCATCGTAGGGAAGAAGACATTCTTAGAGCTAAGGTACAAGCCCTGACTAGAGAAATTGAGAACCTACGTACTAGTAGTTCAAAGCCTACATCTACTGTTGTTCATGTTGAGTCTTCTGGACCATGTGGTGTGTGTGGTGGACTTGATCATCCAGTGCAAGAGTGTTTTGCTCTAGCTGAGATGAAAGGGGGTTTAGGATGAACACTGTAATGCTTTAGGTGTGTACAAAAAGCCTTATGCCCTATATTCTGAGACCTACAATCAGGGGTGGCCTAATTTCAGCTGGAAATCTGATAACCAGCAACCTACTCAGCCACCTAGAGTTTTCAATACACCATTACGTCAACCCTCAACTTCTAGGAATTCTTCAGAGGATACCCTACATGCTTTTATGGAGGCTCAGGGGAAAACAAATCAGAAGTTTGAAACCATAATCAATCAAGTTGTTGAGGAGAGTAAGGAAATGAAAAGCCATATAACCAAATTAATTAATGCCTTAGCAATAGGGGAACGTAGGAAATTTCTGACTCAACCTCAACCTAACCCTAAGGGACAACATATGGCTCAAACTTCAGGTGTACAAAATAACCTTAAGGAGATAAATGCTATCACCACTCGATCTGGGAAGGTTGCAGAACTAATCATTACGCCTAGGGAAGCAAAAGAAAAAGAGAAAGACTCTAGTAATTGTGAAGAGGGTGAGCCAGTTATAAGGTAGTGGAAAACCTAGCTCGAGCACCCTTTCCTCAAGCTCTAAAACCTAATGTGAAAGCTAATAGCCAACATGATGGGATCTTAGAATACCTTAGGCAGGTAAAAATCAATCTACCTCTCTTGCATGTGATTTCTCGAATTCCTACATGTGCAAAAGTCCTCAAAGACTTGTACATTGTGAAAATGAAGCATCATGTCAAGAAATCTGCTTTCTTGACCGAGTAAGTGTGTGCGGTGATTGAATAGAGAGTCTCACCAAAATATAAGTATCCTGGTTGTCCTACAATTTCTTACATCATTGGGAGTTGTGAGTTTGCACAAGCCTTTCTTAACTTAGGAGCTAGTGTTAACCTCATGCCTTATGCCATTTATCTACTGCTAGGCCTATGTAAGATTAAACCTACAACCATAGTTTTACAATTGGCTGATTGTTCAACTATAAGACCTAGAGGAGTGGTTGAGGATGTTTTGGTGCAAATAGATAAATTTTACTATCATGTTGACTTCCTAGTTCTAGATTTGAAAGTTGATGTAAATGTGAACTCCAAAATACCTATTATTCTTGGTAGACCCTTTCTTGCTACTGCTAATGCTCTTATCAATTGCAGGGATGGTCTAATGAAGCTATCTTTTGGAAATATGACTCTTGAAGTCAATATTTTTCACATCACTAAGCAACTTATGGAAGATGATGAGTGTCATCAAACGTAGATGGTTGATGCACTCACTCAGGAGGATGAACCTGCAACCATTGATTTCAATCCTTTAAACTCATTTCTTACAAATTCTGAAATTCCTGGACATTGCCATAATGAAGAATATGCTAATATTTGTGCTCTTTTTGCTAAATTTTAGGGTTATGGGACATCATAATGGCAACCAAAGTTTGAAGAACTACCAGCTATAACTGGAGGGCAACAACCATCAAGTATTGAGAGTCAGTGGTTAAAAACGAACTTGGTGAAATGGTCCCTACAAAGACTGTGACCAGATGGTGCATGCGTATTGATTATAGGAAGTTGAATGCTGCCACTCACAAGGACCATTTTCCCTCCCATTTCTGGACCAAATTCTTGAGCCTGTGGCTGTCCATCATTTTTACTGTTTCTTGGATGGTTATTCTGGTTGCTATCAAATTGAGATAGATTTGGAGGACCAGGAAAAGACCACATTTACTTGTCCTTTTGATACCTATACATTTCGTAGGATGCCATTTGGATTATGTAACGCTCCTGCTACTTTTCAATGACGCATGATGAGTATGTTTAGTGATATGGTAGAAACCTGTATGGAAGTTTTTATGGATGACTTAACTATTTTTGGTACTTTTTTTGATGCATGCTTGTTAAACTTGGAGAGACTTCTAACTCGATGTGAGGAAAATGAGTTAGTTTTGAATTGGGAAAAATGTCATTTTATGGTATCTTCAGGTATTATCTTAGGTCATGTTGTTTCATCTAAGGGGACAGAGGTTGACAAATCTAAGATTGAATTTCTTTCCAAACTGCCCACACCTAAGATAACCAAAGATATTAGATATTTCCTTGGCCACTCAGGTTTCTATAGAAGGTTTATACAAAAAATTTCATCCATATCCAGACTATTTATGTAATCTTTTAGCCAAGGATGCTATCTTTGATTGGACCCCAGCTTACCCAGAGGCTTTTAAAACTTTGACCGACAAGCTAACTTCAGCACCCATAATGCAATCAGCTGATTGGTCATTACCATTTGAAATTATATGTGATGTTAGCGATTATGCGGTAGGTGCTGTCCTTGGGCAACGAAGGGAGTGTAAACCTTTTGTCATTTACTATGCTAGTAGGACCTTAAATAGTGCTAAAATGAACTACTCCACAATTGAGAAGGAACTACTAGCTGTAGTCTTTACTTTAAATAAGTTTCGATCCTATTTAATTTGTTCTCCAATCACAATCTTCACAGACCATTCTACTCTTAAGTACCTTCTTTCCAAGAAGGATGCTAAGGCACGACTGATTAGGTGGATTTTACTCCTACAAGAATTTGACATTGCTGTTAAAGATAAAAAATGGGTAGAAAATATGGTAGCAGACCATTTATCTCGGTTCACTTTTCAGGACAATGTGAATCAATTGTCCATTAGAGATGATTTCCCAGATGAAAATTTGTTTTCTGTTTCCTCTTTACCCTGGTTTGCTCATATTGTTAACTACCTAGCTATAGGTGAAATCCCAGGAGAGTGGAGTGCACAGGATAAGAGAAAGTTTTTAGTTAAGGTGCGTAAGTTTTATTGGGATAACCCATGTCTATTCAAATACTGCCCTGATCAGATTTTGAGGCGTTGTGTGCCCAATGAGGAGATACCTGGTGTACTAGTCTTTTGTTATTCACGGCTTGTGGCGGTCATTTTTCCATGAAAAAAACTGTTGCAAAAATTTTGTAATGTGGTTTTTATTGGCCTACTTTATTCAAAGACACTAACATTTACTGTAAATCTTGTGAGAAGTATTAAAAGCTTGGAGCAGTGTCTCGACGCAATATGATGCCATTGAACCCCATTCTAGTCATAAAAGTTTTTGATTGCTGGGGTATTGATTTTATGGGACCCTTTCCACCTTCTTTGGTTATTTGTACATCATTGTGGTTGTTAATTATGTGTCCAAATGGGTCGAAGCAGCAGCTTGTCGAGCCAATGACAATAACATAGTTGTGAAATTCTTTAGAGAAAATGTGTTATCTAGGTTTGGCACACAAAGGGTTATCATTAGTGATAGGGGTACACATTTTTGTAACCGTTCGTTTAAGGTCTAATGAAAAAGTACGGGGTCATTCATAAAATCTCAACTGCTTATCATCCCCAGACCAGTGGACATGTTGAATTAGCCAATAGGGAAATCAAGCAAATTTTGGAGAAAACTGTAAACCCTAATCGTAAGGACTGGTCGTTGAGATTGAATGATGCATTTTGGGCCTACCGAACTGTAACGACCCGGGTCCCACTTAACGGGCTGTCCTGGCCGTTGATCGACGACGTACTGTCCTCACTGTACCAACATGGGTCTTTTCAGCATGGTTTGTCCTCACTCGCATGCTCCCCGAGAAAACTTCCCAAGGGGGTCACCCATCGTAGAATTGCTCCAAGCCAAGCACGCTTAACTGTGGAGTTTCCAACGATGGATTTCCTGAAAAAGAAGGTGCACCTTGTTGGTATGAGTAGTACCTATCAAATCTCTTAAACTTTCTTGGTCTGGGGTATTACAATCACCCCCCGTTAGACTCGCGACGTCCTCGTCGTGCTTGATCCATCTGATGATCTGTTGACAGGCGTTGGGATTCTAGAGGTGGCTTCTACGGGTTCAAGAGGTGGCTCCCGTCCTATGGCGTAGCACTTTGTCCCGCATAGCACTTAGTTCCCGATTTCCGGCTGGCAAACGTCTCTGATACCAAGCTGTAACGCCCCAAATTCTAGGAACTCGAAGCGTTAAAAATCTTCTTAAATTTAGCCCTTTACTTCAAACCAAAATATATTTCAAATACGGGAAATTTGAAGTTTGAAATATATAATAAAATATGATGGGAGATAATTTCCTATATAGACTTAGTCAATTATGGTAAAATTTGAAATTTTGTAAAACATTCGGAAGAATCTCAGCAGTGACCCTAACGTAGCAGTGGAAAGATAAAAATCATTTGACCTAGTAAACGTCGCCGAAAACTTATGAAATTTTAATAGAGGCATTTTCATTCATGTAGGAACCACATATAAAAATTTTGGGTCTTGATGATAACATTTAAAGCACGAAAATATTTTTCAACGGAGTTGGACAGAAAATCGAAACTGTTCTAACGTAGTAGCGGAAAGATAAAAAAATTGTTTGACCTAGAAAACGTCGCCGAAAACTTATGAAATTTTAATAGAGACATTTTCATTCATGTAGGAACCATATATAAAAATTTTGGGTCTCGATGATAACATTTAAAGCACGAAGATATTTTTCAAACGGAGGTGGACAGAAACCCGAAACTGTTCCGACGCAGCTCACTAAAACGGGCATAACTTTTTCTCTAGATAATATTTCGAGGAAATTCCAAAGGCCACTGTTAGAAGACTCAAAGATCTTCCATACCAAACTGATTTCCCTCTAAATCATGTACCGTAGCCTAAGTTATACCATTTTCAAATTGAAGGCAGAATCTGAAATTCCAAAGCAGAAACTGATTTAATTGCTTTTACAAAGTTAACATTTAAACAAGACACTAAAGTCATTGGTCCACTTAAATTCATGAAATAAACAAGTTAAAACATAATTTACATATAGTAATAATCACTGCCATCCGCCATCACGCCTCCCGCCAAGCTCGTCAATCTGAAATGTTTAATTAGGGTGAGAATTTCGAAGAAACACTCAGTAGTATGTACATATGCTAACGAGAATTATATACAAACATTTACATAACATGCAAAAGCCGTACTTCATAGTAAATCGGTGATCAATCGACATACTTTTCTTCTAGTGATTACCTTCAATCACAAAATAATTTACATAGTGATTACCTTAAATCACAAATATTCATAGTCATAGTGATTACCTTCAATCACAACATAATTCATAGAGCAATTACGGTTACGTACATGCTAGCATATAAATTTCTCAAAAGCAAAATCAACTTGTGTACGGGAGATGATACTACCTTAAGATCTTTAGAAAAATTACTAGAGTTGAGTCGTAGATGAAATTTTCAATTTGCGCTATCACCAAAGATGAAAATCAGCAAATTTTCCTTTTTGCTTCCAATTTGAAATAACAAGCAGTGCACTCAAAGCCTCTTCTTCAGAAAATTTTCAGATTTAAGGTTGTGGTAGTTGACAAACAAAATGCAAAGGATAATATAAGTGGTGGGGTGGTTATGACTTTTCAAAATGTAAGCCTAATAGTGACGTGCCAAATAACTTCCAAATCCAAATCCAAAATGTGTGTGCGTGTGTGTTGTATAAAATTATAATTATTCATGCATGTTAACCACCCATAATTCTTTAGAGGGAGAGTGGGGGAGTTAAAGGAGAAAATGGTTGAGGAAGTTAAAAGAAGTGGGAGCAAAGTATTTGGTGGGAAAAATACACACGTTTCTTGTGGTTGCCAAAAGATGAAATATTTTATTTTGAAGCAAATCTCAAATATTGTTTAATAAAAAATAATTTTGGATTGAGTAGTATGTAGTTGCCAAATTAAATCGTCGTCACTTTAAAATAAATAAACTAAATCATTGTTTTTTAAAAAAACTGAAAATAACCGATCAAATTAATATAACATGGGTTTTCAAAATAATGGGACTAAGCTAAGATAATTAGATCGTCATGTATAAAAAATGATTCTATGCAACATACTATGGTGACCAAATGAATAACTTAAAATATTAGAGGTATCGTAGCGACGCGACGAGTTAATTAAACCCTTCGATCTTTTAAGTAAAAAAAATTTTCTTTGTAAGAGTAAGAAATTTTCGGTCGCTACAACTCTTCCCTCTTTAAATAAAATTTCGTCCTCGAAATTTAACTTACTTGTTTAATGAGAGCGGGATATTTAGTCAAAACATCTTCTTCTCTTTCCCAAGTAGCCTCATCTTCACCATGTCTACCCCACTGGACCTTAACTAATGGGACCTCTCGGTTCCTTAGAACATGGACTTTTCTATCTAGCACCATAACAGGAACTTCTTCATATGTCAAATCACTCCGAACATCCAACGATTGAACATCTACTGTATGGCTAGGATCGGAGACATATTTTCTCAACATAGAAACATGGAATACGTTGTTCACTGCCGATAGCTCAGGTGGCAAAGCCAAGCGGTATGCCACATTTCCGACTCTCTCAAGAATCTCATACGGGCCTATGAATCTAGGTCTTAGTTTACCCTTCTTCCCAAATCGTATAACCCCTTTCATCGGTGCTACTTTAAGAAATACTTTCTCACCAACGTCAAACTTCAACTCTTTTCGTCTATTGTTAGCATAACTCTTTTGACGATCTTGGGCTATTTTAATCCTCATTCTAATCTTATCAATGGCCTCTACAGTTCTTTCAACTAGCTCTGGACCCAAAATTCTTCTTTCACCCACTTCATCCCAACATATCGGCGAGCGACATCGCCAGCCATATAGTGCTTCGTATGGCGCCATGCCGATAGTAGCCTGGAAACTATTGTTGTATGCAAACTCCACTAATGGCAAATGGTTTTCCCACTTACCACCCAAGTCTAGGGCACACGCCCTCAACATATCCTCAAGAACTTGGATAGTTCGTTCAGATTGCCCATCAGTCTGAGGGTGATATGCAGTACTAAACTTTAACTTAGTGCCCAAAGCTTTCTGAAGGCTTGTCCAAAAATTTGAAGTAAATCTCGAGTCTCTATCCGAAATAATAGATGCTGGGACTCCATGGAGTCGAACAATTTCTCTAACATATAACTGTGCAAGCTGTTCTAAGTTGTAGGTCATCCGGACAGGTAAGAAATGAGCGGACTTCGTCAGTCGGTCCACAATCACCCAGATGGCATCATGACCTCTGGCCGATCTAGGAAAACCTATGACAAAATCCATTGCAATCTTCTCCCACTTCCACTCGGGTATATCTATGGGGTTCAATAGCTCTGATGGCCTCTGATGTTCTGCCTTCACTTGTTGACAAACTATGCATCTGGACACAAATAGCGCTATGTTCCCCTTCATGTTTCTCCACCAATATGTGTTGCGTAAATCTCTATACATTTTGGTTCCGCCTGGGTGTGCGGCGTAAGGAGCAGAATGAGCTTCAGTCATAATCTCATTCTTCAATTTTTCATTCTTGGGTACGCATAGTCGACCCCTAAACATCAAAGCCTTGTCTTCAGCTATTTCAAATCCTTTTCTCATCTCAGTCCCCACACCTGCTCTCATCCTTTCTAAAAAGGGATCCTTCTTTTGTGCCGTTACAATTTTATTCCTGAGGGTTGGCTTCAAGGTCAAATTCGCCAACAATGAATGTGTCCTCACTGACGGCCTCAATACTTCAATCTTTAGGTTCTCAAAATCTCTGATCAACTGATTCTGTACTGTACACAATACAGACAAGTGTCCCATGTTCTTTCTGCTTAGAGCATCTGCGACTACATTAGCCTTACCCGGATGGTATAAGATAGTGCAGTCGTAATCTTTCACTAATTCTAACCATTGTCGCTGTCTCATATTCAACTCCTTCTGAGTGAAGAAGTATTTGAGACTCTTGTGGTCGGTGTAGATCTCACACTTGCTCCCATAGAGGTAGTGACGCCAAATTTTCAACGCGTGAACCACCGCCGCAAGTTCGAGATCATGCGTTGGATAATTTTGTTCATACTGTTTCAACTGTCTTGAAGCATATGCTATTACTTTCCCATGTTGCATTAAGACACAACCCAAACCGAGCTTAGATGCGTCACTGTAAATCACAAAACCCTCAGAACCATCAGGTATAGCCAATACTGGTGCCGAGACCAGTCTATTCTTTAGCTCCTGAAAACTCTGTTCACACTTGTCAGACCATACAAACTTAACACCCTTCCTAGTCAACTGCGTCATAGGACCAGCTACCTTGGAAAAGCCTTATATGAATCGCCGGTAATATCCTGCTAAGCCCAGAAAGCTTCTCACCTCACCCACATTAGAAGGACTTGACCAATTAGTCACCGCTTCAACCTTAGACGGATCAACTTCAATTCCTCTAGCGGTCACAACATGACCCAAAAATCCTACTCGATCCAACCAAAATTCGCATTTCTTGAACTTGGCATACAGCTTCTTCTCACGTAGAGTTTCTAAAACCCTTCTCAAATGTTCTTCATGTTGACGATGGTCCCTTGAGTATATCAATATGTCATCTATAAATACAATAACAAATTTATCTAGGCATTGGTGGAAAACTTGATTCATTAAGTCCATAAATACCGCAGGGGCGTTAGTCAAATCAAAGGGCATTACCGTAAACTCATAGTGCCCATAGCGAGTTCGAAATGCCGTCTTTGGTATATCAGTTGGCTTAACACATGGCGATGGTAGCCTGTCCTTAAATCAATCTTCGAGAACACTGTTGTACCTTTCAACTGATCGAACAAATCCTCAATTCTGGGAAGAGGGTACTTATTCTTGATCGTCAATTTGTTCAGCTCGCGATAGTCGATACACTTCCTCATTGTGCCGTCTTTCTTTTTTACAAAAAGTACCGGAGCTCCCCATGGGGACACACTCGGTCTAATGAACCCTTTGTCCAAAAGTTCTTCCAGCTGCATTTTCAACTCTTGCAGTTCCTTTGGTGCCATTCGATATGGAGCTTTGGACACTGGCGCAGCTCCAGGTACCAAATCTATTGCGAACTCCACTTGCCTATCTGGCGCAATACCCGGTAGATCATTCGGAAACACATCGGCATATTCTCGTATCACCGGCACATTATCCAATATCATCTCTTCTGATTGGGTTCCAGTAAGGCTAACAAGATACCCTAGACAGCGACGCTTCTTCAACAACCTCTCTGCTTTCAAGGCAGATATGAGGCGGGGAAGTGCCTTAACTTTTGATCCATAAAATCTGAACTCCTCTCCTCCGGGTCTTCGAAAAATTACTTCTTTCTCAAAACATTCTATGGTGGCTCGATTACCACCCAACCAATCCATTCCCAGTATAATATCAAAATCTTTCATTTCCATAACATGCAAGTCTGCTTCTAAAATTAACCCATCGAAATCTATCCGTACCGCTCTAGCTACTCTATTGGTATCAATTGTTCCTCCTGATGGCATACTAACCTCTAGTACATGATCAACTTTCTGACATGGAACGTTAATCTTAGCTAGGCATGCTTCAGATATGAATGAATGCGTCGCACCAGAATCGATAAGAACATAAACAGGGATGCTAGAGACTGATAGAATACCTGCAATAATGTCTGAATTCTGGACAACCTCATCGTGAGTTATAGTAAATACCCTTGCCTTTCCTTTCTTAATTTGATCATTGTCCTTAGTCGGTGTTGCTCGGCATTGCGAAACATAGTGGCCTGGTTGTCCACAGTTGAAGCAGACATTCTTGCCAAGTAAGCACTCAACCCTGTGATTCTTCTTACATGTGGGACACGGAGGAACTTGGTTGTTCAATTGACCCCTGTTGGGTCCCTGATTCCATTTCTTAGATTGACCGCCCAAAGTCTTCCCCTTATTCTGATCTTGCCACTTTCTCTTCCCAAAATTATTCTGTTGTCCCTGAATCCGGGGCTTCATACTCGAATACGACACAGTTTGGGCCTTTTTCACAACTGCCCGATAGGTATAGAGCTCGTGTGAGCTAACTATTTGCCTGATCTCGGGTCGTAGCCCTTTCTCAAAGCGTTTTGCTTTCATTTGCTCAGTACTCACCAAGTGTGGGGCATAACGTGACATCTCTTCAAAATTCCGTTCGTAGTTTGTGACATCCATGTCCCCTTGTACCAACTGTAGGAATTCTGTTTCCTTATGGTCCCGCATAGCTTGAGGGAAATACTTCTCCGTCAGATCAGTCTTAAACTGTGCCCAAGTCAGGTGGCGTTGTTCCTCTTCTGTACGAGTACGAGACGCGGACTCCCACCAATGGCCCGCCCCTCCGACTAGCATAAATTCGGCACATAACACCTTCTGATTTTCTGGACAAGAGATGTGTCGAAAAATCTTCTCAATAGTACGCAACCATTCTTCGGCTGCCAAAGGGTCATTTCCACCATCAAATGTAGGAGGACGATATCTGCGAAACTGCTCGATTACAGGGATAACCGATGCAACCTGGTTCCCTTGAGGAGCTGGCGGTGCATGTTGTGTCCGTGGGGCTCGTGGCACCAGTTCGACTTGTGGTGCCTGTGATGATTGTTGCACCACTTGAGCTACCAAAGCTCGTCTTATCTCATCCACTGCCTGTTGTAGTTCCTTGATAGCTCTCGCTTGCGGTGTTGGTGCCATTTTCCTTAAGGATAAATAAAACAAGTTTGTAATCCATAACACGACATCATAAAGCGATAATATATCCATGAAGGCTCGTAATGAAAGAAAAGATAACATAACATCCTTCATTAAATAAATCCTTCAAGAGGCATACAACATGACAAGAGCATCTGACGCTCAAACAACTAAGAAACGAAAGAAATCCTACTCAACATTAATCAAATCTAAACATAATAAAATCTACTAGGAATCGACACCACTACTCGTCGTTGTCATCATCATCACTAATCCAACCTCCATGAACCCTAGGTTTCTTGGAAGGTTGCACCTCATCGTCTGAAGTAGGTGGTGGTGCATCTTCGTGAATGTACATCTCAGTAGGTACACTATTGTCTTCAGGGAATGCAAGTGCATCATCTCGGGCCTCTTCCCACTGTGCCGTTAGCTCTACGCAGAAAGTCTCATAGTCAATCTCTCGAGGCGAGATAGGCACAGCAACTCCCCACAAGTAAGTGTAAATTGATTCGGCTATCTCAAGCCATTCTTCTGGTAATGTATCAATAAGAAGGCGGGTGGCCCTACGACCCGTGACCTCATGGCCTAGTTGCCTAACCTCCCTCCACCTTATTAACATCTCCTGAATGTGTTGTCCCATATCGTGTGCTGGATTCCATCGATACTCTTCATATTGCCTCACGATCTCATTTCGACAAGGCCTCATAGAACACGTCTTTCTACAAGTCCTCTTAGTTTGTACCATCTGTGCCAAACCCATTATTCAAAGTCCAATTAAATGGGTTCCTAATATCTTTTAGTTAGATTATGAGGACGAAATTAAACGTTTACATTTTGTCATGCTCTCAAAATACTTGGTGCAATGATAATTATGTACAATACATGCTCTACTCAACACATTCAAATTTATATATATACTTAAACATTCATAGAAAATCATAACATTTTAGATACTATATCCGAACATAAGATTCTTCTTTACCTTAGAGCTAGCATGGCGTGGCGATGGCAGGTAGTGAGTAAAACTTATAGTCCAACTTGACTAATATATATAAGTTTACAAATGCGAAGTCTACAGAAAAGTAAACCGCGCTCTGATACCAAGCTGTAACGACCCGGGTCCCACTTAACGGGCTGTCCTGGCCGTTAGATCGACGACGTACTGTCCTCACTGTACCAACATGGGTCTTTTCAGCATGCTTTGTCCTCACTCGCACGCTCCCCGAGAAAACTTCCCAGGGGGGTCACCCATCGTAGAATTGCTCCAAGCCAAGCACGCTTAACTGTGGAGTTTCCAACGATGGATTTCCGGGAAAAGAAGGTGCACCTTGTTGGTATGAGTAGTACCTATCAAATCTCTTAAACTTTCTTGGTCTGGGGTATTACACGAACTGCTTTTAAGACCATTTTAGGCATGTCATCGTATAGACTTGTATTTGGAAAACCTTTCCATTCGCCTGTAGAGCTCGAGCATCGAGCTTTTTGGCCTATAAAATACATTAACTTTGATCTAGAGGAAGGTAGTAAACTTAGGAAGTTTTAGTTAACTGAGTTGGAGGAGTTGAGAAATGATACTTACGAGAATACCAAACTTTACGTAGCAAAAATGAAAACGTTTCATGATAGACACATTCTTCAAAAATGTTTGAACCAAATCAGAAAGTTTACTTGTATGATTCCTGACTCCATAAACATCCAAGGAAATTTCGTTGTAGGTGGTTTGGTCCTTTTGTGGTGAAACATGTCTTTAACCATGGGGCAATTGAAATCGAGGACCCTAAAGATGGCAGGGTATTTAAAGTGAATGGACAGCATTTAGAGATAGCGTATGGGCAATAGGTGCCTGTAGAGGAAGAAATTCCTCTTGCAGACCTGGTTTATCATCCGACACCTTACAGGTCCGTCCGTCGCTTTACTTATCTGTCTTTTCATTTTTAAATTTTTTTTTAGTTTGTTTTGCATTATTTTTTCTTTCATTTCTTGCATTACCGTCCAATTGAGTACTTTCAGGCTTTTTATACCTCAAGTTTCTGTTAATTCACTGCCATGCTCAGGTGATATCTTTCCATTATTTTCTTTGGTATTCATGCTTAAACATTGCGGACAATGTTTCAATTACTTTTGGGGGTGGAGCATGAGTTTTCATTCATCTATTCATTCATCTCTTTACTGCAATTTTCGCATGTTTGTGTGTTTTAAAAAAAATTCAATTTTTTATCTTTTAGAATTAGATTTTAATTATTGCTTCGTGTGCTTGTGTGAGTTTAACAAATGTGCCAGCTATGATGTGATTATTGGAATAGGTGTCAGCTGTGAATGATGAAAATAGTGCAGTATAAGATTAGTCTAAACCTATTTATGTAGAACTTGATATTTCCTATGCACGTCACTTATGTTTGGCATATTGAGTAGTGATTCTGTTCATTTTGTAGAGGATAGTGGAATTTAGTGATACAACCTAATAACCTCTAGTGTCTATTCCATAAATCCAAATATAGGCTAGTTTGGAGATGATTGAATTGTTACAGGGAAACGCTAAGATGAGTAGGGATTCCATGCATGAAAACCTTTTGTGGATCGTTTGAAACCCATTGAGATAAAAATGTGGTGAAAGCTTTAAGTTAGAGGTTAGTTTTAAAAATTGGATGTCTAAAAGAAAAGGGACATTGCACTAATCTTTGAATACATAAAAAACATCTTTTCGAACCCATATAACTCGGGTGATTAAGCTTATAAGGGTGATTTAAAACTCGGTGCCCTATGTTCATCTGATTTGGGAGTTATCGGCCTAAAGCTCGTTACATGAGTTATATAGAAAGTAAATGAGAAGATACTCAAATAAAAAGAGAAAAAAAAATGGATAAAAAAATGAAAAGAACGAACAAAATATATATTCAAATACATTGATTACGCCCCAGACATCCAGTTGACAAAACTACACATTTGACAAGAAGCAAGTAACTTAGTCTAGTCTTAAATTAAAGCAATAAAAAATATAAGAGAATCCCGACTTGTTGAAGTTTGGACTTGTAGGAGTAATGTCTATCCAAACTAAGAGAGAGTAAGGAACAGAATTGAATGGATTCAACTTAGGATACACCCTAGGAAAATTGAGTGAAAAACCTATGTTTGGGGGTTGTGTATCTCTCGAGCGAGGAAAGTACATAGTTGACTACTATGGGTCAGGGATTGAACCAATCATAATCTTAATATGTTGACATGAGTTTTCACACACACGCGTCAGGTTATACATGTAACAAGTGGAGACTGATTTAATTTTTGCACTGTTGTAATTGTTCATTTGTCTGACTACCAAATTTCAAACCTGAGACATGACATATTTTTATACCATGTTGTTCGTAGAGTTGAATTATATTGTTATTGTTTGAGTACAAACAATAGTTCAAGTTTGGGGGAGTTTGATAAGTGCGTTTTTACATACTTATTTTACTGTCAAAACATGAGCAATTGTCGACTAATATGTTGAAATATAATTTAATTATATGTAATTTATATTTTGCAGGACGAGTGATGAATGTAGCGGAAATAAGAAGAAACAAGTGAAAAATGATCAAAATGGAAGAAAGTGAAAGTTCAGGGACTAAAGTGAAAATACTCAAAAATTGTGTCGAAGCTCACGATGAAGGTTCGAGAATGTTAAGGGTCGATTGGAAGCAATTAGAAGCAAAAAAGGAATTGAATATGATCAAAATATTATCAAAATCAATTTCCAATTCGCACAAGATATATTCCATATTTTTAGCCGAAAATTGAGACCCATTTTTGGCATAGTAAAGTCGGAATTGGAAAAGATCTATTGCTAACAAAGTTGTATCCATTTGAGTTATCTTTCTAACGCATTTTTAATCTTCAAAATAGGATATTGAAAGAGAAAGTTATAACCAAATTGCTGCCTATTGTGCAGAGACAAAAAATCCTCACGCGAATGCAACTTTCCTTATTCGATTAGAACTCTTTTGGAAACCAATTTGGACGTGATTTTCATCCAATTTCTATCTCCTACAAATACATAATATAATACATATGGAGAAGGCCCCCCATACAACATTATTCTTCTTATTGGCTCAAGAAACTCATGGAGAACTAAAACCCTTTGTGAAGTTACGAAGGAACTCGGTTGGAATTGATGATTTCATGTCTTTTATTCATTTGATTTGATTTTTTCATTGTCAAACAATGCTAAAATTTAGATTTTCATTCTCTTAAATTTATATTGAAATCGGTTTAATATTTATAAGATTGTTCATGGATTCAGTCATACTTTTTCCATTGTTCAATTAAACGATTTATTGAATTTCAATTTCAATTGTTTATAATTGAGATTGGTTTAATAATTATTAAATCCTTCATTGTATCGTTAGATTGAACTAGTTGTTAAATTTTAATCTCAATTTCACTTTATTGGCGGATTGATTACTGCCTTATGCTTAATGTATATGGTCGATCTTTGATTTTGTTCCAATAAAATTGTGTGAATATGTCTTAAGTCTAAATTCTAGAATTACATGTATAAATTAAATTGATTTTCACGATATATCTTCCAATTATAGTGTCAGGATGAAGCCTCTAATTGTGTTATAAAAATGAATAATTGATATGATTGATCCAATCCAATCGAGGGAATTCTGATGCTTCACTGCTTCAAATTATTGATTTTAATTTCACCTTTCAATATTGAATTTTATTACACATTTGAGAGAACAATTCAGTCTTTTTGATCCTTTAAATATTCTTCCATCTCCATGTGGATACGACACCCCAAAGCTGCACTACAACTACCGCGTTATTCTTTGGGCGTAATCAGGTACCAATACCATTTTTAAAGAGAAGTTGATTTCTTTCTTAATTTAGTGTATCCATTTGTTATTTATCAATTTATTTTGCCTAACTTTGTGACTGGTTTATCGATTGAAGGAACCTATATATTGATTCAACATGCGAAAACTTGATGGAATTCTAGATCATACTCAACCTATTTTAAGCTTCTTGCATTCTTTTCAACTTCGTTTTCTATCTCCAATGTGAACTTTATATTATGTTATATTACATAAATGAAATATAAAGTCTCTTGTATATGTTTATCAAGTTCCGGGTATTTGGGTTTTTTTTTAAGTGTATTGTCAATGGCATTCAAAAATGTTTTAATGTATCCTAGAGGTATATTAGGTATCTCCTTGTGCATTCATTATTGGTGAGCCAAATATTCTTTTAGGAAAAGCAACATTATAATGTTCCTTGATATCAAAAGTTCGTGTTTTCATTTTGTAGAACAAATCCTGCCAACATTATATTTACACATAATTTTTGTTTTTTACACCATATTTTAATTGTAAGTAAGATCTCAGACATTTGCTCATTATTACATTTATGTCACCAGCGTTTTTTTTTTTCATTTTTTTTATCCTTAACCTTGAATTATTTTTGCTCATCTTATCTCTAATGACGGTTGTCAAGTTTTATAATATAACTGTGAAGTTAGAATGTCGAAACACATAGGGATTGAAAATCAAATTCTCCCTTATTTTATTTAGACGATCGAATTTATAAGATCAGTATTTTTATCTAAATCTACGATGACAATTTGACTAAATCAACTATTGAAAATAAGTTTTTAGGATTAAGCAATATGAGAAGAGCCTAGGTGTAGCGACCAAGAAAAAAAAATGTTATGTTGTTTTCAAATAAAATTTTCTTGTATAACTCGAAAATAATTTGAATTATATTATGACGTCACTCGACCATTCCTAAGAGTTAGAATTTTTGGTCACAATAGTAAAGTTGTGTGCGCTTGTCTCAAAATTTTGTAAGTCGTCGAAATCTCTTTTAAATGACAAATTTCTTTAATTTATTCAATTACATTATTTTGACGACACACTTTTTACATTAATATTTTTTTTCCTATGTTTGGTTCCAATTTTCAGCGTATAAAAAAAAAAAGAAGAGAAACCGTTTCATTTGCACAAGAGTAACATACACAATCACTTCCACCACTTAAAAACTTAATTAATTCACCACTTATACCCATCATTAATTCCATTAAACTTTTAGTTTACATGGAATACGTTTGGAAATTAAAGAGATAACCGAAAAGTTTTTTTGTTTCATTGGAGTTACATGTATGTATTTTATATATGTTAAGAGTTTTCTTTTTAAAACAAAACATGACTTCATTTCTTACAATTCCATACACATACACTGCACTTACAAAGTGATTTCATTTTCCAAACTATTATACTTATACATAAAGTTGTTTTGCCCTCTTTCTCATAGTCATAAAGCACTTTTGAATCTGGAAAATATTTGAAGGATAAGCTAAGGAGCACGTTACGTTTTTTTCCTTACAAATTTGGTCATCAAAGGCTATTCAAACTCCAAGCATTCAAGGTAGGGGTGTTTTACGACACTTTTGTAAAGTAGAATAAAACGATTTGTTTTCGGTTTGCATTAACGTGTTAGTGTGTTATTGATGATGGAAGCACCTTTTGGGTGGTTCAAATAAGAGATAAAGAGATTATGAAACGAGTTATCAAACTCGAGAACGAGTTATCAAAACTCGAGAATAAGCGGACTGACTGATCACCGGTTTGCTAGAGAATGACGGTGACACAAATAACCAAAGTTTGCATTTCTGAAAATACATTTATTTTTACCAATTACTTAAGTGTCTTCCTACTGAGTATTATTTATGATACTCACCCCTATTAAAATTTCACAGGTTAAATCGAGGCATGGCAGTGGATTGGCATGGTGGCGAGTGCTCAGCAAATTTGAAATTGCTTTCAACTTTCTAGTAAAAATTTCCGGTTGTGTAAACCTTTTTATAAATGTTTAGATGACACTCTTAACAATGTTCTTAATGTTTATCTCGTTCAGTTTCATGTACTTTCCATGTCAACGATAATTTACAAATGTTGAATTGACAATGCATGAAGTTTATCTACTGCTGTTTTGAATTTCAGGTTCTGCCATTAAATTTGAAAATAGTATAACTTGGTCTATACTGCATGTTTTAGAGCGAAATTAGTGGCGTTTGAAAGGCCTATGAGTCTTCTAATAGTGGTATTTCGAATTACCTTAAAATAGTATCTAGAGAAAAAGTTATGGCCGTTTTAGTAAATTGCATTGGGACTGTTTCGGATTTTCTGTCCAGCGTAGTCGTGCAGTATTTTCGTGCTTCAAACATTTTCGTCCAGACCCCAAATTTTTATATGTTGTACATGTATGAATTTTATAGTCTTCGTTAAAATTTCACAAATTTTTGACAATGTTTGCTAGGTCAAACATATTTTCCTTTCCGCTTCTGCGCAACCGGTATTTCGCTGAATTTCCTCCAAATGTTCTCCAAAATAAAATTTCACCGAATTGTCCAAATCTATATGAACAGAAGTTTTCCATTACATCTTCCTATATGTTTCGGATTTCAAAACTTTTATCATTTAAAACTTATTTTGGTTAACATTTAAGGGTTCAAACAAAGAAGAATAATTTTTTTCTTTTAACGTTTCGAGTTCCGAGAATTTGGGGCGTTACAACTTGGTATCAGAGCCCATGGTTTATTTTCTGTAGACTTGCATTAGAAACCATATTTTCGGTGTATCATGTCACATATAAGGTTGATCAAAATTTTTTTTTTTCAATGATCCTGAGCACTATGCCTGCCAAAGCCGCGCTATGCCGATTTTGAGGTAAAGAAAGTTTTATAATTATGCTTGTATCTATGTGATGAGTATGAGAAAGTTTATTTTTGATACAACGTTTTACATGTATGTATGAATATCAGTATATGTTGGAGTTTGAATACTTTTGTAGATAATCATTATTGTGCAAGTATTTTGAGAATGTGACCAAATTAAATGTTTATTTAAGTCCTTGAGAATTAACTAAAAGTTATTAGAGACCTGCTTATTGGACTTTGAATAATCGGTATGAATCAGATGGTACGGACTAAGAGAACTTGTAGGAAGACGAGTTCAATGATGCCTCGTCGATATGAGATCGTGAGGCAATATGAAGAGTACCGATGGAATCCAACACATGATATGGGTGAACACATTCAAGAGATGCTAATAAGGTGGAAAGAGGTTAGGCAACTAGGCCATATGGTAACAGGTCGTCGGGCTACTCGCCTTCTTATTGATACCTTACCAGAAGAATGGCTTGAGTTGGCCGAATCGATTTACCTTTATTTAGGGAAAATTACCGTGCCTACCTTACCCCGAGAGATTGACTATGAGGCTTTCTGCATAGAGCTGACAGCGCAGTGGAAAGAGGCACGAGATGATGCACTTGCAACCCCTGAAGACAATAGTGTACCTATTGAGATGTACATTCATGAGGATGCACCTCCTCCCATTTCAGACGATGAGGCTTAGCCTTCTAAGAAACCTAGGATTCAGGAAGGCTGTAGTGACAATGATCGCTATGATGAATAAAGGAGTGGAACTTTAGTAGTAGGGTTTTATTTTTGCCCGTATTCCTTCTGAAGGATTTCTTTAGAGATAATAATGATAAATGTTGCACTATAAACCTTTTTTTCCCTTGGTTACATAAGTATCTAAACGAGATTACGATTATTTTGGTATATAGGAATATGGCGCAAGCGAGGACAATTAGGGAGTTAAGGCAAGAGATTGATGAGTTGAGACAGGCCTTAGCTGCTCAGGCTATACCGCCAACGCCACTAGCTCCCCAACCACCATTAGGTCCCTAAGCACTACCAGCACCACCGGCATACCCAATTGCACCACCTATTCCAACGGTAGAAAAATTTCATAGATATCGACCCCTACCTTTGATGGTGGAAAAGACCCTCTGGCAGTTAACGAGTGATTGCGTAACATAGAGAAGATCTTCCGTCACATCACTTGTCCAGAAAATCAAAAAGTATTATGTGCCGAGTTCTTGCTAACTGGAAGAGCTGGCCATTGGTGGGAATCCGAATCACGCACCCGTACAGAGGAGGAAAAACATAATCTAACTTGGATTCAGTTCAAGATGGAGCTAACCGAAAAGTTTTTCCCACAGGCTCTGCAAGACTATAAGGAGGCTGAATTTTTAAGACTGGTACAGGGAGATATGGAAATCTCTGAGTATGAGAGCAAGTTCGAGGAATTATCCTGATATGCCCCACATCTTGTAAGTACTGAACTCATAAAGGCAAAACGTTACGAGAAAGGCCTGCGTCCAGAGATCAGGCAGATTGTGAGTTCACATGATCTCACCACTTTTCAAGCCGTGGTAAAGAAAGCTCAGATAGTGGCCTACTCGGGTGTGAAGTTGGTAAATCAGGGACAACACAATAACTTTGGAAAAGGAAAATGGCAGGATAAGAAGAAGAATAATGGACAGTTTAAGAAACAGACACTTGCAGGCCAGACGAGCAATCCTATACCCCCGTCTCCTAAGTGTAACAGGTTGCACAGAGGAGAGCGTTTGTTGGGAAAGTACGTTTGCTATAAGTGTGGTCAACCTGGTCATAAGGTTTCCTCATGTCCATTGATTAAGAAACCCGAGCAAGAGAAGAAAGGAAAAGCAAGGGTGTTTGCTTTGACTCGTGATGAGGCTGCCCAAAACCCGGACGTGATCACAGGTATTTTATCGATCTCTAGTATTCCCGTTTACATCCTAATTGATTCTGGTGCTACACATTCGTTCATATCTAGTGCATGTTTAGCTAAGATTAATGCTTCATGTTAGAAGTATGATAGTGTACTAGAAGTTAGTATGCCATCAGGGGGAACTATTATTTCAGACAGGATGGCTAAGGGGGTACAGATAAATTTTGATGGATTGACTCTAGGGGCCGACTTTTATGTTATAGAGATGAAGGATTTTGATATTATTTTAGGTATGGATTGGTTAGGTAAAAATCGAGCCACGATTGTATGTTTTGAGAAAGAGGTAATTTTTCGAAGACCAGGAAAAGAGGAGTTCAAATTTTATGGGTCGAAGATTAAGGCACTTCCTCGCTTCATCTCTGCCTTAAAGGCTGAGAGCATGTTGAGGAAGCCTGATTGTCAGGGATATCTTGTCGGTATTACTAGCACATCATCTCAAGAGAAAGTATTAGATGATGTGCCAATAGTACGAGAGTATGCTGACGTGTTTCCCGATGATCTGCCGGGTACTCCACCCGATAGACAAGTGGAATTCATGATAGACCTAGTACCTGGAGCTACTCCTATATCTAAAGCCCCATACCGAATGGCACCAAAGGAATTACAAGAGTTGAAGACATAGTTGGAAGAACTTCTAGACAAAGGGTTCATTAGACCAAGTGTATCTCCATGCGGAGCTCCGGTACTCTTTGTAAAGAAGAAAGATGGTACTATGAGGATGTGCATCGACTACCGTGAACTAAATAAATTAACGATCAAGAATAAGTATCCTCTTCCTATGATTGAGGATCTATTTGATCAATTGAAGGGCATATCTGAGTTTTCGAAAATTGATTTAAGGTCGGGTTACCATCAACTGAAGATTAAGTTGGATGATATGCCAAAGACAGTATTTAGGACTCGATATGGGCATTATGAATTTATGGTGATGCCTTTTGGCTTGACGAATGCTCCTGCAGTGTTTATGGACTTGATGAATAGGGTATTTCATCAGTATTTGGACGTGTTTGTCATTGTATTTATTGATGACATACTGGTATACTCGAGAGATTCTCATCAACACGAAGAACATCTAAGGATAGTGTTGGGAACATTGCGTAAGGAGAAGCTATATGCCAAATTTCAAAAATGTGAATTTTGGTTAGACCGAGTGGGATTTCTAGGCCATACTTTTTCAGCACAAGGAATTGAGGTGGATCAATCAAAAGTTGAAGCTGTAACCAATTGGCGGAAACCTACAAACGTTGGAGAAGTGAGGAGTTTTCTAGGTTTAGCTGGCTATTATCAACGATTTATTGAAGTATTTTCCAAGATAGCAAGTCCTATGACTCAGTTGACTCGGAAGGGTACTAAGTTCTTATGGACAAAGAAGTGCGAGCAAAGTTTTCCAAGAGTTAAAGGACAGGCTCGTATCTGCACCGGTGTTGACTATCCCCGACGGTTCAGAAGGTTTTGTTATTTACAGTGAAGCATCTAAACTTGGTATAGGATGTGTTTTGATGCAACATGGGAAAGTGATAGCTTATGCTTCAAGGCAATTGAAGCAGTATGAACAGAATTACCCTACACATGATCTCAAACTAGCAGAAGTAGTGCATGCCTTGAAGATTTGGCGCCACTAACTATACAGGAGCAAGTGTGAGATCTACACCAATCACAAGAGTCTCAAATACTTCTTACCCAGAAGGAGTTAAATATGAGACAACGACGATGGTTAGAATTGGTGAAGGATTATGATTGTACTATCTCGTACCACCCGGGTAAGGCTAATGTAGTCGCAGATGCGTTGAGTAGAAAGAACATGGGACAGTTGTCAGTGTTGTGTACAAGACAAGATCAATTAATCAAAGAATTCGAGAACATGAGAATTGAGGTATTAACTTCTCCAGTAAGGACATCGGCAATATTAGCAAGTTTTACTGTGAAACCAAACCTCAGGGACAGAATAGTAGCTATTCAAAAAGATGATCCCTTTTTGGAAAAGATCAGGGTTGAGGTAGGAACTGAGAAGAGAAAAGGATTTGAAATAGCCGAGGATAAAGCCCTGATGTTTAAGGGCCGACTATGTGTGCCGAAGGATGAAGTATTGAGGAATAAGACTATGACTGAGGCTCATGCCGCTCCTTATGCAGCGCACCCAGGCGGAACTAAAATGTATAAAGATTTGTGTGACACATTTTGGTGGAGAAATATGAAGGGCACGATAGCTCTATTTGTGTCCAAATGCATGGTTTGTCAGCAGGTAAAGGCTGAGCATCAGAAACTGTCAGGGTTATTGAATCCCATGGATATACCTGAATGGAAATGGGAGAAGATTGCAATGGATTTCGTCGTCGGTTTTCCTAGGTCAGTGAGAGGTCATGATGCAACCTGGGTGATTGTAGATCGGCTGATAAAATCTGCTCATTTCTTGCCAGTTCGGACTACCTATAGTTTAGAACAACTCGCACAGATTTATGTTAGAGAAATTATGCGGCGTCATGGTATTCCAGTTTCTATAGTATCAGATAGAGACCCGAGGTTTACTTCTAAGTTTTGGATAAGCCTTCAAAAGGCTATGGGTACCAAGTTAACATTTAGTACTGCTTATCATCCTCAGACTGACGGACAATCTGAAAGAACTATCCAGATCTTTGAGGATATGTTAAGAGCTTGTGTCCTAGATCTAGGTGGTAAGTGGGAAGATCATTTGCCATTGGTTGAATTTGCGTACAATAATAGTTTTCAAGCCACTATTGGTATGGCACCGTATGAGGCTTTGTATGGTCGACGATGTCGTTCGCCATTATATTGGGATGAATTTGGTGAAAGGAGAAACTTGGGTCCAGAATTGGTTGAGAAGACTGTAGATGCTATATATAAAATTAGATCAAGAATTAAGACTGCCCAAGATCGTCAGAAGAGCTATGCCGACAAAAGGAGAAAAGAATTGAGTTTTGAAGTTGGAGATAAAGTATTTCTCAAAGTGGCACCGATGAAGGGAATACTAAGATTTATCGGTCCATTTGAGATTATTGAAAAAATTGGAAATGTGGCATATCGTTTAGCGTTGCCACCCGAACTTTCAGCAGTGCACAATGTATTTCACATTTCTATGTTGAGAAAATACATCACGGATCCTATTCATGTGGTGAATGTCCGATCACTTGATGTCCAAAGTGATATGACGTACGAAGAAGCTCCTGCAGTGATTCTAGAGAGAAAGGAGCACATTCTGAGAAATCGAAAGGTTCCATTAGTCAAAGTCCAATGGGATAAACATGGTAAGGATGAGGCTACTTGGGAAAGGGAGGAAGACATCTTAGCCAAGTAACCCGACCTCCTTAAATAAGTAAGTTAAATTTCGAGGACGAAATTATTTTAAGTGGGGAGAGTTGTAGCGACCAAGAAAAAAAATGTTATGTTGTTTTCAAATAAAATTTTCTTGTATAACTCGAAAATAATTTGAATTATATTATGATGTCGCTACGACCATTCCTAAGAGTTAGAATTTTTGGTCACAATAGTAAAGTTGTGTGCGCTTGTCTTAAAATTTTGTAAGTCGTCGAAATCTCTTTTAAATGACAAATTTCTTTAATTTATTCAATTACATTATTTTGACGACACACTTTTTACATTAATATTTTTTTTCCTATGTTTGGTTCCAATTTTCAGCGTATAAAAAAAAAGAGAAGAGAAACCGTTTCATTTGCACAAGAGTAACCTACACAATCACTTCCACCACTTAAAAAACTTAATTAATTCACCACTTATACCCATCATTAATCCCATTAAACCTTTAATTTACATGGAATACGTTTGGAAATTAAAGAGATAACCGAAAAGTCTTTTTGTTTCATTGGAGTTACATGTATGTATTTTATATATGTTAAGAGTTTTCTTTTTAAAACAAAACATAACTTCATTTCTTACAATTCCATACACATACACTGCACTTACAAAGTGATTTCATTTTCCAAACTATTATACTTATACATAAAGTTGTTTTGCCCTCTTTCTCATAGTCATAAAGCACTTTTGAATCTGGAAAATATTTGAAGGATAAGCTAAGGAGCACGTTGCGTTTTTTTTCTTTACAAATTTTGTAACACCCCGAAATTTTAGAATTTAAAATTATTTATTCCATCTACTATATTTCGTACTTTGAAAGTTGGAGGACTAAAGTGACGTATATTAAATTCAATTGGGCCAAATATTTAGATATTGATAAAGTGATGATAAATATATCAATATTGGAGTCGTTAGATAGCTCATAATTAGTTATGTATATTGTGTTCGAGAAAAAGTAATTCGGATAATCAATGCCCAAATTATCGAGGTCAAAAGACATTATTGTTAAATTGCTAATCAATTAAGTTAATGAGTTAACATAGAGTGACACGTGTAGCTTTGATGGAGCATTATTTAGTCTTTTCTTTTATCAAATTATTGATTGAAGAGAAAAAGGAAATGGGTCAAACACGTGGGTAAGAAATGGAAAGTTGCCAATAATTCTAAATCTATTTTTTTAAACACTATTTTAATGCCTTAAGTCTTAGGAGATTTAATTGAGGGCATGCCACGTGCACTTGCATGGAAGAGGAAAATAATATGTTATTGGCCATGATGAATCCATTTTGATGTGATTGCATTGGAAATGAAAAAGGTGTAAATGGTATACTACTTTACAATTTGGAAGTACACGTAATTTGTAACAGTGCCTTGTCAGTCATTGCCTTAAAGTTGGTAAATTGCTGTGTTTGAGTGGAAATAATGTTATAGAAAATCACGTGATTTGAGACCCTCTATGAGAAAACACGGTATTCCATATATATGTCCCTTTCACCCTTATAAATAGCATGTAAAAGAAATGATTTTCGACACAAAAGTGTAAAAGAGAAGAGATACGTTTTACCAGCAGAAAATTGAAGTCTTAGAACGTGAAGTTTCAGCAACTTTTTCAAGAAACCTCATTTTTCATCAATCAAGGTAGGATACATATGTGCAAGTGATTTTATGTCCATACAATATTTTAATTATTTTTACATGATTTATCTCATGGAATGCTAATTGACCTACGGGTCTTGATGAAATGAAATGTGGGATCTCCTTCGGGTTTTCTCAAATGAAATGAAATGTGGGATTTCCTTCGGGGTTTTCTCAAAATGTTAGAGTTTTCGATTGATCTCCGATTGCTCTTGATGAAATGATGGTACGAAATGTTATAAGTTTATGTTTAAAGAATTTACGTATTGTTTTGGATGCACGTATCCTACTGAGTCAAATTACTCATTCCTTCAAAATTCAATGTTTTCAGGTAGATCGGTCTACGTGGATGGTGGCTGAGCGGTGTGCGGGTTTCCAAGTAATAAACTTTCAAGAAAGACATTTGACAATAAAATATGTAACGGCATTTTGTGCTTTCTTTATTTCCATTAAATGTTTAGATTTTATTGACATTTTGTTTAAATTGATGTTTGAATGCTTTAAATAAATTAAGAATTTCAAAGTTTTACTTAAATGATTCCGCATTAAGAAACGATATCGATAACACTCCAAAGTTTTAGCCGATGAAAATTTGGGGCGTTACAGTATGGTATCAGAGCAAAGAGTTTTAAAATCAATTCTGTAGACTTTGAAAAAAAAAAAAAAAAAAAGGAAGTCACTGTTCATCCGTGAACAGTGACATAGAATATTGAAAATTGTTTTTAAATTTTTTTTAATGTCACTGTTCACGGATGAACAGTGACGTGAAATAAAAGAATTTTTTTTTTTTGTATATAATAGATTGATTCTAAGTTGAAAATTTATTTAATGTGTCATGGTAGAATATATGAGATGAAATATTAGTTGCATAAACGTACATTTTGAGTAAGAAATATGTGTACAGTGAAGTCTGAATGTAGATAAAACCGATGGCTTATATTTATTTGACTAACGAATTCAAAAATGATATGAAATAATTTTCAGTGGGTGTATTACTGTGTTGTGCAATTTCCACTGACTAAGTAAATAAATAATAAGATTGTCTAGTATGAAAAACCTTATACCTACAGGAAACTTAAATTTACTTATTAGTTATTACTTTATGTCCATGCAATTGTGATATGTTTCATCCAAAAAAAAAAAAAAAAAAATGAAGAGGTTTTAAATGATAACTAACAGAGATGTTCATTTGTTGAGTGTTGTTATTAATAATTGTTGTATAATAGTTTAAATTGATTTCAAAGAGATATTAGTACCGAACTTTTATGTTTGAATGTTATTTGTAATAATTGCTAATTGTCTAGCCTGACCTTGCTTAATGTTGTTGTTTTAAGTCCACATATGATCGATATATATGTGCCCTTAAAAAAAAAAAAAAATTGAGATTTAATGACGTTTTCCAGAAAATTTATTTCAAAAGACAAATTAAATTTATTTTTTTTACCCATTGTTTGAGTTTTCTTGATTTGCATATTCGCAAGATTGAAAGGTTCTGTCAAAAAGACCTAAACTGTTTAAGAAGAGTTTGGGATTTAAGCGGTCCATTGTGACCCCCCTCCTCATTTGGAAACCTTTCAGTTGCGCGTTATTCAAATCGATGCAGCGAAAAAAAAAAATGTAGTTGTTAAATCCCAAAATATATGTTTTTACTATTGACATTATTTATATGCTACCATTATCCATGCATATGAATCTAAGTACAGAGTTTCAGCATTTTCTACTTGTATATGTAAACTCATTAGCAAGAAATGAAAATTTTGATAGACATTTTTCGGAAAACAAGGATTTTAATAAAGTTCTTGGCACCTAGCATTCACCAATCACCTACCATCTGACGGACCGAAGGTATGTAAAATGCTTATTTATATTTTGAGCATATACATTCTCACATTTAATTCAAGAAATGTTTGAAATGAAATGAAATGTTATATTCTAGCATAAATTATGAGCATGATGATAAATATATTGCTTCCATTTATGAATTTGTCCTCGCACACTTTTAGTCAACCTTGATAGAAATGTAACATTTCACTTTATCATGAATTATACGAGGACGAAACGTTATCGCTAATAAGATATTAAGCATAATTGGACTTTGCTTGTATGTGACAGACATGGTTAGAATTGTAGAGACCGCTAGGAAGACAACGGCTAGTAGGGTTGTTCTAAACCATAGGGCAACGGTTATCCAAGCCTACGAGAACTACGAGAGAAACCCAACTCACACACTTATTGAACATGTGGAGGAAGTCTTCGCTAGGTGGGCTGCGACAAGGGGCGTAGGACATGAGGTTGCACCCCTTCAAGCTGTTAATAATCTTATCCACACACTGCCACCTCAGTGGGGAGACATGGGCATTGTGGTTAGGGATGAAATACTAGAGGGTAATCCTCAGGAGCACCCAGGGATGATTGGATTCGAGCTGTACTATGAAACCTTCCTAGATAGGTGGATTTCCACTCTCGAACCTGAACTTGAACCAGATGAGGACCTAGAGGAAGACCCGGAAGAGGAGCCGTATTATGAATCTGATTCAGAGTCAGGGGACGAGCCGGAGTATGCACTAGGACCAGAGCCAGAGCATGAGCCAGGGTTCGAGCTAGGCCCTGAACTAGAAGTCGACCACGAATCTGAGCCTGAGTCATGTATATCGTCGGATGATGAAGCTCCTCCGTCTAAGCTACGTAGGATTCAAAATTTTTTGGACTAGTGAAGATGAAGGCTAGCAACCTAGAGATGGTTTAGTTAAAATAAATGTTTTCGTTTTTCAAAAAAATAAAAAAAATTTTGCATTTAGTACTTGGAATAATCCATAGGTTTACTTCATCCACAATTTAATCGTTCCTCATGTATTCTTGGATTTAAAATTTTATGAAACTAAGTTCCCATTCAAATATATTGAGATGTTGACTATTTCTAAGATGCAATTTATTGGTGGATTTAAAGGAAATGGCACGTCAATCAACACAAGCAGATATGTTTAAGGATTTGTTGAGAGCTGTGCAAGACCTTGGTAGGCAACAAACACAAGCGCCTCCCCAGAATGCCACGAGCTCAGTCGTGGAACAGTTTCGTCGTTACAAGCCCCCTACCTTTAACGGGGTGGCTGACCCTTTGGCAGCCGAGGAATGGATAAGGGGTTTAGAACGTATCTTCAAGTACCTCTCCTACACTGATACCCAAAAAGTTTCATGTGCGGAGTTCATGCTAATCGATGCAGCGGGACACTGGTGGGAGTCCGTCTCACGCACTAGGACTGAGGCACAACAACGCGACCTCACTTGGGCAAGTTTCAAAGGGGAGGTTATGGGAAAATATTTCCCACAAGCCTTGAGAGATCGTAAGGAGACAGAATTTCTACAACTTAAGCAAGGAGGGATGTCATTGGTTGATTATGAAAGGAAGTTTGAACAACTTTCTAGGTATGCGACGCACCTGGTGGATACAGAGCAGAAGAAAGCTAGAAGGTTCGAACTCGGACTACGCCCTGAGATTGGAGGAATCATAGCATCGCATGAATTCACCACGTACAGTCAGATTCTACAGCGAGCTCAGGCAATATCAAATCGACTGGAAATTGATCAGGCGGTCCAGGAAAGTACTGAATTCTCAGGAAAAAGGAAATGGAATGGATTGAACGAAGGTAAAGGGAATGAACAAAACAAGAGGGCTAGTTTTGAAAAGTGGTCAGGGCCAAACAAGCCTAATAATGTTCTTACTCCATGTCATAAGTGCAATAAGGTCCATAGGGGCGAGTGTTGGTATGGAATGGGTCAAGCAAGCCGAATAGTGTTCTCACTCCATGTCCTAAGTGCGATAGGGCTCATAGAGGTGAGTGTTGGTATGGAAAGAATGTGTGCTATCGATGTGGAAAGCACGGTCATATTGCTACCAATTGCCATGAACCCCCACCCAAACGGGATAATGAACCGAGCAAAAAGGGGACAGCCAGGGTGTTTGCTTTAACCCAACATGAGGCAATTGAGGATTAAGACATGATGGTAAGTATTCTATCAGTATCTAAAATACTTGCTTATGTTCTTATATACTCCGACACCGCTCATTCATTACTTATATTATCACTAAATATCGTACTATCTATGAAGAAGCCGTTAGTGTTCTAGAAGTTACTACCCCATTTGACGATATAATATTTTTAGAAGTTTAGAGAAGTGGAGATCAATGTCATGTACCCAGGACCTTTCGCCTAGATAGGAAATTTCGAGGACGAAATTATTTTAAGGTGGTGAGATTGTAACACCCCGAAATTTTAGAATTTAAAATTATTTATTCCATCTACTATATTTCGTACTTTGAAAGTTGGAGGACTAAAGTGACGTATATTAAATTCAATTGGGCCAAATATTTAGATATTGATAAAGTGATGATAAATATATCAATATTGGAGTCGTTAGATAGCTCATAATTAGTTATGTATATTGTGTTCGAGAAAAAGTAATTCGGATAATCAATGCCCAAGTTATCGAGGTCAAAAGACATTATTGTTAAATTGCTAATCAATTAAGTTATTGAGTTAACATAGAGTGACACGTGTAGCCTTGATGGAGCATTATTTAGTCTTTTCTTTTATCAAATTATTGATTGAAGAGAAAAAGGAAATGGGTCAAACACGTGGGTAAGAAATGGAAAGTTGCCAATAATTCTAAATCTATTTTTTAAAACACTATTTTAATGCCTTAAGTCTTAGGAGATTTAATTGAGGGCATGCCACGTGCACTTGCATGGAAGAGGAAAATAATATGTTATTGGCCATGATGAATCCATTTTGATGTGATTGCATTGGAAATGAAAAAGGTGTAAATGGTATACTACTTTACAATTTGGAAGTACACGTAATTTGTAACAGTGCCTTGTCAGTCATTGCCTTAAAGTTGGTAAATTGCTGTGTTTGAGTGGAAATAATGTTATAGAAAATCACGTGATTTGAGACCCTCTATGAGAAAACACGGTATTCCATATATATGTCCCTTTCACCCTTATAAATAGCATGTAAAAGAAATGATTTTCGACACAAAAGTGTAAAAGAGAAGAGATACGTTTTACCAGCAGAAAATTGAAGTCTTAGAACGTGAAGTTTCAGGAACTTTTTCAAGAAACCTCATTTTTCATCAATCAAGGTAGGATACATATGTGCAAGTGATTTTATGTCCTTACAATATTTTAATTATTTTTACATGATTTATCTCATGGAATGCTAATTGACCTACGGGTCTTGATGAAATGAAATGTGGGATCTCCTTCGGGTTTTCTCAAATGAAATGAAATGTGGGATTTCCTTCGGGGTTTTCTCAAAATGTTAGAGCTTTCGATTGATCTCCGATTGCTCTTGATGAAATGATGGTATGAAATGTTATAAGTTTATGTTTCAAGAATTTACGTATTGTTTTGGACGCACGTATCCTACTGAGTCAAATTACTCATTCCTTCAAAATTCAATGTTTTCAGGTAGATCGGTCTACGTGGATGGTGGCTGAGCGGTTTGCGGGTTGCCAAGTAATAAACTTTCAAGAAAGACATTTGACAATAAAATATGTAACGACATTTTGTGCTTTCTTTATTTCCATTAAATGTTTAGATTTTATTGACATTTTGTTTAATTGATGTTTGAATGCTTTAAATAAATTAAGAATTTCAAAGTTTTACTTAAATGATTCCGCATTAAGAAACGATATCGATAACACTCCAAAGTTTTAGCCGATGAAAATTTGGGGCGTTACAAATTTGGTCATCAAAGGCTATTCAAACTCCAAGCATTCAAGGTAGGTGTGTTTTACGACACTTTTGTAAAGTAGAATAAAACGATTTGTTTTCGGTTTGCATTAACGTGTTATTGTGTTACTGATGATGGAAGCACCCTTTGGGTGGTTCAAATAAGAGATAAAGAGATTATGAAACGAGTTATCAAACTCGAGAACAAGTTATCAAAACTCGAGAATAAGCGGACTGACTGATCACCGGTTTGCTAGAGAATGACGGTGACACAAATAACCAAAGTTTGCATTTCTGAAAATACATTTATTTTTACCAATTACTTAAGTGTCTTCCTACTGAGTATTATTTATGATACTCACCCCTATTAAAATTTCACAAGTTAAATCGAGGCATGGCAGGGTTTGGCATGGTGGCGAGTGCTCAGCAAATTTGAAATTGCTTTCAACTTTCTAGTAAAAATTTCCGGTTGTGTAAACCTTTTTATAAATGTTTAGATGACACTCTTAACAATGTTCTTAATGTTTATCTCGTTCAGTTTCATGTACTTTCCATGTCAACGATAATTTACAAATGTTGAATTGACAATGCATGAAGTTTATCTACTGCTGTTTTGAATTTCAGATTCTGCCATTAAATTTGAAAATAGTATAACTTGGGCTATACTGCATGTTTTAGAGCGAAATCAGTGGCTTTTGAAAGGCCTATGAGTCTTCTAATAGTGGTATTTCGAATTACCTTAAAATAGTATCTAGAGAAAAAGTGATGGCCGTTTTAGTAAATTACATTGGGACTGTTTCGGATTTTCTGTCCAGCGTAGTCGTGCAGTATTTTCATGCTTCAAACATTTTCGTCCAGACCCCAAATTTTTATATGTTGTACATGTATGAATTTTATAGTCTTCATTAAAATTTCACAAATTTTTGACAACATTTGCTAGGTCAAACATATTTTCCTTTCTGCTGCTGCGCAACCGGTATTTCGCTGAATTTCCTCCAAATGTTCTCCAAAATAAAATTTCACCGAATTGTCCAAATCTATATGAACAAAAGTTTTCCATTACATCTTCCTATATGTTTCGGATTTCAAAACTTTTATCATTTAAAACTTATTTTGGTTAACATTTAAGGGTTCAAACAAAGAAGAATAATTTTTTCTTTTAACGCTTCGAGTTCCGAGAATTTGGGGCGTTACACTAGGGTTTTAATTTCATCTAACTATTAATTATGTTTCTCAATTTTCTAATTATCTCCAATTGACCTCCCCAAGTTTATAAGCAAAAACTTTAATGTAATTCTACTCCTCTCGAGTAAAAATTATTCCTACAATTTAATTTCAATATCTCTATTTCGAATAAAAAATCTAAGAATTATCAAGTTCTATAGTTCTTATATGAAACTGCTTTAAAAGAATTATACTTTCTCTTATAACCTATAATATCCTAGGTGGTGTTGTTCTATGATCAATTCGAAATCCCCCCTCTTGAGTGCCGAATCTCAAACATCAAATCATTCAATCAATTGGCAGTTAATTGAAAGCATTAAGAATTAATAACTCAACAAAAATTAATGGAAAACCTGAAAAAAAAAATAATCTATGAAAGATCAAAACATAATCTCTAGTTTAGATTAAATTAAACCCTAGATGAGAGATTTAGTTCATGATTGAAGAATAAGAAAATCTGTAATTCATAATCAAGAACATAAAGAAGAAAAGAGAGAAAAAAACTGTTTTGGAGCTTTGGTCAATCTTCTCCTTGATCTTTCTCTCACTCTCTTGCTTGATCTCTTGCGTTTGCCTCGTCAAAGTATCCTTTAGGAGCTCCCTCAAAGGTTGTATTTATGCTTTCTTGAAGTCCTAGACAAGTTGGATTTGAATTGGGCTTTTAAAATACCAAAATAAACCATAGATTTCACGGTGCAGCACCTAGGCACTACAATGTGGTGCCTGGGCGCCACGACTATTTTGGTTGGTGCCTAGGTATTCTAGGTATGATGCTTGGGCGTTAGCAACCTGCAACTTTTTCAGCATCTTGGTGCCTGGGCACCCGGATGTGGCACCTAGGTGCCCTGTTTCTGTTAAGACTTCTTTGCCTATTCAAGTGGCGTCTGGACGCCCCAACTACAATGTTTTCTTATTTTTCTTCAACTTTGCCACTTTCTTTACATGAATTACATGGTTTCAATTCCTCTTTACCTTGGTTCATATCAACACCACTCCTTGGTTATTTCAAACTCCTTTTCCATCAAGTCATATATCCTGTAACACAACACGAAAACACAAATCAAAACGTTATAAAACTCTTAAGAATGAACTTACCAAGTTTAAATGGTGTTAAATGCATGAGTTAAACACACTCATCAAACACCCCAAACTAAATACTTTGTTAGTCCTCAAGAAAACATAAAACAAGAGGAAAATAAAAGGAAAAAAAAAAAAAGGAAACACACAACAAAAATAATACATATCGACTTGAATGCAACAAGTTCTTAGATAGCTTGCCATTTTGACTCGAGATTGAAAACATTGCATCAAATCTATGAAATTCTTCAAAACTACAATGCAATAGCGAAATTCTCACTTATCCAATGCAAAATGGGTATGTGTGTGAAGAAACAAGTGCAACGTTGTACATTTACAAGTTTATTCAATTCTCGACCATCAATGGTCAAATATATCATTTCTCTTCTTGTTAGATTCAAACACTCCCAAACTTGTTTTCTTTTATTCTCTTCGCATGGTGCATTCCAAGGTTGATTTTCAATTTACTATTCTCTTTCACCGCTCAAATTTGGTTGAGTCTAACCGCCAATGTCAACAATCGATGCATGTATTATTCTTCTAAGAATTGAGTGCTTCGACATTCAAGCTTATACTAAGAAATCAAACCCACTAGTTATCTAATCCCACACAATTCGATTTTACTTGCATAATTACTTGTTCTTTTTTCAATTATAACTCAAGATCAACCTCATCCCTTTATTCTTTCTTCTTGACCCCCCTCTATCGAGCTTTTAGTTGATAACTCCCAGATTTAAAGGTCAAAGGGTATTGAGTTTCAAGAAATCCCAAGAGACTTACTAACTCGAGTCTAAGGGCTATGGAGTGAGGCATATGATTAACAAGTGCAATACCCATTTTCTCTTTTATCAAGGTAAAAATAAATGGGGCTTAGATTTCTAGCATACGGTTATTACCTAGCTTATACTTGATAGTTAAAGACACTACATACAAGTATGTTTTTAAACATTCATAGAATCAACACAATTCTAGATCATATCTTTCACCGGCTCGACTACCTTCAAATTATACTATACGTGGTTTATGGATGTAATACATTATAGCTTTAAGGGATTGAACATCTATATCTACAATTTCAACCTATATGAATCAACTTAATCCAGTACTACACTAACTCAATTCGCGTGCATATATAGTGTCACATTCTACATGGATAAGCAAAAAATTCAACCAAGTCACCAACTTATTCACAATCCACAAACTAGTACGTATCTTCAAATATATGCATCATGGTCAGCAAGCCTATCTAACATACACAAGAATGCAACATTTTTTTAGACATACAACGAAATAAAAAAGAAAATCACACAAAAATACACAAGAAAAGAAAAATGCAATAGTTAGGCAACAAAGCAATTGAACTATTGATGTTTCACTCCTAAAGTTAAGTTAAACAATGTCCACAATGTGAAATTAAAAATAAAGTAGGAGGAGGACTTTACCGAGTGAAGACGTCAATTGTCTTCATCGCTATTAGCATCGTGGATATAATGGATGTTGATTCTAGTTTCACCCCAAACTTGAGCATCGACCTAAGAGAGAAGAGATAAATCATTAAGAAACTATAAATAAAAATATGAACATAAACTATTATCTAAATAATTGAAAAGGAGGGATAGAACTTGGGTTGCCTCCCAAGAATTGCTTCTTTAACTATTAGAATACGTTAGGTTGGGTCTACAAGAGACATTTCTTCCATATTCAATTCGTTCTCTCCATAGCATGTCTTACGTCGCGGGCCATTGTTTTCGAATATAAATTCATTCTTGCCCTTAAAATTCACAACACTAAAGGGGACTATGTTATGAATGGTTAATGGTCCTGGCAATTACGATTTAAGCTTATCAGAGAGCAACTTCCAAAGGGACTTATGGAAAAATACTCATTGTCTCGGAATAGGATTTCTTTCCCATATCATCTTTTTCACAATACAATTAATATCGAAGATCTCTTTAGATTTAATAGAGTCGAAAGGCTTCAAAAGATCTTCTTTCCAATTCTCATTACCTTCGAGTGGCAATGCTTCATGAGCTAAGATAGAATCAACTACTTCACCGATTTTCCTATAACTTCCAGAAGTAGCTATATAAATTCTTGAACTAATGGTTGCAATATACTGCTCTAGAAGGTCATCGAACAATGCTTTTATATTTTTCTCCCACAACTGCATCAATTGATTTGACCTTATGACAACTGGCCTCCTTAGGCATCAATCAGAGCTCTACCAATTGCTGAAAATGGACAATGGTCTTCCTCCATATGTAACACCATGGAGTCAGCCAAAAAATGAAATTTTCAACTTTAACAAACACGTCTTCAATGATTCCCCGTGGGTACGTGAGAGATCTATCGGCAAGTTGCATGGTTGTCGATTTTACTTCTCCAGTGCTTTACTTCTTGAATAAAGTGAGAGGCATTAAGTTGATGCTCCCCTTCGCTTTGTCAATGGTAGAACTGCTAATTGTACACTGAATTGTAAAGCCATCTGGATCCTTCAATTTATGAGAAAATCTCTTCTAAAGAATAGCACTACATTCTTCTGTAAGTTTCAGTATCTCATGCTCCTCTAACTTCTTCTTCTTCTTTGACATCACATCTTTTAAGAATTTGGTATAATTTGGCATTTGTACCAATGCGTCTAAAAAGGGATGTTTATATGAATTTTCTTGAAAATTACCAGGAATTTTGCAAAATGTGCATAAAACTTTTTTTTTAGAAATCTCTGTGGATATAACGGTGGTGGTTTCAAGATTGGTGGATTGTTAAGGATTGAAATTGAATTAAGTTTAGGAGCTTTCTTTGTTTTCTCTACCCGAATTTCATGTTTTGTAACATGCTTTTCTACCTTTTCATTGGAATCAATTGTAGAAACCAAAGCCTCTTTAAGCTTACTCTATGCAATCTCCTTACTACTTCTCATTGTGATGGCATTGCAATGTCCCTTGGGTTTAACTCCTTTTCAGTAAGAAATTTTTCCTTCGTTTAAGAGTTTATTGAGTTTCTAGCTGACCAATCTGACCTCAAGAGATTTTACTATAGCCCCCATGTTGGTCATATGAGTCCCAATGGTATCCAATTAAGATTCATTTTTATTGAATCTCGCATTTGTCTCTAAAATAAAGGCTCCCAATATATCTTCCAGTTATTGCTTTCCCCTAGAAGCTTGATTATGGAACCCAGGAAGAGGTTACAATACTTTCTTATTGTTACCATAGGAGAGGTTCTCATAATTTCACAATCTTGGAGGGTAGTAGTTTGATGAATTATTTCCTTTTTGGTTGAAAGTTCGGCCGTTTACATATTGGACCTGCTCATTCTCAATGTTAGTCTCTTGGTTTGTATAGAAGCGGCCATAACTGAATCTACTCTTTGTTAAGTTCCCTGTGTAGTCAATGCAGCTATTTGGCTAGTAAGTGATGACATTTGAGCTCCAAGACCTGTAATGAGATCCGTCTCATGAACACCAGCAACCTTTTGCACTTGAACACTCATTTGGCTCTTGATAACTATTGGTGGTTATTTCATCCAACAAGGAGTAAACATTATCTGTAGTTTTAGACATCAAGGTACCACCTACTGCAGCATCAACTATAGTCTCAATCTGACCATTCAAATATCTCAATCTGATGTGCTGTCGTAGGCACCTAAAAATAGTCTTTAAACCTCTAAAACTAATGTAGTAATGGAAGTAAGGGTCGATTCCAAGAAGAGTGTGCAATTCAACAATATATGCTTCGTATAACGATTGGGGGGTTTTGTTTATAATGAAATCAATCTTATAATAAATAACAATATAAATTAACAAGTTATATTAAATCAATGAAACGAGTCCTGATCAAAGTCAACTTCTACCATTGGAGATTTATAACCATTTATCAATCCACAAAGAATAATCAATACACATTCACAATATTCATCGTTGGAATAAATTCTTATTTCTCCTTAATTTTAGTTAATCATAAATCAGCATTCTAATTAACCCTAATTATCAAATAATCTCAAACCAGTGCTAAAGATTCAATTTAATAACAACTTTAAATAACAGAGAAATCTATGAACTAGATAATACAAACACCAACGGTTGCATTCAATTTATTTAAACATTTTTCTTAAGATTCAATAATATCTATCGTAGAAAATTATCAAATCCTACTGTTTCACAAGTTAAATGATTCAAACAATTACGAATTTGAGATTTAACTTAGCTATAGATTGCAATATATGAAAAACTAATAGATCTCTTAGCAATTAAACATGGCAATCATAAAATTATGCATAGAAGAATATTCAATACTGAAAATATAAATTAAACAATGAAAATAGGTGGATCTCACAGTTATAACGTTTTTCAAGGTTTCGGTATCCTTCAATCAAGCACCAAGAGTTAGTTATTCATGATAGATATAAGAAAAATAGAGAGAAAATAGGTTGGAGGCGTTCTGGTACGTTCTAGGGTTTTAAAATATGTATTTATAGTTGTTTCCATAAGTGGTTGACTTAAATTCGGAAACTGAAGAGTTATCTGTGAAAAATGCTTGTGCGCATGCACCGTATATTTCCTTGCCCACGTGCTATTCATTGGTTTTAGGCCCGGTAAGTAAAATTCATGCCCGTGCGTGCGCGAGAGAATTTGCCCACGCGCAGGTTTGTCTCTTAATAATGTTCAGTATTTTGGTTATAACTTTCTTCACAGATATTTGATTGAGTGGATTAAAAATGATTTGGAAAGCTAACTCAAAGGGCTACAACTTTACTTCAGATACCATTTTCCAGTTCAATCGTTTACCATGTCAAAAATAGGTCTCAAATTGAGATTGAAAATCCAATGCATAACTTTTCGATTGGAAGTTGATATGTGATCGTACTTTGACGATATTTCACTCATTTGACTTATTTCTTCATTCAATTGACTTATAACACTCTCAAATCTTTATTGTGAGGTTCAACATGGTCTTTATGCTATATCCATCAAATTGACTTATTTAGTCCCCGAACTTTCGCTTTCTTTCATTTTGGTCTTTTTCCACTTATTTCTTTCAAATTACGCTATATCCATCAAATTGCCACATAAACCAAAATATGAGATTAATAAATACATTTTAGCATAAAATAATCATACGAGACATAAACCAAAATATGAGATTAATAAATACATTTTAGCATAAAATAATCATACGAGCACATAAAATAAGGAGGGAAAAATATGCATTTTACATTCCTATCAGCCCTTGATAACTATTGGTGGTTATTTCATCCAATAATGAGTAAACATTATCTGTAGTCTTAGACATCAAGGTACCACCCACTGCAGCATCAACTATAGTCTCTATCTGACCATTCAACCTATTGTAAAGTATCTCAATCTCTATCCAATTCTGATAACCAAGTTGAGGGCATCTTCTAAGTAAATCTAATCTCTCTCAAGCCTCATAAAAATGGTTCAATGTCAATTTGTCTGAATTGCCCAATCTTACTCTACAATTGAGCTGATTTAGAAGGGAAGAAATATTTGATAAAGAATTTTTGAGACATACATTCCCAGGTGGTAATAGAACCACCTGGCAATGATTGAAACCATTCTTTTGTTTTATCTCCGAAGAAGAAAGAAAACAAACGTAGTCCGATGGTGTCTTCAGTAACACCATTCATTTATATAGTGTCACAAATTTCCAAAAAAGTAGCAAGATGAAGATTTTGATCTTCTAATGGAGATCTCCCAAATTGATTATATAGCCCCATTCTAATTAATGTGAGCTTCAGTTCAAAGTTGTTTGCAGATATAGTTTGGGGTGCAATAGCAGAGTAGTTGTCGTTGACAATTGGATGGACAGTGTCGAATGGCTCGTTGTTGATTATTTTCATTTGTTACCATTGCTTCGAGTTCGTTTCTTCTTATATCCCTTAAAAATCGAAAAGTTCTTTCGATCTCATGATCAACGGGAAGTAGTTTGGCAAAATAAGCAAACTATTAAAGGTGAAGAAGTCTAAATTAAAATCAAAACTAATTAGTAATAATATTAGTAAAAATAAAATCAATCAAAATGTTCTTCATGTACTAGAAATGAATAGAAACCTAAGCAAGTGGAGTTTTATTGAAAAAACCAGGAATTAAATCTGTTTTTGAATCAGAAAAACTTGTACTAACCCATAATGGGTATTTTGTTGGAAATGGCTATTTTATTGATGGAATGGTCAAACTTTGTACTTTTGAGAATGATTCTAACAATAATAAAAACAAATTATTTGCCTATGTTATTGATTTATTTTATTTATGGCAGGCAGATTAGCACATATAGGAGTTAGTACTATGAAAAGAATGATTAAATGTGGATTGATACAATGTGAAATTGATAATTTAGAAAATGTGAAACTTGTATTAAATCTAAGATGATTAAAAAGCAATTTCATAGTGTAGTAAAATCAACATATTTACTTGAACTTGTTCATTCTGATATATGTGAAATGAATGGCATGCTAAAAAGAGGTCGTGATAAATTTTTTTATTACTTTTATTGATGATTGTTCAGGGTATATCTATGTGTATTTATTAAAGCATAAATATGAAGCATTAGTGTTTTTAAAACATATAAAATTGAAGTTGAAAATCAATTAGGAAGGAAACTTAAAACTTTAAGAAGTGATAGAGGTGGAGAATATTTCTGTCATTAATTCAATTTATTTTGTGAACAAAATGGTACAATACATCAATATTCTGCACCACGAACACCGGAACAAAATGGTCTAATAGAAAGAAAGAATATGACATTATTAGAAATGATAAATGTCATGTCATTGAATTCTGAATTACTATATAACTTATGGGGTGAAGCCTTATTTAGTGCTTGTCATATATTAAATAGGATTCCTTTAAAAAAGAATAAGGTTTCTCCATATGAAATATGGAAAGGTAGGAAACCAAATATCAATTATTTCAAAGTGTATGGGTGTCTTACTTTTTACAAGAATAGAGATCATAAAAGAACTAAATTAGGTCCTAGAGGTATTAAATGTGCATTTGTGGGATATTCTTTAATTAGCAAGGCCTATAGGTTACTAAACTTAGAATCAAATGTTATAATAGAATCAAGCGATGTTGAGTTCTTTGATAATGTATTGGCCACAAGAAATTCTCAAAATGAATCTTATTTAGACATTCCGACTTCTAGAGAATCACAATGAGATATATCTACAAAACATGTTGAAAGTGAACCCCGAAGAAGTAAGAAAATTAGAAAAGAAAGAGGTCTCGGATCGGATGAATTGGATTCCCAACTTATTTCATTCTACCTAGTAGAGGGAGATAGGAAGGATGTTGCAAGAACAATTCCTTCCGTTCTTCAAGTCGAAAGTGATCCTAAAACCTATAAAGAAGCAATAAACAATGAAATGAATTCTATTCTTTCAAATAACACTTGGGAAATAGTTGACTTACCAAAGGGTTCTAAGCACATTGGTTGCAAATGAGTGTTTAGAAGGAAATATAACTCTAATGGAACACTCAATACCTATAAAACTAGATTAGTAGCTAAAGGACATCGTCAAAAGGAATGAATAGATTACTTTGACACATATGCGCCAATGGCAAGAACAACTTCAATAAGGATATTGTTTGCACTAACATCTATATATGATTTACATGTTCATCAAATGAATATCAAGACAACATTTTTAAATGGAGATCTCAAAGAGAAGGTCTATATGGAACAACCAGAAGTGTTTGTTCTACCAGAAAATGAACTAAGGTATGCAAATTAATCAAATCCTTATATGGATTAAAACAAGCCCATAAAAAGTGGCACAAGAAATTTGACTTTAAAATAATGTCAAATGGTTTTAATCATAACTCGGTAGACAAATATCTTTACACTAAAGTAAATGATAGTGTGATTACATTAATATGTTTATATGATGATGATATGTTGATCATTAGCAACAATATAGATGGAATCAAAGAAACAAAGAGGTTTCTATCCTCCATGTTCAAAATAAAAGATCTTGGACAAGTGGATACTATTCTTGGTATCAAACTAAAAGGGATAGTGGAGGTTTTACATTGAGCCAATCACATTATGTTGAAAATGTGATAAATAAATTCAAACACTTGAATATTAAAGAGGCTAATACCCCGTTAGATCCAAGTATCAAACTGATAAAGAACGATGGTAGAATACGCAACGCAATGTACAAGACTTGATCTATCATTTGCCGTAAGTAAATTAAGTAGGTTTACTAGCAATCTAGGTTTCGAACATTGGAAGGCCATTGGTAGGGTTCTTGGTTATTTAAAGAAAAATAAAAACCTTGGACTACAATGTACAAGATTCCCTAAAATCTTGGAAGGATATACTGACGCAAGTTGGATATCAAGTGTAAGAGAAAATAAATCCATTTTAGGTTGGGTATTTATTCTTAGAGGAGGTGCAGTTTCTTGGAAGTCTAAGAAGAAAAATTGCATTGCTCACTCAACAATGGAGTCGAAGTTTGTAGCATTGGCCGAAACTGGAAAAGAAGCTGAGTGGCTAAGAGATATATTGTATGAAATACCTTTAGATATAAATGATATTTTTTCAATACCTATCTTGTGTGATAGTCAAGCTACTCTTGCTCAAGCTTATAATGCAGTATGTAAGGAAGTTAATAAAACATGGAATAATTTCTCTTATATTTGTTAAATCTAGTGAGAACCTAGCGGATTCGTTTACTAGACCTCTCATGAGAGAGTTAGTAAAATTAACATCAAGAATTATGGAGTTGAAACTCCTTAATTAAATCCATCAATGATAGCAACCCTACCAAAAAAATACTAAACAAGTATATTTAGGTTCAAGAGGTAATAACAAGTCATTTGATAAGTGGATGGATCTCAACACTATTAAATTTATTAAACCCTATCTTCAGTAAATAGTGTTGGTTGTTACTGTTGGAGGGATGATGTAACGCCCCAAAATTTCATGCATCTTGAGGTGTTACCAAAATAATTTTCATGTATTTAAATGCGGAACTGTAAAATTCATTTCTTTCTAATAAACCAAACATTCATAATTTTAAATACGAATCATAAAATCGTGTCTTCGAAAAACAACTTAAACATTAATAAATTTGCTAAATAATGTTATTGGACAAATCAAACTAATAATGAACTTTAAAAGGAAAGAAGCAAATCTTAATATTATTCTCGTAGGTGGAAATCCATTGGCAGTCTGCTGCACCATCCCGCCACAGATCCAATCGACCCGAACTAGCCTGTAAAAATTGTAAGAGTGAGTATTTTGAAAACACTCAGTAAGATACGTGCAGTTTCCATATGCAGTTACATAACAATAACATAGACAATTCATACCATTCTTCACATTTCTCATTTATGGAGTATATCGGTGGCCAATCGAGATACCCATCTCTTCACATTTCTCATTTCGTTAGGTCGACCCGAAGGTCCATTGGCAATACATGCATAAATTATTGAACATAAAAACATAAGGAAACAAAACAACTTGCACAAAAGTATCTTACCTCGATTAATGAAACGAGCTTTTGATATAAAAATATACTTAGAATTTACAGCTGTCCTCTATATGAAAACTGCTGTGTAAAATTCTGTGTGATGAATTGTGAGATATGGGCACACTATTTATAGGGGAAAAGTACAGTAGTTGAGTCATAATATAACTCTGATAAAATCATGTTTCTTCTAATTTGATAATAACGAATTTTGAATAAATCAATTATAGTAGATCACGTGTAATAGAATTTATATAATATAATATTATTTGCCAAAAGTATATTCATACACTTGTGACAGGTGACCAGTTGGAAGAAGAAGACTTGGATATGACTAAAATATTTTCTTCAATTTAAGATAAACATGGCTAAAAATTTTATCTTGCAAATATATGGAAATACACGTGCATGCACAGCAACCATAAAAAGTGATGTTTCATATTATTTCCTTTTTCTAAATATCTTTTTACAAAATAAAATAATACATTAATCATACTTTCTTGAACTGAAATAATTTGGGCTTTACTTATTCAAAATAACTTTTTCTCGAGCCCAATTTATGTGATTAATTACGAGCTACAAAATGAGCCCAATAATGATATACTTTTGACCACTCTATAAAAATTGAATATTTGACCCATTTAAAACATATGAATTTAAAAGATACTTTATTTTAGTCCCTCAACTTTCAAAAATCATAAAATAAAATTTATAAAACAAATAATTTTATTCTAAATTTTTCGGGGTGCTACAGATGAGTTATAATTAAAACTCTTAATGAAGTTCAGTACGGAGTTTATGTATTTCTAAACGTAACAAAGATATTGGAAGAACTCCACCTATGTGAACTTTGAGGTTATGTCGCCTCTTTAGAGAGTTGGAGTTTTCTCTCTTTAAAAGTTCAAAGAAATAGGATAAGTGCAAGACCATATTAGCACTAAGAGAGTTAGATGAACTTGTGGAAATTTAACACTTGTTTGTGATTTCATCGGTATTGTCACAAAGAATAACTAGTTCAAAATGTTTTAGCTACCTGGAATTTCGATATTACTTTATGAGATTTACACTATGATTAGATTCAAATCGAAATATATTTAATTCTTATGCACGAATGTTGATATTTGATTATGTGACTAAAGTTGATTTTGTACAAGTGGAGGATTGTTGGAATCTTATTGTTCAAAATCGTGGTTGGATGAATTAAAAGGATCGTAGATGGATGGATGAATTGAAAAAAAAGAAGAAAAAATATATTTGGCACCATAAAAATGGCACCTTCAGGGAAATCAGAGGCAACAATTGCTATAACTACGTGATCGCATAGTTATACATAGTAGAAAAATTTGATTGCTGGGCTGGGTTTTTTTCGAATTCTTTGGTGATTGATAAGTGAAGCATTGCACCTTTTGATTTGAGTTTGGAACCACTTCGTATGGAATGGTTAAAATCTATAAATATTTGTTGTGCACATCAAATTAAACATTGATTATTCATCTATAGTTTTGAGAGAAATTTTGTCAATTTCTCGTGGGTTCGACACTCTATTCACTACTTTATTACTTGTTTACGATCCCGTTCACTTGCGGGAAATCAAACGATCAAATTTTTGGCTCCGTTGTCGGGGAACTATTGTTTTTGATAAGTTTAATTAATTTAAAATTTAATTTGAATTTTACTATTTTTTAGTTTATTTTCTTATATTAGAAAAATATTACTGTGTATCCTGCTACCTTTTTCAAGATCTTGTATGTGAAATTCGAAAATCGGTGATCTTGCTTTATTTGCCCAGAGATCGAACAAATATTTAACCTTCGAAAAAGATAACGGTTGGAAACACACCAAAAATAGAAAGAGGAATACTGGCAAAGCAAAATTCTAATCAAATGATCGGGGCTAATCTGGGAGTAGCATAGCTGAATGTTGCTGCAGCTAATGAAAATGCAAGGCTAATGGGGGAGTATATGGTTCCACCGGTTGTGAAAAGTGATGAGTGCTCCACACTCATGATATCTATGCCACTTAATTCACTATTTTGTTACCATTGAGAAGTTTTAGAGTGTTTTTATGTGTGTTTTGATGTTGTAATGTAGGTTGGTGAGATTGAAGAAAATAAGCAAAAGTTGACAATTTTGGAGAAAATGGCTAAATTGTAAGAGATCCAAAGTTCGAGAACTAAAATGTAAATAATCAAAAGTTATGCTGATCCTCATGATGAAGATTTGAGAGTGTTAAGGGCCAATTAGATGAGGAGAGATGTCAAAGGGATCAAATTTAGTCAAAATATGATCACAAATCAATTTCCAACCGAAAAGCTATGCTCCGAAATTTTAGTCTCATATTGAGACCCATTTTTGGCATAGCAAATTATCGAATTGGGGAATGATTTCTAACGCAAAATTGTAGCCCTTTGAGTTATATTTCCAACACATCTTAGATCACCTCAATTGAACATCGGAATAAAAAGTTATGATAAAAATATTGAAGGAAGGTGCAGCTGCCATTTTTACCCAAATCGGGTGCCTAGGCGCCCACTATTCTGAAAATCAGTAGAATAGGCGGCGCCACGACCTAAGAAAAGGAAAAAAATGCAATTTTTATTTTTTTCGGCCCGGCCCAACTCCAATCCTTGTTGTTATCTATTGAGGCTATAAATACAAGTTTAATAACCTAATTCAAAGGGGAGAAGACGGCTTAAGAGGCAACACAAAGAATGGAAGAAATCAATTGAAGAAAGCATGGAAATATCAAAGGGGACTTCGAGCAGCACTCCAAAAAGAGTTTTTCTTACCTTTCCTTTATGTTTTCCATTGTAGATTGTTTAGATTTTATGAATTTCTTCATGGGCTAAATAATTTAGCTAGGGTTTGATGTAGCCACTTGAGATTATGGTTTGATAAATATATGAATTATTTCTTTTGAAATTTCCCACTTATATTTAATTGTCTCATGATTTTAATGCTTTCAATTACTTGATTAATAATTGAATGAATAGATGCTAGTCAATTCCGACACTCGAGAGAGGGGAATTTAGGCGCGATCATAAGATTGACACAACATAGGTTTTATAGATTTTGAGAGAAAGTGTAAAATCTACGAAGCTTACTCCACAAAAGAATCGGGACTTTGATAAATTCTAGGCTTTAATTCGAAATAAAGATATTGGGATTGAATTCTAGAATTAATTTCTAGCCACCACTCGAGAGAGGGGAGAGAAATACAATTGGATTCTTGCTTTTAAATATGAAAAAATTAATTGGAATAATTTGATGTCAATGAATCATAATTGAAAGTTGGTGAAATCATTCCCTAGGCTTTCTCATTTTGATAATTTATATTCTCTAATTTTGTTGTAGCATTTTACCTTTGATTTGTTTTAAAAAATCATTCAACCATTCATTTGTCTAGATAAAATAGAAGTTATACAACTATAGTGCTTGGTAGAAATTAAATTACAATCGTTGTGGGTGTGGGTTCGACATCCTAACTTTCATACTATATTACAAAACTTGACACCGTATACTTGCGGAATAATTCACGTCATAGAAAATACGTGACAGAAAGCCAATCTAGTATAGTATATCCGGCGTTTGGTTAGGCAAACTTTCACCTGAGGATTGATGTGATCAATATATTCCAAAACATGCTACAATTCTTTGGGAGAACTTCAGAGAATCCAACACTCATATATCAAGATTTCTGGACATGTGTGCAACTATCAAGTATCCAGGGGTGTCCAGTGAAGCAATCAGACTGAAGCTTTTTCCATATACCTTGAGAGACTCCGCCGAGAGTGGATAGACGTTTGTCCACTTCAAAGCATCACTACATGGAACCAATTGAGTCAGAAATTTCTTAGTAAATATTTTCCACCGAAAAGGATTGCAAAGTTGAGGCACAAGATTACCACATTCCAACAACTGGACTCAGAATACTATTCAGATGCTTGGGAACGATACAAGGGTTTACTCCACCAATACCTGTAATACGGACTACAGAAATGGCTCTAGGTTCAATACTTTTACATTGGTCTGAATCTGATAAGTAGGGCTAATGTAGACTCTGCATGCGATGGTTCTATCATAAAAAGAACCGCGGATCAAGTCTACCAAATCATGGAGGATCTAGCATTCACTAGTACACTTTGGCCTACTGAAAGGATGAGTGGAAAGAGAGCAGCTGGGGTATTTGAAGTTGATTCTTTGACAGCAATTTCAACACAGTTGGCATCATTGGTACGGAAGGTGGATCAGATGAATGTAGCCCAGACAATGGGACCAAAATGCAAGCATTGTGGAGAAAATCATGAGGGTGTTGATGGTGCCTAGTCCTTTTGTTAAGTCAGTAGAGGTAGGGGTGGGCGCGGGTCGGTTCGGTTCGGTTTTTTTCGGTTCTAGAAATTTTCGGTTCTTTAGTAAATGGAATCATCGGTTCCAAATATAATTTTGGAACCGTTCGGGTTCGGTTCGGTTCGGTTCCGTTCCGTTCCGTTCGGTTCCGTACTATAATTAAATTTTTTAATATTTAAAATAATACTAAATAAATACACCTGAAATTAGATACTAATATTAGCCCCTGTTTGGAGGGCATTTTTTTTTCCCCATTTCTAGAAATTTTCTTACCGTTAGACATGGGGTCAGCCGAAATATTTGACCAACTTGTGAGAGGGAGGGGCCCACTAATTTGAAAAAAATGGTCCAATTCTTCATTTTTTCTTCACAAGAATGCTAGCCAAACAGGGGCTTAATAACAAGAAGTAGATACAAATACGAAGTTCGATCTTAGCAACTAAACCCTAAACCCAACCATGAATGGCTAAAATATCAACTAAAGCCTAGCCCAAGACTGAAATCAAACCCAATCTAAACTAAGTCCAATAGGAAATAAAAACAAAACTACAAACTAGCCCAAAATTAAACCCGTGTTAGGTTAAGGAATATATATCTATATATATATATCAAATAGTTAAAACAAAAAATTGTTAATTTGTTTAGAAAAAATAAAATAAATTGATTTATCAAAAAAAATTCAGTTCTCATTCGGTTCTTCGGTTCTAGGTCTAGAACCGAGAACCGAACCAAAATTTTTCGGTTCTTCGGTTCTCGATTCTTCGGGTTTTTAAGTTAAGAAAACCCGCTCGGTTCGGTTCAGTTTGGTTCGGACATTTTGCCCAGTCCTAAGTAGAGGATGTAAATTATGCTCAAAATTTTCAAAGACAACAATACAATCAAAATCCTAACACTTACTACCTAAGCTGGAAGAATCACACAGGTTTCCATTGGAACAACAATCTGGGATCCCAGATTGCGCCACAGCTGTAACGACCCGACCTCGTGCTAGAATCGTTATCATATCTTACGTACTATCCACTTTGGTACCAGGATTCAACTTAAGTCTCCCATATGATGGAGGTCTTGGGTTCGAATCCTGACGATGCGTCAGAAATCCGTGAGGGGTAAGATGGGTCTAAGCCCTCCCAAAGCGGACAGTATGTAAAATATGATAACAGCTCCGATGCGAGGTCGGGTCGTTACAACAACAAACTGCACCACCAGGTTTTCAGCAAACTGAAAATAAATCTTCGTTATAAGATCTTGATACTAAATTAGCGGAGATATCTACCCAATACATACAAAGAACAGATAAAACCTTACAAATTCAGGAAGCTGTCATAAAAAAATTACAAAATCAGATGGGACAAACAGGGAAAGCACTTTCAAAGAGACGTATTTATTCGGTTCGCTACAGAGGAAGATTTTGGTATTGCGTGTACAAGGGAATCTTCAGACATAGAGGGCATACCTTTTAGACTGGTTATCTGGACTCCAGAGTTTGATGAGGACAAAGAATCCACTCTGGTTCCTGTATGGGTTTTTCTTCCTGGATTACCCCCACACTTCTATTACGAATCTATGCTACGTATCATCACTGGCGCCTTTGGACGGTTCTTAAAAAGGGATAATTTTACTACTTGTACGTCTCGCACCGACGGGGCACGTGTTTGTGTAGAGATTGATTTATCGAAACCCTTGTTGCAATCCTTTTGGCTGGGCGCTCCTTTCCATCTCTCCAGCAGGCTTCAGGAAATAATTTATGAAAAACTTCCAATGTTCTGTAGTTTTTGCAGGAGCATGGGGCATTTAGAGTCAGCTTGCAATAAGAAGAAAGAGCACGCAGGTATGAACCCCCCAGAAATTTTCCACCCCAAAAAGATTTGGAGAAAGAAGGAAAATAGAACTGTTGGGTCAGACTTGGCACATGAAGGAGATCACCAGTCACTGAGGAAGGTTGACAGATTAACAGATACTACAATGGGACATCTTGATTCCATCATCGTCGATTCTGTTTGGGTGCTCGGATGGTAAAGTGGTCACCGAAATTGATGAATTGGAAGGAAATGGAACGGAGGAGGATACAAGTGAAGCAGTAAATGTTGCAAAGAAACAGAATGCTACAGAGTCAATTCCAGCACCTGATGCAATTGTTGCCCATGGCGCCTTCTGCGTAAACTGAACGCTGAAATGTAAAATTTAATTGCAGACAGTAATATGATGCAAGCAATTATGAGGGGAGATGTTGAAGCCATCCAAGATATTCTTGTGACGGATATCATTGACAATATCGTGGACCTAGTTGTTAAAGGAGAGCCTCTCCCTTAAGGCCCCCAAAATGCAGACTCTGGGCAGGAAACGAATACGCCGAAGGATAACCATAGTTTTTCGGATGGTGATCCTGAGAACGACCTTCCAGAATTACAGGTCTTTAACTATGATATGATTACATCAGGTCAGCCCCACTGAGAAGAGGAAGGGGAAATGGTCGGAAAAAGGTCACGATAGGGATCAAAACTAGATCCAAAAAATCTTATCTATGTTGAATCTCATTGTCTGGAATGTTAGAGGGGTGGTATCCTCAAAGAGTAGATTAATGGGTCTCAAAAAACAATTTAATCCTTCTGTCTTAGTAGTTATTGAACCTTTTGTTTCTCTTGATAGAATTATATGTTGGGCTCGTCGTCTTGGTTTCCAAAACTTTTTATCAAACGCCGAGGTTGGAGGAAAAATCTGGTTGTTCTGGAATAACGATGTGCCCTTCTCAGTCAGTAGTATGTCGGAACAAGAGTTGTCTGGGTGGATTGCGGTGGGTGATTGTCGGTTGTTTTTCTCGTTCATATATGCCAGTTGCTGCCCGAGAAAACGAAGGGAACTATGGGATCAGTTAAAAAGTTTGGAACCTGGTGATTTTGGATGGCTAGTAGGTGGTGACATTAACACGATCCGGTCCAGTGAGGAGAAACTAGGAGGCCTGTCACCCTCTTCGTTGGCCAGACGGGAGTTTAATACTTTTATCCATGAAACAGGCTTGATGGACATTCCTTTTAATGGGCCGAAACTATCATGGTGTAATGGACGCCAAGGCAATCGTCGTATTTGGGCACGCCTGGACCGTATGTTGGTTAATCAGAAGTTTAAAAATCATTTTCCATCAGTTGACTTATCTTATTTGGAACGTACAACGTCAGACCATTGCCTGATGGTTCTGAAATGTAGGGACAGTCTGAACTTGCCATGTTCTAGACCATTTCGTTTCCTTAGCATGTGGTATTCCCATCAAGATTTTTTACCCCTGGTGAAAAGAACTTGGGATAAGAAAATGTTTGGGTCTCCAATGGTATGCCTTGGACGTAAATTGCGAGACTTGAAAACAGCATTAAAATCTTGGAATTGCGAGGTGTTTGGCAGAGTGTAACAGGAGATAGAAGCATATGAAACAAAGCTGATTCACCTTCTCTATGGAGACTGAAGCCCAGCTCTTACAATGCCGAAATAATTATGCAGTCTGGCTAGATAGAGAGGAAGCTCTATGGAGGCAGAAGTTACGCATTAAATGGCTTAAAAAGGGAGATGGCAACATAAAGTTTTTTCATGCCTCGATCAAGAATAAAAGTAAGAGACAAGTGATTGAACACATGGTCCTGGATGACGGTACTGTTCTTAAGTCAGCTAATGAAGTACACGATGGGGCTGTAAAAATCTTTCAGGAATTGTTCTCGGTTTTTCCTATTTCCTTGGATGTAAATAGCCTTGAGCTATTGTCGCCAGTCATTACCGAAGAGGAAAACAGGTCCCTTTGCAATCCACCTATTCTGGAAGAGGTAAAAGATGCTCTCTGGTCTATCCCCAAAGATAGTAGCCCAGGACCTGATGACTTTAGTGCTAGTTTTTTCATTTATGCCTGGGACATTATCCAGACCGATCTACTCGCGGTGGCTATTGAATTTTTTGAGGGCTATCCTCTCACGAATGCTTTGGGAGCAACTAATATTGTGTTGATCCCTAAGGTGGAGTCCCCATCCAGTTTTGGGAAATTTCGGCCTATCAGTCTCTGTCCGGTGGTGTACAAAATCCTTTCCAAAATCATGGTGAATCGGATAGCCCCTTTGCTTGATAAATTAATTTCTCGAGAACAATCAGCTTTTCTTCAGGGCAGAAGCATTTTTGATAACATCTCTATTGCTCAAGAGATGGTGCAAAGTATTCACAAGAAGGTCAGGGGTGGAAATATTTTGCTGAAGATTGACATGGCTAAAGCATATGATAGAGTTAACTGGCAATTCCTTTTGGAAGGACTACGTAGACTGGGATTTTCCGATCAATGGAGAAACCTTATCTTTAATTGCATTTCCTCACCATACTACTCAGTTATGATTAATGGCAAGACTAGGGGTTTTTTCAAGCCATCGAGAGGTTTACGCCAAGGAGATCCCCTATCACCTTATCTTTTTATAGTGGCACAAGAACTCCTATCTAGAATGATCAATCAAGCTTATGCCATCAATCGGGTTCAGCCTTTTCATGCTGGAGGTCTTATGGTAAGTCATTTATTTTATGCCGACGACTTACTTATTTTCACCAATGGTAGGAAAAAATCAATTACCAAGCTGATGGAAATTTTAAAAACTTATAAATTGATGTCGGGTCAATTAGTGAGTTCTATGAAGTCATCTATGTTTTTTTCCAAGCATATCTCTTTCTCCCGTAAAAGGACTCTATTGGCAGCCTCGGGTTTTAAAGAAGGTACTCTTCCATGTACCTATTTGGGTGTCCCGCTTTTCACTGGAAGATTAGTGAAGAACTTGTTTGAGCCATTGTTAGATAAAATACAGAAAAAATTGGCTGGATGGAAGGGTCGGTTACTCTCTTTTGGGGGAAAAATCACATTGATTAAACATGTTCTCTGCAGTATGCCAATTCATATCCTTTCGGTTCTGAACCTGCATAAGGGAATTCAAAATGAGCTGAACCGAATTTTCTCTTCATTTCTCTGGAATGCGACTGATGGATCAAAAAGACGGAAATGGATATCGTGGAGAAAAATATGTTTCCCAATGGAGGAAGGTGGTTTGGGCATTCGGGATTTTGGAGAAGTGCAACGAGCATTATTCATGAGATTTGCATGGAAGCTGATGGTGGGGAATTCCTTTTGGGCAGAATTTTTTCGTGCTAAATATGTGAAGAACAAGCCTGTTGCATTGCTGAATTTTTCTCCCAGACACTCTCGGTTTTAGAAGGGGGTAGTCTCGGCTCTACAGATTGTGCGGCAAAATTCGTTTTGTCGGGTGACGGATGGAACCTCAAATTTTTGGTATGACAACTGGAATGGTAATCAAAGTTTGGCAGAGGCAGGATGGGAAGTTCATGAACCACACTTACAGATTAAAGATCTATTGATGGCTAATGGTTGTTGGAATGGTAGTCGACTGAGGGAGGTATTAGATGATAATCAGGCCATGGCTATTGAATCCTTGCCTATCAAACTTTCTGGACGGCGGGACCACCTTATCTGGAAACCTGGTAAGGAAGGGTCCTTCTCCACTAAGTCAGCCTGGGAAGTGATCAGGAAAAAGAGTAGGACCTGTACATGGAAACGGTGGCTGTGGCATCATCAAGTTCCCCAAAGAATATTCTTTGTTTCGTGGAGGGTCTTCGAAATATTCTACCAGTTGATCAGGTGGTACAGAACATTGGGATCCATTTGGTCTCAAAATGTGAATGCTGTGTTAGGCCATCGATGGAAACTACTGACCATGTGCTTTGTAACGGGGACATCGCAAAGAAAGTATGGTCGTATTTTGCATTTCATTTCAATTTATCCCTTCCCATTGTTACTACTTGGAAATGTATGATGACCTTATGGTGGAAGAATACTTCTAGATCATCCCAAGTTGGAATTCTTCGCGGTATCACTCCACTTATTATCACTTGGGAACTATGGAAAACTAGATGTGAAGCTCGAATGGAAGGGCACCCCTGCTCATGGCAAAAAACCGTGTGGCAGATTAAATCTTTTCTCTCCCAAGCTACTGGACTGATATCCAAGAGTAGCAAAATTTCAGGCCAGGATGTTTGGTGCCTGAGCTCATTAAATTGCCCCATTAATTATGCTAAGCAGAAAATGCCTAAACTGATTAGCTGGAAGAAACCAGTGGGTACCCAGCTGAAACTAAATGTCGATGGTGCAGTCAAAGGAAATCCTGGTGCAGCCGGTGGAGGTAGAATTTTACGGGACAGCAATGGTAACTTTTGGGCTGGTTTTTCTCGCCACTATGGAACTTGTAGTAACATGGTGGCTGAAACACGAGCTCTTCTCGACGGTCTACATATGTGCAAGAAGCTCGGAGTGAGGGATATCATAGTAGAGACTGATTCCAACAATGTGGCGCAATGGCTTCAAAGAGGAATTTGCTCGTTATGGTGGCTTTGGGATTATTGGGATGACATTGTGGAGTCGATCAGATCGCTTAATGCGCAAGTCCAGCATGTGTTCAGAGAGGCAAACATGGCGGCTGATTTTCTTGCTAAAAGTGGCAGTTGTGGGTCTTCTGTGAATCTATCCTGCGGCAACGAGGTTCCGACGCTTCTTCGAGGCATCTTACATACAGACAAGTTGGGAGTACCATACCTTAGAAGCTAAGTGGTTTGTTCTTTTATGGTTTTATTGCAATCTCATCTTTGTAATATCGGCTTTCCTTCGCCATAAGTGAGGCCTTTTATTAATAAAATCAGTTCCTATTAAAAAAAAAACAATAGGTAATGGCAGTGAATGTCGTGCAGTTCAATAGGACGAACAAATCGAGGTAATAACTACCCATAGTGAAGTTCAACTACCAGATCTTAATATAAAGAGACTCGTTGTTACAAAAGAAAATGTACATTCCACGGTTGAAGAGCAATTGGAGAAATCTGAGCAGAACAAAGAATCAAAGACAGAAAAAGCGTCAGATGATCCAAAGGTTAAGGAAACCATTCCTCCTAAAGAATTTGTGCCACCACTACCGTTTCCACGAGGATTGCAAAAGAGAAAGCTCGATGATCAATTCGAGAAATTCCTAGATATGCTGAAAAAGATCCACATCAATATCCCATTCATCGATGCAATTCAATAGATCCCGATGTATGCAAAGTTTTTGAAGGACATGATATCTAAGAAAAGAAAGCTTCTAGATTGGGAAGAAGTGGCATTGACCGAGGAGAGCAGTGCAAGGCTGCAAAATAAATTGCCACAAAAATTCAAAGACTCAGGGAGTTTCACTTTACCTATTTCACTAGACAAAGAATTTCATTTTAATGCTTTATGTGATACATGTGCAAGCATAAATTTAATGTCTTTGTCTACTTTTAGGAAACTAAGAGTTGCAGAAGTCAAGGGATCGAATGTGACGCTGTAGCTAGCAGATAGGAGCATCAGATACCCATGAGGTAAGGTTGAAGATGTGCTCATCAAGGTTGGAAAGCTGATATTCCCAGCAGACTTCCTTGTTGTGGACCTTGAAGACGACCATGATATGTTAATTATCTTAGGTCGACCCTTTTTAGCAACAAGTTGAACTTTGATTAACATTGAGAAGGGTAAGCTGACTGTGAGGGTGGAGGATGCACATGAGATCTTTAAATTACATAATCCATCCAAACAACCATTAATCCTGGAGGAAGCCAAATCTATTGCTGAAAAAGTTAAACAAGGGTCCAATGAGATAAAACCTAAACGTCTAGGAAGCATTGGACTAGATAAGAATGGAGAGTTCAAAGTTTGGAGGGCAAAAAGAGGATGCAAGGCTGGGAATTGTAAGGAGTGTAAGGTTGCAATATTCTAGCATGAGCCACCATGACTAATTTATCCATACAGTCTAGCTAAAAACTATAAATTAAGCACTTATTGGGAGGCAACCCAATTTTCTAGCCTTTTAATTATTCTACTTTCTGTATCTCATTGCATATAGATTATTTTGATTATTAGTTTGCATTAGACTTAGGCAAATTTCAATTTATAGGGTATCACCATCATATCATGTTTCCCCTTAGGCCATTGAATTTATTATTGGTTGTTTCGATTATTTGGGCTAAGTAACACATGTTCTAGGTTATTTGATCTTTATTGTTTGATTTGACAACTATGTGTAGGAACATGATATCGCGGAATACTCAAACCAACATAGACCAAGGAAAAATCATGATGAAGAAGATTGTCTAGCGGTCACACATAATGCATCGCACCTTCAACATAAAAATTTGGGGAGTACCTTCTTCCTTTTATTGTCTATCCCCTCATATTCTTATTTATACTTTATGACATTGAGAACAATGTCGGTTTTAAGTATAGGGGTGATAAAAACTTTGAGTTTTTACTTTCCATATGTTTTTGAGTGTTTGTTCTTCGTTATTGTTTTAATATATAATAAAAAAAATTGAAAAATTTCAACAAAAAAATATTTTCTTGTTTTAAGCTGTGTGCTTGTGTGAGTTAGATAATCTGGTTGACAATGATAATTAAATTTGAGATTTGGTGTTGATTTATGAACTGTGGATATGATGTATGCTAGACTATTGAGACTTAACCTTGTAAAATTGATATTATACGTGCACTGGAATTAAGTTGGACAGTGTGATGATATGAGTTGATTCATATCATTGATAGGTTGATATAGTAGGACATAGACATTTTACCCAAACCATACTAAATTACTTATCCTTAGACCAAATTTAACACGGTTTGGGGGTATTTTGCTGTTGTAGGAAGATAACCTTTATGACCCGAGTTATTAAGCCTGCTAGGGTATTTACAACTTGATGCTCTAAAATCATCTGATTTTGAAGTCATCGGCCAAAAACTTGTTACATGGGTAATACAGAAAGCTTAAGGGAGAGAGTGTGTAAAAAAAAATTGAAAAAAAAAACAGGTGTATAAAACAGAAGACGTACCAAATGCCCTGGTTAAGCCCTAAACACTTATTTGAGAAGACTTGACTTTTGATGATGGATAATTATGTTAGATTGAGTCTTGGAAGTCGAAGCAATCAAAGAATTGGAGAATTCTTATTTATTGATGGGTTGACTTACAATTAGTATAGTCTACCTGAACTAGGAGAGGGTGGTGATAATAATGAAAAATTCAACCCTAGATTACACATTGGGAAAAAAGTGAAAAAAGAACAAATTTGGGGGTGTGTGAATCATACGAGAGGTGAAATGATATATTTGACCACAAATAGTTGGGAATTGAAGCAAATTGTAAATTCATGATTGTCTATTTAATTTTTCACACACATACAATAGTTCTGCATTGGAAAAGTCGATATTGGTTTGGTATTGTGATTTTGAAATAGTTCGTAGATTTAGTACTATAATTTTAAATACTAAGAAAAAGCTAGATTGTCTAATCAAATAGTTTTGCGTGTTTGTGTGTTTGTTATTAATTAGGTTACTATTTTATTTGAGGACAAACAAATGTTTAAGTTTGGGAATATTTGATAACTGTATTTTATACACTTATTTGGGGTCTAAAATAGCGATATTTGATAGTCCTTCTAACAAAATATATTCTAAATTGTTGTATTTTATGTTATATAGGTAAAATTCAATGGTTGAACGATGAATCCAAAGAAAGAAGGGAAAATGGTGAAAAATGGCAAAATTCAAAGTTTGGGGACCAAATTGCAAATTCAATAGTTGATTCGGATCACAAGATGATACTTTCAAAATTGATAGGAGACAACTGGATGGAATTAGAACTAAAAAATGAATGGAATATGATTAAAATCAATTTTCAATCGTACAAGTTATATTCCAGATTTTTAGTCGAAGAGTGAGACCCATTTTGACATAGTTAACATCCGAATTGGGAAAATTCTTCTATCAAAGTTGTATCACTTCGAGTTATCTATCCAACTCACTTTGAATCGCTTCAATTGGATATCGAAAAGGAAAGTTATGGCTAAAATAATAACTGTTGTGCAGGGACAAAAAAATCATCGTGCGAAGACAACTTTTCTTATTCGATTGAAACTCTTTTGGAAGTCAATTTGAACGTGATTTTTCACCAATTTTCGACTTCTACAAATACCTAACAATGGAACATATGGAGGACCTCTCATATACATAATACACTCCAATATTCATAAATTATTATCATCAAAGAAGGAGAATTCATAGTTTTGTGAGATGATTGAAGGGGATTTGCAAGAATTCAATCAAGTGAAAATTCAAACCTGATTTTTGGATAAAGAAAAGAAGGTGCAGTGTAGTTTCATCAAGAAACCATTGAAGAGATTCAAGATTTATCTTCATCTTCTCAATTTATCAAAAATTCGGATGATTTCTTTTCACTTAAATATGATTTCTTGTGATTTCGATATGTTAATCTAATTTTATACATTACTGGGATTAGATGAACCCTTATTATAATATTTTTAGTTCTTAATTAATTATTTTGAATTTAATTTGATTTGATTTGTGGGGTATTTATTATTGTTTTTATCGTTCTTTTCAATTGTTTGATCACAAATTGAATTGTTAGTGGATTTTATTGTTATCGAAAGAGACAATATGATTTAAGCACATTATAATAAATATTGTAAAGTTCGATAGAGGATAGAGATATACATATATGCTTTATATGGTTTCACTAGGTGTTCTAGTGTTTGTTAATGCATTTATCATGTTTGCATATTTCATCGAAGGATAAAAGGGTCACATGAGAGGAATAGATTCGATCGATATCGAAAGAGACTTTCAATTAAATTAGGAACATTGACCAACATAAATAATTTCAAATTGTTACTTTAATTGTTACACTAAAAATGAAATAATAAGTGGATTCGACTTCTTAGCAATGCATTTCACATATTTGAATCTAAATACATTTATTGACTTTAATTAGTTTAATTGATAATTTAGGGATTAGTATAAAGAAAACTCAAAATCTATTTGCTATTCGATTAAAGTTACAATTAATTTTAACTCGATCAAACACGTAGTCCTCGTGGGTTCGACATTATATTCACTACCTTATTACTTGTTCACGATCCCGTTCACTTACGGGAAATCAAACAATCATAGGTGAAGAAATAGATTGAATCGCGATTTCTAACATAATGACATTTATCGGGATATGATTTTTGCTAATTAAGTATAACGAAAACTTTGTTTGACAACAGCAAGATTTTGTCCTCCTTACCCTTCAACTGCTATTCTTTTGTAAAGTCCGAAATTTTTTTTATATAGAATTAATTATTTTATATGCTCTATTTATAATATGTTGAAAAGTCAGGGACTAACGTGATATATATAGTAAATTTCAATTTTATTGTGTCAAATATTTAGATATTAACAGTGCAATGGAAGGTATATGTATATTGGACTCGTTGGATAGATCGTAATTAATCATGCATTTTAGGCTCGAGAAAAAAGTTAATTTGGAAAAACAAAATCCAAGTTATTGAGGTCGAAAGATATAGCCTTAAATTATATTTTAGTTGAATATTTAATGAATTCAGAAATTTTTCACGATTGACATGTATAGAGTAAGAATTTTTGGTAGGTTGGTGATTGACTTTAAAAAAAGGGGTGGTTTATAGGACATCCACGTGTGGTTTGGTTGTTGAGGATTTATCAATTTGTTTTATTTTGTTAATCTTACATCTTGGTACAAAATCTTCTAACTTGCCTAGTGTCCAATAAAGAGGTTGGTTGAGATATGTCACCTTACATGATAGAGACGTGTGCATAAAACCTACCATTTTCTACACCCTCATCCCACACATTTCCCCACAATGTACCAACTCTTGTATAATTACCTATGTATATAGTTACATCACATGATAGAATATACACCAAAAAATAAAAAAAAATAAAAAAAATACACACACACACACACGCACGCACGCACGCACGCACGCACGGCACAAAAGCAGAGGCAAAAAAAGGAATTGTTGAAACGTGATTTTTGTTTTGTCTTCCAAAATTAAAGCAAGTTAACAAGATAGGAAACGATGTACAGTTGATTTATCCCGTTAAATTTTTTTTTTTTTCATGTTGATAAAATTTTATACTTATAAAAGTTAAAGATATGATATGATATGTGCTCTTACTGGTTTCTAAAGATATGATGACGCATGATTTAAAAATTTTATTCGGGATAACAGTTTTACCCACTGGCCGGAACATGTGATAAAGGATTTTGAGGAACTGAGATTAGAAGTCATCACTCCATCGGCCCAGACTATAGCAACCGTAAAAGCGTTCATAATTCAACCTACTCTTCGAGATCGAATCAAGGAAGCACAGGATAAGGATCCATTTTTGCAGAAGATTAAGGCCGAGGTTGGTACAAACAAACATAAAGGACTTGAAGTATCTGCAGATAACATACTAACTTTTAAAAGAAGGTTGTGTGTATCTAAGGATGAAAGTATAGGGAACAAGATATTGGAAGAGGCTCACTCCACCTCGTATGCTGCACATCCAAGCGGTACAAAAATGTATCAGGATCTCAAAGATACATTTTGGTGGAGAAACGTGAAGAGACGAATTGGTCTGTTTGTGGAGAAATGTATTATCTGTAAGTAGGTCAATGCAGAACATCAAAGGCCATCAGGACTACTGAAATTATTGGATATTCCAGAATAGAAATGGGAACACATAGCGATAGATTTTGTGGTAGGCTTTCTGAGATCAGCAAGAGGTCACAATGCTATTTGGGTAGTAATTGATCGCTTGATGAAGTCGGCCCATTTTCTACCAATCAAGGTAAATTTTAATATGGAGCAACTTGCACAGTTATATATTAGAGAGATAGTCAGATTACATGGAGTTCCAGTCACCATTGTTTCAGATAGAGACCCGGGGTTCACATCAAAAATTTGGGAAAGTTTGCAGGCAGCCATGGGGGCGAAATTAAAGTTTAGTACTGCTTATCATCCTCAGGCCGATGGACAATAAAAAAGAACCATTCAAACTCTTGAAGATATGTTGAGGGTGTATGTTTTGGATCTTGGCGATAGTTGGGAGCCACATCTGTCGTTAGTGAAATTCGCTTACAACATTAGCTTTTAGGCCACTATAGGCATGGCACCATATGAAACTTTTTATGGTAGGAATTGCAGATATCCAATCGATTAGGATGAAGTTGGTGAGAATAGAATTTTGGATCCTGAAATCATCGAACGAACAGTTGAAGCGGTTGATAAGATTAGAGCAAAAATAAAGGTAGCATAAGACCGACAGAAAATTTATGTTGATGGTAGAAGAAGAGATTTGAAATTTCAAGCGGATGACAAAGTTTTTCTAAAGATGGCACCAATGAAGGGTGTATTGAGGTTTGGCAAGAAAGGAAAGTTGAGGTCACGATTCATTGAACCTTTCGAAATTCTTGAAAAGATTAGTAGTGTGGCTTACAGACTTGCCTTACCACCTGAACTCCCAGCAGTGTATGGTGCGTTTCATGTTTCGATGTTCAGAAAATATGTTCATGATCTCAATCATGAAGCAAGCTATCTGACATTGGAGGTACAAAAAGACTTATATATGAAGAAATCCCTAGGGTAATTTTGGAAAGAAAAGTGCATCAACTCAGAAATAGAAAAGTTCCCCTGGTCAAGGTCCAATGGAGAAATCATGGACTTGACGAGTCAACTTGGGAGAAGGAAGGGGAGTTTAAGACCAAGTATCCAAAACTCTTTGATTAATTAAGGTAATTTTCGAGGACGAAAATATTTAAAGAGGGAAGATTGTAAAGTCCCGAATTTTTTTTATATAGAATTAATTATTTAATATGATATTTTTTAATATTTTGAAAAGTTAGGTGGCGTTCTCTTTGTGTTTCAATTTTGTGTTTTGAGTTTTGAATTCATTTTGTATTTTGTGTTTTGAGTGTCTATTTTGAAGTTTCTGAAAATGCGTTCTTTTTGTCATTCTGAAAAGCTGTTTCTGAAAACATGAAAATGGAAAACGCGTTAACTTTGAAATTTTGAAAATATTTTTTTATAATATTTTATTCAAGAAATCTAACTATTCACTAAATTTTGTAGTTTAATGTTAATATAATATTAAATAACATATAAATTTTGAAATTGGTGAATCTTGAAATATTTGTTTCCAGATATAAAAAACACAAATTAAATTAAATTTGACAAATCCTTATTTTTTTCCTTGTAAGTAACTTTTGACAAGAATTAACAAGCATCAAGTCACAACCAAACTTAATCAAGTTGCAAATAAGTTTAAACTTCGGCTCATGTTGACATGGTAATAAATATTTTAAAATCAATATTATCGAGTTCATATTAGTTTTCACAATTCTTTCCAAATACAATTTTGATCGTATAAACAAATCAACAACACAAGGACAAATCCTCCTATGTACCAAATCAACAACAGATTAAGTATATCTAAAAGAGTTTGACAACCAAATAAATTACATTGACCAAAAAGTTATTCATCAACTCTAGCTATACACAGACCATTATTTTACACTTATATATACTACATATTTTGTTAATTATGGTAATTAAAAATAAACATGGTGATTAAAAACAAGCATCAATTCAAACAATTAATGATGAGTCCTTTTTTTCTCCCATCCAAGTCAGAAGCTTTCAACAATCTCCCATTCAAGTCACCTGCTCAACATACACTGCCAGCTTCCCCAAACTCTAGTGACCATCTGTCTACCCATACAGCATTGAATAAAGTTGTATCTGAAGTTTCTGTTCGGATCAAACTTCTTTGCTATTTTGTACACTTGCAACGTCTGCAAAATATAAGGCGCACCATAATAAAATAACTCGAGCACAACAAGCCAATAAAACAACAGCATTCACTACCATTAATAACTAGAACTTCATGGACTTTAATGTCTTAAAATTAGGGAACTACAACACAATTCACATATTTGTAAAGGCACAACTAATAGTAGTATTTTTGTGTCCTGAAACTTCAAGAATGATTACTGAACATTCACCATAATGCATGAAGTAAAGAATGATTCAGAGAGTACAAAATAGAAATATTGCGGATGAAATTCCCATAATCCGAGATCATAATCCAGGTGTTATACTCTTCGTTCCACAATCCGGGCATGTTGGGAAAACAACTATGGCAGGAACCTTCATTTGCAGTACCAAAATGCTCTTTTTATTCTCATAAAATCAATCCCTTAATCATAATTCAATGATGGAAAAGCATTCCTGTAATAATGCTTAACCAGTCATCTGTTATTATCATCACCTACATATTTTAGTAATATTTAACAAATTAAGTATGCATCAAATCCTAAATAAGATGAGAATTCGAATAAGTACTAATGAAAAGAAATTTCCTAAAATACTAACACGGATGCAATTCCAACAGTTGGGACAAATTTCTTAGGGATAATCAATTTCACTTTTGACACCAATAGCATTAGGTAATTCAATAGCCAGCTCAAAAGGGAAAAGGTGAAAGAATATCCTGCAGAAATCAAGACTCTATTTCACTCTTTGTTTTCGCTATACTCACAAGTGAGAGTTATTATTCCAAACATCCCACAAACTAGGTCCAAGCATATCCTGCAGAAATCAAGACTCTATTTATGTAACCAAACAATTATAAATACTGATTCCAAAGTTGAAAAGGGAGTCCTTGGCGAGAAAAAAAAAAGACAGAGCAACAGTAGCATTAACTTATCATTACTGATATAGAACTCATAGAACTCAATTAATCTCAATACAGACATCCAAATTCCCAAATCTCAGTTTGGTTTCTTTCATGGGTTCTTTGTTGTTTGAGGGAGTCATCAAAATGCTGATGAATTGTGCAGCCTTCTAATGCATTTTACAGCAAGTTTGATAGGCAGATTAATTGGGCATACGAGAATATGGTATTTCTACCTCGTTATTCTATATCCTGGAGTATCTAACTAATCTATAGGGGTGCATCAGTTTACTTGGTTTAGTCTCTACCTACACCGCCAGACACCGTTCAATGAATTCCAGCAAGAAACCACAAGAAACCGAGAGCATCACAATTCCAGCAACTGTTCAAAAATTCAACCTCCACGCCCAGCTCCACCTCCACCTCCAGCACCACCTCCACCTCCATTTCCGCACACAGCACATAAAAAAACAGAGGGCAAATCGTTCCCTGTCCAACAACTCACAAATTCCAGCACCACATCCACCTCCACCTCTACCTCCACCTCCATTTCCGCACCAAGCACATAAAAAAACAAAGGGCAAATTAGACCCCCAACAACTCACAAATGTAATAGCAAGCAAATAACTAAATTAGCACAAGCAAAGAATGAAAACCTTGATTTGAGGATTGATTCAAACTGCCCGTCTTCCTCAGGCTTCGATTCGAAGATCCCGTTTCCCAACCGGAATAAGCAGCCCTAAAATTCGAAGATCTCGTTTCCCAATCGTTCATCCCCGGCCAACGCAATCCTGATTTGCAGAGAGAGGGAGAGTGACGGTGAGAGGGAGAGGGAGAGTGAGAGAGTTGAGAGGGAGGGAGAGTGACGGTGATAGGGAGAGTGAGAGAGTTGAGTGAGAGGGATTGTGTTTCGCGTGTTTTGTAATTGCAGTGGATTTGGGAATAAATTTTACAAAACGACGTTTTCCTTGTTTTCCATTTTCAGTTATGTTTTTTTTTTTTTTTCAAAACACGTTTTCGAAAATAAGATAGAGAACGCGTTTTCGCTGTTTTGAGAAATTGAAAACAGAAAATGGCTGAAAAACGACAAAGAGAACAAAGCCTTAGTGACTAACGTGATATATATAGTAAATTTCAATTTTATTATGTCAAATATTTAGATATTGACAATGCAATGGTAGGTATATGTATATTGGACTCATTGGATATATCGTAATTAACCATGCATTTTAGGCTCGAGAAAAAGTTAATTTGGAAAAGCAAAATCCAAGTTATCAAGGTCGAAAGATATGACCTTAAATTATATTTTAGTTGATTATTTAATGAATTCAAAAAAATTTCACTGTTGACATGTATAGAGCAAGGATTTTTGGTAGGTTAGTGATTGACTTTAAAAGGGAGGGGAGGGAGGTGCTTATAGGACAGGCACGTGTGGTATAGTTGTTGGGGAGTTATCAATTTGTTTTATTTTTTTAATCTTATATCTTGGTGCAAAATCTTCTAACTTGCCTAGTGTCCAATAAAAAGGTTGGTTGAGATATGTCACCTTACATGTTAGAGAAGTGTGCATACAACCTACCATTTTCTACACCCTCATCCCACACGTTTCCCCACAATGTACCAACTCTTGTATAATTGCCTATGTATATAGTTACATCACATGATAGAATAGACACCAAAACATATACATGCATGGCACAAAAGCAGAGGCAGAAAAAGGAATTGTTGGAACATGATTTTTGTTGTCTTCCAAAATTAAAGCAAGTTAACAAGGTAAGAAATGAGGTGGTGCAGTTGATTTATCCCGTTTAAATTATTTTTTTTCATGTTGATGAATTTTTATACATATGAAAGTTAAAAATATGATATGATATTCTATGATATGATGATATGGTCATTCCGGTACAAATGATATGATATGATATGGGCTCTTACTGATTTCTAAAGATATGATGATTGGATGATTTTTCTTGACGCATGATTTAAAAATTTTATTCGAGATTTCACCATATTTTTATGTCCTACTGAGTATTCCCATATACTCACCCTTTTTCCCTACTCCTCACAGGTTAGTACGGGTCATGTCCGAGCGTGGCGATTTGATTGAGTGGTTGTGCCTCGATTTGCTGGACGAAAGCCTAAAAATTTAGAGCGTAACTATATTCTTTTAAATTTATTGCAAGACAATTGTTTATAATTAAATTTCTCGTACATGTTATTTGTACACGAATATGTTTGGTTTTCAATTTAGGTAAAATCTGAATTTAAAGTTATTCCTTCTACCGATTTCACTGATTAAAAGTATTTGACTTTTTGTCTTTGCTGCAAAATTCACTTCAAATTTTAAAGTAGGCATTTGAGTGGCAGTCATATCCGTGCAGTGTAATAAATGTATCATGGTCATGAGATGTAAAGTGTTTGGATTTTAATTTAATAAAGGAAGTTTTTGATAACTATTCTTGTCTTCTGTCAATTCCTTTTTTTAAAAAAAAAAATAATTGTTTAGCTGGCTGTTGAACACGGTAAAAAAAAAAAAACTTATCGTTACAATTTTATCCAATAAAATGGGTAACGATTTATATGTAGTTTTATACAAAATTTGGGTCGTTACATCTTTCTCCTATTTTCTCCATAATACATTGTAGAGATCAAGCGACCTCCTCCAAGGAAGTGCTATACCGGCCAGAATAGTCCTCAAGTTTGGCATCCATGTGACAGAGCCTATCCCTTAGAGCATTTGCAGAGGTGATGGTAATGGCAATCGGCACCTCATCCAATTGACTTTTGCATTCGTTACCCCCAAACTCTTTCTTCAAGGCTTTTGCCTCTTTTGGGAAGGCATCAGCAGATGCATTCCTCTCCTTAGTAGCCTTCCGGTACCTAGTATCCTTGATCAGAATGTTTCCCAACTCCATTGTCACATGCATCTATCAGATGGTAGAATCGACACCGATCTTTGTGTCCTTACTGCATCTTTCTATTTAACATTGTCACTCATCAATACAAAACTTATAGCTTACAACAATAAATATCATAGGTGTTTAAGAATTACACACCGAATCGATACCACTTGATTAGTGAATAAAGGAACAGCTAAAATATGGCAATAAAAAAACATCAAACTAGAATACAAGATTTATGTGGTAAAACTATACCACGGGCATAAGAGGAAAAAATATTAAATATCAATCATGAAGGATTACAAATTATTGTGTAGAATGTAAATATTAACTCAATATGTGTTATATACCACATATATATAATACTAAGATCCTTAACATACTAGGAATATAATACGGTGAAAAGTTTAATATAAGGTGAAATCTCAAAACAATTGGCAAAAATAATAGAATATTTGGGACGAAATATGAGTTAATACTGCCAAAAAAGGGAATTTAAAAGCTATTTGGATATCACTGTTGCTCGAGTGCTATATTCACTGAGCTCAAGTGGTAACATCGTGCTTGAGTGGTAGTCGACGCCAAGCGAGCACCAGGGTTCTTGTTTTGAGCGTTCGAGCATCTCCTGGGCATGAAGTGAGCGGCCGTCTAGCGTAATCCTTTCCAAATCCATCTGGACTCCTTCAAGACCTCTTCAAGTCTACTAACAACTCCCAGATTGAATGCCAACTTAAATTTTCAACTATACTTTAAATAGAGTTCTCAAGTAGTCTTTCAAATGGAATTTGGTTCGCCCTAATTCTAACAAACTTTACATTGACACGAATTCTACTGTAATGATTCAAAAATTCTCGACCTGGATAAAAATTCCAGTACAAGGAATAAAATTAACACTTCAATAAAAAATTCTCTGCCAAAAAACCTCCAATAGAAAAAATTTTCGCCTCTTCTACAAAACCAAACTAGGGCAAATTCAATAACTATGGAAAATTAGCTAAATCTAGCACTACCTAGCAGAAATATCTTGGGCACTAAAGTTACTTGAACTATCCCCACGAGCAATAAGATCACAAATAAGTTAATAATTACTGAAGAGGATATGAATATATTTTGTAACAGAATCAACATAAAATGTTTCCGTAAACGGTTCTTTGTTAGACTTAACACCTTCGACTGCACTTATAGCATAAACAACTAAATTAGCTTCAACGTACCTTTATGGAGATCTAATATATCATTTTGGGTCTCTAATAATTGAATACAATGACACAGTTGATAATGGTGATAAAGTAGCATAACATATAACTTCTAAACTCGACTTAGATGTATTCTTAAATATGGACCTAAATCAAACTCCAACGGTACTGTACTAAACACAAAATCCACCTAAGTCCATAACTTCTGCTGATTAATATTCAAAGATTCTATGGATCTAAGCAAGACATATAATTAGGATATTTTCTGTCCCTTCAACACAAAGCGAATACCTTTACTAACCTTCAAGACTCCACCTACACAAGTGTATATGTATCATTTTGAATTAAAAGTGCTCAAGAAGATAAGATTTCTCTTAAATCGGGAACATGTCTTACATCATCAAGTGTCCCGTCCCATCAAATATCTTAATTCTGACCCTTCCAATACCAGCTATCATACAAGGTGAATTATTTTCCATTATTACTACACTTTTGGAAATTGTTTCATATGTTGAGAACAAATCATGATTAAGACACATATGAAAAGTGCAAGATATATCAAGAATACAATCCTCGTCAGGTTTGGAGACGTCGTCGACATAACCAAAAGTTCTCCATCTTTGTAGCAATCTCAGCTTCACCTGACGTTTCTAATTGTTTTTCTTTCTAATTTGAATCAACTAATTTTTCCTTCTTCTGCAACTAATAATAATCCTTCTTAATATACTCACATCTTTTGCAATAATTGCATACTTTATTACTGTAATTAGACCTTAATTTGCCCCTCACATAACCACAATCAGCAACAAGCCCATTTTCTTGAGTTTCAAATCAACATGATACTTCATCTTCTCTTTTGAAAATAGAGCATCATAAACTTCTTTAATGATGAGAGTATCATGACTTTATATGATCGTATCTCTAAAAGACATGCATTAAACGGGTAGCGAACACAATAATATTAGCCATAAATCTTCTTCATCATATCAGCGACAATTTCCTTACAAACAGTTTGGTGATCTTCCAGTCATGTACCTTCTATCTATAAAGAGAATATAAATGTTGCTTTAGATGCAATTTATGAGTTAGACCTTTTGTCATGCATAACTGCTCAAATTTCAACCATAATGCAGCACGGAGGACATTTATTTATTGATTATATATATAATCCATTTTAAACTTGAAAAGTAAAAAAACTATTTTAATTAATTTAAGTTTAAACTAATCTTTATCCAATCATATTCAAGCCAAATCCACCATAAAGTTTGGAATTCCAACCAAACTGTAGTAGAGAAAATTTGTAAAGATTTTGAATGTTTATCCATGTCTTTTCCAATTGGAAATCTAGAGCCTAATTGAAGCCATTTTTCGTCAAAAATATATTTTGGAATAGTATTTTGAAAGAGAATGTGTGTTTAAAAAATGAAGAATTTTTTTTATTTTCGTGTAATATTATTTTATTAAAAATGTGTTGTTGAAAATAAGAAAGAAAAATGTTATTTGAAAATAATGGAAGGGAATAAGGTTGCACATTCTTAAGAAAAGAATATATTTTAAATAATGATGTGATGAAAAATATATGATTAAGAAAAGAAGGAAAAGTTTTGAATTTGAGTGCAATATTATTTTATTGAAAATTGTGTAATGAAAATGAATATTGAAAGAATGGTTTTATTTTTTTTAGAATGTGGATAAACATTCCTTAATTTATTTTTAAGAATTTGATTTCATAAAAAACTAAAAACTTAAGCACACGTATTCATTCATATCTCATTGTCCTATACAATAGCTACCTATATAAAAATTTCCAATAATTTTTTTGTGTTAGTTCTGAATTAGTCAAATTTTGTTCTTTTGCCATTTTGGTTCTGATCAATTGAATTCTCGCTCTAATGGAGGATTGTTCTCTACCGAAGGATGCTAACTTCTCGGATTTGATAGCTCTACTCAGTAAGTTTCTCTTTTTAATTTTATATCTGTTTTCGTTGTCCAGTGAGGAAATTTAGTTAAATACACCAAGTTTTAATTTTGTGGTTTTGTGTCGTTCAGATTTGTGGGCTTTTTTCATCAACTTTCATCCAATGTCTAATCAGAATTTCAAAATTTGCATATACTGATGTTATTCTTCTGTTATTTGATTTTATCCGAGTTACTTCAGTTAGGTGTTCCTTGATCTTTTCGAATTGTTAATAATTCAGTACTGAAATTGAATCTGTAATCCTATAAGAAATATTATGATTCTTTCTTCATTAGGTCATTGAAGGCACCTGTATTAGGTGCGAACCTCAACATTGTTGCTGCAGAGATTGTTAATTTTGATTCTTAGTTGTCACAATACAAGACTAAAGATGGTGTTTACCGGGACCCTTTGGTTAACGAGAGAATTGTGTCGCCCACTATAATGTGGGTCGAAGCTCTCGACCTCATACTTCATAGACTTCAGAAATCGAAATTGGATTTTGGAAAGATTGCTGCTGTTTCTGGAAGTGGACAGCAACATGACAGTGTGTATTGGAAGAATGGGAGTTCCAAAATATTGTCATCATTTGACCCGAAGAAACCATTGGTGGATCAACTTGGTGTTGCCTTTTCCACCAGAGTCTCCTATATGGATGGACAGCAGCACCAAGGAACAATGCAAGGCAATTGAGAAAGCTGTTGGTGGTGCATTGGAGTTATCTAAGCTTACTGGTTCATGTGCATATGAGAGATTTACTGGCCCACAGATTCGGAGGATGTTTGAGACACAATTAGATGTTTATTGGAAAACAGAAAGAATATCCCTTGTCAGCTCCTTCCTGGCATCCCTTCTTACGGGGACCTATGCTTGTATAGATCATACTGATGGCGCAGGGATGAATTTGATGGATATAAAAGATAGATTTTGGTCCAAAATAATATTGGAGGTTAGGCATCATTGTCAACTGCAATTATATCACTTTCTTGATTATTGATAATGTGCATAAATCTTTATCTAATTGATATATGGGATTTAATTCTAATTCGACGATTGATAGCTCAACTTCAGTTTCAGTTTCATAGTTAATCTAATGACTGGTAGTTATCAGATTCATGATCAATCAAGGGTTTCATCATTAGCAGTACTCATGGTAGTGAATATATATTGGGTTTTTTAATGTTTGTTCTAGGCCACTGCACCTGGCTTAGAGGAAAAACTTGGCAAGTTAGCTCCTGCACATGCTGTAGCTGGTTTAATTTCACCCTATTTTGTGGACAGGTCAGTCAACAGTCGATATTTATAATCTCCAACTTTGTATAATGCTAGAGCATTGTGTTAAATTCATTTAACATGTAACTTTATTTTATTAGCCTATTTGAATAGATACTTTGTATGCTAACTTATTGTAATTGACCATGAAGTGAAGGGTAATGATGAAACCTCCTGAAATCGTTGTCCAATTAACTTGTTAATGCTTGTGTTTTTCATATCCTTTTTCTTTCTTTTTTAGCTCTTTGCTTCATTAGTCTCTTAAAGTGACACCCTTGACAGCCACGGGCTGCTTGATTTCTCATTAGTTCTTTTATGAACTGCTTTCAGGTACCAATTTAACAAAGACTGCTTAATTATTCAGTGGTCTGGTGATAATCCTAACAGCCTAGCAGGTGATCTTTGTTTATTATTTATTTTCATATTATTCATCATGATTTCATTGGCAAATGCTTTCATTAAACAATCTGTTTTTGTTTGCCTCCATTTTAATTGTTTCCAGATGAGTATATTTGCCACTAGCTGTCTACAAGCTTCCAGATTAAATTTCAGCTCTCTAATATTTACTTTAACTCATAATAAACTTTTTGCTGCTAGTTCAGAAATCAGGCACTACGTATCCCATGTAGCTGCATGTTCTTAATCCCCCTTTCCCTCTGATTGGCGAAGACTAAGCTAAATGTTCAAATACCAGATCTTGTGCTCAGAAATCAGGAATCCATATTTACACCAGAACTTGGTTTGTCTATTACTGAATATGCCTTGAGAAGCATTCTGTTCAATCCAATCTCAATCGGCAAGATGATGTTTCAATTATGTTATGATATTTGTATGGGAGTGCAATTGTTTAATAATTTTTAGAATTTATTATAACATATTTTTATGTTATAAATCAATTTAAATGGTCCTCTAATAGATCCAACTACTAGCTAGCTCAAACTTTTTTTTGTTATCTATCCTTTTGTTTGTGTTCTTTTCATGTAGTATGGTAGCTTTAATTGCATTTTTAGCTCAAAGTAACGAGTTCTCACAATTCACAGTGTTCCAATATTACGTCATTGATTGGTTTCATCAAGTGAACATATTTACAGGAATGCCCATAGACTCATTTTGATGTAGAATCAATGGGAGGGAGAAGAAGAAGAAGAAGAAGAAGAAGAAGAAGAGAAGGCAGGGGAGGAAGAAGCCGGGAGAGAAAAGGAGAAATCGTGGTAGCCGCCAATCTTAATTTTCATCAAATCATTAACTAATCCAGCTACAATGAAAAACCCTTAAATAGTAAAAACCTAGCCAAGTGACGGGATTGGGTCAACCCACAACTACAAGCCCAATAATAGAAAACATAACTAATAAAGTCAAATAACAATAAAAACTAAATCTCGATGATTGATGTATGCGTCAACTTTCCTAGGGTGGGAGAAAATTCGACCATGTCGAGTGGATGAACTTCTACCAGGGGGACGATCTTTCGTAAGAACCAAATATCGGAACTCCAGCAGTGTAATCCGGATTTGTTGGGATTTCTCTATAGGACTCCATGCACGGTCTACATCAGGTGGAACTACCCAACGAGTAAGGAGGCACCAAATCTCTCCATCATTGGTCAACACACTGTTCATCTAAAATAACATCAATTGTATCTTTGTATACTGTGACAAAGGTTATGGAAATAAAAATATCAACATAGACAGGTTGGGATTCCACAAAGCTAAATAAAAAAGGATCATCAAAGGAATTGAAACGGTGTTTGTAACTAATGAAGTCCTCAATATTTAAAGTAGAGTAGTCGCCAAAATGTGATAAAAGATCAATGACGTGTGCATTTGGACCAACATGCATTAAAATTTTAAAATGACCAGCACTACGGGCTTGCAATATAACATAATCCCCAATATTAAATTCAAAATATCGTTTATGCAAATCATCTTGAAGTTTATATAATGCATTACTTGCTTCAAGATGTTTCAAGATGTCAATATGCAAATCATGAAGATGATGTACAAATACTTTAGCTGACATCGACACACTAGCATTTGGGGACATGAGAATAAGGTCCAAAGGTTTCATAGGTTCAAAACCATGAATAATTTCAAAGAGACTCATACTTATAGACCCATTCACATAATTTTTATATATAATTTGAACTATTGGGACGATCAAATCCTAATTTCCAAGATTTTCCTTGAGAATGGCATGACTGCATAAATCAATAGCACATTTGGGTTGAAAAATGGTACGACATGCAACACTTGACTGAGAGGTATCGAGAACAAGAGGCACAATATGTAGATTCATAGGAAAAGTCCGAATACTACCTAAGGAGGTGTTCTCACGATCATCAAAGTTATCAAATTCTTCACGTTTAGGTTCATAGACTTGATCTTCTAACCACTCGGCTATGACATTTGGAAGAGATGTGGCCAAAGTCCTTATAGTTAAAGCATTGCAAGTGAGAAGTTCTTGGAATTTCAGAAATTGTACCCTTATTTTTGAACACAGAAGAAACATTTGACGGGGAAGGTCTCCTAATAGACTTAAGAGGAAGTGGCGCTGATGAGATTGGTGTATGATTGTCACCATGCTTTTCATATGGAGTACCACTAAGCAACTAAAAAATCTTAGGCTAAAGAGTAAGTGTGATCAAGAATAGTGACGCTCTGAAGGAAAAGCTCACGCCTAAGATCATCTATTAGACTTTGTCTAAGATCATCTCTTAGACCTTGTCGAAAATATTTTTGATCACCTTGTCGACAATGATTTTGTATATTATAGGACACTTCAAAATTATCAACATTAGTGAAATGAGGGATTTGCTTAAAATTGTTCAGACTAGCAGCTAGGCTCCTACTCTCTTCAAGATTAGCAACCATCTCAATTTGGACAACAGTTAATTGAGTTTGGAATTGTTGTTGATTAGTGGTAAGTTGTACTAATTGTCTGGTGAGGGGCATCAAATTGGGATGGGTCTATAGTCAAGTTATTAGAACTAGATGTGATAAGACGACCACTACGAAACTTCATGCAACATGCTACCAGCTAAATGAAGTGTATTGAAGCTAGATTCGACAAAACGACCACTACACAACTGCATGCAAAGAACGAAATGAAATGTATGGAGAGATCAATAAACAACTCGTTTTAAAATGAAAACAAATTATTATTATTATTATTATTATTATTATTATTATTATTATTATTATTATTATTATTATTATTATTATTATTATTATTATTGTTGTTGTTGTTGTTGTTTGAGATTATGTAAATCCAAATATGACAAGCTAATACTGTTGATACATGTAAAATCGCAAAGCAAGGGTTAAATACTAGTCAAAATCTGATCACATAAAATAAGTGGGGTAAAATGGAAATTGAACATGTAGCGACCGCGAACTTTTAAATTTTATAAATTAATTCTCGAAAAACGTGTCGCTCGACGTTAACCCTAATTTTTAAGAAATAGCACGTTCGTCTAGCCGTTACAAAATTTAATTCAAATCTATTCGATTAAATCCAATCTCGAATAATAATTTTATTATCAATTTCAATTTATTTTATTTAAATTCAATTTTTATTTTATTTCAAGTCCAATTACATAAGCCCAATTTTAAGCCCAATTATATAAGTCCAACACCTTGAATTTCAATTCTTTGAGCCCAATTTATTTTAGTCCATTACAATTAAGCCCAATTATGTCGGCCCAAACATTGATGTTTAGGCCCAATCCATTTAGGATTCCTTACAACCCAATAGGCCCAATATACCACCTTGAAAATTGTGCCCTAAATTCCCACTATTTTATTCATCACAATTCCCTCCACTTCCACATTTCACGCAGCCAAAATTCATCTTGGTAAGAAATTGTCTCTCTCTCCAATTTTCTCTCCATTTCCAGGTGAAACACCATTGATGCTAGAAAATCCATTTCTAGCATCAACAGTGTAATCATCAAAACAATGCAGCTCACAACACCATTCACCATCAACAGCCAATCTCAATCCATTCCAGCAGAACACCCCAAAACCCAAGCTGCAGCCTCCATCTCCTCACCAACACTCAACACCGAGATGCAGCCCTTTCATCAACACCACCTAAAACCACCAACCAGTCACTGCAAACCATCACTCACGACACTGCAAATTCAATCACCAACAGAACCCAATCTGCAGAACCACCTTCACCAGCAGATACCACCATTTCGAAAGCTCCAACAGAACCCAAACTGCAGAACCACCTTCACCAGCAGACTCCACCCATTCTACCATCACCACACGAGCATTTCACCCAAATCCCAGCTGCAAGCACACCACTGCCAAACCGAAACCACCCTAACTACACTGACCAAAAACCAAGCACCAAACCCGCCACCAACAACTCCACAACCAAGACCCCAAGCTCACTGCCCAAAACCGAACCACGTTCCAGCCACCCAACCCAACATCAACTCCAAGCCACCAGTCGAAAACCCAACTCGAATCACTAGCTTCCCAACACAACACCATTCAAACCACCCGTGGCAAAACACCGAAACACCGCCACACCCACACCTCAAAAAAAAATCAACACAAACGGCCACTTAAACCAAGAGAATAGAAAAAAAAACCCATAAACATACCTCAAGATTTCCAACCCATTTCCAGCAGAAATCGAACTCCAAGTCGCCATTTAGCCTCGGTTAAACCTCCATTTTCGCGCCTAAAAGCCCCAAATAAAACCCCCCCACCTACCCTATGTCCGGCGCCACCACCGCCGGTCGGTGGTGGCGAAATTTGAGGAAGGGGCTTCGCCCCTTTCCCCCTTCCCCGTCGCTCGTCCTCTCTCTCTGTAATGAGAGAGAGAGGAATGAAAGTTTATTTTGTTTTTGTTTTGATTTTTGGTTTTTATTTTGGTTTTATATTGATTTTGATTTTGTTTTGTTTTGTTTTAGTTTAGTTATATTAGTTTAGGTATATATTTATTCCAAATGATAAATTTTAGCCCCAAGTTATAAATTGTTTTAAATTAGTCCCTAAAATACTTTTAGTTTAGCCCTTAAGTTTAAATGTTTTAAGTTCAGTCCCTTAATTTTATTTTTAGTTTTAAATAAGGTTTAATTTAGCCCCCAAGTTTATAAATTATTATTTCAGTCCTTAATATTTTATTTTCAGTTTCAGCAGATTTTCAATTGAGTCCCTAAGTTCTGAAAATGTTTAAATTCAGCCCTTTAGTTTTATTTTCAGCTTTATTATATTTACAGAATAGTCCCTAAACTATTAAACATTATTATTTTAGTTTTCAGCTTTTATTTTCGGCTTTAAAATACTTACAGCTTAGTCCTTAAACTATTAAAAGTTATTATTTCAGTTTTTAACTTATATTTTCAGTTTCATTATATTTACAGTTTAGTCCCTAAACTTATGAAAATTACTATTTTAGCCCTTAAACTTTTATTTTCAGATTTAATAAACTTCCAATTTAGCCCAAAACTTTATTTTATCGTTTAAAGCTATTTATTTCAGTTTCTATAATTTTCAATTAAACCCTTAAACTTAATTTCAACACTTTAAAACTTTAAGTTCGAAATACTAATTCAAACTTATTTCCTATTTTTGGCTAGACGATACGTACGAGCAATTAGGAGCTTGAAGTTATTTTCCCGCTCACTTTTCACGCAACTCGAAACAATTGAGGTAGACTCGCCACCATTAATTAGTTTAAATTATAATTGCATGCTTTATGTGAATTACGTGATTTATATGCTTTATGCATAGGATGAGAATGTGTCATATACGATATATGATATTGTTATGCTTGCCATAACTTATATGCTTAATTGCATGAGAAAGAAAGAAAGAAAGAGAGAATCTCTTATGAGATAAGAAAGAATGTTATGCATAACTTATGTGCTTCATCCGCACAAGAAAGAAAGACTACCCACACCCATGTTTTTAAAGAGCCTATGATTTCAAGAAAATGAACCAAAGATGATATCACATTGTATATTGCATGAGTGTGTTTTCAATTATTCTGTAAATTAATTATCGGCGATGAGTCTACTGAGTATTTCTTCGAAATACTCATTCTGCTATTTTAACAATATTTGCAGACTTCGGAGGCGAACGTGATTGATCCGGCAGTGGTGACAAAATAAAATTTGATTATCGAATTTATTAAGTTTCTGAATTTATGTATTGAAACACTGTTAACGTATTTTCGTTTCCGCTATTTCCAAAAACACGATATTTAAATTTTGAACAATTATCCAATGTATTTTAATTGCCGAAGTAGTTTTCAATTTCAAATGTGATTTTAAAAATTAGGTCATTTCCGCAAAATTGATTGACAAAATTAGGGCAAAAGACGATGACGTGGCAATCCGGGTTAACAGAACTCGGGGCGCTACAGCTTGGTATCAGAGCCGGTCTGCGTTTCTGTAGACTGGCAAAATTTTCAAAAAAATAAAATTTTTCAAAGAGACGTTCTAGATTGTTTAATTATCGTTAATGAAAGTTGCCACTGCTACCATTCAATCCGTCGACTCCGAAGGTAAGGAAGTTTATGAAGCTTACTGTTATGTTATTTCGGATACTGTTTTACGATTTACGAGACTTAGAAGAAAGAGAAAGAAAGTGTATCCGAATTAGAAAGAAAGAAAGAAAAGAAAGACGAGTTTGAGCATAATTGGAAATAATTTTCTAAATTTTTACGTCCTCGTAAATTTTAACTAAGAAGAGATTAATAACCCCACTTAATTAGACTTTGCATAATTGGTTTAGGACATGGCGCCCATTCGTAGAAATACACCAAGTGACGCGGAACAAGCCGCTAGAGACTACGACCGTTTCAGGCCCAGACTCGATTGGGCTATAGCCCAACACATCGAGCAGCTGAATATGGTACGCGATCGGGCCATACAGCATGGCTATGTGACTAATGATTACCGATCGATCCATCATTTGCTATCGACCTTCCGGGCCGACTATGCGGAAGTAGCTCGTAGCATATACATGGATGCCCTCACGTCACCTAACGTGGATATGGATTATGACGCATTCTGCTTGAGATTTGTGGCATATTGGCCCATGTATTTTGAGCACCGCTTTGGGGTTGTACCTGAAGGGGAGCCAGAACATGAGCCAATGCCTGAGCCTGAACAGGTGCAAGAAGATGAGTTAGCACCCGAGGGCAATCCCGAGGAGGAACCAGAAGAGGAAGAAGACCCCGAAGAGGAAGAAGATCCCGAGGAAGACCCAGAGGAAGAAGAAGATCCCGAAGAAGACCCCGAAGAAGAAGAACCAGAGGAAGACGCTGATCCAGCGTTGGGAGAATTCTCGGACGCCGAATCATGCGTGACCGAAGGAGAATAGATGATAGGAGTTAGAGTAGGGTAACATTTTGTCTTAATCAATGTTGGCTTACACGCCACCCGATGTACCTATTTGAAAAGAAGTTGAATTATGAATGAAATGAAATTTGAAACTTAATTTTCGAGATATCCTTACTGTTCGCTTTGTTAGTACTCCTAGTCGACTATTACAAACTGTCTTTAAATTTATGAAGGTTATGGCACCACCGAACCAAGCCGACGTTATCAGGGAATTACTCAAGGCAGTGCAGGAAATGAGACAGATTCCGCAGCCAGTAAACCCCAACCCTATTGTCCCAGTGATCGAACAATTCAGAAGGTACAGTCCGCCTACGTTTGACGGCGGAAATGGGCCACTGGCAGTGGAAGAATGGCTCCAGGCCATTGAAAAAATTTTTAAGCACATAGCCTGCCCGGAATTCAAGAAAGTGGGATGTGCCGAGTTCATGTTGATCGGAAGAGCTGGTTTTTGGTGGGAATCTGCATCCCGCACGAGAAGCGAGGAACAACAGGCAGCCCTAACTTGGGATGATTTCAAGGAAGAGATCAGGGACAAGTTTTTCCCACAGGCTCTTCGAGATCACAAGGAGGCCGAATTTCTTCGACTAGTGCAAGGAGATATGGATATAGTCGAGTATGAAAGGAGGTTTGAAGAGCTATCACGTTATGCTCCACATCTGGTGGAGACGGAGTTCAAAAAGGCCCGCAGATTTGAGAGAGGTCTACGCTCCGATGTCCGACAAATCGTCAGTTCACATGAGCTGCCAACCTACCGGGAAGTAGTAAAAAAGGCTCAAGCAGTAGCCTATGCCGGTGGGAGGACGGTAAGCCATGGACCTCAGTATGAGCAGAGAAACCTGGGCAAGAGAAAGTGGCAAGGTCCGAGCCGCAACCGTAACCGAACTGTAACCGTAACGTAAACCAGCCATTCGTCAAGAGGCCCAATCCAGGGCCAACAGGGAGACAGATGCCCAATGTCATTTCTCCCTGCCCTAAGTGCCAGAGGATGCACAAGGGAGAATGCCTGTTTGGGAAGGGAGTCTGCTATAAGTGTGGCCAGTCAGGTCACTTTGCAACGGACTGTCGTGCTCAGCCCGCCCAGGGTTCCAATCAGAAGGTGAACCCAGGCCAGAACCGGAAGGGGACAGCTAGGGTATTCGCTATGGATGCAGCCCAGGACTCCGACGTGATTGCAGGTATACTAGTTATCCTAGTACCCTTGTACATGTCTTAATTGCTTTCCATACCGTATTTTCCTTCCCATATTGAGCATGATAATATGATATCAGGTATACTATCTATTTCTGGGATACCTGTATATGTTCTGATAGACTCGGGAGCCACACATTCATTTATATCAGATGCATGCTTAGAAAGACTGAACCTAATAGGCATAGAGACTGGTAGTACCCTTGAAGTTAGTTTGCCGTCAGGAGAAACCCTCGATACTAATAAGATAGTCAAGGCAGTACAAATCGATTTTGATGGTCAAGTTTTGGAGGCAGACCTGAATATTATCCGAATGAAAGATTTCGATATTATTCTAGGTATGGATTGGCTCAGCGCCAACCGTGCCGCAATTATGTGCCACGAGAAAGAGGTCATTTTTCGTAAAGACGGTGAAGAAGTATTCAGATTTTATGGGACGAGGATTAAGGCGCTTCCTCGCCTGATTTCGGCTTTACAAGCGGAGAAGCTATTAGCCAAGGATAGTTGTCATGGCTATTTGGTTAGTCTTCAAGACAAACCCGTAGATGAGATTACTACGGATTCGGTACCAGTAGTATGTGAATATGGTGACGTTTTTCCAGACGATCTACCCGGCACTCCGCCGGATAGGCAAGTGGAATTTTCCATCGATTTGATACCAGGAGCTGCCCCTGTTTCTAAAGCTCCGTACCGCATGGCACCGAAAGAGTTGCAAGAACTGAAGGTGCAATTAGAGGAATTACTAGAGAAGGGTTTCATCAGGCCAAGTGTATCTCCGTGGGGAGCACCTGTGCTGTTTGTCAAGAAGAAGGACGAAAGCATGAGGATGTGTATCGACTATCGAGAACTAAACAAGTTGACGATAAGGAATAAGTATCCCCTACCCAGGATCGAAGACTTATTCGATCAGTTGAAAGGTACTGCAATCTTCTCGAAGATTGATTTGAGATCTGGGTACCATCAGCTAAAGGTTTCGCCACCGACGCATCGAAGACAGCGTTCAGGACACGATATGGACATTATGAGTTCACAGTGATGCCGTTCGGTCTTACGAACGCACCTGCGATATTTATGGATTTGATGAACCGAGTTTTCCATCAGTATCTTGATAAATTCGTTATTGTTTTTATCGATGATATACTGATCTACTCCAGGGATTCCGCACAACATGAAGAACATTTGAGGACTGTGTTGGAAACGCTGAGAGCAGAAAAGCTGTACGCCAAGTTCAAGAAATGTGAATTTTGGCTTGAAAGAGTAGGTTTCTTAGGTCATATTGTTACAGCTAAAGGTATCGAGGTTGATCCTTCTAAGGTCGAAATCAGAACGAATTGGCCAACACCTGCAAATGTTGGAGATGTGAGAAGCTTTCTTGGATTAGCTGGATATTATCGGCGATTCATAGAAGGTTTTTCTAAAATAGCAGGTTCTATGACTCAGTTGACCAGGAAGGGAGTTAAATTTCAGTGGACAGAACAATGTGAACAAAGCTTTCAGAAACTTAAGGACAGACTCGTTTCAAAGACCAAAGGTTTCGATACCAGATGGATCTGAAGGTTTCGTTATTTACAGCGATGCATCCAAACATGGTTTAGGTTGTGTTTTGATGCAGAATGGCAAAGTGATAGCATATGCCTCAAGACAGTTGAAGCCACATGAGAAGAATTACCCGACACATGATTTAGAGCTCGCAGCTGTTGTGCACGCTCTTAAGATTTGGAGACACTATCTGTACGGGAGTAAATGCGAGATTTACACCGATCACAAGAGTCTCAAGTATTTCTTCACTCAGAAGGAACTGAACATGAGACAACGACGATGGCTAGAGCTGGTAAAGGACTATGACTGCACCATTCTTTACCACCCAGGTAAAGCAAATAAGGTTGCAGATGCTTTGAGCAGAAAGCACGCCGGACAGTTATCAGCTTTAGGAACGACGCAAGATCAGTTGATTCGAGATTTGAGGAATCTAAGAATCGAAGTGCGAACCCCATCAGTCCAAGGATCTTCTAGATTGGCAAATCTGAGCGTTAAACCAGACTTGAGAGGTCGGATTATAACAGCTCAAACTGGAGATAAATTCTTGGAAAAGATCAGATCCGAAGTTGGAACTGGCAAGAGAATAGGTTTCGAGATCGCCTCTGATAAGGCACTTATATTCAGAGGACGTCTCTGTGTACCGAAGGATGAACATATCCAGAATGAGATTTTGACAGAAGCTCATTCAGCACCTTATGCGTGCCACCCAGGAGGGACAAAGATGTATCGTGATTTGCGCAATACCTTTTGGTGGAGAAACATGAAGGGTTGTATTGCAAAGTTTGTCTCTCGATGCATGACGTGTCAGCAAGTTAAGGCTGAACACCAGAGACCATCAGGATTGTTAAATCCCTTGGATATACCAGAATGGAAATGGGAGAAAATTTCCATGGATTTCGTAACAGGGTTACCGAAATCAGTGAAAGGACATGACGCTATTTGGGTTATCGTAGATCGACTTACAAAGTCAGCTCATTTCCTACCAATCAGAATGACTCTCAATGTGGATCAGTTATCCCAGTTATATGTTAGAGAGATTGTTCGACTTCATGGAGTACCAGTTTCCATTGTATCAGATAGAGACCCGAGATTCACATCAAGATTCTGGAAGAGTTTACAAGTAGCGATGGGTACTAAGTTAAATTTTAGTACTGCTTACCATCCCTGCATCGATGGACGATGCGAACGCACTATTCAGACACTAGAAGATATGCTTAGAGCTTGCGTACTAGATTTGAGTGGTAATTGGGAGACTCACCTCCCATTAGTGGAATTTGCCTACAATAATAGTTTTCAAGCTACTATTGGTATGGCACCATATGAGGCACTTTATGGACGACGATGTCGATCACCAGTCTATTGGGAGGAAGTAGGCGAGAGAAGAATTTTAGGTCCAGAATTGATTGAAAAGACAGTTAAGGCTATTGATAAGATCAGACTGCGAATCAAAGCCGCTCAAGATAGACAGAAAAGCTATGCCGATCAAAGGAGAAAAGACTTAGAATTTGAAATTGGAGAGAAAGTATTTTTGAAAGTAGCTCCTATGAAAGGAACTATTCGCTTCGGCAAGAGAGGGAAGTTAAGACCCCGTTTTATCGGACCATTCGAGATATTAGAGAAAGTGGGTAACGTGGCTTATCGTTTGGCGTTGCCGCCCGAGCTATCGGCCGTACACAACGTTTTTCACGTTTCCCTATTGAGAAAGTATATCCACGATCCAAGTCACGTGGTAAATTTTCAGACTATTTCGATTCAGAGGAATCTGTCCTATGAGGAGACACCTATGTGCATTATAGAAAGAAAAGTCCATGTCTTAAGAAACAAAGAGATTCCTTTAGTCAAAGTCCAATGGGGTAGACAGGATAGCGATGAAGCTACCTGGGAGAAAGAGGAAGAGATTCTGGCCAAGTATCCAGATATATTAGATCAAGTAAGTTTAAATTTCGAGGACGAAATTATTTTAAGGGGGTAAGGTTGTAGCGACCGCGAACTTTTAAATTTTATAAATTAATTCTCGAAAAACGTGTCGCTCGACGTTAACCCTAATTTTTAAGAAATAGCACGTTCGTCTAGCCGTTACAAAATTTAATTCAAATCTATTCGATTAAATCCAATCTCGAATAATAATTTTATTATCAATTTCAATTTATTTTATTTAAATTCAATTTTTATTTTATTTCAAGTCCAATTACATAAGCCCAATTTTAAGCCCAATTATATAAGTCCAACACCTTGAATTTCAATTCTTTGAGCCCAATTTATTTTAGTCCATTACAATTAAGCCCAATTATGTCGGCCCAAACATTGATGTTTAGGCCCAATCCATTTAGGATTCCTTACAACCCAATAGGCCCAATATACCACCTTGAAAATTGTGCCCTAAATTCCCACTATTTTATTCATCACAATTCCCTCCACTTCCACATTTCACACAGCCAAAATTCATCTTGGTAAGAAATTGTCTCTCTCTCCAATTTTCTCTCCATTTCCAGGTGAAACACCATTGATGCTAGAAAATCCATTTCTAGCATCAACAGTGTAATCATCAAAACAATGCAGCTCACAACACCATTCACCATCAACAGCCAATCTCAATCCATTCCAGCAGAACACCCCAAAACCCAAGCTGCAGCCTCCATCTCCTCACCAACACTCAACACCGAGATGCAGCCCTTTCATCAACACCACCTGAAACCACCAACCAGTCACTGCAAACCATCACTCACGACACTGCAAATTCAATCACCAACAGAACCCAATCTGCAGAACCACCTTCACCAGCAGATACCACCATTTCGAAAGCTCCAACAGAACCCAAACTGCAGAACCACCTTCACCAGCAGACTCCACCCATTCTACCATCACCACACGAGCATTTCACCCAAATCCCAGCTGCAAGCACACCACTGCCAAACCGAAACCACCCTAACTACACTGACCAAAAACCAAGCACCAAACCCGCCACCAACAACTCCACAACCAAGACCCCAAGCTCACTGCCCAAAACCGAACCACGTTCCAGCCACCCAACCCAACATCAACTCCAAGCCACCAGTCGAAAACCCAACTCGAATCACTAGCTTCCCAACACAACACCATTCAAACCACCCGTGGCAAAACACCGAAACACCGCCACACCCACACCTCAAAAAAAAATCAACACAAACGGCCACTTAAACCAAGAGAATAGAAAAAAAAACCCATAAACATACCTCAAGATTTCCAACCCATTTCCAGCAGAAATCGAACTCCAAGTCGCCATTTAGCCTCGGTTAAACCTCCATTTTCGCGCCTAAAAGCCCCAAATAAAACCCCCCCACCTACCCTATGTCCGGCGCCACCACCGCCGGTCGGTGGTGGCGAAATTTGAGGAAGGGGCTTCGCCCCTTTCCCCCTTCCCCGTCGCTCGTCCTCTCTCTCTGTAATGAGAGAGAGAGGAATGAAAGTTTATTTTGTTTTTGTTTTGATTTTTGGTTTTTATTTTGGTTTTATATTGATTTTGATTTTGTTTTGTTTTGTTTTAGTTTAGTTATATTAGTTTAGGTATATATTTATTCCAAATGATAAATTTTAGCCCCAAGTTATAAATTGTTTTAAATTAGTCCCTAAAATACTTTTAGTTTAGCCCTTAAGTTTAAATGTTTTAAGTTCAGTCCCTTAATTTTATTTTTAGTTTTAAATAAGGTTTAATTTAGCCCCCAAGTTTATAAATTATTATTTCAGTCCTTAATATTTTATTTTCAGTTTCAGAAGATTTTCAATTGAGTCCCTAAGTTCTAAAATGTTTAAATTCAGCCCTTTAGTTTTATTTTCAGCTTTATTATATTTACGTAATAGTCCCTAAACTATTAAACATTATTATTTTAGTTTTCACTTTTTATTTTCGGCTTTAAAATACTTACTTAGTCCTTAAACTATTAAAAGTTATTATTTCAGTTTTTAACTTATATTTTCAGTTTCATTATATTTACGCTTAGTCCCTAAACTTATGAAAATTACTATTTTAGCCCTTAAACTTTTATTTTCAGATTTAATAAACTTCCAATTTAGCCCAAAACTTTATTTTATCGTTTAAAGCTATTTATTTCAGTTTCTATAATTTTCAATTAAGCCCTTAAACTTAATTTCAACACTTTAAAACTTTAAGTTCGAAATACTAATTCAAACTTATTTCCTATTTTTGGCTAGACGATACGTACGAGCAATTAGGAGCTTGAAGTTATTTTCCCGCTCACTTTTCACGCAACTCGAAACAATTGAGGTAGACTCGCCACCATTAATTAGTTTAAATTATAATTGCATGCTTTATGTGAATTACGTGATTTATATGCTTTATGCATAGGATGAGAATGTGTCATATACGATATATGATATTGTTATGCTTGCCATAACTTATATGCTTAATTGCATGAGAAAGAAAGAAAGAAAGAGAGAATCTCTTATGAGATAAGAAAGAATGTTATGCATAACTTATGTGCTTCATCCGCACAAGAAAGAAAGACTACCCACAGCCCATGTTTTTAAAGAGCCTATGATTTCAAGAAAATGAACCAAAGATGATATCACATTGTATATTGCATGAGTGTGTTTTCAATTATTCTGTAAATTAATTATCGGCGATGAGTCTACTGAGTATTTCTTCGAAATACTCATTCTGCTATTTTAACAATATTTGCAGACTTCGGAGGCGAACGTGATTGATCCCAAGAATGGTGACAAAATAAAATTTGATTATCGAATTTATTAAGTTTCTGAATTTATGTATTGAAACACTGTTAACGTATTTTCGTTTCCGCTATTTCCAAAAACACGATATTTAAATTTTGAACAATTATCCAATGTATTTTAATTGCCGAAGTAGTTTTCAATTTCAAATGTGATTTTAAAAATTAGGTCATTTCCGCAAAATTGATTGACAAAATTAGGGCAAAAGACGATGACGTGGCAATCCGGGTTAACAGAACTCGGGGCGCTACAGAACAAGTCAAGGGATTCAGTCACGTGAATTTTAGAAAAAATTATGGGGATTTAACAAGTCAAGAGATTTAGTCACGTGAACTTTAGGCAAATTAAAATAACAGCAGCCCAAAGAAATTAATCAATTAAATTTTAAAATAAACAGTAATATAAACCAACATAAACAAAATAGAAACTTCCCTTTGTTCGTCGAAGTAGCCGAGCCAATCAACAAGTTCGTTGAAGTAAACAAGTCAATCAACAAGATCGTCAAAGTACCGAGCCAATCAACATGTCAAAGATATACCTACAAAAAGGTTTAAAATACTTTCTTTTTTTCACCTTTTCTTTTCACTAAAAGTAAATTACAAAAATAGGGACCAAATTAAGGCCCAGTTGCAGCAATCCAATTAGCTTAACAAAACTGAGGCTCAAATTTAAACTAACAAATAAAGCAAATTACAAGGCGCAAAATACTGATTAGGGCCCAAATTGAAAATCAAATATAACCCAGGCCCAAAATATTAGGTTAAAGCCCAAATGGGCAAAACCTAGTGAATGGTTGTGTCGTGTGAGAGAGGCAGCAACTTTCTTTTCCTTTTGCACGCAGCTAACGGGATTATCGTCTCCTCCAAGTTCCTTCCCTGTTTTCGCGAGTTTATTGATGGTGAAATTCTAGGTCTTCTCTACGACGAGGTGAGTGAACTTCTTAGGTCACCGATTAGATAGCCAATAAAATTTTTGGGTCACTATCGGCCGGCGATTATAAGTTAACAGGCAGCGGTATATGCAGTGGAGTGAATTTAGGATGATGATTTTGGTTGTGTATTTAGAATTCAGTGGAGTTGGTAAGCAAAGATTGATCCACATTCCAAGCAAATGGACAACGCCTCAAACATTACTACGGAGTGGAAGATCAAGATGCTGACGACATTGCTTTCAAAGAATCAACCTAAATCCACATCTACATCTAGCTAATGACATAAAAGAAGCGCTTCTTGAGAGGCAACCCAAGTTTTTAGCGACTTTACTAATGTTGTTTGTTTTTGTTGTTAGGAACAATTCCAAGAATGAGTGCATCAAATCCTAGTTTGTAAGCGGGAATGGGTTACGTCGGAGGTACGTCAAAAACAAAAAAATTTTTACAGAGAGCCGGGCTCCGCAGTGCCACACTTGGGCGCCTAGGCGCCCGGCCCTTTTAAAATAAAAAAGAAAATGGGGGTTCACCCCTTTTTATTTTTTTTCTCTCTTACTTCTCCTCTCTAACTTCCCCCACTTCCCTTTCACCCTAACTTTCAACAAACAAAATCAAGGGTCACTCCTCTTCCAATCTAAGTTTCCTCCACAATCTTCTACCACGTATTCATTATTGTTCATCTAACTTAAACGCAACGTGAGTGTGGAGATTTCTACAAGCCAATGTAAGAACTTTATATGGTTTCTACATATTTTCCTTTTAAACTTCTTGGTTTTGGTAAGGATTTCCAAATTATGAGTTGATTTGGATTATGTTGCATGATTGGGTTTTGGGAAGACCAATAATATGGGCTATGTGCTTAGTTTGATTTATTGCATACCAAGTATTTGACAAAATGCCTCAATGAATTTTGCACCAATCTTGTCATTGTCACTTGAAATGTCCTACTTAAGCCTCAATTGTTGATCTAATTTTGTATTTTTCTCTTCTAATTGTGGTCTTGCGGCACACTAAAGTACCATGCCACTAAGCGTCGAAGAGGAAGAGAGGTATTAGTATTCGGTGGTACGCCGAAACTGCATTCCGGAAAGAGGATTTGACAATTTACTAATGGAACAAATTCAAGATTTGGGCTGGGGAACATTCGCATCGCAACCTCGGGCGTGCTCCATCCCTTTGGTCAACGAATTCTACGCTAATGCCAATGAACATGGAAACTTCAAGGTTTTCGTGCTAGGACATTGGGTCAAATTTGATAGTGCCTCTATTAACAAATTCTACCACATGCCAGATATACCCAATGATGAGTATTCGAGTTCACGGGATGAGGGTGTTAACCCTGATCTTTTGATTCACACACTAGCTAGGTAAGGGATAGAATGGAGACGTAATGTTAGTACTGTGACGAACTTCCCATCGGCCTATTTGGAGCTTAATTGTAAAGTTTGGCATCACTTTATTTCTGCCAAACTAATCCCCAGCAGCAACCTCGGCGAGGTTACAAGAGAACGAGCTACCTTAAACTATGCAATTCAAATGTGACTTTCTATAGATGTGGGCAGAGTCATACAGCACAGCATCTTGCGCATCTTAGCAGGGCATACCAGCAATTGGGGACACCCATCTCTCATACATGATTTATGAGTCCACGCGGGTGCCACCACACGGGAGTCTGACGAGGTTTTACACCCTAAACCACCACTCACGCGGGCTCTTCGGTCTAATCTATCGGCGCATCAATTTATGGCCAATTCATCTCAAGCGTCACAACCCACGGCAACTACTCCTCCACCTCCACAGCCTAGCGACCCCATAGGAGAAATTCTCAGCTGGCTTGAGGCTATGGATTTGAGCACGACCCGTTGGCAGGCCGGCATGCAAGAGCAATTTAACCAACTACAACATTCAATGTTTCGACAATTCCAATACGAGAATGAGTGCATTGCAGCCATATTTTCTTCACACCCCGGCCTTGTTCTCCCTCCACCGCCGCAGTTCCCAAATCACTCCCATCATCCAGCCCCACCGATTGACGACGATGGCATCTGATGTCCTCGCTAAGGTATTCTCCCCTTTTTCATTTTTGCATTGAGGACAATGTGCCATTCGAGTTCGGGGGGTATACTGTTTTTATGTTTATTTACGTTTAGTTTTAAAAAATTATTATTTTCGCATGCTTGTCTGAGCTGGATAACATTGTTATCTATGATACATGTGTTTGGGTACATGAGTCGGTTGAGAGTTATGATGAGTTATGTGCTTGAATTAGAATTCTACTTATCCTTGCAAACCGTTGTGATATGGGAATACGTGAATTGAGTATAACGTTGGACATGAATAAGCTAATTCATAAATGGTGTAGGTGAAAATTAGCGACCTTAGAAGTTTAAGCCAAACAACTTCTAAATGAAACAGTATTTCGCATCCCATATAGTTTGGATATTGGAACTGTGTAGGAAAACATGGATGTTTGTGTGGATTCCGTGTGTGCTAAAAGTTGTGTGGACAGTCAAGATCAAAAGGATGAAAATTGCGTGAAAACCTTAAGTTAGGGATAGAATTCTAGAGAATGAGTGTTTAATAAGGGGCATCGCACTGATCATGTTAAAAAAAAAAGTTTTGGATGACTAATAATCTCGTTGTGAAAAATATATTCGTAGCCTTCATGACTTGAGTGATTAAGCCTACAAGGGTTTAAAACTTGATGCCCTAAGTCATCTGACTCGGGAGTTATCGACCTAAAGCTCGCTATAGGGATCATTTAGAAAGTTTAATGGATAGAGGTCCGCACAAAAGGGAAATCAAAATAAAAGACACACCATATAATTTGATCAGCCCCGAATACTCATTTTAGAAGAAAAACCCTTTGACAAGAGGTTAGTAACTTAGTTGATTCTTGCAGGTTGAGGTAGTCGAAAAAAAAAGGAGAATCCCCATTTATTGACATGTTGAACTACATTAAGTGACAACTACCCGGATGGAGAGATTAAGGAGCAGTGTTAGCATCCCATAGATTTTACCTGGAAAAAAAGGGAGTGAAAGGAAAATGAGTTTGGGGATGTGCGATTCCACGAGCGAAGTAAGGACATAAATAAGTGACTTTTTAAGGCCGGGAATTGAAGAAGCCTATGAATGTATGACGTTGTTTTTAATTCCCCTTCACGCACGTGTTTTGCAATGGAAAGGAAAATTTTAACTTCGGCACCATAACTGGGAAATAACTCATGAATTCGATGTCATATTCTCAACGTTGAGCCATGAAAACAATCTATCCAGCTGATTAGGAAATCTGAGTTGTGTGTTGGTACGTTTTATGTATGTTTTAGTTAACTATTTTTGTGTGTCGTTTTGCGTTTGCTTGAGGACAAGCAAATAACTAATTTTGGGGGTGTTTGATGAGTGTAATTAATGCATTAACTATGCACTTTCAAATCTTAGTTTTTAGTTTAATCTTGAGTACTTTTGAATATTTTGATGCGTGTTTTGGTGTTGTTTTGTAGCTAGACAAATTGGATCAAATTTTGTCCTTTTCAAATTTCATGTTTGGCAATCATTTCACAAAACAATTTTTAGAAATTTTCGAAATAAGTTCCATGTTTACATGACCAAGTCTTCTATGCCAAGCCAAATTTCGTCTTTAAATCCAAGCAAGCAATGTTCATTATTTTCATATTCAATATTAATTATATAAATATCCTTGTTTCGGCTCCCTATGAAAATTACCTCTTTTGATATAGCATCCTTAATTAGGCATTTGAAATAATCGAATTTTATATTGTAACATTTATCACATAATTGGCTAATACTTAGCAAATTATGTTTGAGGTTATCGACTAATAAAACATTTTCAATAGAGGGGGATAGGTGATTACCGATGTTGCCGATTCCAATTATCTTCCTCTTTGCATTGTTTCCAAAAGTCACATTACCTCCATCCTTTATTTTAAAGTTTGAAAGTAGTGATCGATCTCCGGTCATATGTTTTGAACATCCGTTATCCAAGAACCACTTGCTATTGGTCTTCTTTGGTATCTACAAAAACAATTTGATTTTTGATTTTTGGTACTCAATACAAACTTGGGTCCTTGATAGTTAGTTTGTGAGGATTCTTTAATCCACTTATTTTTGTTTTCAAAATATAGTTTCTTTTTAACTAAGCAATTAAAAGAAACATGTCCAATTTTATTACAAAAAGTGCAAGTAGCGTTTGAAACTTTGACAAACATGTTTTTAAGATATTTTTGTTTTAAAAATAGCTTGAATCCGATTCCCCCTTTTTCAAAAACACGTTTTTGATTTCCGAGCATTAAATCAAAATTCTTCTTTCTTTCGATAAATTCATAAACTATTTTTGTCAAATCATCAACTTTTTTCTTTTAGGGAACTATTTTCCTTAATCAATAAATTATGGTCAATGTTTTCTTTTGATTTTTCCAAAGTTTTCTTTAATTCATCTTTTAATAAAAAAAATTTATTTTTATGAATAGAATGACTTAAGGCAAGTTTTTTAAAGATTTCAAGTAATTTATCATAAGAATCGAGTAATTCATCATAAGATGATTTTTCTTTTGTACTTACCTCATCTTCGAAGACAATGAAGCACATGTTTGCGATTTCATATTGATCATCGCTTTCATTTTGATCTTCATCGTCACTATCATCCCAAGTAGGTTGAAATGCCTTTTTCTTGAAACGTCTCTTCTTGTTCGGGGACTCGGTTCTCTTGTGTCCCGATTTGTCACATTTGTAGCAAATAATCTTTTGCTCTTTTCTTCTCTTTTGTCGTCTTTTCTTTGAAACTTTTTGTAGTTTCGAAAGCCTCTCCATTTTTTGACGAGAAGTACTAGATCATAGAGCTCTTCATCACTTATGTTACTTGTTGATGTATCCTCGTCAATTGTCGATTTTAGAGCAATTTGTCGTTTAGGAGTTTCTTTTGATTCCTCTTTTTTTTTTCTTTGATCTCAGTATTGTTGAGCTCATAGGTCATCAACGTTCCATATAATTCTTCCAACGGATATGTATTCACATTCTTTGTGTTTTCTATAAGCATCTGTATGGGACTTCATTCCTCTGAAAGTGAACTAAGCATTTTGCTCACAAATTCATCGTTAGTATATTTTCGATCAAAACCTTTTAAGCCATTAACAATATCAGTGAAAGGAGTAATCATATTAACAATGGGCTCATCTTGTATCATTAAAAAAATTTCAAATTCTTTGACTAGCATATTTATCTTAATTTCCTTAACTTTCTTTGTTCCAACATGAGTGACTTCTAGAGCATGTCAAATTTCATTAGTCGAATCACATGTGCTAATTCTATTGAATTCATTTCTATCTAGTACACAATAAAACAAATTCTTGGCCTTAGCATTTAATGACAATTTTCTCCTATCTTTTTCGTCGTATTCCTCTTTAGGCTTGTGAATATATTGATCGGGTTTGCCATCAATTTTAATAGTCTTAGTGGGCATATAGTGACCATATTCAATAATTTCCCAAATATTATAATCAATAGATTGAACATAAATCATCATTCTAACTTTCCAATAATTATAATGTGTGTCATCAAAGAAGGGAGGTCGGTTGGTAGAATGCCCCTCGAGATTTTGAAAACTGATGTTAACCATAACTCAAGATTGTGAAATCTTAAATAAGTGAGTACCAGACTCTGATACCAATTGTAAATCTAAGATAGGCTAACCAGAGGGGGGTGAATTAGTTTTTAAAACCTTTTCGTTAACTACTACGAAATTTTAAATAAATGATAACACAAATGAAAAAGAAATAAATTAAATGAAAATAACCACGTAGATGGTATGACATATGTTTGCACAAAGTAAAATGTTAAGTAGAGAGTTAGAGAATGCAAACGATATGTTATGGAGGTTCGATCCAACCCAAGGATCTACGTCCCCAATTACCAATCTCTTTGTCACGAGCAAGGCGTTTTTCACTATGTTGATTGACTTGTGGTGCAATCTAACCCCTTTACGACGCTTCCGGTGACTTACAACCAGGAGCACCGATCCTTTTACAATGTTTAGTTTTTCCGAGTTCTCAACACGACCCACAATAATCACTATGGACACTTAAATCAATATGTTAGCAATAAACATAATTTGTTTGTGATAATCAAAACGAGAAGTGAACCATAGGTCAACAACACTGACTACACAAAAACATCAATTCTATTATCAACCTTAGGGGCGGACGCAGACCTTAAAAGTTATGGGGCACAATCGAACTTGAAAAAAAGTTGGGAGAAATTTTACAATTGAAAATTTACGTCCAAAAAAGTCATATCCCATGTAATTTTACATCCGAAAATTTACATGGGATATGTATGACTTTTTCGGATGTAAAATTTTGAAAATTTTTGATGTCATATTCCATATAAAATTTTCTAATAAAGTAATGAAAATTACATTAAAAAATTTGTATCGCAAAAATACTAAATGTTAATGAAATAATTGAATTTTTTTTAAAAAAATGCAAGTTAGACGTCTTTTTTTAAGATTCACGTTTAACGTATTTTTAACTATTTTCGATATCTGTTTGGACTATTCGATATGCCCATAATGTAGTTGTCGAAATAAGTTTTGAGATGACATAAGCAATTTGTAAATTTGATTAGCGTACGATCGTTGGAGAATTTTTAAAATTAGCATGTTATCGAAATCTAAATTTATTGTGACTTTTCCCCTGTTTGATGGAGATTAAAATCAAAATTTTAGTAAATTTTGATAAAAGTTAAACAGTTATGGATTCATGAAATATGTTATTAAAATTAATTGTTAACTTTGATTTAAATTAAAATTTAGATTTTAATCGAAACCAAATACGATTTTATAAAAAAAAAAAAAAAAATCTCAAAAGTTGGGGACACTTGCCCCCAGGACCCACCCTAGGCCCGTCCATGATCAACCTGACATTAATAAGGGTATCTGAAAGATACTATTGCTCGATATTTTTCTTTGCAAACAAGTGGAAACTTCTTTTGCATGCCTGTAATGACGATCATACAGTCACTCGTGCTGTATTTCTTGGTCGTAATCCAATCTTTGTAGTAAATATCTTGCTTGATCTTCAATTAAACTGGAATGACGATATTAAGCGTCTGCCCTCTTCTTATATTGGATCTTGGTGTCACCCTCACACAAGAACAACTCATTCCGCGACAAATTTTGCTAACAAATTCCTATTGTATCGATTAGCCTATTCTGCCTAACTTACGGCATTATAGCCCTGGTACATTTTCTATAGTGTAACACTTTGGTACATTTTCTATGGTGTAACACTTTGAATTTTTTATATTAAGTAATTAGAATATACTTATGTAGTAGTGCAACATGTAGCCCCTCCTTTGTACTTTGTCATTATCCCTTTCCTCGTACACTAGTACAATCTCAAGTACAAAAATTACTGCTCAGCCATTTGGTCCCCTTATCCTAAAAAAATTATTATTCTTTCTTATTTTCAACAACACAATCTTTCATAAAACAATGTTATATATAAATCAAAAAAAAATTCTTTCTTTTTCAACGATACATTCTTTAAAAAAAAAACACTATTCTAAAAATTATAATTTATAATAATGGGGGGTCAAACGAGAGCCTAGAAACCACTTTTTTCTCATTTTAATTACACATGACACATGTCTCAAAATTCTTTTTTCCCAAGTCGAGGATTATAAATTATTCAATGTCATATCAGAGCACTTAGGACACGTTTGGCGTGTCATATTAGATTAGATAAAGATCAAAATAATCATTATTAATCTTCATCTTGTGTTTGGTGTAGTTAGTATCTGGATTAAATTACTTTATTCAATCTATAAAATTTATATGCTATGTGGGTTTGAGTTTAAGTCTAGTTATTTATTCATCAATTTATGAATTAAGAAAAGATTAGTTAAATTGAATTATATAAATTTAAATATAAGTAAATGAGAGCTAAGAATTTTACTTATACTTGACTTATAATAAAAAAATACTTATAGACAAAAAAAAAATCTTATAAAAAAATATTGTCTTAATTTTAAAAATTTTCGTTATTGTACTGATTACGCCCAAAGAATAACGTGGTAGTTGTAGTGCAGATTTGGGGTGTCGTATCCACGGGGAGATGAAAAAATGTTTAAAGGATTCAAAAATGATGGATTGTTCTCTTAAGAGTGTAGTTAAATTCAATATTGAAAAAATGAATTTAAAAATCAATGAATTTAAGCAGAGAAACATCGGAATTCTCTCGGTTGGATTGGATCATTCACATAAATTATTCAATTTTATAACTCAATTAGAGGCTTTCATCCAGACACTCTAATCGAAAGATTTATCATGAAAACTAATTTATTTTACAAATGTAATCATAGAATCTAGATTTATGACATGTTTACACAATTTTATTGAAATTAGATTTGTAAATCGACCATATACTTCAAATATAAAGCAGTAAATGAATCACACCAATAAAATAGTTGGGATTTCAATTCAACAATTAATTCGATTTGTCGATAGAAAAAGCATGACTTAATCTATGATTAATTTAATAAAAGTTAAATCAAACTCAACATATATTCATAATTGAAATTCAACAAATATTTCGATTAAACAATGGAAAAAGTATGACTGAATCCATGAAAAATCTAATAAGAATTAAACCAATTTCAATATAAATTTATAAGAATGAAAACCTAAATTCTAGTATTATTTGACAATGAAAAAATCAAAATAACTGAATAAAAGATATGAAATCACCAATTCCAATCGAATTATTTCGTAACTTCACCAAGATCTTTAGTTCCTCATGTGTTTTTTGAGCCAAATCAATGAATGAATGGTGTAGAATGAAGAATGAGGCGTTCTAGGGTGTTTTGGGATGTCTTTAGGGTTGAAAAGTCATGCAAAATATGTTACCAAAAGAATTTGAGTCATAGAAGGAAATCAGAAATTTCGTCAAAGAAATGACCGATGCGACTGTAAGGTATAAACCCATGAGGTCGCATGGAACAAAGTATTTCGGCCTCTTGATTCGCTGAAGGCTTCGTGCGATCGCATGGATTTATAAACATGCGACCGCATGGTTTTACATTTTTTTCCGTCGGACAAATTTCAGTATTTTCATCATAATTTTCTCTCCCAATATCCAATTGAGGTGATTCAAGATGCGTTGGAAAGCTAACTCAAAGGGATACAACTTTACTTCATCTTTCATCTTCTAGTTCGATCGTTTTACATGTCAAAAACTGGTCTCAATATGAGACTGAAAATCGGTGCAAAACTTTTTAGCTTGAAAATTGATGTGTGATAGTTCTTTGATTATATTTCATCCATTTGACTTCTTTCCTCATCTAATTGATTTCTAACACTCTCAAATATTCATATCTTCATTTTGCCTTCTGAACCAACTTTTGGATATTTGCAATTTAGTCATTGAACTTTTGTTTTCCTCATTTTTGGTCATTTTTCACTTGTTTCTCTTTATTTCCACTGCATTCATCATTTTGTCCTGCAAAACATAAATTGTATAGAATTTAAGTATATTCCAATTAATGAACAATTTCTCATGTTTTGATAGTAAAATAAGTATGTAAAAACACAATTATCATGTACATCTTCTAATACGGTGCAACATCAAACATCGTATTAGAACAATCCTCCTTAATCCACCTTTAGTACAATCCCTTAATCATTTTCCCTAATGTAATACGGTATACCAAACATACAATACAAGTCTTTATTTTTAGGTTCGTTGCCACCCAATTATGAATTTGATGGTAAAATGAATTCTGGCTGCACATGCCCTATTAAATGATCCTGTTGGGATGTACTAAAAATCAGTGTTCTAAAAGACTTACCTAAGCTTAGGGCTTGGAGAAAGCCTCTCCTCGCGTTTAGACTGGAAAATAGACAACCAACTCTACATTGACCGTTTAAGACGTGTCTAGACAAAAAAAAAAGGTATGCACCTTTTTCTGACTATTGAAATTTTCTTGTTTTGAAGTTCAACTCAATAAAATGCTCAATGGTAGCTAAAACTTAAAAAAGAAATCAGTTTGATAAAAAAAATCATCCTAGTCCGAACTTTTTTTTCTTTTTTTATTATCCATGTACAAAGCATTATTGTTGGAAACTAGAAAAATATAAGTGAAATTCCTATATATTTTCAAGGTATGCATTTATTTTTTATTTCTTTATTAGTTTATAATAGTCAAAATAATTTTAAAAATAAAAATTTATCTTATTACACTTAAACTCATAAATGACCTTCACGCTCGTGCCTTTTTTGGTATAAAATTACAAAGTGTAGAGGCAAAATTGAAATGAAATAAATAATTTCAAATCTATCAAAAATGGAGTTAAATGTTTCATTAGTCATTGAACTTATAATTACATCACGCTCTATCCAGTGAACTTTAAAATGATTTGAAGTTGTCACTAAATTTTGTGACGTTACATTACATCACTCACTCACCATGTTTCATAAGTAGATCAAGGAAAATAAAAAAATATCGACTAGATAATGAACTCTCAATCTAAGACCAGAATATTGATATTGGTCAAGAAGATATAATTTTTCTAGTCATCATACGATATGTTTAAGGGAAGAAAAGAATGCTAACAAATTTACATAAATCTTAATTTGGATCATAATCTTCATATACCTTGAGAAAATAAAGTAATAAGTTATTTTTTTAGATTGAGACTGTCGACCTAAATTAAGAAAATATTTTTTTAGAGTCAATGATATTAATCAAGACTACAAAATATAACTTATAGAGTTTTCACAAGATAATTCAAGATGAAATAAGGGCACCGTCTTCATGTGTGATATTTTATACTTCAAAATTTTTAATTTTTGAACAGTTGAATTGAATGAGTAAAGTTTAGCGATCACTTGAAAGCATTTAAAATTCAGTGAATAGTATAAGTTAAATGACTAATGAAATGATAGGTGTAATTTCTATACCTATTTAGACTATAAAAAGTGAATATTTAGGCATTTATTTGAATTGATTAATACTTAATTTGTTTAAATATCGATTATTGTAGGAAAAAACCAAAATTTGAATGCACTTGGAGTGAAATAGGTGAAATTGGAGCTTAAATGGAAGATTGTCAAAGTTTGGGGGACTAAAATGCAAATATCAAAATTTTTTATGTCCATATGTCGATGATTGAAAAAAGTGAGGAGTCAATTAGATGAAAATAGAAAACAACGTATTGAAATTGCATGAAAAAGGACCAAATCAACCTTGAAAGAAATTTAGGGACAGTTTCTATAACCATGCGTGTGCATGGTGTAAATGGGATTAATGCATTCCCGAGGCCAAATTTGCTGAACCATCCTCATGCATGAAAGTATACCATATGTGAGAATGGGGTACTTTATGGGCAAAAGGAAACTTTCCTTTTATGATTGAAACTCCTTTTTGAAACCAAGTTTAAACTTTTTTTTGATCTAAATTCAACCCTTATAAATGCAGAATACCTCTCATAATCTCTCATATTATATAATTCATCGAATATTACAATCAAAGGGAGGCAAACTATCATTCTTTTTATAAAATCAAGAGGCGAGCTACAAGAATTCAACTATTTGAAGATTCAATCTTGATTTTTGGATAAAGAAGGAAAATGTGCAACTAGTGACAATCAAGAACCTATTGAAGAAATTCAAGACCTTCAAGATTCTTCCTCTTTTTCTTCATTCATATAAAATTCGAGCCATCTCCTACAAAACAATTACTCCCTCCGTCCCATATATATAGGCTGAGTTTCCTTTTTTTCTTGTCCCAAATATATAGGCTTGTTTCTTAATTGGGAATGTTATGTTTTGTTCTTTTACTAATTTACCATTATTTAATTTGCCTAATTACTAATTCCAACAATAATTTACTTCTAGTTGTTGAAAATTAAATAGGGATAAACTTGGAAAGTTCTTGATAAAAATTGCTTTTCCAATAACATTAAATAAGATTTCTTAATCCGTGTGAAAAATGAAACAAGCCTATATATATGGGACGGAGGGAGTATGCTTTTTTTTGTCACTTTGTAATGCTAGGCTAAATTTTTATTTACTAAGATATAGATAAACCATTGTTATGAATTCTTAATATAATTTCAATATTTTGATGCCTACTACGTGTTTACTCTTCAATGATTGTTATATGGCTTTATACTTTTTAATCACTTGATTACTAATTGAATTAATGTGTGAATTTTATTGTTATCGAAAGAGACAATAAAATAGATACTATGTTGTAACAATTGTTGTGGGTTTCAATATGCATCTATATCTTGCATCATTTTAATAAATATTCTAGTGCTTTTAATGGATACTTTCATGTTAGCATCTTTTTAATAAAAAATATAAGAAGGTCACTTGAGATGATAGATTTAATTTTACTCGAAAGAGATTATTAAGTAATTTAAAAACATTGACCAACAAGAATAATACATATTGTCATGTTATTGAATTGCATTAAATTGGATTAATAAGGTTATTTGAAGTCTAAGTAAGCATTCAACCTAATTTTATTAAAAAAAAAAAAAAAAACCTTCATAGTTTGATGCATTATAATATTTAGCTCAAAGAGTTAATTAGTATGAATTATTCATTCAAACTTGACTATTCGATTAGAGTTAGCATTAATTGATCCTAGATTAAATGCATAGTTTTAATAGGATGATACTCTCTTCATCAATTTATGACGATGGATTATAACTTGTTAAAGTTCAATATTTACTCGAAAGTATTTTAAAGTTGAGTGGGTATAATGTGACATGCATAAATTTAACAAGTCATAAAACATTTTAACTCATCAAAAATGTTTTCAAGTCAACTGTGAATTCCTAGTCTCGGGTTTCTTATCAGTAATGCTCTAACTTGGACATTTGCTTGCTGCAATGGAGGACTACTCTCTTCCTCAGGACTCTCTCTTCCTTGGGTTTGACTGCTCTACTCAGTAACTCTCTCTCTCCCCTCTTTCTCACTTTATCTCAAATTTCCTCTGGTTAATGCCTTGATTACTACATATTGTATTGTATTTGATGCTTTCTTGTGGATAACTCATAACCCATAATCCTATAAGTGATTAGTTGTTCCGTGAATTTATAATTTTTTCACCTCTTTTTCTGTGAAGGATTAAATCTTGAACCTTTTGGTAATTTATTGATTTCGGGTCTTTTTTTAAAAGAAAATGGCAATTTTTGATAGCTTATAGCATAAAAAATGAACCTTTGACTGAAAAAATCTACGATGATTGATTGATTGTATGATTAGGTCACTGAAGGCAACTGTTTTAGATGCCACCCTCAACATTTTTGCAACAGAGATAGTTACTTTTGATTCTGAGTTGCCCCATTACAAAACGAAAGATGGTGTTTACCGGGATCCTTTGGTAAATGGGAGGATTGTTTCGCCCCCTTTAATGTGGGTGGAAGCATTGGATCTCATCCTTGAAAGATTTGTGAGATCGAAGTTGAATTTTGGAAGGATTATTGCAGTTTCTGGTAGTGCACAGCAACATGGTAGTGTGTATTGGAAAAATGGGAGTTCTCAGATATTATCCTCATTAGACTCCACGAAATCACTGGTGGATCTACTTAGTAATGCATTTTCGGTAACCGAATCTCCTATATGGATGGACTGCAGCACGACCCAGCAATGCAGAGCCATTGAGAAAGCTGCTGGAGGTGCTTTAGAATTGTCGAAGCTTACTGGCTCTTGTGCTCATGAGAGATATGCAGGACCGCAAATTAGGAAGATATTTGAGACACAGCCTCAAGTTTATCAAAATACGGAGAGGATTTCCCTAGTTAGCTCCTTCATGGCATCTCTCCTTATCGGAAACTATGCCTGTATTGATCAAACTGATGGGGCTGGGATGAACCTGATGGATATTAAGCTAAGATCCTGGTCTAAAATAGCTTTAGAGGTTTGTTTCTTTGCATCCCAACATACTTTTCTTAGTACTTTCTTATTTTATCATCAAAGAGTGTCTCATCGCCGGTTATTTATGAAAATTGTGCACGTCTTTGGCATTTGATTAAGAATGAATCCTGCCATGAAACCTATTGTTAAATAAATAAATGAATCTCCTCTAGAAGCATAAGCTTTTAGACAAGCTGGTTCAACAAGAGTAAATGTTGCTCATCATATGATGACTATCTTGGTGCTAAGCAGTTAATCTTTAATGTCGTCTTTTTTTGCCTACGTTATTACAGGCCACAGCTTCAGGTTTGGAGGAAAAGCTTGGAGATTTAGCTCCTGCACATGCAATTGCAGGTTCCATGGCTTCCTATTACGTGGAAAGGTTGAAGCATACACTGCAATGTTAGGTTTTGTTGCAGTTCATGTTCTTGTGATCATTGTCATATACATATTCCTGTAAAATGAGATATATATTCAAAAGATCTATATATAATTTGGGGTCTTATTGCTATTAGTAATGTTGATTCGTGTCCATCTGCTTTTATGTTCGCTTGATTGTAATTGAGTGAAGCATCCTTAAGAAAAAGTACATAAAGCTCCTTAATTTATTAGCATCAAAGTGAAATCTGTTTGTTTTCTGATTAATTTATTTTTTTGTTTATTACGTGTAATAAATCCATGTACCTCTGCTTCTAAAGTATTATTTAAAATGCCTTTCAGATATCACTTCAACAAGAATTGCTTCGTCGTGCAGTGGTCCGGAGACAACCCTAACAGCTTGGCTGGTGGATTATTTCTTTTTTACTTTCTTTTCATTTTTTTTAACTGAAAACTAATGTTTGACGCATCAGCATATTCCAATCAATGTTTTGCCATATATTCTTCTTTCACTCCTGTGGTTCAGGAAATTCAAAAGAATATATTACAATTTGTTCTTATTCTACTGCACTACTAGTGTCACTTCCGATGTAGTTATTTTCTATCTTGTCTTATAATCATCATTGACCAAGCGTTTTGAATATGTAGGGTTGACCCTCAACACTCCAGGAGACCTGGCAATTAGCCTTGGCACTAGTGACACGGTAAGTTTATAATCTTGAATTTGTCAATGTATGATAGAAGCTCTTCTGGAATAAATATTCGGCCACTTGTGACCCGGAGGTGGATTAGAAAAGGCTTTGCCCTTCACCTGAGGGATCTTGTTTTCCCTCTCTGCTATTTCCAACTTTGCTCCCCTTATTTGACCTAAGAAGCCTAAGGGAGGTCCGAGAAAGAAAGTCTTGTTCTCTGGGTTAGCTTACCGAAGATCTGGTTGAGTGTGCAAAATATAGTAATTGAGTATGAATATCATCTGTGGTAAGTCCATATCCTCAGAATAATTCAGATGGTATATATGGTCTAGATACAATGTCTTGACACTGCCCAATTATCATGACTTTTTAAACTTTTTTGTGGAATGGCCAACTAGATGTTCTTGCGTTTGCTTTAGTTTGTTTCTAGATTATATCTGGCTGCAAGAAACAAAAATATCGCGATTAGCTTCAGCCTTACATAGATTGTATGGCAGGTGAGATAAAAGAATATTCAGATTGCACTGGCCTTGCATAGTGAATCAGAAACATGTATAATTAACTGTCTTTCATTGCTTCAGCTGCTATTAACCTTTAGTCTTTCCACATCTTAATTATGTCGGTTATCAATTCAATTTTTTTTTCTAGAAGCATAAAATTTAAGGTTGTTAAAGTGCCAAAGAAGCATAACTTTTGACTACATGATCACAGAAAAATATTTTGGACAGTCATGGAGCAGGAAATTTATAACATTTCAACATATAGCATACAATCATATTTTTAGCTTCTGTTCATTTGATTTGTAACAACATTGATACCCGTCAGTCTCTCAGGTGTTTGGGATAGCCGCAGACCATAAACCAAGCCTTGAAGGACATGTATTTCCTAATCCAGTAGATACAAAAGATTATATGGTAATGCTTGTCTATAAAAATGGATCTTTGACTCGTGAAGGTACCCTTTAAGTATCTGGTATTTAAGACTGCAAGTTTTGCTAAACTGGAATTTGGATTCTTATTGACAATGCTACACAATCTTGATAGATATTCGTAATAGATGTGCGAGGAAATCTTGGGAAGTTTTCAATACATATTTGCAGCAAACACCACCTTTAAATGGTTAGTTCGATTGATAAATTGGCCTGCATAGGTGAATTTGTTGCAGTTCCTAACCCTTCAGTGCTTACAGGTGGAAAGATAGGTTTTTACTACAAGGAGCACGAAATTCTTCCGCCACTCCCCAGTGAGTTTACTGTCAATATACTACTAATCTGCCTATGCAACTACTTTTCTTTGAAAAAGAACTAGGCATTGCGTCCCCCCCTCCCCCCCTCTCTCTCTAACCCTTGAATGATTGCTATGGCCAGTTGAGTAATATTATGTCGAGTATCTCCTCAAATGATTTGCATCAACACTAAGCTAAGGCATGCCTAAGAAAAAAAACTCTCTTCCCTCTCCCTTAAGCTATTGTATCGACACTAAGCTATTGCATTGACCGGTAGCTTATTTTTGTCACACTGTCTCTGTTACTGAAACCACATTAGACTCTACCCCACTTTCTCATAGATTATACATGGTTTTTCTTCATTGTCCATTGAGTTTATGATTGCCAAACTTGGTGAAGGGGAATTAAAGAGATGCTTCATTGCATTTCTAATGCAGAAGGCCTGCCCACAATGTTTTTCCATTTCTGTATCATCAGTTGAAATGTAATCAAGAAACTAGATGTTCTTGAACATAACTGCTTACAATGTTTTCTGGAAAGCTGCACTACTGGTCCCCAGTTTATTGTCCCAGTAGCTGGTCGATCTCCAACCTATAAAATGAAGTAGATAGGTCCCCAACCTTTCATTATAATTGCACAGTTAGTGCTCAATGAAATCGTCAAAATATTGGCCAAATCATCACTTGATGTGACCTTCACATGCCCAACTTTATGTAAATCTAGGTTTTGCTTCTCAATTTGGAGTCATGTTCGAAATTTTTAAGTGATGTACATTTTCATGAGAGAATTTGATGCAGGATGAATTAGAATTTAGGGTGAACTAGAATTAAAGCCAAGAAGTTAGAAAGCAAGCAAGAAGAAGAAGCAAGAAGAAGAGGGGAGGAGGAGGAAGAGGGGAGAAAACGGGCTGCAAGCCACTCTTTAATTCATTATATTCATCAACTGTCTAAATTACAATATGAAAATCATATAAATAGTGAAAACCTAGCTAGTAACGGGTTTGAGCCAATTCACTACTACAAGCCCAATAACAATAAAAATAGAAAACATAAATGATAAAACCCAATAACAATAAAATTAAGTCTCGACTGACAAAACCCAACAACAATAAAATTAAGTCTCGATGATGTCCGCATCAATTCTCCCGGGGTGGGAGAAAACTCGACCCTGTCGAGTGGATAAACTTCGACCACGGGGGACAATCTTTCGTAAGAACCAGATATCGAAACTCAACAAATGATGCCAACGCCAGTTGCAAATTGTCCCCAAGAATATGATCTGCATAAGGTGGAACTACCTAACGAGTAAGGAAGCACCAAATTTCTCCATCATTGGTCAACACAATCTGTTCATCTAAAATGACATCGAATGTATCTTTGTGTCCTGTAACAGATGGTATGGAAGTAGAGATATCAACATAGACAGGTTGGGGTTCCATAGAGCTAAATAGAAAATGATCATCAAAGAAATTGAAATGATGTTTGCAAGTAATGAAGTCCTCAATATTTAAAGTAGAGTGATAGTTAAAATGTGATAAAAGATGAATGACGTGTATTTGGACCAACATGCTTTACAATTTTAAAAGAACCAGCACTACGAGCTTGCAACATAACATAATCCTCAATATTAAATTCAAAGTGTCGTTTATGCAAATCATCTTGAAGTTTAAATGATGCATTACTTGCTTCAAATTGTTTATTGATCTCAATATGCAAGTCATGATGTTGTGCAAATGCTTCAGCTGACATAGACACTCTAGCATGTGGGGACATGAGAATAATGTTTAAAGGCTTCACAGACTCGTAATTAAGAATAACTTCAAAAGGACTCATACTTACAGACCGATTCACAAAGTTTTTATATGTACTTTGAACTGTTGGGACGATCAAATCCCAATTCCCAAGAATGTCCTTGAAAATGGCAAGATTACGGAAATCAACAGCACGTCTGGGTTGGATAAGGGTACGGCATACAACATTTGACTGAGAGATATCGGGAACAAGGGGGATAATACCTAGATTCATAAGAAAAGTCCGATTACTACCTAAGGAGGTGTTCTCACTATCATCAAAGTCATCGGGTTCTTCAAGTTTAGGTACATAGACTTGATCATCTAACCTTTCATCTATTATATTCTTTTGTTCTTCAATAACTAAGGTTCGGCTAGGGCATTTGGAAGAGATGGGGCCAAAGTCTTTATAGTTGAAGCACTGTAAGTGAGAAGAAGTCCTTGAAATTTCAGAAATTGTACTCTTATTTTTGAACACAGGAAGAACATTTGACGGGAAATGTCTCCTAATAGACTTAAGAGGAAGTGGCGTTGAGGATATTAGTGTATAGTTGTCACCACGCATTTTATATAGAGTACCAATAATCAACTCAAAATCTCGGGCTAAATAGTAAGCCTGATCAAGAGTAATGACACTTCGAAGGAAAAGTTCACGCCTAAGATCATCTCTTAGACCTTGTCTAAACCTACTCACAGTCATGGTCTCATCCTCAATGACATGACATTTCATTCGAAATTCCTTAAATTCAACAATATACTCAGTCACTAACCGATTCTCTTGTTTAAGGGCAGTCCACTGAGTAAAAATCTCAAAATCTAAGTAACCATCAAAAGTAGAAACACCTTCTTTATTGTTTCTAAATGAACGCTCCTTATGACGTGGAAGAAAATGAATACTGTAAAGGTCATAACCTCGTTTTCGCTCATGAACCTGACCCCTATCCCTACGATCGTGTCGAAAATATTTTTGATCACGTTGTCGGCAATGATTTTGTCTATTATAGGACACGTCAAAATTATCAACATCAGTCGAATGAGGGATTTGCTTAAACTTGTTCAGACCAGCAGTTAGGCTCCTACGCTCTTCACGATTAGCAACCATTCCAGTTTGGACAGCTGCTAATTGATTTTGGAACTGTTGTTGGTTAGTGGCAAATTGTGCTAATTGTTTGGTGAGGGCATCAAATTGGGATGGGTCCATGGTCAGATTATTGGAAATATATATGACTAGATGACTACTACGCAACTGTAGGCAATGTACCACCAACTACATGACGTGCAATGAAGAGATCAATGAACAATAAGTGCAAGCAAATAATAATTTGAGCATTTTTTTTTTTTTTTGAAACTTTGGGATTAAATGAAGCCAAATACGGCAAGCTAATACTGCTGATACATTTAAAGTAACAAAGCACGTCCAATACTAGTCAAAAACCCGTCACGTAAAATAAGTGGAGTAAAATGAGAATTTAACAAGTCAAGGGGTTCGGTCACGTGAACTTTATGTAAACTTAGAATGACAGCAGCACAAAGGAATTAATTGATGCAATTTTAAAATAAACAGTAATATAAACCAACGATAAATAAGCAGTAGCTCCCCTGTTGTTCATCGAAGTAAGTGAGTACCAAGAAATTAATCTCCAAAGACAAAAAATAGTAGCTCTCGTTTTTGCTGCTGAAGTAACTGCGCCAATCAACAGATGAAAGAGAGGCGTACCTACAAAATGTTAGAAAAAAAAAATTTTTTTTTGCGCTCTTTTTGTCTTTTTTTTTTTTTGTCTTTCGTTCCTTTTTTTTTTTTAACTAAAACAAATTACACAGTATAATAAAATAAGAGCCCAAATCAAGGCCCAGAGGCGAGATGAATAAGACAAAAATCGAGGCCCAATTGACAAAAATACTCTTTTTTTTTCCGAAACTAAAAGATATTACACTAAAACTGAGGGCCAAAGCAAAACGTATATATATATATATTTTTAAAACAACTTAACATGCCCAAATTAAAACTAAAGCAAATGAATAAATAAGGGCCCAAACCAAACCCAATTACTAGATAATGGACTTGACAAAAACCAAACGGAGGCCAAAGTCGCGTCCAAGGCTGGATCTTGTGAATCAGAGCGATTTTTCTGGGTGGTCGGCGGCTGCGGTGGTGGTGGTTCACGACCCTGGGAAGTTGCAGGCGGGGGCGGTTTGTGGGCGGGTGTGATTGTATTGGGGTGGTGCGGTTCGGGTTCGGCTGATTTGATGCAGCTGGTAAGATCCGGGTCACTGTCGGCGGCTTATCGAAGGATTGTCGATTACTGTATTATGGTTTGAGGCGCTGAAGGAGATGATACTGGGCAGATTTTGTAGCTTGGGCTGTAGGTGGAGTATGTAATTGGTGGTGCGTATGTGGGTTACTGTATGGATGATTCTATGGTGGCGTAATGCAGTGATATATTAATTATGGGCAACGAGAGTAATTGTTTGTTTCGCCTGTGGTGGAACTGGGCGTTTCTCGAAATTACGGTGGCCAGGTGATGGGAAATGGATTGCAGCAGCGGGTGATGTATATATTGGTTGTGTATTTGTAATGGATGACGAAGTATTACCCAGGTTTAGCTCTGATACCAAATTTGATGCAGGATGAATTAGAATTTAGGGTGAACTAGAATTAAAGCCAAGAAGTTAGAAAGCAAGCAAGCAACTGAAGCAAGAAGAAGAAGCAAGAAGAAGAGGGGAGGAGGAGGAAGAGGGGAGAAAACGGGCTTCAAGCCACTCTTTAATTTATCATATTCATCGTCTAAATTATAATATGAAAATCATATAAATAGTGAAAACCTAGCTAGTAACGGGTTTGGGCCAACCCACTACTATAAGCCTAATAACAATAAAAATAGAAAACATAAATGATAAAATCCAATAATAATAAAATTAAGTCTCGATGATGTCCGCATCAGAATGGTGATAATTTACTTGGACCTGGGGAGCAGAAGTGCATTTTCCCCCCACTTGACATGACCTTTGCATCAACATGACCTTCACATGCCCAACTTTATATGAAGTCAGATTTTGCTTCTCAATTTGTTCATGGTCAAAATATAGAAGTGATTTATATTTTCATTAGAGACGTGTAACAACTTAATGAAGATTTGTACACGTGACCAGCAGTGCTTTCGCCCTAACCTTTTATAGTACTCAAACTTCCATGATGTGTATCCAGTTGGTGAGCACCGTTACGTTGTTGATAATTTCAAGAACGACTTTGTGGATGGACCACGAGAACATGAAGTTGGGGAGTTTGATGCTCCGTCAGAGGTTTGTAGCCTTAGATAGAGATCCTCACTCATTATGACTGATGAAAATTGGCTGAATTATACTGTACATGTCTCTTCAAGTTGAAACGAGATTAAAGAAATATACACTTGCAGGTTCGAGCATTAATAGAGGGGCAAATGCTCTCGATGCGAGCTCATGCCGAGAAAATTGGAATGCCTTCTCCTCCAAGGCGGATAATTGCTACCGGTGGAGCATCCGCAAATAATTGCATCCTAAGCTTGATGGCTTCCATTTTTGGGTGTAATGTATACACCGTCCAAAGGCCAGGTAAACAGTAATTTCTGGTCTAGTTTTTAATGCAAACCTATAATTGCTTTTGTAAAATAGACATATCGTAATACTAAGATCTTGAATTACAGTTCTGCTTGTGTACTTGACAGTTTAAAAAACAGTTTTCCCTCCAATCCCAGTGTACATTTAGCATTTTTGCTTGAATTATTATGAATGAGCACCCAATGATGACTTTGCAGACTTTCTATTCATAAAATTCTTGTTAAATTGAGAATAAAGTTTTCATTCAGATCATGAAAAATGTTATCTTGCTTTACAGATTCAGCTTCTTTGGGGGCTGCATTAAGGGCTGCTCATGGTTGGTTGTGCCACAAGATGGACGATTTTGTACCGATATCATGCATGTACATTGACAAACTGGAAAAGACATGTCTGAATTGCAAACTTGCTGCAACTGCTGGAGACGAAAAACTTGTGTCCAAATATGCTTTACTGATGAAGAAAAGAGTTGAAATTGAAAACCAACTCGTCCAAAAACTCGGTAGATTGTGAAACTAATTTTTTTGCTCTTAGCATTAATAGTTTCTTTCTCATTGCTGATACTTTGATCATATGTCATGTAATGGGGTCATGCCAGACCGGCATGACTCTCATTTTTGACACGGGCCTATATTTGGTTAGTTAGGCTATTTCTTGTATGCCCATGAAAATAGTTAACAAGTAAAAATTTAAAGGATAAACTGCATGCGAACATTTTCGAGAACAATCAAATAATGCTCGAGCCCAATGAAATAAGTGAACATTTATAATGCGAGGTCTTGAAATCAAACTTCGAGTGGGAATGGCGAAGCATATATACTTAAATTTGGTTACATTAGTTATTCCACCTCGGCAAAAATTGTTAACAAAGCACACATGAATGAGTGTAAAGAGTGACTTCATAGCCAATCAATGAGGGACATGTAAGCTAATGAATCAAACGTGAATATTTAGCAGATTCAGTTAGAAGTCAGTCAATCAATAATTGTCAAGTCTGGTCCAAAAATGCTCATTTACTTCCAAGGCCTGATTAGAAATCCATAAATAGGTATAGTTGGGGATGAAGAATGACATACAAAATAGAGTATATTTCTTTCAAATAATCATTTCTCCTCTTACTTTTATTTGAGCATTAATAGAGAGTTTAAGAGAGGAAAGTTCTAGTTAGGTGAGAGGAATTTGTTTATTAGTATTTTATGGTTCGAAAATGAGTCGACAGAAGGCAAAAATTGCAGAAGTGGAAGCGCCAGAGGTAAGCGTCTATATTCTCAGTGAAAGTCGGGAAGATCGTGATATAAATCTAAAGCAGCAGCTGTTGGAGTCTCTAGTCAAAATGCCCACATCTGTTTTCCTAGTTAAATATCGTCGCCAGCGGCAGAAGACTAATACAGCAATCATAAAAGAAATGGCTGAGAGCCTTATAGCATTGACCGCGGAGAATGCTTTCTTGTGGACAATAGCAACTAATCCAAAGGTCGACTTACGTCTAGATTTTGGAGAGAACAATCCAGAACATACAGCAAGTTATTTCCATTTCGTAAGAACTAACCAGAATGTCCAGTTATCAAACTTGCCAAACAATTTACCTCGCAGGCAAAGACATGACCGTCGAATCAACAGACTCCCAAGCGTATTTGACAGGCTAGGAGAAGAGGTAAAACATGGAAGGGTGTATAACCATAAATTATCATAATCGTCATGGTTTGTTTGAGGCCCATTTTTTGTCAAAGAATGCATTTTTGAACGGTGTATTGATGAAAAATGTTTAATTAAAAAATAAAAAAATTTGAGTTTGCGTATGATATTATTTTATTAAAGAATACGTGGTTAAAAATGAGGTCAAAATACTATTCAAGAGTGCAGTTTTCTCGAGAAATGGGGCTCAAACAAATGGAAATGTGGGAAGCTTACTAAATCCTTGTAGTGTCCCAAATTTTTGAATTTAAATCGCTACCAAACATTTCATTAAAAATTTTTACAGGACAAATAATTACTAATAAATTTATGTAAAGGTGGTTTAAACAAGATTAATTTAAAATTTTCCATATTCTTAACTTTATCTATTTATCACCTAATGAATGCATATCATGAAAATCTCACCTAAGATGATCTTTAAAAATGAACAAGAAACTTACATTTACAAAAAGGAAGTTCACAATTAATGCGTACAATTAGTGTCCCTAAATTTGCAATTGCGAGAACCTTAAATAAGTTTATCGATCAATTTCTCCTAACAAGTTACACTAAAATCTAATTCTCTTACTTTATTTATGCACACCACGTTTTGTTATATACATGCTAGACAAATAAATATACGATAAAATATTGATTTCACAAATTCGACATCACATACAATGTAATTCATAATCAAAACGTGTTCCAAGTTCAAATGAAGGAACGAGATAAATAAATTAACAAAATAAGGTTACTGCTAGAAATATAAAATATTTAGCCACATTACAACATATTTATTTTATTATGTACAATAAATCCATGCACAACGACGACACCTCACCGTCGCCAACCAACGACCTGTTCTAACATGTGAAAGGTAGGGGAAAATGTGAGTATATGGAAATACTCAGGAGGATACGAGTAATTGTACAATCCTGAATAAAAGTATCAATTCACCATATCATATAAGTTTATAATATAACACATCTTGCTACCAGATGACCATATTATATTATATTATATCATAACTTTTATTAGCATAATATTTATCAACATGAAGAAATAAAATTAAACGGGGCAAACCTACTTGCACCTCGTAATCATACTTTAAATATTTGAAACTCTTGATTTGCTACTCACAAAATTTTAGATTTTGTACATCTTGAAGCTGCCCAAACATCTATAAAAACATTTGCTTTCTTCCTAAAAGACTGAGGATTTTGAAGGTATTTTTTTTACTTGTTTTGCTGTTGCAAATAAAAAATAATTATATAGTGGAAGATAAACTAAGAGATATTTGAAATGGGGAAAAGAAACGCGAGTTTATGGGATAATGTGAGATGGTTAGAAGTTAGTGAAAACATGAAAGATAATAGGTAAATTTATCCAACTAGCAAATAATATATAAAATAACAAACATACACACACCCACTTGCGCGCATGCACGCACACACATGGCTACTATGTGAAAGGGTTCAAAGTTACGTGTACATGTGAAATTGAATTCGGTGGTTAAAAGGAAATAACAAATAACATATATCAAATCTTTTTCAAATTTAAAGATAAATGTTGATTTATATAATATAATATTACTTTCTTTTCCTAATTATCTTAAAATTTATTGTATTAAGTAATAAAATAATACCCATTAAATACGATCTTTGAATTGAAATAACTTGGATTTAAGTAGTGGTGGCAATGGGCCAAGCCGAGCTGCCTCGGCCCATGCCCGCACTAGCTCACGAGCCAAGCTTAAGCGCGGCTCGTAGAATTTTGGGTGAGCTCGTAAAAAATGAGCAGCTCGGCGAGCTTTTCGCTCGGCTCGTGGGCGAGCTCGGCTCACCAGCTCGTGCCGAGCTCGTCTTTTTTTTTTTATTATTATACTACTCTACTCTACTACTAAACTAAACTTGAAATTCAAAAAAAAAAAAAATAAAAAAATAAAAAAAATATATATATATATATACACACACATTTTCTAATTTTTTTTGAAATATACATTTTCCAAAACATTTATAATTTTTAAGATAATAAAAAAAAAAATTTATTTGTTAAGTTTGTTTTTTGGTTACCCTTTTATACTATATTAAAGATTTAAAATCTATATAAAAATATATATATATATTTATATATATATATATATATTTTTATATATATATTTTTATTATTATTATGTTTATTTTTTTTAAAAAGATAAACCATCCTCCTCCTTTATCCGGGCATGAGACTGGCTACTTCAATTTCGAGTAGGCGAAGTTAAAAATTGTACACGAACTTGTTACCTGTACAATTTTTTTAAAAAAATTATAAAGGTGTGAAAATAAAATTTTGTGATGAATGCGGTGAAAGTAAATATCACTTACTTGATTAGATGCAATTTCGGCATATTTATCTTGAATTCAATTATTAGCGTCTTCCCAGTCCTTCACGCACATTAACGCTTCCAAAATATCTTCTTTTAGTCGACTCCTGACCTTAGAAAGAGTCATCTTCCTTGCACTAAAAGCAGACTCCGAAACTACAGTACTAACCAAAAGTGTTAATAGATCTTTTGCAATTGTAGAAACTATTGGCCATCGACGTTTGTCATTTCGCCAGAATTCAATGACCTCTTCTGAACTTTTCCTAACTGATTTGTTATTCTGAAGTTCTCCTAACTGATTTGTTACTGGGTAAAGTATGAGTAAAGTAATCAATTAATTTAGGTGGCAACGCATTTGGACTAGTACTCGAAGTTTGAGTACATGCAATGGAAGAGAAACTACTACTACTACTACTACTAGAGGAACCACATACATATGTAATTGAATTATATCTATATGAGTTCATGTTTTCAAATAAATTTAAAACTTCAGCGTTGTTATCTGTTATATTAGCAAGATGAGCAGTTGTAGGTACATGAGTAATATGTGTACCCATTCGTGAAGGATATAATTCATACATCTCATTTAACGTTTGTTCCAAATTCCTAAAAGTAATAGGTATATTAAAAGTTAAAGCATTTGAAATTTGATCAATTACAAATTTAGTACCCGATAAATTATATCGGAGTTCCATGACGCATGCTAAAGGAAATAACATAGGTAATTCTTCCCAATATTTTCTAAATTTTAATTCCATGGAATATATAACTGCATGAAAGTCGGGATCATTTTGAAATCTCATAAAAGCCCTAACAGTTATATAAAAACGTTCCAGAACCATATAACTAGTGGGATAATAAACACCAGACAATATATATATAGACTCATAAAAACTTGCCAAATAAGTTTTAATTTTAAAAACTACATTCCAATCTGATTCATTCAAGATATTATCGTATTCGTCTCTAACATGCCTATTGTTATAAAATTCAGTAAAAAATGTTTCAAAACCTTCACATGATTTTAATAATAACTAAGTTGAGTTCCATCTATGGCCTACGTCGGTAATAAATGTTTTTCTATGTGTCTTCCCACCTTCCTCACAAAATTCCTCAAATGCTTGTTTTCAACTAGGTTTAATCGTGATATATATAAGTGCATTTCTAATTCGGTTAATTTCATCCTTAACATGTTTTAAACCGTCTTGTACTATTAAATTAAAAATATAGCACACACATCGAATATGAAAAAAATAACCACTGAAATCAGGTTGAAGTACTCTATGCAATTTATCGATAACAACCTTATTTACAGTAGCGTTGTCAAACATAAAAGAACTAATTTTACTCTCGCATTTATATTTTCTAATTATTAACATAATAACATTAAATATAGTTTGAGTGTTATGCGGGTACTCAACAATTTTAAAAGCAATAAATTTTTTATGCATGACCCAAAGTGAGTCTATATAGTGTGCAGTTGTAGCTATATAATATCTCTTATTAATCCATTTCTACATATCCGAATTTAAAGATATCACACCCTTATATTTTTCTAAGTCTGCAATCAATAGTTTCTTTGAAAATATTTAATTGTATTAGACAGAAGAGTATTTCGACTTACCCCAACGTACCTCGGTTGAAGATATTGTTTGACGTAGTTTACGAAATGTTGATTGTCCGCTATTGCTAGTGGCAACTCCGTCGCGGCAACGAACTTCACCATTCCCGTTCGAGCTTCCTCATCTGAATACATCCACGTAGAAAGTAGCGTAGTAGTAGCACTGACGCCTGGAGCACAAAACTTTAGTTGCGTTTGACCAGCTGGAAGAAGACCATGTTTGGCCGTACAGTTTTTGTAGTGACGGTTGAGGTGGGTAGTTCCAATACCTTTTTTCCATGCCAGTCGTTGTTGGTAGTATTTACATACTGCTTTGGTTTCTGGAAGTCCATCGACCACATGACCAGTGTGAACCAATTTGAAATGGTACCAACATTTTGCCTACTTCTTCCCTTTTCTCTTCCCTCTTGTATCGGAAAATATTTAATGTGGGTTCTTCATCTTGTTCCAAATCAATTGGAACACTAGGATCAACATCAACATCATCCAAATCAATTGGATGACTACCTTCATGACCGTCGAAATCGTGAATGTTTTATGGAATTGGTAATTCATTGAGACCGACGAATTCATTCCCAATTTGATTTTGGGCAGATATTTCGTCTTCCATACCGATCAAGTTTTCAACAAATGCTCGTTGATCTATTTGTTAATAATAGAAATTGAATGTTGAAGATTTGAAGTAGAATGTAGAAAATAGAAATGTAGAATTGAGATGTGAATGAAGATTATGTAGTAGTAAATAAAATGAATTGTAAAAGTAAGATCAAGATAATAATGTAAAAAAAAAAATGTAGAAGATGAAGATGATAAGATGATTATAGAATGAATTATGAATGAATGATAATGTTGATGATTTGTACATTGTAGAGAGTAGAGTAGAGAATGAGAGGATTGATGGGAAAAAATGTTGATTAGGGGGTGGGTATTTACAGAGAAAAAAATGAAAAAAAAAAATTCAGAGACCAAAGCGGTCATTGAATTTTTGGCTTTTGCCAATTTTTTTTTAACGAGCCAACGAGCCGAGAGGCTTAGCGAGCTGCTCGTCTACAGTACGAGCCAAGAAGGTTTGGCTCGTCTAGCGAGCTGGCCAGCTCGGCTCGGGCTCGTGGGCTGTTACAGTACAAGTCGAGCGGTCGAGCGGCCGAGCCGACGAGCCGGTTGGCTCGATTGCCACCACTAGACTTAAGACTTAAGTTATACGAACTAACTATTTTTCGAGTCGAAAACTTCTAATTAATTACAAGTTATAAAATGAGTTCAATATTGATATACTAATTATCGCTTTATCAATAATTAATCATTTGACCCAAAATAATATTGGATTTAATACTATTTTACCTTATTCTATCAACTTTCCAAAATTATAAAAATATAGCAGATAGAACAAATAATTTTATTCTATATAATTTTTGGCGTGTTACAATCCTCTTATTCTGCTCCCATTTATGACGGTATAAAGACAAGCTTGTGAGATTTTATGAATTGGATGATGATGATGAATGCTTTCCATTATACTAGGAAATTAAAGAGATTCGATAACTTTGTTCACCTAAACATAGAGAAATACAGGGGAAAGGGGATCCTGTGTATCATTTGTGCACAAGTGAAATTGAAAAGGGCAAGCCTCACACTCAAAGCCTGTCATTCCATTTGACTTTAGATAGAGCGATGAAGATGTACAACAAACTGCCTATTGGATCAATCAGAAGTTAGCCACAGCTAAAGAAGGCCTTCCTCGAAGCCTTTGCCAAACGTCGACTTGGTGAGGTACTCGCAAGTAGACTGTATTATATGGACAAAAGAAAGGAAAACTTTGAAGAGCTATTTCACTCATTTCAACTTCGAGCTCATTGAATGTGAAACCATATATGATGAAATGCAATGGATGTTTTATGGAATGGGTTGCTAATGGAAATGCCTTTCTGGAGAGACATTCTAAACAAGAATCCGACTACTTACCATCAGTTGGTAAATCTCATCCAGACATAAATTTTGACAAAAGAAACTATAGAAAATTGAAGCAGGGAAGATGGGAGGCTAGGTCAGATATCGTTCTGATTGACGAAACTAGTCTAGATATCGTTCTAGAAGACAAAAGAACAAAACAATTTCTGGAATTCGAGCAATATTATTCATTGAGTACAACGAAAATCACTAAAAGGCCTTTATATAGGCGTTACAAGAATCCCTAAAAACATAAATGATCAAAACGTGCCAAAATTAGCGAAAAATTAAAAAGGAATATACTAAAAATAACGAATTGAAGGCTTAAATGAAGGAATTTGGCTAAATACCCGAGATCTTGGGCTGCCCCGAGTCCAATTTTTCGGGGTGTTTCCAATCAGACTCCCAAATTTTAGCCCATTCCGACACCGTTACGATAAATAACTAAAATACCCCTACATCAGTCCCCCTATCTTAGAGGAACACTCATCTTGAGTGAAGCACTGGGAGGTTCATGGGAGCGTGGTACTCATATAGGACCCACACGTTGAACGTCTTGGAGATGGCTAAATTTGCAGGAAGGTCAACCACATAGGCATTGTCAATGATTTTCTGAAGAATTTGCACTGGACCGATTTTCTTCTGTTTTAGTTTATGGTAAGTCCCTACAGGAAACCTCTCTTTGCGAAGATGCACCATACTTGATCCCCAGCAGCAAATACATTAGAACGCCGATGACGATCTGCTGCTGTCTTATACTTCGCTGTAGACTTTTCCAACTTCTTCTTAACATCCATGTGAATGTCAAAGTGTTTATCAGCTAAGTGTTGGGCAACAATGCTCATAGCAGTTGTGGTAAGGGAACCAAGTCCAAAGTATGAAGCGGGGGACGGATATAAACAACCTCAAAAGGTGACTTGCCACTAGACCAATTAGGTACCATGTTGTATGCGAATTTAGCTTGAGAAACAGCAAAGTCCCATTGTTTTGGATGATCCTGACACAGACTTCGTAGAATGTTGCCCAATGTATGGTTCACCACTTCTGTCTGATCGCTGTTTGGAGGTGACAAGTACTGCTATACTGCAAGTCTGTCTCAAAACGACACCACAAAGAACGCCAAAAGTGGCTCAAGAATTTGGTGTCACGATCAGAGACAATGGATTTGGGTATACCATGTAAACAAACAACTTCTTTGAAGAACAAATGAGCAATGTGGCTAGCATCTGATGTCTTCCGGAAAGGAATAAAGTGTGCCATCTTGGAGAATCTGTCAACCACTACAAAAACAGAATCCATACCTCGCTGAGTTCGAGCCAGACCAAGGATGAAGTCCATAGATAACGCTTCCCATGGAGTATCAGGAATTGGTAATGGGGTATATAATCCGATATTCTGTGCCTGTCCCTTAGCAGTCTGACATATGTAGCACCGTTGTATATACTTTTCCACATCTCACTTCAGATGTGGCCAATGATACTGAGACTCTACCAAAGAGATGGTTTTGTCCCGTCCAAGGTGACCTCCCAGCCCACTGGCATGTATTTCCCTGATGAGGAGTTCCCATAGTGATCCACGAGGAATGCATAGGCAATCATCATAAAATAGGTAGCCATCATGAACTTAGAAGTTTGGAGAGGTGGGGATACTAGAAGTAACCCGCTTCCAGATTTCCTAGAAATCCTCGTCTGTGGCGTAGAGGTCCTTCAGGTGCTCAAACCCTATAATCTCAGCCCGAACAACTGTAAGCAAATGAGTTCTCCTGCTTAAGGCGTCTGCAATTCCAGATTTATGCTTCAAAGAGAATGTGAACCTCTAAATGTATGCGATCCATCTAGCATGCATGTGGTTAGGCTTGGCTGAATTCTGCAAGTACTTCAAGGCTTGATGATCACTATGAAGGATGAATTCACGCTATATCAAATATGGTTCCCAATGCTGTAAAGTTCACACCATGGCATCACAATTGATGAGTGCTCCACACTCGTGATATTTATACCACTTAATTCATTATTTTGTTACCATTGAGAAACTTTTTGAGTGTTTTTATGTGTGTTTTAATGTTGTGATGTAGGTTGGTGAGATTGAAGAAAATAAGCAAAAGTTGACAATTTTGAAAAAAATAGTTAAATTGTAAGAGATCCAATGTTGGGGACTAAAGTGCAAATACTCAAAAGTTGTGCTAATCCTCATGATAAAGATTTGAGAGTGTTAAGGGCCAACTGGATGAGGAAATATGTCAAAGGGATCAAATTTAGTCAAAATATGATCACACATCAAATTCCAATCGAAAAAGTTTTGCTCCGGATTTTTAGTCTCATGTTGAGACTCACTTTTGACATAGAAAATGATCGAACTGGAGAATGATGTCAGAATCAAAGTTGTAGTCCGATGAGTTACCTTTTCAAACCATCTTGAATCACCTCAATTGGACATCAGACAAAAGTTATGATAAAAATCCTGAAAGACGTGTAGAACAGAAAACTAGGACAGAGAGCTGGGCGCCGTGGCTCCCAGACATGGCAGAAAAGGTGGCGCTACGGCGCCAAGGAGCTGGCGCCTCGGCGCCACGTCTCGAGAAACAAAAAAAATACCTATTTTCATATTCTTTTTAGCCTGGCCCACCTCCAATCCGTGTTATTATTTTAAAAGGCTATAAATACAAGTTTGTAGACCTAATTTATGGGGCTCTTGGGGACGAAAAAGAGAAGAAGGGTGGTTTAGAAGACAACATAAAGGAGAATTGATCTAGAGCTAAAAAATAAACAAATTGGAGAAGGATTCAAGCGGCAAAAGAGTTTTTCTTATTCTTTTCTTTTTTATCCATATTCTTTAATTCAGAATTTATTATGTTATCTTTAGGAATTATGAACTAATTTTCATATCTAGGGTTTGATGTAGCCAAACTTGATATTATGATTGGATTTTGTCATAATTATTCTATTTGATTTTTCATATATATTTGATTCTGTCATGAAATTAATGTTTTCAATTAATTTGCCACTAATTGAATGAATAGATGCTAGTCAATTCCAGCACTCGAGAGAGGGGAATTTAGGCGCGATCATAGGATTGACACAATGTAGATTTTATGGGTTTCGAGAGAAAGTATAGGATCTATGAAGCTTACTCAATAAAAGAATCATGAATTTGATAAATCTTGATTTTAATTCGGAATAGAGACATTTGAATTGAATTCTAAAATTAATTTCTAACCGGCACTCGAGAGAGGAGAGAGAAATACATTAGGATTCTTATTTTCAAACATGAGAAAATTGATTAGAATAGCTAAGCATAATTGAGTCATAATTGATAGTAAGGTGAAATCAGTCCCTAGGCTTCCTCGCATTAACATTCTCCTATAAATTGTTTTCATTTTATTTGCATTATTACACATTCATATTAGTTTAGGATAAAAACCTTGAATTGATATTTTGTTCGTCTAGATAAAGTAAAAGTTGAAACAATTATAGTATTTGGTAGAAATTGGATTACAATCCCTGTGGGTTCGACACTCTTAACTCAATCATTACATAAAAAAACTTGACATCGTACACTTGTAAATTCACGTTGTGGAAAACGCGTGACAACGGTCAACTACAAACAGTTTCTCAAAATTTGGAAGGCCCAAAACAGGAGTTGTAGACAACTTCTCATTCAAAAGAGCAAAACTCTTCTATGCTTCATCACTCCAATGTAATTGTTTTTGCTTCAAACAGTTCGTGAGGGGGGGGGGGGGGGGGGGGGGAGGGGCTGCTATGGTACTGAAATTCCTCACAAACGGCCAATAGAAGGTTTCCAACCCGTGGAAGCTACATACATCACCGATTGTGTTGGGAACCGACCACTCCTTAATTGCCTTAATCTTAGCTTCATCAACCTTGACTCCTTCTACACTAACGACAAACCCAGGAAAGTAAATTGCTAGTGATAAAACAACACTTCAGGTTTCATACAACTGATTATGCCTTAGAACACTTAGAATTTTCCGCAGGTGCTCCAAATGATCAGCTTCATCGCGGCTGTAGATTATGATATCATCGAAATAAATGATAAGCGCGTTTTGCACACTTAATTATAACACAAAATATGATTGATTGTTGACATAAGTGCTTGAATATGGCTTAATTCTATAGAAATTGTGTTTGTAGGACTACATTGATGGATGAAATGAAATGTATGCGAAAACGAGCGAAAAGGACCAAAATGGAGGAAAACGAAAGTTCAAGGACTCAATTGCAAATACTGAAAAGTTGTGTCGATCTCACGATGAAGATTTGAGAGTGTTGGGCATCAATTGGATGAGGAAAGAAGCCGAATGGATGAAATAGAGTCGAAGCACTATCACAAATCAACTTCCAGCCGAAAAAAGTTATGTTTTGAATTGTCAGTCTTAGTTTGAGACCTATTTTTGACATATAAGACGTTCGAATTTGAAGATTGATATTTCTGTAAGATTTGTAGGACTTTAAGTAATATTTCTAACTCATTTTGAATCATCTCAATTGGATATCGGGAGAGAAAGATATGATCAAAATACCGAAGGCAGGCCGGAGGGTAAACCATGCGATCGCATGGTATAAAAACCTTGCGATCGCCCAGACTTCAACAGGACCTTTTTTTGGGCAAATTGGTTGTTCCTTGCAATCGCATGAGGATACTCCTTGCGATCGCAAGGTGTATTCTGTGTGAGAAAATTTTTAGTTTCCTTTTTCGATCCAACCACTTATGGAATGAGATTTGGAGATCTTGTTTAACCCAAAACTCGTCCAGAACTAGGTTTTTATGCATTCTTAGGGAGAAAACACCATGGAAGAGCAAGGAGAAGGGGCAAGAACAAGGGTTTCACTTCAAAATCCAAGATTCAACCTTTAACTTCTAGTTATTTGGTGATGTTTTCTTTTTATTACTTTTATTGTTGTTTTAATTTCATTATGCTAGGCTAGACTTTTTATGTACTAGGAGAACGATGAACCTCGCATTGTGATCTCTTTATCTCTATTTTGCAATTTGATAATTAAACACGTTCGATGATTTTTGAATGATTTATATACACTTCTTGTCTCCGTGATTATAGTGCACGATAATTGTGTGAGTTTAGGTGGTTTATTTCATGTATTCGAAAGAAGGGAAATTAATTCAACAAGGTATAAATCGTCGTTTTGTTCATAGAGGATAGAAATATACCGATATGCATTACGTGAATCTCTAAGTGTTTACAAAACTATATGCATCCTTATATATTGCATTTGTCATAGAAATATAGTCAAATGGTATACTAGGATAGATTCAATTCTACTCGAAAGAGATTGTTGGATGGGTTAGAAACATTGATTTTTCAAACGATTCATCGTGTTGTCAAATTGTGAGATAGGGATTAAGAGTGAACTTTGTTTGGTGATTCAGGATCCTAGTGCGCTTTTTCATACACTAATTTTTTCAACCTTTACATCCAACCATTATTTTATATTTAGATCGAAATTCTAGTTTAGTTTGCATGTTAGTCTTAATCTCATTATAAAATCATAAAAATAATCACCTCGAATTCAATAGATTCGGTTAAGGTCATAATAATAGAAGTCAAGTTAAATCAATCCTCGTGGGAACGATACTCGAAATTTTACAATTTCCACTTTATTACTTGTCAACGAACCGTACACTTGCAGTGATATAATTTCGAAACATATTTTCGTGAACAAATTTTTGGCGCCGTTGCCGGGGATTGAGTATTAACTTGATTTTTGTTATTTAGACACTAATTCGAACTTGTTTTTAATTTTAGTTTTTAATTTTATTTTATTTTCAATTTAGTTTCTTTACTTAGGTTGAGCTAAGTGCTACTATTATCATCAGGTCAATCAAGGACAAATACAAATGGCTAATCAACAATTGGAACCGATTGTAGCACCTGCAGCTCCAGCCAATGCCGAAGCACAATATGATGGGAATGCTCTGCTTGGGGATCTTTGGTCACCGTTCATCATTCAAAGCCAATCCAGCATTCGGACAACCAAATTTTCAGTTGAAGACAAATGTCATCCAACTCTTTCAGAATGGACACCAATTCTACGGGATGGCCAACGAGAATCCATATACACATGTATCCCGTTTCTTGGATATGTGTCAAAATTTCAGATACCAAGGGATATCAGAAGATACAATCAGACTGCGATTGTTTCCACTTACTCTTCGAGATACAGCACTTGAGTGGCTCGATTCACTCCCGGTGGCAAGCATAACTACTTGGAACAACCTGGCTCATAAATTCTAAACCAAATTCTTCTCACCGGCCAAAGTAGGGAGGCTAAGGCATGACATATCAATATTTAGCCAAAATGAAGCCGAATCGTTTGATGAAGCGTGGAACAGATTCAAGAACATGCTAAGGAAGTGTCCTCAACATGGGTTCGACAAGCCAACACAAATCAGATACTTCTATTGGGGACTAACACCAACTTTCAGAAGCATGGTAGATTTGTCATCAAATGGGTCTTTAACCACCAGGTCAGTTGAGGGAGCTTGGGAGTTGTTTGAGAGAATGGCTAGCACCTCAGCCATGTGGTCTACAGATAGAGGTGGTGCCAAGAAAGCAATGGGAGTGTATGAGGTAGATACCTATTCAGCATTATCCGCGAAGATTGACTCCTTGTTTCACAAGATAGAGAGTATAACACAGACCGTAAATTCAGCACAAGTGAAGAAGCCCAGTTGTGAAGAATGTGAAGCAGAGCATGGGACAGCTGAATGTCCCATTGTTACACAACAGATGGAACAGGTGGATTTCGCTCAATGGGGTCAACGTCAGTAGAACAATCCTCACTCTGAGACATACAACCCCGGTGGAGAAATCACCCCAATTTCTCTTAGGATAGTAACCAGACTCACAATCAGAATCATAATCGGGCCCAGGGGCAGTTTCAGCAGGAGAGAAAACCTCAGTTGGAAGACATGTTTGCAAAGCTTATGGAAAAGACTGATAAATACATGGAAACCACAAATCAGTTCATGAGGAAGACAGAAACAAACTTTCAGAATCAGGGCGCAGCTATTAAGAATTTGGAGACTCAAGTGGGACAATTAGCTCTTTCTATGACAGGAAGGGTGCCTGGTACACTACCGAACAACACAGAAATAAATCCTAGGGAACAATGTCAAGCCATCACTACACGAAGTGGAGTTCAGCTACCTGAGATACATGCAAAAAGGTCGGGTGCAAATAAAGAGCAAGTGGAGTCTTCTGAAGAAGAGAATGAAAAGCAGGTTGACAACACCAAGAAGACACCGACAAAATAAAGTCTACCAAGGTCACAGAAATTGCAAGATAATTCGGTCAATCCCTATTAGCCACCCATTCCATTCCCACAACAGTTGAGGAAGCATCAATGGGAGCAACAATACAAGAAATTCCTCGAAGTCTTCACGAAACTCCATATAAATATCCCATTTGTAGAAGCACTGTTCAAAATGCCTGGCTATGCCAAGTTCCTAAAAGATATTCTATCCAAGAAGCGAAAGCTAGATGAACATGAAACAGTGATGCTAACAGAGGAGTGCAGTGCTGCAATTCAGAAAAAGCTCCTACCAAAACTGAAAGATCCAGGGAGTTTCACTATACCTTGCACTATTGGTGAATGCTACTTTGACAAAGCTCTTTGTGATCTTGGTGCAAGTACTAATCTAATGCCTCTATCTGTTTTCAGGAAACTAGGACTAGGAGAAGCCAAAGCAACCACGGTGATACTACAATTAGCTGATCGATCATTTGCACATCCTAGGGGGATAATTGAAGACGTGCTAGTTAAGGTGGACAAATTCATTTTTCCAGCGGATTTCCTCATATTGGATATGGAAGAAGACAAGGATATCCCACTTATCTTGGGCAGGCCATTCCTAGCTACCAGCAGAGCTCTAATAGATGTTGAAAAGGGTCAGTTAAATTTGAGATTTGGCGAGGAACATATCACTTTCAGCGTTTTCAATGTTATGGATGAGCATGTCAAGTTAGATAAGTGCTATCAAATTGATGTGGTAGAGGAGGAGTTGCAGAATACAATTGTGTTTCAAAAATTTTCAAATACTTCTGATGACCATAATGTGTATTTTCAACCTGAACATCTTGAGAAGCAAGAAGTCTACATTGTTGAGTTGGAGGCAGTTGATGAGGGAAAAACAGATGACACGGATGAAGATAAGGCTAAAGTTTGGAGGAACGTTGCAGTGAGAAAGAAAATGTCATTGAAGAAGCTAATCAGGTCCTCCAAGGCTACATTTGACGTACCCTAACAGACTAACACGGTACAGTCGAGCTATTGACTATAAACTAGCGCTGAATGGGAGGCAACCCATCATTTCTACCCTTTTACTTATTTCGCTTTCTGCAGTCATTTAAGCAAATTTCATTTTTTTATGCATTTTGGTAGTTTTAGGTCATCATTCATTTAGATCGTTCAACTTCCACCACCGCCTCCATTTTGACAAGGGGAGTACCATTCCCTCTCTATGCTTTACATTGTTCATTGTCCTTGTTTTTGCATGTTTAACGTCTTTATATTCCAACATTGAGGGCAATGTAGATTTCAGTTTGGGGATGGTATATTTGTCCATCATAATTGTTCTACTTTATTTTATTTAATTATTTTTTTTTACTTGACTACTTTTTGAGTGTTTGTTTACTGCTTTCTGTGTGTTTGTCGAGTGAATTTAAAAAAAAAAAAACAAAAAGAAAAAAAAAAGTTTGTTTATTTCAGTATTTGCTTATTTGTTTTGTGTGTTTGTGTGAATTTAATGGCATTGCCGGCAATAATGTGAATATTAGAAGCAGTAGACCAATGAATTGTCGACATTGTGCATGTTAAATTGATTTATACTTGTCTATGTGGAGACTTGACATTTTTGCGCACAATACTTGTGTTGGGCATGCTAAGATAATGATGGATACATGAATTATAGTAGGATTGGACATGATAGGTCAACCCCGTAAACCTCTATTGCACTTATCGATAAACCATCATTTTAGAAGTTTGGAGATGATTTAGCTATCACAGGGGAACATTGAGATGAGTAGGGATTCCATGCGTGAAAATTGTACTGTGTGGATTGGATTAGACCAATGAGACAAAAACGATGTAAAAGTTTCAAGTTAGAGGGCAGTTTGGGAAACTGGATGTCTAAAAGAAAAAGGGGCATTGCACTAATCATCGAAAAAATAAAGACATCGGTTCGAGCCTGTATAACTCGAGTGATTAAGTCTGCAAGGGTTTAAAACCTGGTGCCCTATGGTCATTTGACTTGGGAGTCATCGGTCCAAAGCTCGCTACAAGGGTTATATAGAAAGCAAATGGACGATGTTCAAAAAAAAAAAAATTGTCTATCCATTGATGAATAATATACATACTTCTATGTATGGAATGCATTGATTAGCCCCAGACATCCGGTTGATAGAATCATATCTCTGATACGAAGCAAGTAACTGAATCTAGTCTTAACGGTTGAAACAATCAAAGATATAGGAGAATCCCTGCTTGTTGAAGTGCGAACTTGTGACTGTGAAATCTATCCAAACTAAGAGAGGGCAAGGACTTAAGTAAATCAAAAACTCTATTCTAGAACACACTTTGTGATCTTTGAGCGAAAAAAATAAGTTTGGGGGGGTGTGAACCTCTCGAGTGAAGAAAGGAAACATTTGACTACTGTAGATCGGGATTTACGCCCATCATCAGTTTGGTATGTTTAGCATGAGTAAGCACCCACATACACATCAAGTTCTGCACATGATATGTGGAGATTGATTTGATTTTGCACGGTTGAAACTGTTCATTTTGCTGATTACTGAATTCTAATGCTGAGACACGGTAGGCTGTTAAACCATGCTTTGTGTTGAGTTAAGTCATCATTTTGTTTGAGGACAAACAACAGTTCAAGTTTGGGAGAATTTGATAAGCGCGTTTTGCACACTTAATTATAACACAAAATATGATTGATTGTTGACATAAATTCTTGAATATTGCTTAATTCTATAGAAATTGTGTTTGTAGGACTACATTGATGGATGAAATGAAATGTATGCGAAAACGAGCGAAAAAGACCAAAATGGAGGAAAACGGAAGTTCAAGGACTCAATTGCAAATACTGAAAAGTTGTGTCGATCTCACGATGAAGATTTGAGAGTGTTGGGCATCAATTGGATGAGGAAAGAAGCCGAATGGATGAAATAGAGTCGAAGCACTATCACAAATCAACTTCCAGCCGAAAAAAGTTATGTTTTGAATTGTCAGTCTTAGTTTGAGACCCATTTTTGACATAGAAGACGTTCGAATTTGAAGATTGATATTTCTGTAAGATTTGTAGGAATTTAAGTAAGCTTTCTAACTCATTTTGAATCATCTCAATCGAATATCGGGAGAGAAAGATATGATCAAAATACCGAAGGCAGGCCGGAGGGTAAACCATGCGATCGCATGGTATAAAAACCTTGCGATCGCCCAGACTTCAACAGGACCTTTTTTTGGGCAAATTGGTTGTTCCTTGCGATCACATGAGGATACTCATTGCGATCGCAAGGTGTATTCTGTGCGAGAAAATTTTTAGTTTCCTTATTCAATCCAACCACTTATGGAATGAGATTTGGAGATCCTATTTAACCCAAAACTCGTCCAGAACTAGGTTTTTATGCATTCTTATGGAGAAAACATCATGGAAGAGCAAGGAGAAGGGGCAAGAACAAGGGTTTCACTTCAAGATCCAAGATTCAACCTTTAACTTCTAGTTATTTGGTAATGTTTTCTTTTTATTACTTTTATTGTTGTTTTAATTTCATTATGCTAGGCTAGACTTTTTATGTACTAGTAGAACAATGAACCTCGCATTGTGATCTCTTTATCTCTATTTTGCAATTTGATAATTAAACACGTTCGATGATTTTTGAATGATTTATATACACTTCTTGTCTCCGTGATTATAGTGCACGATAATTGTGTGAGTTTAGGTGGTTTATTTCATACATTCGAAAGAAGGGAAATAAATTCAACAAGGTATAAATCGTCGTTTTGTTCATAGAGGATAGAAATATACCGATATGCATTACGTGAATCTCTAAGTGTTTACAAAACTATATGCATCCTTATATATTGCATTTGTCATAGAAATATAGTCAAATAGTATACTAGGATAGATTCAATTCTACTCGAAAGAGATTGTTGGATAGGTTAGAAACATTGATTTTTCAAACGATTCATCGTGTTGTCAAATTGTGAGATAGGGATTAAGAGTGAACTTTGTTTGGTGATTCGGGATCCTAGTGCGCTTTTTCATACATTAATTTTTTCAACCTTTACATCCAACCATTATTTTATATTTAGATCGAAATTCTAGTTTAGTTTGCATGTTAGTCTTAATCTCATTATAAAATCATAAAAATAATCACCTCGAATTCAATAGATTCGGTTAAGGTCATAATAATAGAAGTCAAGTTAAATCAATCCTCGTGGGAACGATACTCGAAATTTTACAATTTCCACTTTATTACTTATCAACGAACCGTACACTTGCGGTGATATAATTTCGAAACATATTTTCGTGAACAATAAACAACCATAAACTTTCAAATGAAGGGTTGGAATACCTGATTCATCAGTCGCATGAAGGTGCTAGGTGAGTTAGATAACCCGAATGGCATAACCGGCCACTCGTACAGCCCCTCACGAGTCTTGTTCCACTCATCACTTGGCTAAATCCAAATCTGGTGATACCCACTTTTGAGATCAAGTTTTGAGATCACTCTGGCGCCCTCTAACATGTCCAACATATAATCCAGGCGTGGGATAGGAAACCTGTACTTTACTGTAATTATGTTGATAGCATAACTATCAATATACATTCTCCACGATCCATCTTTCTTTGGAGTGAGTAAGGTAGGAACCGCACATGGACTCATGCTCTTTCTGATCAATCTCTTCTGCAACAATTCAGTTACTTGGCTCTGTAAAATTTCAAACTCCTTAGGACTCATTCTGTAATGGGGCAGGTTAGGGAGACTTGCTCCTGGAACCAAGTCGATTTCATGATATACTGTTCGCATTAGATGGAGTTTTGCAAGTAAGTCAGCAAGAATGATGTCTCGGAACTCTGCCAACAGTGGGTAGCCAGAATCTGGAAAATTCACTTGACTCTCGTCTATGCCTCTCCCTCCTTTAACTATAAGGGCAAAGACCTGCCTGGTTTCCTTCATCTCTGGTAGCAAGTCAGGTAAAATTAGGAAATTCTAGCTTTTCTCTATTGATTTAATAGGGGCGAGCCGTGTTGCCTAAGTGCTAATGAATAAGTGAATAAGTGTTGTCTCTACCTCTGTGCACATCATCTCAATTATATTGCCAAGGTTTACCAAAAAGTATGTGGCACGCAGCCATGTCCACCACATCACAAAGTACCTCATCTTGATAGTGCTTCCCAATGGACAATGGCACCCAGCACCGCTCAGTAATTCCACTGTCCTCCCAATATCTGTAATCCAACCGATCTTGTAGGGTGTTGGGTGCTTCTCTTTAGGTAACCCCAACTTGTCGACCATAGTCCTAGAAATAATGTTCTCACTGCTGCCACAGTCAATGATCAAGTCGTATACCCTCTGTTTCACAGTACATCGTGTGGCGAAAATTTTTTGCCGCTGCTTATCTCCTTTTCTTGGGGTATACATTAGGCGACGAACTATAAGAGACAACCCTTCATCCTCATGGGTCACTACCGCAGGTTCTTCCTCCTCATCAAGACCCTCATATGGGTAACCATCTTCTTCAACAAACTCGTTGTCATGAATGGCTAAATTCACAGCTTGTCGCTGTGGACATTGATTGGACTGATGCCCTGGTTGATCGTAGTGATAACACTTGTCATCCCTAGCTGGAGCGTAAGGATTATTACTAGCAGATGAGGGTTGGGCCCGAAAATCTGCTATTGATTTGCCCCTGTGGTCTGTTGCTACTTGTATTAGGGACGGGTTAAATCTACTCCCACTGCTTACGTTAAAAGTCTGAGTGCTTCATCGATTGATCTGTAATTCTGCTCCCGTGGACAACTGTATAGTGTCCTACAGCGTGTGTTTCGACTGCATCATAATAAGATCTTGATTATTAGCACGCAAGCCCTCCACAAACTTGGCAACCAGTTGACCTTTGGTCTCTAGAAGGTCGTTCCTAGTGAAAAGTCGCTGGAATTCAGAAACATAGTCGTGCATTGTACGGTTACCCTGTCGTACCTCTGATACTGCTGAAACAGAACCTAGTTGTAATCTGCAGGCAGAAAATTGGCCTTCATCAACTGCTTCATTCTATGCCATGTTTGGATTTTATTACGATTCTGCCGAACTCCAGAGATCTATAATTGTTCCCACCAAGCAAAAGCGCCCCTTTTTAATTTGTAAGCAACTAGTTTCACCTTCTTCTCCTCTTCAATACCCATGTACTCGAATAAGTGTTCTACCTCGCTTAACCAATCCAAAATTTCTTCAATACCTAACTGTCCATCAAAACATTGGAGATCCATCCTCATACGTAAAGTGCTATTGTTGCCACACCCCTCTTGATCTGGGAGATTATCTGTCTGAATTATACCTTCGATCTCCTCATCAGTCGAATCAACTTCGAAAGCCATTGGTTGACGGGGTCTGTGACCATGCCGATTCTGGACATCTGCCCTTGGTTTATGAGGTGGAAAATGTGGGTTAACATTGATTACTAACATTGCCAACAAATCCCGAATCTCTTGAAGCTGAAGATCAGTCGCCCGATGATCTTCTTCAACTCGTCGCCACAAGACATCAAGCCCACGATCATTAGGGTTAGGATTTTCTCCACATTCGTTCTGAGCCAAGGAAAGACCCGCTCTGATATCACTTGACATAAGGAAGATGGGAGGCTAGGTCAGATATCTTTCTGATCGATGAAATTAGTCTAGATAATGTTCTAGAAGACGAAAGAACAAAACAATTTCTGGAATTCGAGTAAAATTATTCATTGAGTACTACGGAAATCACTAAAAGGATATAGGCGTTACAAAAATCCTTAAAACTAGAAATGATCAAAACCTGCCAAAATTAACAAAAAATCAAAAAGGAATATACTAAAAATAACGAATTGAAGGCTTAAATGAAGAAATTTGGCTAAATTCCCGAGATCTCGGGTTGCCCCGAGTCCAATTTTTAGGGCCGTTCCCAATCAGACTGCCAAATTTCAGCCCATTCCGACACCGTTACAATAAATGACTAAAATACCGCTGGTGCTGGCTGGACCCATCCTACATCAAATATAAAAAGAAGATAGAACAAAGGTAAATTGAGAAATGAAAGTAAAAAGTCACAATTTACGATGGTTGCTGAAATAGGCATACTTGCGTTTTAACGAGCATAAAGAGAGAGTGCATACCGTGTCGTCTGCTCCTTTGCAAGTAATTGGTGAAGCATACATTCCATCTCACGAAGCTTGCAAGCCAAATTTTTACATAGTGCATCGCACACGAGATCATTAATAGATGCATGTCCCAAAATTATCAAGATAGCAAAGCATCGAAGTCTACAATGAGGAATATGAAAGGCACCTAGTCATTAAAAATCACTATATGTTCGGTAAAGGGCCAAGGATTAGGGCTAAGGATTGCAGGACCAACTAGGAAATGCAAAAAAAATAAAAATAAAAAAACCCCTTCAACCAGATACTTGCAAGGCTAAATGGGGCAGGGATTATCCACCTAATCAAGTAAACTGGGTGAGGGTGGGACGAAGGCCATTGTCCCGAAGTAGGTATGGGATTGGTACAGGAAACATGGTCCCCGCCACTTACCTACCCTGTAAAGTTAATTTCAAATTTAAATTTTTATCTGAAAAAAAAAGATTTATTATCATGTTTAAAGTGAACATGAGTTGTTCTTAACAAATTGAAAAAAAATAATATTCACTAACTAATGATATCCCCGCCCCGCCCCGCCCCGCCCCGCCCCACTTTAATCAGGTATGGAGACATGGTTAGGTAACAAAAATACTTGATGGAATGGGGAACAGGAACGACCTAGCCATGCCCTGGACCTCTACGAGCACATGTAAACACTCTCAACGAACAACCACCAGTGGAGAGATCAATATCATTTTTAGCGAACCTTATGTGGATGGAGAAACAATGAATGCACAAAGGAATTATGCCCAAGCTACCAAAAGCCTGCATTGGAAAACTATTAGGTTTGAGGTAATCCTAAAACTATCTCCTTCAATTATGTTTAGTGATGATGACGAGAATAGTCATTTATTCCCATTGTGATGCTTTGGTAATACGAGCAATAGTCGTCCATAAAGGACTCAATAGCATGCTCGTAGACAATGAAAGTTCTATGACTATCTTATTTGGATGTACATTTGATCAAATACAAGTTGATCACCCTTGGACACCAATGCCAAATCCCCTTTGTGGTTTTATTAAAGATAGTTTAGTCTATGTGGATAGATTACCCTAGCAATAGAGCTGGGAGAAAAATCCACAATATTTTAGGGGAACATGTATTTTTTATCAACGAACAACCACCAGTGGAGAGATCAATATCATTTTTAGCGAACCTTATGTGGATGGAGAAACAATGAATGCACAAAGGAATTATGCCCAAGCTACCAAAAGCTTGCATTGGAAAACTATTAGGTTTGAGGTAATCCTAAAACTATCTCCTTCAATTATGTTTAGTGATGATGACGAGAATAGTCATTTATTCCCATTGTGATGCTTTGGTAATACGAGCAATAGTCGTCCATAAAGGACTCAATAGCATGCTCGTAGACAATGAAAGTTCTATGACTATCTTATTTGGATGTACATTTGATCAAATACAAGTTGATCACCCTTGGACACCAATGCCAAATCCCCTTTGTGGTTTTATTAAAGATAGTTTAGTCTATGTGGATAGATTACCCTAGCAATAGAGCTGGGAGAAAAATCCACAATATTTTAGGGGAACATGTATTTTTTTTTTTTATCATTGACAGTAGATCCGCTTATAATGGGATCTTGGGAAGCCCGCTTTAAATCAATAACTTCTGTTCATCATCTATTATCTCAGTGCATTAAGAGAAGCAACTTCGTGCATTTAGAAAAGTAGCCTCATGAACCTTTGTGATAAATACAACGATGATGGTGAAAAATTTAGAAGGAAAGTTGGACAATAAAATTATGTAAGACCCTCACCTAGCGAAGTGTATTTCCAAGATTGCAGCGGTTGAAGAGTTAAAAAAATTCTTCTCCAGCACAAAAAATACAATGAAAAGCTTAGATATTGGCAAAGATCATGAGTTAACGGAAAAACAAAAGTTGTCTTGTGAGGGAGAGATTCATTCCATCCAAAATTTCGTTGTTGGTGAAGTTCTTTTCATCGAATTTGAAAATCTTAGTATTTGCGAAGTTAATACCGCCTGTGTTAAAAAAAAAAAAATTTAATACCACCTGCATTGGAAATATTTTTTTATAGCGGGGTTAATACCGCCTATGTTGAAAACTGGGGCGAGGCCAGGAATTTTATTCAATGCGGGCACAATTTAATCAATGCCGAACTTTGAGTTTTTGGTCATGGAATTAATAATGATAAAAATATAAAACAATATTAAGACAATACTAAAAATGACAGTTTTGAGGCTTAACTATGAAATTCATATTTGGTAAAATAAGTAACGTAAAAGTAAGTTTGATTTATAAGCATAGCCAATCATGTTCCTATTAGAAACAAGGATAAAAATGAAGCAACAAAGATTGGAGAAGCTAATACTTCCTCCCTAGAGTGGAAAGCTAATATTAGACTAACATAAAAAACAATTATCAATAAAAAAAATGTGGCATTACATGTGTAGTACAATGGAGGACTTCACTTCATTAGAATATAAATCCTAGCATGTAAGAAGTCTAATACTACTGATCATTTTCTTTTATCATCAATATTGTCGTATAAGATTTTCAGGAGATTAGACTACAAATTGTTAAAAAAAAAAAGTCCTTCTACATATAACAACAGATCATATGAATGGGAATTGGGTTTGGGCCCCAAGGGGTACCAATAGTCTTTGAAAGTGGGGAGACCTATATCCTATTGGATTCGGTCCAAACACACACGTGCGTACCGCCATTGTCCGGCACTACACGAGCCCGGTACGGTCTGGTGCGGGTTTGTATGGTCCGGTGCGGGTTTGTACTATATTATCTTTTTGGACAAAATTTATTTAATTTTGGATCAAATTGTAATTAATCAAATTTGTGGTACTTAATGAAATTATTTTTTTTTATTGGCTCATTTTCGGGTAATTTTTTGGATGGTCTGTTAATTAACTAAACAGTCAAATGTCAACTGAATATTGCTGTATGTTCGGATTTTGGGGATTGTCTGAACAGTGACGACTGTTCTGAAATGGTTTGAAGGTTGTTCGAATGGCCACAAACAAATCTATAAATTGCCTGCCCCGCTGCCAGAAAAATTACACCATTTTCATTGTAATCATTCTCTGATTTGAATCTCACTCCTCCCTCTCGTTCTGATATTGTTTTCAAAGTGAAAAAATAGTTCGTTGAGTTCGTTGGTACTCCTGCAGATTGCTATGCTGCTTTTGAAGGAGACAAAATTCGTTCTATCCTGGAAAATGATTGTTGAATACCATTAGCACCTGTGAGGTAGCAAAGTCGTTTTAAGGAAACATAGTGAACTCGGTGGGCTCGAATTAATACTGTGATCCTGTTGGTCAATTGATTACGCTGTCCAATTACTTCAAGGTAATTCTGTCGTAATTTTGAAGGAGACTTTTGTATTCTAGAATAACAATCTTAAAACGAATTTGTTTTTCTGAACTTATTCTGGTTCTACTCCTTATCGTTTATCTTCTGATTGTGTTTCAGAAATGGCAACTTTGACAACTTTTGGTATTATACTCCCTAATACGACTGGAGAAAAATCAGAGAAATTTAATGGGTCAGATTTTAAGCATTAGCAACAAAAGATACTTTTTTATCCGACAACATTAAGTTTGGCAAAATTTCTCAAAGAAGATGATGCACCTTCATACACTGAGGAAGATTTTGATATTGAGAAATTGGATGTGGTTGATGCATGGAAACATTCTGACTTCCTGTGCAGAAATTATGTACTCAACGGACTGGACAACACATTATATAATGTGTACTGCAGTGAGAAGTCTGCAAAATGACTGTGGGAATCTTTGGACACAGAGTACAAAACTGAAGATGCCAGCACAAAGAAATTCATTGTCGGTCGTTTTTTGGATTACAAAATGGTTGACAGCAAGAATGTCATTTCCCGGGTTCAAGAACTTCAAATCATACTCAGTGACATTTAATGCTGAATGAATGAAACTAAGCGAATCATTTCTAGTTGCAGCACTGATTGAGAAATTGCCACCTTCGTCGAAGGACTTTAAGAATTATTTAAAGCATAAGCGTAAGGAAATGAAACTTGAAGATATCATTGTCCGTTTGAGAATAGAAGAAGACAATCGCAAATCTGAAAAGGGGAATGGTGCATCTCATTCATTGGAATCAAAGGCCAACATTGTGAAAGGAGGTCTAAAGACTAGGAAAAATAGGAAGCACAGTGGCGAAGGGCAAACTGGTTCTTCAAAAACTTCTAAAAAGTTCAAAGGCAACTGTTACAATTATGGCAAAGCAGGACATCGGTCCAAGGATTGTCAAAAGCTAAGGAATGTCAAGGGAAAAACTCATCAGGCCAATTCAACAGAACATGACAACCTTTCTGATAAGGTACAAGACATGAATCTTTCAACGGTCATTTCTGAATGCAACTTAGTTGGAAACACTAAGGAATGGTGGGTGGATACTGGAGCCACTCGTCACATATGCTCTAACCATGGGATGTTCTCTACCTATAAAGCGATGGAAAATGATGAACAACTCTACATGGGAAATTCATCATCTTCCAAGGTTGAAGGACACTGAAAGATAGTGCTGAAAATGATAAGTGGAAATGAGCTCACTTTGAATGAAATTCTTTATGTGATCGATATTCGAAAGAATTTGGTATCTGGTTCCCTGTTAAGCAAGAACGGGTTTAAATTAGTGTTTGTTTCGGACAAATTTGTATTTACAAATAATGATATGTTTGTAGGAAAGGGCTACCTAAATGAGGGGCTCTTTAAGTTGAATGTAACAACTGTTGTACTTCCTATTATGAATAAAAGTACAACTTCTTATTTGCTTGAGTTATTTAATATTTGGCATGAAAGATTAGGACATATAAATTATAATACTTTGCGTAGATTAATCAAATTGGATTTACTGTCAAAGAGCGATTTAGATCCTAATCACAAATGGGATATTTGTATAGAAGCAAAAATGGCTCGTTTACCCTTTCGTTCTGTTCAAAGAAATACCGAACCTCTAGATTTAATTCATACCAATATTTGTGATTTAAAGTTTGTGCAAACTAGAGGCTGTAATAAGTATTTTATCACTTTCATCGATGATTGCACTCGATATTGCTATTTGTATTTACTCAAAAACAAAGATGAAGCAATTGAAGTGTTTAAACACTATAAGTTAGACGTTGAAAATCAACTTAGCAAAAATATTAAGGCAATAAGAAGTGATAGAGGGGGTGAATATGATTCTCCGTTTGAACAATTCTGTTCGGAACATGGAATTATTCATCAAACTACCGCGCCTTATTCTCTTCAATATAGTGACATTGCTGAACGCAAGAATCGAACATTGAAGGAAATGATGAATGCTATGTTGATAAGTTCTGGATTACCGAAGAACTTGTGGGAGGAAGCTTTGCTTTCTGCCAATTATATTCTCAACAAATTGTCACATCAAAAAATGCACAAGATACCTTATGAATTGTGGAAATGTCACAAACCTAACTATAAATACTTAAAAGTATGGCGATGCTTGGCCAAGGTAGCGGTTCCTAAACCTAAAAATGTTTAGATATGACCTAAAACCATTGACAGCGTATTAACTGGTTATGCCTATCATAGTAGTGCGTATAGATTGTACATAAATCTGAAATAAAAGACGTGTATGTTAATAAGATTATTAAATCGAGGGATGTTACATTTTTTGAAAATGTTTTTCCTTATAACCTGCAAAGTGAATTAAATTCACTGAAAAGACCTTGTGAAAAGGAAGAGATTGTAAATAAAGAAGAACCTAGACGTAGTAATAGGGCTAGGACGACAACTTCCTTTGGCCTGATTTTCTAACATATTTGTTAGAAAATGAACCTCAAAGTTATAAAGAGGCTATGTCATCGACCGAAGCTTCATTTTGGAAAGAAGTGATTACTAGTGAAATTGAATCCATAGTACAAATCATACATGGGAATTAATAGACCTTTCTCCTGGTAATAAGTCATTTTCAAAAGGAAAATGAAAACATATGGATCAATTGATAAGTATAAAGCTAGACTTATCGCTAAAGGCTACAATAAAAAAGAAGGTCTTGATTATTTTGATACATATTCACTAGTAACAAAAATTACTTCCATACGTATGTTTATTGCGATAACAACATTGAATGGCTTGGATGTTAAAACGGCCTTTCTGAATGGTGAATTAGATAAAGAAATTTATATGGAGCAATTTGAAGGATTTGTGGCCTCAGGACAAGAAAAGAAATTGTGTCGACTTGTTAAATCACTTTATGGATTAAAGCAAGCTCCTAAGAAATTGCTTGAAAAATTTGACACTGTATTGATGTCAAATGGCTTCAAAATCAATGAGTGTGAAAAATGTGTGTATGTCAAGAGCACTTAAAATGAATATTTCATGGTATGTTTATATGTAGATGACATGCTAATTATGGGTAACAATGATACCATAATTCAAACTACTAAAAGGATGTTAACAAGTAAGTGTGACATGAAGGATTTGGGGGTTGCCGATGTTATATTAGGAATTAAAATTCTTAGAACATTCGATGGAATCATATTATCTCAATCACACTACATTGAGAAAATTCTTGATAAGTTCAAGAAATACAATATAATTCCTATGAAAACCCCAATGGATTCCCCATACGCATCTCGTTTCTAACACTGGATATAGCAAGTCTCAATTGGAATACTTTCGTATTATTGGCAGTTTAATGTATGTCATGAAGTGTACTTGACCTGATATTACTTATTCTAATAGAAGGCTAAGTTGATATACTAGTAATTCGAGAACTGAGCACTGGAGGGCAATTGTTAGAGTTTTAGGGTACTTAAAACATACCAAAAAGTTCGGATTGCATTATTTGAGATATCCAGCAGTACTTGAAGGATACTGCGATGCAAATTGGATATCAGATACTAAAGACACCAAATCAACCAGTGGATATGTCCTTACACTTGGAGGTGCTGCATTATCATGGAAATCTTCAAAACAAACATGTATAACTAGATCAACAATGGAATTTGAATTCATTGCATTAGAAAAAGCTGGGGAAGAAGCCGAATGACTATGAACTTTCTAGAAGATATTCCATGTTAGATTAAACCTGTGCATGCTATATATATATATATATATATATATATATATATATATATATATATATATATATATATATATATATATATCCATTGCGATAGTCAATCAACAATTGGTAGGGCACAAAATGCTATGTATAATGGTAAATCTCAACATATATGTCGTAGACACAATACTGATAGACAGTTGCTCTCGACTTGTATTATCTTTATAGATTATGTGAAATCAAAAGAGAATATTGCGGATCCGCTAACTAAATGCTTAACTAGAGAGAAAGTCGAAAGTTCATTGAAAGGGATGGGATTAAAACTGATAAAATAATCAAAAGTTTCCATGGTCGCAACCCAACCTAGTTGATTGGAGATCCCAAGATCTAGGTTCAATGGGACAACCAAACTGTGAAAAACTTAGTATGTACTGGGGAGATTTTTATTTTCCTACCCATTCCTATCATGAGACAGTGCCTAACTACCATGAAATAGGATAAGTTATGCTTTTAATGATTTCTATATCTTGATTCATTCAAGTAGAGTATAGAATAATACTCTTTATGAAAATCACCTATGTGGGTGAGAATGGGCCGCTTCTAAAAGAGTTATGTAAAGATAAATTCTCTAAAAACCACTCATGAACCAGGAGGTGTCCAAGGCCAAAATGGACACAAACGTGAGAACCAATTGTGTTCGAAGGAAACTGTGTGACTTCTATTATCTAGGTGTACACTAACGGCTGACTGTTCAAAGCATCTTGCTACTAATTGGCTAAATATATTCGATAGATTTTTACTAGGGAAAGTTCAAAGTCTTTGGATACTTATCTCGATGCATTTTTCTTCAATTTTAGTTTAAAAACATATCAGATGTTGTTGTTTGGAAAAAGGGCCGACATATTTCATTCATGTGGGGGATTGTTAGAAATGGTTTAGTGAAATGGGTCAACTTTAAGTCCCATTTTGAGTGGGAGCCATACATCGATTATAACGGGACCAAGAATATTCACGTTCTACTCGGCGAGATGATCAATGTGATATATTTATTTATTGAAAACCATTTAGAATTGAATGAAATATTTAATATCAAAGTAACCCACTTGGAATTATAAACTAGTGAAGAATTTGATTTATTGAAAATTTCCATACAATTATCCCACATAGAAAAGTTAGGAAACTTTGGTGTGGCTTATATAGTGTAAGGTTGTGAATTGGGTTTGGGTCCCAAGGGGTACCAATAGTATTTGAAAGGAGGGAGACCTATTTCCTATTGGATTCGGTCCAAACCCCATACGTGCGCGTCGTTGCCGACCGTCCGTCTGGCCGGCCTTTTCGGCTCGCCACAGTAAGAGCACGTGCCCGTGCCCGAGCTCGGTCCGGTCCAGTCCGTGTACGGGTGTGTCCTTGTACTATATTATCCTTTTGGATAAAATTTATTTAATTTTGGATCAAATTGTAATTAATCAAATTCATGGGTACTTAATGAAATTATTATTTTTTTTATTGGCTCATTTTCGGCTAATTTTTTGGATCATCTGTTAATTAACTAAACAGTCAACTGTCAACCGAATCTTGCATCTGCTCGAATTTTGGGGACTGTCTGAGCAGTGACGACTGTTCTGAAATGGCTTGAAAGTTGTTCGAATGGCCACGAACAAATCTATAAATTGCCTGCACCGCTGTCGGAAAAATTACACCATTTTCATTGCAATCATTCTCTGCTTTGAATCTCACTCCCCTCTCTCGTTCTGATATTATTTTCAAAGTGAAAAAACACTTCATTGAGTTCGTTGGAATTCCTGCAAATTGTTGTGCTACTTCCGTAGGAGATGAAATTTGTTCTATCCTGGGAAATGATTGCTGAATACCTTTAGCACATGTGAACTCGGTGGGCTCGAATTAATATCGTGATCCTGTTGATCAAACTGATTACGCTGTCCGATTACTTCAAGGTAATTCTATTGTAACTTTGAAGGAGACTTTTGTATTCCAGAATAACAAAGACACCTAAAGTTTTACACAATACTACACTCTTAATAATGTAATCTAACTATAAATTATATGAATATTCCTATGAGGGTTTCAACATTACCTGGATATGAGTATATCATCCTTCACATCATCCATTACTGTAGGCTCATAAAAAGTCTATCCAAGACCATGTCTCTTGCTGCCAATAAGGACCTTAGCTCCCTAAAGCCAAAATGCACCACCAAGTTAAGCCCTAAACCCAAATCATCCTATCAAGTAAAATCAAGAAAAATCTATTCTCAATTGAGTCAATTCTATGTACCAAACTACTATCAAGTTAAGTCCAAATCAGCCTCCATACATTCAAACATATATAATAACATTCAGAAAATAAGTACTTAGAGCAAATTTTGCGTAAAAGTATATAGAGACCCTACCAATTCCTATACAAGAGGCCGAGAGATGAGAGGCTAAAACTTGAGAGACAAGAGGATGGGACGACTCTGCTCAGACGAATGGATGAGGGACCTTCCTTCTTCACCTTCTTTTTGTTGATGTAGGAACCCACAGCCGTAGTCGCAGCCAGCGGAGGCCCGAACACTATGAGTGCACACTAGGTAAACCTCGCTCTATGTACAGTAGCCTGCAAACCATACAAGAGAGGTAAACCACAAGGGATAAGCTCGGTGCGAAGGGCTCGACCGAGGAAGTGTTGGTAGGGAATTCAAACTCGTGACCTTTGGTCTCTGCGTTTACCTGCTCCACCAACTCGGCCACCCCCGAAGGGACTTCTTTACATTCTTCTTCTGTCGATGGAAGGCATACGAGCAATGCATGCACCAGAGTCGGAGACAAAGGTTGAGAGAGTCATAGATTGGATTTGAGAATTTTGTTGTTTAAATTACAGCCTTCAGGATTCAATAATTAGATTTGGGTCAATTTTTTTCACTTTGGGCTAGTTAATTGGAAAGCCAATAGGCCACTACTACTAGTATAAAAAAAAGATAAATAAATAAGTTGAAAGAGATTGGTCCGGGCACAAAAGTTCAGTGCATGCCTATGCCTGCATTGGTCCTTAATGGGCTCCATCCCTGGTTGAAAATATCTTTAGCGGTGAGATTAATAATGCATGTTGAAAAAATCTATAGTTGCAAAGTTAATACCGCCTGTGTTGAAAGCTTTTATGTTGACATGGATCACTCCATTTAGTTTGAAAATCTTTGGAAAATTTTTTCCCCATGTTTTTTGTTAAGGAAATCATGTGTTAGAATAAAGCAAAGTGTAATCCATCGGATGATTATGTTTCTTGGCATGCATATTGTAATAATTTTTATTTTTGACACAGTTTATTCTACTATACTTTTGTAATCCGATAACTATAATCCTACAATCTTCTAAATGTAATCTCACAGTTTGCAAGAAATGAAATATCGAGAAATGTTGCGAAGCTTTATATTGTGTTTTACAAGGTTGAGCATAACTTAGTATGACAAGCTAAATTACTTGCAATTATCAAAATTCAAGCTCATGAACTTGAGAAATAAAATGCAAAAATCATAATATTGCACAAGATAGATAAATTTCAACAAACATTGTATGAAAATAACCAAAAAACATTACAAGTAACATTACATGTCAAATTACTTCTCAAGGTTGATCAATCGTTGGAGATTTTTTAAGCCTAAGAAGAGGCCTCAACAGTCGAATCTGCCTCAACAGGAAGAGAATGAGTAATATTAACAGTTGAATCTGCTACAACATGAGATAGATGATGACATTAGAAGTTGAATGTGCTTCAGCAGAAGGTGGAAGAGTGACATTAGAAGCCAGAGCTATCTCAACAGCAGGAACAAAGCAGATCGCTAAGGATATATCCACCAAATCTAGGAATGACAGATTAGGTTTCACCATCTGTGAAGGTTCGAAAATGGGACTCTCTTTAATCTCATCCTTCCTAGCTTTAAAGAACTCTAAATCCCGCCCTTAATAATATCAATAACCTTGTTTTCTCCTTCCTGCACTGAATCTTTATATAGGGTATCCTCAAGAGCCTTTAACTCAGCTATGCATGTTAGGTTTTTTGATACCCAATAAATCCTGGACAATGATGTAAACGGATGTTGGATAATTTTATATCGACACCTTAGTGATGGCTCGACCTGAAAATAATTTTTTGGTTCTTCTTCTTTGAGGTTCCAATTGCTACTCTATTTCCTCTTCTTTTGTGGCTTGAAAACCAATCACCAAGTATATCCTTTGTGGGTGAGTAAACTTATGGCAACCAAGTGTTTAAAGTTGTAGGTTGAGACTCCTCGGTTGATGTGTGTTTTGGTTGATTAAACTGAGCTTGAATCAAGATTTCTCGAAGATTTTCGAGACAAATGGTATCAGAACTTATGTTGTTGAGAAATATATGGTTTTTGGGATGAAAAAGGAGCTAGAAATCGACCAGAAATGTGGCTGAAAATTGGTAGAAAACAGAGACAGAAACTGTCTAGATTTTGCAAAAATGAACTGAACCTGTTTTTGCGTTTTTCGATGAAACAACTCATCTTTTGGAGAAACGGCGCTACTGGTAGACTGTGCAGGTGGAAGTGAACTTGGTGGTCCGGTACGTGGTGGTCAGAGGCGGCGCGTGAGGCCTAGATGAGGCGCCAACGATGGCGTATGTAGGCGAGTGTGCCCGATTTCGGCAACGTTGTCTTCGGACAGTTTTTTCAAAACATCGAGACGGACCCTATGAAGAAAACGGCAATGTATTTTAAGATTTCTGTTTCGGGCGATATGATGAAAATTGGACAATTTTACCCTTCGACATTCGGGTGTTGGGTATCGTTTTGTGTTGTTGCGGTTGTCTAAGCTTTGGGATGAATAATGATAGCCCTGAAGCGATGAATTCGCATCTCTCGATATTTACGGACCTTCAGACGTGGTCCGCTCGGTATCCTGTCCTTTCCCTTTTATTATTGCAGTTATGGTTATTGTGTAGGATAACGATTTACTTTTCGCATTAAAAGCCATCGTATGGGTGGCATTAGGATTGGGCTACCATTAAAGGGTAATTGTCTATTGCTAGACCTATGAATTACTTGTTTATTATTTGTCTTAAATTTTTCGTGAATTTGTGGTCAATTATTTTTCGTTATTAGAATTGCACGTGATTTTAGGAAAGTTTATTTGACTATTCTATGTGAATTGTGTCTGTACTTATCTTGTGGTCGTTGTTTGGTTGTATTTTGTGTTTTGTGCATTTATTTGGTAAAAATGACAACACGTTTTGAGTTGTGCTATTTTAATGAAAAAATGTGATTTTTTAATTTGGCAAAACGAAATGGTTTTTCATAAAACTTTTGATGGCAAATGTAGGTCTAAGGCAAGTGTGAAAAGTAAGATGCGTTTTAACTGTGGTAATTTTAGACATACTAAAATAGATTGTCCTATAAATGATAATAAAAAGGAAAGATGAGGTGAGAGATGAGGGGAATGTGGTTATATGGTCAAGTGATGACCCTAGTAATGTTTATTGAGAGTAAACTTAGTTATTGCATGTACATCCACGTGTAATGCTTTCTACATGTGTGTGATTGCTTAATTCTGTTGCATGGTTATATGTTAGAGACCAATCAAGCACGTGAAGGAGAATACACATTCAAGTTAAACAATTATGATTACTAAATTGTTGCTTTTTCCTTAGAATAAAAGCTTGAATATTGCAAGCATAATTTCCAATTTCCTAAGTAGACGTTATTACTTTTTTTACAAGAATCTATTCGGCTATTTAACAGCTTAATGCCATGAATAAAAGTATCAAATTATCATTATCTTCAACCTTGTGTTAATTGGGGAGTTTTATTGGTTTTCTTGAATTAACCAAACACAGGAGGTCTAGGATCCCTCGAAGTGTCCTACCAAACTACCATCATAGGTCGTCAACGCAAAGACGATACTTGGTCATTACCCGTTAAACGACATATCACTAGATCTCAATCGAAGGGGTCTGACAACTTGGTATCAGAGCCAAAAATGTCTGACCACCACTAGGATCAACTAGAGAAGGAGATTAGTTCATTATCTACGTGTCAACACGACTTACAACAAGCCACGAAAGCTAGCGAGGAGCGTCTTTTGTAACATATGGAGACCATGTTCAACCGTCTTGCAGAACGCGGTGTAGGATAGGAAGACGATGCTAGTTCCTCTCGTGACATCTGCCGTAGTCAATCTGGAGGAAGTTCACCTAGGTACAAGATTATCGAACTAGATTTGCCACGCTACGATGGCATGGATGATCACACGGGGTGGATTTGCTGAGTAGAGCAATTTTTCGACTTTCAACATATGGAAGAGGCGGAAAAATTACCTATGGCCTGCTACCATTTGGACAGAGATGTTCAATTATGGACAAGCAGTATTTGGGAAGATGGATTTCGATCGCCTATTACATAGGGCAGGCTATCTCACAAAAGAACAACAGGTCGGGTGTTTCATAAGCAGGCTACGGGAAGCAATTCGTGTCGATGTTCAAGCTTGTAAACATGTATCTTTGTCGACAGCAATTGGCCTTGCACGACTCTACAAATCACGCTTGTATGAGCAACGTAGATGAAGCTATGTGGAACCGCGGAAGGCTCTACCCACCATTGGGCCACCACCAATGCCTTTGATATCTCTCACTCGAGCCTGTACCTCGACCATCAAGCGGTTGACTTGATCGAGTTACAAGATAGGCGAAGTCATGGACTTTGGTTGAATTACGATGATAAGTTCTCTCGTGGTCACCATTGTAAAAGGTTATTTTTCATTGAGGGGATTTTTCCTTCTTATGATGAGCAATTGGAGGATGAAATCGTGAAGGAAGAAGAAGAAGAAGAAGAAGAAGTTCCAGAAATAAGTTTCCATGCTATTTCTGGAAATTCAGGACTAGAAACGATGCGAGTTATTGGCAAGCTTAGGGAATTGGTGGTTTCCATTTTACTTGATACATGTAGTACACATAACTTCCTCAATTCCAAATTGCCTGCTCAATTGGGATTATATCCCAAAAAAGGGGACTTTTCTGTGCAAGTGACAGATGGTTACCGAGTCAAAAGTGGTGGGCTATGCAAAGATGTTCCTATTCTTGTGCAAGGAATTACATTTCACATTGATCTATTCCTTTTACTAGTAGAGGGGTGTGATGTGATTTTTGGAACACAGCTATTGAAAAGATTGGGTCTTTTTACTTTGGATCTCAATGAATTTTGGATGAGATTTAATTGGGAGGGCAGAATGGAGGAGTTACGTGGGATGCAAGGACCTAGCAATAAAATAGCAATTGACAAAGAATTAAGGGGACATTTAAGGAAAGGCAAGGAAAGCTTTTTTGTTGCAACTACACTCTTTGAATTTGGGAGCAGCAACTAAAACTACGGATGGGAATCCAAATTCAGATTTTCGGGCCATTATGAACTAATATGCTACAATCTTCCAAGAAGCCCAATGCTTGCCACCTCAGCGGTCTCAAGACCACAAAATTCCATTAATACAGGGTGCCAATCCAATTTCAGTCAAGCCTCATCGGTATCCCCATTACCAAAAAAAATGAAATTGAAAAAATGGTGAAAGGGCTCTTATCATCAGGTGTGGTACGACCTAGCACAAGTCCTTATTCTTCTTTTGTACTATTGTTTAAAAAGCACGACAGATCGTAGCAATTTTTTGTGGACTATCGAGCACTCAACAATATCACCGTTAAAGACAAATATCCAATTCCAGTCATTGATGAGTTATTAGATGAGTTGCATGGGGCGCGATTCTTCACTCTCAACTTGAGGTCGGGCTACCACCAAATTCGTATTTATCCCGGTGATATCGAGAAAATTGCCTTTCGCACACATCAAGGCCACTACAAATTTTTGGTCAAGCCTTTCGGCTTGACTAATGCTCTAGCCACTTTTCAAATCATGATGAATGAGGTATTTAAAGAATTTCTTCGTGAATTCGTCTTGGTATTTTTTGACAATATACTTATTTTTAGCAAGACATGGGAAGAGCATTTAATCTATGTAAGGTAGGTATTCCATATTTTGCAAGCTAATCATTTTTTTGTCAAGCAAGAAAAATGTCAGTTTGGACAAGAAAAGGTTGGCTACTTAGGGCATTTAATTTCGCATGACGAGGTTGCTATGGACCTCGAAAAAATATCTGCTATGATGACTGGCCCAAGCCAACTACATTGAAAGGGTTACGTAGATTTTTAGGCCCTACCGGTTATTATCGAAAATTCATTCATAGTTATGGAGTTATTGCCCAACCTTTGACGAATATGCTCAAAAAATATTCGTTCAAATGGATTACAACTGCGGAGCGAGCTTTTAAAGAATTGAAAGGCGCTATGACTTCCGGGCCGGTGTTGACACTTCCGAATTTCTCTTGACCTTTTATTGTGGAATGTGATGCATCCGACGTAGGCCTAGGGGTGGTGCTTATGCAAGATGATCGACCAATTGCATTCTTTAGCCAAGCATTGCATGGTAAGAATTTGGCATTATCCACATATGATAAGGAAATGCTTGCTTTGGTTAAGGCAGTACAAAAATTGCGCTCTTATCTTTTGGGATCCAAACTTATTGTGCGGACTGACCACAAAAGTTTGTAGTTTTTATGGAGTCAAACCATTACCACGCCTGCCCAACAGAAATGGTTAGTAAAGCTCTTGGGATTTGATTTTCAAATTCACTACAAAAGGAAAGGAGAATTCTGCTGCAGATGCCTTGTCCAGGAAATTTGAAATTCACACATGTGCCATATCTTCCCCTATTCCTAATTGGGTGGATCCCATTAAATCAGAAATTATGGCTAACCCTCAACTGTAGAATTTGGTAGAGAAAATCAAGGTGATGCATTGGGGCCATGGCTATACAAATAAGGGTTGATTTTTTTCAAAGACCGAATTTATCTACTCCCCACTTCCGATTTGATTCTCCCTATAATCAAGGAATTCCACTTAAGCACTCATGAAGGGCTCCATAAATCTCTCCACAGGATTAGATCTATTTTTTATTGGAAAGGCATGAAAGCACACATAAGGAAATTTATTCAAGAATGCAAAGTTTTCCAAAGAAATAAAGTGGACCAAGCAAAACCGGCCGGTCTACTTAGCCCTCTCCCAATCCTACGACATTTCTGGATAGATATTTCTATGGATTTCCTGGATGGCTTGACAAATTCTCGAGGAAATTCCACCATCTTTGTGGTCGTTGACCGCTTATCCAAATATAGCCATTTCATTCCTATTAAACACCCATACACAGCTACCACCATTGCTCACATATTTTTTCAGCAAGTATTCAAACTCCATGGCATGCTTGAGTCCATTGTATGTGATCATGATCCGGTGTTCACAAGCTCCTTTTGGAAAAATTTATTTCTTTTGAATGGCATCAAATTCAATTTTAGTTCGGCATGCCACCCACAAACGGATGGTCAAACCGAAGTGGTTAACAGGACTTTGGAGATGTACTTGAGGTGTTTCACAGGTTATAAACCCAAGGAATGGACAGTTTGGCTACCATGGGCAGAATATTGCTATAATACCGGGGTACACTCATCCACCAAAAAATCACCATTCGAGATCGTATATGTTCGTGAGCCTCCCAACTTGCTGGCATATATCCATGGCACCTCGCGCGTTGATTCAGTTGAGAGGATGTGGTGATTAGAGATGTCAAGGCAAATCTGAAAATTTCTCAAGAAAGGATGAAGAAATATTATGATACAAAGCGCACCGAAAGAAGTTTTGAAGTTGGCGAATATGTGTACCTAAAATTGTGCCCTTACCTTCAACTATCTCTAGCACAGTGAAATAATCTCAAGTTGAGTCCCAAGTTTTTCAGTCCCTTCAAAATTCTCTCCAAGATTAGACCCGTTGCTATAAATTGGAATTACCACCAGAGTCAAAGCTTCATCCAATTTTCCATATTTTTCTCCTTAAAAAGATGATTGGAAATCGGGATATTATCTCCCCTACTCTGCCCGAAATGTCCAGTGAATTTGCACCATACCCACTTCCTCAAGCCATTTTGGAGACACGCACAAAAAGGGGAGAAAAAGAAGTCATGGTTCATTGGCAAAATCTCTCACCTGCTCAGTCAACATGGGAGAATCTCGCAGAATTGAAGACACGTTTTTTCATTGAAGATAAGGAAATTTTTAAGGAGGATGGAGTTGTTAGGACCAATCAAGCCAATCAAGCACGTGAAGGGGGATTACACATTCAAGTCACACAATTATGATTACTAAATTGTTGCTTTTTCCTTAGAGTAAAAGTTTGAATATTGCAAGCATAATTTCCAATTTCCTAAGTAGACGTTATTAGTTTTTTTACAAGAATCTATTCAGCTATTTAATAGCTTGATGCCATGAATAAAAGTATGGAATTATCATTATCTTCAACCTTGTGTTGATTTGGGAGTTTTATTGGTTTTCTTGAATTAACCAAACACATGAGGTCTAGGATCCCTCGAAGTGTCTTACCAAACTACCATCATAGGTCGTCAATGCAAAGACGATACTTGGTCATTACCCGTCAAACGACATGTCACTAGATCTCAATCGAAGGGGCCTGACATTATATGTGCATTTCGATGTGTTTAATATGTGTATTTGCATAATTTTTTGATAGCAATCTGATTACTTGATGTTACTGTTTGCATGTATAGTTGGTTAAGATGCATTAGCAGTGTGCAGTATGTCTATTGGTGAGATGGAGTATAGATGCCTAAAGGTACATTGGTGGCTTGTGCCAAGGACGTGGAGTGTGACATTTGGATCACGAGTGGAGAGGTGATCAAATGTTGGAATCCTTAATCTGTGAAGAGACCCTAATCATGTGGAGTGTGTGAGAGATGCACTTTTATCACTTCTGTTAGGTAGAGACACATTATCCACTCGGGTTGGGAGAAGTGATGCAGTGATAGAGGATTATCCCAAGAACTTAAGATCTATTGTGGCTTACCTGTTAAACATAGGTTTAGTGATTAGTCTAGTGAGTATGGTGGACAATGAAGTGAGATATGTGTTCTCGAGGTGTGAATGACACGTAATGGGATATGATAAGTGTGGCGAGATCTTTTCGTGGGGTCATTTAGACATTTGTTGCATATGTGTTGACTGTGTGCTTGATTAACTTGGTTTTAATCTATTGTTCTGTGTAAACGTGTCCTCTTTTAAAAAAATATATGTGTTATCCTATATGATATCTCCATCACATGTTTATTTACTCTTGATTGATTACTGTAATTATCTGCTTTTATTTGGGTGTTCTTGAAGCCCTGGTAAATATATGAAGTAAGTATGGTATGTGTTTTGGATCCGAAACACGAGGTAAGGTATGTGATTCCAATTTTATTGGTTACTTTGATTATGCAAGTGTAAAATGTGTGTTTTGGTTACTTCCAGGTTGATTGAGTATCAAGGTGGAGATTTGTTGAATTTCTTGATACCCAATAAATTCTGGACAATGATGTTAAACTGATGTTAGATAATTTTATATCGACACCTTAGTGATGGCTCGACCAGAAAATAACTTGGGACCACTAGAAGCAACTTAATTGAGTTAACGTTGCTTGTGGTCTAACACTCGTAGATTGCCCAAGTTGTGGTTATTAGTTGGATGGTGATATATGGAGGCCCATTTAGTGAAGTTTGGCCCAATTAGAGTGACCTAACTATTGCTATATATATCCATCTCCTTTCAGCCATGTGGGTATGTGTTGGTTTGTGAGAAAGAGAGAAAAACGTGAGGTTTGGCCGGTTTTGGTTCTTCTTCCTTGAGGTTCTAATTGCTACTCTATCCTCTTCCTTTGTGGCTTGCAAACCATTGACCAAGTGTATCCTTTGTGGGTGAGTAAACTTGTAGCAATCAAGTGTTTAAATTTGTGGGTTGAGCCTCCTCGGTTGGTGTGTGTTTTGGTTGAATAAACTGAGTCCGAATCAAGATTTCTGCGACAATGACAATTTTCATTTCATAATTATCTACTTAATTTTGAATTAGATGCAAGCTTGCTCTTTGCTCCTTCGAGGTCTTTTATAGCAGTATATTATTCAACTTTCGTCATTTGAATCTCTTTCTACAACTGTTTAATCTCGAGATCAGCCTTCACAACAAAAGCAATGTTATTCTCCTTAGTTTGCTCCAAATTTTTAGACATCTTCCAGATGTCAGCCAAAAGCTTAGCCTCATTGACAGTAAGAGATTCAACGTTCTTGGCCAAGTCCTTATACTCTACTTTCGCTTTCCCACCCTTTTCTGAAGCTCCGCACATCATTTTTCCAAAGGATCCTCCTTTTTCATTAAGGAAGCGACTCGCTTAACAAAAATCTCATACTCCGTTTGTTGGTTGTTGTGTAACACATCATTTCGTGAAAGATGAGCATCGATCATATTTACCTTTATGTCGAAGTAAAGTCCTCTGCAACTTTCTCCTAGGACGTAACAAAATTATATGAAGATAGACTTCACTACTTAAGAAATAAGGGCTGAGAGAGCTGGCATAATTTTGGAATCTAACTCCTCATCAAGATGAGGATTAAATAAGGTTTTCAGCTCCTGCTTCTCGAGGACTGATCCCTAGTTGAATAAAATCTTTTAGGGTCTGACTGAGTGTGATTAGTACTCAACATCTTCTTTTATCAAGAGATTCTTTCTAACGAATGGCCAAAGGAATTATCAAAGCAAATTCTACATTCGAAGGCCACTGAGGAAGTATGAGTCATAACGTTAGTAGAACAACCACTAAGCTCTTTTGAGAGCACAATTTTCTTTAGGCGTTTCTTAGCCAGGTTCGCACAGTTATCAATTTTCACTACAAAACAAGATTAAGATCATCAAGATTTAAAGGCAAAATAAAACCAACCTTAGTATACACACTCAACATGGTAGTTTGTACTCTTGAGCAATGGAAGTTTGATTTAGAAAGATTAAGCAATCTATCCGCTTCACAAGCCTTTGGATTAAGATTGAAGATATGGGTGATAATGGCATGAAGATCGACAAGTTCTTGACCTCCTAATAGGATACTTTGTTTTCCTGAAAAGAAAACAAAACTTCATTACTCATGGTTTTCGCCGTAATAACGGGCTCTGTGGCTATAGGATTAGGGTCGTTTGGGGGAAGACCTTAGTTGCCTCGAATAGAGAAAATTTATCATTTTAGTTATTGTTGACACACAAAATATTCAGCTCAATTCAAATGGCGCAAGAGAGCTAATGGCCCAAGGGAAGAAGCCCATCTAGAGAGATCAGGGTAAAAGCCCAACCAGAAGTGTCATTAAATATGATGAAAGCCCAAAAACAAAGGTACAACGTCGCCCAAGCCTGCAGAATGCCCAGATGTTGAGCGAATGAAACATCCTATAATCGCCCAGAGCGGAAGATCAATTGTCGCCCAAAAATGCTGAGTCGCCCAGAGTCCCAGCAATGACTAAAGCTTGTTGTTATCCAAAGGCACGATCTAAGACGGTTTGAACACATCATAATTATGCCCCACGATTTGAGAGAGTTGATGGCAAACATTTATGAAGAGGACGTGGTGATAGGAGTTGCACACGGTAGTTATTGGTCAGCTAACCATGATGAAGGAAATGGATAGTTACAAGCAGTTTCTAAACGATCAAAACTGCCCAAGCCATATAAAAGAAAGAGGAAGACAACGAAGACGCCCCAACAAAATTCACTCTCAAAACAGAGAACATGTAATTTACTTTTCCCTTGTACTTGTGTGCTTGCGCCCCTTGGAGGCATCTTGTTCGTGTCCAAGCTGTAATCTTCATATTCAATAAACACCCCTTTTTAGGACTTTGTTCCAAGAGGTTTGTCCCTTACACAATCGTCTGATCCCTTTTTAATTGTTAGCTAGCGAAAATGGGCAAAACAATTTGGCACGCCCGGTGGGACACTTGGTGTTTGAAGATGCAAAAGGAAAACATTATGCCTCATAAAAATTCTGATAAAGCACCAGCAAGTCACGGAGTAGTCCAGTCTGTGATCGAACGATATGAGGAACAACAACATTCTCCTCAGATGGAAGGACAGACTCCAAGCAGTCACGGTCGTTATGAGCCAATGACAGAGTTGAGTCCTCGAACCATGTGTGCATTGCTCGGAGAACTCACACAAGACGTCGTTGAACAGGTAAATTTACGAAACGTCCATAATATGGAAAAATTTACCCAGAGTGGAAATGTTCACTATGATAACATAGCCAAACAATTAAGTGCGTTAAATGATCTCATGAGCAAATTAGTAGGCCAAGTATGTCAACCAACCGTAGGGAGTCATTTCCAGACCAGGGCAATTGTGGGACATGCTTCACCACACAATTTCCCTAGTTTGAACCCAGGTCCAGGTCTAGAAACATTTTTCGGCCTTTCCACCTCAAATCAAGGGGTTAATGGAGCGCCAAATTTGAATGGCGATAATGTGACTACCAACCTGGGGGGTAATCCAAACGTAAGGGATAATGTCCTAAATGGTGGACATAATTTACCTCGTGTTAATGAGGGAGTAAATGAACAATGGCACTTTCCTTGCCAATCAAGGACCAAATTTTAGGCCGCCTCAAGTAAACCAACAAGTGAACCAACCCATAGGAGTCCCATATAAGCCAAATGCTTTACTGAGGAATCAAATTGCAGAAATAGTACAAGACCAAATGGCTGTTGGGGTACATCCTGTTATTAGGCCGACCTACACTAAACCATATCCTAATTGGGTAGATCAAGCATATCCATGGCCTAGAGGGTATAAAGTGCCCGAATTCTCATTGTTCACTGGTTTAGGAGAAGTATCTACTCTGGAACATATAGGACGATTCACATTACAGATTGGTGAGGTGACCGATTATCATAAAATGAGACTATTCCCTAGTTCATTAACAGGAATAGCCTTTTCGTGGTTTATCAACTTGCCAACAAATTTCGTTCAGATATGGCAACAAATGAATAGTTGTTCCATGCTCAGTTTTATAAAACAGAATCTGAGGTTACACTGGCCGATTTGGCGAACTTACGTCAAATGCCAAATGAATGGGCAGAAGGTTTTCTTCAAAGGTTCAAAACAGTTAGGAGTAAATGCTTTGTACCCTTGCCTAAAAAAGAATTTGTCAAAATCGCCCAAAGTTGTTTAAGTTTTGATTTAAAGAAGAAGTTTCAGGATAGGGAATTCCCTGACCTGTTCCAACTTAGTGTGAACGTGATCATGTACGAATGTTTGATAAGAGAAGAAGAGCAAGTAAAAATTCAAGCAAAGGGACTTATTACAAAGACCCACACTTTGGCGTTCATGCTATAAACGATGAATTCTACGATCAAACTGAAATATGTTTGGCCGAATTGACCAATGGGGATGCATATACTTGTCCCATAATGGCTAAGCCTAAGGATGTAGCCAGAGATGAGCCTGTAAAAGGAGAAAACAAAAAGAGTAGAATGTTCTCGTTCGATGTGACAAAAGCTGACCTTATATTCGATAAATTGTATAAGGATAAGCAGATAAAACTGAGCGATAAACATAAGTTGCCAAGTCCTGAGCAAATTAAGGGTAAAAAATATTGTAAATGGCATAATGTATGGGCACATATGACTAATTATTGCTTGGTTTTCCGTCATGTTTTACAGGACGCTATTGAGTCAGGACGAATCACGTTCGAAGACAAAAAGAAGATGGCAGTGGATGAAAATCCTTTCCCACAGCCACTTGAAGTGAATATGGTGATGACCAATCTCACAAATAAGTTGCCAAGGTTCAAGTTAGTCATCGATGATGAGGAAGACCCTGAGAAACATGCCAGCGTGTTCGAACGTATTAAGGGAAAAGAACCCATGAAGAATGAAGAAGTCTTGTGTGCCAGATGTAAAGGAGAAATGAAAGCAAGCATTGGGAAACTGGAAGTATGGCAGAATCATCATCCCATTGAGTTTGTTCCAAACGGAGGTAAGGCACATCATTCTATAAAGGACCGCATTTGGAAAGGTAGTTCAGGCCAGCAAGGCATGAGAGATCATTCAGACCATAGCCTCGCCAGCCTAATGTATGGCATTCATATCAGTATAAAGCGAGACGTGTTGTGCCATTTAATGAAATGACCAGGACTCAGCAAAGACGATTTCAACGGAATTATGGACGAATGATGAGGCAGCAACAAGAAATGCCACGTCCTAAAGCGCCAAGAGTACTGGAGATAGTTAATCAAAATGCTTTCGAAGACAGTGAAGAGATTGGCACTGGGGAGTCAATGGGAAAAATGCCAGAAAGTTCTTTTGGGAGGTCGAAGTTTGATCGAAGCAAAAGAGATGAAGAAGATACAGAACCCCCTCTTACAATCCAGTTCGGCACCTTACCTCCCGTCATGGCTAATAATTACATGTTGGCCAATGAATTCAAGAATAAGGAGGAAGAAGGAGGAGATGAAGAAGAAGCATGTGTGTTGGAATGTGGAGGTGGTCAGACGTCTCAAGAAATACAAGGCGAAGATGACGATGGCGTAACACCTTGCTGAAACAATTACATCGGGAAGGAGTTCGTGAAGTAGATTTTTTGGGAGAACCATCTGGGCGTTCATTCAATTTCTACGTACTATATGGGACACCCAAGGGGAAGAAAATGGTACCTCGTTTTGAGAAATACGAGTCTCCTCCAAGGATACTGCCTCCCCCAACAGGTTGGGTAGCTGCTGGAGAAATATTGGAGAATGAATATAGTGCCCCACAGACAAGTACTTAGCCAGAGGTATTACAAGTTGATTTATCACAAGGGGATAAGTCCACAGGGGACAAACAGGAGGTGGAAATTGATGCAGCAGAAAAGGTTGTCTTCAAAAAGCCCACTATGAAATTGACTAAGCATTTAATGCCACTTTATGTGAAGGCTTTGGTCAATGGCATACCCGTGGTGAAAGTACTTATTGATAATGGGGCCGCCATAAATATTATCCCATTGAGGATGATGAGGAAGTTCACGAAAACAGAGGATGACATGATCCCAACGGAAGTCATTCTCACGAGCTTCAATGGGGGAGCCACTTCGGCCAAGGGAGTAATGCCATTAGATATAACTGTGGGTATGACTACTAGGATGACTGTCTTATTTGTCATTGATGGTCCTACTAGTTACAATATACTGCTAGGGCGAGATTGGATTCATGGAAGTCGCTGTATACCATCATCGCTCCATCAGTGCTTGGTTTTCTGGAATGACCAAGGTAAAGCAGAAGTGGTACAGGCAGATCATAGGCCTTTTGTTGCAGAAACTAACTCGGTAGAAAGGTTCATGTACGAAGGAAACTATAGACTTGTCAGGATAATCCAAGATGGAGAAGAAACTCAAGTCGTCGCACAGAGTAAAGAACCATTTTCAGTAGAAGCACTCGCTGAAATGTTCAGTCAAATGAGGCCAAACATAGTAGCCCTAGAAGAGCCAATGATTGGTAAAAGAACGCTCAGAGAATATTGATGACTTGACAACCAAAAGAGCATGTGGCCGAGATCCAGGCCTTTAAAGCCAGATTAGTGGCTTTCAATAAAGAATGTCAGGAGAAAATAAAAAAAGAAGTAGCATTGAAAACGCTGGGAGACAAATTGGCAGTATTCAAATTGGAACAAAGTATTGACCAGGAAGTTAACAAAGTAGATTGCCTAGAAGAAGAAGTACCTGCGAGGGACATGGACGATGAAATGATGAGGATCCACAAACCTGGAAACGCTCAAGCACAAGACCCTTTGATCAAAGTAAACATTGGCGATGTGGGAGAAGATCGCCCAACATTTATCAGTCAGATGTTTAGTCAAGAGGTTAGTACAACATTAATCGCTTTATTAAAAGAATATAAAGACTGTTTTGCTTGGGACTATGAAAATATGCCTAGTTTAGATAAAAATTTAGTGGAACATAGATTGCCAACTAAACCAAACTTTAAGCCCCATAAACAGCCTCCTAGACGTTTTGCTCCTAACGTGTTACCTGAAATTAAGAAAGAAATTGGGCCACTATTAAAAGCAGGTTTCATCAGGATAGCTAGATATGTTGAATGGTTATCTAATATCGTGCCAGTGTTAAAAAAGAATGGTAAAATGAGGGTGTGCATAGACTTTAGAAATCTGAACTTAGCGACACCTAAAGATGAGTATCCAATGGCCACGGTAGATTCCTTGGTTGATTCCACTGCCGGACATGTCATGTATTCCTTTATGGATGGGTATTCAGGGTATAACCAAATATATATAGCTGAAGAAGACATACACAAAACTGCCTTTAGATGCCCAGGGGCCTTAGGATGTTACGAATGGGTAGTTATGCCTTTCGATCTAAAAAATGCGGGGGCGACTTATCAAAGGGCAATGAATCTAATCTTTCATGATATGATAGGCAAGTTTGTTGAGGTGCATGTAGATGATATTGTAGTAAAATTTGTTAAAGAGAAAGATCACTTCGAACAACTGAAACACTCATTTGAGCGAATGAGACAATATAAGCTGAAATTGAATCCTTTAAAGTGTGCATTTGGTGTCAATGCCGGTAATTTCCTTAGCTTTCTAGTACACCAAAGATGAATTGAACTCGATAAGAATAAAGCAAAGACCATTTTAGAGGTCAAACCGCCTAGCAACAAAAAAGAATTGCAAAGACTTCTAGGTCAAGTTAATTTCTTAAGGCGATTTATCTCTAATTGTGCAGGGCGAACAAAAGCTTTTTCGCCTCTCCTAAAGTTGAAAAATCAGGACGAACTCGTCTGGAAAGAAGAATATCAAAAGGCCTTTGATAGCCTAAAGACGTATTTGTCAAATCTGCCAGTGTTGGTGTCACCTATCCAAGGACGGCCAATGAAGGTGTATATATCGGCTGAACAAGAATCGATAGCTGGAATGGTCCCGCAAGAAGACCAATTTGGTGAAGAAAAGGCAATATATTATTTAAGTTGACGTTTGACGAAATGCGAATGTAATTATTCTGCTATCGAGAAACTATGTCTCGCTTTATATTTCACATGCACTAAGTTAAGGGCCTATTTACGGCCTGTAACAGTTTATCTGATTTCTAAAGTTAATTTAGTGAAGTACATGTTCTCTCGCCCTGTTTTACACCAAAGGATAGGATTTTGGACTTTGGTATTATCCGAGTTTGAAATACAATATGTACCACAGAAGGTCGTAAAAAATCAAGCGTTGGCTAACTTCTTGGCCGATCACCCGTGCCTTAATATGCCTGAAGAAATTAAATTGGAAATAGACTCATTTGAGTTCAAACCATGGATCCTATATTTTGATGGATCAAAAACTTCCAAAGGTGCAGGGGTAGGAATAGCTTTGATAAATCCTCTAGGAATTTGTTATAAATTCGCCTTCACATTGGACAGAATGTGCACCAATAACCAGGCCGAATATGAGGCATTGATTGTCGGCCTAGAGTTATTAATTGAAAATGAAGTAAAAAACGTGATTATTAGAGGCGATTCCCAGTTGGTGATTTACCAACTCACTGGCGATTTTAAATGTCAAAGCGAATCCGTCATAAGCCAGTATGAAGTCGCCCAAGAATTACTGGAAGAGTTTGATCAAGTAGAACTCCAATATGTCAATAGAATGTACAATGACATAGCAAACGAACTAGCCCAAACGGCCTCAGGTTACTTAAAAATCTTAGATATAGAACCCACTTGTGAATATGGAACAATTTTGCCCGTTATACAAAGGAGGGCAAATAGGATTGGAATTCATTGCATACAAGAAGGAGACGCAATAGATTGGAGGGTAGAGATAAAAGAGTTCTTGAAAGAACCAAGTGAAAAGAACAATAGAAAAATAAAGCTACGATCGTTGAATTACACATTGATTGAAGGTGAATTACTTAAAAAACGCCCAGATGGGGTGTTGTTAAGGTGTGTAAGCTTACAAGAAGCTAAGGTGATTATGGCCTAAATACATGAAGGAATTTGTGGAGCCCACCAAGCTGGTCAAAGGATGAGGTGGTTAATTATTAGGAATGGATATTTTTGGCCTAAAATGGGAGAAATGTGTGTCCAATATGCAAAAAGTTGTCTGGCATGTCAAAAGCATGGGCCAATTCAGAGAGCGCCAGCTAGAGAAATGGCACCTATCATTAAGCCATGGCCATTTAGAGGTTAGGCGATAGACTTAATAGGGAAGATTTATCCACCATCGTCCAAACAACATACGTTCATTATAGTGGCAACAGATTTCTTCACCAAGTGGGTAGAGGCAATACCTCTAAAAGAGATATCTCAGAAAAGTGTTATAGAATTCATTCGCGATCATATTATCTATAGGTTTGGAATCCCACAAACCCTAATGGTGGATTATTGGACTTCCTTGAATGGGGATTAAGTGAAGGAATTTTTGAGCGAATTTGGGGTCAAATTGGTAAATTCCACGCCTTATTACGCTCAATCCAACGGTCAGGCTGAATCATCTAACAAGATTCTGAAGAACATCGTAAGAAAGATGATAAGTGAAAATGCCAGAGATTGGCACGAGTGTTTGAATCAAGCTTTGTGGGCCTATAGAACGTCGCTACGCACAAGCACTAAAGTTACCCCTTTTCAGCTAACATACGGGTAAGACGCAGTGCTACCTGTGGAAATCAACGTGCAGTCAATGAGAGTATGTTCACAAAACGACCTGGGTGACAAAGAACGCGCAGAGTTACTCGTCCAAAATTTGTTGGAATTGGACGAATTAAGGTTGCAAGTCCAGAAACAGAAAATGGCTAAATTTTACAACAAAAAGGTCATAGCCAAGTCCTTCAGTTTGGGCGATTTAGTTTGGAAAACAATACTCCCTTTGGATAGTAAAGATCCAAAGTACGGTAAATGGTCGCCAAATTGGGAAGGACCATACAAATTGAAAAGTGTTTTGCCTAATGGAACCTACCATTTAGAAGATTTAGATGGTACTAATCACGTGATGTTCATCAATGGTAAATACTTGAAGAAATATGTTCCTTCCTTATGGGAAGACGAACAAATACAAACTTAAACATGAAAGTTCTAATGAGCGATGATAATCAAATAAAACTTTTTATTAAGTAAATATTAGTTACATCAATAGAATATGAAAAGTGCAAAGCCTCCTATGAAAGAGAAGTTAAAATCTCCTATAAGTTACAACTGAGGGTAAACAATTTGTAGGCTTTTGGCAGCAACGGTGAAAATTGTGGACTGGGACTAGCCACATCCCCAAAAGCATTGCTGCAATGGCGAGCAAAAGGCCCAGAAACGTTCCTTCCCACCATCAATAGATGGAAAGAATTTTGCCGCCGGCCAAGAAACATTTCCTATATCTCTCATACAAATAGGCGTGTCAAGTTGGACGACACATAGGATGGATCAACTGATTCTTTTCCACGGAAAAGTGAAATTGGAGAAAGTATCGAGATGCTGGATAATGGCAGCAAAATGATTCTTGAAGAGGAATTACGAATGGGGATAATAAGTGTTGAAGGCACAAACGTATTTATAAGGGAACGAATATGAAGAGTCAGGATATGAAAGACCACATACATTAAATGGCCCAAAAATCTGAAGGGTGAGGAAATTGATATGCATGAATGTTAGTATAAAAAATAATCAAGTGCTTGGGAGATTGATGATTTAAAAAGGGAACGTCAATTAACATTCGAGCATACAAAACAAGTGTTCATTAAAGGCAAGTACTGCTGCTACAGTTGAAAAGTGACTATGATGAATAGTTCATGAATTTACAAAGAAAAGGACATGAAAATATCTCAATTACAATTTACCGCAAACAGATCGCATCTGTTCCCTAAGCTTCGTCCAATCCTCATTCTGCCTTTGAGAAGCAGTATTTATGTCGGTCACAACCTCTTGATCCACTTTCAGCTGCTGGTAACGCTCAACTAATGATTTGGTCTGTTCTACCCCGTGGGAAGCATTACGCTCTTTAGCAGCCATCCTGGCCTTGCAATCATCCATCTTTACTTGAAGCTCCTTCATCTCTGCAGCCAAGGTCATCATTAAAGAATCTTCAGCCTTAATTTCAGAAGAGAGTTCATTCAATTCAGTCTTGGCCTTGTTGATTTCCTGGAGCAAATATTCTTTTTTCAGAAGAGGCACGAAAATACTGAGTACTTTTGGCCTTCAAATCGACACATCTAGCAAACAGAGAAAGGATTTCAGAATGAATGACCCTCAATGTTGCTGTGAATTTAGGAGAAATATTGAGCGACGAAAGCGTAAGTGCTTGTGCCAACTTCGTGCTCAAAAGGTCAAATTTATTCTTCTGTGTGGCAGCACTGGCAGTGCAAACATCCATATCCATGAAGGCAACATAATCAAGCATTGATTGTCTAAGAATTTCCATGTTTGCCTCTGAGGAGTTAGAAGGATGACCAGAAGAAGGGCAAGACGTTTCCATTTGTTCCCAAGAGGAAAGCAAGTCTTGGATGGAGCGCACAACAGTATTAGTGCACTGAAAGAAAAGCCCAATGCTAAAATGTCAATACAACAAATCAAGCAAAGCAAAAAGAGTGAAGGAGGAACATGAGCTACCTTATCAGAGACCTTCGAATGTTCGGGATCATCATCAATTGGCCCCACCATTCGTGAAGACTTCCCTTTCTCCGAATAGGACGAACTTACTGCAACGGCCAGGTTTGTGGGAACACCTGATACACACAGAGGAAAACAAGTCAAAAACTGCTAAATCAATAAATAAAATAAAAGTGCCAAGAGACATCCAACCTGCTGGCTCAATAATTGGAGGATGAACGTCCTGGGAAGTCTGCGATGCCTCAAGAGATTGTGATGAAGTTTCTGGCACTAATGGTTGTTCTTTGGGCGAAATCCCTTCATCAGATGATCCTGTTGAGACAGTTACAACAGTAGGAGTTGGAGCAGGAGAATCTGTGACTAACGCTTCTGAACGAGAAGATGAGCCTCTCTGAAACCATCAAATGGAACAGTCAAATGAAGCATCGGTTCATAAAGGTTAATAGGTCATGGTTAAACAAAGTCATTACCTTTCTTTTGTGGATAAGGGGAACATTAAGATCATCACCCTCATCATCTCCAGCGTCATCTTGCAAAACTGGAGAAGCTGCAGCTGGCCGTTTCAGCCTAGAAGCGCCTTTGGCAGCAATAACCTGGATAGTTGGGGAAGCAGAGAGAGGATTTGAACGTTTGTGGGAAGTTGATGGTGACTTAGAAGGGCCCTTGATGGACAAAGGAGTAGTAAGAACAGGGAAAGAAGAGAGAGTCTCTGAACGATCCAATGAATGAAAAGTATGATTAGCATTGACTGAAAAAAGCCTACGCTTCACAGATGGCCACAATTGGTCGAAAAGAGGATGTGTAACAGCAGTAGAATTAAAGGGAACAAAAGAAAAGCCTTTAGCCAAGCGTTTATTGCGAGCATCAATAGCTCCAGCCTCAGCCTTACTAATAAGGTGAAAACGCTCTGTGATATTCCTGGAATAACAAGGAGGAACGAGCCAAGTTTGGCCGAAACCAAGCTGACGGGCAAAGAAATGAGGAGCATATATCTCAACCCTAGCTTTAGCATTCGTCCCTGTTACGATATCATGGAACAACTCTCTCCCAACCAAAAATTCAACCCATATAGACAAAGATGCAGTTGCTTCATCCATGGTGGAAGGAGGACGAACAAAAATGGGGATTTGATGAGCAGGAAAAGGAAAGAATGAAGGAATGGAGTTCAGTGTATAAAAGAATGTGAAAATTTCTCTGGCAGACATATTTACAGGATCTAATTGATGAATGAACAACCCATAGCAGGCGATTGACCTATGAGGAGAAGGTACATCACCAAGTTGTGGGAAATACGCCCTCAACCATAATTGGGCCAACCAAAGAGGTCCATTGCCTATAGGGGAGGCACTATTCTTTAGTTGGAATTGGAGGGCGGCCATGCCTCTGTAAAGGGCGGCCAAAAGGAATGAACATAAATTCAGAGGTCGGCCACGTGCTAGTTCATGTGATATGGTCAAATAGCTCGTAGAAGACTTCAAACTACGAATACCTCGCTCCTGAATGGGCTTCAACAATAGCGAGTTCAGAAAAGGGAGGTTTTCCGTGCAAGGGAATAGTTGACCCACATCCATTTTCTCTATCGACGCAGCATCATTAAACATTGGGCCAAGATAAAACTCATTCCAGTCTGGGTTAGCCGGTGCAAGACGAGAAGGGTTTACATATGGCCTGGTGAGGAGGTTCTGGAAGTCTTCGAAACCAAAAGGGGAGTCCGAACGAGTTTGAGAGGTCGCCATTGAATGCAAAATACGAGTTCGTCTAAGTTTACTTGAGAAATGTAGAGGAGAAGCAAGACGATGAACAGTAAAATAGTGGGAAAAAGACGTGAAGTATGGAGGCGTGGTTTAGTGGTGCAACGAAATGGCGCGATTTTTGAGTTTAGAAGGGTTGTAACGTCACACCATTCCAGACAATTAGAAGAAAGTGATGATTGAACAACATTGGGAATTTCAAACGTTGCTGGAAGACATGAAGATGAATATGACGAAAATTAAAATTAATTCCGCCATATTGGGGGGTAATTGTTGACACACAAAATATTCAGCTCAATTCAAATGGCCCAAGAGAGGTAATGGCCCAAGGGAAAAAGCCCATCTAGAGAGATCAGGGTAAAAGCCCAACCAGAAGTGTCATTAAATATGATGAAAGCCCAAAAATAAAGGTACAACGTCGCCCAAGCCTGCCGAACGCCCAGATGTTGAGCGAATGAAACATCCTATAATCGCCCAGAGCGGAAGATCAATTGTCGCCCAAAAATGCTGAGTCGCCCAGAGTCGCAGCAATGACTAAAGCTTGTTGTTATCCAAAGGCACGATCTAAGACGGTTTGAGCACATCATAATTACGCCCCACGATTTGAGAGAGTTGATGGCAAGCAGTTATGAAGAGGACGTGGTGATATGAGTTGCACACGGTAGTTATTGGCCAGCCGACCATGATGAAGGAAATGGATAGTTACAAGCAGTTTCTAAACGATCAAAACTGCCCAATCCATATAAAAGAAAGAGGAAGACAACGAAGACGCCTCGACAAAATTCACTCTCAAAATAGAGAACATGTAATTTACTTTTCTTAAATTAACTTTTAATTACTTCAATTCCCTTGTACTTGTGTGCTTGCGCCTCTTGGAGGCATCTTGTTCGTGTCCAAACTGTAATCTTCATATTCAATAAACACCCCTTTTTTGGACTTTGTTCTAAGAGGTTTGTCCCTTACACAATCGTCTGATCCCTTTTTAATTGTTAGCGAGCGAAAACGCGCGAAATAGTTATGCACCTTATTGGGAATAATTACGAGTTCGGGGCAAACCTTAAGAGAGGGAGGAGAAAAATAATAGATGCCCTTTTGAGGATTGACTACCATCCTTTACTAGATGATAAATTGATAAATTGATCTAAGAACGTCAGAAGACAATTCCCCTCCTAACCTCGTAGAAGCCCACAAAACAAAAGACCCAACCATATAAGCCCATCCGTTTAAAGTGAGTTGAGTAAGGGCAAGGTTAAAAGAACTAAGAACCTTGTGGAAGAAATGATGAAATGGAACCCTAGGTCCCATATCCATTGAATTTTTGTAGATTGAAATAAAGTCACGGAGTGGACGATCTGCAGTCTGAAGTTTTTCGGGGCATATAAACTATATATCTTCAAGTATATTAAGATTCTGTTTGACACCCGTTTTTTGGCTGAAAAACTCGTTTTTCTACAGTTACATCAGACAAAACTCACCAAAAACATCAGAATGTGTCAGAATTTGAATTAATGCATTATTCCCGTTCAATCTTGTTTCCAGTTTTGCCCTCAAATTGTTAGTGAAATTTCCCACAAACCCTCTCATCCTTTTTAACCACCTTTGAAGGGCATTTTCGGAAAGAAGAATTGAAATGGAGAAAAATGATCACTTCTTGCAGGGGCTCAGGGACAATGTCAGATGAGAATTGACAGAAAAGGTACTGGGTCCCACGACTGTTGGACTTTACATTAGAAAAAAATTGGACGAGAACGGGTTTCAAACAGGCTGTAAGATACATAGAAAAGTCCTAGGCCTAAAATAAATGATTAGACACGGACTTCGAAGACTATGTATTAAAAAGTAAGAATTTAGAGGATCAACTATGAACCATTATCCCTTCCGTACAAACATTTCAAGAACAATCAAATCATGTGCGAGTCCAATGAAATAAGCAAGCATTTATAACGCGAGGTCTTGCAATCAAACTTCGAGTGGGAATGGAGAAGCATACATACTTCAATCTGGTTTAATTAATTATTCCACATCAACAAAATTCGTTAACCAAGCAAACGTGAATTAGAGTGTAAAGCTTAACTTCACAGCCAATCAATGAGGGACACATAGGTTGATGAATAAAATGTGAATAGATAAAAATTCAATTAGAAGTCAACCATTCAATAACTGCACATGCCTAATTAGAAATCTATAAATAGACATAGTTAGGGGATTAAGAAATGCATGCAAAATTGAGTATTTTTCTCCCAAATAGTCATTTTTCCTCTTGCTTCTATTTGAGCATTGAATCATAGAGTTTAGGATGAAAAATCTTGGTTAGGTGAGAGAAATTTGTTGATCAATATTTTATGGTATAAAATAGTATCTCGTTCCATTTTTTTGTAGAAAAGTTAAAAAGCAAGCTTGAAATGCCAAATGACCAATGTTCACACTTTTGTAGCTCGTGAGAACAAAAACAAGACTTTTGTAATATGTAAATACATAGAAAAGAAAACGCTGTAACATTTAGATCTACATGACCATTTAGAATGTGAATGTGAAGGTTTAGATCTAAGGTAGAATTAGTTCCCTGATTCAATTTTGAAACCTGTTAAATTGTGTTGGAGTGATGAAAGTTAATATTGTGCACGTTCACTTGATGACAGCAAAATCAACTTCCTTTGACCTTTGTCTTAATTAATGATCGATGACGGCCCTCCCTCAGCCCTAATTGGTGTTAGTAAACAGATCTATGTTCCTTTCATTACTTGGCTGGATGATGGTGATTTTGAGGAAGAACACTTTTGACATCAAATTTGAAGTTATTGTTTGGGCTAAACTAACAAAGAATGATCACGTCGCACGTTAATGAAATAATTGTTGGCATGAAAATAAATACTTATATTAGTGGAACAAATGGTTTGTACTTAAATGGGAATCTTGGTAGGCAATGACTCAAAGATTAAGCTTACAACTGAATAATGGGCCTGGTCTCGACTAAAACTCTAAATAAGCTTATGTGGATGGAACACCAAACTAGTGAGAATTATCTTTTATCCCTACTTTTTAACTTTCAATTTCAAAAATCGGGTATCACTATCTTTTTATTAAAAATCAGGTATATTCACACCAAGCCAAATCAAACCACCTCATCCCACACCACATGACCCACGAAACTAAACCCTTCCTACGTAGACTCTCTCAACCAAAGAGTGATTTAGAGTTGCCACCCTCACTCCACCTAGAACGACCATCTTAAATCATTGGACCCACCACCTACCACCGACAGAATCACTTTTCAAACATAAAACCACTTCGATTGGTTCCATAGTACCATGTGGAACCCAAAATCAATAATTTTCAACTACGGGATTCAGTGAATCCCAAAAACCTTAACTTCGGCACCGCCAATGGGACACATCATCGTGGATGGCGTTGCAATTCCATTCCGCCATTATTCTTGCAATGGGGGTTCGTCAATTGGACTAGAATCAGATTGGGAGTGAATTTCTACGTCATAATGCATGTAAAACCCTTGGTAGGCTATTGTGAGGTGGCTTTAGATCTATGATGAAGATAGGAGTGTGACCATTCTAGTGGTAATTGAAAGGTGAGGTATCTTTTTTGTCAAATAAGTAGGGGATATAGTATAAATATTTTTTCGTATGTGGACTATAATTTGGTACAAGTTTAACACAACAAATTATGTTAAAACACAAATGAAAAAAATGGTAGATTAATCAAAATAAGAAGAAGAAAAGAAGAAGAATATTATCTGAGGCAAGCGATAACGCTATTTCCTTAAGATAAATTTGCCCCACAATGGTGCCAACGGAGTAACGACAATTGTCTCCCAAGATACAACGAATTACTTGTAGTAGAAGTATTTCCAACTACAAGGCAACAACGAACATGAACGGGTTTTCTCTCTACAAAGAATGACCTTGAATGCAAAGTTTGGGAGAGTTTTGGCAAGGATTTTTGATGCAAGACTCAAGAATATGAATTGGGATGGCTAAATGATGTCAATGGGGTCCAATTTATAGAAGATGAGGGGTTGCAGATGGATAGACAATCCCCAAAACTTAGCAACCTTCAATAGGGGTCACAACCCTTGTTGTCGTTTGCCTACTGCTGGCGTGCCACTCGAGCACAAAAAGCAAAAACCCTCTAACTTCCCGACACTGGCTGCCAGTCGAGTGGTAGTCTTAGGTGCTGAAAAATCAATTTTCCTTCCAACTTTGGGCTACAATTTCTCATTCATCCGAAATTGTGTTTGAGATTCCAAATATACCACTATCATCTACTCAACGAGTAGAATAAGTTAGTCTATTTATTTTCATAATTTGACTATCGGATCAATTCCAAATATTTGGCTGAAATTGACACGAAAGTCGCTTTTCACATTTTTCATGGTTTGATACCCAACCAATTTCATTCCTTTTAAAACCAAATTCCAACAATCCCCAACATGAATGAAGATTTCAAATATACAAATGATATGCAAATGCTTGTAGAGAGAAATATGTAAAACATTGTTTTAATAGAGGTAGCTTCCAACATTGAACCTTTCTTAATGAAATACTATCGAATTTCCTTGGCTAATTAGCGAACGCGATATCTTGAACCATTAAGCCATTGGTGTAAATTAGGATAATAGTACTCATACAAATATCTTCCTCAAATCATTCTAGTTCTCATTATTGTGTTCATTTTGACCTTAAAACACCCTTAGGTTTCATAAGTGTTTTTTAGATAATTTTAGCTTCGAACAATTCTCATCAAAGTGGCCCCACTTCACACTTACATAGATAACGACCTATTAAGAGTATTCTGCCCTACTCAACTTGACTTAATCAAGATATATGAATCATTAAAAGTGTATCTTAATTTTTTAACATTTGCATAAAGCACTTTCAGTATCATAGGAATAAGTATGAATAATTTTTTAAGTGCTTCATTGAATCTTCATAACTTAATTGTCCCCTTGAATCAATATCTTGAAATCTCCAGTCAACAAGGTAGGGTTACTATTACAAAGACTTTTACGTAGTATACTTTAATCACATTTCTTTTGATAGGCAACATATTTGATCTCTCTGTAAACCTTTTGTAAGTGGATCCGCGATGTTCTCCTTAGCTTTCACATAATCTATGGAAATAATACTAGTTGAGATCAATTGCTTAATGGTTTTGTGTCTACGACTATATGTCTAGACTTATGATTATACATGTTGTTTTGTGCTCTTCCAATAGCCGATCGACTATCACAATGTATACTTATTGCAGGTATCGGCTTAGGCCAATATGGAATGTCTTCCAAAAAGTTGCAAAAGTCATTCCGCTTCTTCACTTGCTTTGTCCAAAGTAATAAACTTTGATTCTATCGTTGATCAACCTATACAAGTTTTCTTTGTAGACTTCCATAACACAATAGTCCCGCAATGACAAATACATAACCACCAGTAGATTTGGAATCCTTCATGTCGGATATCCAATTTGCATCACAATATTCTTCCAATACCGTATGATATTTTGTGAAGTTTAATTCAAAGTTTAAGGTATGTTTTAAATACCTCAGAACTCTAGTCAAAGCCTTTCAATGATCATAACTTGGATTACTTGTGAATCTACCAAGTTTAATCACAGCAAATGCTATATCCGATTGAGTGTAGTTCATAATGTATGTTAGACTGCCTATAACCTATGAATACTTTAGTTATGACACTAGTTTACTCATATTCTTGACTAAGTGTAGATTTTAAGTCAATAGGGGTTTTCGTAGGATTTCCCTCAAGTACATTAAATCTCTTAAATACACTCTCAACATAATGAGATTTGAAAAGTACAATTCCTTCAAATATTCTACAGATCTTAATCCCTAATATTATATCAGCCACAACCATGTATTTAATGTCAAAATATTTCGTTAACATTTTCTTGGTATGTATGATTATTTCGTAACTATTGCCCTTAATCAACATGTCGTATACATATAAACATACAATTACATAGGCCTTTGGTGTATGTTTTATGTGTACATAATTGTCACCTTAGTAAATATTAAAACCATTTGACAACATTATTTTGTCAAACTTTTGATACCATTGTTTAGGAACTTTTTTCAACCTATATAGGAACTTAGGGTCCGTTTGATTACAATTGTAGAAAATGGGTGGAAAGAAAATGAATTTTAGGGAAATTAATTGCCTAGAAATTGTTTTGTAGGGAATTTTTAATTAAGTGTGTTTGATTGATATAATTTTCCACCCGAAAAATTTTAAAATTTTGTGTAAGTTTGGCTTTGTTTTATATGGAAATTATCCATTAAAGTGATAATTTTTTCCACAATTGGTTATAAAATTTGTTTCTATTGCCAAAAAGTAAAATAAAGGAAAAAAATTTCCTACAAAATCATTTTTTTATCAAAATTTAGTGTTCGTTTGACTTTATTTTACATGAAAATTGTCTATTAAAATAATTTTTTTTACAATTGGTTATGAAATTTGTTACCATTATTAAAAAAAAAAAAAAAAAAAGCCAGAAACCTATGGGAAATGAAGTCCCACAAAACAAGGAAAAGGGGCGCGTGGGTGGGGGGTGGGAAAAGATTTTCCATGGAAAATTTTTGCCATCAAATAGCAAAAAAGTGGGAAAATGGAAAAAGAATCAAATAGGGCCTTAATGAATTTACAAACCTTTTCGTTTTTGGCTAGGAGCAATGACTCCTTCATGTTGCTCTATGTATATTCCCTCTTCTAACTCACCATTCAGAAATGTCGTTGTTACACAACCTTAACGAAGTGATTCTAATCACATGTGAGTAGGTGTAAAAAAAAGAAGTCTAGTTTACATCTTCTCAACTCATCATTGGATATCTCGTTGAATTGGAATCGATGGGATAAGGTACCCGAACTTCAACCTGATTTATTGCTTCCGTACCATAAGCCATGGAGAATGGGGTCACTCTAGTTGGGGTCTAGGTTGTAGTCTGAATTGCCCATAGTACATGTGGTAGTTCATCGACCCATGCTCTCTTGGAGGCTTTAAGTTTTCTCTTCAAAGTATACTTACTGGTTTTGTTTATAGCATTTCTTTGTCCATTCGCTTGAGGGTGGCGAGGTGTCGAAAAATGCTTCTTGATCCCAAGTTCCTCACATAAGTCCCTGACCTTTTTGTTATCGAACTGATGGCCATTATCTGAGATAATTGAATAAGAAATTTCGAACCGGAATATTATGTTCTTCTACAGGAATTTAGAAGTGTTAGCTTTTGTAACCTTGGCTAGAGGTTCGGCTTCTACCCATTTTGTGAAGTAATCAATGACAAATATAGCAAAGTTTGAACTACCCCTACCCTTTGGTAAAGGGCCTATAAGGTTAATTTTTCATTTGGTAAATGGACATGGACTGGATACCGCTGTTAGCTCCGGGGAGAGCTGTCTTTGGATAGGAGAGAAACGTTGACATTTATCATACTTTCGAACAAACGAGTCTTTTTTCAAAGTGGGCCAATAATACCGTCGTCACAGTTCCTTTTGTGCCAACTCGAGTCCTGTCGTATATGTCCTCATGGATTTGGTGGAGGACTAGGTGTCTTCTTCCTCCCCTAAACATCGAATAAGGGGTAAGGAAAAACCTCTTTTATAGAGCACATCATCTTGGAATACAAAGCTGGCAACCTTTCTCCTAAGTTTGTAAGCTTCATCTTTGTTGTTGGGGAGCGTTTAATCTTTAAAAAACCAATATTGGTTCCATCTACATAGGCATTCCTTCTACCCACATCACCTCATTTTCTTTGGAATTGGAAGGTTCCAAGAGATGTTCAATCGAGAAGATCGTTAGTAGTTTCGAGTATTTGCTATTAGCCAACTTAGACAAAGCATCAAAGTTGGCATTTTTGTCACGCGGAATTTTAGTCAACTCAAATTTTTCAAAAGACGGGAGTAAATCCATCACCAGTTTCAGGTACGTCCCCATGCCTTTATCTCTAGCCAAGAAGTTTCCATTAACCAACTAACACCTAAGAATCACTTTAATGAACAACTTTCTCATTTGCGTTTCTTTGGCCAACCTTAAGCCGACAAGTAATACCTTGTACTTCGCCACACTATTAGTACCTTGAACCCGAATCTCACTGCATAATTGAGCTTGTGTCCTTCAGGGCTGATCAAGAACACTCCTGCCCCTGAGCCTTTGTCCAAAACGAACCATCCATGAATAGGTTCCATAACTTCGTCCATTACAAAGATGTTGGCAAAATTCTACCATGAAGTTTGTGAGTGCCTGACCTTTGATAGCTATCACGACCCGTCCCAAGTCACCCTAATAGACCTGACATGTGTCGTGCACCGATGGTACATATCAATTAAGTGACGGACCTACCACCAAGGCGACTATGACTTGTTCTAACTGTGACACACTTTTATAAAAATTCTGACAGAGTTTTCCCTATGGACCAAAACCACCTGAACAATAATCAAAATCTACCAACGAGAACATATATTTTAAAACAGGGCACACCAGCCCCTCAAAATTCAAACCTTTCAAAAACAACACAAGAAAGTCGACAATTACAAACATTTTACATCAAAAGTCTCAAAATACTCAATATGCAATGAGCCCATGACATGGATACATGAAATACAACTTTAACTTTCGACAACAAAACCATGTACCCCAAAAGAAATATGTTCAATGCAAATTCACAAAAGGAGTCATACAAATATAAACAAAATGTGGCTCTATGCGGTGGATCACTAGGTTCCAATGCTGCTGCTCAACTCAGCTACTATCTTATAAGAGAGAAAAATTAACAAAATATATGAGCTTTGTAACTCAGTGGGTGGATATAATATAAATAACAATGTTTTTCTTCCATTTATATATATTTTCTGAAAATCTTTGATCTTATGAAATTTTAAGAAATTCTGAAATTTGATAGTGCTCTTAAAAACTTAAACATGATTAAATCATAAAATCATTTGTTCTTCATTCTAAACAATTTACTATAAAGTATAATGAATATAATTAATCTAATAACTACGAAATCTCTGAAATAATTTTGTAGTTCAATACTATAAGATGAAATCTTTAAACTGAAAACTGAATAATCTGAATTCTACGACTGGAAATCAAATAAATTGTAGAAATACTGAAATATCACACCAAAAAGGTACCCTGAATAACCTTACTCGTGTATCGATAAGTACCGATATACATGGCAAAGCTATTAAATTCTGAAATTCTAGGATTCTGAAATTCTGTAATTCTGGTCATACGCGCGCAGAGCTATAATCTGGTCATACACTATGGAAACACATTCACAAAAGTGCAGAACACGTAAAATCACCATAATTGACCATACACTGTGGAAACACATTCACATCAGTGCAGATCGGGTAAAATAACCATCTGAAGTTATATATTGTGGAAACACATTCATATCAGTACAGACAGAATAAAATCACCTAGGTACTTTCTGGTGGTTTTAAACTAACTCGAAATATACTGAAATACGTAATATAAATATAACATGCTAGAAAATGATTTCGGTGAACTGAATTTAACTTTAAAAGAATTAAGTATAAAATCAACTTGATTCTGAAAATCATGCTGTTAAACCAGTTATAGGAAATAATTAACTTTCTGATATGATATAAATTTTTTTGAAAAGTAAGCTTTTCCACTCACTCAAAACAAGCTATCAGTTAGATTGGCAGATAAACGTTTCAAATTTCCTCATTACCACTTGAAATACGATATGAATAATCAATTAGACAACTATCAAAACAAGAAACCATTATAGTCCATTTCTATAATTCTTAAACTACATTTCTCGATAACTGAATAACTTTCTCAAATTACTCCTCTAATCCATTGAAACTAATTACACTTTCTATCCATTTACTAATAACAAATTCATTAATATAACCTTCTTTCCAATCCTCATTGCAATCTTTCTTCAAACCTAACGAAACTAGTAACCATAAAAACTCCACGCAACTTTTATATTCTAATATAAAATTCATTCTTCCAAATGAGTATTTCATCAACATAAATATTCCACAAAACGTACTTCATTCAAGAATCCAAAAATAAATTATAGGGTTTACCCAAAATAAAATTTCCTTACCTTGATGTAAATGGAAGGCAATCACTCAAAAACTTGAACTAACTAAGGTATGTCTTCAACTTAATCTGAAAAATTAAACCACTCAATTAAAACCCTAGAAATTTAACATAATATACTTCATTCATCTCATGAAGAAATGGATAATTTAGACCTAAAATTAGGGAAAATTACACTTATCCATCACCCTTTCCTTCCTCTTCCTTTTCCTTTCTCTTTTTCCCTTTCTTTTCTTCTTCTTTCCCTTTTTTTTCTTCTCTTTTTCGGTCTCTTTCTTCTTTGCCGGTTTCTCCCCTGTTGTGTGAGTGTAAATGAATGAGAAAATGGGTTTGGATTTATCTAGATAGAGGGCCTTTTGCAAGAAAGTCCCTCAACTACCAATAATGTTTAAGTAAGTGCTCCACTTCAATTCTAATCCATCTTAACCCTCAATTATTGCAATTATAAAATAAACCCCAAGAAATTAATTTATTTCAATTAAGTCCATATTTGACCTTGACATAGACAATTCAACTATTGACTTTTGACTAAAAATATGAGATGTAACAATCTTACCTCTTAAAAAGAATTTCGTCCTCGAAATTCAATGGACATCGGCTAATCAGTAAATAGATAAGGATATTGAGCACGCATCTGGTCCTCATTTTCCCATGTAGCATATTCTACCGTCTGATTTCTCCAAAGCACCTTGACAAGTGAAATTGTTTGATTTCGCTGGATTTGCACATTTTTGTCTAGAATCCTCACTAGCTCCTCTATATAGGTCAAATTCTCCTTCAACTGAATTGGTTGAGACTCTAGCACATGGAAGCATCTGCGATGTACTTGCGAAGCATAGAAACATGAAAAACATCATGGATCCTGGATAAATTGTCTGGCAAATCTAATCGATATGCAAGTAGGCCAATCCGCTCAGTAATTGGATAAGGTCCAATATATCGTGGACTCAACTTTCCTCGTTTGCCAAATCTCAACACCTCTTTCCATGGTGACAATTTCAAAAATACTCTATCTCCAACTGCAAATTCAAGAACTTTCCTGCGCCTATCTGCATAACTTTCCTATCTGTCTTGTGCTATTTTCAAATTTCCTCTAATCAATTTCACATTTTATGACGTCATTTGAACCAATTCAAGGCCTACTAACTTTCTTTCACCAACTTCTTCCCAACATACTGGTGTTCTGCACTTTCTACCATATAAAGCTTCAAAATGAGCCATTTTTATACTGGACTGGTAGCTGTTATTGTAAGCAAACTCCATCAAAGAAAATGAGTATCCCAGTTACCTTTGAACTCCAAAACACAAGCCCTCAATATATCCTCAAGAGTTTGTATGGTCCTCTCTGAATGGCCATCTGTCTGAGGATGAAAAGCTGTACTGAAATGTAGCTTAATACCCATAGCTCCTTGTAAACTAGGCCAAAATTTGGATGTAAACCGAGGATCTCTATCAGATATAATAGTTATTGGAGCACCATGTAAGCCAACAATCTCATCCACATACAACTTTGCCAACTTACTCAAAGAATAAGTGATTTTGATTGGTAAAAATCTGGCAGTCTTGGTCAAACGATCTACGATCACCCAAGCACCATCATGACCATTTTGAGTACGAGGAAGACCAAACAAGAAGTCTATGGTAATGTGTTCCCACTTCCATTCTGGAATAGGCAAAGGCTGTAAAGGTCCAGTTGTTTTCTGACGATCTGGTTTCACCTGCCGACAGACCAAATATTTTGATACAAATTCCAGTATCTCTCTCTTCATGCCATTCCACCAATAATGCTCTTTCAAAGTATGATACATTTTAGTACTGCCTGGGTGCATAGCATAAGCAGACCTGTGTGCCTCTTCTAAGATCTCTTTCTTCAATTCTGCAATATCATGAACAACTGCAATATCAGGAAAACACACAACCCGTTTCCCATGACCAACAAACCATCATTTCTAATTGCATAATCTGTTCCTAACCCCGTACTAACTTCGGCTTTCAATCTTTTCGGTGTCAGGTCTTGAGATTGGGCTAATCCAATCCTATCTACAAGAGTAGGCCTCACTTGAAAATGAGCTAATACCACTCCTGAAGTAGTAGCTGACAATTGAGCATACAATTTCCTGAACTCACACAACAAAGCTGCATATACTGCATTGGATTGAGAGGAAGAACTAGTCTTTCTGCTAAGAGCATCTACAACCACATTAGCTTTCCCTGGATGGTAGTCAATCTTGCAATCGTAGTCTTTCATCAACTCCAACCATCTTCTTTGTCTCAAGTTCAATTTTTTCTGATCAAAGATATACTTCAAACTTTAATGATCAGTAAATATTTGACATTTCTCACCATACAAATAACGCCTCCAGATTTTCAATGCTAACACCACTGCAGCTAACTCCAAATCATGTGTTGGATAGTTTAACTCATGTTTCTTCAATTATCTTGAAGCATAAGCTATAACATTTCCATTCTGCATTAAAACACAACCCAGTCATTGGCGTGAAGCATCACTATAAATCACAAACTCTTCGCCAGGATATGGAAGAGTAAGTATAGGAGCAGAAACTAATCTCTTTTTCAACTCTTGAAAACTCCTCAGTCCATACTAATTTGGAGTTCTTATGAGTCAAACTAGTCAGAGGAAGAGCAATTTTAGAAAAATCCTCTACAAACCGACGATAATAACCTGCTAACCCAAGGAAACTACGTACTTCTGTAACATTAGTAGTGCATTCCCAATTCATCACAGCCTCAATTTTTATAGGATCTACATAGATGCCATCTGCTGAGATAACATGACCCAAAAACACAACTTTATCCAACCAAAATTTACATTTGCTGAACTTAGCATACAATTGCTTATCTCGTAGAATCTGTAAAATAATCCTCAAGTACTCAGCATGCTCATCATGACTGCGAGAATAAACCAATATGTCATCAATAAAAACAATCACAAATTTTTCTAAATATGGGTGAAGTACCCTATTCATTAGATTCATAAATGCTGCTGGGGCATTAGTCAACCCAAATGGCATCACCAGAAACTCATAATGGCCATATTGCGACCTAAAAGTAGTTTTCTGTACATCAACTTCCCTGATCCTGAGTTGATGGTATCCTAAACACAAATCAACCTTAGAAAATACCGTGGCACCTCGAAATTGGTCAAACAAATCATCTATATAAGGCAAAGGGTACTTATTGCGAATAGTTACTTTATTCAACTGTCTGTAATCAATACACAATCTCACCGTGACATCCTTCTTTTTCACAAATAACACTGGCACTCCCCAATGAGATGTATTGGGCCCAATGAAACCCTTTTCAACTAAATCTTGTAACTGAATTTTCAATTCCTTTAGCTCGGTTGGGGCCATTCTATAAGGTGTTTGTGAAATAGGGGTAGTCCTTGGGACTAAATCAATGGTAAACTCAATTTCCCTGTTTGGAGGTAGTCCTGGAAGATCTTCAGGAAAAACATCAGGGAAATCTCTTACCACTTGTATATCTTCAAGTTTCAACTTAGTAATGTTGGTGTCAATCACATGAGCCAAATAAGCTTGACAACCTTTTCTAAGCAATCTCCCAGCATCAAGTACAGATATGATACAGGAAGGTAATACTTTCTGTTCACCACTAAGAACAATTTCAGGCTCTTCTGGCCTTCTAAACACCACCTCTTTGAGGAAACAATCAACTGAAGCATGATTTGCAGCTAAGAAATCCATGCCCAGTATAACATCAAAATCATGAATATCAAGGGGAATCAAATTAGATTTCAACTCTCGATTAGAGTTAACCTCAGACTGAATAGCACTAGTAGTACCCGCTTTACATGCTAACATATCCTGGTTATGAGTTTGTCTAGAAATAACAAACCTAGGTTGTGTTCCCTGTGATGTACTACCATACTGAAAGCGAACTAGACACCCTCTCCTCGTGTGCCCGAACTGACCACAATGATAACAAACAACAACGCCCTTAAGGCACTCACCAGGATGAAATTTTCCACACGACTGGCACTGGGAAAATTGGCAACACTAGAGCGATCACCTTGTCCCGAAGTAAATGATCTTTAGATCGACGCTTGAGTATGAGTACAACTACTCCCTGGCTACTGCACTGATCTCTGGCTAAATTTAGATATTTGACTTCCACTGGCTTTAGACTTAAAGCTACCAGAGGTGGAATCACCTAATCCACTTCTTCTGCGATCCCTCCTCGGTGGTCTATTCACAGAGACTCCTGACCACGTCAGATTACTACCACCAACTCCAAGCCTCACTTGTTGTGGACCGCTTTGTCGTTCTGAAACACTCTTTTCAACTCTTAGCCCCGCTTCCACTAATTTTCCAAAGTTTTCATACCCCGATGCTGTTACCACTGATCTAATTTCTTGTCTCAAACCTCCTACACTTATCAGCTTCATCAGCTACAAGGGCTGCGGCATACATTGAGAATTCTGTAAACTTTTTTTGATACTCCGCCACTGAAGAAGTTTGCACCAACCTCAAAAATTCATTATGTTTATCATTTTTGTAGGAACAGGGGCAGTAATACTCATTAAAATCAGCTCTAAAATTACTCCAATTGATCATAGAAGGATCAACATACTTACTCTGTATAGATTTCCACCAATCGTACACACCTCCTTCTAACAGAAAAGTAGCAAGACGTACTTTTCGATCACCTGGACAACCCATAACATCAAATACGTTCTCAACCCTTACCAGCCAAGATTCAGCTTCTGCTGGGTCAGCAATTCCAGTGAATACCTTAGCTACTAATTTGGGTGCTCGCTTGAAACTATGATCTTTATCGAAACTGCGTAGAGCAGAAGAAATGGCTGTAGCAATCTTATCTAATATAATATCAGCCTGAGCTACATCTTCCTATCGTGGCTGCTCAAGAGACTGATGGACTGATTCTTCACCCCTCATTCCTTCTCCAATATCCTTTCTGTCTGAAGTAGCTTGTGGTTGAGGTGGCATATCTGGGAGCCTACAAGTCCTACCACTGCGAGCCATGAACTCCAACTACAAAATATGCATGATATGTTAAGAAAGAAATAGAAATAGACAATGTAAACTGACTCTATGAATCATGCTCTGATACCAACTGTCACGACCCGTCCTAGTCACCCTAATAGACCTGACACATATCGTGCGTCAATGGTAGATATCAACTAAGTGCCGGACCCACCACCAAGGCGACTATGACTTGTTCTAATTGTGACACACTTTTATAAAAACTTGACAGGGTTTTCCCTGTAATATGGACCAAAACCACTTGAACAATAATCAAAATCCTCCAACTAGAACATATATTTTAAAATAGGATACAACAGCTCCTCAAAATTCAAACAATTTAAAAACAACATAAGAAAGTTGACAATTACAAACATTTTACATCAAAAGTCTCAAAATACTCAATATACAATGAGCCCATGACATGGATACATGAAATACAACTTTAACTTTCTGACAACAAAACCATATACCCCAAAAGAAATATGTTCAACGCAAATTGACAAAATGAGTCATATAAATATAGACAAAATGTGGCTCTACACGGTGGGTCACTAGGCTCCAATGCTGCTCAACTCAGCTACTATCTGATAAGAAAGAAATATTAACAAAATATATGAGCTTTGTAACTTAGTGAGTGGATATAATATAAATAAGAATGTTTTTCTTCCACATATGCATATTTTTTGAAAATATTTGATCTTATGAAACTTTAAGAAATTCTGGAATCTGATAGTGCTCTTTAAAACTTAAACATAATTAAATCATAAAATCATTTGTTCTTCATTCTAAACAATTTACTATAAAGTATAATGAATATAATTAATCTAATAACTACGAAATCTCTGAAATAATTTTGTAGTTCAATACTATAAGATGAAATCTTTAAACTGAAAACTGAATAATCTGAATTCTATGACTGGAAATCAAATAAGTTGTAGAAATACTGAAATATCACAACAAAAAGGTACCCTGAACAACCTTACTCGTGTATCGATAAGTACCGATATACATGGGAAACCTATTAAATTCTGAAATTCTGAGATTTTAAAATTCTGTAATTCTAGTCATACGCGCGCAGAGCTATAATCTGGTCATACACTATGGAAAGACATTCACAATAGTGCAGAGAGAATAAAATCACCATAATTGACCATACAATGTGGAAATACATTCACATTAGTGCAGATCGGGTAAAATAACCGTTTGAAGTCATACACTATGGAAATACATTCATATCAGTACAGACAGGGTAAAATCACCTGGGTACTTTCTGGTGGTTTTAAACTAACTCGAAATATACTGAAATATGTAATATAAATATAACATGCTAGAAAATGATCTCAGTGAACTGAATTTAACTTTAAAAGAATTAAGTATAAAATCAACTTGATTCTGAAAATCATGCTGTTAAACCAGTTATATGAAATAATTAACTTTCTGATATGATATAAATTTAATAAATGTTTGTTTTTGAAAAGTAAGCTTTTCCACTCACTCAAAACAAGCTATCAGCTAGACTGGCTGATAAACGTTTCCAATCTCCTCGTTACCACCTGAAATACGATATGAATAATCAATTAAACAACTATCAAAACAATAAGCCCTTATAGTCCATTTCTATAATTCTTAAACTACATTTCTCGATACCTGAATAACTTTCCCAAATTACTCCTTTAATCCATTGAAACTAATTACACTTTCTATCCATTTACTAATAACTAATTCATTAATATAACCTTCTTTCCAATCCCCATTGCAATATTTCTTCAAACCTAACGAAACTAGTAACCATAAAAACTCCATTTAACTTTTATATTCTAACATAAAATTCATTCTTCCAAATAAGTATTTCATCAACATAAATATTCCACAAAACATACTTCATTCAAGAATCCAAATATAAATTCTAGGGTTTACCCAAAATAAAATTTCCTTACCTTGATGTAAATGAAAGGCAATCACTCAAAAACTTAAACTAACTAGGGTGTATCTTCAACTTAATATGAAAAATGAAACCACTCAATTAAAACCCTAGAAATATAACATAATATACTTCATTCATCTCATGAAGAAATGGATAATCTAGACCTAAAATTAGGGAAAATAACACTTAACCATCACCCTTTCCTTCCTCTTCCTTTTCCTTCCTCTTTTTCCCTTTCTTTTCTACTTCTTTCCCTTTTTTTTCTTCTCTTTTTTAGTCTATTTCTTCTCTGCCGGTTTCTCCCCTATTGTGTGAGTGTAAATGAATGAGAAAATGGGTTTGGATTTATCTAGATAGTGGGCTTTTTGCAAGAAAGTCCCTCAACTACCAATAATGTATAAGTAAGTCCTCCACTTCAATTCTAATCCATCTTAACCCTCAATTATTGCAATTATAAAATAAACCCCAAAATTAATTTATTCCAATTAAGTCCATATTTGACCTTGATTTAGACAATTCAACTATTGACTTTTGACAAAAAATATGAGATGTAGCAATGGCGGTTCAACTGCCCATTTTAACAATCTCCCTAAAGAGTCAGGTTGCTGAAGTACTTGCCATTTCTGCCTATTTTAACAATCTCCCTAAGCAGGTTTTTGCCCATTTCTGAAGCATTCGGTCAACACGAATATCATGTAAGCTTGGAAGTATGTCCTCAATTTTCTAGACGTAGTGATCAAGGCCAAAGCTAGCTTTTCCATGTCAGGATAACAGGTTTTAGCAGCCAAAAGAGCCTTGCTCACATATTAAACAGGCAATTGGTGGGTGTGTTTTTCTCTTACGAGAACAGCGCTGGCAGTTTCTTTAGAAATGACCAAATAGAGTTGTAAAACTCGTCTGATTTGGGTTTTGAGAGGAGGAAGGCTTGTCTTAGAAACTTTTTTAGCCCTTGGAAGGCCTTTTTACACTCATTTGTCCATTGGAACTTCTTGCCCCCTTTCAAGATTTTCAAGAATGGGAGGCAATTGTAGGTGGCTCTAGAGACGAAATGGCTCAGAGTTGCCTACACCCAGTCAAGCTTTGTACCTCATTTGGCTTTGTGGGAGACCTTATCTCTATCAGGGCTCGAATTTTCATTGGATCTACCTCTATGTCCCTTTGATTAACCATGTACCCTAGGAATTTACTAGAAGCAACTCCAAACATACATTTAAGGAGGTTTAACCTTGTTCTATACCTTCGTAGGATTCAAAAGTTTCATCTAGGTGCTTTACATGGTCATCCGCCTTTAAGATTTTTACGAGCATGTCATCTACGTAAACTTCCATGGTTTTTCCAATGACGTTGGTGAACATTTTGTTAACAAGTCTCTGGTACATACCACCGACATTCTTTAGCCCAGAAGGCAACATCTTATAACAATAAAGACCTTTGTCCAGGATGAAAGAGGTGTTTTCCTTATATGTCTAGTGTAGTAGAATTTTATTATAGCCTAAGTAAGCATACATAAAACTCAATAGTTTATGCCCAACAGTGGAATCCACAAGTTGGTCTATCCTTGGAAGGGAAAAACTATCCTTCGGCAAGCCTGGTTAAGGTTGGAGAAGTCTACGCACACCCTCAATTTGCCATTGTGTTTCTTTACCAATACTGGATTTGAGACCCACTTCGGATAAATGGCTTCCCTGATGAAGCCATTCTTTATCAACTTTTGTACTTTGTCCTTAAGGGCCTCATATCTTTCCGAATTGAGGGTCCTTCTCCTTTGTCTATATATGGCAACATTTGGATCAATTTTCATGTTGTGACAACTGACCTTCGAGTCAATGCCTACCATTTCCTCATACCTCCATGCAAAGACATCAAGATTCTTATGCAAAAACTCCTTCAGCCTTTCTTTGATCTCTGAAAGTAGGTCTTTTCCCATCTGCAATGCCTCACTGGGGCCTCGAGAATCCACCGGGAAGCTTTCTAGCTCCTTCATTGGTCTTGCTTGGGATTCAGACTCAATGATATGAGGTTCCAATTTGTCATTCTCTACCACATGCTCAAGGAAATTCGTCAATTTGGCGTCTTCTCGATTGAAATTTGGGTCTCCTGGGACGTCCACCATATCAACATCCGTTACTACCATGTTGACGTCCATAGGCTCAACCTTTCTTACCGAATTGAGGTAACACTCTCTTGCTCCTCTTTGGTCACCTCTAACTCTGGTAACTCTATACTCAATAGAAAACTTCACGCATAGTTGATGAATCGAGGTGACGGCCAATAAATCCTTTAGAGTGGGTCTACCTAGAATCCCATGGTAGGCCGACCTATTGTCTACTACCAAAAATTTCATGAAGTTCAAAGATGTACTAAGTGGCTCTCTCATCTCTACAACAATGGTTATTTTTCCCCTTGGAACGATACTGTCACCGGTGAAACTATATAATAGGGTTTTGACCGGGGTCAATTCGTGATCAGCAATCATTTTGTTGAAAGTGAATCCGAAAAGGATATTAATAGAGCTACCATTATTAACTAGGATCCATTTCAGCCCGTTATATACCACAACGACCCTTACCACAAGGGCATCACAATGAAGAAAATGCACACTTTCAGCATCTTCTTGAGTAAAGATAATGGGAGGTATCTGCCTTTGAGAACTACTCCTTACTATGTAGCTAGTCATCAGAGGGTCTTTGGCCTTCATAACGTAATTCCTTTGGGAGTTTTTTGTATTGTTCCCAACGTAAAGCCCTCCAAAAATCTTATGATTTCATGGATTGGAGCATCTTCCAGGTAGGTTGGGGGGTTCATGAGTTATCGTTGTGCCTTTCTAGGCCTTTTTCTTTCACTTTTCCTCTGTCGTGGAGAAAGCTCCTGACGGGAGGATCTTGCCTCCTTACGCCTAAGCCTTTGATCCTGCCTAGGTAGGGATATCTAGAAGGGCGGTCTTCTCCCTGGTTGTTTCATGTGCTTACCTATCTAGGATTTTGAGCTATATCCCTACAGCTTATGGTGTCATGACTGTAGGAATGATTATAAATGCAATATTGAGGGGGTGTTCGGCCTATCCCTAGGCCCTAAACCCCGGCTTCATCCTCTTTATCTTTGGGGGGCCCGTTGTCCTGATTCGGTTTGCATGATATTAGCTTCAAGGGTTACTCCTCATAGGCCAGCGTGGGTACTGCATTCAACGTGGCTGTGGCAGTGCTTGCCCAGAATTGGGAACTTCATTACCAACATGATTTAGACTCAATAATACGAGGGTCTAATTCGTCAATCATGACCACCCGCTCAAGGGCACCATCATCTCGACATCTTCTTGACCAGAATTTTGGTCTCCTGGGCATTTACTAAATCAATGTCCATTATCACCATCTTAGCATCCCTGGATTCAAGTTTTCTTATTGAGTTCAGGTAGCATTCACTTGCTCCATTTTGGTCACCCCTAACTTTGACAATCTCATGTTCAATAGGGAACTTCATACATAGGTGGTGAATGAAGATAACGGCCCATAAGTCCTTTAAAATGGGTCTACCTAGCACCCCATAGTAGGCTGATCTGTTTTCTACTACTAAAAATTTCATAAAGTTCAAAGCTGTCTGGGGTGGCTGTCTCATTTCCAAAGCAAGGGTTATTGGTATGATTTTATCACCGATGAAGCCATACAAGGGGGTTGTGATGTGGGTAAATTCGTTATCAATGATCACCTTGTCAAAAGTGGCCCTAAAAATGATGTTAATGGAGCTACCATTATCAACCGACATCTGTTTCAACCCATTAAGAGCTACAACAGCCTTCGCCATGAAGACGTCATAATGAGAGAAGTGTACACCCTCAGCATCTTCTTGAGTAAAGGTAATGGGTGGTAATTGCCTTCAAGAACTACTATTTACTATGTAGCTAGTCATTGGAGGGTCATTGACTTCTCTAGAAATGTTCCTTTATGAATTCCTTGTATTGCCCCCAATGTAGGGTCCTCCAAAAATCGTATCGATTTCCTGGATATGAACGTTTTCCATATTGGCCGAGGATTTTTTTTGTTTAGGTGTACCTCTCTAAGCCTTTCTCTATCACGGTCCCTCCGCCATGTGGATGGCTTCCGACTAGAGGAACTAACGTCTTCACACCTAGGCCATTGATCCTGCCTATGTGAGGGCATGTCCCTAGTAGGGTGATCATTTCTTTGGTTGTTTCGTATGCCCACCTGCCTAGGGTGTTGGCTATGTCTTTACAATCAATTATACCATGACTATAGGAAAGATAATAAGTGCAATATTGAGGGGTGTTCGGCCTATTCCTTGGTTCCGAACCTCGTCCTTAACCTTTTCCTCTTTGGGGAGGCCCGTTGACCAAATTCAATTTGCCTTATATTGGTTTCGAGGATCACTTCCTCGTAGGCCATCATGGGCATCGCGTTCAACATGGATGTGGCAAGTGCTTGCTCCGAATTTGGAATTTCATTACCAACCTGATTCCATTGGTGATCCATTAGGTAAGAGGTGGGTCCTCTCCCATGCTGTCTCTACGGAGGTTGAAGGCCTCTATGTCTCTATTTCGGTGATCGTTAACTCCTCATTGCTGATCTCACGTCTCATCATTTCCAACAAGACATTGTAGTTAATAGGGTTCTGGTTCTGTACATCCCTCCAAAAGAGGGTGTTCTTGTTTATCCCGCCTCATAGTGCTGATAATGCCTCTCGATCAATGACTTGTATGCGATATGTCATCTCGTCAGTAAAGTGGGCCAAAAAATTCTTCAATGTCTCCCTGGATTGTTTTATCGTGTCTTAGAAATGTTGGATATGAGCCTTTCCTTCCTTACTCAAAGCGAACCATTTCAAAACCGTTTCAAGAACCATGGCCAACTCCTAATACTTCTTGGGGGTATCCTACTATACCAAATTTCGGTTGCCCCACTTAAAAGTTAGATGGAAGGCTCTGTATTTGACAGTGGGGGTGGCGCCTCTCAAACTCATAAGTGTTTTGTAACTGTTCAAATGCTTAGTCGGGTCACTTATTCCGACATATTTTGGTATTTTTGGTAGTACATAGTGACTTGGAACATGAACATTTGTTAGTTCTTGTGAAAAAGGTAAATTTTGCATCTTCGTCATCGAGTTCATAAGATCTTTGGGATTCATCTAAATCTTCCTCTTCATTAGCCTGATACCTAGACGGATGATGAGATGGCCCAACCTGATCCCTTACCATCTCCTCCCTCCTATGGCGCCTATTTCTAGGTGGTACAGTACTTGGAGCATGTTCTTGCCTTTCCTTAAGTCACTGAGGTGCATGAGGTCGCGGTTGTGGCCTATTCCTAGGTGTAAGAGGTGGCTGGGATGGCCTATGCCTCGTTCCCATGGGGCTAATTTTTTCAAACACACAAACAGACTTTTACAACATGGGTTCTGGCTCGTATTCGGAAAGAAAATTATCTTCGATGTCAACATGGACTTCGGTGGGTCGATTAGGAGCATAGTTTGAAGAAATATCAATCCACACTTCCCTTTCAAGGGGGCTAACTTCCCTAGCCTACTTGGGAGATGGGACCCTCTGACTTTGGACTTCATCATTACGTGGATAATATCTTTACTGTGCAAAAAGAGGGATTTGAGGTCTTCACTGGCCATGCATGTACATGAGGAGTTCTTGCATAGCCACGTTTTAGTGGGTGGTATTCCTCATGTTGACAGCCATGGTGGCTATTTCCCAGGTGGGTTGAGGAGCTATCATCCCACAACGTCTGCGGTGGTGGTGGGGTCAACGCTCGTACAACCTCTTTATCAGGGTTTTCTCTTACTTTACTAGGACGGTCAATACCATTTGAACTCATCTTTCCTTATTTAAACTATGAAAAAAATTCAATTTTGGGGGGCTTCCTCTTATTCCTTTTAAAGAACAAATCCATTTTTAAGGGGGATGCCCTGCTATCCATCGATAAACTTTTTTCCACAAGAATGTTTGGTGTTATAGTAACGTTTCTCACAGACGAAGCCAATCTGTTGGTCTTATTCTTTGCACCGTCGACGTGGACAACAGCTATTAGGCCCACTCGCGTTTTCTTAAGGTAATTCCAAAACGCGTGGAATGATTATCAATCGACAATAAAATGGGTTTTTGGAAGTGAGAGAAGATTTACAACACGAGACAAATGTTTGGACTCTGATGAGATGTGTGAGATAAATAACACAATAATGAACGACCAACTAAGAGCCAAACTCATAATCAAGATTGTTGACCTCAAGCATTAAAAACCCAAGAAAGATAAATAATATATGGCTTGCAATCAATATCTTTGCATTACCCTTAAACGACACAAATGGGGGATAGTTATAGTGTTACATGTGAAATAGTAATCATTGGATGAGAGGATATGTGGTTTCATCTCCTTTATCGAAGCATCACATCTTAGATATCAATTTTGACTCCATTAGCACGTGACGCATTAAATGTCCACAAAACAATGAGGCCACCTCATACCCTATGCTGACAAGATGACCTTTTTACACATTACAACAGTCCAATCAATCATTCTAAAAGAATTTCATAAATTCGAGATCTTCAAACGTGGAAAATCACCAGCTTTAGTTGAGCCTCGAATTCTACTTCGTTGGACATCGCACTTCGGCAAAGAAGTTTTGTTTAGACTTCAAATTTGTCTTTAGTATAGGGGCTTCGGAAGAGGTCAATGTCATGAGTTGATTTGGTATGAGTGGGCTTCGGTGAGTCGTATTGTCTATACTTACTTCACGTCGGAAGGTGCTTCAGTGGGTCAGCTGAGCCACGTGGGAGCATAGGTGGTGAAGCATAACATAAACTATCTTAGAACCTAAGGTTATAATTTTGAATAACTATGAACATTGGGTTGAATCATTGATCCGTGTCAAACACTCAAACTTTATGTTTCAGACGAGATAACAAGCAATGGCAATTTTGGTCGACAATATTTCTCAAATCTCAAATTCGAAAGAATTTTAGAATAAAAACATGTAAAATCAAACAAGTAGGCTGTCGGTTTGTTACCTAGACGGAAGATAAATCACAAAATTAGGACAAGCAGAGAAAATCCAAAAATATGAATGACAGTCTCGACCTCTCCATAGACCACAGTGTCGATTTTTCTGTCTCTGTAGGGTTTAGGGAAAAATCTAAATGCAAATAAAAAGTCACGTAAAGATGTGGAGAGAAAATGTACTTGGTCACTTGGACAAGTGAAAGAGTCAATAAATGGGCTTGTGCAATTGGGCTTGGCAATGGACATGGTTTGGTTAATTTACAGATTTTAAAAAAGGGCTTGGCAATGGACAATGTATGGATAATTTACAGATTTAAAAAAAAAATACATAAATTTTTGTAGGGTTACTTGACCACACGTGACCCTATGTGGGTCCATCCACGATGCCTAAGACTAAAGTTGCATGGGTTAGTAGTACATCACTCGATGGATTCTTATGAGCTTGACGAATTGTATCATGTACATTTTGACCAACAATAGAGTACTTAGAGAGGTCATATATATGACTTTTTTTTTTTTACTTTGAGATGATTGTTCGACTTGTTCACTTAGGTGGAGAATAAGAGTTTTAAGTTCAGATAAATAAGATTTCATTAACATTATGTCAGTTGAGAGATTCGCGACCTGTTGTGAGAGGGCATCATTTGACTTTTCAAGTTCATTTAACATCATTTTTACCTATTAGGAGTAGTTGATTATTTGGTTAGGATAGCAACATAGTTATTTATTATGAGATTTCTCACATTTTTCATAGTATTATTATATTCTTTCATATTTATTTTTTTGTTGTCATTTGCTTTTTATTTTTTTTATTATCCTCTTTTTTTTTATGGAAATAAAACTAACTATTTAAAAAACAAAAAAAAAAAAAAATACTTACTAGATTCACGGGAATAATGATGATTGCGACAACGTTTGGTACACTTACTGTGGGATAGTAGCGAAATGGAGGAGTACAGTAGTGTCAAGAGAAGATGTGGATGTTAGAGTTAATGCAGAAGATGCTGGTGGATTCTAACAAGAGGAAGAAATACGGGGTGAGGGTTGGAGGTAGATCTAGTTGTGATAGTGGTGACATAGGCAATGGCGACGACTGTAGTGGCGGCAATGGTTGAAGATGTTGTCTCTTTGAATTAACAGCTGTGAAAGTAGGGTGTACGTTGGTGTTTGAATGATTGTGGTGTCAAGTGATGGAAGAAGACATGTTGGACAATTGGGTTGGTCGTGGGGATGAGTTGTGGTGGATTGTAAGCTACTGGCACTAGCGTAGTGGCCAATGTCATAACTAGTTAGCCCATGTTTGACAATCATCATTTAGGAAAAACAATGGTTTGAATAGTATTTTTTAAAAGAATGTTTGGTTAAAAAGTAAGAAATTTTTTTTTATTTTACGAGCAAAATATTCTATTGTGTTAATATGTAGTTGAAAATGAGTATGCAGAAAAAAAAAGAGTTTTCAAATAATGGTTGTCAAACAGGGGCTTAGTGTGTGTAGAGGAAAAAGGACACTATGTGTGTTGGGGTTAGGGTAGTAGGTTTAAGGTCCAGTTGGCCTTGATGGGCTATTCGGTTATGGTTTATAGGTTTTTTATTGGGCCAGATGTCTTACTTTGGAGTTGTGGGTCTATTAGGTTTTAAGCATGACGGATTGTTGGGGTGGGTTACGTTTATAAATATTTGATGGGTTGTGTATTTAGAAATTCGATGAGCTAAGTATATCGATCTATTGTCGGGTTTTGGTGGGCATTATTAGTCATCGACAAAGGGAATTTGTGACAATGGTAAACAACGTAACGAAGATAATTCAATTTTTTTTTAAATATAAAACTTATAACAACCACTACCAAACAGAGAACAAATTGCATATTCTACTATTGCATTTTTATTTTTCAACTAGTATGAACTGTTAGAATTGGGGTGTGACCTGAATTCTTTGTTGAAGATAATTGTGAGTCATAATTAAAGTGCACATTAATTAGAATCATATTCAGAAATTGTGAAATTCTATTAAAGTTTACTTGGCGAATTCTAATTGAAATTCTATTTGGAGGCCCATTGGAAATAAGAATTTGTGTTGGACTTGAATAAGACTTTGGAATGAAGAAAACATCATTGGAAGGAGTTTGGGTCACGGCTGTAAATTTCAACTACAAGTTGGCCCCCAGAGTTGCGGCGCCACCTGTTCAGCCTCCCTATAATTTTTTAGTCTCATTTTCCATTTCGGACTCCGTTTTTGGTATTTTACTTCAACTACAATTCTACTATAAGAATTTAGACGTCCCCCATTTGTTCCCTATATATAGTTGACTCTTCATTATGATTTAAAAGTAGTTAGAAATATTGTAAACACACAATCTTTGTATTCTTTTTTCGTATTATAATAAAATCTCCATTCTTTACAAATTATATTGTTCTTGTGTTCCTATGATTAATTATTTTATATTGTGGCTTAATCTTTTATCTTTTCACAACAAACTGGTATTTGAGAATTTTAGTTCACAACAATTGGTATCAGAGCTTTTGGTGCTAAAATTCTGGGAAGATTAAGGTTTTTGTGATGGCCACAATGAAGTATGATATTCTACTATTAGATCGCAATACAAAATTTTCTTTGTTATAGGTAAATATGCGAGCAGTACTCGCTTAGATGGATTTGGATGACACGTTGTTAGGATTTGACAAGATGCCCACAACATGGACTATTTTTTTTTAGATTAAATGAGGGTGATACCTTCGAGATTGTATTAATGTACCTTCACTTGTGGCAGAGGAATACCGTGGTTGCATGAAAAGAATGCAGCAAGAGCATTTGCAACCTGGTTTCCTTATCTGTAAATGTGAGAAACTGTATCTCTGTCGAAGGATATGATATCTGTGATACATAGTATGCCCTGAATAGCCTATGGTCCTCCTCCTCTAGTGATGCAGTGAATAGCTACTGTAGAATCAGACTCAACCTAAGTTGCTGAAAAACCAAGTCCATGAGCTAGTAGAATCCTATCAAGAATAGCCCGGAGGTCTGCCTCTAATATCAAGCATGCTCCATATGAAGCTGAGAAAGCCCTAATACAGTGTCCTTCGTGGTGTCTGATGTTGTTCTCCCACTTGCAAAAACCATCCTTGGCGCATCCATTAGTATTGATCTTGACAGATCCGACTGATGGAGTACGCCACCAAACTAGAATATGAGGAGATGGGGAAAGGGGTCCATAAAAATACCAAAAATGGGTGCAAATGTTAAATCCCCTCGCCAGTGCACCACTCGAAACAGTCATCCTATATGAAAAAAAGAGATCATGCGATAAACCCTCCAAATGATACATTTGGCTACTATGCGAATCCCCTTATACTTCGCATCATTCCTTGCGGTCCATAGGTACCATAATATCAATAGAGGAATGATAATGTGAATGTGTTCACAACGAACATAATGTCCAGAATATCTCCATCTCAGGAATCTTTGTCTGACTTCCTCTCCTGAACTCATTGGTATCTGAAAAATATCCCCAAAATACTGTCATACCTGATTGGAGATGTTACTGTCAGTGAAAACATGACTGATAGTCTCTGTCTCGGAACAACACTAACAGCGAGAGGCCAACTGGCATCCAATCCTCCCTTGAATAACCACATCTACCGGAATGAGGCCCGACATAGTCTCCAGCTGAAGAATGACACATTGACGGGCAAAATGGAGCTCCATAGTAATTGGTATGAATCCTGATACTGACATCCCGAACGTACGAGCTGCTATGCGGACTTGGTAACGAAACTATCATCCGATGTATTTCACCAAACAATTAAATCTGGGGCATCTGCACATAAAGGTATAGCCCATATCAACTCCACCATAAAAGAAGGGAGGACTAGTAATTAACGTCCAATATTCCACCTAGTATTATCAAAGAAATCCTGCACCCTCGTGGATGTGTGCTACCAGTGTGGAAATAGGGATGCTAATGTGGTCTCACCCATCCAGCAATCATGCCAAAAGAAAATCTGACCTATACTAATGTGCCATGCAGTGTATGGCTCTGTCCGGGGCCCAACTAATTTTAGCTTTTTCCAGATAGGAAAAGCTGAGTAAGGGACTGCTGCAAATAAAGGGTGTGTCCCCGTACAATACTTGTCTAGTAAGAACTGGGCCCAAAGAGATGTCTGAGAACCGAACAACCACCAAAGCTTCATGACGAAAAGTCTTAATAGCAAATTGTATTTGAAGCAACGTCTACATTCTTATCGTATGACAAAAGATACAAGTCTTGAGGATCACTTAGCTACTTTTAAAAAAATCGCCTATTTGGAATGCAATTGTGAAATTCAAGTGTAGTTGGTGAATTCTAATTGAAGTTCTATTTGGAATTCTAGTGCGAGTAAGAATTTGTGTTGGATTTAAAGAAGACTATGAAATGAAAAAAAAAAAATCATTGGAAGGAGTTTGGTCCGGAGGTGAGATGCCTGAGCACAGGTTCGTGGTGCCTAGGCACCGACAGCTGTAAATTTCAACATCAAGGCCAGTGCTGCAGCACCACCTATTCTGCCTCCGTGCACTGTTTTAGTCTTATTTTTCGTTTTAGACTCCATTTTTGACATTCTACTTCAGCTACAACTCTACTATAAGGGGCGTTCAGACGTTCTCTATTTGTTCCCTATATGTAGTTGATTCGTCATTATGATTTAGAAGAAATGAGAAATATTGTAAACACATAATCTTTGTATTCTTTCTCCATATTATAATAAAATCTTCATTCTCTACAAATTACATTGTTCTAGTGTTCCTGTGATCATTTACTTTATTTTGTGACTTAATCTCTTATCTTTTCACAACAAACTGGTATTGGAGCATTTCAGTTCACAACATGAACTACTAAAACAGAGGAAGACCGCTGAATCAAATTCTTCTTGTGTTTTGTGTTGTTCAAAGGCTTTGGGTATGGAAGGTGGCGGTGGTGTATACATTGGTGGTGTCTAGTTGGGATCTTGATTTTTGGAGTTGAAAACGAAATTTCTTTAGCCAAAAGAAAATGACCTGCCTGATCTGATATCAAATTAACGACGAATGTAAAAAAATGACAATGAACAATTGAAAGAACAATAGAACAAGAAAGAAGAAATAATTTTATTTAATATGCAATGTGTCTTTAAATGAATCCGTAAGCCCCTTTCTATAAGAAAACGTCTTTCAATTTTACATAATTTCAACTTGTGATTCATAACCTGGCTTTGGAAGTTCTTTGTAGTATATTCTTAGGTCTCACTAGTCTCAAATGTTGAACATTGAAAAATGAGGATAAATTAAGTTGTTAAGCCACAATGTTAGCAAAGATGAACATTCATAATATTTTTATCCGGGAAGGAATTTGCTTTTCTGTTTTCTGTACGGATCTCTCCGTTTTTGTGTACTCTCTATTGCTTGCTTAGTGTACACTCACTACAGAGGATTTTTATCATGATGATTGAACCTCATATTGCATGATCTTGTTTCAGTGTGGTAAACACTGATGCCTTGATCGATGGTATGAGCTTAAAGTCATAAACGTTGCATTGGCCAATTTTAACAATGGCAGGAGAACATGCCCCTACTAAGATAATTTCATGGTAATAGAATCGTTGATGAGGGTGGTATTGAATAGGGAATGGACTCAAACTAATATTCCTAGACGTTATCCTTTCATTCTTCGGGGGGTCTATGAACTTCCATGCAAAAATTCGCCCCCATGTTACCACACGGGAGGATGTGGGGACATAACCACCTTCTAGCTACTTTTCGTTTAAGTAGACTTGGCCAAAATGAGCCAAAAAGTGGTTGACATGTAAGCAATCGCCAGCATTTGTAGTTTTAATGTTCTCATTTACGGGTATGATGATGCAATAACGTGCTATAGAAGCTTATGGTTGAGTGAAAATGCTAGATTGTTTATGTTGGAAGGATCAAATCGCTATCAATTTTTGAAGATGTGTCTATTTCTATAGTGCTTGTGAATTGTGAGACTGGTTTTCTGAGTCATTTTGTGAAATGGTCATCAAACCATAATGGTTCTCATTTTGCCTTTCTTTCGGTCCAACGTTGACCTTTTTGCAAACCCCACTAGGCTCATACATATAAAACAAAATGTTGTTTAGTGAATCTTTTGGGTATCTTGCTTTCATTATCTTCTGTGGTGTTCATGGCTTCTTGGACTCCCTGAAGTAACTCTATTGGACACCACTTTTGCTTCTTTTTTCATTTTATATGTATATTTTAATGTTTTAAAAGAAAGGTCTACTTGTGGCAAAATGGGACAAGTTTGTTTGGAAAGAGAGCTCTTTTATCGCACAATAGATAAGAGTAATAAATAAATCAATAACTGAGAAATGGGTCAAACACTTGCAGCAAAAGACATATATATATTGTCCATTTGCTATGTTTAATGTCAAACTAGTGGCTTCGGAGTCTGGCATATATCCATTTGCTATGTTTCGCTTAGAAGAAAAGTAAGAATAATTAATTTAAGTCAACTTAAGCATCTCTCCTTTTAAGCTTCTCCATTAAATATCAATCACCATTAGAGTTATCCTTCATCAAATATAACAACTTATTCCTCTTTAAGATCACTTTTCAAGTACTAAACTCAAATGGGTATTATTCGTTTGTTAATCCTACATTGATCTAACATTATATCAAAGAATTAATGACAAACTGAATTTAGTACCCCAAAAAAAAAAGCACACAAGCTTGAATAGAGACAAGGATTTTCCTAAATTGGTCAAACTCCTAATATCCCAAAAACCAAACACGCATGTGCCCTACAAATGACAATGCCCCAACAAAGTTTTCATCACATAAAAAGTCAGAGATAGATGTTGTCTCTTAGTGCATATGACAGTCCAATATGGTCCACCTCTGTAGATATATGGAAAAAACAAAATTGGAAAAACCAATAACACTGCGTTTTCAGAGTATTTTGCTGAATGCCACACGATTGGCATCTTTGAACAGAAAGATTGATCCATTTTCTACTTTTAAGCAGTTTCAGGTAATTATAATTTCTTGAATGATATGACTATAAATCAATCTCCACCGTTGATTTATCATCCACTGTCCGTACTTCTCTGCAAATTATGCTTCAAAAAGTTTTATGTACATATAACTACGGAAAGTTACTCAAAACTCTTACAGTAAATGACTGATATTGTGAACAGTAACTAGAGAAAAGATTGAGCGTATGGAAAAATAATAGATGCATGAATCTCTCAACTTGTCATTGCATTTCAAAACCCTATGTGTCTCTATGATTTTAATCTATCATCAATTATTGTGTAATTAGTCATTTCTGACGTGCGCGACGAATGACACTTTACATTCCAACCAACTCTTTAAACATATGCTAATGAAAGGGTGAATCCTTGTATCATGACATCGGTTGTGCAGCAACATCTTTAGCTGCAAATGATATTGAAGTACAAGGAGGAATTGGACTTTCTTCAAGATGAGATGATAAAATTGAGTAGATGTTTGATACAGATTTTTTAAAATTCATTTCCCAAAACCCATTTTAAATTACACATTCCCCAGTAAATTAATTTTCTAATTTTTAACCACACATTTCCAAAGAAAAAAAAATTCACAAAGTCTATATCAAATAGACCCTAAGCCTAGCTTCAGGCTCGAAGGCTAGAGTCGGCGTTGGTGATTATCCTAACAATAAAGTGAAATCGAGGCACTTTGCAATCTATGTTCTCTGTTCAATATAAACATGACTCTATTATGTACGACTTTCATTCGAACATTTAATTGAGCATTGGAGGTACAATGCATCGACCCTCATTCTGAAGTTTTTGGTGTCAATTTTCAAGACCGTTGATGATTGACAGTTTTGAATTGATCAAATAAATAAGCACATTTTTAGGGTTTTCACTGTGTAAAAAATGTGCCTTTCGGTAATGGATGGAATCTAACTTTGAATTTGATTTCACAGACCACCTTAAAGTGGGTTTCAACACCTGTGCTGTGCTGTTATAGGAGTGGCCACACCCTCCAATTCCATTTGCCCATTATAGAGGCGTTGCCTTTACTTTTCCTAGGTATTTTTTGCATTTAGGTCAAGTGAAGGATAAGGTACTTTACATTAACAAAATAAGTTGGTTTTGAAAAGACATTTATTTACATGACAATATATAAGTGCTCCTTTGATTAAAAGTTGCTAAAATTCTATCAATTTTTCAACATGTCAAATTACAATTTTAACAAAATTTCATTAACTTTTATCAAAATCTGCTAGATCTTTTATCAAAATATTGTCTAACAAATCTCAAGCTTAAATGCTCGTTTCAGTTTTAAGTATGCCATTGACAAGCTAACATTTAGGTGGATTAGAACTTGTTGAAGTCTCTTTTCTTACCGGTCGATTTTGAAAGTGAGTTTTATTTAATGTTGTTATTATTTGTATCCGAGTAAACTGTCTTTTCAAAATATGTTCGTTGGACGTTTTGAGAGGACTACCAGTAAAAGTTGGTGTCGTGGGATTTTCCAAGCTAAGAAAGAACCGTGGACGACATAGATATATGTATACCTTTTCTATTTTTTTTTTTTTTTGTTCCCTTTAGTTAAATTTTGTTGTGGCAAAGCCCTACCACTTCCATGCGCCAATAGAGTGGGTCGGTTGTTTGTTTATGCATTAATTAATCCTTTTATAATTAGCACACAAAATAATATGATATTGGTGGATTGTTAAACTAATTAAGATAATGCAACACACGTGGCAACTAGTAGACAGAATAAAATTTCGAAAAAATAAAGTATGTGACATGGCATTAAATTATTCGATTCTAAGTTACAATTAGGTGGCACAAAGTGATAACCTTGATTAAAAAGGGCCACTAAGGAGATTCCAATCCTATAAAGCTATTTGAACGATCGGTAGGGATTTTTAGGAGAAGAATTGATTTTTGAATAGTGATATGATGAGAAATGTGTGGTTGAAAAAGGAGAACAAATTATTGATGTGATGGAAAATATTATTTTATTGAAAATGTGTGGTTGGAAATGAGAATTGATTTGAGAATCAATTCTCAAATCACTACCAAACACCCCCTAAAACTATATAGTAGTTGCAAGATAACTATTTGAACGATCACACATACACGTGTTGTCTATTAATATGTTCTAAGATTAGTGTACAAATAGTGGAAACAATTATATATATATATATATATATATATATATATATATATATATATATATATATATATATATATATATATATGGTCTTTTTACTTTTTTTCATAAAGATTATTATAAATTATTATATCGTGCTCTTGTATGGCAATGATTAAAATTGGATTTTTAATAATTTTTTTATATAAATTGATGAAATATGTTATTGAAAGGTTGAGGGTCCTATAAAATGTGTTATTAAAATTAATTGTTGATTTTAACTCCTACTGAATAGGGATTTTGCCATAATTTTTACAAGTACCGATTACTCCAAGGTTGTTTCCACATAATGAAATATGCAATATTTACAAGGCGTATTTATATGAGATTATTAAAGAGTTTGTTAATAATTTTAGAGTTCAAAGCCTAATAGTTTCATGAGGTTAGTTTGAAATTTAGAATTTTATTTTATTTTTTTTATAGGTTTTCGGCAGTCCCATCGTCAACAAAACAGTAAATATTTTATAGAGATAGCGCACATTAGATTTGTAAGGATGTTTACAATAATTGACGGGACAATTAATTATTTACAACCCCCACAAAATTTGAAAAAATGGAATATTAGTACCCTTTTCTTGGATGAATATTATCCACCTTGGATTCGAGGATTTATTGAGTGTCTACCAATTAAGGAAGTACGAAATTTACACAGTCTCCGGTTTCACACATATTTTCACATTAATAAAGCCAAGTGTACACGAAAAATTCAACATAATGTATACAGATGTTGATGTGGTAAAATGTGATTGGACTATTTTCTTTTCTTTTTTATCCCATCTTCCAATTATGTCTCGCAATGTGTTGTTTGTAATGATTTTCTGTCAAGAAACTTTGTACTTGTAGCATAATTGTTTTAACATTTATTATAAAATTTCCTTTAAATTTTTATTTTATTTTATCAATATATTCTATACTCCCTCCGCCACCTTTCAGACGAATTAAGAAATTTCATTCAATATTATTGAAAAAACAATTTTTGTAAACAATTTTCTTAATTTACCCTTATATAATCAATTATGCTATTTGTACAGAAAGGACGATTCGGAAGATGAGCTGGAGGGAAATGAGTGGAGAAAAAAATTGATTGAATTTTAAAATATCCAATGATAGAGTGTCATATTGCATTGTAAACTATTATTTAAACTTTGATATACATGTAGTAAGATCATTATTTAATTATGGGTAATTGGCGCAAAACGTCCCTACATATGACGGGTTGTGTGGAAAATGTCCATACGTATGACTTTTTGGTGCAGGACGTCCCTACCTTTGCATTTTCTTGCGTAAAACGTCCTTTTCACCAATTTTTAACATAAAATGACCATTATACCCTCCTGTATAAATAAAACAAAAATCAAAATAAAACAAAAATAAAGAATAAATTGCAATTTGCTCCTAAACTTTTTTAAAATGCAAATGAGTCCAAACTTTTAAGAAAATCCCAAATCATCCAAACCCTCACCAAATCATCCAATCTCAAATCATCCAAAAACTTCTTTCTCAAATCCCGGTAAAGATCGACCTCCCAAACCAAGAAGCTTAAGCCAAGAAAATGGCGATATTCTAAACGAGAAGCCTAAGCCAAGAAAATGGCGGCGCTCCTAGCAGCACCACCGTCCAAGGCTAAACCCTTCTCAGTTTTAGCCCCCCCCCCCACCCCACCCCACCCCACCCCACCCCCACCGACCAAACGTTAAACCAGCAAACACCCATATTCCTGCTATTACACATTATCATCAAGAATTTGTATATGATGCTAGAAACATTAGAAAAACGCAAAATTCCTTAAATTATGGTTCCAAAAGAAAATTTGGAAACGACAAGAGTGAAATTCCCATATCGAGTGCAGCATTAATTCCATCACCAGAATGTGGAAAAGATTTAAAATTCGGGAGAATCTTGCTGTCTGATGTGGTGGTGAAGAGGAGGAGGAATGTGTATTGGGGCATAAAGTGGAATTCTTTGGATGTTGCCACCGTAGGAGTGGTGGTTGCTATGTATTCGCTGTGCCTATTTGTCCCCTTCACATTCAATTGGGGTGCTTTATGGGTTGCAGTTGGATTGTATATTATCACTGGCCTTTTGGGTATCACTCTTTCTTCTCATAGACATCTTTCTCACAGGAGTTTCAGGCTTCCCAAATGGCTTGAGTACTTTTTTGCATATTGTGGCGTTCAAGCACTTCAGGTTAATTGGCATGGTTAGGTTCGTCTAGGGATGTGCAGTCAGCCAGTGGTGGGTTCCAGCTATGGCGTTGACCGGAATTTTGATTTCCGACAGTTTGCATTTTTTCTGGCAGTTTTTTTTCTTTTGCTCGATTTTTGGAAATTTTGTGGATAAAATTTCTTGTTGTTTGGTGGTAAATGAAGCTGATGTTAGGGGCTTTCCTAGGATGCCAAAATCTGGTGGTTTGGGAGGTCGATCTTTGCCTGGATTTGAGAAAGAATGGTTTGGATGATTTGAGATTGGATGAATTGGTGAGGTTTGGATGATTTGGGATTTTCTTAAAATTTTGGACTTATTTGCATTTTAAAAAAGTTTAGGAGCAAATTGCAATTTATTCTTTATTTTTCTTTTATTTTGTTTTTTGTTTTATTTATATAGGAGGGTATAATGGTCATTTTATGTTAAAAATTGGTGAAAATGACGTTTTGCACAAGAAAATGCAAAGGTAGGGACGTCATATACCAAAAAATCATACGTAGGGACGTTTTCCACACAACCTGTCATAGGTATGGACGTTTTGCGCCAATTACCCTTTAATTATCTACGACTATTAGTTGTATTTAAAAATAATGGTGATAACTAGGCAAATTAAATATTATGAATCACTCGAACTTTACTTCCTTTGAGAACCATGTGTATGTATTTGGATGATTCAAATAAGTATGTAAATTAAAATACATACAATTGCAATATTAAGTAGAAAAAAATGATTATAACTACACAAATTAAATAAGAGTATATCAGTAAACGAACAAAACAAATAAATTCTTAATAAAGAAACAGAACTAAAAAAATGAGACAAGAAAATAAAGAAAGACAGCTCGTATAAATGGGACAGGAGAGGGTAATCCACCAGTCGGAATGATACAACGGCCATACAATGAGTATCCATTTAAATAAGTTTGGAATTGACTACCTCTTTTACTCACCACTTCGTTGAATTTCATTTACAAAAAATGCCAAGATGTGGTTATTTAGGAGATTTTTTCCAAATTTTGCTAGATTTGATGCTGATATATACAATTAAAAAAGGACGGCCCTTCATATAAAAAAAAAAAAAAAAGGAAGGCCCCACAAACCAACAATTTTGAATAGGCTGAGTATGGTAGACACACGTTCCATACGATTTGTCGATTTTACCCTCTACAAGCCTGTCCAAAGGATAAAAATACCCCCTCCCAAAAAAATGCACCAAACCAATTATTAGAGGGCAAAATGGACCGAAAAACAAAAAAGTCACTAGTTTGATTTTGAATCTTGTCAGAGAAAGTCACTCACATTTCATATGCAATTAATCGATTTTTTGGGAATCTATCATGATTAGACTGACGCTTAATAACATAATTGTGATATTCAACCAATTTTTGTTAACCACTTCGCACACTTGAAATAGTAGCATTTTTTAGATGTACTTTTTGTTTCAATTTGAACATTTATAGAAGGAAATATCGAAAATGAAAGACCTCTATATTGATGTTACATCGAGTTGTCATCTTCTACGTCAAACATTCTATCTAAAATAAAATTATCAGAGTGATCATACGTAAATAGAGTAACTATGTGTGTTTTTAACACTATTGTCTATTCTACGATACTTTTTTCACTTAGTCTTGTTTGGTATATATTAAAATCTTGCTAAAATTTTAAGTAAATGTGAAGAATTAATTTTAACTATACATTTCATTGAATTCACGTACTTCATAAATTTTATCAAAATCTACTTAAAACTTGATTTTTAGTTACATCAAACAAACGGGTGCTTAAAGTAAGATCTAACTTTTTATCCTCCTAGGAGGTGCAGGTTTTGCAGATGAAATGAAGCCTGAAATAGTGGGGTGCGTGGGACTGAAAACTGCTATGCAAAGGCACTGCTCCATTGTTTTGTCATCTAAGAAGCAGACAGGGGCAATAATAGCTTAATTTTGTTTCTTCAGTTACAACCATCATCTCTTCTACTGCCAATTATCACTGCATTCTTTGTTTGAAATTGGGACACACACACACATATATATATATATATATATATATATATATATATAGACACACACCTCTTCTCGGGGACGAATTCAGGAAGTCAAGTGAACTAAAGTAGTTCGTTGACCGCTAACGATCACAATAACAAAATTATTTATTAACATTTAATTAAATAATATTTTTTAAAAATTCAATCAATATAAACGTAAAAGTCATACACACGAAAATATAATCAAATACAATCCAAAATAACAAGAAAAGAAAAATATTTTTTTGAATTATGATCAAGTTTCAAGTTTTTACAAACTTAAGCGAGACAAGATAAAGCTCATACGTAAATCGTGATTAAACCAGAAAGGACTAACCCACACGCCCCCCTCATCAGTGCTTGCCTAACTAGAGGTCCCATTCTCTATTTGATGCACAGTAAAAATAAGTTCTGAACTTAGGTGAAGTTTATGCAAATCTTTTATAACAATGATTTTTAGAACTATTTTTGAAAAAAAAAAAAATCGAACTTTTAAACGAATAACGATCACTACTTAGATTATCCAAATTTAAATTTTGCAGAATAAATTGATAAAACATACCAATAAAAGTATATATTAAGTAGAGTTATCATATTTGACCTGATCATTAATTGGACAAATTATCGGGTCAGTGGCGTAACCATTGAACCATTGCAAGGTTGAATTTTAGTTAATAATAATAATTTTTAAAGCAAAGAGTCTTATCATACTCAGTGGTAGTAACGGGACTTCATAATTCATTAATCGATGAGACTCCTCATTCTTTATCCCTTATTTATGTGGTGGTAGTAATGTGACTGTACATTTTGTAGATTTTATTGATCGATTAGATTCTAACTCTATATCACTTATTAGAATAATGCTATGTGTACACAAACTTTCACATAATCTTTTACACCCCCCTCACATGGAGGAGGGTCCACACATAATAAAATAATCGTGGGCCCCCCTCCATGTGAGGGAGGTGTAAAAGATTGTGTGAAAGTTTGTGGGTACATGTAGCATTAGTAATGAGACTCTCGCAAGTGTCTCTACCCAACCAAAACTTAAAGCTTATGTTCCTCGAATATTTTTTATTTTATTTTACCAATTTCAGTTTGTTGTTGGATTATAAATTTAAACTAAAGAAGAAATCTATTAAATAATATATATATATATATTGTAAACTGGCTAACATCTTTTGAAGTAAGCTTGCGTTGGGGTAACAAGTTTTTCAGAAATAATAAAAAAAAAAAGAATAGGTGAAAAATCAAGGTTTTTAGCTATTGTTTGGTCCTAATTATTTTCAAAATATATATTTTTTCTCTTATTTTTAATAATATATTTTTCAATAAAATAATATTATACGTGAATTCAAAATCTTTCCTTATTTTTTAATCATACATTCTCTATTAAAATCATATTTCAAAATATATTTTGGGCAAAAAATAAGGCTCGACCAGGCTCTAAGGCCCAAGTATTTAAAAGAAAAGAATTTACTTTTAGAAGAAGAAAGCAGATGATTAGTATTATGCTAATTTTCCATTTCAGGAAGTGAATGTTATGACCTGATATCGAATGGAACAAACACCAACCTTTTCTTCTCTCTCTCACACACACACGCACCTGACACCCTTATGCTACAATGTCAAGAACAATTATTCTTTATGTTGTTAATTACCGAGAGAATGATAAAGAAATAAGAAGATTATAATATATAATTTAGGTGATCCGACGAAATTGTTTTGAGTTTAGTAGCAAATTGATATGGGTCTGATCGAGTCTTTTTGATTGTCTGTGTACTTTCAAAGTTTGTAAATTGAATGAAAATGTAACAAACAAAATTTGGAAAATTATCAAGGTAGACATCAGAGCAATCCAACAACAAATTGAGAAGCTAAAAAGAAGAAAGTGCAAATCCAAATTTTCCAAGAATTTTTACATCAGCTCCTCTATGATATGTGGGTTAGAAATTACAAAATAATGAAATCCTAATTAATTAATGGTTGTAAGAGGGTCTGTTTCAAGTGAAGCTGTCTTCATCATAAACTCATCATTATTATTGCACAAAATCTCATCAAGATTACTGTCCATTTTGTTGTTAGTTTCCATATTTGACTCTGCTGTCAGCTTATTTGCTCTTTCTGCTTCAACAATCCAATCTGTTGTGCTTAGAACACAAAACATGAGCAATGCACATGATCCCTGTGCTGCAAGCAAGCCTAGCCATAGCCCAGCAAACCCCATTTTTAGCAAAAATCCCATTAGAAGGGCCACTGGCATTCCCACCAAGTAAAATGAACCTAGGTTGATGTTTGCTCCCATTGTCGGTCGTGCGCTTCCTCTCAGCACCCCACAACCAGTGGTTTGAGGGCAGTTTCCGAGCTCGCAGAGGCCAGCTACTGGCAGCACCACTGCCGTGAGTTTAAGGATTTCTTGATCATTTGTGAAGAATTTAGCCCATTGATGCCTCATTAACGTCGTGAACAACATCGCGGCGAGGCCTAATGCCACTGCGAGAGTGAGCGAGACAATCATTGATATCCGGGCTTTCTCCGGCCTTCTGGCACCGAGCTCGTTCCCAACCCTAGTGGAGACTCCAAGACTGAGGGCTGAGGGGAACACATAGACTAAAGAGGTAGTTTGGATAAGAATTCCCATAGAAGCAATTGTTGCTTTGGGGTTGGGTAGGAATCCACAAAGCATTATCATGAATTCATACCACCACCACTCAAGGCAAACTGAGACACAAGTTGGCACCGCTAAAGCCAGCAAAGAAGACCATCCCCGAAGGCAGTCGAAGCTCGGAGCCACCCACGAGTCCTTGTATACGCCGGAAAAGTAAATGAATGAGCATAGCAACAGGAACAGATTGAGATTAGTCCATGCCATTGCTAATGCCACCCCAGCAACTCCCATATTAAAATATCTTACTAGAAGAAAATTAAGTGGTACATGGAGTAGAACTGATATAGCTGAACAATAGGTTAATGGTAATGTGATGCTTTGAGTCCTCAGATAAATTCTCAAAGGATGAAGGAGCGAAAGGAAAAAGAGGTCCGGAATGGCAAAAACGATGAAAGTTTGAGCCATTGATGAGATTTCTTCATCTTGGCCACACCATAAGAGGATTCTTTTCATGTTAAGCCACATGAAAGAGATGGGAATAGAGGTAGAAAGAAGAAGAAGCACCGTTCTTTGTAAAGTAAGGCCAAGAATCTTCATCTGTTTTGCACCGTAAGCTTGTCCACAAATGGGTTCCATACCCATAGCCAAGCCAGAGATTACAGAGTAACCAGTTATATTTGCAAAACCAATGGAAAGGGATCCCCCTGCAAGCTCAAGCTCCCCAAGATACCCAAGAAAAAGCATGGAAATCATAGCCCTTGAATACAATATCAAACCTGTGATTGCTGTTGGCCCTGATATACTTCCAATGGCCTTGATTTCTTCAAGGACCTAAATTCAAGAGACATGCAAATAATGAGTGAATTTAAAGATAATATATAGTATTTTCAAGAAACTATTTTTGTGCATTAAGTGTATGAGTTAATACCTCATAAGTAGTTGGCCATCCATGAAGTTCTTGGTCATGATCTATGTGAAAATCCACAGGTTTGTCGGAGTTTAAGAAATAGGTTTTTTTAGTAGAGAAAAAGGATGATAGAGAAGAAGGTTTTGAGTTGCACATAGTTAGGCTTGCTTTGTTGAAGTTTTGTAATGTTAATTGCAAGTTAAAAATAAAAATAAATAAAGAAGGAAAGTTTCTGTCTAGGTTTCCTGTGTATTTGTTGTGTTGTTTTGGAACTCTTATAATGTGATGAGCCAAAGGCATACAAGAAAAGAGAGTATATATAACAATGAAGGATTGGACCACTTTTGCTTCCAATAGCGTGTCAACAAAAGAAGAATGCTGCAAAAAGCGGCTACTAGTTTGTGAAAGAGAGAGTGGGGGCTACCAGAACCATGCCTCGTCTAAAAGTTTTTAAGTTGTTAAAGGCGAGGCCAATTTATTACGTAGAATATGTACACAATTTTCATAAATAAGTGAAATCTGTATGCCTCCTTAGATGACAGATTGATGGACATTTTTGAGTGGGTTATACCAAATAATAGAATAAAAGCATAAAGTTCCTTAAGTGAATTAATGGAAAGATTTCTTGATTACTGATTGGCGGTTTGACATTTTTTTTGTAACCGACCAGCAGGAGGTAAGTTTCAGGCCATAAAACTTAGTTAAGTGCCTACTTTTTGCACATGATTATGATGGGATTTTTGCTCTAATTTAATGGAGACTCTTGTTTTAAGCTTATTGGATAACCCTTTTTTTTTTTTTTTTTTTTAGTTTTGATATCTGCCTTCAAAATACAGGAATAAAAAGGTTATCTTGGTATTGGCAAGTGGGGAGGAATAAATGGATTGACAAGCAATCTAAAATTTGGTGTTGAATTGATATGACACGGGATTTGTGCTAGCTCTATGTACATGCGCGCGTGCAACCACAATATTGTAGAATGCGGCCATGGAAATGTTGGCATGTCTTAAGACAACCATGCCATGTTACTTAAATTCCCTCAAAAGCCAGCCATGTGATGAATCACAACCCGAGCATGACTTATGTTGTCTACAACTCATGTTTACAGCCAAACACTGGTTTGGCTACTAGCAGAATTTGAGAGGTACAAGTTTATGTGAGAATCATTTTGTGGCCCATATGAATTTGGCTCTTGTTTTTGGGGAGAAGGATATTATATGTGCATAAATTTGTGGCCGGGATTCTTATTAGTTAGTCGAAGGAGGAAGCAAAAGGTTATTTATGAGGACTTGAGTAGAACTCACCTTTAGAATCGACTTCTTCAAGAGAGAGTGTCCTATACGCTTAGAAATCTGCCTTCTACGAGTGATTAGGACTCACAAGTAGTCATCTAAAAGTTTCTATTAATACAATTGTCAAATTCTTGATTTCACCTCATAACCAAAAAAATCCACGCAAGTGTATTGGCTTTGTCGACCTTTGAGGAAAGTCTAAATGAAGGGAAATGCTGTTTTGAGGTCGACACATTGGTGGTTGGAAAGCATACATAATTCTTCAAGTGCTTAGTTTCTCGATTTGAAAAATGTTGTCGGTTGATTGTACATTTATAATAATACAGAATATTGTCATCCTGTACAGGCCTTTCCCACGTCCTCAAAGTAATTGAATTATCACACCTTTTTTGTCAACCGAACCAGGCGATAAATGGATGAACTATAAAAGAGGTGGGGGAGTCTAATGTGGCCAAAAGTGTCAAATTTGGTGAATCTTTTCACCATAGTGCTTATGGTTGTTGGGTGGAAAGAGATTGAATAGCATTGTACAGTATAAGATAAAAAATACTAGTTCTATTTGACAATTCATATCAAACATGTAGGAATATGAACGATGGGATAATATTGTTTAGCTCCATTTTCATTATACCGTCAAGTAATGTTTAATACTGCTAATCATACATACACTTACGACGCAAAAGGACCACTAGTATGGTTAGTGGGAGTGCCAGTAGATTGGGTGTAAGAAGAAAACCGGCAGATGGAAGAAAGGGAACAATCTGAAAAAATAGTGTCACATTATTACGTGCAACAATTGCAACCATTTAATTTGTATCCCTTTCTCACAACAAAGGATTAGAGTGCCTCAAAGTGGGGGCATTTTCCCCACCCCACCCCACCCCACCCTGTCTGTCTCTGTAATCTTTCAAGAGAACAGAACAGAACTGTTGAAAACAGAAGCCTTTATCATCATCCTCTCAAACATCTAGGCCTCACTGAATTTCTGTATATATATTTTCCCCAAGCAACAGTCTGATAGTGCCCTTTAATTTTCTTTTGGAAAAAAGGAAAACGAACATTTTGCTTTTTAAAAAATGCATCATTCATGTCAGATACATCATGTTGTGTTTCCAGCTCAATATATATGGACTTAACAGAGCTATCAATAACCATTAATTTCAACAGTTCGACCCTCACTTCTTTTATATATACTTTGATGCTGTGTTCGGTATGGACATGAATCCTATTTAATATAACTTATCACTTAAAAATACATAGACGTACTATATAGTAGCACCAATTTGAAGTCGCATATTTTTCCCCAATCTCTTCAATTCAGAACATAAAATCTTAAACCATCTTAATTTGAACTACTGCTAACCTTTGACACATTATACTCGATTTGCACTGTTTTGTGAATGAAAACCTTTTAGGCATATGCAAGCCACGTTTCTGATATGAATTTATGAGTTTTTTTTTCTTGGGTTTATCATTGATTGATGTTATATTCATATTTCTTATTTTATTTACAATACATTCATATTAAAAACTTTGTTTAAGCTACATTCATTTTTATATATTTTGTCTTGTAAATCAAATACATTGAACGATAATCATCTATTAGAATTGCCTTTTCAAGTCAACAGGTATATTCTAATCAATCTCTCTTTAACGTGATCGTAATATCATTCTTATTCCTACAGACTAAAAGGAAATTTGTATACAATCCATTTGACTTGTAAGCCAAAGTATATATGCCATGTTGTTCTTCTACTTCTCGAAAACTCCTCTCACGATAAGATTTTCTTACAAGTGTTTCTATATTCCAAGTTTCTACGTTAATTCTATTATTCTAAACTTTCTGTGGAGCTTCAAAACCCTTGCTTACTTCACAGCACATCAGGTGCCCATATGTCAAGTTTGTAGGTTTATCAAGTAATGATGCAGGGTGTCGTAAGAGGGACCTCCCAACCAAATTTCGTCAAGGTTTCTTTTCTGTGAAAGCTCAAATCTTACTTTAGATGGCCGTAAAAATTTAGCCCCTGTTTGGTAAGGGATTAAAATCAGATTTTTAACAGATTTTGATAAAAGTTAATGAAACGTGTGGTTGAAAAGTTGTGGGTCTCATAAAATTTGTGGTTAAAATTAATTGTTGATTTTGACTTTAATTAAAATCTGAATTTTAATTTCTACCAAACAGGGACTTAATCATATAAAACCAAGTATAAAGTCAGTTCAACTAACCAAATCGCTAAGTACAGTGGCAAAAGATGCGAGTTCTTGGACAATCTTATTCCCTCCTTTGAACAATAGACATGAAAAAATTACACCGTTTTCTTTTCCGAGTTTAGAATCAATCTCACCTGTGGGTCCAGTGACAAATAATTGAAGAATCTATGCATAAAAATAATAATAAATAACAAAAAAATAAAAATCATTTTTCATATATGAGGCTATTGTTATTTGGAATCTATTGTCATAAATTGGAAAATTGAGTTCACCAATTAGGGTAATGAGAATTGAGAAATGACAGTATTCCACAACCAAGAATGTGCATCTGATTCACACCAGCAATTCTATATAAAATTGAGATGCATTAAGCAATCTTCAACAGAATTGCAAGCAGAATTTAAGAAAAAAACACCTTTTTAACCACAAAGGAATTATTCTAGTGTTTTCTGCTTTACAAGCAATTGTCATGTCAGAGCAACAGGGATCGTTAAAATTAAATAAGATAAACAATTAATGATTCTAATACTAGAGTTTTCCTCTAGAAATTAAAAAATAAAATGAATAAAGGGTAGCAGTCTTCTTCAATGTTAAAAAAGCAGCACCCGGAGGTCGCTACTTGAATCATTTTTCGACATTAGACTTAATTTATATCGTGCTTAATAATTGTCCGTGCACGAGACTTGAGTATAGGATATTGTCGTGCAAATTTTGAAAATGACATTTCCACGCCCTTCTTGAAAAGAAGCACGAACAAGATTTTAGCCTGTTTGTACCCGCTACCAAACAAGCCGTAGATTTTATTTTTTATATTTTTTTGCATGAAAACAGGCATGACATTGGCAAACATGGCAAACCAGCCTTTTACAGATACTAATAAATGTAATGAAATAACATTAGAATTTATTCCAAAGTTTAAAGAAAAGGAGAATAAACTTCCATATATAAGAAGGCGGCCATGCTTTCTTATGAGTACAAAGACATGCCTTTAATAAGGTTTCATACATACATTATTGTTATGGAATTTTAGCCACAAATTGATACACAAATTGCATGGGAATCCAAAAACATCACTAATGGAGAACAGCATTACTGAAAAATGACACCATGTTTACCTTCAGGAATAAGTGCCAGTGACAATCAGCCTATCTTATAGAGTAAAGCAGCTTTGAAAATGATATTAGAATAATCAGAAAAACAAATAACCTCATCTGGATAGCCTATAAAAATCTCCTCTGGTTGCATGTATATGTGTATCTTATGGCACACAACATCAGGGCATCGTTTGGCTAAGCTTTAAATATTTACTTATAAGTTAATAAGTAGTAAATATTAAAAAAGAAATCATCAAAATTGGAAATTTGCAACTTAGAAAGTAAGGAAGATTTGGTTTCAAAATAAGTAAAAAATTTCACTTTTTTTAAGCTTAGCCAAATATGCTGTGCCACAACCATCCATTTTAATTGATTTGGAATTTTGTGTACAAAGAACTAATGGTCTGAGTAGCCTGTTTCAACCATAACTTATCTCTATGGGATTTTCAAGATTGCATGGCATAGATAGATTCACAGGTCCTGTGAAAATATCCTGCTATGGGGTTTAAGAATATTCGTTCAAAATGTTTAGAGGAATGAGCTCAATTAACAGAAAACAAAATCCATTTCATAATGCATGAAAATATGAATTTAATACTGTAAGTGTTATGCCCTAGGTCCAATCAACTTTGGACATAAACACTTTGAATATATATAATCAATGCATATATATATGGCAATATCTATTATTTAATTGAATTAATATTCAAATAAATTAAATGATAGAATCCGTAGATTCAAGTCTTGGTGATTTGTTAATCACAAGGAGTTGTGATTGTGAGATACAAATTACATATGAGTGAATCTTAAATCGTCCGTGGTCGAGGTAATAACGAGATACGGATATCGTTATTACGGATAGACTATCGCGTGTGGTATTCTTACTTGTAAAGTAAGTAGCTGATCTCACAAGCTAAAGTGTGGTGACACTTGAATGAACACATGGATGTTTTGTTATAGAACAAAACATTGAAGACCCGCTGAGAGATTCCACATGGATCTATCTAAGTGTTAGTGGTTAATCTCTAACGTTCGGTAGTGGAATTGGTCCTTTGACTTGAGGTCATCATAGTACCTTATATGAGGGCAGTCATACTTTGGTGATGTTGGATGTTGCTCTGTCAAGGGTCGCTAATACAGCATCGTTCGGGTATGTCAAGAATCATATGAAGGTTGTGAATGATAAATAGAGGATTCGTCACTCTTAGATAGTAAGAGATTATGATCTACATTTTATCTAGTTAAGTTGATAATGAAATCCTTGGCCAAGGTGAACTCATAAGTCGGAAAAGAGTTTTCGACGTACATTGACTTAACAGTGGGATAAAAGATATGATCGATAATTGAGATTGACACATATCCATATCTCATAATTGATCGGATCATATTGACGAAAGGATTATAGTTTCACGGTAAACGAACAAGTTTGGTTTTGTCATGCTACGTGATATTTCTCGTCACATGTATTGCCCTGATACATTGCTAGATGTCAATCTGGGACAACGAAAATGAATTAGTGATAAATTAAAAGGGGCGTTTTAATTTATTGATTTTGATTAGATCAAAATAATAATTCACGTCATTCGGCATCGTGATCGGGAACCTAATGGGTCACACACAAAAGAGAATCAGAAGAATGAGATTTACCAATTAATTAATTGACAAGTGTTGGATAATTAATTAATTGGGTTGTTTATTAATATGCCTGAATTAATTAATTGGATTAATTAATTCATGGACCAGATTTAATTAATTTGATTAATTAAATCTTGGACCGGGTTAAGTTTAATAGATGGGCCGAGCCCATCTGGACTTATATTAATAAGCTGTTAGGGTTTGTAAACATGTAGAGAATTTCATTATTCTTGCTAGCACAAGAAAAGAAACCCTAGCCGTCATTCTTGTTCTCTGTGTGGATCACCATTGGAGGATGGACAATTGGACAGCTTGGATTGCAGATCGTGATCATTGGAGTTCAAGAAAAAGCAAAAGAGTTTGTGGAATTCATCAAAGGTATCATTCTCATCACAGTTTCTATCTAAACACATTGCAGATCCTCGTTTGGGAATTGAAAAATTGTTTAATTTCCGCTGTGCATGTTAAGTAAATTCCCAACAGTGGTATCAGAGCCAGGTTGTGTTTGTTAGAAATTGTTTTGCATGATTGAACAATTAAAAGTTAATTGTTTAATTTTGTTTCTTGAATCTAACAATTTAGAAAATTATTTTTCATCTTCAAAAATCTGTTTTGGAAAAGAAAATAATTTTTCGTCAAAAAAAAAAAAAAAAAAAAAAGGAGAAAGGGGCATGAACGGGGATGGCGCGGCAGACAGAATAGCCGCGCAAATGTCGCGCTGTTAGCAAAAAGCGGCGATTGTCGCCCGCATTAGGGGTTGCTGTCGCGCCGCAGCTGCCAGCCGCGAACGCTCGTTGTTGAGGCGGGTGCCGCCGCTGTGAGACAGCGGCGACGACCCGTCGCCTTATAATTATGCGGTGCCGTTGCCGGCGCCGCTAACAAGGAAAAATCATTTTTTTTGTTTTGATTTTTAGGGTTTCTGCAAGAAGGGGGAAGGTTTGGAAACGGGGGCCTCTCCTGCAATTTATGAAGTTGTGGGGACCCGTCCGCAATAAAAAAAAGGGGTGAATGTGCAATTATTAGTAAAGGGCCTGTCATGCAATTTAATTAATTGAAGGGCTTGCTTTTAATTTTAAATTTGGGTCAGTTTGCAATTTTCAAAATGGTTTTGAATTAAATATTAAAATGGTTTTAAATTAATTTTTCAAATGAGTTTGACCTAAAATATCAATTTTGACCCGTTTAAAATTTTATTTAAAATTGACGACCATTTATATTTTCGTTAAAATTGGATTTTAACTTAAATATTAAATTTTGGCCATAAATTGATTTTTATTTTATTTAGGAGTTTTATCCTAAATTAAAATTTTGATTCAATTAAATTAGAGTTGGACTCTAATATAATATTTAATTAAAATTTGATTTTAATTAAATTGTTCACCCTAATGTATTCTTGAATTAGAGTTGGACTCTAATTGGACATTCAATTGAAATTTGATTTTAATTAAATTGTCTCGCCTAAATGCTTCTTAAAATTAGAGTTAGACTCTAATTTAGTATTTAATTAAGATTTGATTTTAATTAAATATGTTCGCCCTAATATCTTTGAATTAGAGTTTGACTCTTATTTTGTATTTAATTAAAATTTGATTTTAATTAAATTCAACCTTATTAATTTGATTATAATTAGAGTTGGACTTTAACTTGACATTTAATTAAAATTTGATTTTAATTAAATTGTCTTGCCCTAAAATTTTATTGGAATTAGAGTTGGACTCTAATTTGATATTTAATTAAAATTTGATTTTAATTAAATAATCCCGCCCTATATATGTAGAATTAGAGTTGGACTCTAATTTGATATTTAATTGAAATTTGATTTTAATTAAATAAGTCCCCTAATTAAATTAATTAATTAATTTGATTAATTAATTATTTAATTGTTCCGATCCATTTGTCTAAATTAGTTTAGACGACTTTAATTGCTAGAAACTCGAAACATGTTTGCATATAATATTAGATATTATAGGAATGCATTTATATGATGAATGTTTTATTAGTGGATGATTATGGACTCGACCATGTGGATGTGTTGAATGGTTAGTTTTATTCTTGTTGTTTTATGGGCCTGCGAGCTCTTATTTATTTTGGACATGCGAGTCCGTTATTATTATTATGGGTCTGCGTGTCCAATATTATTTAGGCCTGCGTGCCAACTAGTATAGGATACAAGTTGCAGCTGGACTAATTGGAGGAGACCATAGAGATGGAGTATTGCATGAATCAATGCTATACCCCCTAGGAACTGACCGACTAGTCTTCCTTATGGCTCGGGAAGACTAGATAGTATAAGTCCATAATCGTCCACACTATTATATGTATGTTTATTTGCATGTTAGATGTATAATAAAATATATATAATTATTACGATGAGACCTTTTGCATGCAAAACCCCTCGTTAAAAATATTAAGTCAATTTGTTATTTGCCTTCCATCATTATAGTGAAAAACGAGAGTCCTAAATCGATCTTAGCTTGTTGAGTACACTCAAGGCTGGTCCATTAGGGATATGTTTGACACTACGAAATATTAGATATTTCTGAATGATGAGTTTGACTTAACTAATATTTATCTTTTGTTGAGTACACTCAAGAAGATAAATTTTAGAGGCATGTTAAAATATTAAGTCATATTTATATTCGCCTTCCTTCATTATAGTGAAAAACGAGAGTCCTAAATAGATTTTAGCTTGTTGAGTACACTCAAGGCTGGTCTATTAGGGATATGTTTGACACTATGAAATATTAGATATTTCTGAATGATGTGTTTGACTTAACTAATATTTATCTCTTGTTGAGTACACTCAAGGAGATAAATCTTAGAGGCATGTTAAGCTAACACATAAGATGTGTGAAGACAAAGAGTTGTCGGCTTAATGATCTGGGAGTTGTATGGAGATACAATTGACAATAGTATCTACCCAAATGTTTTATTAGGGCTTGTTGAGTACACTCAAGGTTTTAATATAACAAATGGGATCCCAGCCCACTGGGAATCAAGTACGGATTCCATAAATTTATGTGAGAGGGTCATAAATTTTGAGTTAAATAGTGGGAGCGAAATTAATTTAATAAAATGCCATGTTAAATTAATTCATGCATTATATATATATTATTTCTTTTACTTTTCGTCGTTTACATTTATTGAATCATGAGTAACCATATGTATTTAAGAGGCATATTGTATGCCAACAACCAAAGCAAATTTTCTTGATTGACGCCGCAATCTGAGAATTATTCTCAGGCATGAAAAATTGGTTGTGTCCTTGAGTAGTCCTTTCTAGAGACATCTGTTGATGACTCGATAAAAGAAGAGGTGGCTGCTATAATAAACACAGTGATGATGATAATACTACAACATATGTGATGTTTGTAACTATGTCACCTGAGTTACAAAGCAACAAAAGAGTATAGATGCTAACACATGATTTTTCATCTCAATATGTTGAATGATGAACAATCATACGAGGAAATATATGATATTTCCCAAAGAACTATACCAAAGGTCTTAATAATGACGTAAGAATCTTCGATCGGTGCTTGTGTACTGAAGATGCAGACTACTTTGAGAAGTTGTCTTGATTGTGTTCAGTCATGAACAATGAACTAAGTATAGACTTGGTTCTACAATCTCTGTCAGAGAGTTATTCATAACTAATTATGAATTTAACATGAATAAACTCGAAGCACGCTCATTGAGATGCTGAACATGCTTAAAACTGTTAAGTCCAACATCTGTGTTTGTAGTGGACAAATCTTAGTCATAAATTCCTATATGGAAGTCTAAAGGATGCTTTAGGAAAGCAACCAAGATGACTAGGACGGTTAAAGCAAATAAGGAAAATACCAAATCTGATGATCCTTACTATCATTTTGGAATGGTAGATCATTGGAAATGAAATTGCAAGGCTTAAATCTACTTCATTAGTTTCATGGGTATTAGATACTAGATATAGATCTCATATTTATATAAATATGCAGAAACTAAATAAAAGTAGATCTCTGCAGAATGGAGAAGTTGACCTACACGTTGAAAATGAGCAAAAGTTGTTGCATTGCCTGTAGAAGCATATTTCCTGCCATTGCCTTTAGGCTCGATATTAGAATTAGAGAAATGTTAATTTTGTTCTTACCATTACCAAGGGCATTAAATAAATTTTATGTTTTGACATGAATTATTTTAATGTTAAGGACAATTGTTGTTCTCTCTCATCTTGATAAGATTTTAATGGTTATGGTAAATTACAAAATGACATTTATATTCTAAATGTTGAGTGTTCTATAATGAGTATAGAAATTGAAAGGCATAAAAATGATAATCTGAATAACACCTATATCTGGCATTGTAGATTTGGTCACATAAATGAGAATGCAATTCCAAACTTACATGGAGATGTATATTTGGGTCAAATAATTTTGAATCATTTGACAAATGCGAATCATGTCTGTAAGACACAGTGACCAAATCTCCTTTTACTTGAAAAGGAAAATGATCTGCACAATTATTAGGTCTAATACATAGTGATGTATGTAGATCCATATCAATTAATGTCAGGTAAAGTTTATCTTATCTCATCACATTTACTAATGATCATTTCAGAAATGATCATATATATTTGATGAAATTCAAGCATGAATCTCTTGAAATGTTCAAAGGATTCAAACTAAAAGTTGATAAACAAATAGGTAAATATATTCTTACACTAAGACTTGTTCGATGTAAAGAATATCTAAAATGGAGAATTTTAGATTATCTAAAAGAGAATTAGATTCTCATGCAGTGGATTCCTCCACATACATTGCAACATAATGATGCATCTGAAATGAGGAATAGTACACTATTAGATATAGTGCAATTGAGAACAAGCCATGCAAGCATTCAAAAATCGTTTTGAGATCATGCACTGATTGCCACGTGCTGCACACTAAATCGTGCCCCATCTAAATCGGTTGACAAAAACTCCATACGAGTTATGGAAGGCCCAACATATCTCATTTAAACGTTTGGGTTGTGACACTTATGTGAAGCGCACTGAATCGGATAAGTTTGAGACTAAATCCGATAATTATATATTTGTGGATATCCAAGAGATAATTGGATATCAATTCTATAATCTCGTTGAGAAGACGATGTTCATCTCAAGACATGTCATACTCTTAGAGAAAGTGTTTACTCTAAGAGAGACAGTGGGAGTAGAATAAATCTTGAAAGAGTTCAAGAGTCCACGGATATAATTAACCGAATAGATAAACCTGAGTCTTATCCCACACCAGCTGAGGGACATACTCTTGATCAGGAAGTGGAGACTTCTGAGGACACGCTAGCTCAGTGTAAATCTTGTAAGATTATTTGACCTCCTAGAAGGTACGAATCCATGATTACTAATCAAGGATAATGAACCTATTAATTACATAGAAATAAAGTCAGGTGTTGACTTAAAGAGATGGACTTGTTGTATGTAACCGAGGTTTGACCTTGGTCGACTTGCCTAATGGATTAGAACCCATAGGTTGTAAATGAGTTTACAAGAAAATGTCAATATGGATTGAAACAAGCCTCTTGGAGCTGGAATCTTCGATTTGATACAAAAGGTCAAAATGTTTGATTTTATCAAAAATTGAAGACGAAATGTGCGTTTACAAGAAGATAGTGGGAGCATTGTCGCATTCCTGATATTATATGTATAACACATATTATAGGAAACGAAGTCTCTATATTTCAATTGTTGAAATTATGGTTGTCAAATAATTTCTCAGTGATGGATGTGGGAGAAGCAAGTTGATCTATAGAGATAGATCTAGAAGATTGCTTAACTCATCCCAATCTATACAGATAAAATCTCGAGAAGATTTTATATGGAGAAAATGAACTGAGAGTTCATGGATAGAATGATGCTAACTTCTAGTCAGACTGGAATAATAGCATATCTCAAATAGGATATTGGTTTACTCTTAAGTGGTGTTTTGGAAATGTTCCAAATAACCGTTGATTCAATAATGGAAGCCTTATACATCATTGCTTTACAAAGCAACAAAAGTTGTGGTCTAGATCAGGGAGTTCATTACTGAACTTAGAGTAGTTCATAACATTGTTGATCACACGCTTATGCATTGTGATACAATGGAGCCATCGTGCAAGCGAAGGAACTAAGGTCTCATCAATGATCTAAACATATGTTAAGGCAGTGTTATCTCATTGAAAAGATAATACAAAGAAATGACGTAAATAAAGAACGAATTCCCACAAGTTATTAAATTGCAGATCCCCTGACAAAGAGTTGTCGCAGTATAAACATGATCGTCATGTAGACTCTTATGGTATAAGATACATAAGTGATTGGATCTAGTGCAAGTGGGAGTTTGTAAGTGTTATGCCCTAGGTCCAATCAACTTTGGACGTAAACACTTTGAATATATATAATCAATGCATATATATATGGCAATATCTATTATTTAATTGAATTAATATTCAAATAAATTAAATGATAGAATCCGTAGATTCAAGTCTTGGTGATTTGTTAATCACAAGGAGTTGTGATTGTGAGATACAAATTACATATGAGTGAATCTTAAATCGTCAGTGGTCGAGGTAATAACGAGATACGGATATCGTTATTACGGATAGACTATCGCGTGTGGTATTCTTACTTGTAAAGTAAGTAGCTGATCTCACAAGTTAAAGTGTGGTGACACTTGAATGAACACATGGATGTTTTGTTATAGAACAAAACATTGGAGACCCGCTGAGAGATTCCACATGGATCTATCTAAGTGTTAGTGGTTAATCTCTAACGTTCGGTAGTGGAATTGGTCCTTTGACTTGAGGTCATCATAGTACCTTATATGAGGGCAGTCATACTTTGGTGATGTTGGATGTTGCTCTGTCAAGGGTCGCTAATACAGCATCGTTCGGGTATGTCAAGAATCATATGAAGGTTGTGAATGATCAATAGAGGATTCGTCACTCTTAGATAGTAAGAGATTATGATCTACATTTTATCCAGTTAAGTTGATAATGAAATCCTTGGCCAAGGTGAACTCATAAGTCGGAAAAGAGTTTTCGACGTACATTGACTTAACAATGGGATAAAAGATATGATCGATAATTGAGATTGACACATATCCATATCTCATAATTGATCGGATCATATTGACGAAAGGATTATAGTTTCACGGTAAACGAACAAGTTTGGTTTTGTCATGCTACGTGATATTTCTCGTCACATGTATTGCCCTGATACATTGCTAGATGTCAATCTGGGACAACGAAAATGAATTAGTGATAAATTAAAAGGGGCGTTTTAATTTATTGATTTTGATTAGATCAAAATAATAATTCACGTCGTTCGGCATCGTGATCGGGAACCTAATGGGTCACACACAAAAGAGAATCAGAAGAATGAGATTTACCAATTAATTAATTGACAAGTGTTGGATAATTAATTAATTGTGTTGTTTATTAATATGTCCGAATTAATTAATTGGATTAATTAATTCATGGACCAGATTTAATTAATTTGATTAATTAAATCTTGGACCGGGTTAAGTTTAATAGATGGGCCGAGCCCATCTGGACTTATATTAATAAGCTGTTAGGGTTTGTAAACATGTAGAGAATTTCATTATTCTTGCTAGCACAAGAAAAGAAACCCTAGCCGTCATTCTTGTTCTCTGTGTAGATCACCATTGGAGGCTGGACAATTGGACGGCTTGGATTGCAGATCGTGATCATTGGAGTTCAAGAAAAAGCAAAAGAGTTTGTGGAATTCATCAAAGGTATCATTCTCATCACAGTTTCTATCTAAACACATTGCAGATCCTCGTTTGGGAATTGAAAAATTGTTTAATTTCCGCTGTGCATGTTAAGTAAATTCCCAACAAATACATCTTGATGGATAACACTATTCAACTCACTTGAAAATATCAACGTCATGAAAAAAATTCTCCTAATTAATTTGTGTTAAGTGGAAAGACAAACCTCTTTTATCGTCATCATCATTGTTGTCAAATGTATTTCAATGATCAACTTCCAAAAGTGCCATAAACAGCAGTAGTTTCAATAAATTATTCAGGGAGAGAACCATTAGTGTGAAAGAGAATAGCATAAAAGAAATAAGTGCAGGGAGAGAATAAGAATAAGACAGAATTCTATTGAAAAGTCATATTTGTGTAATGTATGCATAGAGCAGAAATAATTGGAAGACGAAACATCAAAAGAAATGGCCAGAAATGTGTTCTCAATGTTGAATGACATGGTTCCTAGAAGAGAAAATAACCAAATTCAGAGGTGGATTCTTCAAGTCATGGAAATCATTATCATTCAAAATGACTTGAGCAAAGGTCCTAATAATTTCTTCATTGCTAAGATTAAAAAAATACCCATTGCATTACATGTTCACCACATCATAAAATTAAGCCCCTTTAATCTTAGCCATACATGCTCAATATGTTACACATATGGTTTATAACTTGTTTGCTTCACAATTAGATATGAAAGAAAATTGAATACAACCAAATGCATAACACTTGCCCTTGAATATAGCCATCTGCAGCTTCCAACTAGTCAACAGACCACTAGGTACACTTCAAATTAATTGTAATGGTCATTAAAGCAAGAAAAATTCTTGTAATCAAGTCAAGCTACTAATGGTTAAGATAATTACAAGTGCCAGGCTTTTGAAAAAAAAAATAGTTATATCATGTATCTTAGAGCATATTAAACTGCTAACACTATAAACTTTTAGATAAAGTGATCATTTAATACATCCCCATACCCCGGTCTTCGCCTTCCCTTGCCAGTTTTCAAAGAAAATAGACTAATCAGAATAATCTCTAGGTATTGCAGCACTATCGTTTAGGACTAGTGTCATCCAAATAGGTCCTTAACTAATCAATTCTATTTCTTCTCTTCCAACGATTCTTCTGTATATTATAACATACACAAACACAACTAGATGTCGGAGACAAGTAAATCTTGAACTCTGTTTAAAGTGGTATAAATTTAGAAAAGAAGAAAGACGTGCATATTTGTACACAAGGACACAAATATGTTGATATATTGATAGAAATAATTTGCATAGATCTAATGATGTTCCTGTTTATAAGAGTGAGCTATCTCGATAGGACGAGTCACAAGAGGGAGGGTTAAGCAAAACTAAAATGGACTATAGTTGCTAATGTAGTTACTTTAAATCTTCCAATAGGTTATAAATGAACTGAGTAGCAAAGAAGGATTTATGTGCCCAGCCCCAAATTTATTGTAAGCAAAATTTAGTTTTTTGTTGTGCAATGAAGGAAAATATCTTGTACGCTATTTGATGTTTGTGGCGAAACTTGTCAATATAACATGAGCACAATGCTCAGGTCCTTAAATTTCTCAGAGGTAATTGAAGAAGGATTTATATATTTCACACCATAATATAAACGAAATTCTAGACGAATGGGTCTAGTAATAAAACTTGCATAGATCAACATGCATTTGAGATTGTATCCTGATGAGAATCAATGGACACTTTTGCTGCTGAAGTGTGATGATTTTTGTACCTACAATCAATTGAATTAAGGACAATGGTCGGTAGTATAACTTTTTTGAAATATTTCATAAGTATGGTCTTTGTATAATCATTAGAAAAGCTGTCAACAAGTTAACTTGTAGTAGGTATGGAGCTGTTGACTATTATTGGTGCTAGAAACTTCTTATAATGAAATATATTAAGCAATGTAATGAACCAGCCGTTAAAAAAGTCTTTTGATGTTCAAAAATAAAATTCAACTTTCATTCTCTTTGAATTAATAATCCTTCAGTGGTATCAGAGCCGTCTTGATCTTAGGAAGTGCAGTGAAGGCCGAGGGACAGGATTTGGAAAGAAAGATCAGTAGGCAACCAGCAAGCTACCTTTCATCAATAGTCGAAGTGATTTGAGAAAAAGTGTGAAGGCTTCAAGTGGTTTCTCAGCACCTTTACCTTCTGCTTTCACAAGAGAGAATTATGATTTCTAGGCTGCAAAAATGAAGACATATTTGAAGGCTTATGATCTATGGAAAATCATTGAAATTGGGATTGAGCCTCTACCTCTCAAAGAAAATCCCACAATTGCTCAGTTAAAGCAGCATGGTGAAGAGGTTGCAAAGAAGTTCAAGGCTTTCTTTTGCATTCAGATTGCCGTCTCTGATGCCATTTTCATAAGAATCATGACTTGTGAAACTGCAAAGAAAGCGTGGGATAGATTAAAAGAGGAGTTCCGAGGCAATGAAAGGACAAGGCAAATGCAGGTGTTGAATCTTAGAAGGGAGTTTGAGACTTTAAAGATGAAGGATACAGAATCTGTAAAGGATTTCTTAGATAAGCTGATGAAGGTGGTAAATCAAATAAGATTGTTGGGGGATGATCTGCCTAATAAAAGGGTGGCGAAAAAGGTTTTAATAAGCCTACCTGAGAAGTTTGAAGCAAAGATTTCATCACTTGAAGACTCAAGAGACCTGTCTTCAATAACATTGTCAGAGCTGGTAAATGCACTCCAAGCTACTAAGAAAATAAGGCTTATCAGGAAGGAGGAGCAAACTGAAGGAGTCTTGTTTGCCAAAGGAAAACATAAAGCTCAAATGAGCTTTAGAATGAAGAAACAACAGTTTGAGAAGAAGGAGGTTGATTGCAACAAAAATGGAAGTAAATGTGTAAAGTATACTTCCTGTCCTTACTGCAAAAAAGGGATATTTTCCTAAATGGTGTTGGTATAAGCCTGGAGTTCAATGTAGGGCCTGTAAACAATTTGGACATATTGAGAAAGTTTGCAAAAATCAAAAGAGAAGCATACTCAGCAGCAGGCACAGATTGCAGAAAATCAACAAGAGCAGTAGGAATAACATCCGTTTACTGCTATTAAAGTGAGCAGCATTGTTGGAACTTGGCTGCTGGACACTGGTTGTACTCACCACATGACTGCAGATTCCAGCATCTTTGTTGAACTGAATAAAGCTTACAGATCCAGAGTCAAAGTAGGCAATGGAGATTATGTGGAGATGAAACGAATTTGTGTGATAGCTGTGTAGACTCCAACAGGTATCAAACACATATCAGATGTTCTTTATGTGCCTGAAATAGATGAAAATTTGCTTAGTTTAGGCCAATTGCTTGAGAAAAATCACATTCTAATATTCAAAAACAGAGCCTACACTATACTAGATGGAAATGGCTATGAGTTAATGACTATTAAAATGAAACATAGAAGTTTTCCTATAGGCTAGAAAAACATCACCAGTCATGCACTTTCATCTAAAGTAGTTGAGTCCTCTCTGTGGCATAGACGGTTTGGTCATGTAAACTATACTTTACTGAAACACTTGCATGAATTTAATCTTGTTAAAAACATGCCTGAGATTAATGATGATTCTTATGTATGTGATGTTTGTCAATTTGGAAAGCAAACAAGATTGCCATTTCCCAAAAAACCAGTTAAGAAGGCTTTAAACAAGCTTGAGCTGATCCATTTAGATGTATGTGGTCCAATGAGAACAACCACTTTGTATGGCAGCAGATATTTAATTCTTTTCATAGATTATATGACAAGAATGTGTTGGGTTTATTTCTTGAAAACAAAATCTGATATTGTAGCCGTGTTTAAAAATTCAAGAAAATTGTGGAGAATGAAAGTGGGTGCAAAAATTAAGGCAATCAGAATAGATAATGGAATTGAATATAGCCGTGACCAATTTGACAATTTCTGTAACACTAAGGAAATCAAGCACCAATTGACCGTACCTTATTCTTCTAAGCAAAATGGAGTGTAGAGAGCAAGAACAAGACAGTGATGGAGATGGCCAGGTGTTTGATGTTTGAGAAAAAGATTCCAAAGGAGTTTTGGGTTGAGGCAGTGAACACAGCTGTATATCTTCTTAATAGATTGCCAACAAAAACTTTAGAAAAGAAAACTCCATATGAAGCCTAGTATGGAGTCAAGCCTGATATTACACATTTGAAAGTGTTTGACAGTGTTTTTTATACCCATATTTCAGATAGAAAAAGGGACAAGTTGAGTGAGAAGGCAGAAATTGGAATTCTAGTTGGATATTGTGAAAATGCTAAGGGATACAGAGTTTATAATCCTTAAACCAAGAAGATGATTTCCAGTAGAGACATCAAAGTCGATAAAGAATCTTCATGGGATTGGGAGACAAGTTCAGTGAATAAGCTTCAAATAAATGGGTTGATTCCACAAAGCAAGGACTTAAGCATTAGTGAAGGTGAAGTAGAACTTGATGATGGTCTAGACTCAGAGAATGCTAGGACAAAGATGAGGTCACTGGCATATGTGTATGCTAGCCGCAATTCAACTGTGTTAGAACCTTCTAACTTTGTAAAAGCAGCAAATTCACAAGGTTGGATGGCTGCAATGAAGGATAAGATAACCATGATTGAAAAAGATGAAACCTGGAAGCTAGTTGACAGACCATGGAATAAACAAGTAATTGGTGTCAAATAGGTGTATAGAACCAAGTTAAATCATGATGGTTCAATTAACAAGCTCAAAGCTAGATTGGTTTTTAAGGGCTATGTGTAATACCCAGACTAGGAAATCTTAAAAGATTTGATAGGTACTACTCATACCAACAAGGTGCACCTTCTTTTCCGGAAATCCATTGTTAGAAACTCTACAGTTAAGCATGCTTGGCTTGGAGCAATTCTATAATGGGTGACCCCCTGGGAAGTTTTTACGGGGAGCGTGTGAGTGAGGACAATGAACGCTGAAAATACCCATGTTGGTACAGTGAGGACAGTACGTCGTCGATCTAACGGTCGGGACAGCCCGTTAAATGGGACCCGAGTCGTTACAAATGGTATCAAAGCTCGGTTGCCAGCCGAAAATCGGGAACTAAGTGCTATGCGGAATAAAGTGCTACGTCAAGGGCGGGAGCCACCTCTTGAACCCGTAGGAGCCTCCTCTTGGACCAGTAGGCCTGGCAACGAATCCCCAGATGGGTCAAGCGCGACGAGGACGTCGTGATTCTAACGGGGGGTGATTGTAATACCCAGACCAGGAAAGTTTAAAAGATTTGATAGGTACTACTCATACCAACAAGGTGCACCTTCTTTTCCGGAAGTCCATCGTTAGAAACTTTATAGTTAAGCGTGCTTGGCTTGGAGCAATTCTATGATGGGTGACCCTCTGGGAAGTTTTCACGGGTAGCGTGTAAGTGAGGACAAAGCATGATGAAAAGACCCATGTTGGTACAATGAGGACCCCGGGTCGTTACACTATGCACAATAGTATGGTGTTGAATTCACAAACACATTTGCTCATGTGGCCATATATGGAACCATAAGGTCGCTAATTGCTATAGCAGCTCAAAGAGGATGGAAAATTTATCAATTAGATTTCAAGTTAGCTTTCTTAAATGGACACTTGAATGAGGAGATTTTCATTGAACAACTTGAAGGCTTTCTGGTGGAAGGAAATGAAGATAAGGTATATCTACTTAAGAAAGAATTATATGGCTTAAAGCAAGCCCCAAGAGCCTGGTATAGCAGGATAGATGATCATTTTGGCTGCATTGGTTTCACAAAAGGTTTGAATGAACAGACCTTGTATATGAAACAAGTGGAAGAAGAAATTGTCATAATTTTACTATATGTTGATGATCTTTTGATCATAGGCAATAGCTTTGCATTAATTGGAAGAGTGATAGAAAAATTGAAGAAGGCTTTCGAAATGACAGATTTGGGAGAAATGCGGTATTTCCTTAGGATGGAAATTCATCAAACTTAACAAGGAATTTTTATTTGCCAAATGAAGTATGCAAAGGAAGTGTTAAGAAAGTTCAATATGGAGAACTGCAAACCAGTCAACACACTTCTAATCTAGAATTCAAAATTGATGAAGGAAGATGGTACCAAAAAGATTGATACAAAAGTTTATAGGAGTTTGGTTGGTTGTCTGTCATACTTGACTGCAACAAGGCCGGATGTTACATTTGCTGCAAACATTCTATCAAGGTTAAGACAAGAGACAAGTGAATTACATTTTCAAGCAGCAGAGAGAGTTCTGAGATATATTAAAGGGATAGAAGAGTTGGGAATCTGGTTTAGGAAGTCTGAAACATTTAACCCGTTTCACTGACAATGATTGGGCTGGATTATTGAAGACATGAAGAACACTTCTGGTTATATATTTTATGTTGGATCAAGCATCATTTGTTGGAACTCAATGAAGTGAAAAATGGTGGCTCAATCAACAGCATAAACTGAATATATTGCAGCATCAGAAGCCACTAATCAAACAATTTGGTTGAAGGTGTTAGAAGATCTAAAACACAAGCAGAATGAGGCAACAGTCATCTACTGTGATAATCAATCAGCCGTTGCTATGATGAAGAATCCAGTTTTCCATGGAAGAATCAAATACATCAAGATCAAATATCATTCAATTAGAGAAGCTCAGGACGGAAAGGAAGTAGAGCTTGTGCTTTGCAAATATAAGGATCAATATGCAGACATTCTAACCAAATCATTAGCTAAAACAAGGTTTGAAACACTAAGAAGCTGCCTTGACGTTTCCAGCAAAAGTGCCAAGGAGGAGTGTTGAGAATTGATTGATTCTTTTGCTGCTGAAGTTTGATGATTTTCGTACCTGTAATAAGTTGAATTAAGGACAATGGTTGGTATAGTATAACTTTTGAAATATCTCACAAATGTGGTCTTTGTATAATCATTAGAAAAGTTGTCAACAAGTTAACTTGTAGTAGGTATGGAGCTGTTGACTATTATTGGTGCTAGAAACTTCTTGTAATGAAATATATTAAGCAATGTAATGAACCAGCCATAAAAAAAGTCTTTTGATGTTCAAAAATAAAATTCAACTTTCATTCTCTTTGAATTAATAATCCTTCATAACCAAGTTGTTAAACCAAAGTTTCATTAGAAATTTTAGGAATCAAACACCCATTCCAAGTCTATCTTAATCCAAACTGGATAGGCACAATTATACGAATTTACAGTAAATGTTATTTCAAGTTGATTCCGTTCATCGATCTTCCAACAATTCCAGGTTACATATTGGAGATGTATCTTCAAATATTTGCATTAGAACTCCATATTGATGAGGTATAGAGTTAAACTACTCATTAATTCCAAAATATTAGTGAAACACTAACTAATTGAATGGTTTTAAAGTATGTATTTCTTTGCAACAACAAGCTAAGTCATATTTTCGAGAAACTCGGATCTGGCCAGCCTTTCTCATTTTACCATTATTATGTGGCCATTCATCTATCCAAAATCCTATGTGTGCTACATTTATGTTATGGATATGTTTCCTTTAACATTCCAACGCTTGATACACTAGAGCATGGTTGATCTAGTAGTCATTCTTCAGTATGAGATTTAATATAGGCTTTGCCCTTTCTAGTGAAATCTAGATAAGTGCTACTGGGGAGAAAAGGATACAATTATGTTACACTTAGATGACACAAGACATTGGAAGGGTAATATGAGCTGCTCCATGGTATAGTGGTTATAGCAATACCATAAAACCAGAACTCCTGCTTTATCACATATGCTGGAGTGCCTATTATCTTAGCACATTATGCAAGTCAAAGTCTTGAGAATCAAATAGCAGAGAAGATACTCTTCATAAGGGAAAAAACAAATTAGCACTAAACGTACACCTGCAGCAGAACCTATAAGTCCTGTTTTAGTACTTTTAGTCATATAATCCATGTGATGCATGACAAAGAGCACAAGAGGGGAGAAAAATACAGAAAACATTTGTAACAATGTGTTCTTGCTTTAATTCGTCTTACATACTGTTCATTATAAGACTATTGACTTTGGAGTCATATACATTGAATTAAAATTATAGCTGATTGGCAACCAACAAGGTACTAGGGGTGATTTAAGATAATACAACTTTGGTGTCCTATTCACAAGCAAAAATGTGGATGAGGATTAAATAGGTATGTCATGGTTAGAGAATTAATTTTTTACATTAGCAGACGTTCCCTACCCTGAAGCTCTCACACAAATATATGTACAGCCTGGTTTCAAAGAATTTCTAGAAATATGATTATTTAGAACTTTCTAATAATATGACAGAAAATCTTAAAAGAAGGGGGAAAAAGAAGGTAATTTTAGATGTATTGTTTGTGCTACTATTCTATAACGCTCCAACCACATGGATCGAAATGTCACAAGATTAACTTTAATTTACCCGTAGACCGTAGACTTAATTAAATAATTAACTATACATCAACAGCTCAATTCCAAATTCACACTCGGTCACTGCTCTTTTCCAGCCACTACATACTTTTCCACAAAACTACAAATCACAACCACACAGATAACCCATACGACCAGTGCTTCAATCCTCTTCCATCACCATCACCCATAGTTTTCCCCAACTGTTGTTTTTCAGTAAACCCACAACTGCTCTGATACCCAATCACACCAACCAAAAACTATCGACACACCACAAATCAACTAATTGTTGGCAAATAATGATATTATCGTGCAATAATTTGGGCAGAATATTGACTTCCAAAAATGAACGAAATAAAATGATAATGGTCGATGTAAGAGTTCAACTTTTTCCCTTTAAAACGATAATGCCCCGCACTGGTGTTGAAGATATTCCAACACTCGTCTCCCAAGATACTACGACCTCGACTTGTAATAGTAGCACTACAAACTACAAGACCCGGCGAACCTACTCATTTTTTTATGTCTCTAAAATTGGAAGACTAAAATGCACGAAAATAATTTTCGAGACCGAAATGCAAAATATGAAATAACGCAGCGATAAAAGAATATAATTTGCAAAAGAGAAAAATTGGAATTGATTTTTGGAATGAATAAAATCCGGGGTATGTGGACCTTTGTAGAATCTGGTGATTTTTTCTAAAAACAGCCAATTTCTAGAATAAGCCACGTGTCGCGTACAGAAAATTCAAGGAAAATAAATTTTAAAAATAAATATATTGTTATTCAAATATTATTTAAGCAAAATATATATACCAACTTGACCCAAGACCATAACCCATGACCCATGACCCTTGCCTTGCCGTGCCGTGCCGAACCATTTGGTCTGATAGACGGCAGCGACGCACGTGTATGGGCTTTGGCTCAATCTACTAGCATGTATGTTCTCTCCCCTTCAAAGACTATTGGTTTCCTTTGGGGCCCAAACTCAATTTCCAATCTTAAGCAATATAAAGTGGTTTCTATTCTTCTAGTTTTCCTATATGGGATTGTCATTTTCCAAATTTTCACCAATTTTTATTCCCAATTTCTTTGAATTTCAAGTGTTTATCTTTTGACCTTAATTTTTCATTCATCCTAAATTGATTTTGAGAAAATAAATACATTACACTAATCTACTCATGGAGCATAACACACTCGATCAAAGAAATCTTTTGTCCAACTAATAAAGATCCACTAAAATAATTGCTCAAAAGTTGGTCAAACCAACTAATTAAACCATTTTTTTCCAACACTCATATTGACACCAAAAAATCTCATTCACTGTCTCCTTCATCATACTTACTATCGCCTATACACTCTAAATCACGAGCTACTATTGAGGAGAGTATGGAGTTCGAGGTGGCTGTTGATCTAGCTTTTGGCCGGCGCGCGGGGGTGGTAGTTTTGGGATAAAGAGTTGGTCAAACAAACTAATTAAACCAATTTTTTCCAACAATCCCCCACATGAATGGAAATTAATTCAATAGACTATGCAGACCTTATAGAGAGATCAGACATAATGTTATCGCATCCGGATAGGTACCTTATGGGTTTGAACCTTTCGTAGTAGAATACTATCGGATTTACTTGACTAATTAGTGAACGTGGTGTCTTGAACTGTCAGCCGTTGTTGTAAACCAAGATAATAGTATCAACACAATAACCCACCTAAAATTTTCGATTTCTCATTGTTGTGTTCATTTTAGCCGTAACAACTCTTGGATTTCATAAGTGGTTTTGAGAATTCAAGCCTTTGAAACACTCTCATAGAAGCAGCCACACTTCACACTTATGTAGGTGATCTCCTATTAAGAGCACATGTGATACCCCACTTAGATAGTTCAAGATATAAGAATCATTAAAAGTATAACTTAACCTAAAACTTTCTGCAGAAAGCATTTGCTTATCGTAGGAATGGGTAGGAGTTAACTCCAAAGTGCTTCTTTTAATTTTCATAACTTAATTGTCACATTGAACCAAGATTTTGGGATCTCCAGTCAGTAAGGTTGTGTTACTATTATAAAGATTCTTACGTAGTAGGCTTTAAGCCCATTCATCTTTATACGCTACTTGATCTTTTGGTAAGCTTTTGGTAAGCGGACCCGTGAGATTATCTCTAGACTTTACATAATCAATGGAAATAACACTATTTGAGATCAACTGTTTAATTGTATTATTTCTTCGATGAATATGTCGAGACTTATCATTATACATATTACTTTGTGCTCTACCGATAGCCGACTGACTATCACAATGCATACTAATTGCAGGCACATGTTTAGGCCAACATGGAATATCCTTTAAAAAATTATGAAGTCATTCTACTTCCTCTCCACTTTTATCTAAAGCTATGAACTCAGATTTCATCATGGATCGAGCTATACATGTTTATTTAGGGGATTTCCAAGATACGACCGCACTACCAATGGTAAAAGCATACCTATTAGTGGATTTTGAGTCTTTTGTATCTGATATACAATTAGCATCACTGTATCCTTCTAATACAGCTGGATATCTAGTTTAATGTAATCCAATATTTGAGGTGTATCGTAAATATCTAAGAACCTTTACCAGTGCCTTCCAATTATCATTATTTGGGTTACTTGTAAATCTACTAAACTTGTTTGCTGCATATGCAATATCCGGACGAGTGCAGTTTGTAATATACATCAGACTGCCTATCCGAGAGTACTCTAATTGAGATACGGGTTCGCCTTTATGTTTGGCCAAATGTTGACTTAAGTCCACCGGAGCTTTAACTTGACTTTCATCATATGTATGAAACTTTTTTAAGTACAATCTCAATATAGTGAGATTGAGATAGAACAAGTCCCTCAGATGTTTTAGGGATTTTAATTCATAATATTAGATATGCAATACCCATATATTTTCATGTCAAAATGTTTTGCCAAGATTTTCTTGGTAATTGTTATGATATCACAATTACTACTCATAATTAATATGTCATCAACATATAGACATACGATTAGATATGCATTAGGTGTGGTTTTAATATAAACACATTTATGAGTTTTTTTTTTTTTGCACAGATGGAGGGGGCGCCTCCCTTTCAGCCGCCGGTCAAGGTGGCTGGGGGGAATGCGACCTATGCATCTATGATACATGCCCGGCCTCAACCGATCCCGGAGATAAAGATAGAGATGAGGCAATCAAAGGAAAGTGAGGGAGCTGTCTGGTTCCATTTTTCTAAAGCTGAACTGGAGTAAGCAGCCTCTCCATTCCGTTTCTCTATTGTGCTAAAGTTTATGAAGAGACGGCCTACGCTAGACCAGATCCGAATTTTCATCAAGGCTAGATGGGGTATAAAAGGTTTTTTCTCTGTTAGCACCATGCAACGACCACGTAATGTTTTCTTCAGACTGTCGATGGAAGAGGATTTTGGCATAGCATGTGCACGAGAATCTCTGGATATTGATGGATCACCATATAGACTCTTTATCTAGTCTAAAGATTTTGATGAAGACCATGAATCTTCTCTGGTACCAGTTTGGGCATTTCTTCCTGGATTGCCTCCCCACTTTTACCACGAATCTATGTTACGGATTATCACCGGCGCCTTTGGCCGATTTCTGAAGAGGGACAATTTTACGGCGTGTGCGTCCAGAACAGACGGGGCTCGGGTTTGTGTGGAGATGGATATATCTAAACCCCCGATGGAGTCCTTTTGGTTGGGAGTACCACACCATCCTTCCAGCAGGCACCAGGAAATCATTTACGAAAAGTACCCAAAATTCTGTCACTTTTGCAAGAATCACGGTCACCTGGAGGTCATCTGTAAAACGAAGGAGTACGCAGGAAAGCTAAAATCTGTAGCTAACTCTAAGGAAGCTAAACAGGTCTGGCGGAGGAAGGAAGAACGAGTGTGCCTGGCGGTGGAAAAGACAGATCATCAGGCCGAAGGAGGAAACAGAAATGAAACTAAACGGGAAAAAATTCTGCAACGCAATAGCTTGATTCCATCAACATCAACACTATTCGTAAGTAATGAAGGTAGAATCACTACAACTATTGAAGATATGGGCGACCAAGGTATGGCAAAAAAACCACACATCGAGTTTAACGATAATTTGAATGACAATGTTATTGGAACAAGCATGAGTAATGATGAAAGCGTTGTTCATAGCTCGATCCAGAATTTTATGGAAAACAGGGAGGAGAATACGGGTTCAAAAAATTCTGAACTTGAACAGGCTATTCTGCGAGGGGATGCTAAGGCTGTACAAGGCGTATTGGTTATGGACATTATGGACAACATCGCTGATTTAGTGATCAGAGGAGAGCCTCTTCCCCAACCTTCTCAAGACGTGGAATTATTTATGAATGATAATCAGGCTATGGGGGCTCAGAATACATCTGATGGTGAGCTTGAGAATGAATTACCTGAACTACAAGTTCTGAATTATGATACAGAACCTATTATTTCAGGTCGCCAAAAACGAATAAGGGGAAATAGTCGAAAAAAGGTGACTCTAGGGATCACCACAAGATCCAAAAAACTTTATTAATGATCAATATTCTTGTATGGAATGTAAGGGGTGTGGTATCCTCTAAGAGCAGGTTAATGAAGTTGAGAAAACGGTATAACCCTTCTATCTTGGTGCTTATGGAACCTTTTGTTTCTGCTGATAAAATTGCTTGTTGGGCTCGTCGGTTAAGTTTTCCGCATTATGCTTCAAATGCTATAGAAGGAGGAAAAATTTGGATGTTCTGGGTTAATGAGCTATCCTTTTCATTAGTTAATATGTCGGGGCAAATGATCTCTGGATGGTTTTCGATTGGAACTGATCAGATGCTAACCTCTTTTGTTTATGCCAGTTGTTGTCAGAGGCAACGAAGGGAATTGTGGGATCAGCTGAAAATGCTAGACAGTGGAAGATCTAGGTGGTTTGTAGGTGGTGATTTTAATGTAGTTCGTTCTCGTGAGGAAAAGTTGGGTGGCCTATACTCATCTTCAATGGCTACACGGGAGTTTAACACATTTATTCATGAATCAGGCCTGACTGATATCCCTTTTGATGGACCAAAATTGTCATAGTGCAATGGACGACAAGGTACTCGCCGTATATGGGCTCGACTAGACCGTATATTGGTGGACCAGAATTTTAAAAATCAGTTTCCAATGGTCTCACTATCTTATTTGGAACGAACATCTTCAGACCACTGCCCAATGGTATTAAGGTGCAGGGATAGTTCGAGTTTGCCATGCCCCCGACCATTTCGATTTTTACGTATGTGGTGCTCTCATAAGGATTTTCTACCGCTGGTGAACCAAATATGGGCAATGAAGGTTACAGGCACCCCAATGGTCTGTATTGGGCATAAACTTCGATCTTTGAAGACAGCTTTAAGGACCTGGAATGGCGAGGTGTTTGGACGGGTGCAACAAGAAATTGGATATTTTGAGGACAAATTGATTCATCTGGAAAACTCACTAATTGATAAATTCTCACTTGACACCGAACACTAGCTACTACAATGCCGAAATCATTATGCTGAGTGGCTTGACAGAGAGGAAGTTTTATGGAGGCAAAAACCACGCTTTAAATGGCTTCAAGAAGGTGATGGAAACACAAAATTTTTTCATGCATCGCTTAAAAATAAAAAGAAGAGCTAAATGATTGACCACATGAACCTCGAAGACGGGTTAGAGTTGCTTTCAACAGAAGACGTTCATGAGGGTGCTGTCCAGTTTTTTAAGGAACTCTATTCAGTCTCACCAATCTCTTTGGATGACAATGACCTAGAGCTATTGACGCCGGTCATTACAGAAAGGGACAATCTAGAGTTGTGCAAACCTCCAATTTTGGAAGATGTTCGAGATGCTCTTTGGTCCATTCCAAAGGACAATAGTCCTGGTCCTGATGGATTCAACGCCAGTTTATTCATTCATGCCTGGGATATTGTTCAGGAGGATCTCCTTGTAGTGGCTATAGAATTTTTTTGGGGGCTGTCCTTTAAACTGTGCTTTGGACGCTACAAATATTGTTTTGATTCCTAAGGAGGAATCCCTAACAGCTTTACTAAATTCAGACCTATTAGTCTCTGCTCTGTCATTTACAAGATTCTATCCAAAATTACGGTTGCTAGAATGGCTCCTTTGTTACATAAGCTGATTTCTCGAAAACAATCAGCTTTTCTTCAAGGTAGGAGTATTTTTGATAATATATCTATCGCTCAGGAGATGGTACATAGGCTCCATAAGAAGGTGGGGGTGGTAATGTTTTAATGAAGATTGATATGGCCAAAGCTTATGATAGAGTTCATTGGCGATTTCTTCTTGCCAGTTTAAGGAAATTGGGATTTTCTGACCAGTGGAGAAATCTCATCTTTAATTGCATTTCTTCTCCATTCTACTCTATTATGCTCAACGGGAAGACACGGGGTTCTTCAAACCATCTAGAGGGCTACGTCAGGGAGACCCTCTATCACCATATCTGTATATTTTGGCACAGGAGCTCTTGTCAAGAATGATCAACCAGGCTTTTGAAAGAAACCATATTCAACCTTTTCATTCTGGAGGACTTGTGGTTAGTCATTTATTTTATGCTGACGATCTTCTTTTATTCGCCAATGGAAAAAAACAGTCAATTGGAAATCTCCTTCATATCGTCAAAAAGTATGAGCTGATATCTGGCCAGTTGATAAATCCTTTGAAATCTTCTATGTTTTTCTCTCAACTTATATCTGTTGCGCGTAAAAGAAACTTATTGGCATCTTCGGGCTTTAAAGAAGGTGTTCGGCCTTGTACTTATTTGGGTGTACCTCTCTACACTGGTCGACTAAAGAAGTATATGTTTGAACCAATGATGGATAAAATCCAAAAGAAACTGGCTGGCTGGAAAGGTCATTTACTTTCTTTTGGGGGAAAACTTACTTTAATTAAGCATGTTCTATGTAGCATGCCTATCCATATACTGTCGGTCCTAAACTTGCCTAAGGGGATTCATAATGAGTTAAATCGTATCTTATCATCTTTTCTCTAGAACGCATGTGATGGCTCTAAGAGACGAAAATGGGTATCATGGAGAAAAATTTGTTATCCAGTGGAGGAGGGTGGTTTGGGCATTCGAGATTTTAGTGAAGTGCAACAAGTTTTATTTATGAGATTTGCATGGAAGCTGTTGGTTGGAGGATCCTTTTGGGCTGATTTTTTTGCATCAAAATATTTGAAATCAAAACTTGCTGCTTTGGCGAAAATATTCCCTACACAATCTCGCTTTTGGAAGAGGGTGATTTCGGCATTGCCTATAGTATTACAAAATTCCTTTTGTCGTGTTCGAGACGGATCATCTAATTTCTGGTATGCTAATTGGTTAGGCACTCAAAGCTTGGCCGAAGCAGGTCTCGAAGTGAAGGAGTCACAATTACAAATCAGGGATCTCTTGACAAGTAATGGGAAATGGAATGGAAGTCGGCTTAGGGAATTATTGGATGAAAGTCATGTACAGATTATTGAAGGTGTGCAAATTAAACTTTTTGCTGAACGGGATTACTATGTGTGGAAGCCTAGTAAGGATGGTTCTTTCTCGACTAAATCTGCTTGGGAATTAATCCGTAAAACGGGTGTGGAATGCACATGGAAACGCTGGCTGTGGCACAATAAAATTCCCAAAAGAATGTCTTTTGTGGCTTGGAGAGCTCATTTACGTTGTTTACCTGTTGACGTTGTAGTCCAAGCTAAGGGAATCCCGTTGGTTTCTAAATGTGATTGCTGTGTAACTCCTTCGACAGAAACTATAGATCATGTTTTGTGTACCGGGGAAGTGGCTCAAAAAGTCTGGTCTCATTTCGCTTCTCACTTCAGTCTATCCCTGCTACATTGTGCAACCTGGAGAGGTAGATTACATTTGTGGTGGAAACATGCCTCTAGCAATTCACAGGTAGGAGTTCTCCGTGGAATTACTCCATTAATCATCACATGGGCGCTCTGGAAAGTCAGATGTGAGGCGAGGATGGAAGGTTACCCCATTATTTGGCAGAAAACAATTTGGCATATTAAGTCTCATCTTTCTCAGATTGCGAGCATGATCACCAAAGTCACTAAAATTTCAGAGCATGATATACACTGCTTGCGCTCTTTAAACTGTCCTGTCAACGAGGTCAAGCAGCCCAAAGTGCAAATGATCAGCTGGCAGAAACCAGTAGGTACACAATTAAAATTAAATATTGATGGAGCATCTAAAGGTAACCCGGGATTCGCTGGAGGAGGAGGAATTCTCCGTGATATGAATGGCACATGCCTGGCCAGTTTTTCCCATCACTACGGCTCTTGCACTAATATGGTAACTGAAACTCGTGCTCTTTTGGATGGGTTACGCATGTGTAGAGATCTAGGGACAAGGGATATTGTGGTGGAAACTGATTCGGAGGTTGTGGCTCATTGGGTGAAAAGAGGTACATGCTCGTTATGGTGGCTTTGGGATTATTGGGAAGATATAATGGAATTGGTTTTTCAACTTAATGCCCAGGTTCATTATGTATTTCGAGAGGCAAATCTGGCAGCGGATTTTCTTGCTACAACGGCTTGTGGAGGTTATTCAACAAGGATATTTTTAGGCGACGAAATCCCGACCCTTCTTAGAGGAATTTTATGTACTGACCGTTGGGAACTACCCCATGTTAGATGATAAAGTGTCTTTTTGATTAAAAATGTATAAGGTTAAGTATTGTAAGGGAAGTAGTGCTTCCTTATTTATTGCGTTCATTGTTTTTTTTTTCACATGTAACCACGGTTTTCCTCCATCACAAGTGAGGGTTTTTTAATAAAATCTTGTAGGTACCGCCCTCCTTTAAAAAAAAAAAAAAAAAAAAAAAAAAAAAAAAAAATATATATATATATATATATATATATATATATATGAACACATTTATCACACTCGTTAATCTTAAAACCATTTGACAACATAATTTTGTCAAATTTTACATGCCATTACTTTGGCCCTTGCTTTAGTCCGTATAATGACTTAACGAGTCTACACACCTTTTTCTTTTGTCCAAGCAATGAACCTTTTGGGTTGTTCTATGTAAAATTCTTAACTCACCATTTAAGAAAGTTGTTTTGACGTCCATATGATGGATTTTCAAATTATACAATGCAGCGATTTCAATAAATACTCTAATAGATGTTATCCTTGTCACATGTGAGTATATATCGAAAAAACCAAGGCCTTCTTTTTGTTTAAATCATTTACCTACCAATCTGGCCTTATATTTATCAACTGATCCACCAATCTTTAATTTTCTTTTGAAAATCCATTTACAACCTAACAGTTTGTTACCAAGTAGGAGATCTACCAACTCCCATGTATGATTTTGCATAATAGAATCAATTTCACTATTAGTAGCCTCTTTCCAGAATGGAGTTTCTTGACTAGACATTATTTCATTGAATGTCTTAGGTTCATTTTCTAACAAATAAGTTAAAAATCTTGACAAAAAGATGTAGATGTTTTTATCCTTCTGATAGGTCTTGGTTCTTCATCACTTTGATAATTACCAATTACAGTATCATAAGTTCATTTTCGTTAACTTATCTCTTTCCTATCCTTACAAAGAAAATTGTTCTAAAAAAATGTAGCATTCCTAGATACAATGATATTATTTTCATGTACATCGGGAATGTCAAACTTATGTACGATGAACCAATAAGTACTACTGTTATTATCATATCCAATCGATGGTTTTAGGCCGTATTTTAACTTGTTTAGGTTTTGGTATTTCTACTTTAGCCAAGCACCCTCACACTTTTAAGTATTTGTACGAAGGTTTTGACATTTCCATAACTCATAAAAAGTTTCGTTCCTACTTTTGTGTGATAATTTATTTAGAATGTGGTTAGCTGAGAGAATTGTTTCCTCCCACAAATTTTAAGGTAAACTTGAACTAATCAACATAGCGTTCATCAATTCTTTCAGAGTACGATGTTTGCGTTTCGTAATACCGTTCAACTGAGGTGAATAAGAACAGTAGTTTGATGAATAATCCCAGAATCTGAACAAAATTCTTCAAACAATGCTCCATATTCCCCATCTCTGTCACTACGAACAACTTTTATTCGTTTACTTAACTGATTTTCAACCTCATTCTTGTACTGTTTAAATGTTTCTAAAGCCTCGTCTTTACTCCTTAGCAAATAAACATAATAGTACCTTGTGCAATCATCCATAAAAGTAATAAAATACTTTTTACCTCCTTTAGTTTGCACAAACTTTAAATCACAAATATCGCTGTGAATTAGTTCCAGAGGATTCAAGTTTCTTTCAATTGAATGAAACAGTGTTTTGGCTAATTTAGCTTCTACACATATTTTGCACCGATAATTTTGATCAAATGAAATAGAAGGCAATAAATCTAAACTTACTAATTTATATAAAGTATTAATATTAACATGTCCTAACATATCATGCCATAAGTTAGAAGACTCAATCAAGCAAGTAGAAGATTTATTTTTATTACTATCAAAATTACGAAGTACATGCATTACATTTATTTTGAATAGCCCATTGGCTAAGTACCCCTTGCCCTCAAACATGCCATTTTTGGTGAGTACAAACTTGTTAGACTAAAATACTAGCCTAAACCCATTTTTGTTTAACAAAGCTCTAGATAACAAGTCTTTGTGAATATCCGGAACATACAGCACATCGATTAGTGTTACTTCTTTTCTTGATGTCATCTTCAGCACTACTTTACCTAGACCAATAACTTTTGTTGTTGTCGAGTTTTCCATGAATAGTTGTCATCCATTGATAGGAGTGTAAGATGAAAACGTCTCCTTATTAGCACAAACGTGATGAGTCAGTATCTATGAACCATTCTCTTGGATTGTCCACCATGTTTGCTCCAAATACAACAGTTGAGAGCATTTCAGACACACCGTTAGACAATTTGTCTTCCTTGGTCAAGTGTACTTGGTCCTTTTTGTTTTGTTTTTTCTATAGGCAGTCCTTTGTGATCTGAACAGGCTTATCGCAGTTATAGCAATCTCTTTTGAATTTATTAGCCTTGCTTGTTTGCTTGCCATTACCCGAGTGCTACCTTTTCTTGTTGTATTTGGCTCCACCAAATTGACTTTAGCCTCTATTTGCAGCTTTCTAGGTTTCTTTTCAGAATTTCGATTATCTTCTTCAATTCTTAATCTTACAATCAGATCTTCAAGTCTCATTTCCTTACGTTTATGCTTCAGTTAGTTCTTGAAATCTTTCCACATTGGTGGTGATTTTTCGATAATCGCAGCAACCTGAAATGACTCACAGAGCTTCATACCTTCTGCATGTATATCGTGCAAGATGATTTGTAGCTCTTGAACTTAATTCATTACTGTTTTAGAATATACCATTTTGAAGTCCAGGTATTTTGCCTACAACGAATTTCTTCAATTCAGCATCTTCTGTTTTGTACTTATTTTCCAATGACTCCCATAGTAATTTAGTTGTCTTGACCGAACTGTATACACTATATAGTGTGTTCTCAAGGCAATAGAGGATGCAGTTCCTGCATAATAAGTCACTATGACTTCATGTATCGAACGTTGCTCGTTTTTGAGTATCTGTTTCCTTCTCCTCAATAGTTGGAGCATCTTCACTCAAGAATTTTGCTAAGGGTGCGTTCGATTGGAAGGGTAGAAAGAAAATGTTTTATTGGGAAAAGATTTGCCTAAAAAGTGTTTTGCAAGGAAAATGATTTCAAATATGTTTGATTTGTATAATTTTCCACCCTGAAAATCTTTGAAATTTTGGATTTTTATGTTCACGTTTGGCTTTATTTTATATGGAAATTGTCAATTAAAGTGATAAATTTTTCGACAATTTGTTATAAAATTTGTTTCCATTGCCAAAAAGTAAAAAAAAAAAAAACGAAAAAAAAAATTTCCTAAAAAATCATTTTTTTAATCAAAATTTAGTGTTCGTTTAGCTTTGCTTTATATGAAAATTATCCATTAGAGTGAAATTTTTTTTTACAATTGGTTATGAAATTTGTTTCCATTAAAAAAAAAAAAAAAAAAAAAAGAAAGGAAATTTTCAGCAGCCTAGAAAATGATTTTCCTACCTAAATCATTTCACCTATTTCAAGGAAAAGGAGGCGCATGGCTTCTAGGTAGGAAAAAAATTGGGTGGCAAAATATTGTCTATCAAACACTTTATTTTGTGGAAAATGGAATTATTTTTCCCACTTCCAAGGCAAATAATGCCTATCAAACATGACCTAAATTCAGAGTTTTGAGATAAAACAATATTTTCTATTGCCATATCTTAAAATTCATTCCCGTGAATTTTTTCGATTTCTCCCCATTAGTATTGTTAGGGGTACGAAAGAGATAATATTATTTGACATTATCGTCTTAAGATTGTTAGCAAATAATGATATTAGTGTGCAATAATTTGGGTAGAATATTGACTTGTAAAAATGAACAAAATAAAATGATAATGGTCGAGGTAAGAGTTCGACTTTTTTTCCTTAAGATGATAATGCCCCGCACTGGTCCTGATAATATTTTGGCACTCATCTCCCAAGATAGAACGACTTTGACTTGTAATAGTAGCACTCCAAATTACAAGATCTAGCGAACCTACTCACGTTTTTTATCTCTGTAAAATTGGAGGAATAAAATACACTAAAATAACTTTCGAGACCAAAATGCAAAATATGGAATAATGCAGGTATGAAAGAATATAATTTGCAAGAGAGAAAAGTCAGAATTGATTTTTAGAATGAATAAAATTCAGGGTATGGGGACATTTATATAGAAGTTAAAAAGTTGTGTTCAAAAGATACAACAACTGAAAAGTTGTGTATTAAACAGAAACAACCCATTTAGATAGGTAGTTTAACTATCACCACCAGTTTCTAGAAGAAGCCACATGTCATGAACAGAAATTTTGAGGAAAATAAATATACTATTATTTTAAATAATAATAAAACAATATTATTCAAATATTATTTTACCAAAAATAAATACCGACTTGGCCTAAACTTAAGCCCACGGCTCGTGACCCGTGCCGTATTGTACCTGTCGAGCTGATGGGTTGGACGGACAGCGCGTGTGGGTTTTGGCTCAATATACTAGCATATATCTTATCTCCCTTTCAAAGGCTATTTTCCCTCTGGGGCCCAAAGCCAAATCACAAACTTGGACAATATAAAGTAGTTTATATTCTTCTAGTTTTCCTTTGTGGGATTGTCTTTTTTCAATTTCCCACCAATTTTTATTCCCAATTTATTTCAACTTCAAGGTGTCATCTTTTGACCTTAATTTCTTATTCAACCTAAATTGATTTTGAGAAAATAAATACATTACATTATGTTAGGTTTTTAGTGTTGGCAATTCTGTGGACAAAGGACTAATTTGTAACGTGATGTAAAAGTCAACGACCCAAGGTACAATTTGTATAAATTAGGTAAGTTAGGGTTTAAGTCCTTGAAGGAGTCCAAGATGTCCAAGAAGATCGCATATGGTAAAGGGAATGCAATTAGAAGTCTAAAGAGTATCAAAGAACCGCACAAATTATGTTCCAAATTCTCAGTCGTTACTTACAACACATTTTTAACATAGAAAAGATTGGAATTTGGATATGGCTATTTCAAGATAAATTATAGCCCTTCAAGTTAGCTTTCCAAAGAAATTTGAATCATTGTAATCGAATATCGATAGAGAATGTTATGATGAAAATACTGACAACTACTCAACCTTCGCTTGACCTTCGCTAAAGGCTCGCTCGAGCGACCAATGCAGTAACTTGCCCGAGTTTTGCCGACGACTCGTTTGAGTGACCTACCTATGTGGTCAACCCTAATTCGCGAGTAGAAGAATATACTTATTAGAAGTGATATTTAGCGTGTCATTTCTCACAAAGTTAAAGTATGGAGTCCTACTGCCAGAGGATTAGTGACACTTAACACATATGAGTCACTTATATCATTTACTCTATGGGTGCCTTAAGTTGGACTTGTGGGATATTTTACTGTTCACTGCATATACTTGTGATTGGCTATACCTACATTGTAAAGATGTGTAATTTTGCTCTGTCCCTTCGACATTTAGGATAAAAAGGGAGAGAGGTTTTAATTGTAAGGGAGAGCTATATCATTTTCCATTTTCTGAGCAGTTACATATGCCTTTAGGGGTCGATGGGGTGAGATATAGATAAATTTGCCTACTGCATAAAAAATTGAGAGTTTGCAGTAAGGAGAAGCATGTGCATTGCATCTACATTGCATATTATACGCATAGCTGTTTGAGTTTTGATGTTTTGTGATGGTAATGTTTTCGGTTGGTGTGTTGATTGACATTGATGTCACGTCTCAAAATAGCATGCTTATTTGTGTTGATAAGTTTTTGATTTCTTGTATCACGTGCTTTTACACTAGGTATTGAGTTTTTGATTTCAGGAAACAAACACACCAAGAAATGCATGAAGTAGAAGACTTTGAGTAACTTGGGTAGTGTAGTTTGATATTTTTTATTTCCTTGACTTATTATATAGTTTTGTCACAGAATGCCAAATGGGGAGATTGTTAGGTTTTTAGTGTTGGCAATTTTGTGGACAAAGGACTAAGTTGTAACATGATGTTCAAGGACCTAGGGTGCAATTTGTATAAATTAGGTAACTTAGGGTTTGAGTCCTTGAAGGAGTACAAGATATCCAAGAAGATCGCATATGATAAAGAGAATGCAATTAGAAGTCTAAAGATTATCAAAGAGCCGCACAAGTTATATTCCAAATTCTCAGTTGTCACTTGCAACTCGTTTTTAACATAATAAAAATTGGAATTTGGATATGGCAATATCTAGATGAATTTTATCCCTTCGAGTTAGCTTTCTAACGAAATTTGAATAATCACAATCAGATACTAACAGAGAAAGTTATGATGAAAATACTGACAACTGTTCAACTCTCGCTCGACCTTCCCTAGAGGCTCGCTCGAGCAACCAATGCAGTAACTTTTCACCCGAGTTTCGCCGATAGCTCGTTTGAGCAACTTACCTGTGCGGTCAACCCTAATTCATGATTTTGGAGAGTTTTACACGGCCCATACTACTCAAACACCTCAAATTATAAATACAAAGGCTTTGGAAGACTTTTGCAAGGTTGCTACATTGTGCCTCTCTTGCATATCATATTCTCTACATCTTTGAGAAATCCAAGAAACTATTCTTTGATTGATTCATCCATATTCATTATTGAGATTCAACAACCCGATTTTGGAAAACATCAAAGGTTCCATAATCAAAAACACCTAGCCGTGTCCTTAATCTTTTAAGGAACTGACTCTTTCATTGGGATTTGGAAGAGGTGGACTGCAAGCACGGGAATAGTACAAGAACAAGAGGTTCTTAGGTATCCGCTTGGAAGAGATGTGTGCAGAAGAACGTGAGACTGCTACAGAATATCTTGGTAGAAGATTTAGAACTTGGAAGCTATAGGAGGTAGATCGGGAGATCTAGTAGGTTGGCTAGACATTATCTACGGTAGCAGATCGCAAGGCTGGAATGAGCAGGAGATCTTGGAGTTACAGGGTTTACAACAGCTAGTGGAACTAATTTGGAATTGAATTATAACCCACATTGTCTATAGTGGAGGTAACTGGCTTGGTTCCGGAGTTTTTACCCAATTGGGGTTTCTCCGTCATCATATTGGTGTTGATTTACTGCTTTCATTATTTATTGTTTATTGATCATATAAACTGCAGTATTCAAGTATAGGTTAAATTGGCTTGCATGATTAACCATCTAGAAATTAATTAAAAATGACTTGTTGCTTTGATTAGTATTATTTCTCACATTAATCTACTCATGGAGTAGAACATACCCAACCAAATAAATATTTTCTCCTACTAATGGACCCACTAAAATAATTGCTCAAAAGTTGGTCAAACAAAAGAATTAAACCAATTTTTCAACGCTCATATTGACACCAAAAATCTCATTCCCCGTCTCCTTCCTCAAACCTACTACCGACTATACACTCTAAATCACGAGCTACTATTAGGCTATTGTTGAGTTTGAGGCGACTGTGGTGTATGGAGTTCGACGTGGCTGTTGATGTAGCTTTTGGCCGGTGACGATAGTTTTTGGATAAAGAGTTGTGGGAATGAAGGAGATTGAATTTTGATTTAATTATTATTATAATAATTATGTGTTTTTGTAAAATATGAAAAATTACTATTTTTCCCTTTTAAATATTAGTCAAAAAATATCAAAGTACACTATTTTGGCCAACTAATAATGAAATAGATGGAACTATCCTTCTAGTGCGAATATTTATAAGGTTTGAGACTGTGAATAGCACAAACTAAAGGTTTGAATAACGACCGAGACAAAATAAAAAGTTTTGGGATCGTGGCTGCAATTCTCCCTTTTATTTATGTGACTACCAAAATTAGCTAGACATGCTTGCAAAATTGAGCCTGAGCCTAGGAGACGACAGTTTAACCAAAATCGAACTTTCCAAATTGAAGTTAAATTGAAAGTTAAGGTTCCTATTCGGGTTTTAAATAATTTAGGAATATAAATCGAGAATTGAAAATCGACAAGAGTTTTGGTCGATTCTTGGTTTTTTGAATCAGAACTGTTGTACCAAAAAATAAATGACCCCATCCCAACAATTAAAAGTTTGCAAGGCTCAATTAGTGGGTACCTAATTTTTCAGATTTATTCCTTTAAATAATTGAATAATATCTCTTTGATTCATAGTCATTTTTTGTCGCACTTTACACTTCCATTTCACAAACCTTTCTTGAGGTGCACACAGAGCCATGACCGAAATTGGATGTCATTATACTAGGTATGTGTTATTATTTAAAGACATATTTGCACCGATTAATAAAGTGTTGAAATATATATTTAGTGATATATTTTATTTCTTCTATTTTTGCTAGATATTGAAAAAGTAATTTATATTTTCTCTTCACCCTTTTTTTAGAAAATTTTATGGTTAGAACCAAACCTGGATTGATGGTTTCAGTTCGAGTTTGGTCCCATTAATTACATGGACCCAAATAGTTACATTTATTAAATACTAAAAATATAATGGGAGGTTCCATGTATTGAAATATTCGGATCGACCCAATTGACAAGTCTACTTGAGCCGGTGTTTGGTTCGGATAAAATCAGATTAATAGTACATTCATGCTCATTGAAATATACTCAAAATTCTGCATACTTCCAATTCCGATAAATGGCACTCCGACAACCATGAAATCATGATTTCTACTTTTTATTTTCACTTGGAACACGAATTTACCATTTTATCACTCAATTCATTTTACCAAAACCTACCAACTCTCCTTCCATCCACTCTTCTTCCACAAAGCACATTGTTCCCTGACAAATATGTCCACTAGGAGAAATTCTAACGCCAGAACACTCCATTTCGGTTCGGAAAATGGAAAGTCTAAACCTAGTATTCTTCGTCCACCTCCAAGGCATACTGAAGTACCGTATCCAGTCCAAGACTCATTTCATACTCCCACAACGGTCACCGACAGAGAGATCGGTGTTTTTTTTATCTTGAAATACCCAAGATGTAAACTTTTTGAAAGAGTTCAATGTCTCACGCTAGGAAAATGAATTATTCACATCAATCGGTAAGATCACACTTGTACTTTTTCGGTTTATTTGAGATTTGTGAGGATCTGACGTACGACCTTAAGAAACGTGTGTCGAATTCACATCTAGTCACTATAGGCACGGGCTTGCTGGGAAGGCATCAAACTTGTTTAAATACCCATTTGGGTTTGGGTTTGATTTGTACAAATGTACAAAGTCGGTTATACAAGCCCTGTTACTAGAAATAATCACAATGTTCGTCATCCCGACTGCCGGAAGAAAATGCAAAATAGGATGAACGAGAGTATCAAATTTTTGTCGTCAAGTAAGAACTTGTCTATTATCTATGATTGATTATAACCTTAAAGTCTTGATTATAACAAACAAGTTAATCTTGTTTAATAACAATTCAATTTAAAGTGATTGAAATCTTCAAAGCATTCAATGACAAATTGATCGATCTCATCAAAAAATAAAAATCAAGACTATCACAAATCGGACTCTTGAAGAACGTGAGAAAGATCGAGGTTATGCATTCAAGACAAGTCCTTCAAGAAAAAAGATCATAAAAGATAACGTAAAAAAAAAAGATCGAGATCAAGAGCCTAAGAGCCAAATTTCGAAACAAGATCAAAAACTAAATATCTTAGCTTCAATATAAAAGTACTAATACTTTGATCTTTAGCATGGACTAATAAAAGTTCAAAAATCATTTTGTGCACTAAAAACTAGTTTGATTATCACTTATATAAAATGTTTCGATCAAAAATAAAATTGATTTTCAAAATTATGTTTGAAATTAGATCATATTTTTAAATCATTTGTCTTAAAACAAGTCAAAAACTCCTTCCAAAAGTCTATATTTGTCATAATATTTAAATTGGATCAAATTGGGTAAAAAAGGAAAAACTGGTTGAACTGACGGCAGTTGGCCGCAATTGGCCTGACGTCTAGCTGGATGCAGACTTAAGGACCGTCATCCGGACAGAAGAGGCGGACATTCGGATCGTTGTCTGAAATCTCAGAGAGTTTTGGCAGATGTCCAGTTGGTACAGTCGAATTTTTGACCGTTGTGATTTCAAACGCATAACGGCTATCTTAATCGTCCATACACAAGGGCAGAGCTACGGTTGGTTGTCCAATTCGACAAATTATTTTGCTTTTTGAACTTTATAAATACCCTCACTCTTTCCCTTTTTTACAAGTTTTTGAAGAGCATTAAGTGAGATATATTTTGAGAAAATTCTTTAAGCCTACATTGTATTCATTTCATTTATTTTTTCATATTAAAAATTTTGATTGATTCAAAGATCATCTTTAGCAAAGTTTTTCATCTTTCTTTTTGTACTTAACTTATTTTTATCATTCCTAAAAGAGAAATACATTTTGGAAGAAAAGTTTTGAACTTACATTGCATTGCATCTATTTCATCATCTTCTTCATATTAAAAATTTTGATTAATTGAATCAAACTTTTAATTATCATATTCATTAAATTTTCTCATTTCTCTCTTAGAACTTAATTTATTGCTATCACTCATTAAAAGAGAGAAATATTTTGAGAATATTTTTTAACTTAAATTGCATTTTATTCTTCTTCATCATCTCATTGAAAAACTTTGATTGATTGAATGTAATTTTTAATTATCATATTCATTAAATTTTTCATCTAACACATAAACTATCATTTGTTACTATTCATTGAAGTATTATCATCTCTTAATACTTAATTTATTTGTTTTATTTATCAAGAAAAGAGTTTCTTGATAAAATTATTTTGTTATGCTTGTGGGTCATACTGATGTCTCGTAAAGCTCAATAGTGTTGGTCATATTGAGGTCCCATAAAGCTCAATAGTATGAGTCATATTGAGGTCTCGTAAAGCTTAATATTGTATAAGTATCGGTGCTCCTTGTTTGTAAGTCATCGAAATCATTGTAAAGGGTTTGATTGCACCACAAGTCAATCGATATAGTGAAAAGACATTGCTTGTGTCGAAGAGTTTGGTAAAGGATGACGTAGATTATTGCTTTCGATCGAGCCTTCACAATTATATCGTTTGCATCATCTATAACCTTTTACTTATGTTATTCCATTTACATTTATTATTTGATTGATCTTCACTTTTCTATTTTCTTACGATTATTATTGATTGATTAACGTATTCTTAACTAGCTTGATTTTAGTTTATTTTTCTAAAATGTTCCAAAAACCAATTTCCTCCCTTCTTGATTAGTTATTCTTGGGTTATCGGTTAGTATCAAAGCAAGGTCCTCACTTTGAATTAATGGCTAACCATGATTTTCAAAATCTTGAGGAACATTCTACAAATCTTCCTTTCTTTGATGGTGCATATTATAACTTTTGGAAAGTTAGAATGATGATTTATGTCCAATCAATAGATTATAATGTTTAGGAAGTTATTGAATTTGGTATATATGTGCCTACAAAAATTATTAAAGTTGATGAAAAGTCGGACCAAACTATTTCAAAACCTAGAGAGGAGTATGATGAAGAGGATAAAAGAAAATTATCTTTAAATGGTAAAGCCAAAAATATACTTTATTTTGTTTTAGATAAAAATGAATGTAATCGTATTAGAACATGTGATTCCGCTTTTGATATTTAGCATGCCTTAGAAGTTACTCACTTAGGCTCTAGCAAAGTAAAAGAAACAAAGATAAATCTTTTGGTTATGGAATCTGAAAATTTCTTTATGAAACAAAATGAACCTATTATTGATATGATTATTTATTTCACTGATATTGTTAATAGTCTCAAAAGTTTTGATCGAAAATTTACTAACGATGAACTTGTGAGTAAATACTTATGTCTCTCTCAGAGGATTGGAGTTCATTGAGAATGTTGATAGAAAACACCAAAAATATTAACACATATCTATTTGAAGAGTTTTATGGAACATTGATGACACATGAGCTAAATCACATCAAGACAAAGGAGAAAACAATAAAAGCAAAGAAGAAAAAAACCGCCAAAATGCATTAAAGTCGAGAATGGATGAAGGCACTTCAAGCCAAAAAAAAGAATGATGAAGAACTTAATGACCTAGTTCTTCTTGTGAAAAATTGGAGTCTTCGCAACAATTAGCTATTTCAAAAGAAAGAAGAAAATGGTAAAGAGAAAAACAATAAGATTGTTTGCTATGATTGTGACAAACTTCATCACAAGAAAACCGATTGTCCGAACAAGAAGAAATTCTTCAAAAAGAAAGAGCTCCAAGCCCTATGGGATGAAAGTGACGATGATGATCATGAAAGAAATGATATAAAGAGGAAGTTGCCAACATGTACTTCATGACTATTGAAAATGAGGTAAATGAAAATTGTTTATATGATGAGTTTTCTACCTCTTATGATGAAATGCTTGAAATCATTCTATTCTTCAAAAAGAAAACAAAGGAAAAAAAAAACTTTATTGGAAAATAAGGTAAAGAAGCTTTTGAAAATTCAAAATGATTTTGAAAACAGAAAAGTCGATTATGATTATTTAATTAAGGAGAAGTCCACTTTATATTTTTATAGGTACCAAAGAAAATTAAGACAAATGGATCTTGAATAGTGGATGTAAAGGTACATGATCGTATATCATACTTTGTTGTCAGCTTCAAAAAGAAGGATGGTGGTCATGATATTTTTGAAGATAAAGCCAAAGGAAAGATCATTGGCATTTGAATTATTGGTAATCATTTATCTCCCTTTATTGAAAATGTGCTCTTAGTAAATAACTTTAAACATAATCTACTTAGTATTAGCTAATTGTATAATAAAGGTTATCATATCAAATTTGATTCTTCCAAGTGCCTTATTGAGAATACTATATCAAAATAAGTGATGCTATAGGAAGCTGAAGTAAGGATGTTTATATCATAAACATTGAGTTTGAAAGTGAAGAACTATGTTTATCAAGTTTAAAAGATGATACTTAATTGTAGCATAGAAAATTATGTTATGTTTGCATGGACTCGTTTTCGAATATTTCCAAAAAATTTTTTTGTTAAATGTTTCTAAATTTGAAATTTGATAAAGACAATTTTTGAGCATGTCAATCTGAAAAATAAGTGAATAATTCTTTGAAACTTAAGCAACACTCTTCAACTATAAAACATTAACAACTTCTCCACATGGATCTTTTTGGATCATCTAGAACCTCAAACTTAAATGGTAAATATTATGCATTCGTCATTATTGATGACTTTTCTAGATTTATTTTGTCCTATTTTTGAACTTAAAAGATGAAGTCTTGAATGTATTTAAACACTTTTGTGAAAATGTTCAAAATGAAAAGGGGTACACTATTACTACAATTTGGAGTGATTATGGTGGAGAATTTGACAATATTACATTTGATGATTTTTCCAAAATGTATGGCTATGAACACAATTTCTCAGCAAATAGAGCTCCTCAACAAAATGGTGAAGTAGTGTCATGCGTTTTCTATAACGTGATTTATACTGCAAGTGTACGGTGTCAAGATTTGTAATATAAAAATAATGGAGTTAGAGTTTCGAAACCACTTCGATTGTAATTGAAATTTCTATTAAGTAATATAATTATATAGCCTTTATTTTATCTAGATGAATGAATGTTATAATCAATGTTTTTAAACTAATATGGTGACGAATTCAACAAATAAATACAACCAAGAAGAATAATCAAGTGAGAAAGCCTAGGGTTATGACTTCACCTAACTATCAAATATGATTCTCAATTATATAAATATTTCTAATCAATTTTCCAAAGTTTATAAGCAAGAACCCCAACGTAATTTTACTCTCTCTCTCAAGTGCCGAATAAAAACTATTCCTATATTTCAATTCTAATGTCTCTATTTCAAATTAAAATATACAATTTATCAAGTCATGGTTCTTAAATGGAACATACTTCAAATGAATTATACTTACTCTCAAAACCTATAACTTCCTATAATGTGTTATTCTTAAGATCATGCCAAAACTCTCATCTCTCGAGTGTCGGAATTGGCTAGCATCAAATCATTCAATTAGTGGCCAATTAATTGAAAGTATTAAAATCATAATACAAATAAACATGTGCGGCAAATCTAATAGAAATAACTAAAATTAATCAATCCATATTCTCAAGTTGTTCGCTACAATCAAACCTTGGATAATGAATTTAACTCATGATGTAATCTATAAAAATACTAAAATTCATATAAAAAGACATAGGGAAAATAATAGAAAAACTAGAATATAGATCTTCAATTTCTTCTCTTGTTCTTCTTTGTCTTATTCTTGAGTCTTGATGTTTTTTCTCCTTGCATTCTTGAAGAATTGTGTTGAATTTCCCCTTGCCTCTTGAACTGTTCTCTTCCTAGACTTAGGTCTTAAGGGTTGTATTTATAATCTTTTAAAGTCTTGGAAAGTTTGGAGTCGTGTTGGGCCAAGAGAAGAGTCCAAAAAAACTTTTTCATACCTAGCAGCGCCTCAGTGCCACAATTGTGGCGCTGTGGCGCCCAGTTTCAGATGGAAATTTAGTACTACGCATCCATCAATATTTTTCTCATAATCCGATTGAGGCGATTTAAAATCCGTTGGAAAGATAACTCAAAGGGCTATAACTTTGCTTCGTATATCATTTTCCAATTTGAACGTTTGTCATGTCAAAAATGAGTTTCAATATGAGACTGAAAATCTAGAACATAACTTTTTCGGTTGGAAATTGATGTGTGATCATACTTTGCCTATATTTCATCCATTTGACTTCTTTTTCATCCAATTGACTCCTAGCACTCTCAAATCTTCATTTTGAGGTCCAACATAAGTTTTGAGTATTTACACTTTAGTCTCCAAACTTTGGATCTCTTACAATTTAGCTCTCTTCTCCAATTCGCCGACTTTTGCTTATTTCCTTTAATTTAATCAACCAATATCACAACATCAAAATACACATTAAAACGATCTAAAACTTGTAGAAATTAGTTAAATATCAAGTTTAGATGATGTCTAAAGTATGAGTGAAATACACTCATCAAATACCCCAAACTTAATATTTTGTTAATCCTCGTGCAAACACTAAAAAAAAAAAAAACACACACACACACACACACAGAGACACTCAAACAAACGAATTTAAGAAAAAAAAAACATAACCAAATTCAGTTAGATAGTTTACCTTTGTAGCTCATGATTGAAAACATAATATCAATTTTGAACCACATCAAAGCTATAAAGTAAAAGCTAAATTCTCACATATTCAATGAAAAACTGGTGTTTGTAAGAAAATTTAAGTGCCAATAATAAGTTGATCTAATTTTCGACTATAAAAATCAAATATTTCCTTACTCCGCTCTTGGGATTCACATACCCCAAAACTTAATTTATTTTCACTCTATTCCCGAGGGCGTAATCTAAGATTGATTTAAAAATCACTACTCCTTGCCATCTCTTGTCTGGGTAGATGTTACTGATTGTAGTTCACATATCAACAAATGAGGATTCTCCTTATTTTTGACTGCATCAACTTCCAACAATCAATTAAGTTATTAACCCATTATCAAAGGTCTAATCCTTTAAAACAAGTGTTTGGAGGCTTAATCAAGGCATGTGGCGCGTCTTCTAAACCCTTACAAGCTTACTCACTCAAGTCATAAAGGCTACAAAGAACCATTTTACGATGAGATTGTTGAAGTTGTTCTCATAGGGATCTTTTAAGGTAGTTTCACGATAATTTTTTTCCTTTTATGCAATGATTAGTGCAATGCCCATTATAAAATACTCATTCTCAAGAATTTACCCCTAACTTAAGGGTTTCACCCAATTTTCATCTTATTGGTCTCAGATAGTCTACACAAACTTTAGCATACGCGAAATCCACATTTATCTCCAAGTTTCCTACAATAGCTCAACCACCCAAACATCCTTGATTTTGTTCAAGGATATAATAATGTTTAGTGGTTGTTTAAATTTAGCATCTAAGTTCTCTATTTCAACCTATAAACATGGATCAACCCACTCATGTACAATGCTACAATCAATTTGAATGCATATGTATCTCATGTTCATGAATAAGCAAAAATGTTTTACTAAAATACATAACATATTCATGATCTATAAACTAACACGTGTCCTCAATAATATACATCATTGCCGACGATGCTATCTAACTCACACAAGCATGCAAAACAAAAATAAGAAAAAAGTATCTTAATTATTATTATTTTTTAAACATGCACATAAATTACAAAAAATAATAATAAAAAAAATACTAGGCACAAAATAATAAAAAATAAATACTAGGCAATTAGATAATTTATAATACACCTCCAAATGTAAATTGAACATTATCCCTGATGTAAAATTAATAAAAAGTGAGGAAGACTTCCCTGAATTATTTGCATTGCCTATGACATTTTGGTGCTTGTGATGCTAGATTTGATGGATGTGTGCCAATTGGAATGTTACCTTACCGTTTGATAGAAAAACTCGTTCTCCAAGTTCAATTTCTTCACGGCCCAATAGGCTTCATGCTCTAGTTCAACTGGTAGGTAACATGATTTTCCAAATATCAAACGGTAAGGTAACATTCCAATTGGCATTTGGAAAGCTATTCGATATGCCCATAGCGCTTTATCAAGTTGATAAGCCAGTCCTTGCAGTTGGTGTTCACTGTCTTCTCCAATATTTGTTTAATCTCTATGTTGGAGATTTCTGCTTGTCCATTGGATTGAGGATGATAACCAAGTGCTAGTTTGCAACTGACATTGTATTTAGCCAAAAGAGAATTGGTGTAGAAATGTCCTCAACCTATCTGGAGACATAGTCTATTGCAAGAAGGATATATACCTGGCCAAAGGATGGTGGAAAAGGACCCATGAAGTCTATACCACACACATGAAATAATTCCACCTCGAGCATATTAGTCAATGGAAGCTCGTGACGCCTTGAGATATTTCCAGTACGTTGACAATGGTCACATGTCTTCACAAAGGTGTAGCAGTCCTTGAAAAGAGTTGGCCAATAGAATCTCGATTGTAATACCTTAGAAGCAGTACATGTAGGACCGAAATGACCTCCATAAGGTGAGGAATAACAATGCTCTATAATTAATTTTGTTTCCTCTATAGGGACACACCTCATGATCATCATATCCGCGTATTTTCTGAAAAGGAGTGGATCATCCCAGAGATATGATTTGACATCATGTAAGAATTTCTTCTTTTGGTGTGGCACCCTTCCACAAGCCCAGTAGTTAAGAAAATCAGTATACCACAGGATCCTTGATGAAACTGCTAACAGAAGCTCGTAAGGAATAGTTTCTTGAATCTGATTGTTATCTATCACCTCTTTATACTCCAACTGGGAAAGATGATCAGTAACTACATTCTCACTGCCCTTGTTATCCCGGATTTCCATATTGAAATCTTGCAACAACAAAATCCATCAAATTAAGCGAGGCTTAGCATCTTTCTTTTCAAACAGATATCGGATTGATGCATAATCTGTGTAGATGAATACTTTGGTGCCAATGAGATAAGATCTGAATTTGTCACAAGCAAAGACAATTGCTAACATCTCTTTCTCTATTGTGGTGTAATTCAATTGAGCTCAATTCAAGGTTTTGATTGCATAGTGAATTGGCTGGAATATCTTTTCACTCTTTTGTCCCAAAACTGCTCTTACTGTATAATCACTGGCATCACACATTACTTCAAATGTTGACCCTAATATGGCACTATCATAACGAGAACTGCAACCAATTTCTCCTTTATTGTTTCAAATGTCCTGAGACAGTCATCATTAAAGATAAATGTTGTAACTTTCTCCAAAAGGTTGCAAAGGGATTTAGCTATTTTTGGGAAATTTTTAATAAACCTCCTGTAAATCCCAGCGTGCCTCAAGAAACTCTGAATTCCTTTGACATTAGTGGGTGGTGGTAGCCTTGTTATTGTATCTATCTTAGCTCTGTCGACTTCCAGTCCTTTTGCTAAAACGTGGTGGCCCAGCATAATTCTTTCTTGTACCATGAAATGGTACTTATCCTAGTTAAGAACTAATGGCCTGTTTGATAGGCCCTTTTTTTTACATGGAAAATGGAATTGAAATTCCATTTCTTACTTTTGCCATGTTTGATGACACTTTTTTCCTCAAGAATTGATTTTCCACATTGCCACCATTTCTTGGTTTTACTTGAATTTCAATCCCACTTTTTTTTGTTTGTTTTTTTTTTTTTTGTTCTTTTTTGGCAATAGAAACTAATTCTATCCCCAATTGTAAAAAAAAAAAAAAATTATCCATTTAGTCGACAATTTCCATGTAAAACAAAGACAAACGAACACCAAAAATTTTCTAATTTTTTTTTTTTTTTTTTTTTTGTAATACAAACAAATTATATCCCTAATTGTAAGAAATTCTATCCCTTGAGTTGACAATTTTCATGAAAAACGAAGCCAAACGAATAGCAAAAGATAGAAATTTCAACATTTTCAATGAAAAATTATACAAATTAAACACAATTAATTGACGATTCCCAATAAAACAAGTTTTAGGCAATTCAATTCCATACAATACGTTTTCTTTCCACCTAAATTCAATCTTTGAATCAGACGGACCCTAGGTTATTTTCTATACAACATTGCAATACTAAAGAGAGATTGTGAAGGTAATTATCAAAAGAAGTACCAAAAATAGAAAAATCATCCATAAATGCCTCCATGATTTCCTTTACCATGTCTGCGAAGATAGTCATCACACATCTTTGAAAAGTGACTTGAGCATTGCAATCCAAATGGCATCCGTCTATAGGTAAAACCCCATATGGGCAAGTGAATGCTGTCTTCTCCTGATCCTCTAGTGTAGAGGTGTCAAGACGGACGGGCCAACCGGACCCGTGAAAATCGGCCCAGATCGACCCGGGACGCGGGCCGACCCGTGACCCCAGCGGACGGTTCACCGGTCAAGGAGGTGTGACCTGCGAGCTTCACAGGTTACACCTTCACGGGCTGCAATTAACCCCCTGGCCAGTGAAAAAAATTAAAAAAAATTGAGAAAAATGGGGGAGAGAGCCAATCTAGTTGGGATGTACTTAAACTATAAATTATAACAAAAGTAGGTGCCAACCTAGTTGGGATGTACTTATGCCATAAATATTTGATAATAGTAATTAGAAATGTATTTAGTTTTTATTTGTTTAAGTTAAATTTAACTTTGCAAAGTTATAAATAATTCATGTAACATTAAATTTGAATTCTATATAAACATTTCTTGGTATAAATATGAATTTATCATTTGTTCAATTCTTAGTTTACATTTAACAAAAAAAATATTTTTTGTTATAAATATAAAAAATTCTGTATTTTTATAATTTTATTTATACAGTAAGATGGGCCAAATCAGAACAAATAACGACCCGCGCTACTCGTGACCCGTGACCTGCATGGGATAGACCCAGATGGGTCAGCGGGCATGCCTAAATTGTAATTCAAAATTTGTGGGTCGACCCGAAACTGACTCGGAACTCGTAGCGGGCGGGCTTTTTTTCATGCGAGTCGTTACCGGGCTCATATGTTAGCGGGCCGACCTGGCCCGTACCACTCGGATTGACACTTATACTCTAGTGCTATTGCAATTTGATTGTAGCCAGAATAACCATCAAGAAAACAATAGTTAGAGTGGCCTACTAATATGTCCAACACTTGATCAATGAATGGAAGTAGAAAGCTATCTTTTCTAGTTTCTTGGCTCAATTTCTTGTAATCAATGCAAACCCTCCAACCAGTTACTATTCTTGTAGGAATCAGCTCGTTGTTATCGTTCTTGGCTACTGTCATTTCTCCTTTCTTTGGTACAACTTGTACTAGACTAACCCATGCACTATCTGAAATAACAAATATAATCCCTACCTTCAATAGTTTTAGTATCTTTACTCTCACCACTTCTTCATAACTGGATTCAATCTCCTTTCATGTTTAATAGACAGTTTGTAAGAGTCTTCTACGAGAATTTTGTGCATGGAAACTGTAGGACTTATCCCTTTGATATCAGCTATAGACCAACCCAAAGTAGCTTTGTGTTATCTCAACACTTTCAGTAATTTGTCATTTTCATCCTTGGTAAGTGAGGAAGAAATAATCAAAGGAGATATAGATTTTTCTTCGAAGAATGCATAACAAATGTGGTTTAGAAGTTGTTTCAATTCAAATTTACTGCTTTCATTACCCTTGCTGTCATCTAAACCCACTGTATGCTGAATATCTTCACTCTGTGATGGATTATTTTCATCTGGTGACGATTCAAGAGCCAATATGCAATCAACTAATTCATTGCTTCCTGTGTAACCGGCAAGTGTTAATGTCATCCTTTTTTGCACTAAACATGATACAATGCTCTTGGGGATCCTCAATGAATACTTTTTCTTCCTTCAAGATAGAATTGATGAAGTTAGTTCTATGGCAATTATTGGTTTCATCTGAAAGTTTCTTTGTTTGGTAGATATTGAACATTACTTCTTCTTCATTCACTCTCAATGTTAGATACCCTCCTTGTACATCGATTATGGCTCTTCCTGTTGCTAAGAATGGCCTACCCAAAATCAATGGAATTTCCTGATCTTCCTCCATATACAATACTACAAAATCAGCTAGGAAGATAAATTTTCAATTTTTACTAAAATGTCTTCAATAATCCCTTGTCGGTATGTGAGGGACCTATCAGCTAGTTGCAGAGTAACCATTGTTGGTTTTACCTCCTCGATGCCTAACTTCTTGAAAACTGAGAAGGACATCAAGTTGATGCTTGCTCCAAGGTCACAAAAGGCTTTATCAAAAGAGGAGCCTCCAATGGTGCATGGAATAGTGAACCTGTCCGAATCTTTTCTTTTCTGATGGAGCTTCTTTTGAAGAATAGCACTACATTCCTCTATCAACTTCATTGTCTCATATTCTTCCAACTTTTTGTTCTTCGACATTACCTATTTCATGAACTTAGTGTAGTTTGGTATATGTTCCAAAGTAATTGTAAATGGGATATTAATATGAATTTTCTTGAAAATATCAAAGAACTTGGCAAATTGTGTATCAAATTTCTTCTTCTGGAATCTCCGTGGAAACGGAAGTGTTGGCTCGAGATTGGTGGTTATCAGGGAATAATATAGAATTAGGCTTGTAATCCTTCTTTGTTTCGTCGATCTGATTCTCTTGTTCTGCAACTATCTATTCTTCACTCTAATCAGGAGTAGAGGTTGATGACACTATAGGCTTGTTCTCTCCAATTTCCTTGCCACTCCTCAAGGTAATAACTTTGTAGTGTTCATTTGAATTCACCTCTGTATCATTTGAAAACCTTCCTTATTGTTGAGAATTCATTGATGTAGACAACTAACCAATCTAAATTTCAAGATTCTTCATTTTACCTTACATATTGGTCACATGAGTCTCGGTATTATCTAAACGTGATGCATCTTTGTTGAACTGAGATCTTGTCTCAGAAATAAAAGTCCACATGAGGTCTTCTAAAGATGTTTTCTCTTCTGATTGTTGAGTGTTGAACCTGGGAGAAGGTTGAAGTACATTCCTATTATTGCCATATGATATGTTTTCATGATTTCAAAGCCTTAGATGGTAATGATTAGAAGAGTAGTTTCCTCTCTGATTGTGATTCCTGCTATTGACATACCTAGACTACTCATTCGCTATTTCTGTCTCCGATGTGCTGCAGTGATATGATCCAATTTATGTAGACCCACTACTCTCTTTACGCTTGATCTTTCACTTGGCCATTTGTAATTGTTTGTAGCTATGTCATCCAATAGGGCATATGCAACAAATACTGTTTTAGCCAATAAAATAACCCATGCAGCTGTATCACTATAGTTCTTGTTTACCCATTTAACCTGTCGTAGAAGATCTCAATCTGCATCCAATTCTGAAAACCATGTTGAGGACACCTTCTAAGCAAGTCTTTAAATCTCTCCCAAGTTTCATAAAATAGCTCTAAGTCAGATTGTCTGAATTGACCAGTTTCGCTCCGAATCTGAGGTCGGGAAGTACTTGGTGAGGAATTTCTGAGCTAAGTCATCCCAAGTAATAATAGAACCATATGGTAGCGACTGGAACCAAACCTTGACTTATCCCTCGAGGAGAAGGAAAAGAGACGGAGTCTAATTGTCTTATCAGTAACTCCATTCATCTTCAATGTATCACAAATTGCTAGAAAAGAACCCAGATGAGCATTTGGGTCTTTTGTTAGAGCTTTCCCAAACTGGTTCTATTGTACCATGTGTATCAATCCAGGCTTTAGTTCGAAATTATTTACAGCAATGGCTAGGCACGCTATACCAGAATAATCGTCATTGACCACTAACCTGACGTAGTCTCAAATAGACAGTTGTTGATTATTTTCATTGGCTGATCTTGCTTCCTATTCTGCCATTGCTTCATGTTCATTTCTCTATATTCCCCTGAGAAACGGGAATGTGATTTCTGGTTCAGGATCAATAGGTAACAATTTAAGATTTCTCGCTTTTTACATACGCAGTTGAAAATAACAACCAAAGAACTATTAGTGATAGAAAGAAAGTAAATGAAAACAAAAATTAAAATCTAAATTAAAATAAATGCTAAATGGTAATAATATTAATAGAAATCAAATGAAACAATCCCCGACAGCGACGTCAAAAACTTGTCTCTTGTTTTCTATAACGTGATTTATACGGCAAATATATGGTGTCAAGTTTTGTAATATAATAATGGAGTTAGAGTGTCAAAACTACATGGATTGTAATTCAAATTTCTACTAAGTACTATAATTATATAGCCTCTATTTTATCTAAATGAATGAATGTTATAATCAATGTTTTTAAACTAATATGGTGACGAATTCAACAAATAAATGCAAGCTAGAAGTATAATCAAGTGAGAAAGCCTAGGGTTATGATTTCACCTAACTATTAGATATGATTCTCAATTATATAATTATTTATAATCAATTTTTCAAAGTTTATAAGTAAGAACCTTAACATAATTTTACTCCCTCTCTCGAGTGCCAAATAAAAACTATTCCTATATTTTAATTCCAATATCTCTATTTAGAATTAAAATATAGAATTTATCAAGTTCATGGTTCTTAAATAGAATATGCATCAAAAGAATTTTACTTTCTCTCGAAACCTATAATTTTCTATGTTGTGTTATTCTTATGATCACGTCTAAACTCCCCTTTCTCGAGTGTCGAAATTAACTAGTTTTAAATCATTCAATTAGTGGCCAATTAATTGAAAGCATTAAAATTATAACACAAATATACACATGCAGAAAATCTAATAGAAATAATTAAAATTAATCAATCCATATTCTCAAGTTTTTGGCTACAATCAAACCCTAGATGAAGAATTTAGCTCATGATAAATCTATGAAAATACTAAAATTTATATAAAAATACATAGGGAAGAGAATAGAAAAACTAGGATATAGATCTTAAATCTCTTTTCTTGTTCTTCTTTATCTTGTTTTTGAATCTCTTGATATTTTTTCTCCTTGCCTTCTTGAAGATTTTGTTGAATTCCCCCTTGTCTCTTGAACCGTTCTCTTCCTAAAATTAGGTCTTAAGGGTTGTATTTATAGTTTTTTGAAGTCTTGGAAGGGTTGGAGTCGTGTTGGGCCAAGAAAAGAGTCCAAAAATAAAAATCAAAACCTCTTTTCCTTGACCAGCAAGGCCTCGCTCCCAGTTACTGTTAAATTTCAGCAACAGTGGAACTGCGGCGCCCCATTTCGGATGAAAATTCAGCACTGCGCATCCTTTAGTATTTTTATTATAATGTTTTCTCTCGATATCTGATTGAATCAATTCAAGATGCGTTGAAAAGATAACTTAAAAGGATACAACTTTACTTCAGATATTATTTTTCAATTCAAACGTTTGCTATGTCCAAAACGAGTCTCAATATGAGACTGAAAATCGGGAGCATAACTTTTTTGGTTGGAAATTGGTATGATCATACTTTGCTTATATCTCATCCACATGACTTCTTTTGTCATCCAATCGACTCCTAGACTCTTGAATCTTCATTGTGAGGTAAGACACAGCTCTTGAGTATTTTCACTTAGTCCCCGAACTTTGGATCTCTTACAATTTGGCCATCTTATCTAATTTTGCTAACTTTTGCTTATTTCCTTCTATTTAATCAACATATATCACAACATCAAAACACACATTAAAATGCTCTAAAACTCATAGAAATTAGTTAAATATCATTTTAGATGATGCCTAAAGTATGAGTGAAATACGCTCATCAAGTAGAAAGGAAGAATTGCACATTGCAAAAAATAGCTCGGACAATGAAAATGGTTTACCACAATATTTTTGGGTCAAAGCCATTAACATTTCTTGCTATATTGTTAATAGACTTTTGGTGACTCAAAAAAAAAAATGAAAATTCCATATGAACTTCTGAAAATAGAGTTCCCAATATTGGTTACTTTAAAGAGTTTGATTGCAAATGTTTTATTTTAAACACTTTGGGAAAATTTGCTTCAAAGTCTAATATTGGAATTTTTGTTGGTTATTCATCTACGAGCAAAGCTTATCTAGTCTTCCAAAAAAAAAACTTTAGTTGTTTAGAATCCATTCGTGTGATTTTGATGAAATTAATTCTCTTCATGAAGATAAATGTATTGTTAATGATGTAGGTTTGGAGATTTCTTTTGAGCACATGAACATCCAAGATCAAAATAAGTAAGATCCTAAAAATCTTGAAGATCAACATAAGAAGAAAAAAATGTGCAACAAGATGAAATAGAATCTCCCGAAGTACAAAATAATCCAACTCTGCCTAAAGAATGGAGGAGTTTGAAATAAACACGATTGGAGAACTCAAATTCTTTCTTGGACTCCACATCGAATAAACTAATGATGGAATATCCATTAGTCAAAATAAATAAATATTGGACATGCTCAAGAGGTTTGAAATGTAAGAATTGAAGCCATGAACACTCTGATGAGCTCATCTATCAAATTGGGTAAAGATGATCAAGATGCTTTCATTGACATAACTAAATATATAGGTATGAAGGGGTCTCTTCTTTATTTAACTACAAATAGACTCAATATTATGTTTAGTGTGTGTGTTTATGTGCTAGATTTCAAGTCAATCCTAAAGTATAGCACATTAGTGTCGTGAAATGGATCTTTTGATACATTAATATCACTAGAACTTTAGGTCTTTGATATCCTAAGGGCACTCATATTGACTTACTTAACTATTCGGATGCTGGTTGCAAGAATGATCGCAAGAGCACTATCGAAAGTTGTCACTTCTTAGGCTTTGCACTTGTATTATGGTCTAGTAAGAAGCAAAATTCCATTGCATTGTCTATCATTGAATTCAAATATATCTCAGTGCTAGTTTTTGTGCTCAAATTTTATGATAAAACAAACACTAAATGCATATCATTTATCATTTGATCATATACCTAACATGTGTGATAACATTAGTGCCATAAACTTGTCAAAAATGGAATCCCATTTTGCATTCTCAAACCAAATATGTTGAGATTAGACACTACTTTCTAAGAAATCATGCACAAAAGGGAGATATTACACTAGAATTTGTTAATATGGAAAAATAATTGGCCGACATTCTCACTAAACCTCTAGCACTTGATAGATTTTTATATATTCGAAGATGTCTGAAAATTATTGATGAATTTGAAGTATTGTGGTTAAATTTTATTCTTACATGATCGATTCCATGTGCATCATTGTTTGAAATTTATATGGAATTTACCCAGTTGATTATGCTTTTGACATTTCATCACTCATGTTTTGATTAGTATTTTGATATAAATGTGATGATTATTCTCTTGTTTAGACTCGCATACATTTGGCACTTTGTGGTTAATTAAGGGGGGATATTACTATTTCATATGGTTGATTTAAAGTTTTGATCTTATATGCTATACTTTTGCATATGTGCTACCTTTTGCTTATGTCAGAAAGAGGAAATTGAGTAAGATAGATTTGAAAAGTATCGAAGGAGAGGGGAGATAAGTGAAATGATATGCATTGAATGATCAAATGATACACTTTGAAATCATCTGTTATTTGATATGTTTTAAATGGATGACAATTGATTTGTAAAAGATAGGGAGAATATGCTTCAAATTGAGATCTTTATTCATTATCCCTTGTTGATATTACTTTGCAAATCATCTTGTTTGCTATAATAAAAAATGAGGAAATTATTGACATATGGTTGATTATAACCTTAAAGTTATGATTTAACAAACAAGTTAATCTTGTTTACTAACATTTGAATTAAAGTGATTAAAGTCTTCAAAGCATCCAACGATAAATTGATCAATATTTGTAAAAAATCAAAATCAAGACTCACAAATCGGACTCATGAAGAAGGTCATGATAGAAGTTACGCATTCAAGACAAGTCCTTCAAGAAAAGATCTTAAAATACAAATGTAAAAAAAAAAAAAAAAGATCAATATCAAGAGCTCAAGAACGAAACATCAAAGAAAGATCAAGGTGAAAGCTTAAGAGTCAAACTTTGAACCAAAATGTAAATGTATCAATACTTTGATCTTTAGCAATGAATGATAAAAGTTCAAAAATCATTTTGTACACTAAAAACTATTTTGATCAAAAGTAAAATTAATTTTCAAAGTTATGTTTGAACTTAGATCATATTTTTAAAACATCATTTTTTCTTGACAACTAGTCCAAAACTCCTTTCAAAAGTCAACATTTGTGAAAATATTCAAATCGAATCAAACAGGGTCAAAACGAAAAAAAAACTGGTCGAACGGGCCGCAATCGGTTGGACGTCCAACTGGAGGATGCTGACATTCGGAGCGTCATCTGGACAGAGGTGGCAGACGTCTCGATTGTTGTCCGACATCACAAAGAGTTTTTGTCAGACATCTAGTTGGATCATGTGAACGTCCAGTTGCTACGATAGTCTAATTTTTGACCGTTGTGATTGTGAACCCTACCACTTCACGCTGAGGTTCATAAAGATAAATGTAAATCCGGCCTCCTTAATCCTCGCCCCAAAGCCAACGCATGAGTTTGGTGCTCTCCATTCATCCAAACACAAGGGCGGACGTCCATTTGGTTGTCCATTTTGACGTATTATTTTATTTTTTGAACTCTGTAAATACCATCACACTTTCCATTCTTAACAAGTTTTTTAAGAGCATTATATATATTGAGAATAAGCCTACATTGTATTTATTTCATTTATTTTTTCATATCAAAAATTATGATTGATTCAAAGATCATCTTCATCAAATCTTTTCTTCTCTCTTTTTGTACTTAACTTATTTTTATCACTCATAAAAGAGAAATGCATTTTGGAAGAAAAGTTTTGAATTTATATTGCATCTATGAGAACTTTGATTGATTGAATCAAACTTTTAATTATCATATTTATCAAAAAAATTCTTTTCTTAGAACTTAATTTATTGCATTAACCGTACACATCATCATCATTTGCTCAATTTACTTTTGCAAGTTATTTAAATTTTTCTGAACAATGTGGCTTAATCCATTATTTCTAATCCTAAACAGAAACCAACTTGTTGGGGGAAATAATGTTGATAGGAAATGCAATTTAATGATTGTTCTAATTGCGGAGAAACACAAATCCGTGCTTGAAAATACATGACCTAATGGACCAACCGACATATCTACCAATGAGGACAAGTGGCACCAATATGACGAGATGGCATGCTGCTACATTTTGGCTTCCATGTCAAATGTTTTGCGGCAGAAACATTAGAATATAGAAACTTCTTGGTACATAATGGAGAGCCTTAAGGACATGTTTGGACACCAAGTCGTTAGGCTTGGCAATTCTCCATTAAGTCTATAGTGAACATATGCATGGAACCCGGGACGTCCATTGGAGATCATACGTTGACTATGATTGGGTTGTTTAACGTGGCTTAGGTTTTTGGGGCTTCAGTTGTCTCGAAGACTCGGATCAATATGATTTTGAAGACCCTTCCACATAGGGGTGGGCAAAAACCGAACCAACCCGACTAACCCGACCAACCCAAACCAACCCGATCGGGTTGGGTCGGTTTTTTTCCATTTTTTTTCCTGGGTTGGGTTCTGGCAAAGCTTAGTGGGTCGGGTTGTGGGTTAATCCATCCAACCCGACCAAACCCAACCCAACCCAACCCGTCAATAAAAAAAAAAAAGGGCCATTTTTTTTCAAACATATTTCAACTTTTCGGTTTCTATTGGCTATTCAGCCTTCAATTCCTTTCCCAAGGTAAATTACCAAGTTTGCATTTTTTTTTCCCGACTTATTACTAAGATTTAGCCCTCATTTTGCAGACTTCTTTGTACAAACTTATTTAATAGATCATTGAACATGACCAAGAAACATATTTAACCTCTCATTTCTTCATCTTCACTACTTTATTTAGTGGCTACTCGTTTATTTCCATATATTCATTTATTTCTCTTAGATTCTCGTTTTAGTTCTGATTTTCTTGTTGAAAATTTGAATTGAGACATGAGCTAAAACATTGTAATTTAGAACTAGTTAATGGAAATCATTGATACAAACCGACCAACCCAACCCAACCCGACCGACATAAAATTGGGTTGGGTTGGGTTGGGTTGGGTTGGGTTTCAACATTTACATGGGTTGGGTTGGGTTGGGTTGGATTTCGAACAAACCGACAATGTTGGGTTGGTTTTGGGTTGGGGCAAAAACCGACCCAACCCAACCCACGCCCACCCCTACTTCCACATATGTTCTTTTAATTTAACATGAATTATAATCTCCGTAAAATGGACATGTCTCTAATTGAGTTAACGAAGGAGCTCGAAAATGGTGAAAGTTTAAGACCAAAAGTGGGGAAGCCATGGTTGAATTTTCTGGTGGAAACTCATCTAAATCAAAAGGCGAGGGAAGCAAAAAGAGAAAGAAGCCTTCTAAGAAAGGACAATCACTAGAGAAGAAGGCCAAGATCGATGGAAAACCCAAAAGAAAAGTTTCATTATTGTATAAAGGGCACTAGAACAGGAACTACTCGGAATAGGTAACTTCTAAAAAGAAGGGAAAGGGTACACTATACTACATTGAGACTTGTTTAGTGGTTCATTCTACTAATATATAAATTATAGATTATGGAGCCACTAACAGTTATCTTTACAATTCTTTATAGGGGTTCTAGTTAACCACACAACCTAATGAAGTCAAGTACACGTTGGGAATTTACTTAATTATGCACAGCGGAAATAAAATAATTTTCAATTCTCACCAAGAATCTGCAATGTATTTAAATAGAAACTGTGATAAGAATTATACCTTTGATGAATTCTGCAAACTTCTTTGCTGATTCTCGAACTTCAATGATCACGATCTACAATCCAAGCTGTCCAATTGTCCAGCCTCCAATGGTGATCCACACATAGAACAAAAAGGACAGCTGAGGTTTTACTTTTCTTGTGCTAGCAAGAATAATAAAAATTCCATACAATTTACAAACCCTAGCAAATTATTAATATAAGCCTAAGTGGGAATTTACCCGGTCCGATATTTAATTAATCAAATTAATTAAGTCTGGTCCATGAATTAATTAATTGTCCAACACTTGTCAATTAATTAATTGGTAAATTTTATTCTTCTGGTTCTCTTTTGTATGTGACTCATTAGGTTTTCGATCACGTCGCCTAACGACGTGAATTATTATTTTGATCTAATCAAAATCGGCAAATTAAAACACCCCTTTTAATTTATTACTAATTCACATTCGTCGTCCCAGATTGACATCTAGCAATGTGTCGGGCAATACATGTGATGAGAAACGTCACGTTATGTAACAAACCAAACTTGTTCGTTTACCGTGAAATTATAATCATTTCGTCAATATGATCCAATCAATAATGAGATATGGATACGTGTCAATCTCAATTATCGATCATATCTTTTATCCTAGTGTTAAGTCAATATAAGTCGAAAACTCTTTTTCGACTTATGAGTTCACCTTGGCAAATGATTTCATTATTAATTTAACTGGATAAAATGTAGATCATAATCTCTTACTATGTAAGAGCCTTGAATCCTCTATTGATCATTCACAACCTTCATATGATTCTTGACGTACCCGAACGATGATGTATTAGCGACCATTGGCAGAGTAACATCCAATACCATCAAAGTATGACTGTCTTCATATAAGTTACTATGACGACCTCAAGTCAAAAGACCAATTCCACTACCGAACGTTAGAGATTAACAACTAACACTCAGATAGTTATCCATGTGGAATCTCCCAGCGGGTCTCCAATGTTTTGTTCTATAACAGAACATCCACGTGTTTATTCAAGTGTCACCACACTTTAGCTTGTGAGATCAGCTACTTACGTTACAAGTAAGAATGCTACACACGATGATCTATCCGTAATAACGATATTCGTAGCTCGTTATTATTTCGACCACGGACGATTTAAGATTCGATCATTTGTAATTTGTATCTCACAATCACAACTCCTTATGATTAACAAATCATCAAGACTTGAATCTACGGATTCTATTATTTAATTTATTAGAATATTAATTCAATTAAATAATAGATATTGCCATACATGCATCAATTATATATATTTAAAGTGTTTATGTCCAAAGTCGATTGGACCTAGGGCATAACACTTACAAACTCCCACTTGCACTAGATCCAATCACTTATGTATCTTATACCATAAGAGTCTACATGACGATCATGTTTATCCCGCGACAACTCTTTGTCACTGGATCTGCAATTTAATAACTTATGGGAATTTGTTCTTTCTTTACGTCATTTCATTGAATTATTTTTCCGATAAGATAATACCGCCTTAACACATGTTTAGATCATTGATGAGACCTTAGTTCCTTCGCTTGCATGATGGCTCAATTGTTATCACAATGCAGAAGCGTGTGATCAACAATGTTAGAAACTACTCTAAGTTTATTAATGAACTTCCTGATCTAGACCACAACTTTTGTTACTTTATAAAGCAATGATGTATAAGACTTCCATTATTGAATCAACGGTTATTTCATATTTGGAACATTTCCAACACACCGTTTAAGAGTACACCAATATCTTATTTGAGATATACTATTATTCTAGTCTGACTAGAAGTTAGCATCAGTCTATCCATGAACTCTCAATTCATTTTCTCCATATAAAATTTTCTTGATATTTATCTATATAGATTGGGATGAGTTAAATAATCATTTAGATCTATCTCTATAGATCAACTTACTTCTCCCATATCTATTACAGAGAAGTATTTAACAACCATAATTTCAATAATTGAAATATAGAGATATCGTTTTATATAATATGTCTTGTACATATAATATTAGGAATGCAACAATGCTCGCACTATCTTCTTGTAAACGCACAATTCATCTTCATTTTGATAAAATCAAATATTTTGACTTTCTTATCAAATCAAAGATTTTAGCTCAAAGAGGCTTGTTTCAATCCTATTGACATTTTCTTGCAAACTCATTTACAACCTACGGGTTCTAATCCATTAGGCAGGTCGATCAAGGTCCAAACATTGGTTACATACATCAAGTCCATCTCGAATTTCTATGGCCTCTTGCCTTTTCTTTAAGTGAACATTTGACTTTATTTTTGCGTAATTAGTAGGTCCATTATCCTTGATCAGTAATACCTTATTGGTAATCAAGGATTCGTACCTTCTAGGAAGTCGAATGATTCTACAAGATTTAATGGAGCTAACGTGTCCTCAAAAGTCTCAACTTCCCGATCAAGAGTATGTCCCTCAACTGGTGTGGGATAAGACTTAGGTTCATCTATTCGGTCAATTATATCCGTAGACTCTTGAACTCCTTCAAGATTTATTCTACTCCTACTGTCTCCATATGAACATCTTCTTCTCAACAGGATTAATAGAATTAATATCCAATTGTCTCTTGGATATCCACAAATATGTATTTATCGGACCTAGTCTCAAACTTATCCGATCTAATATGCTTTACATAAGCATCATAGCCCAAACTTTCATATGAGATAAGTTGGGCCTTTCCATAATTCATATGAAGTTTTGTCAACCGATTTAGATGAGACACGATTTAGTGCGCAGGACGTGGCAATCACTGCATGACATCAAAACGATTTTTGAATGCTTTCATGGCTTGTTCTTAATTTCACTATATCTAATAGTGTACAATTCCTTATTTCAGATGCACCATTATGTTGCAATGTATGTGGAGGAATCCACTGCGTGAGAATCTCATTCTCTTTTAAATAATCTAAAATTCTCCATTTTAGATATTCTTTACCTCGATCAAGTCTTAGTGTAAGAATATATTTACCTATTTGTTTCTCTATTTCTAACTTTAATTCCCTGAATATTTCAAGAGTTTCACACTTGAAATTCATCAAATATACATGATCATTTCTGAAATGGTCATTAGTAAATATGATGTGATAATATAAACTTCACCTGACATTAATTGATATGGGTTTACATACATCACTATGTATTAGACCTAATAATTGTGCAGATCTTTTTCCTTTTCAAGTAAAATGAGATTTGGTCACTGTATCTTACAGACATGATTCACATTTGACAAATGATTCAAAATCATTTGACCCAAATATACATCTCTATATAAGTTTGGAATTGCATTCTCATTTATATGACCAAATTCATAATGCCAGATATAGGTGTTATTCAGATTATCATTTTTATACCTTTCAATTTCTATACTCATTATAGAATACTCATTATTTAGAATATAAGTGTCATTTTGTAATTTACCATAACCATTAAGATATTATCAAGATAAAAAGGAACAACAATTGTCCTTAACATTAAAATAATTTATGTCAAAACATGAAATTTATTTAATGCTCTTGGTAATGGTGAGAACAAAATTAACATTTCTCTAATTCTAATATCAAGCATAAAGGCAATGACAAGAAATATGCTATTACAGGCAATGCAACAACTTTAACTCATTTTCAACGTGTAGGTCAATTTCTTCCTTCTGCAGCGATCTACTTTTATTTAGTTTCTGCATATTTATACAAATATGAGATTCATATCTAGTATCTAATACCCATAAAACTAATGAAGTAGATATAATTCTTGCAATTTCATTTTCAATGACATATCATTCCAAAATGATAATAAGGATCATTAGATTTGGTATTGTCCTTTTTCGCTTTAACTGTTTTATTCATCTTGGTTGCTTTCCTAAAGCATCCTTTAGACTTCCTTATATGAATCTATGACTAAAATTTCTCCAATACAAACATAGATGTTGGACTTAACAGTTTTATGCATGTTCGGCAACTCAACGAGAGTGATCCGAGTATTCATGTTAAATTCATAATTAGTTATGAATAACTCTCTGACAGAGATTGCAGAATCAAGTCTATACTTAGTTCATTGTTCATGATTGAACGCAATCAAGATAACTTCTCAAAGTAGTCAGCACACGAGCACTAGCTGAAGATTCTTCTACCATTATGCACCGGTATAGTTGCAAGGAAATCTCATATCCTTCCATACGTGATTGTTCATCATTCAACGCGTTGAGATGAAAAATCATGTGTTAGCATCTACACTCTTATGTTGCTTTATAACTCAGGTGACATAGTAACAAACATCACACATGTTGTAGAACTATCGACATCACTGTGTTTATTATAGTAGCCACCTCTTCCTTTGTCGAGTCATCAGCAAGTGTCTTTGGAAAGGGCTACTCAAGGATATAACCAATTTTTCATGCATGAGAACAATTCTCAGATTGCAGCTTCAATTAAGAAAATTTGCTTTGGTTGTTGGAATCCAATATGCCTTTCAAATATATATGTGGTTACTCAAGATTCAATAAACGTAAACGCCGAAAAGTAAAAGAAATAATATATATAAAGCATCAATTAATTTAACATGACATTTTATCAAACTAATTTCGCTCCCACTGTTTAACTCAAATTTATGACCCTTTCACATAAATTTATGGAATCCGTACTTGATTCTCAGTGGGTTGGGATCTCATTTGTTATATTAAAATCTTGAGTGTACTCAATAAGCCCTAATAAAACATTTGGGTAGATACTATTATCAATTGTATATCCATACAACTCCCAAATCATTAAGCTGACAACTCTTTATTTTCACACATCTTATGTGTTAGCTTAACATGCCTCTAAAATCTATCTCCTTGAGTGTACTCAACAAGAGATAAATATTAGTTAAGTCAAATCCATCATTCAGAAATATCTAATATTTCATAGTGTCAAACATATCCCTAATAGACCAGCCTTGAGTGTACACAACAAGTTAAGATCGATTTAGAACTCTCGTTTTTCACTATAATGGTGGAAGGCGAATATAAATATGACTTAATATTTTAACATGTCCCTACAATTTATCTTCTTGAGCGTGCTCAACAAAAGATAAATTTTAGTTAAGTCAAATCCATCATTCAGAAATATCTAATATTTCATAGTGTCAAACATATTCCTAATAGACCAGCCTTGAGTGTACTCAACAAGCTAAGATCGATTTAGGACTCTCGTTTTTCACTATAATGATGGAAGGCTAATAACAAATTGAATTAATATTTTTAACGAGGGGTTTTGCATGCAAAAGGTCGCATCGTAATAATTATATATATTTTATTATACATTTAACATGCAAATAAACATACATATAATAGTGTGGACGATTATGAACTTATACTATCTAGTCTTCCCGAACCATAAGGAAAACTAGTCTGTCAGTTCCTAAGGGTATAGCATTGATTCATACAATACTCCATCTCAATGGTCTCCCCCTCTTCTTGTATCTTCAATTAGTCCACTTGCAACTTGTATCCTATATTAGTTGGCACGCATACCTAAAAAATATTGGATGCACGGCCCATAATAATAACAATAGTAATGGACTCGCAGGTCAAAAATAAATTAGAGCTCCCAGACATCATAAAACAACAAGAATAAAACTAACCATTCAACACATCCATATGGTCGAGTCCATAATCATCCACTAATAAAATATTTACCATATAAATGCATTCCTATATAATATCTAATATTATATGCAAACATGTTTCAAGTTTCTAGCAATTAAAGTCGTCTAAACTAATTTAGAAAAATGGATCGAAACAATTAAATAATTAATTAATCAAATTAATTAATTAATTTAATTAGCAGACTTATTTAATTAAAATCAAATTTCAATTAAATATCAAATTAGAGTCCAACTCTAATTCTACAATTATAGGGCGGGCTATTTAACTAAAATCAAATTTTAATTAAATACCAAATTAGAGTCCAACTCTAATTCCAATAAAATTTTAGGGTAAGACAATTTAATTAAAATCAAATTTTAATTAAATATCAAATTAAAGTCCAACTCTAATTATAATCAAATTAATACAGTTGAATTTAATTAAAATCAAATTTTAATTAAATACAAAATAAGAGTCAAACTCTAATTCCAAGATATTATGGTGAACTTATTTAATTAAAATTAAATTTTAATTAAATACCAAATTAGCACAACTCTGATTTCAAGAAAGATTTTAGGGTGAGACAATTTAATTAAAATCAAATTTCAATTAAATGTCAAATTAGAGTCCAACTCTAATTTCAAGAATATACTAGGGTTGATAATTTAATTAAAATTAAATTTTAATTAAATATTATATTAGAGTCCAATTCTAATTTAATTGAATTAAAATTTTAATTTAGGATAAAACTCTTAAATAAAATAAAATTCAATTTATGGTCAAAATTTAATATTTAAGTTAAAATCCAATTTTAACGAAAATATGAAAAATCGTCAATTTTAAATAAAATTTGAAACGGGTCAAAATTGAATTTTAGGTCAAACCATTTGAAAATCAAATTAAAACCATTTTAATATTTAAATTCAAAACTATTTTAAAAATTGCAAATTGACCCAAGTTTAAAATTAAAAACAAGTCCTTCAATTAACTTAATTGCATGACAGGTCCTTAATTAAAATTTTGCAAACTTGACTACTAATCATAATTGGAGACATGGGCTTGCAATTTCACAAATTGCATGACAAGCCCCCATCCCAAAATCTTCCCACCCGTCTAGCAGAAACCCTATAACTTCCCCTCCCTATTTACGGCGCCGGCAACTGGAAAAACGGTGGTGTAACGACGACGAGCGCCGCTGCAGCAACAGTGACTGTCGGTGATGCTTCCGGGTCGTGGCGGCGCTGTCTTCAGAGCAGCTTGTTCCTATCGCTGCTACTTCCGGGTCGTGGCGTCACTGCCGCCGCCATAAATTCCAGATCCAATTTTTTTTTTTTTGACGAAAAAACTATTTTCCTTTTCAAAACAGATTTTTGAAGATGAAAAATAATTTTCTAAATTACTAGATTCAAAAAACAAATATAATCAATCAACTTTTAATTGTTCAATCATGCAAAACAATTTCTAACAAACAAAAAGTAGACTTTGGTACCACTGTTGAGTATTTACTTAATTATATACAGCGAAAATAAAACAATTTTCAATTCCCACCAAAGATCTGTAATGTGTTTAGATAGAAACTGTAATAAGAATTATACCTTTGATGAATTCTGCAAATTTCTTTACTGATTCTCGAACTCCAATGATCAGGATCTGCAATCCAAGTTGTCCAATTGTCCAGCCTCCAATGGTGATCCACACAGAGAACAAAAATGACGGCTAGGGTTTTACATTTCTTGTGCTAGCAAGAATAATGAAAATTCCATACAATTTACAAACCCTAACAGCCTATTAATATAAACCTAAGTGGGCTGGCTTATTTCTAAACTTTACCCGATCCGATATTTAATTAATCAAATTAATTAAATCTGGTCCATGAATTAATTAATCCAATTAATTAATTCGGACCTATTAATAAGTAACTCAATTAATTAATTAACAAGTGATTAATTGTGTCAATTAATTAATTGGTAAATTTCATTCTTCTGGTTCTCTTTTGTGTGCGACCCATTAGGTTCCCGATCATGACGCCTAATGACGTGAATTATTATTTTGATCTAATCAAAATCGATAAATTAAAACATCCTTTTTAATGTATCACTAATTCACATTCGTCGTCCCAGATTGACATCTAGCAATGTGTCAGGGCAATAATGTGAATGTGACAAACCAAATTTGTTCGTTTACAGGGAAATTATAATTCTTTCGTCAATATGATCCAATTAATAATTAGATATGGATACATGTCATTCTCAATTATCAATCATATCTTTTATCCTAGTGTTAAGTCAATGTAAGTCAAAAACTCTTTTTTCGACTTATGAGTTCACCTTGACAAATGATTTCATTATTAATTTAACTGGACAAAATGTAGATCATAATCTCTTACTATCTAAGAGCGACGAATCCTCTATTGATAATTCATAACCTTCATATGATTTTTGACATACCTGAACGATGATGTATTAGCGACCCTTGGCAGAGTAACATCCCAACACCATCAAAGTATGACTGTCCTCATATAAGGTACTATGACGACCTCAAGTCAAAAGATCAATTCTACTACCGAACGTTAGAGATCTACCACTAACACTCAGATAATTATTCATGTGTAATCTCCCATCGGGTCTCCAATGTTTTGTTCTATAACAAAACATCCACGTGTTCATTCAAATGTCACGACACTTTAACTTGTGAGATCAGCTACTTATTTCACAAGTAAGAATGCCACATACGATGATCTATCCGTAATAATGATATCTGTATCTCGTTATTATTTCGACCACGGACGATTTGAGATTCGATCATTTGTAATTTGTATCTCACAATCACAACTCCTTGTGATTAACAAATCACCAAAATTTGAATCTACAGATTCTATTATTTAATTTATTAGAATATTAATTCAATTAAATAATAGATATTGTCATACATGCATCAATTATATATATTTAAATTGTTTATATTCAAAATTGATTGGACATAGGGCATAACACTTACAGTACACTCTCAGGGTCGGCACACGAACAGTGGTGTCTGCAAGAGCTGTTAGCACTGTTTATCTTTATTTTGATAATCATAGACGTTTGGTTTAAAATAATTGTTATTTTTTTCTCGAATATTACCTGAATCTTAGTTTCCATTGCTTCGTTATTGGGGTAAGGATATTCTGTTAATTTTATACATTTTGTGGCTCAGATTAAATTGAATAAATTCCTTATATGTATATGTAAGGGACAATTGATAAAAAATTTGTACATTTTAAAACCTATCGAAGGCTAATTGCATAACATTACTAATAATCATAAAAGGTATCTCCAATGACGGAGTCAGACATTTTCTATTGTGGGGTTTAAAATTAAAATGCAATTTTTTTCTTAAAACAATATAACATTAATGAAAATAAGTCAATACGCTACTATAATTGAAGCATATGCATTTTCATACTTTGAAAACGTAATAAAAATACATCATTATCAATATTGTTAAATATATCGTTCAAATAAAATTATAAAACCAACCAAATTGAGCGAATTTTACTTCATCTATAAATGTCACAAATGGTTTTCCATAAATTTATTGTTACATGAAAATCTTGCAAGCGTACGAATTCGTTGTATAAGTAATAATTGTGATGAGTGAGTTATTGTCCCATAGAAAATAAGACTCAATTTCAGAGTATTCGATATATTTAAATTCACAAATATAACAAAAGATGGTTGATTTAGTTAACTACGTTCTATAACTACGGAAGCAATAAAAATGGTTTTAAATCAAATGTGGGTGAGTGTATTGAATTTCTGACTCCACTAATCAATTCTTAGTTTTAATTCTCAACCAGTGATAATTAACTTAATTCATGCAATTGTGACGATCGATAATTCCACTTTTATTTACTATTCTTTTCCAAGATATAATAAACCTATGATTGCCACGAGACGATCCTATTCCTAGTCCGAATTCATATGACAAACATGCATTAACGTTTAGGATTATCATATATGACCGTACACGCAATAAATATTATTCCTAATATTTATTGTCCGTGTGTTCCATAAACAGTGTTCTACCTACCGAAAGTTTTTCAACCCTACGAATAAGCAACTAATTGTCATAATGGTGCGCAAACATTAAAAAAATAAATTCATACATGTTTATGAAATATCTATGCAAGAATTAAGCTAAAAACACATGATATCGAATTAAAAACTAAAAATCAAATAACTTTATCATCCATCCAATACAAGGGAATTTAGCCTAACATTTTATCAAGATAAAACACATAGAAGTGGAACGACATCACCTATAAATTTGATGAATGTGATTAATTTCAGTTGAAACTCCCTGCTTCTGTTTCCCAAAAGTCGTAGGCTTAGCGTGTTGTATTTATATACAATAAAAGGTTGTTCCTATGCGTGAAATATATGAGTTTGTAAATCAAAAAGCTATCTCCAATACTTCAACAGTAAGTTGCCGGCTGTGCGTGATTATGTAGAAAAATTGATCCCTCAATTTTTGTCCCCTAATGTGCCAGAAACTTCAAAGTTTGTGCCTCAAGTTTCTCCCCACCAAGCTGCCGGCCAATGAGAGCATAAATTTAATTTCAGCTCACTGTTATTCTCCAGAAATCGACCGGCTCCTTCTCTTGATTTTCAGCCCAATTTGCCACCACTATATGCGTGTAAATACTATTATAATGCTGCCAATTGTGTAAAAATCTGGTGTATAAACCAGCTGGCAAAAGAATGTTTATATGTGTAATTCAGCCCACTATCCTCTCTCCTTCGCACTCCAATCTGCCGCCTACTATAGCGCATGTAATCCCTTTAATTCAGCCCCTAATCTCCCCCTCAATGTGTGTAAAAATGATGGAATGTGACAGCCACCAATTCTATTTTATTTTTCTTCTCCCCGATTGGTCCCCTTCTTTTCTGTTTTCACGTGCATATATATATATATATATATATATATATATATATATATATATATATAACCAACAGGCAACCTTTTTTTTCTTCAACAAGAGGTCCAGCCCATTAACTTTATTTTTCTCCAAGTCATTCCTTTTTAGAATTAATGCAATTAAGTTCTTCAACTTCTACAATGTAGACTTTGATCCCCGTACTTTGGATTTTTCCATTTTACGACACATTTTGCTTCTTTTCTCCAATTCTTCTTCAAATATTGAGTTTTACCTACAAGATGCAATATAACACAATTTATGTTGTATTTTGCCAAAATAACAATAAAATTCTATAATTTCAAACCCCGAATAAGTGTAGAAAATACACTTATCATTGATCAAAAATGATAAATAAAATAAGCGTTGCTACTTAAATTTGTTAACTATAGGAAAAATTTCAAGATCTATAATTTCAAACATTCTGCCAAAATCAATTGCAACGTCAAAATCTCATACCATCAATTTGAAAGGAGAGAATCAAATATAAAATCAATACATCAAACATAAAAATTAAAACTGTAAAATTCCATACTTGATTGAAGAATAGATAATAGAGATTGGATATTGAAGAAGAATGATTTATTTGAATTGAATAATAGAGATTGAAATTGGAGATTAAAGGAATGTTTATTTGAGTTGTGTATTCTAAACATGATGGAGGAAAATAGAGTTATCGTGAGGTAAAGGCAAAGAGACAGGGGAAAACTACAGAATTTTTGACAAAAAAAGGGTCAAAAATTGTGGGGTCACTTGACCCCACATGACCACATGTGGGTTCGCCCATGGGTATCCCATACTAACAAGGCTCAGTTGTGGGACCTCAGGTTAGTTCACATAAATTCAATTAGAATTCAGAGATGGTCCTTTAAATAACTTAAAATGAAATATTTTTCAGTTTGCGAGTCCCGTCTGAAAAGTACGATGAGTAAAAGATCATCTTCCTATAAAGGACACATGGCCAATGAAGTCTTGGATATGACATTTCTGAACCCATGAGTACACTAACTCAAAGAGGTTATGAGTATGTTATCACATGCATTGATGATTAATCTAGATATGGTTGTTTATGTAAGGGTACACTAGTCTGAGACTTTTTGAAAAATTCAAATAATTTCGGACTGAAGTCAAGAAACAATTACGTAAAAACATAAAAACACTTCGATTAGATCGAATGGACAATTTCTCTCCTTTGAGTTTAAGACATATCTAACAAACAATAGGATTCTATCCCAATTGAGTGCTTGGGAAAATCTCAAAAAATTGGTGCATCAAAAAGGAGAAATCTAACCCTTTCAAACATGGTTAGATAAATGCTTAGTTTCTCCACTTTGCTAATTTCCTTTTTGGGATATGCCTTACAAACAGCCGTTTATCTGCTCAACCCAGTACCATCTAAGTTTTTTTTCCCCTAAGACGTTGTTGGAACTATGAATGGATGAAAACCAAATTTGTGGCACATTTAAATATGAGGATGTCCACCACACGTGCTAAAGGGAAAGATGGATAAGATAGAGGTAAGATCAGAATTATGCTTGTTTATAGGATATTCGAAAGGAAATAAAGGCTATTTCTTTTATAGTCCTTAAGAAGGAATATATCAATACAAATACAAACTTTTGGAGGACAAGTATATTAGAGAGAGTTCGATGATAAGGTTCTACTAGAGGAGATGAACGGAATTGTTCCTAGCTCATCTAGTACAGAGATGCACGTAGAACCTATAACCAGTGGCTTCGAACTACCTACAGATTTCATGGGAGTCGATTTCAGTGGGAGGAATACTTAAAAAAACACATTGGCTTGTTATTCAAACTAATGAGGTAGGAATATAAATCATATGTGACTAACACTATTGTCATTCATTCATCGACGATCGAAAGCACAATGACGAAGTCAATTGATCTGGGACTTGGTGACACAGTGGGAGTATTATATCTATCTCTAGTAGAACAAGACCATCAAGAACTTCCACAACTAACACGAGCTGTGAGGATTGTTAGACCATCTTCTAGGTACTTGCTCTACGGAGAGTCTTTCAATGTAGTCTCCATTGGAAAAAAAAAAAAAGGTCCCACATCGTTTAAGGAAGCTATGGTGAACATAGGTGTAAGATCATAGAAAGATGCTATGAGATCGGAAATGAAGTTCATGTACTCCAACAAAGTGTGAGATCCTTTAGATGCACCTAAAAGGATCAAACACATTAGTTGCAAGTGGGTCTTCAAAAGAAATAGATGAATAATTGGAAGGTGGAGATCTTTAAAGCTAGGCTACTGGCAAAACATTTTATCCAAAGAGAAGCAACGATTAGGAAGAGACCATCTCATCGTATCTATACTTAAATCTTTCATATTCTCTTATTCATTACAACTCATTAAGACTAAGAAAAGGACATCAAAACAAATACGGATAGCGTTTTCTATAGCTTCATATATTAAAATATTTGTCTGATTTGCTATGTAAGATTCCAAAAAGGGCACTTATCTTTAGACATGGAATACATCTCTCGAAAGAGCACTCTTCGAAAATTCCTGATGAGGTAGGGCGGATGAGACAAATTCATTATACATATCTAAAGTTGAGAAATGAACTGCAGTTATGCATATATTCAAGTAGCTACGGTGAATGAGAGATTATATGCTTGCGTATTAAAGTACTGATTTGATTCCAATGGGATATACGGATTCATATTCTAGAAAATCAACATCTAGATTGGGAGATAGTGTTGTCGTTTGGAAAATAATTTTGTATTATCGATGCCACTATAAAAGGGGAATACGTAGTAGATTGTGAAGCTGCCAAGGAGGTTGTATGGCTTAGAATACATGGTAGATTGAAGTGATTCCTTCATAATCACAACCACTGGCGGAGGTAGCGGTGCAGCCCACCCTTGTCCATGCCCACCCCCTTAAAAAAAAATTTTTTTTTTTGGTTATATCCATTGTTTTTCCACCGTTCAAGCCCAGTAGCCCACTGTTGAAATTTTTTGCCTCACGTACCATTAAATCCTGACTCCGCCCCTTATTCACAACCTATCAAATTGTATGGTGACAATAGCGAATGTTGAAGAACCAAGAAGCCATCAACGCGAAAAAACAAATTGAGCAAAAGTACTAGCTTGTTAAAAAGACTGCTCAGTAGAAAACCTAGCCGACCCATTAACCAAGAGCTTATTATTTAGGAGTTTCAAAAGTCATTTAAGGAAAATGGGAATGCTTAACATGTCTGTTATACTTTAGGACAATAGGGAGAAATATTTGAGTTGTTAAGTACATATAGATTTAATTTGAAATTTGTCATTTATTTTTATAGTAACATTGTTAGCAAATGTATTTTTCTAAGGGACAATTTAATCTAATTAAGCTTGGTAGTTTAACAATACGATTGTTGTGATGCATCACAAGAAATTGCATAAGTGAAAAATGAGACTTGAGATAGTATATATAAATATTTAAAAGTGACTCATATGTCAAAATAGTCACTTATAATTATTTTAATGATAGATGGGAGCGAATTGTTAGAAACACAACAAGATGAATTAATTTAAGAGTGAAGTTTTGACCGTTAGTAGATATAGTCGAGATTAATTAATTAATCTTGAACGGTCAAGAGTTGATCGTGCAAGAATTAAATAATTGGAGCTTAAATCAATTGTGTTTAATCAGGTTCCACTTCGAATAAGAAACTAGGGTTAATTTATATGAGTTATAATTTAACAAGGACTACACCTTAAATATCTAGAATTAATATATACATATTGCATAGTATTGCAATTACCAAAATTATTATAATGAATCTGGGCATCCATCTTGTCTAGATACGTTACGTATCTCTTAAAGAATAAAAAATATTGTAATGAAAGGAAGACAATAGAAAATTGAAAAGGAACTTTTCCTTTCCTATATTAATTTTCTTTTATCAAATATTCTCTATTTATAATATAGTGGTTTCTACACATTATGAATAATTAAATTTTACCCAATTAATTATTGAAGTTTTAACGTGATAGTTAATATGTATTGATCATTTGATTGATGATTTAGAATGTGAATTGTGATGATTTATGATTTATGAAATTCGGAGAATTTGTGATTTGTAATAAATAATAAGTTGGGGACTTTTTAATTTGTGGTAAATAATAATTCAGTGTTGAAAATTGATGATAGTTTAAAATTACGTTTTATTTACGTTTTTTTCTTATTATTTTAGGTTGTATTGGATTATATTTTTCATATGTACATGATTTTTACATTTTAGTGCATTTATATAGAGCATGTTTGAACCCCATTTTTCTTCAAAATGCATTTTGGAATACTGATTTGATGGAGAATGTGTGATTAAAAAATAAGAAAAAGTTTTAGATTTGCTTATAATATTATTTTAATGAAGAATGTGTAGATGAAAATAAGAGAAAAATTTATTTTAAAAATAATGAGGATCAAACAAGGATATATTGATTTAAAAAATTAATATTATTTAATTACATATTAATGAACGATCCTATTATTGCGGTTGTTGATGGTCAATGGTCAACGACCGTCTTACCTCACCAACAATCCTAGATCCGTTTCTAGTGCTTAGGCGCGCTTCTTAAAACACTGTTATTTTATCATAAAAGTATCAACATGATCTTTGGACCCACTTTCAAGTCAAGAATTGGGAATCGTGCATAGGTTTATTATCGATTTTCTTTAAAATGTCTTGAAGAGCTTACAAAAAGATTCACAACACATTTTAAGTTCTATATATAAAATAGAGATGACAATTCGAACTGTTAAAATCAAAAACTGCGGTTAATCAAACTGAATTGGGCGAAAAAAAATCGAACCGATTGTGCAATTGGGTGGTTATGGTTTTGATTTTAATGACCCAGTTCGAAATGGGGCAGGTATGATATTTAGTGACGGTGCCCCGCCCCAAACCGATTACCCGTTAAAAAAAATTAATTGGGCAATTGGGCTTTCCATTATTCTTTCCCAAAATTAATTGGGCAATTTTAACAATTGGGCTTCCCCAAAATTCTGGCCCAATTAACATTACTAGTAAGCCCTCAACTCAGTGACCTAACTCTAACCCTACAAGTTTAAATTGAAAATTGGAAACCAAACTTATAAAACACTCTTCCACTCAACCAATAAATCAAATCAGATCCGTCGGCGCTCTGCTGCCTGTACCTCAACTTCAAATTGTAGTAATCAGCAATGAAATCTACTATCTTGTGAGCACACTCCCTGAGTTGTTTTGCATCTATTGGCTTCGAACCATCTTCCATGTACAATTCAACAAAATTCAGATACATTATACTTGATTGCATTTTCTTTATAGTTAGAGACACTATATGTTTTGCAAAACTTAAAAGTAATTAAATTTTTAATTCTACGTATGTTTTCATATATTACTTATCCATATTTATATAAAAAAAATTATTCGTTTTGATCATGAAATAGACATTATGATCAAAATAAATAACTTGCTCTAAATTTGATCTTGTCAATAAAAAGAATTGATTACGCCCAAAGAATAACGCGGTAGTTGTAGCACAGCTTTGGGGTGTCGTATCCACAGGGAGATGGAAGAATATTTAAAGGATCAAAAAGACTGAATTGTTCTCTCAAATGTGTAATAAAATTTAATGTTGAAACGTGAAATTAAAATCAATAATTCGAAGCGGTGAAGCGTTGGAATTCCCTCAATTGGATTGGATCAATCATATCAATTATTCATTTTTATAACACAATTAGAGGATTTCATCCCGACACTCTAATCAGAAAATATATCGTGAAAATCAATTTAATTTACAAATGTAATCCTTGAATTTAGACTTAAGACATATTTGCACAATTTTTATTGAAACAAGATCAAAGATCGACCATATACATCAAGCATAAGGCAGTAAGTAATCAATCCGCCAATAAAGTGAAATTGAGATTAAAATTCAACAACTGGTTTAATCTAACGATAGAAGAAGCATAAATGGATCTATGAAGGATATAATAATTGTTAAACTAATCTCAACAATAAATAGTTGAAATTGAAATTTAATAAATAGTTTGATTGAATAATGGAAAAAGTATGACTGAATCTATAAAAAATCTTGTAAATATTAAACCGACTTCAATATAAATTCAAGAGGATGAAAATCTAAATACTAGAATTGTTTAACAACGAAAAGATCAAATTAAATGAATAAAATACATGAAATCACCAATTCTAATCGAGTTCCTTCGTAGTTTCACCAAGGGTTTTAGTTCTCCATGAGTTTCTTGAGCCAAAGAGGAGAAGAATGGTGTATGAGGCCTCCTCCATATGTATTTTGCTTTTAAGTATTTGTAAGAGTCGGAAATTAGATGAAAATCACGTCCAAATTGGTTTCCAAAAGAGTTCTAATCGAATAAGAAAAGTTCCTTTCGCGCGCAGATTTTTTATCTCTACATAGCAGTCAGTAATTTGATTATAACTTTCTCTTCTGATATCCGATTTAGATGATTCAAGATGCGTTGGAAAGATAACTCGAAGTGCTACACTGTTAGAAATAGATCTTTTCCAATTCGGTCTTTTACTATACCAAAAATGGGTCTCAATTTTTGACTAAAAAACTGGAATATATCTTGTGCGAATTGGAAATTGATTTTGATAATATTCCATTCCTTTTTGACTTCTAATTACGTCCAATCGACCCTTAGCACTCTCGAACCTTCATCGTGAGTCCCGACATAATTTTTGAATGTTTACACTTTAGTCCTTAAACTTTCACTTTCTTCCATTCTGGTTATTTTTCACTTATTTCTCATTATTTCCGCCACATTCATCACTTGTCCTACAAAACATGAATTGCATAGAATTAAGTTATATTCCAACATATTAATCAACAATTACTCATATTTTGACAGTAAAATAAGTATGTAAAACGTACTTATCAAACTCCCCCAAACTTGACCTATTGTTTGTTCTCAAACAACAACAATATAACTTGACTCTACAAACAACACGGTTTAACAATATGTCGTGTCTCGTGTTTGAAATTTGGTAGTCAGACAAATGAACAATTACAACAGTGCAAAAATTAAATCAGTCTCCACCTGTTATATGCATAACCTGACGTGTGTGTGTGAAAACCCATGTCAACATCTTAAGATTTGTGATTGGTTCAACACTTGTCCCAAAGTAGTCCGATATATCCTTTCCTCGCTCGAGAGATTCACACACCCCCAAACTTATGATTTTTACTCATTTTTCCCGGGGTGCATTCTAGGTTCAACTTTTCATTTCTATTCCTTACCATCTCTTAGTTTGGATAGACATTACTCCTACAAGTCAACACTTCAACAAGTCGGGATTCTCCTATATTTTTTATTGCATTAACGTTTAAGACTAGACTAAGTTACTTACTTCTCGTCAAATGTGTAGTTTTGTCAACTGAATGTCTGGGGCGTAATCAATGTATTTGAATTTTTTTTTTCTTTCTTGTCATTTTTTTCTCAATTTCTTTTCTCTTTTTATTTGAGTATCTTCTCATTTGCTTTCTTTATAACCCATGTAGCGAGTTTTAGGCCGATAACTCTCAAGTCAGATGACCATAGGGTACCAGATTTTAAATCACACTCACAGACTTAATCACCCGAGTTATATAGGCTCGAAAAGATACTTTTTATGTACTCAAAGATTAGTGCAATGCCCCTTGTCTTTTAGACATCAAATTTTTAAAACAAACATCTAACTTAAAGCTTTCACCTCGTTTTTATCTCAATGAGTTTCAGACAATCCACACAAGGTTTTCATGCATGAAATCCCTACTTATCTCAGTGTTTCCTTGTAACAGTTCAATCATCTTCAAACTAGCATATATTTGGATTTATGGAATACGACACTAGAGGTTATTAGGTTGTATCACTAAGTACCGAATCACTACTCAATATGCCAAACATAAGTGACGTGCATAGGAAATATCAAGTTCTACATAAACAGGTTTAGACTAATCTCATACTGCACTATTTCATCATTCACAACTGATACTTATCCCAATGATTCTCAAAAATTTTGAAACTCCATGATATTATTTATGCAAATTCACAACAAAATCCAACAGAATCTTCCTCCCAACTAAATTTTGCATTGTCCTCAATGCATGAACATGATAGACAAATGAAGGGAATGATAAATATCACATAATAGTGCAGTGAAGCAACATAAACTTAAAATGTAAGAGTTGAAAGCACTCAATGGAATGATAAAGCAAAGAAAATGACAAAATTAACTAGAATAAAAATGCAAAAGTAAAAGGCAGAAGAAAAAGAACGAACTCTCCTTGGGTTGCCTCCCAAGCAGCGCCTTTGTTTATTGTTTTTGGCTCGACCCAATGTTTCCTCCCTAGCTTGCATTCAGTAAGTGTGGTTTCAATTTTCTTTGCAATGCACTAAGCTCCTTAGACATAAGCACTGGTGATATTCCCCCGTCTCCATCAAATACATGCGTGGGATAACCAGAGGAGAGCTCAGAATTAGGAGTAGGGACCTGCAAGACAAAAGGTAAAGTTCTCTCATTAGAAACTGGCAGTGTAAAATAAGAACTATTACCTGACTCTTGATCATCTATCTCAAGATATTTATTGATGATGAAGTCTACTACATCCGGTTCTAGAGTTTCTTGTGCTGGTCTAAGGAACGTACTATCAGCAACCTCTTGAGTGAGTGCATCAATCATGTGTGTTTGATGACACTCATCATCCTCCTCTAACTGCTTACTGATATGGAAAATGTTGACTTCTAGAGTCATATTCCCAAATGATAGTTTCATAAGACCATTCCTACAATTAATCAGAGCATTAGCAGTAGCAAGGAAAGGTCTACCAAGAATGATAGGAATTTTAGAGTTAACATTCGCATCAACTTTTACGTCCAACACCAAGAAATCCACGGGATAGTAAAATTCATCAATTTGAATCAAGACATCCTCAACTACTCTCCTAGGTCTAACAGTGGACCTATCAGGTAATTGTAAAACCACAGATGTAGGCTTCATCTCACCCAAACCTAATGACAGGTAAATAGCATAAGGCATGAGATTGACACTAGCTCCTAAATCTAGAAGAGCTTGTCCAAACTCATGACTCCCAATGATACAAGACATAGTAGGACAACCAGGGTCCTTATACTTAGGTGAGACTCTTTGTTCAATCACTGCACTCACTTGCTCGATTAAGAAAGCAGTTTTCTTGACATTGTGTTTACTTTTGATAGTGCATAAATCTTTAAGGACTTTAGCATACGTAGGAATATGTGAAATTACATGCAAAAAGGGCAAATTGATTTGTACCTGCTTTAGATGCTCTAAGACTTCACTATGTTGACCAGCAGATTTTGAGGTAGACTTAAGAGCTAGTGGGAAAGGTGCTCTCACTGGATTTGTCATCACTTCCTCTCTAGGGTTACTCTCTTCAGGCTCACTAGACTCTTTCTCAGTTTCCATAGGTCTAGGGGTTGGTTCTATGTCTTTCACTGACCTAGTGGTTATGGTATTTACCTCCCTAAGATTGTTTACATTAGATCCTGAGGTTTGTGCCATGTATTATCCCTTAAGGTTAGGTTGAGGTTGAGCCGAAAATTTTTCACGTTCCTCTACAACTAAGGCACTAGTTAGTTTGGAGATATGATTCTTGATTTCCTTATGATCCTCAACAATTTGGGTAATCATAGTCTCGAATTTTTGATTTGTTCTCCCCTGTGCCTCCATGAAAGCATGTAAGGTATCTTCTAAGGAATTTCTAGATGACGTGGGTTGGTATGAGGGTGTATTAAAGAATCTAGGTGGTTGGGTAGGAAGCTGGTTTTCATATTTCCAGCTGAAGTTAGGATGATTCCGCCACCCCTGATTATAGTTATTAGAAAATGGAGCATAAGGTTTGTTATACGTGTCTAAGGTGTTACAGTGTTCCTCATAAACCCCCTTATCTCAGCTAGAGTAGAACACTCATGTACCGGATGATCAATTCCACCACACACACCACATGGTCCAAAAGACTCAATACGGGCAACAGTAGGTATAAGCTTTGAGTTCTTAGCACGTAGGGTTTCAATTTCTCTAGTTAAGGCTTCTACTTTAACTCTAAGACTTCTTGTCTAAGATGATAAATGCCTACACTAGAAATATTTCCTACGGGTCGAGACCTATTTGTGCTATCAGTGGCACTAGGGCCAGTCCAGGTGTGGGCTTTCTCAGCTAAGTCATCTAAATATCCTATAACCTCATCAGGATCTTTTTGTAAAAATTCACCGTTACACATCATCTTAATAAATTGACGCTCCCTAGGCGTTAATCCCTCATAAAAATAATTCACTGTACGCTAGCTCTCATAACCATGATGGGGGCAAAGAGCTTGCAACTCTTTGTATCGCTCCCATGCTTGATATAAAGTTTCACTCTCTTTTTGGATAAAAGAAGAGATTTGTTTTTTCAACGCAATAGTTTTGTGGTGGGGAAAGTATTTGCTAAAGAATACTTGTGTCATTTCAGCCCAAGTTCTAATCGACCGTGGTCTCAACGAATACATCCAACTTTTTGCTCTATCTTTAAGTGAAAAAGGGAAAAATTTAAGTTTGAATGTATCTGATGTACCATAGTGATTGTGGAAGGTCTCAACTACCTTCTCAAATTCCCTAATATGCACGTATGGATTCTCATTGTCGAGTCCATGAAAAGTGGGAAGAAGTTGAATCATTCCTGGTTTAAGGTCCATACGTGGCATATTAGGTGGAAAAATAATGCATGACGGTATGTATATACGCGTGGGGTGCAAATAATCATGCAAAGTTCTATACGGTGCATCATGCTCATGTCAGACATCGTGTTATGTAATGTGGTGTTCGTGTCACTAAATGTAGACTCAAAAATAGGATTAAAAGGGAATTCAAACTCTATGTCAGGTCTGTCAGCAGATCTCTCTCTCTCTCTCCTCGATACCTGCTCATGAAATACAAGTAAAAGAAAATAGAGTGAAAATAATAAAAACACTAGAATGAAAATTAAACTAATTAAAAATAAAAGTAAAGGAACGATGTCACTAAAATTTGATTGCACCCAAAGAATAACGCGGTAGTTGTAGCACAGCTTTGGGGTGTCGTATCCATAAGGAGATGGAAGAATATTTAAAGGATAAAAAAGACTGAATTGATCTCTCAAATGTGTAAAAAAATTCAATGTTGAAACGTGAAATTAAAATCAATAATTCGAAGCGGTGAAGTGTTGGAATTCTCTCAATTGGATTGGATCAATCATATCAATTATTCATTTTTATAACACAATTAGAGGCTTTCATCCCGATACTCTAATCGGAAAATATATCGTGAAAATCAATTTAATTTACAAATGTAATTCTAAAATTTAGATTCAAGACATATTCGCACAATTTTTATTGGAACAAGATCAAAGATCGACATATACATCAAGCATAAGGCAGTAAGTAATCAATCCGCCAATAAAGTGAAATTGAGATTAAAATTCAACAACTGGTTTAATCTAACGATAGAAGAAGCATGACTGGATCTATGAAAGATATAATAATTGTTAAACCAATCTCAATAATAAATAATTGAAATTGAAACTCAATAAATAGTTTGATTGAACAATGGAAAAAGTATGATTGAATCTATGAAAAATTTTGTAAATATTAAATCGATTTCAATATAAATTCAAGACGATGAAAATCTAAATTCTAGCATTGTTTGATAATGAAAAGAGCAAATTAAATGAATAAAAGACATGAAATCACCAATTCCAATCGAGTTCCTTCGTAACTTCACCAAGGGTTTTAGTTCTCCATGAATTTCTTGAGCCAAAGAGGAGAATAATGGTGTATGGGGGCCTCCTCCATATGTATTTTGCTATTAAGTATTTGTAAGAGTCAGAAATTAGATGAAAATCACATCCAAATTGGTTTCCAAAAGAGTTCTAATAGAATAAGGAAAGTTCCTTTCGCGCGCGGATTTTTTATCTCTGCACAGCAGTCAGTAATTTGGTTATAACTTTCTTTTCTGATATCTGATTTAGATGATTCAAGATGTATTAGAAAGATAACTCAAAGAGCTACACATTTGTTAGAAATAGATCTTTTCCAATTCGGATTTTTACTATACCAAAAATGGGTCTCAATTTTTGGCTAAAAATCTGGAATAATTTTTGAGTATTTGCACTTTAGTCCTTGAACTTTCACTTTCTTCCATTCTGGTTATTTTTCACTTATTTCTCATTATTTCCGCCACATTCATCACTTGTCCTGCAAAACATGTATTGCATAGAATTAACCTATATTCCAACATATTAATCAACAATTGCTCATATTTTGACAGTAAAATAAGTATGTAAAACGTACTTATCAAGAATATTTGTTAAAGTTTATTTATTTAGAAATTGATCTATATATAAATATATTCTTGAGATTGAGTCAAACATGGTTATAAATTAAATCTAATTTCCCTGGACTCTCATAATTCTTAATCGATTTTTCTCACTTTTTGTTAGATTCTTCACTTATTATGAAATGAAGTAATATAGAAGAATGACGTCCACACCAAATAATATGTTGAGACAATAACATATAGTGATGTATTATTGATTGCGTGTCTCAATCAAAGTTTTCAATTGTTTTGAAAAGTTGATCGTCAAAGTTTTTTAGAATAGTACTCATTAAATAATTTCTTAGTTTTTTATTAGTGGATATATATCATTTGCTTATTTCGATCATGATTTGGTCAATTTATATTTTTTAACCCGTGCGTTGATTTTCTATTTGGTCATAAAATATAAAAAGATTGAGTGGGACATTTTAGGATGAAGCATCTAGACTTCTTTTATTTCCTTGTGTCGTACACTCTTTGTCATGAGTTTAGCCTCTTATAAAGCGAGTTCATCGAAATTTTTTAAATTTCAGCCCATCCTAATGTTATTTTCTAGCTCTGCCCTTGTCCCCATCCTGCGGGAAATTAGAATATCTCCATTTTTCGTCCATTTACTTGCTTATTTTTTAAATACGATTTAAATTTACAAACTTAAGAAGAATCATAAAGAATTCATGACAATGACTATGATACTATCACCACCTTGATTCCTTGACTAGCTAGGGAATCCTGTTTCAAAATAGGGCGCATGATTTTGTTAACCCTAATCTTTCATTTGAAGTAAATAAATAATATCCTTGATTTACATAAAAAGTTATCTACGCTACAAAAATCCGATTTTAATAGTCCATTGTACAAAAATTAGAATGAAGAGTCAAATGCCAAATGAGCAAAATCCCTCCCATGATTTACATAAATATTTGTCTTTATGAAGGTGGAAAAGTTTTCTACAAGCTCATCTCTTCCAAATAACTTTCCACCTTCAAAATCCATTTGTTTTTCTACATTGACATTTCAATTACTAATCATGACTATTATAAAAAGATGTTTCCACACAAATGGGATGTAAATGAAACAAAGAACAAAAAATAAAAACACTGAAATAAAGATGAAGGCTCAAACACGAATATCGTTGTCCTCAAATGATATTTGCCCCCTCTCGGATAGAATTTGATGCTTAAAGAGATATTGGCAAATTGTTTGAAAGATTAATCAAGCCTTGTAATAGAAAAATGTCTAAACACTTAGTATTTTCTACCAAAACTTCAAGAACACAAAACAAAATTTAAATATGAAGGGAAAGAGATTTTGATCCTTTTGTGGAATGGAATTTGATCTCAAGTAGTTTGTATATATTTGTATTGATCATTAATTACTTATTTATAGACCTCAATCAAATACTACACGAAATGGTTCCAAAACATGATGAAGAGTGACATTTTTTTCATCCAAAAAGACATCTAATTTCAATTTGAAAAACCAGCTGACGGCTTGTTTTTAACTCTATGCGACCGCATAGAACAAATCTATGCGGTCACAGAGGTAGTTCAATGACAAGACATACAAGCCTTGCAAGCCAACATGCAATCGCATGCCTCCAAGGCCTATGTGGTCGAGTAGGCCAAAGTTTTTGCCCTCAATTCCACTTTTTGTTCCGCAAACTTTTTTTTTTTATTAATTTTTTGAACAAAAATTTCAACAATCCCCACTTGTTCAATATTCAATAAAATCTCACATTCAAAATATACAATAGTTATGCATTAAAATTAGATATCTTTCAATTTGAATCTAATCATAGTATAATTCAAACAAAGCAAAGTCAAAATCAAAGGTAGCATAAAAGTTTTGAACTAATTATTCCTTATGACAATACTAGTAAGAATACACACACAAGTACCACGTGTTCTAAAGTTCCTTAATCTTGCTTAGCGCTAATATGGTCTTGTGCTTATCCTATTCAACGAACTTTTTAAGAGAGAAATTTCAATTCTCTATTGAGGCGGCACCACCTTAATATTAATCTAGGTGAAATTTTGCAGTATCTTTGTTACTTTTAGATATACTTGTACTTTGTTACTAAATTTCATTAATAGCTTAAAGCTCAACTATCATTCAAGTAACAACCAACATTATATTTTTAGGATAGAGTTATCACAAATTTTATAATGTTGAAACTATGCACATATCAAATGACTTGTTGTTACCCTTTGAACCTGTAAATTACTTATGAAGTAATGATAGTTATGATTGCCATCATTGGTGAATCTTTTATTTTAAGAGTTTCAACCCCATCTTACTCAAAGTAGATATTACCAAATCTCTACTTAGAGGTTTAGTCAAGGGATCCGCTAGATTTTCAATTGATTTAACATAATTTAGGGAACTTATTCAACTCTTGATTAATTTTCTTACATAGTTATGTCTTAAACTCATATGTCAAGATTTTCCATTGTATACCTCATTGTATGCTTTTGCTAATATGGCTTGACTATCACACATGATAGATATTGAAGATGTATTTTTCAGTCTCAAAGATATCTCATAAAGAAGATCCTTAAGCCACTCCAACTTTTTTCCTGCTATCTGATAGCGCTACAAATTCAGATTCCGTAGTTGAGTCTGTAATATATGTTTTGTTTGTTTCTTTGATTTTCAAGAAACAATGCCTCCTCTAAGAGTAAACACCCAACCCAAAGTCGATTTACTTTTAACATATGCTAGAAATCCAACTAGTATCGGTAAATTCTTCTAATATAGCCGGAAATTTAGAATATTGTAGACCTAAGTTCCTGGTTTTCTTTAAATAGCCAAGAACTCTTCCAATGGAATTCCAATGTTCCTTGCTTGGATTACTTGTAAACTTACTAAATTTATTAATTGCAAATTCTATGTTCGGTCTTGTGCATTGAACTGCATACACAAGATTTCCTATAGCACTTGATTACTCCAATTGAGTAATTTCACTTCTATAATTCTTTATAAGTTATAAACTTGGATCAAGAGGGGTGTTAAATTCTTTTAAGTTCAAATGTTTGAACATATTAATCACATTCTCAATATAATGTGATTGACTCAAGTAGAAACCCCCACTAGTTTTTGTAACTTTGATACTCAATATGGTATCCACTTGTCCAAGATCTTTCATCTTGATTGTGAAATATAGAAACCTCTTCGTTTCTTTGACTTTATCCATGTGATTACTCATAATCAACATGTTATCAACATACAAGCAAATAAGGATTATACATGTATCACACACTTTAGAATACAAACATTTATCCACACTATTATTTAGGGGTGGGCGCGGGTCGGTTCGGTTCGGTTTTTTTCGGTTCCAGAAATTTTCGGGTATTTAGTAAATGGAACAGTCGGTTCCAAATATAATTTTGGAACCGTTCGGGTTCGGTTCGGTTCCGTTCGGTTCCGTACTATAATTAAATTTTTTAACATTTAAAATAATACTACATAAATACACCGGAAAGTAGATACTAATATTAATAACAAAAAGTAGATATAAATACCAAGTTCAATCTTAAATTTTACAAATTAACGTAATCTAATTTAATAACATATAAATAATAAGTTGTCAAATACAAATACGGAAAAGTAAATATTACTAATAAAACTTCGATAATTCATATCAATAATTCATTTGTTTCAAAAATTCAAGTCTACATAAAAATGAAATATAAATTAGAAGTAATAAAGATAAAATATTTTAAAGTATTGATAATACTTACCAACTATTTAATGTAATAATCAATTGCTTGACTTTCCATACTAACTACTAAGAGACTATACAAGAAAAAATTGAAAAAAACACAACTAACAAACATAAATAAACTATAAATTGTTCAACTAATAAGATTTAATAAGAAAAAAATTATCAATTTATTTAGAAAAAATAAAAGAAATTGATTTATTCAATATAAAAAAAAAATTCGGTTCTTATTCGGTTCTTCGGTTCTGGGTCTAGAACCGAGAACCGAACCAAACCATTCGGTTCTCGATTCGGATACCCGTTCGGGTATTTCATTTTAAAAAACCCGCTCGGTTCGGTTCGGTTCGGTTCGGTTCCGGTTCGGTTCGGTTCGGTTCGGACATTTTGCCCAGCCCTACTATTATTTATAAAATTAAATGAATTAATAGCTAAGTCAAATTTTTCATGACATTTCTTAGGTGCATGTTTTAGACCGTATAACGATTTCACTAATTTACACATCTTATGTTCATTTTCGAATAGAGTAAATCCTTTGGGTTGTTCCATATAAACCTCTTCATCGAGATCTTCATTTAAGAATGCCATCTTGACTTCCATTTGATGAACATGCAAGTCATGTATCGAAACTAATGCGAATAAAATCCTAATTTAAGTTATTCTAGCTACCAGTGTATATGTATCAAAATAATCTATACATTTCTTTTGTCGATGCCGTTTAACTACTAATCTAGCTTTAAATGTATTAAGGAAATCATTAACATTATATTTTCTCCTAAACACCCATTTACATCCAATAGGTTTGGATTCGGTTGGTAATTCAACAAGTTCCCATGTATTATTAGACATAATTGAATATATTTCATCTTTAATTGTATCTATCCACAAAATGCTATCACGAGAAACCATAGTTTCTGTATAGGTTTTAGAATCGGTCTCCACTTATAGAACGAAAGGAATTGTTCTTACAACATTCTTCTCATTTCCTTCTACTAGGTAAAACGAAATAAGTTGAGAGTCAATTTCATCTGGTCCTAAAGACTTCTCAATTCAAGATCTTTTGCTTCTTTATGGTTCATAAGATTTATGAACATTTTTAAAAGATGTTTCCTCTTGTGTTCCACCCAAGTTAGAATCTCGTTGTAGGTATCCTTTAATTCATTATCCTAGGATAGTGAATTCTCAAAGAACTCGACATCACTTGATTCAACTATTACATTGGTCTCCAAATTTAACAATCTATATGATTTGCTATTACTAGCATAACCAAGAAAGGTACATTTAATGCCTCTTGGACCTAACTTAGTTCCATTAAGGTTCGCGTTCTTATAATATGTAAGCCACCTCCACACTTTGAAGAATCCAATGTCAGGTTTTCTTACTTTCCACAATTCATAAGGAGAAACATTTTGTATATTTCGAAGGAATTCTATTTAATATCCTACATGCACTCAACAATACTTCACCCCATAAATTAAATGACAATTTGGTATAAGTTAACATAGCATTTATCATCTCAACTAAAGTTCCATTTTTCCTTTCAACTAAACAATTTTGTTCGGGTGTCCAAGGTGCAGAACATTGATGAATTATGCCTTATTGTTTACAATACAAGTTAAAATCATTAGAAAAATATTCTCCTCCTCTATCACTTCTTAGAGTTTTTATTTTTTTACTTAAGTGATTTTCTACTTCATTTTTATATGTTTTAAACATATCAAAAGCTTCATGTTTATATTTCATTAAATAAATATGAATACATCTAAAGTAATTATCTATAAAGGTAATAAAATACCTATTTCCGCCTCCAGTTATCATACTATTTAATTTATATATGTACGTATGAAATAATTCTAAAATATTAGAAGTTATATTTACACCTTGTTAATGTTTCTTAGTCATTTTAGATTCTATACGTGTTTTACATTTAAATGCATCATTTTCATCATATGATGTTAAGTCACTTTTTAACATTCTTTTTATGGAACTATTACCTATGTGACATAATCTAGCATGCCATAAAGTAAATGAATCAATAATATAAACAAAATCAATTTTATTAATAATTTTGTCAGTATAAAGTTTGACCATTCCTTCACTAGAATAACATTTTCCAACAAAATTTCTCATTTAAGGATAATACAAGTTTATCGGACTTATAAACACTTTTTATGCTCTATTTTCCTAAGAGATTATCACTAAGTTCCTATTCATTTCAGGAACATGTAGTACATTTGTTAAAGTAACTTTTTTCTTGGAAGTAAAGATAATCTCTACATTTTATATTCCAACTACTTTGGAGCGTACTTCGTTATCCATTTGAATCTCTTGATCTCCATCTACTTCATAATAGGTCTTGAATAAAGGCTTATCATATGATACATGTATAGTTGCACATGTATCATACCACCAACCAAGAACTTTTCCCTTGATAGCATTGATCTCGCTTACAATGGCCACAATATTATCTTTTTTGATGGGGCTCACTCTTCCTTTAGAGTTGTTTTCCTTTCGGTGTCGACATTCCTTTGCATAATGTTTGGATTTCCCACATACAATGCAATATCCATTGAACTTCTTCTTAAACTTGTTAAAGTTTTTAGAAGGTTTTCTCTTGTTGAATTTATTTGAAGGTTCGGTCTTCTTCACTACATTGGCTTTTCAAGTACCTTAATAAGAATTGTCATTCTTATCTCTTGCTCTTGATTCTTCTTCAATTCGAAGATTTTTTGCACTTGTTCCAAAGAATAATCTTCGGAACTATGCATTATTTTCTTTCGATATCTTTCCAAGTCCCTGGGAATTTCGCAATGATTACTCCTACTTGGAAAGATTTTCTGATTTCAATTTTGACCGCCTTCAAATTGTTGACAAAAACTTGTAACTAATGTACTTGGGGAAGGAGAAGAATGTTATCAAGGAATTTGAAGTTAGAATACCTTGATATTAGGAATTTCTTAGTACCTTCTTCTTCGATTTTATACTTGTTTTACAAAGCATCCCATATTTCTTTTACCGATGATATATTTGTGTAAAAATCATACAATTGGTCGGATAAAGCATTAAGAAAATAACCGCAGCATATGAGTTCATCTTCTTGACGCTTCTGTCTCTCCATATGGCTTTGGTATCTTCAGCCATTGGATTTGCAAGTGATGTCAATTCTGGATCAAGAACGTAGAAGATCTTGAACGTTGTGAGAAGGAATTTCAACTTGTCTTGTCATCTTGTGAAATTTCTTCCATCAAATCGATCAGACGGACAAGATCTTGATTAATCAATTTGTTCGTCGCCATCATAGTTTCGTTCTCCATTGCAGAACATCGTTTGAGATTGTTGTAGAAAGATGTTTTCACACAAAGGGGATGAAGATGAAACAAAGAACAAAAAATAAGAATACCAGAATAAAGATGAAGGCTCATACACGAATATCGTTGTCCTCAAACGATATTTTCCCCTCTCGAATAGAATTTGATGCTTAAAGAGATATTGACAAATTGTTTGAAGGATTAATAGAAAAAATACTTAATCCCTTAGTGTTTTCTACCAAAACTTCAAGAACACAAAACAAAATTTGAATATGAAGGGAAAGAGATTTTGATCATTTTGTGGAATGGAATTTGATCTCAAGTAGTTTGTGTTAATCCCAAAAAATGGCCCGACCACGTAGCCAACAAATAAGTAGAAGCAAATATCCTGGTAAGCTTAGATTCTAACACATTTGTGACCCAAGTCACCAGTTTCTCAGATGAAACAGTGAAGGGAATGATTCGAAACCTTTAATGAGTTGCTGTTTTAAGTTGTTTGATATAAAAGGGGGTCGACCTTTGGGTGTAGTGGAGAGAATCAAAGTTTATTTTTCGTGTTAAGCTTGCCCGTCCTCATAACGCATGGAATGTGGGTTTTTATATCTAATCTCGAATGAACGAGATCCGTCTGATGGTAGAAGATCTACTGGTTCTTATTAATGTCAATCAATCAATCAAGTCATTAATGCTGGGATCCTCCTATCCTCACGTCTGACTTAGGATTTGACAGTGTAGGTGTGCAGAGGCGGCACTGGCAGCATGTTGTCTTGTCAATTACTTCATTTAAACCTGTTGCTAGTCAACTTACCGCGTCGCCAGGGATGAATTTATGCTAGAGGCCCTTGCTAACAAGAGATCGGATGAGCAGCTTCAGGCTAGGTTCACTTCGGTATACATAGAATCGGGTCGTCCGTCTACCATGTAGCATATTTATTTTACGATTATTTATATGAATAACAGTTTGTATATGTTTGTATTGATAATTAATCACCTATTTATAGACCTCAATCAATACTACACGAAATGGTGCCAAAACATAATGAAAAGTGGCAATTTCCATCTAAAAAAAATACCAGATTTCAGTTTGAAACATTAGCCAACGACTTGTTTTTAACTCTATGCGACCGCATAAATCAAACCTATGCGGTCGCATCTATTGTTCAATGGCAGGGCGTACAAGCCCTGCAAACCAACATGCGACCGCATGCCTCCATGGCCTAAAGTTGTGGCCCTTGATTCCACTTTTTGTACCAGACACTTTTTCATTATTATTGATTTTTTGAACAACAATTTCAACAATGACTTGCTTAACGAGTGATTACCCATTTCTCTCACAAACCACGTGCCATTGAACAATTCCCCTAGCTTATATTGCATTTTAATAATAGCATATTTAACGTAACAATGTGAATAGTACATATAACATATAAAATGAAAATAAAGAGAGTATCATATCTAGTGAAGATGTGAATTTCAGTAATTATGAACCACATGTAAGGAGACATAATATGAAAAAAGAGTAGAGATAAATTATAAAAATTATATATGAACACATTTTTTCCAAGAAGATAAATTAAAAAAAATTAAGTAGATGATATCTAGTACACCTTTCACATATGGATGAATAAAAAACTATATATACATCCTTCAACCTTTTCTTGTCATATAAACATTTAAGTAATTTATGCAAGTAAACAGCACCAATGTAATACTTGACTAATCAAGGTATTCAAATAAAATTGAAAATTACAAACCTTATCAATGTGTCTGACCCGAAACACATATGATACATGCTATATGCACTCACTAAAGGGCTAAGGTCAAACCTCAATACAATCAGATATACATAATAGTCCATCAAGAGCACATGATAACACAGTTATAAAACATGTAATGAAAACACACCATAGGATAATACACAGATCTTTTCAACATATTCAACGTATAGAGAACAACAATTAACACCAAATTAATCAAATAAATGGTCAACATTTGCAGCCAATGCATAAATGACCCCAAGAAAAGATTTCAACACAATTATCCTACCCATTTATTGTAGCTCATAGCTAGAGAATACTTCTCTCCTCCATTGCCAACAATGCTCACTAAATTGATCACTTCTCATGCCTAACTAGTAAACAACTAAAAATTCTAAGTCAATGAGATGTTTCTTTATCATTACCCAACCTCTTTCAAACTAGGTAAATAATAGGTCTCCACCTAATAGAAGTAATAAGAGTATCACTCTCTCACTATATCTTATCAGAATTCTAATAGGCATAGGGTTCCAAAATATTTAATCACCTTTTCTCTCATGATCTAGATGTCATTTATCCACACCTCCGTACATGTTACCAATGCACCCTCAGACATCTACACTCTATATTATCAATTGACACACTTACTGTTAATATACCTACTAAAGTGAGAACACACCTAGTTTCAAACCTCACAATAACAATCACAAAATCACTCTCAAATTCTTGCAAATATACATACCAAACATAATGTAAAATAAACAATGCACCTAAATCAATCAATCATTCATGCAAATCAGATTTCACACAGATGCAAACGTAGTAATAGCCACAAGAGAGTTTATTATCAATAAACCTTACTCAGGTCGTAATTGGACTCGTGACAATGTTTACCTCACCTCTCACTTTTTCTTTCTGCTTACTTTTCATTTTAGGATAATCTCTTATAAAGTGTCGAGACTTATCATAGCTATAACATCGATTACCATTCGCTCCTAACTTAGACCTATCCCAACTTCTACCCTTATTTTTACCACCCTTATCATTCAAGTCACTACTATCTTGATTTTCCCGATTCCCTAAGCTTGACATCAACCTCTTATCATATGAACATCACCACTACGTTTCCTTTGTTTTTCAGCTCTCAACCCCATATTTGTACTTCTTAGAAATCTATCATATCCAAGAGAAGATCTATTATTAGAATCTCGTAGAAAGATTAAGAGTCTGTGACAATATCAAGTGTTAAAATGTCCCTCTCATACTTAATAGCATTTTTCATATTTTTATAAGGACCAAAAATAGCATTCAACAAGATCATAGCATTATATTATTCAGCCACTTTTTCTCAACTTTTACAATATTTCGAATCATTTTGTTAAAGATATTCAGATTGCCATCCAAATCTTTAGATGAGTCAATTTTGAGATTGAAGAACTTTTAATTGGAAAAATTAAATTTGGAGTGGATTTTAACAAATAAAGATCATCCAATTTCTTCCAAAGCTTCTATGTAGAATCGTGTTTACCAACTTTTCTTAAAATAGCATCCTAAAATAATAGAAGTATAAGCTAATCCATCATTTTCCTTTTTCTCATCTTCAGATAAAGTTGCGAGAAAATTGCCATCAATTGCTTTAGAAACTTTTTGTTGAATAAAAATATCTTTCATCTTTTGGTACCAAATTGGAAAATCATATTTCCCATAAAAAACACCTACTCAAAACATGTTGTCCTTTCTACTCAAAAATTGTACAAAATACAGGATGCAAACAAGCAATGACCATAGGCAATGTAAATGTACAAAATAGCTAATCCAACTTTCCTAAGGTCACAATATACCCCGTTTTAGATTTTCAGAGTTTCGTGAGATTCACAATCTCATATCAAAGGAATGGTCAAACAAGTAAAGTCGAGTGATAATTCGGAAAGAATAATCAATGCAGCAAAAACTTAACCAAAGAACCAAAAGCATAATCACGAAGAATTTAAGATACATATTAGCAAATAATTACCTAGTTCTAGTAATAGACAAAAGTTAACCACACACGATAACTCCAAAACTAATGCCACCTTTCACGATGACTTCTAATGTGAAAAGTAAATGGCTACCACACACGATAGCCTTTACTATAATAATAATAGAGAAGAACACGATACCAAGTGGACAAATCTATCAATCCGTAAATTTAACGAGATATACGAACTTTTAGAGCTACCACTATTCGACCTAAAGCTTTTAGTAACTATAGCAACACAACAACAAGAATTGCAATTGAACAACTAAGGGCAAAATTGTCCAGAATTAGCGTATTGCTCGAAACAGAAAACGAACACAACTAGTAGGTCTACAGAACTTCTAGGAACAATTTGTCTTTAGCACGTTTTCCAGATCAGCCTCCACGAGTCCTCATGCATGATGATAGCCCCTGCATGTGATCTTCATGCGCCATCATACTAAGGTACCCACGCGTCGTTCGGTGGCTTCGCTTCATCATCTGAAGTCAAAATATGGTCTTCATTTTTCCACTGAATTCTGAATTGGCTGAAAAATGGATTTACATATTCAATTTTGATGGATTTCAACTATTTTTAATCTGTTTTTGTTGGGATTTCATTGATCTAAAGCTCTATCAAGAGAGCTCTTAAAAATATACTTGGATGGTGTATGAAGAAGTGTAAAAAATTATCAAAAAACATGCATACCGGTTAATGAACTAACCGGTTTTTTCATGAACAAAACATATGAAAAAAAAACATAAATCACTCTTCTGGTTTTTTAGATCAGAACAGAGGAAAGGAAAATTCTTTGTGGACTACATCTTCCTTAAACGTTTTTCATCTATATTTCCTTCATTTGATTGTTTATGCATCTTGGCTCTATTTATAGCCAACCTTTGATAGATATTTACTAGCTATTTCTACCATTTGACAATCCACTTGCATATAGTAGCTCACAATTAGCCTATCTTTTTATCATTACATAGTTAGCCTTTAACCAAACAAAGTAACTAAATATTCAACCAAGAATACAATTAAAAAATGTGACAACAAAATGTCACAATTCCAACACTCCCCCATGACATTTTAGTTGGAACCTTTTAATCAAATCTTCTTCATGCTTCAGCCATTTCATCCTCTTCTTCATCTTGGCTTTTTCAGCACTTTCAACTGTTTTTTTCTTCAATTTTCCGCCCTTCTGATTTTGTGATTGCAAGTCTTGAAATCTTTGTTTTTTATTTGATCTAAGCTCCCTTAGTTGCAACTCTTCTTTCATAGTTGATCAACTTTCTTTAGCATAGGATCAATCTCACTCAAAGAACTCTCTTCTTGCATCTTCTTATCAAATTTTTAAGGACTGCTGCTGATTCTTTTTCTTTAATCAAACTGGATTGACTACAAGATTTGATGTTTTTGTTTTCTATTTGATCGAGGCCTTCATTTGTTGTAATCCTACATCATAGGTGTCAACTCTTTCTACCTAAGATCAACCTCATCCGAAAACTTTATCTTGCATAATTCCTTCAGCTTTTAAGAATCTGCTGCTGAAATTTCTTTAATAAACTGGGTTCACTCTCAGCCATTTTCGTCACCATCTGAGAGTTTCATTTTCCCAGGGCTGCTGCTGATTTTGAGCTTACCAGATTTGTTCATTTCTCCTTCATTGTTTCATCCATGATTGCAAGCTTGATGATTCTTTGTTTTCCATTTGATACAAGCTCTCTTTGTTGCAACTTCCACATCATAGTTGTCAACATTTTTAAGCTTTGGAATCAACCACATACAAAGAAAATTCTTATTTTGCATCATCAGATTTTTGAAACTTTCCATTTTCATCTTTAGGTTTATTTTTTTTTTTTTTTGTTGAGAAGAAGCTGTTGTTGTGTTTTTCAAGTTACCGGATTTAACACATTGATACCGTATTTGCAGGTTGCATACCGAATTTTCACAAGGCATACCAGTTTTACAAGAAGACACTTAAATACCAGATTTACACTCAACTCACCGAATTTACATCACACACACCGTATATCCTACTTGCTTACCGGATTTACAAGTTTTTCAAATTGAATTGAACTTACTGAATTTATACTTTATTTACCGTATTTACTTTGCACTTACTGTATTTGACAGAGCTTACCGGTCTTATAAGGGTCTTACTTACTTTTAAAAGAAAAACAGGGCACTTACTGGATTTGTACTCAACGCGCTGGATTTACAACTTTCTTACCGTATATGCAGGTTACATACCGGATTTGCCCAAAAACTCTGTTTTTCTCTCCTTTTTTTAGCATTTTTCCAGCCTTTTTTTTCAACTGATTTCTTCCAGTTTTTTGATGCTAATGATTAGTTTTTCTACTCTAATCCTTGCAATCATACCAGATTCTTTTAGCTTTAAAACCATGTAAAAACACACAAGATTTAACCCCTTCTCGGTTTCATTTTTTTTCACCAGATGTCTCTATTTTTTCAGCACTTTCCCAACTTCTTCTTCTTTTTCTTCATCTTCTTTCTTCAACCTTAGGTCCCTTTCCAAGATCATTGATGCTCAGATACCATGTTGGGATTTCATTGATCTATAGCTCTATCAAGAGAGCTCTTAAAAATATACTTGGATTGTGTATGGAGGAGTGTGAAAGATTATCAAAAAACATGCATACCGGTTAATGAACTAACCGGTTTTTTCATGAACAAAACATATGAAAAAAACATAAATCACTCTGCTGGTTTTTTAGACCAGAACAGAGGAAAGGAAAATTCTTTGTGGACTACATCTTCCTTAAACACTTTTCATCTATATTTCCTTCATTTGATTGTTTACTTCATCTATATTTCCTTTAACACTTTTCATCTATATTTCCTTCATTTTCTACCACCTTTGATAGATATTTACTGGATATTTCTACCATTTGACAATCCACTTGCATATAATAGCTCACAACTAGCTTATCTTTTTATCATTACATAGTTAGACTTTAACCAAACTAAGTAACTAAATATTCAACCAAGAATACAATTTAAAATGTGACAACAAAATGTCATAATTCCAACAGTTTTTCTGCTACTTTGTTCCAACTTTCATTTTGATAGCAATTGTCGACAAAAATAGCTCCGAAATGATCTTCAATAATGGTGCAAAGAAGTTCAATTTGATCAACCACGAGGTCACTCCAACAATTGAAACTTCAATCTAAAACGTTTGTGTTGCCTCTTGTTTCTTAGTTCCCAAAGGACTCAATTCCAGAAATGATTATTCCATGAAGGAAGGTGATAATGGTTATAACTCACAAAGAAGGAGAAGGAAGGAAGATACCAAGCAAAAGCTCATTAAGAACAGGAAAGCAACTACCTCTTTTTCTCTGTATTGCAACTAGCACGTGTCATGATTTTCACTCAACAAAGGAGGCAGCCCGTAGCAAGAACTAGTATAACAATTAATGGGCCAAACAAGGCACAAAAGGGTCCCCACAAGTGACTGAATTTAGCTTCTAATTTTGGGTCCAATCTCATGGTATTAATCATGAGAAAATTACTTAAAACCAGGTATTTAAGTTTCCAAATTCAAAAATCAGGTGGGATGTTTAATGTTTCATAAATCAGGTGTTTTAATTAATATACTATTAAATTCAATTAATTTAGAAGCAGCCATACCTCCCTCCACCCACCCCATTTCCCCCAAAATCGTTCTCTCTCTACCTCTCATCTCTCTCTCTCTCGTTGTTCTCCTCTCCATTCTCTCTCAGCACCGTCTCTCAAACGGAAATCGTCACCATTCACCACTGCAGCTATCCACTCTCTTGTCACCATCGTAACAATTGAAGTGGCAATTGTTGTGGCTACTCCGGCGGAGAATCAACAGAAACGTTCACAAACTCTTCTTCCGCCGCCGCCGGCATCGCCAGTGATAATATTCTGCTTTTGGTGTTTTAGATAGGTTTGTTCTATAGAAAATTGTATAGTGTGTAGATCTAAGGCTTTAGTTTGAGCTGATCAATTATGTGATTTGTCCTCAGTATTTGTTGAATTATGGAACTCTGAAGGTACAATTCCAATGGCTAGATCCCTAGTTTTTTGGAGATTTTTTTATGATTTAGTAAGACAAGAACTCATTCAAGTCTCAGTTTAGCTTGACTTTGTTGAAATTTATTGTGTATGCTTGAATCATAATAACATTCTGCTTTGGGCGTTTTAGATAGACTTGTTCGGTAGAAAAAAATCACGGTGCCAGATCTAAGGCTTTTTGTTTGGGCTAATTCATTTTGCAATTTGTACTTAAAGTTTGTTGTATTATGACAGTTTGGGATCTCACAGGAAACAATTTGGTCAATTGAAGATGTACAATTGTTTTTTGAACTTTTATTCAGAATTAATAGAAAGTGAGAATGTGGGAGGCCTCTTTTTTGGAATTCTATGACATATATGTAAGCAACTACTTTGCCAAATATATGTTTTTTGAACAAATCATTCTTCAATTCTTTTAATTTAGATCTAAAGATTCGTGCTATTAAGTCAAACCTATTTTGGCTCTCATCAATGTGGCGTAATTCTTGTTTAATTTCAGGCCAATTAGGATTACATGTTATTGTTAAAAATATATCAGGTTTACCAAACCGTTGAACTAAAGACATAGCATCCATATATCTTTTTTTATTATCTCTGAGGCCTCCAGTAAAAGATGAAGGTAAAACAATTTTACGATCAATGTTGGAACTTCTAGTCTCACCCATCTCAACGCTATGAACAATTCCTTGATAGAACTCGGCTCTTATATGGGCTTGATTATAGAAAATAATCTAAACGAGAAGTTTCTATCTTTATATACATGTCAACTATATATTGTTGTAAGAGACGACCAGCATGAAGTAGAATAGAGTTACTTGTATTTCTAATCTGAAGTTTATAACAATAGTACTCGCGGCATGACACAGTTAAATGTTTACGTTTTTTTTTTCAAACCTGCAAGATAATACAAAGATAACAAGATTGTAAATTGTAAGTAATTAGTTGACGCTAAAAAATGCAGAATAATGAAAATCTGAATAGAGTATGAACCTGCGTTTTCTTTTTCAATAAACTCAGTAGCTGAACTAACACTATGGATATCATTAACATTTTCATTAACAATCGAAATATTAGATTTTCATGTGTCAAAATATTCAATACTCTCAAGCCATCCAGGTTCACCGAATGGGAATAACACCCAAAATAGTAATGGACTTTATGTGCATAACCAGAATGACAACAAATAGATATATCTTGAATGTGAACATCTGTGTTTGGATCTTCATCAACCTAAATTGCTGCAACTTGATAACTGATGGTGTGTTAAATACTCGTTGGTCAAGACTAGGGTCACAACGTACTTGTATTTTATATGTTTCTAAAGCTTCTATGCTGTTTAATGAGCGAAAATTTTTTGCATAAGGATTAATTTGTAAAATATCTAGTAATTTTTGTAATAATTGCTCGCTAAATTTGCATGAACTTTGAAGACGATTTTGTAATTCATGTTCAGTATCAAAAAAATATAATTGTAAAAAAGATGGTTTTCCATCAGTGGGGACTAAATTATTTAAGTAATGATAGACTTGACCTTGAACTTTAAAAGTGTAAATCCCTTTATTCATCCCGCACAAGTCTTTATCATATTTTACACCAACCGATGTGAATGAAAAGTGATTATTATAGCTTCTACAAATAGGTCTAAAATGTAGTGACTTATTTGTGCTTGATGTATACAGATGAAAAAGTTCATCAAGTACAGTGTTATCGTATAATCTAATTTTTCTATTAGAACAACAAAAGCCATTGCTTTCTCTATAAAATTTCTTTGCACCACAAAAACAACAAATTGTAGGGGGTTCAATACATAAGATTTAGTAAGTACTGGTTGTATTTCAAGTCCTACGACATTTGTGTTAACATTGTAGCTGTATTGAAAGTAAGAGGATTAGCATTTGATTTAGAAATACCTGAAGCAATAAAAAAAAAATTAAATAAACGAAGATACAATTGAACTGTAAAGGGATGCACTAAATGTTGTTCTGAAACGAAGATGCCAAACAATAAAAGATTCATGATTAATTTATACCTTCATTCAAAAGATGGAATGAATTTGCTAAAAGTAGAATGTAATTCTTCTGTAGGACAACTTGTGTCACTACACCAATCAGCTGGACGGAACACAAACCATAAAGTATCATTAAAAACTAACAAATGTAGGTTTATTATAACTTCGAACAATAATAAGGTTAAAAAATACACCAAAGAAAATAGTACAACAAGTAAAATGTGTGAAAATGTATTTCATGATAATATAACTTGCCTTGTATTTGTGAGATTCTTTTCAATTTCAATTAATGAGATCCAGATGGTCGATCTAATTCCTTACGTTTTGCATACATTTGTCGACATCTTTCATTGTTAAGTGTCTTTCTTCGTCATTGACCAGCTAACATTTGGAACATCTCTCTTGCTTTCTTTGTTACCATCCATGTGCAAAAAGTTGGCGTTCAGTCTTTTTTAAATAGAAATTGTCTATGAGATTTATAATAATAATAATTGGTGACAAAAGAGGTTCAAAAGAAATAAAAAACATTGAAAGTAAAAATAACATCGTTAAACATTGAAAAACAACAAGATTTCTACACATGAACTAATACCGATCGTCCATCAGCTATCATGTTGTGCCAAGTCCATCGACTGATGATATGTGGCAATCAGATGATTCAAATCCCATGTGACGGGTCTAAGGCTACTTCATAGTGAAAACGAAAAATTGATTTAGTAACAAGCCTAGGATTTTCAACAATGGTTTTCTGGTGAACCACTTCACATCTACATGGATTGGTCATTTCATATCCTCTTTCAACAGCCAGCCAAATAACTATAGTATCATTATTCATGAGTCCGATTCACCATTATCACGTTTTTACAAGATGGAAGAACTATATCTTATAAATATTTACCACAGAAGTACTGTAAAAAAGAATCTCCGCAAGCGGATTATATGCCAACAATTCACACATTGAGTAGGATTTTAGGTCAAAACTCGCAATAATAATATCCATTGTATCAACTATCTCTTACTAAAAATGGTGTCTATGATAGAAAAATTAGTTTGCTGGATTAAAATCAACATTATGGCCGTTGGAGAGAAATGTGAGTCAAAAATTGTGGGCTATAACGGTCAAAAAATTCATTTTTTTCCAAGAATAATCTGCAACAAACATGCTCTAAACTTTATTTTCCTTGTAATCTTCTCAAACAAGCTCAAATCAATGTGCAGCAGTATGTCGCATACAAGAAACCACAACTATATAACATCAAACATATCTACACATTAAAAGCCAACTCTTAATTGGTTTTTTCTTACAAATGAAGACCTTGAAACTTGATTATTAACATCAAGAAGTATCACATCTAAATAACTGAAATTCACAAGAAAAGATGATAATTACAACTTCGAGAGACTTACTTCAAAGTATCCAAAAATCTCAAAGTGGGTCTGCTCAATTTCCCAAGATTTCAACTGGGAACCAAATATCTGTTTCACAAGGCAAAAAAAAAAAAAAAAAAAGGTCAATTCCACGAAATCTTGGGAAATATAGAAATCTATACACATTAAATATAAAAATATATACACAAGGAATTACATTTACAGATTTCACAGGAGATTTGATTACGGCCTTTCTATCTCTATCTCTATCCCTATCCCCCACATTCCCACCCACAAAAACCTCACTCATAATCAAACCATTCTTATTATGATTACCATCACGAAAATCGACATTAGCATCAACTCCCAAAGTACAGACAGCATTGATCTCCACTATTTCCCGACAACAACGACCCCGTTTTCGTTTATTGTTAACGGGAACTACAACATTACAAACAAGGAGGATGGAAATGAAGGTAATCGTTGCGGGAGTGAATAAGAGTAATCTACTTTAACAGGAATCACTACAGAACATGCTCAAGCCAAAAAAAAAAAAAAAGGAAACAAATTTACCAGAAACGACGAGTCCTTAGCGACACGGGAGCAGCGGCTTCACATCTTCAACGACCCATGGATTTTCCTCCAAAAATGCGGTCCAGGAAGAACACAAGCTGCAAATAAATAAAATCTTTTAAAGCCCATACTGAAATCAAAAGAAATATCTATAGTCTGTAAATAAGTATGGGATCTAAGAAGCAGGTGGTGGAGTTACACGGAACCACGATCTCGGATCAAAAACCTTAATAGAGGCGGAGTTGAACGAAGAAAATACCTCTACACGGCACGAGTTCTTCTAGCGGGTTCTTCTACCTACAGGATCTGCTAACCCAGTGGTGGAGATACAAGGAACCACGACCTAGGATTGAAGACGTTAGAGGCGAAACTGAACGAAGAAAACCTAAAAACGAGAAAATAGCGTCACGGGTTCTACAGGATCTGCGAACCCAGTGGTGGAGATACAAGGAACCACGACCTAGGATTGAAGACGTTAGAGGTGAAATTGAACGAAGAAATTAGAGGAGGCGGAACTGAACGAAGAAAATAGCGTCACAGGTTCTTCTAGCAGCTTCTTCTACTGATTTTTTTATTTTCAACGCCAAAACGACGCCGTCTCTCCACCAGACTCAATTGTCAACAGCACTTCCAAAAACGACGCCGTTTTCCCCAAACAAAAGTGTGAACAATACTTTCAAAAGTGTCTCTTTTATTTGTTAGGGATATTCTATCATTTGGAGAGTATCTATAAATTTAGAGAGTTAAAATTTTGAAGCACTCCAACAAACTCTTTATATTTAACACTTAATTTTACTACTCCCAAAAAATATTTATTATTTTTATTTATCTTTTATTTTAAGTAACTTTTCTTTAGATTATTTTATTATTTTCCTACATTGAAAATTGAAACATTTTAAATGTATTTAATTATAGAGAGTGGGTTACAAAGTCAAACTCACTCTCTAAATTAAAATGTTAATTTAAAAAGTCTTTTGGAACATGATTTTAAATGTTGACTTTTTAAAATAGAGAGTATTTCGTGTTTAAAGAGTCTCTTGAAAATACTCTAATACTATTTGAGTCATTTGATATTTACCAAATAATTTCATTATTTTGACATACTTTCTACTTATTTGTTCGAGTAGAAAAGGAACGAATTTGCCCATCCTGCTAGCTTTTCAAAAATATTTAGGCGAAAATTAAAGAAAATGATAGATAAAAAGTAAAGAAGTTGTCACCCCTGAATTATTTCAAATTCTTGTTTGGTAAAGATTTTTTAATAATAATTTGAAAAGCATTTCTTTAAAAGTATGTGGTCAAAAGTAAAAAAAAAAAAATACGAAATTTATGTGTAAAATTATTTTATTAAAACAATGTATATTTAGAAACTAATTTAGGAAAATTAAATTTTAAATTTTTTTACAAAACATAATAAGGTTAAAAGAAACGTTATTGTTAGTCATAAATAGATGAGAGACGCTCTGAGTAGCATTAGTGTAAATAGATAACTAATTATTGACAAATAAATGATTACCAAATTTTCCGACAAACCACGTGGCGTTTTGTGGCTGGCCCACCTAACAGCGCATTCTTGCTACAGTAGCCACCCATATCTGAAACCAAACGCGGCAAATCTTTTTTCAGCCGCCTCCACTCGCCGGGATTTAAGCCTCCGCCCCGCCCTCTTTCAATTTTCCCAGAATCAATCAAATAAATCTCTCGAGAAAAAGCAAAAGTATTGTAAATTCTTGCACCGATCATTTTTTAAGTCTATTTTTCTTTCTCTATCAGCTTCATTTTAGGGTTTCACTTCAAATTTCATTTCGTGGCCGAAAACAGCTCCATTCGTCTCTATGTATACAATCTTCACTTACTCTACTGATTTGATACGTGTGATTTGAATTGATTATGTTATCTTTTTTCGATGCGATTTCAGTTGAATAAATGGCGTCGATTCGAAGAACACTATCACCGTATCACTATCGGCCGTACCAAAATGGATCGATTCCTCTATCCATACAATCTCCATCCCAGAAGTTTCTATCGAACACCAAAACCACCTTGTCTCCACTCCGAAAATTTCTTGTCGGGATTTTCATCCAAAAGCACTCTCGAAAAAATAATCACTTTTCCTGGAAAAAGTCACTTTACCGATGCTTATTGTTCTTTTTCTTAGGGTTTTTACTTGGCATAGCCCCCTTTAACAATGACCTCAGTGAATTGAAGAATCGTGATTTAAGAAACAGTGATATCGCTTTTGAAATCAAACCCCCATTTCTGAGTATCAAGCAGAATGTAGAAAATGTAGCTGACAGGTCTAGGGAAAACGATTTTGTGGTGCGTACGGAGGAATTAAAGGTTGTTGAGAAGGGTGGAGAGAACGAAGATAGTAAAATATTGGATTTTGTGCCTCTAAAACAGCTAATTGTGGTGACACCTACTTATAATAGGGCGCTACAAGCATACTATTTGAATAGGTTAGGACAGGTATTGAGGCTAGTGAGGCCACCAGTGCTGTGGATTGTGGTGGAGATGAATGCTGCATCCATGGAGACTGCAGATATTTTGAGAAAGACTGCAGTTATGTATCGACATTTGGTGTGCTCGAAGAATTTGACTAATGTGAAGGACAGGGGAGTGCACCAGAGGAATACTGCACTCGAGCATATCGAGCGGCACAGGCTTGATGGAGTGGTATATTTTGCAGATGACGACAATATTTACTCCCTTGAGTTGTTTGAGAAAATCAGAGAAATCAAGTGAGCTATCATGCACTCTTTGTTCTAAATTACAGAAATAATGTACTTCACACCAGTGTAATTGTCTGCACAACATGAGGGAGAGAAAAAATAATGAAATATGAAAAAATTAGTTATTTTGGCTTTATAGGATTTTGAATGTGGGAAATGATGTAAAGAATCAAGGTTGTAGATCATAAGACATTATCATTTCTAGGATATTGCTTTGTTTTTATTCTCAAATGATGATATGGTGCAAACTTTAGGGATAACTATTTGCTTTTGTCAGGCATTAGATGGTATACGTAGTCATCGCCATTTGTTGTCTCTGTCTTACCTTCTTGCTGGCATAGCTTGGATTTGATGACAGTATAGATATTCTTTCTCAATTGATCTTAGGTCCTATCAAAATTGAAGGTTCTATACGTGCTTGTTTTGTGTTTGATGAATTAGCCCCTGTTTGGCACCAATTCTCTTTCTTTTTCTCATTCTCTTTTTTCATTTCAACCACACAATCTCCAAATAAAATAATATTACACACAAATCTAAAATTTTTTATCACTTTTCCACCACACATTCTCCCATCAATCACTATTCCAAAAATTTTCAACCCATTAAAATGGGTGTCAAACACTCCCTTAATATTTGCATTAACCATATGGTATCATGTAAAAAATGTGGGGTGACTTTGACTTTTCACTGATTTTTTGTTTCAGAGATGTAGATGTGGGGGGGGGGGGGGGGGGGTGGAATTGGGGAGACAAGGGAACCCTTCATTTCACGAGTCTATTGCCACCTTTTCATTATTCAGAACCATCAACGTGTCCTCATGTGAAAAAATGTTGAGCGAACTTGAAACGTGGTTGTCACAAGTATGTAACTTCCATGTATTAATGGAAATATTGAAGTATGACCATGGGCAATAGACTTCAGAACAGTAATGAAGCGACCCTTTGGAAAACATGTTTCTTTAACTTACCAAAATAAATAAAATGTTTTAATGGATGCTGACTTTTCAATGTACTCGAGTTTTCTTTCACTCTTTCCTTTTTTCATCTATTTTCCTAGTGAAGTCATGGCTCAGCTGAGTAATAGCTGAGGCATGTATTTTTCTGTAATATTCAATCAAATGAATGCTGAATTGCCTACATCCCATATAGTCCTAGATTTCCTTTCCTATTTCTACTTAATTTTAGGCAGAACTATAGTAAAATAGAGGCAGCATCTGAAAAGTCATAGCAACTACCTTTTATTAACATGAGATTCATAGCAACTACCTTTTTATTACCCACTTATGTTAATTCTTTAGAACATAATTACATCTAAATAGATTCTCTTAGCATCGGTTCTTACTTGAGTAATATTTGGTTGGAGTAAGGGCATATTTCCCTACCTTTGAGAAAGTCAAATGTTTCATTCCAATATTTATATTTTTGTATACTTGCACCATCTTTAACCTATTTGCATGATTATCGCCAAATTTTTTTTGGCGTTATCCTCCTCAACCCTTCATTAATAGGCAACAGAGGTCTTTACTCACAGATTTCTTGTCCAAAATAGTAGTTAAAGTGACGTGAAATAACATAATACTCCATGCTTAAATAAAAGTCAGAAAATATAAAAATAGAAAAAAAAGATTGACCCATCTTCCTCTTGTCCCCCTCTCCCTCCCCTCACCAAACCCAAACAATGATCTCTGCACACCAATTTCTTCTTGACTTTTGACTCTCAATACCAAAACCCTCTGCCACCAATGTTGTGACCCTTCATTCACTCCCAACAAACTTCCATTGCAATCCAAGATAGATATGGTCTCGAGATGGCTTACGAAACAAATTTACTACCATGACCTGCTTCTTCACTCTAACTTCGTTCATGGGTCCACTGCCATTGTTCTCTCTTGGCCTTCTGCCCCCTAAAGAAACTTATCCTTTTATCCTCAAGGACAATTGGGTGCCATTTTGATGAAAAAGAGAGGGTCTCATTCTCTCTCATCCCATTGCCAATTCACCGAAGAAAACGTGCAAGTATTGTTACTTGTAGTGTCTTAAATGGTGGAGGGTTGAGAGAATGATAAGAATTTGGTAGAGGGACTGACATATATGAAAACCCTCAGAATTTTAATGGAGGTGGGGGAACTTGGGGTGTGGGGTTGGGGGGGGGGGGGTGTCGAGTTGGGTGGGGAAAGGTGGGCTTGCCAGTGGTTGAAGAAGAAGGATTAGTTTTCAATTTCTTTTATTTTTTCCTTTTATATTTATGTTGGCCAATTTAAGACTAAGGGTAAATTTATCATTGCACGCGCCACTATAACTGCTATTTTTGGACAGATGTCTTTAAGGACTATTATACCTATTAATGAAAGGTTGAAGAGCTTAATCCCAAAAAAGGAAAAAAAGAAATTTCGGAATAGAAGTGCAAATGGTATTTAGGTTGGGGAAGGTGTGTACAATTTATCCTTCATCTTTCAGATCTCCAAAAACATTTTTAGGGGCTGCAATTTTGTAAGAAATATGTTCTTATAAATGGTTTTGCGCAAAAGCTTGGAGATATTTTTTCTTTCCACCACTCTTACCTTTTTCTGTGTCTCTATCTCTTCCATTAAGATTTTTAACATGGTAGTTAAAATTTTCATATCGTTCTTTGACCAACATATGCATGAATATATCATTAAAACCATTTTTTGTTACGTCTTTTCTAAGAACTGAAAAAAGATGACCAAGAATGACGAGGAGACCGCTCTTCCTGTTGGTGTCTTTGTTGTCATGTTATCTTGTACCTGCTTTGTTTTAGAATAAGTATATTAGCTTGAGTAGTCTAATGTTTGAAAACCATCAACATTGATGCCTCTAATTAGTATCTACATGTGTATAATCCTCTTTTTATGGGCTGAGAAACAGTGGATATGTTTAGTTTTGAGTAACAGTTAGATAACATCCAGGAGCGGCTTTGAGAATGTTTAAAGATTGGAAACTCTCGATGCCAATAGTTGCTAAACTTGCAAACACTTTATTTACAAGTAATGAAAGGCTATATATTTCTGATACAATCTAAGAATTCTTTTTTACTTATTGTGAAGGTATTCCAGGAAACTCCATAGATGGTTGTTTAGTAGTTCGACTTTTTACGAAGGCAACATTCCTTATATAAGGTCAAATCAAATGTAGAGCTTAAACTCTGTGTTACTGAGCCTGATGACGAATTCTGTAATGTGTATCTTTGCATAGAATTGAAACTTTCTTTTTTAACAAAGTTGTATACTATAGTTCTGTTTTCATTTGACCCATGTCTTGTTAATCAACCCAGTAATTAGACTTAGTTTAACCACTTGCAAACATGAGTATTTCTTTAACTATCCTTGTGTATCTGTTCTATTCAGTCGTTTCGGTACTTGGCCGGTTGGCATGTTGGCTCAAAGCAAAAGTAAAACGATACTGGAAGGTCCTGTGTGCAATGGAAGCCAAGTAATTGGATGGCACACAAATCAGAAGAGTAAAAGACTTCGTAGATTCCATGTTGACATGTCAGGCTTTGCCTTCAACAGCACCATACTATGGGATCCTGGGACATGGCATCGACCATCTTCAGATCCAATCCGACAGTTAGACACAGTGAAGGAGGGCTTCCAAGTATGCGGTGTCTCTTTTCATTTTGATTGCTGGCAATTTTAAGGATTTTGACGTTGTACACCTTAGAATGCATTGTTAAAATCCTGTTTGGATATTGTGGATTTTTGCAGGAGACGACTTTCATAGAACAGGTTGTAGAAGATGAAAGTCAAATGGAAGGCGTTCCTCCAGGTTGTCATAGAATAATGAACTGGCATCTCCATTTAGAAGCTCGTGAACTTGTATATCCCATAGGATGGACGCTTCAGAAGAACCTCGATGCAGTTCTTCCCTCCAAGTCATAGAATCTGATCTCATGCTAATCAACCATATTGTTTGATCCATGAGGTGTGTTATAAGTTCTAATCCTATTACTGAAATGAATAACTATGACATCGTTATCGTTGTCCTCGTTCCATTATGAAGAACATACTCCTAGTGAAATTTGATTGGGTCGTGGAAGAAAGCAAAAGGTTTGAACAATTAAGAATCCCAACCTCTGGAAACATTTTGAAACTAAAGAAAGAATGGTAGAAACTCGGGCACACACTCTTTTACTGATTCTCCGTATAATGAAATACATAAATGTGATTTTATACCAGTAAGATTGCATGTTCATTCAAGTCAATATCCTGCATACATTTCCAGCTGACGTCATTTCCTTGTAATTTTTAATCTTGGACATATGCAAACTAAAAACTAGGCCTTAATCTACTAAAGAAAACAAAAAACCCAAATATGGGAGAAGGTAAATAACCATTTATTGGTATCAAAAGAATGTGTCGGCTAACTGTGAACTCAATTTTTCAGGAAAAAGTAATGACAGTATGTTCTTAGATGGTGCTGGTTTTTCTTTTGAAGCAAATCATTGAAGTAAGGCATTGTGAGCAGGTCGAAAGCAGCACTCTACTCTCTCCATAAGAATAGAGCATCAGATGGAAGAAGCATGTATATCATTTGTAGATTTTTTTGGAGAAGATTTGGCGATTGTTCTGCTCCCAGGCTTAGAACTACCTTGAATTGTTCAGACCCTCGGAACACAGGATTAAGCTTGTCGCTTGAGCTTTAGGGTTGAAAATTAATGTGACTTTCAATTGTTATTGCAATATGTGATTAATAGCCTAGAACGCAGTAACAATGTTTGGATGTTGATAGTGTTACTTTCTGAATTTCTGCTTATGGCAACGACGACGGAAACTCCCTAAAAGACTGGGATTCTCTTTGTTTCAAACTTTGAAGATGGATGTGGAAACTGAAACTATGCCTCAAGATTGGCCTTATTGTTTTTTGGAAAAATTACCTAAAACCCTACATTTTAATTTCCATTTCAAAAATCAGCTACTAAAGATTTTTATTCAATAATCAGGTTATAATTATTTTTTAATTTAAACACATTATTATACCCCCACTACAACCAACCACCCTCATAAATATCTTCTTCCATGCCCCCGCCCACCCACACCTGATTCCATGCACAATTAAACCCAATTTAGTTTCACACCCATTTAACACCAGAGCCCTTCTTTAATCCATTTCTAATCCTTGAATCACCACTACTGAGCGGCGGCGATTTGAGCGTCGCAGAGTGGAGGCGTCGGCTCAGTCTCTTCTCCTTCTCTCTCCTCAGCCATTGCCGTCGCTGCTAAGTTATCAGTCCCTGCCGTCAGACTGTTGCGAAGACGCCACCACCACCGTGCTCAAGATGCCACTACCGATAGGTGGCGATTTGAATGTCGCGGAGTTGTTCGCCCTTCCGTTTCTACAGTTCGGGAGTGCAGATCCTTTCTTCTTCCCTTTTTTTTTTAATTGTGTGGTGATGACGGTTCGGTGGTGAAGGTGAGGTGCAGTGGTGGTTGCGTCAGTGATGTGCTCTGTGGTGCTGTAGGTGCAATGGTTGACTGAATCGTGTGGTACTGTGAGCGTTGGAGGTGGTCGTGTGCGGTGCTTTGACGGTGGTGGTGGTGGTGGTTCAGTAGCATTTTTTTACGACGGTGCTATGTGCGGTGTTGTGGCAATGGTGGTGGAAGTGTGCGGTGCGATGGTAGGAACGGAGAACTCTAGTGGTGCTGTGGTTGTGGTGGACGTAGAGGTAGAGGTCAATTCGGGTGGTTTAGGCCGGGTTGGCCTGCCAACATATGAGTCCGATAACGACTCGCGTGAAAAAAGCCTTCCCGCCACTGGTTCCGCGTCGATTCCGGGTCGACCCACAAATTTTGGATTACAACTCAAGCCCGCCCGCTGACCCATCCGGGTCCAGCCCATAAGGGTTACGGGTCGCGGTTTGTTCCGATTTGACCCGTATTATGTATAAATAAAATTATAAAAATATAAAATTTTTCATATTTATAGCAAAAAATATTTTTTTTATTAAATGTAAACTAAAAATTGAACAAAATAATAAATTCATATTTAGAATTCAAATTTAATGTTACATGAATTATTTATAACTTTGCAAAGTTAAATTTAACTTAAACAAATAACAACTAAATGCATTTCTAATTACTATTATCAAATATTTATAGTATAAGTACATCCCAACTAGGTTGGCACTCTCCTTTTTTCAAATTTTAATTTTTTTTTTCACGAGCCAGCGAGTTCACCTCGGCCCGTGAAGGTGCGACCCGCGAAACTCTCGGATCACACCTCCTTGACCTATGAACCGCCGCTCGAGTCACGAGTCAGCCCGCGATCCTAGGTAGATCCAGACCGATTTTCACGAGTCTGGTCAACCCGTACGTCGTGACACCTCTAGGTGGAGGTATGAGATGTCGTGGTAGTGGTGGTGGAAATGTTATTGCAATACTTCGTAACATAATTCGTAATTGTATCCCACCACTTTTTGTCTATGTTTGATCAAACTTGGTCTTCCTGATTTTCTTGATGGTGTTGATCGTAAATTTGAATTGAAATTGGTAGTGGTGGTGCATTGAAGGTGATGGTGGTAATGACCGGTGATGGATTGTGGTACTTGTTCATGGTGTAAGCGGATTTGTTTGTAATGACCATTTGTGGCCAAATATCACAATGAATAACACCAATTAAGATGCCATAAATGAGAGGAAGATAGTCGTCGGAACCAGGATTAGATGGAAAATGGATACACTTTTATTCTCGATGGCCCACTGAAAGCCCATGGGAGTGCAAGTTTTGGCCTACATGAATTAACCTCGACTGTTCGGAGTTCAATGTCAATCTCTTCCTCCCACATTTAGGAACTCAAGTATGTTTTCAAAAGCTCTCGAGGCTTGTTCTAACAACATTTTTTATAACTCAATTTTTCTCAAACTCATTTACAATCATACATTTCGTTAAATCCACAACTTTTATCAAACTTCCACCATACATTTCATCAATTTCTATCAAATCTAATTTCTTATCTAAACTAAACAAGAGCTTAAGTTTCAACATTTCTATTCCATTGTAATAGTCTCTCTATTAGAACTAACTAATACGCCACTAGTTAATAAGTCAAAAAATGCCCTAATCCACAGATGCGCACACAAATCATGTAAGGTAGAAACGATAACATTTAACTGTATTATCTATTTGAAGAGGAAAAACGAAAACCTCAGATCATGGGAAGTTGCTTCTCAATGCAAGAGAAAAACAATTGCACCCCTAACCTCAACCCGGAGGAAAAAGGACCACACTAAACAGAAAGAATTATTATACATTGAGATGCAATTGGATTACATTCCCTACAAAATTAGCTCTCCATAGCTTTTGGAGGTGCACCCTCACTCCAAATTCAGCTATGGCTCCGGGTTCGGCATGGCATGTGAACTGGGCAAGAACATCCACTTTCCGAAGCTTTTGGAGAGAATAGGAGGACAAGCTCCAGATTAGCAGACAATACGTTTGCATCCCTGATTCATATCTCGACTCTCATCGAGTAAATGTTGCACCATGAACTGAAGAACAAGGATCTCAAGCATGCAAAGATCTACAACACAGCAGCGGCTGACAAGCTTAGGTTGCGATGCCAAGAAGTACCAGAGTCGACCTGCCACATGCATATTAAGTTCATGAAAACAAGCTCAGAGGCCCTAACTATTTGCTAACAGTTACGTTTTTTTTTTTTTAGGCGAAAGGATAATCGGCTAGGCTGCTACAATGCTGTAATGAACTCATTTAAGCAAAAAATTATAAAAATGAGATTTCCTTGTGTAACTCGATAGAAATAGTAGTTTAGAAACATGGACATAAATTTAGTGAAGTGGTAATACATGCAATGCAACTTGATATATTGTATTCCAAACCACCCATCAACCCCAGGAGTGCACACGCTCTAACCATCTGAGTCCAAATAAGCACAAGGCACTTCTGCTATAGATTTCTGTAGCTACATTAAGCCCTCGTTTGATGGTGATTATTTGAAAATCAATTTTCCCTCGTACTCATATTCAACTACACATTCTCCAAAAAAATAAATTTTCAAATATCCACATAAATTTTACTTACTTTTTAACCACCACATATTCTCAAAATAAATAAATCACTTTAATTACACTTTCACACAAGCAATAAGTTATTACTACTGAAGTCAGTAATATAAACAAAGACCCTTCTGATGAGTTTCACCACATTTAATTGTTGCCCATTAAAAAAATTAGCCATCCAAGTAAATCAAAACTTCCTTACTCAAAACCCATCACAAAGAAAAAATTAAAACAACAGAAATAGAAAGGAAAGACAAGACAAGAAATTTAAGGTTGAACTGAATTTTATTCATAGACAACGACACCTATATACAATATTTTATTCATAGACGACGACACCTATATACAATGGTCCAATCGCATCAATGAAAGGGAAGAAACCTAACCTAAGGACAGAAGGGAAACACAATATTCTTACCACTGTATTAATTCCTAATTTAAAATAAAAATAATATCCTATTCCAATTCTCCATCTCAAGTAGATGCATAGATACATGCTCGACTTGGATAGTGATGTATAGAATGACCCACTACTTAAAAACCGTTGCTATACCATTATTTCAACTCCAAGTAGTAAAAACCTCCCTCCTTCTAGCCACTCCAATTGTCATCTCGATTAGAATGACGTTCATGTAGTGTTACTTGATATATATAAGAAGAGGAATACTGGTACGCAAGAAGCCCTAACATAGACAACAAGCACAAAAAGCACGTACAAGAGAGAAATCGCTGAACACAACAAAGGTCACATGCATCACAAACAACACCTCACATTGTCAACATTATCATCCAAACCCGACACCAAATTCATAGCCAGTAAAAAGAGTCTTGCACTTAGAAAAAAAGAGAATTACCTAATCCTTGCGTACACAACGAAAGCCTAGGTTGACGTGAGAGACTAAGTTTACGAGTAAAAAGCTAGTGCTTGCTTTGGATGGTAAGAGAGGCGGTCAACGTTTGGAATAAAGGAATTTCCTGTCAATGAAGCTAAAAAATAGAGCCCATATTCTGTCAGAACCCTAGGGAGCACCAAATGACTGGATCAACTAAGATCAAGGTCGCACAACTTTGAGAAAGGTTTTTGAAGAGTATCTAATAGTCAGGTTAGGTTGTTGCCGAAAGAGAAAGTTGCCTAAGATAGAAGGTACAACCACTAGTTTTTGGCAACCTGAAAAATGGTTGTCGTGAGAGACAGTAGATCGATAGAGATAGCAGTGAAGAAGATTACCACCTCTGATATTAGCAATAATAGAGTGATTACGCAAAATACAAGGGCATACCAGATGGCTAGGTCTACCAAGATAGAGAGAGACGCATCTTTGAGAAAGTTGCCGAGGGTCGCCACTATGGCTATCAATAGATTGGATTTTGATCCGAATCTGATGTAATTAATAGGAGATGGATTAAGGTCTCAATCCGATAACTCAATCAGGATCTGAATCCGATAATCAATTAACTAAATTGATCAAATATGGAGATAGATCAATCCAATCTGATTTGTTATAAATAATTGAGTCGGGAAAATAATTTAATGGCACATCATTTGTCACTAAAATAAATAAATGAGAAAACAAATAAATTTAGAATAAAAAATTAATCAAATTCAAAACATAAAAAAATTCAAAATTTTATAATTATTAAATATGTTTAAGAATTGATGAAAAATTAGAAAAAGAAAAAAAAAAAAAGTTGATTTCAACATTGATTTTCTTTCCTAATTTCTTTAATTTTGGATTGGATTCAATAACATAGCAAATCGGATATAGATTTAACAATCAAATATCTATTGGATTATCGGATCGAATATAGGCAGATCAGTCCATATCCAATCCATTTACAGCCCTAGTCACAACAAAATAATACTTAAATATGAGAACTACCAAAAATGAGAGGTAATATCAGCCAATTAATGTAGTAGGGCCATCAGTGTCTACAACAAGAAATCTCTAGAAGTAACAATCTAGAGCTAAAAAACACGAATTCGAATATGATATGATACGAGTACGTCAATACAACTTTTTTTTTTTTTTTTTTAAAAAGATACAATGACACACACACGTATATATTTCAGCATAATTTCATTAATATAAAAATCATTAAAATAAAAACATGATAATACCAATTAAATAAAATAAAAAAAGAGGATTTTATCTCAATAGTTAATTGTCCCAATTTCATTTTCTTATGCATCGCCAACATCTTCATTATCATTAAAAATAACACTATCCGAATCTGGCTCAACTAATGATTAACAACCACAAGCAGTACAATACCTTCAAAAGTATCAAATGAGTTTTCGACAATGTCCCATATTTTGAATTCTTTTTTTGAATAGAAATTTAATTTTATAGATAAAAAATGCAGATTGCTATAAATGAAAATCAATTTATTAAACAAATAGTAGAGTTTGATTGTATTAATGTATAATTTATTAACACGATTGTATATGTATTAAGTCATTATCTATATTCAATATTAATATATATTTTATCAAATATTAACACGATTTTACATGTATTAAAAAATTTAATACTACAGTGTATTTCCAATAAAAAACATTAGTGCGTATAAATTTAAAACTCTAAGTGTATTTTCAATAAATATTATCTATATTCAATAATTTACTAATAATAACAATACTTAATAATTAATTTAAAAATATTTGTCAATAATAACTAGTTTTAAGAGTTTTAAAAAATAAAATTCTTATTCACTTGTCATAACGTATTCGATACGTATCTAAAATAATTTAAAAATATAAAACAATTAAGAAATACATAACTGATAAGTATCAAAAAATTTAAAAAATATAAATAATAGAAAAACATGTATCAAGTACGTATCGGAGGGAATCGAACTTGGATACGTATCGAATATGGATATGTAGTGAATTTAAAAGTATATGTGCTTATTAGATCTAGAGTTCAAAAACTCAAGAACACACTAAAAACGATCAAATCAAAAACATCATGACAACAATCTTGACAAAAAACCAACATCCCAAGAAAACAATCATGAACAATAGGAATGATGGAGAGAGCTATGACTGGACCAATGAGAAGATGAAATAGAGTAAAAAATGCAAGAATCTGAAAGTTCAGGGACCATTTTGCCACAAACAGAGATCACATGTGAACTAATTTATTATAATCTGAAAGTTTAGGGCCCAAGTTGCACCAATCTAAAAGTTCAAGGATTAATATGCAATAACCTAAAACCTTAGGGACTAATATGCGACATTCAAGAGAAACCACCAAGCTGAATGGACCCACACAAACACAAGGCACCAACCATGTAATCTCTACCTTCCATGGCAGAGAATAAAGGCACCAAAACCACATAAATTTGGACCACCACCAACAGAAGAATTTGTGCTCAGTAGAGGAAAATTCACACCATATAGAGAAAAGCATGGATCGCGAAGGTTCACAAAGTCTCTTTGCATAGAGGATAGATATGATTAGTTGCACACGCATTGTCACCAGAGGTCAGGGTGGGTTTGTGGGAAGCTTAAGTTCAAGCGTGGATTCCGACAAGACTTGAAATGGTTTTTTCTGCGAAAGATTAGGACTTGAAATTGAACTTTAGGTTTTTAATTTGAAACCCTAATTAAAAAACAGCTCAATTTTCCATTTACATATTGGTTTTTTCAACACATTTTAGAATTTTTTTTTTCCTTCTCCTCCTATTGGTTCTTAAATTAGGGTTTGTATTTTGGGGCTAAATTTTCAAAAACCCCAATTTTCCAAACCCTAATTTTGGAGGGGTATAGCGTGGTTGGAGCGAAATGGAGGGCAGGGATCATTGGAACGATACAGAGGATTCAACCAAAAAACTTGGCTCCAGAGAACAAAAACAATTGGAAGATTTCCTTAGCTTTGATACCAACTAGAAATTTAAGGTTGAATTGTATTTTATTCATATACAATTACTCCTGTATATAATGGTACAATCCCATCAACAGAAGGAAATAAATCTAAGGAATGAAAAAGAAAAATAAACACAATATTAGTTTAGTATATTAATTCTTAATTAAACTAGTTAAAGTAGAAAATAATCTCTTACTCCAACTGAAAGGAAATGAAATGAATAACAAAACAATAAAACATAATAGAAACAAAAGCATTGTCCACCACATGCAGCAACCTAATGATGCACCGACATGGACACGTGTGTCCGACACGATAGATGTTGGATTAAATTCTTAAAAATTCTTATTAAGTACAGACACGACACGTCATCGACACGTTGATTAAATTTTTAAAAATTCTTCATTTATATAGTATAAATTTAGTTTTATACTTGTTATTCTGGTTAAAATCTTTTAAACATGAGTACGTATTTGTTACTAAATAATAACTTTGAATTAACAATATATAATATTTCTAATATAAAAAGAAAAATTATTGTGGTAGAAAGTCCGAGAAGTGTCTGTATCGATTCGTGTCGGACACGGACACGCTACCCTAATTGAAGTGTCTGTGCTACAGAGCATCAACCATTGGTGCCAACACCACTACTCATATGGCCACTACCACAAGTCATGGCAGCAAACGGAACACCACCCTCTTACCAATATGAAACAAGCAGTGTCATTTGAAAGAAAAAAAGAAACTTGCAGTTATCTTCCCTAAAGCTCGTTCCCAGCTTTCCCTTTCCCCTCCAAATACTCTGCCACTAATCCATATTACCGCCATTATTTGTAAGTCGCAAACCACCGAAAGAATTATTTTCGCAACCATCAGAATCAGAACTCTAATCCTAAAAACTCCCCTACCTGCCTGCAAAGAATCAGAGGTGACATCTGCCATTACTAACACCCCCAAATCCCAGTAAAACAAACATCGTGCAGGAGGAAATGTTGACATATGGAAAGATGGGATATTGACATGATTTCGTGTATCACTACCATTAGGAGTGGTAGTCAGTTTTTTAGGATATGATTGAGTCAGAGAGAGAGAAGGATCCGAAATGGAAAAATAGAAAAGGATGCAGCATGGGCTGTGAAAGAAGAGAAGGAAGATTGCATTTGCAGCTGGGTTGGGATCATCTAATTGTGAGAAAGTGAAGGCTGACGTAGGTACATACTGAGTGGAGAAGAGGATAGACTCCTTATGTTGGTTCAAATTTTTGAACTTTTTCATTATCTTCTTCTCCTCTTTCCCTCTCTGTCCCTTTATCTATTGGTGTCTCTTTTGAATTAAAATAGTGATTCCCAAGTTTACCCCTCAACTAACAAGTTTGCTGACACAGGGTCTTTACCAATTACCCAAACTTCATATGGAAATTTAGAATTTAAGTCCAAATTTATGGGGATTCATAAAGAATTTTCACCACTTAGTTCAATGTTCATTTTCAGCCCCTGTTTGGTACCCATTATTTCCAAAATACATTTTTCTCTCTCTTATTTTCAGCCACACATTTTTCAATAAAATAATATTACACGAAAATCCAGAACTTTTCCTTAATTTTTAACCACACATTCTCCATCAAAATAATATTCCAAAATGCATTTTCATCAAAAAAAAAAAAGTGGCTCAAACAGGCTTTCAATCTCAAAACCTCTAGCATAAAATTGAATACATGATGCAGAAATCCATTGTTAAAACAAAGAAAAATATCCCTTGTCCAACGGTCACCAGCCCTAATTTGCTAGGCCTGTTGCGTGGCATATGTTTCTATAGATAAACTGATAACTCGTGAAGCATTATATAGCCAGTTAGTCCAGTAAATAATAGAATCTTAGAGCTAATAAACCAACATGGAGCAGCAGTCAAGTAATTTTTGGGGACATCATACTTCTAACAAATTACCGAAGAATAAACAATGTAGACCTCCAGAACCCATGATTTTCAACATTCAATGACAGCAATGCACAGATATTCTTCTAGTTATTATCCCTTTACTGCACGTGTTTTCATAAAACTCAATTGATTAGCAACACTTTATCAATTATTTATCATCCCCTCAAGGGGAAAAAATCATGCCAGTAATTTCACCAAGATTCTCACAGTGATTCAATAAAATTGGAATTCATCTAATTCCCTTCGCACTGAACAGAAGTCAATGAGATGCAAGATGACCTACCTTGGTAGTGAGGATCTAACACTAGATTGGTTCACAAAAGCCGACAAAGGACCACGAAGATTAGAATATTTGTTCAGAGCACTTTCAAGCTGTGGTGATGGCAACTGCAAGCATGAGTCAAATGTCAAGAGCCAACAAAGAAAGATCAAAAGGACAAGGGAATTACATCCATATGCACATTAACCATACAGTACCTGTAACAATACACTGAATGAATGTGGCTGCGTTTGCGAGATACATTTCAAGAATCCAACCCATAATTTTGGCATTCGCCACACCTGTAGCCAAGATATTAGAAGCAGAGAGTTGTCTTTCAAAACTCACACAATATGCAATAACAGTGAACCATGATATACTGGGTAAGAATTCAATACAGGAAAAACCTGATTTCAGTTTTCATTTAGGTACCTGTTTGTTCACAAGTTTGGACAGAATTTCCATGACAAAATCAACCTGGAATCCAAGTAAAACTGTTACTAACAGTCTGCATGGCATTAATTCAATAAATTAACTAAATAAAGCCAGCGAACAGCTAAGGATAGCATATTCTACGATAGATGCTTCCAAAACCAAACAAGCATTTTCGAACTGTAAAGGCAACTCTAGTAAACATTTTACTTAGATTAGGCACCACTTGCAAGAAGATAAAATTGTTGGTTGTTTCTCTAATAGTTCATGTTGGCAATACGAGGACCAAAGCTCTATAAACACACCTATAGCGGACACTTGCAATGCGGTGAGGTATAGTGACTGAACAATGAAAACAGTATTCTAACATAATTGAATAAAGTCACACTAGGAGCATTTACAAGAGACTCTTTAAAGGTAAATGCTCTTTATTTTAAAGAGTGAATGCTTAAAATAAAGCTCCAACGTGCTCTATTTGTGGGTTTGGCTTTCCACATTTGGAGAGCCATACTCACTCTATTTGCATTTTATATGCATTTAAGGAATTTCAAGTTTCAATACTCACTTTCTTATTTAAATTATACTTGAAATTTTAGCCATTAGCAACTTAATTGGTTGTAAAAATATATATTCAATAAAATATGAGAGAAAAAAATAAATGTTATTGAAAAAAGTAAATGAAGAACCAAAATAGCGAGTTTTGTTTGGGTGCACAAAAAAATTACTTTTTAAATTCAAAAACACTCTTTATTATGTACAAGATGCTCTTTAAAAATAAAGAGGCTCTAGGAGATGTTCTAACAATTTATTAAGAGAGAGCTTGAAATTCATGGAATATTAAATATAATCAGGTCTTCAATTATTTCACATAGATAAATATTTAGCACTTATGTTGACAACTGTTGCATGACTTTCAAGCGTCTTGTTCCATTTAATTGATGTTGATATTTCCATAGCTGAACATCAGTTTTAAAATCATTTTTGTTTAAAAAACAGATTTTGATGCAGTAATAAGCAACCCAATTAAAAATATTTCTCTCTTAACACCACACAAATTTTCGAAAGCACAATTTTGAGGTATGCCACAAGGAGAGTATAATCTGAAATCCATAATTCACTCAAATCTGGAAGTGCATCTTTGTAGTCATAAAAATGAATATGGTTTACACGTCCCAAAGGCTTGAAATTATCGTCAGTAAAATCTATTAAACATCATGCTGCTCAATTAAGAAAATCTGGTATTTTAATTATTTCTTACGCAAGATGAACCTAACATTTCATATATGCCACAAGGAGACTAATCTGAAATCCATAATTCAATCAAATCTGGAACTATATCTCTGTAATCAGAAAAGTGAATGTGGTTTACAAGTCCCAAAGGCATGAAATTATTGTCAGTAAAATCTATTAGACGTGTTGCTAAATTAAGAAAATCTGGTATTTTACAATTGTCTTACGCAAGATGAACCTAACATTTCATAAAGGAATAGAAAAATATTAATTTAGCCATCTCAAAACTAGTAAATACAGTTTTGAGAAAATAACCTCCCGAGATATCAATTTAGTACGTTATGTATCACTTTGCAGTTTAATATACCATGTGGGACCCAAGAGAAGATAAAACTATGAACAAATAAGTCACTGCAACCAGGCACAACAATATTCCAGAGCTGCGTCAAAATTAAATGTAGCGGAGCCAATTGCACTGACCAGTGTTGGAAATGCATCAATTGCTTGGATTACAGTTCTCATGAATAGTAGTGGGAGAGGAGTTTGATCAACCTTGAAAGTGAAACAAAATGAGCAAGGTGGATCAAGAGATGTTCAGATATTGATACAGAGAATCTATGCATACCATCTGGTTTAAGGCCTTTGCCAGGACCTGTTGTGTAAAAACGGTCCGCTGCTCAAAACAAGCCGAGCAAGCATCTGTGATCTGAAATTTAATCACATTATAGCAATATAATAGAACACAGGGTTAATATGTGTTCCAAATTTTAAGCTTCAACCACCAGGGAAACTTCAATGCAGGCAATATAGTGACAACTAGATGGAATGACTATATTAATAGTTTAAAGTCTAACAAGAAATACAGAAGGAATCAAAACCCCATATAAGATGTGTTCAGTAAAGCCACCTCAAGGTATTTATCACAAATTTCCCAGCTACCATAAGGTACCATAAATCCATTCGAGACTACTTGACAGATCCATAAGGGGTATTGAACTTTAAAGCAATGATAAGAGTTCCCATGATTTCAGTACACCGATCCAGATCTTCTTTTACGTATAGGAGATTCAGAAATCCAGTGATACCTTGTAGAAACAAACATATTATCAGAATAAGCTTAAATAAGTACCTTTTTGAGTGGAAGACCATCTCTTTCAGGAATTATGTCATGAATTGCTACCAAGACTTCTGCTGGTGTCAATGCTGGACCTGAATGAGCAGAACCCTGACACAAAAATTAAAATAAAATGAAATAACTACACACTGTAATCTTAGAAACTTGTAAGAAAAACAGTTAGAATCTTATTAAAAAACAATTCAACCAACTCTTCATTTAAAATGATTAACTAGATATTTCATATTTCAAGGAGAGTATCTGCCAGTCAGATGTAGATGGAAAAATAATCTCCCAAAAGATACAAGACAAAAATAAACAGATGCAGTCATTAAAATTCAAACTATGCTTATAGAACACACTGCCGATCTACCAGCATCAGTATGAGCAGAAACATTATCCCATGAAAACCTATGCATATATGCATGTCAGTACTGTTGACAAAAACTCCAACTCTCCAGCATAGCATGAAAAGGAAACTTAAAAGACTATACCTTCATAATTTTTATTACAATCAGATTCGAGAAAAAATAAAGGTCCTTAGTTTCCCTTGAGACGTACAATACAGCTCGAGATTCAAAGAAAATTATGAAATTAGGAATTGAAGACCGGCTCTTCCACATATACCAAAAAAAGTTCAAAACAAAATAAAAGATATGCCACCATAAATGTAATTTTCATGGAATAGAAGAAACAACCAATGACAGAGAATAACTTAGAATGAAAACTATCATAATGCTTTTTAGTAAGAAACGTGATTTATTAACTACAAGCATAACTACTACTGCCAAACAAAATAAAATAAAGTCAAGAACACCACATTTTTCAAGTGACCCCCTTGTACTCCTTAACAGTAGAAATCCAAAGATAGGATAAAACCTTAGATGTATCCCAGAACTCAAAAACTTCTTGCTCATTTCCTTCAATACCCTAGAAAGAGCCAAAACTTTTTAGCAGAACTAATTTGTACCTGTAGGATATAAGCCAGCGCTGTCTGGAACTTATCCAATGGAAGGTTGACAAGACGAGGAAAAATAGGTAAAACCTGTAATCATAAACAATTAAAATCCAGACGGAAAAAAAAAACCAAAACTCCTGGAGTTATAACAGCAGAAGAAAAATAGATAAAACTAATTCCAAAAATCATGAAAAGATATTAAGTTTTTCACTTGAGTCATATTCTAAAGACACTTTTGTCAACTTTTTAAACAAAATATTGATAAAGATCTCCTGACATGCAAGACTCAAACAATAAAAAGGATTTTATCCCGTACGATACATGAATATTAGAAGAAACAGGTGGACAGCAGTCATTTAACCTATAAGTATTAGGAGAGGCATAAGTTTCACTTATCAGCCTCCAAGTTCCCATCTTCTCTAAAATCTGAAACTTCAATAAGAAGGAAAAGTACTTGTCCTAGCACAATTGCAAGCATTAGTTCTCAACTTCTAAATTTAGAACGAATATAATTTTTTATATGCTTTTCGATCATGTACCACAAATTTATAGCTTCCTGATTTTTCTCCAAAAATAATAACCAGTTATGTTTAAAGATAACCATGATCTCCCAACTATCCGTTCGGCAATGTTAAGAACGCAAAACAATTAATTTAGTTCTGTCCACAGAAACCAGATACCCTAACTTCAAGAATTCATGAAAGCTAAAATATACATCTCCATCTTCGTTCCCTTTAAATTCACCAGGATATCCTTTTTCTTGCAGAATAAAGGTGGTATAAAGGCTAGTGTTGCATAATGAAAGTAAATCTTGTGAAATGGTTCAAAAGAAACGTTCTTAATTTTTCCCTCATGGTGTGTGAGATGTAGAAAGGATTCATAAAATATACAACATTTACATTTACAAAAATGCATATATTTCTCCATAAGTCCTATTTTTTTACCTTTCCTTCCTCCGGTTCTTTGTATAAAACTGAACACCCTAGAGGGCATAGAGAAATATAGATATAGTTTCTCCAACCCCCCTTATGTCCCGAGCTTTGGATGTAAGCGAATATTCAAATTGGATATAACCTCATTTTCCCTTTCACAATTCTCACTCGTGCCTTACTGACTTATTTCTACATAATGTCTAATTGGTTGAGAACTGAACATTTCTTTCTCCAATACTTCTCTTTTCTTTATTCACTTGATATGGGAAAAAAATTGTAAATGGAAAAAATAATTATGCACGTGATATATGATGCATATCAATTTTTCATCTATAATTTAAGAATCATGATTACATTTTCATGACTCTTGTTGATTCATTTCCATTTATTAGTAGGGGTATTTTTACTGAATGGAAAATGCTATATATGTTCTCATTTACATGGAAACAGGAGCCCAACCACACATTCTCGATTACCTTGTTTCTGATAAAGCTTGGCCCAAAAAAGCCCAGATAACAATGGAAAAGGAAGGGGTCCATGTTCATCCAGAGTCAGCAATGGTTATCCCTTATCAACTTGCAGCACAGAAGATTTCAAAATCTTCTAATTGATGAGTAATATTTTCATGTGCACGGATATCAAGTTAACAGGAAATATATGTGCCATTTAGCCTACTGCAAATAAGAGGTTTTTCTATTTTCTCATTGGATTTTAACTTTTACCAACTTCAATGAATTTTTACTTGATTTGTTAATGGACAATAGTCAAAGATAAGATTATTAAGTTACCCAGATGTTTTGTGTCTTTTTCTAAGATATGTGAATTTTCTATTACTATATGTTTGCTTCACAGTGCAACCATCAGTCCTAACTTTCTGCTATTTGAAATTACCACACATTAAAGAAAAGATTCCCAAGTAGACGTTATTTGTTGATGACATAATCTTGATAAAACGAGAAGGATAAATTGTAACTTGAAACTTTGGAAAATAAATGTTGTAGATTAAGTACAAACTAAGACGAGATATGTAGAATATGCTTCTAGTAATAGTAAGAAAAAGGACAGTAAGTCATCATACAGGATCATGTTGTCCCAAAGAGTAATTTTTTATGTTATTTAAGAGCATGTTTGAGCCCCAATTTTTTGATGAAAACACATTTTGGAATAGTATTTTGATGAAGAATGTGTGGTTAAAAAAAATAGGAAAAGTTTTGAATTTGCGTGTAATATTATTTTATTGAAAAATGTGTAGTTGAAAATAAGGAGGAGAAAAATATATTTTGAACATAATGGGGATCAAACAAGGGCTAAGTTTGATTATAAGAAAGATATCTATAAAGTTAAAATTACAAGATCTGTGTGCATACTCGATAGTAAAATTAAGAAATGAGAATATAAGGCAACAAATGAATGACCACAAATTAGAAATAAGAATGTATGTCAACATGTGAAGATTGACACTACTTAAGGAGAAATTAAGAATAAGACATATAGGATGGTAATTTCACTGGAGGAAACCAAACATACGGGTTTGTTTCATGTTAGGCAATGAACTTCAAATTGTTCTAAACTGTCACCCAAGTTACTATTTCGCATGCCCCCCTAAATAAAAAAATAAAATATTCATTCCATGTGCCTAATGGAATGCATGATGTGGATTGGGTTTTCCATTTCCAATTATAGCTTTTGGAAGCACATATTCCCCCCACCCCCACCCAAAAATTAAAAAATAAAAAAATTCTGACCTATGAAAACGAACAGCTTCTGAATTTTTCATCTAGGAATTTTAGATTCTTAAATTTATTACAATCTAAGTCAACTATATTGGTTCTATCATCATATATGCAGGTGAATCCCTCCCTCCATATTTAGATGTCTGAACAAGCCATCTAGTTTGGGTGGGTTTAGGGATGATAAATGAGATGAAGCCGCAACAGTGATTGCAGTTGGTGTAAGTTTAAGGTACGGGTTTGTGTTACAAGTGCGAGCAGATGGGGAGCAGGTAACATAACCTTTTACTCTCCTTCCAGCAATGGCATAAAACGTTGTTTAAGGAAATATTTGCTCGCTGTACACATTGGTTTAAAAACACTGACAATACCATGTTAACAATTACATTGAGAAAATAACGGCAAACTCCATCCATGAATTCTAACAGACATGGGGGATGAGCCATTAGTTTTAATCACGGAGACGAGGGAATGGTCAAACTGAAAGAAAATCACAAGTTGGGTTACCATTTTAGAACAAATTAATGTTCGGCGACTAACGTGAAACAAACTTATAATTTGGGTGATCTCCAGTGATATCTTCCTGTAGTTGGGACATATCATAGACCTAAAGAAGCTCCCCACAAGACCAGATTTCAAGAGGAAGACAGCCAAATCAACATGGCTTAATATGGTTAGAGAGAATTTAATAGCATTACATCTAGTAAAGGCAACGGTGGACCGAATTGAGTGGTGTCGAAGGATTCACATAGCCATCCTGGAATAATGATTATATTGCTGGTCTTTGTAGTTCGATAAGAAACGTGACTCCATTGCAATATAATAGAATGTTAAAAAATAATTAAAAAAAAGGCAAGAATTCTTCGTAAATAAAGAAAAAACCAATTAATGACATAATAAATCTTTACAACCAAGAAGAACCACAAAGAATGAAAGACTAAAAATCCCTTAGACGTGGAATTTTGTAAAATCTAAAAACTTGGCCTTTTCACATACATGATTTCTTCTTCAAATATTTGCTATTCTTTCAAGTCCATGGGATAGAAAAAACATCGCCAAAAACACATACTTCCTGATCACATCTCCTATTCTTCCCAGCTCTGACTCAACAAAGTTTCTCTCTTAAAAAAAGATGCATATTAACCTTTTATCATCAAATCAGTCCCATGGTCTAGATATTTAAAAATTCAATGCTTTCATCATACTATATCATCTTCCTAGATATGAGAAAACCTATGTTTTGGCCACTATGTAACTACAACTAATTTAAACTTTGACTATCTGAATTCAGAATGCATTATAATGCAAGATAGTCTCTTTTCCTGCAAATATCTATCCTCTTCAATTATTTTCATAATTAGTCAAACGATATTGCTTTCTACACATAATTGTGGTCATTCTTCATCTTATCACCAGGGTGGTTCAACTCCATTTTAATTAATTAGTTGTCTTTTCTATAAAATATTATCACAATAAATTATAATTCCTACCTCTATAATGACTGTAATGTGCTCTTCCCACAAGGATCTCCACAAGCTTAATTAATTTTATTATGTTTGGTATGAATGATCAGAATATATGACTTTGATTGAGATTGCTTTCATAGTTTCGTCTTTTTTTCTCATGTAATACATTAATTCAGCTTTTTCACATGCAAGTCCCAAATGATAAAATAAGTTTAGAAAGGGTTTATGGAAGCACATATTCTACTTTTCCTGCTTGCGAGTGTCTAAAAAAGGGAGTAGTACATAAATATATGGAGACATTGGTTCAAATCTAATTTGTGAGAAGGCAATGATATTTACCAAAGCAATACGCCAAGGATAAAATGTAGAGGTGTAATATCTTACTTACCAGACTCGATAACACATTTCATCTTCAACTCTTCCTAGACTCTGAGATCCCAAGGTCACACCTTAGTCCAATGGGCTACAGAGCTTTTGGATATTATTAAGAAAAATGTTATCTACCTTTATGTGCTTACACTCTCTTTATCTATCCACCATGTCCCATTAAACCTCATTTGGAACTTCAAGGAAGGGCGACTAGGGTGGGAAATGAATAAGAATGCAATTCCAAAGACAGATGGGAGGAAAGCTCTTATTTGTTGAATATGAGTAGTGACACAGGTGGTTCGTTGAGCTCCAGTAGGTCTATGTAGCACTTGGCATCTTTTTGTTTTTCCTGAGGCAAGAATGTCAAACCTGGTTGGCTCAACTCTTTTCCCTGAACCCCAGCCGCTCACTTAAAAAATTTAGTAGTTTTATCATCTTAACGAGTTTCTGACTGGAGAGTGCCATATAGTTCAATTGATGTTTAATTATTTAACATCTGCAATAAATAAGCATGATCTTCTACCTAAAGATAAATAGTTGCAATCAGTCAAGGTTAAAAATACTCATATATTGATAATTTTCCTTGAATACTAAAAAGCCATTTGTGAGCCATTTTCTAAAACAAATTTATAGTGAGTACATCAAATTTTCTTGTCCATTTTTCCATGCGAAGAATTGTTGCTAGAATATAATGTCTAAGCACTTCAGATAATTCTTGCTTATTGTTCAGAAGCAGACAGGACTTCATCCCACATCTTGAACCCAAGTAAGAATATTATATATTTATAGAAGCAGGATTTAGATAATACCTCTTCTCTTGAAAATGATGGTAGCATTGGTATAAGAATAGAAGCATCCTGTCAAAGAAAAAATAATAGTCCCATGTGTCAATGAGATAGATTGACGAAGATCACGAAGATTAAGACTTAATATAATTATGTATATAATTGTATTTATCATATTTAGGTTGTTTACATCTCATATATACATCTATTGTTGTGGTTATTTTTGGAAGGGTGGATTGTGGCCTGTGCGTGTGGTTATTTTTGGGCTGCCCATTGGAGTTGTGCCTTTGAGTTAAAACTACATCAGTTTCTTATTAACAAGTTGATGCTTTTTTATTATCCAGCATCAATTTAAGGGGGATATCAATGAGATCAATATAGATTGATAAAGATTGACGAAGATTATGACTTCACATAATTGTATATATAATTGTATTTTCCATATTTAGGTTGATTACATCTACCATATTTAGATTGATATTATAGTCGTATAAGGTAATACTCTTCCCATATAATGGAACGAATCTCTCAAGGGAAGATGATTCAGTCAAAAGTTTGTCACCATTATGACAAAAATATCATAAATTTACTTGTAAACTATCTGATAAAAGAACACAAATATATGCTGGTAAAGAACCTTTAGTTTGGTGTCATATAATCGTTTGACAGTGGCCACTAGATCAGGTGGAGGTGTCTTGCCTTCAGATAATACGTGAAGCACCTTCAGGTAAAACAATACACTGTCAGGTTACAAGGAAACCAGTCCTGGAAATGTTCAAAGAAATGTGAAGCATGAAGCTTAAAGAAAACTACCTGTGTCAATAGCAGTTCACTTCCTTGGGGTGGATCAGATATTATCTGTAGCAATTCGGAATATGATGACCCCAGAGCCCTTATAAGAACAGGGGTATGACGATGCACGGCCTACAGCAGCAACATAAATTTATAAAGCTGGAAGAAGCAGTTAACCGAACTAAAAGCAGTACATGTATATTATAATGAAAATGCCTCTTTCCTGATAAGAAAAGTGGTTATCAAACAGATGTCACCATTATAGACCCTTGTTTAACAGTATCTTTGTAGAACCTAAGCATACTCTTCTTCTCACATACAATTTATTAAGGGCGTGTTCGGTAGAGATTAAAATCGAATTAAAATTGAAAAAACTAGTTGTTATTGTTGACTTTTATTAAACGAGTGGTACCCAATAACGGCTATATTTTCAATTTTAATTGGATTCTAAGCTTAGCCAAACATGCTCTAAATAATTTCCAGCAAAAACCAAAAATTAAAAAAAAAAACTAAGCCATTTTTATTTTTATGCCAGAAAAATCAAGATTTTTATATCAAAATTGGTCAAACTTGGTAGCTTCAATGGCCAACAAGAAGATGACAGAGAGCAGTGGCAGGCTGGCATGAAGACTTGCGCCATGTAGTGCCCAAGTATTTCAGCATGTTTCTAAATGTAAACCATGACCTAAAATTACAACAAAAAGATGGATGATCTCAAAATTGTTCGACGATGCTATAAATAGATCATTCTTAGCCAGGAGACAGTAGAATTTATTATTGCAGCATTTTTTAATTGCATTGAGTATGAAAGAAAATTTAGTGCCTATATAATTAAGGATAATTACAGATGGAGAATCAAGTGGTAAAACTTTGATTGCTCACATCTGTAACTCGTTGGAGTTTCTAATAGGTCCGCCTCTGATTCAATAGAGGAAACATCAATCTTTAGAACTCCAAACACAAGCAACCTCAAGTCCAAATCATGCCAGAAATGGAGCACAAAAGCATGCAAAACATGTTTCATCCATTGCATCCTCCTGTGATCACGGTTTAAGTGGCTTTCATGAAGTGCAGCAGAAAAAAGAAGCAAAGATAACACTTACAAAAAAGTGTTAGATCTCACAACACTGACAAAAGTAACTATTATGGAGAATACTTTAGAGCAATAATGAAAAATCCATAAGAGTACTAAGATTAAACAAAATAACAGACAGAGACCTGCTTAACAGCCTTCGGTGAATGGGCATAATTATCAAACACGAGTTGAAGAAGGCTTGGTTTCTGCAAGAGATAAAAAGTCAGACAAAGAAGTGAGTGAGTGATAGGGGGGGGGGGTGTACAGATCTCTTTTCTTCACTTATCACATGAACACGTGCCTACCAACCTTTGCGCATAATGCAAAAAACAATGAGACAAGTCGCTGTGCTAGTGAAAACGAAATTTCTGAATCAGATGTTGATTCATCTTCTGCAACCTTAATGGTCTCATTTTCTGAAATCCCAGGATCTGATATTTGAGAACCACTGACAGATGTTTCTTGGCTTCCCACCTGAAAAGATAATTTTTACAGAGGAATAAAAGCTTGTTATAACTAATGAAGTTCAGCAATATGCACCAAAAAAAAAAAAGAAGCTAAAGTCAGGTAATGGCAATCAACTTGTTTTATGCATAACATGGATGATGTGCCAAGTAAGCTCACATATATTGGTGAATGCATGAAACTTGTGATGGAGTTATCTGCAATGACTCGACCAAGAAAATAAGCAGCTTGAATTATTTCAAATACTAAATAAGAAAGCCCTCTGTGTAACATGTCTCACATAGAAAAATGTGCTGGCCATACCTGTGAGAATTGATGAAATCTGAGGACCTCTCATGATCAAACATTTACCGTAATTCAATCCAATAATATATGCATCATATGGTGTTGATAACAGCCTAAAATACAGTAACTGGATGTTTGGGACAAGTATAAAGCAATACAATGAACATAAACATCATAAAATTGATTTATATAGATAGTACGTTCTTGTAAATAAGCAATAGATGATCCAATAAACACCACAAATCCAAGAATTCACATCAACTGCAGATAATTCATTCATATGTTTCCATCAATTTAGAACAACAATTTTTCAGCAAGTACAAGAAATAACCGCTACAAAATAACATGAGGAAAAAAATCTCTTCATCTTCCCCACCCCCATCTCAAACCATAGAGAGAGAGAGAGAGAGAGAGAGAGAGAGAGAGAGAGAGAGAGAGAGAGAGAGAGAGAGAGAGAGAGAGAGGGTGTTGGGGGTGGGGGTGGGGGCCAAATAATGTCAATTGTACCAATCAAGGTTAGACAAATAATTTCACCTTCAAAAGAGAACTTGTCCCACTCAATTATGTACCGAAAACACTAAATAAAAAATACTAGTTCTTTTCAAATGACTTAGGCCCCGTTTGATAAGCCTAATTTTCCAAGGAAAATGGAAAATTAATTCCATTTGCCACTTTTTAACATGTTTGATAGGTTTAATTTTCCAGGCAAAATTTTTTCTCTTTTCCTCCCTCACGCGCCCTATTTTCCGCAAAATGCAGGAATAAGTTTTCCAATCCGTCAACTGGGAATCCATTTTCTACCCAAGTTAGAATTCACGAACCAATTTTCCTTTCCCTTGTCTCCACACCGGAACCCGCTCGTCTCATCCTCTCAAGCCAAATCCGTTGCTGCCGTTTTCCAATTCAGCTCAGCCGACGACCATCTTCTGCAGTCGTCGCTCACGGCGAACCCTACGTCGCTTCCTCTGGCGTAGAAGCGGTTAAGGGCTGCTTTTTTTGCTGACTTTTGAACTGATACAGTGATTTGCTAGGTGGGTTTTTCTTCTGCATACCCCCATCTGCTTTGTTTTTTGGCATTCCATCTCTTCGTACGTGGTCTTCTGGATCCCTGTTGGTAGGTATTTTATTTTTTTTTGGTGCAATTTGATGGTGATTTGGTGCATTGGGGCTTTTGTCTATGAAATTTAAGCTTTTGGGTAAAAGATGGCATCTTCACGTAAGCGAAAGTTTTCCCGTGGTAGATAGGGTATTGAATTTATTGGTCTTTGATTACTATTCTGCATCTACATGTTAATCAGTGTTCACATACATTCATTGTGTTTTACTTTAATCAGAACAGAAAAAAGGAGAATTTAGTTTTATAAACATTTCCATCAAGATAATTTGGTGTATGGCATTTAAACGTGATGTGAAGGTTTGAGTCTTGATGCTGATGTTGGGAAGGAAACTGAATATATAACATGGAAAGATATGTAAATATAGATTCAAATGGGAGGCAGATGACTTTTGGCTTATATATAAACCACACTGGTTAATTAGAACCCAAAATTGTGATTATTTATCAATTACTAGCCACGATGCTACATGTTGCTTCACTGTTGTTCTTAATGTTTTAGAAGGCATTTCTGATCCTTGAGGTGAGTGAGTATTGGAATTTCTCAAGACAATGGTGGGAAAAGCTCTTGGCCATTAAGGCACACACTTGAGTTCCGAGACTGCCTTCACATTTGCCTCAAAGATCTCTTTATTTTTTTATTTTTTTTTATAACCGTGGATGTTCTGGCCAACTTGCGCGCACCTCGACTAATCCCACGGGGCCTTGAAGTTTACGGTCGGGTACTCACCTGAGTGGCCCTAAGGGGATTCGAAGGGGAGCAAACTCAAGGCCAAACCAATTGAGCAACCCCTCAAGGTTGCCTCAAAGATCTCTTCACTCCCCATAATTGAGGTTCATGCCTTGGTTATTGATTAAAATTAAGGATTAGCCGATTAGGAATTAACATAAGAATATTAATTAAGAAATTTATGAAAAGACTTCTCATTTGTTGATATGTTGGCAGCGTAGGCTTTAAATGCTTTACAGGTCTTGGTCCTTTATACATTATATTCTTTGTTCTTTTAAGTTTTTCGATTCATTGTTCTTATTTTTCACCATAAATCTAGAACTTTTTCCATTTTTATTTACTTATACGGGTAAGTAATTAATTTAGATATAGAAATCTAACACGAATTGTTAAGGCCGCCTCAGGACTTTCTTATAATTTTTTCTATTTGTGTGGGACAAGTTTATTGTGAATTTACTTTACAATTTTTTCCATATTTTACATGTATATTCGAATAGTTCCAGTTCAATTTTCAGGGAATATATTGTTATGGTCATACAAGCAATTGTAATATATAATGGCATGTAATGTGTATACTTTGGATTGATGGATTTAGCATTGTCTTGGTGTTTGCCTTGTTAATTAATGAGGTCGAGCAGTTTATTCCACGATGCATATTCTCTGCCTAACTTATGTTTATGATTTTGTAATTATTAATAGATCTTGTTTTTCACTATTGCACATACATCTGTCGAGTGTTTCCCACCTTTGCCTTCTCGTTTGAATTCTAACATTCTGATGTCTGATGTTCATTTTTCAAATTTATTGATTTGTTCCACTTCTGGTTGTAATTACATTGATTGATTACCACCGGAGTGATAAATTATAGCAGAACAGCACATAATGAAGTTAATGTGGATAAGATTGATTTAATTTGGAAATAAAAATAGGATTTTGATATTCTTTGAAGCAAGCATAGTTTAATTTGCACCAATTTAACTAGTTTTGGAAAAGCATTTACCTTCTTGCATTGATGATATAATCAACCTCATGAATTCAGGTGTTGATGATGGGTGCAGAAAGAAAGAAGATGTCAAGGAAAAGTGGGATCGGTGCAAATAGAGATAATATTTCAGTGCGTCCGTTTCGGAGAAGTTTGGATCAATTTTGTATGGAAACAGCCCAACGAGAAAAACTCAGGGATTTGTCCCTTACGTACGACCTTTTTCGACCAAATTCTATCATTTAACGTTGAAAAATTTTACTCGGGTGAAACATTACTTTTCTTTACACTATTCAATTTTAAACCATTGTTTTGTATTATCTTTTGTCCATGGTTTCTTGGAAATTATAAATGGCTATCAAACACCAATAGTTGGGAAAAAAATTTCATGGAAAACAAAGCCTATCAAACAGCTAAAGATGGAAAAAATCATAATTTTCCATGGAAAACAAAGGCAGTCAAACACCAAAAGATGGAAAATCTCAACATTTTTTAGATGAAAAATTATACCAATCAAGCGCAACTAATTGACAATTCCCGGGAAAACAAGTTTTAGGCAATTATTTTTCTTAGAATTCATTTTCTTTCCACCCAATTTTCCAAGGAGCAATCAAACGAACCCTTAGTTTTTAAAAAAAAATTACTTTGCTATATTTTACTTACCTAAATATAGTCAGGGAAATAATCAAATTAACACAGAATATTTCCACAGCTAATTTTGCAACCAAATATAAGTCGAGTAGGATAAGAAAACAATCCAAAAGGTGTGACATCAAATTTATCACCAATCTCTATAGCATAGACATCGCAACTAGGATACCGCGTTCGTGTCCTACACATGTCGAATGCCGACACTCCTTGAACACTCTACCATGATCATTTTTCTTTTCTTATTTGAAATATTATATATTTTTAACTAAAATTTATTAGCAAAAAAAAAAAAAAAATTAATAACAAGTATAAAAAAATTTATTAAAGTGTCGACGACGTGTCATGCCAGTAATTTTTTGAAAAAATCGCGTGTTGACGTATGTGACACATCTGTGTCAGTGCCTCATACCAATCAATCAAAATGAAAGAAAATTGAAATGTCAAATTGTATCGCTTTTGAAGTATCAAAACGGCATTGACATAGAGAACCTTCGCAGGCTAACTACCTCAATTTCAAGCAAGTAGGAAAATTTAGAACTAGATTTTTTTTTTTTTTTTTTTGGAATATTGCTTGGCTCCAATACCCATTGGTGCCTTCACTGGATGAGTTAAGAACAAACAAGGGAAGAGTTTTAAGGACCCTTTCCAATCCAATCAACCTCTAAACTCAAGCTCCAGCTCAACCTCGAACTCAGGGACATAATATCATAAGCAAGCAGTGAATCTCCTAGTTCACGACTACTCTTAATTGTTAAGGACACAATAATAACATGCTGGAGAAAAATAAGAACGAAGAAATGGAGAAAGAAGAAATAATCTCGAAGTTAAAGAAATAGTACAAGACAAGCAGCAAAAAATAAATATCACTAACCTGTCCTATTCTTTGTTTGTAAGATACAGATTGTGAAAGCCCCGTCTCTGAAGAGTTCTGTTCTACAGCTGACAAGAACATATTTGTGGCAAATTGCTCGATTCTTTCAGCAATTTTGCTCATCGCGTAAAGTTTGTTAGCCACCTGGAAAAAGCACAGAAACACAAGTCAAAAGGTTTTAGAACAGAAACAATAACTTTAAACCATAGTCTCATTACACAGACAAACAGTCCATTAAAGAGGCAGCCCCATTAAGCGACTTGGAACCCTGTGGACAACGCAAAAAAGGTGAAATAGTACAAAATTTCCATACCAGTCGGATAGCTCTTGCTCGAACATCATCCAGTGAGTGAACAGCACACTGCCATGTGGAATTATATTAGAAAGGGAACTACACATTGCTGCAACAGACAAAAGGTTCAAATCTGACAATAGGAAGCCAGCATTGCATCTATTCCATGTCTTTCGCATATAATAAAGTATAATGATATTTGTCATTTTTTTCCCAAGTTTGGCTTTTAACAAGTTAATTGCAACTTATGGGTCTGATAGACATGATATTTTCAGAGAAAAGAGGCAATGATACAAGAATAAAAATAAAGAAACTGTTACACTGACAAGAAAATAATATGTTATTAAATATAAGTTTCCTCATTAACATAGCATTCACATTTGACAGCATTGTTTATACGAAGCAAAAATGCATCTGATTTTCCTTAGCCGCTGTTCAATAGTAAAGATCTGTGCTTTAATTGTGTCCATTAAACAATCAGCAAAACTTAAAGTAATCCAATTTATAGTTAATGACTTGAAAGTTAAGCAGAGATTTATTTATTTATTTTTTAAGTAAAACACCAACTCAACCTCAGTGGGTTTTCAAGCACCACCAGAGAAGGCTGATAGGGGTTTGGATTCCCAATCCATATATATAAAAACACAAACCACAAATGATTTGTACTTTTTTTTTTTTTTGATCAGGTAAATAAATTTATATTGATCAAAATTGGGTACAGCAACTCCGGAGACATACCCAGGTTAACAAACCAAAACTTCAAAGTTATCAAACTTGTAGACATACAATTAGTTTATGCATGAGATTGCATCCAAGCACACTACCTAACCTAGGGTACCCTAGGAAAATGGAAAAGAAAAGAAAAGAGAACTCATTCTTACGTTTGATAAAAAAAAATTTCCTCGTTTGAAAAAAAAAAAAATCCTGTTCATATCCCACAAATCCTCATTCATTTCCAACGGGCAACGACATTCTACTCTCTATCCCTCACAAAGTTTTAAGAACTCCCAATCTCACTCTCTTAATTCTATGGCTTATTCGTTCCATAGATTTTATTAAATTGTTTTAGTATGTATTATTTAAATTTGTCGCGTTTGCAATCACATTACAAATTAATTCTCACTCATTCTCTAATTAAATGGAACCAAGATTGTCTACTGTGGAATTTTTTGATTTTGAGGAGTTCAATTTATCTGATAATTCTAACATTTGAGAGTTGCTACACATCTGTTATGGCAATATTTTACATAGAAGGAATAGAAAGTAGAGTCGAGCAGTTTGTTACAGAAAAACTTCTAGTTGGAAAAACCATGGCAACAGTGATCATATGAAGAGCAACAGTAATAAGTGTTAAATCGAGCACACCCTTCCACGTGCTGCACAAGCTAAACCTTCATCTGCTAAGCATTTTTCTTAGTCTCCAAGAATGTATAATGCTAATGCATTTTAGTCAACTCAGATATACACTATTTTAGTGTGTATCCCTATTCCTTTAAACATGGAGAATCATTTCATCTCCTAAAGTTCTTCACATATCCTCCAGGTGTAAAAGAAAATTTCAGAATCGATGCCTCCACTGATAAATATTTTTCACTCCACATATTGTTAACTGCAAGAGGTTTGACCGTAGATGAAGGGGGTTGAAATAAATTACCCAAAAAACTTAAAAATTTTAATTTTTATCATCAGAGTACCTTCAAAGCTATATCCAAACAGGCTTGACAATTGAGTGGTTGGCCCAAAATCAAGCTCCAAACAACACCAAGGCCCTGAGTGACACGGTCACCATCACGACCATCTACACCGGAATAACTTCCAGAGCATAAATCATCCAGCAGCCTCAATACAGACTTAGGTAAATAAGGAACTTCTCCAAGAAGTCGACTAAATGACTTTTCAGTTGCTGGGAAAGCAGCTAACAAAGATTTTGCCTACAATGGAGAAGTCATCATTAAAAACTTTGCACTTACATGTAGCATGTCTAGTGAAAAAATACCTACCACTCCCAGAAGGAAGTTTTCGTATACGGAAGCAGCAGATGAAGAGTTCTGAAACGAATCTGACAACATGAGAGTGTGTAGATGATAAAGAACATGCATCACAAGCTCGTGTCCCTGAGAAAAAATTAAATGAGAACAATAAAGTGTTAATATTATATGAAGAAAACAATTAGTAAGGGAAATACTAAAATAGTTTGATAATTCTTGGAAAAGGATAAGAGTACGGTAGGTAGGTAAAGTCAAAGCTGCTCCTTATGATGCAATGATTATCAACAACAAAAAAGGAGTGATGAGATTTTAAATGCCGAAAGAGAGGTTTTTATCTTTAAATTTGTTAGTGTCTTTGCTCCTATGGGTATAATTACAAGTATACCCAAGTCACTACACTCCATGGCTCACTTATAGCAGGAGAAATGACAGATAAGGTGCTCAAAAGATGCTCTTAGCTTTCAATCCTCTTTTGTACACTCGTGACAAGTAATTACACGAAAACAAAAACCTCATAAAAGAATTCAAGAGTTGCACCTAAACTTTACGAAAGTAGTATAAAAGTCAAAATAAAACTAATATTTCACCCAATGTTATTATTCCTCATAACTCCCCGTTTTCAGTAGAAAAGCAATGTTATGATAAAATCAGCACAAAAAAAAAAAAAAAAGATGGTTCCAGATAATCAATAATGGACTGGGGAGGGGTTAGGGCCAACAAAAGAGAATTCAAGACCAAACGGCAACAACAGGATCTTGCACATTAGACAAATTGATATTACATCTTAGCAATCCACCAAAGACAGTTTTAACATCTTTCCAAGGGAGCACACCCAATGTACTAACTTCAGTCAAAGATTGATACTTTCAGAACTAAGGCTTGAAAAAATTTGAAGGGAGCATCAACAAGAACACAATCTTAACGGTTGTCATCATAAAAACTTTAGCCAAAAAATAAACTCAAACAAAGCAAATCAATGTCTGAAGCATAACATACAGATTTATAACTGTCAATTTTTTGGCCAAATAATCTTCCCTTACGACATCATTGAATTATATAGTTGCAATACATAATCTAAATATGGTAAAAACAATTTATCTATACATGTTACAATTATAATGGTAATATAGACGTCAAGTTGTAATCTTCGACGATCTCCGTAATCTTTTTCAATCTCATTGGCATCCCCCTCAAATTGATGCAATCATGAACTAGCGACGGTGATAACCATCTATGGAACATAGTGACAAAGAGAGACCCAAGAACAACAAATAGTGCAGAAACAAATTAGAGTTTCCAAGAGAAAAAAATAGACACTGTTTGGAGATAGTTCGGCACTGATGTTTCTTTTCAATGTTCCCAAGTTTTCCTAAAGTTTTCACTGATGAGTTTCTTATCAACGGAATGTCATAAAAATCTTAATTTAAGAACTCCCATCCAATAAAAGACTCGTTTCACACGGTGAATCTATTTAGCTTGCTGCCAACTGAAGTCTTTGATGGTTCAGCCCTTGTTTGTTCAGGTTCGAAGTCATGAAATATCCAAGAGCTCTATGGTGTTTTTGGGGCTACTACTACTCAAAAGGGTAAAAATTTGTGCTACTACCAAGAGAAAACAAGGAAAACAATGTGGGTACCTTTTGTGTGGAACCTGTTGAGAAGATATGATATTGGAACATCTATGTAATTGAAATAGAAACCTAGAGACATATCTCCTTTAGCCCATGTTTGTCTACCATTATTCCAAAAAATTGTTTGCTACAGTAAGATTTTCCACCACACATTCACCAAATAACCAAATTGAAATAGAAACCTAGAGACATATCACCTTTAGCCCATGTTTGTCTACCATTATTCCAAAAAATTGTTTGCTACAGTAAGATTTTCCACCACACATTCACCAAATAAAATAATCTACACACAAACCAATAAAATTACTTTTCAACCACACATGCTCCAAATAATACTATTTGTTACTCTATTTTTCTCTCAATAATAGGAGACAAACACACCCTTAGTGTATTCAAGAAGGAAAAAAGATGCAACTGTCCTGTCTGTCCCACTCGCATGCCTATTTTTTGTTTTATTTAGCAAAACACCCACTGAACCTCAGTGGATTTTCAGGCTCCACCACGAAGGCTGATAGGGGTTTGGATTCCCTAACCGTATATTTAAAAACAAACTCACAAGAACAAGAGGAAGAGGAAGAAGAAGAGAAAGAGAAAGAGGAAGGGGGACATAAACCTGACCTCCCAAAATTAAAGAAATGCAACATGTGAAGGAAAGGAATAAGAATACAAAAATAGCGAGAATCAAGCTACCGTCCTATAATAGTAGGAAGTACATCTTCCTATTTCGACCTTGGAAAAGAGGTATTACAGATTCCTTCCCTCCATTTAAAAATTCCAATAGTGACGTTCTTAAATAGAAAGATAAGCAACATTTTTTTGCCACCAAATTTGACACCAGCCAGCAAGCAGACATGGTAGGAAACCAAGTGGAATGTGAGAAGGTTGGAAAGTGGGAAACCTGTGCAACTGAAACAAAAACCTGGATAAATAGCTAGTCCTAGGGTGTATTCAAGAAGGGAAAAAGGCACAAAAACAGTTCGTACAGTTCCTCTTTCTCTCTCACACAAAATACAAATTCTTGACACCAGAAAAGCAGTAATCCTAATTTGTTCACAGCTCCCAAAGAACTTTCTGAAAATAGCATTCCTGACTCCTGAGTCTTATGTGGACAATCAAATTGCATTTAAAAAGTGTGGGCCTGAATGAACATGTACGAAAATTCCCATTCCTCATTTGGTGTCATATCACCTCTTAAAACCTCTTAACAACGCTGTTCCCCTAAGCTGAGTTCTGAACTTGTTCCAAATTATGTAAAGGAGGGTCTATAAGATTTTAGGTGGACAAGCTATCTTGGGAAAGGTGAAGACTTCAAGGAGAATGAGAGATAGGATTAAAATACCAAGAGAAAAAAGATGGTGGTGTATGTAAACAGTGCTTGCTATTAAATGTAAAGTTAATGGATCTATTGAAAAGTATAAAGCCCAGGTGTTAGCAACACGCTCAACCTAAGGGATTGATTACTACTAGACACACTAGTTGCAAAAATATATCAAAAAATTACTCAAGAGCAGCAGCTATTAACTTGAAATAATAAATTGGCTGAATGAATAATAATTCCATATACCTAAAAAGGTATTTATATACAAGATTGTATAACTTTATGTATTGGAAGGTCTATTTATGGAAAATAATAACTATAATCAATTACAATAATACAGAATATATGCTAATTACTTGCATCTTCAACAGTTTGATGTCAGAACTACCCTTTTCCATGGAAGTTCAGGGAAAGAAGGATCTCCTGTCGGGTCTTGAATATAAGACAGGCAGAAAGAAAGCATGCCAGTTTAGAAAGTCATTATATGGGCTAAAACAATCTTACTAAAGCATGTTTGAAAGATGTAGCGACCGAGAACTTTTGAATAAATAAAATTAATTCTCGAAAAACGTGTCGCTCGACTTTAACCCTAATTTTTAAGAAATAGCACGTTCGTCTAGCCGTTATAAAATTGAATTCAAATCTATTCGATTAAATCCAATTTCGAATAATTATTTTAGTATCAATTTCGAATTATTTTATTTAAATCCAATTTTTATTAAATTCAAGCCCAATTACTTATTAGTCCAAATCTTGGATGTTTAGGTCCAATTCCACTTAAGTCCAACAAGAAAATTATTTCAAGTCCAATTACCATGAGCCCAATTTAAAAAAAAACCTACAGCCCAAATGTGAGGCCCAACTATTTCCTAACCCAATTACCCACCTTGAAATCTGTGCCCTAATCATCACTATTCATATATCAACTTCATTCTCCCTCTCCATTTCCACAATTCACGCAGCAGCAATATTTGGTAAGGAAATTTCATTTGTTCTTCAATTCATTCCACTGGAAAATCATATTGATGCTAGAACTTTAATTTCTAGCACCAACAAGATATTGTTTCCAATCAGCTGCATCCTCAATAGCCAAACCCACCATCACCTATCCCACAGCTCACTCAAACCCAACCCTCAACCCAGAACTCAACAATGCTGCAACTCCCAGCTCAAACCCATTTCTCGAACTCCAGCAGAAAACGAACCACCAAACTAGCTCCCAAAAACGAGACCTCAACCTGAAACCAAACTCCACCAAAACACCAACCCCAGCTGCAAGCACACCCCCAAACGGAACCAAGCAAAGCCACAGCAGAAACCCAACACCGTTCCACCAAAAAACCGAGCCCAAACCGAGAGCACAACCCCGAATCCCAGCAGCCATCTCCACCCCAAAATCGACACCAAAGCCGCCACTCGACAGCCCCCATTTCACCACAAATCAACTCCAAAACCAACTCAATCAAGAAAATAAAGAAAACCCATAAACTTACCCGAATGAAATCCGAGCCTCCAAGCCTCGATTAACCTCGATTTCCGCGCCAAAAGCCCCAAGTAAACCCCCCCCACCTGCCTCTATGTTCGGCGCCACCACCGCCGGCCGGTGGTGGCGAGATTCAAGGAAGGGGGCAAACCCCGTCGCCTCCTCTCTCTCTCTGCGAAATGAGAGAGAGAGGTAGGTGATTATGTTTTTTTTTATTTGTTTTGATTTTTGATTTTAATTGGTTTTTATTGATTTGATTTTTATTTTAGATTTTAGTTTAATTTTGATTTTAGAAGTTATAACCCTAACCCCCAAAGTTTTAAAACGTTTATTTAAGTCCATATGTTTTAAATATTTTAATTTCAGTCCCTTAATTTTATTTTCAGTTTTAGATAAGGTTTAACTTAGCCCCCAAGTTTATAAATTATTATTTCAGTCCTTAACATTTTATTTTCAGTTTATTGATTTTCAATTGAGTCCTTAAGTTCTGAAAATGTTTAATTTCAGCCCTTTAGTTTTAATTTCAGTTTTAAAATGTTTACAGCTTAGTCCCTAACTTTTAAAATTACTATTCTAGCCCTTAAACTTTTATTTTCAGATTTAATAAAACTTCCAATTTAGCCCCTAAACTTTATTTTATTGTTTTAAGCTATTTATTTCAGTTTCTATAATTTTCAATTAAGCCCTTAAACTTAATTTCAACACTTTAAAACTTTAAAGTTCGAAATACTAATTCAAACTTATTTCCTATTTTTGGCTAGACAATACGTACGAGCAATTAGGAGCTTGAAGTTATTTTCCCGCTCACTTTTCACGCAACTCGAAACAATTGAGGTAGACTCGCCACCATTAATTAGTTTAAATTATAATTGCATGCTTTATGTGAATTACGTGATTTATATGCTTTATGCATAGGATGAGAATGTGTCATATGCGATATATGATATTGTTATGCTTGTCATAACTTATATGCTTAATTGCATGAGAAAGAAAGAAAGAAAGAAAGAATCTCTTATGAAATAAGAAAGAATGTTATGCATAACTTATGTGCTTCATCCGCACAAGAAAGAAAGACTACCCACAGCCCATGTTTTTTAAAGAGCCTATGATTTCAAGAAAATGAACCAAAGATGATATCACATTGTATATTGCATGAGTGTGTTTTCAATTATTCTGTAAATTAATTATCGGCGATGAGTCTACTGAGTATTTCTTCAAAATACTCATTCTGCTATTTTTAACAATATTTGCAGACTTCGGAGGCGAACGAGATTGATCCGGCAGTGGTGGCATAAAATTTGATTATCGAATTTATTAAGTTTCCGAATTTATGTATTGAAACACTGTTAACGTATTTTCGTTTCCGCTATTCCAAAAACACGATATTTAAATTTTGAACAATTATCCAATGTATTTCAATTGCCGAAGTAGTTTTCAATTTCAAATGTGATTTTAAAAATTAGGTTATTTCCGCAAAATTGATTGACAAAATTAGGGCAAAAGACGATGACGGGGCAATCCGGGTTAACAGAACTCGGGGCGCTACAAAAGATTTATTGGAGCTCTTCACACCTATGGTATTCCCATTTCCCAAAGCCAAGGAGACCACACTTTATTTTCATAACTATCACATTATATACAATTATGAAAGACATTTCGCTCCATATAACTATAGAAAACATATTTTTGTATCGGTGGACAGTTTAAAACTTGTATTCATTAACAGTCACAGACATCATCAATAGTCTGTTGAGCAGGGACAGAAAAAGAGAGATACCTTTTGCTCTTGATAGTCCGATATAATTCGTTTTTGCATCATCAAAACCACATCTGTATCAGCATCAATCTACAACAACAACAACCAAAAAAAAAAAAAATACATTGGTAACCAATTATTCCTCAGTTTTTGGGCACTGCAAATGTGCTACCTTCAGTCAAAAGTGCAGGACACTAACTTTGCAAGATTAACAATTTCTAGGGGTTAATCTTTCCCACTGCAAATTCTAAGGGGTTAAATATCAAAGAATCCTTATTCTCTGTGTGCGTGTGGGGGGGAGATGAAATGGGGCCTACAAAATTTCATGGCTCATCTCACCAGAGCTTTTGAATTTTCATTTAAAAAAATAAACTAACCAAGGAAGGAAGTAGCAAAATTACAAGCTAATTTCTGGAAAAATATATATATATATATATCAATGTAAAGACTAACTGTTTGTTGTAGAGTAAGTAATCGTGCAAATTTGCCATCCTTGGATGTATCTCTCTCTTATGGTAAGAAGTCCCGAGACAATATTACTAGAAGAAGAGAGAGTGCTGCCATAGAGTATTGAGTTAACCTCAAATACAGTAACCGATGAATCTAAGTCCATCTATTCTAGGAAAAAGATACAAATGCTTATTTTTTATTATTAAGTTTCGCTGCACAGATTACCATCTTCCACGGTCTAATTCAATTACATGCCTTAGTGACCACTCTTCCAATAGATGGTTCATTGTTATTCCAATCTGGTAAATCCTAGTTTCAACAGCAATAATCAACAACGATGTCCAAGTTCAAAAATAAGGATAACCAACATAAGGTGGACACAGAAGATGTACAATTGTTTAGTGCATTACTAAAGCAGTAGTGGGAAGCCTAGATCCTACCTGCGCAAACAATCGACCAAGCAATGCCATTTGTGTCTGCTTGAAATCAGTTCTCTGTATATTCTGGTATGAGTCAAATATTCGTTCAAGAGCCAGTTTGATCACAGTTCTTTGATGATCTGCAGTCAGCTCCACGTAAGGAGGAAGCACGGGCAACTGCTCAGACACAACTTCAGAGACCTCCAAATTTGAAATAGGTGGTGAAAGTTCATCATCCATTTCTTGTGAAGACGGCGAATAAGCCTCATCAAGCATTGTGGCATCCAATGTTTGTGCTACAGTGTCCTCAACTTTGCTGAGGGTGGGCGGGGAAATATCCGAAGCAGCATTTCCTTTAGTATCTGTGATAATCTCTTTGTCTTCCATATCCTGAACTTCCACTTTGGGAGTCGATTGACCAGCTTCTAATTTTACAGAACATTCTAACAAATTTAAATCAGTCCCAGTTTTCAGAATAGGAGACACTGAGACAATTTCAGAACTAGGCAGAGGTAGCAGCACAGGGGTTTGACTGAAAGAACTAGAATCATCAAAATCAGATTGTAAACCATGACCCTGGATGGAACTTGTATTATCTTCCACAACAGATGTTGGTGGAACTTCAGCAGGTGCCACCATACGCCTTGGATCAAGTCGACGAGGATCCTGCACAATTTATTTAAATGTTAACCCCACAAAATATCAAGGAAATTAACTCGAAGAGCAAAAAGAACTAGCTAAATCAAAAAAGAAGGGGAAAAAAACACTGTTATACAAGTGGGCAAGGATTACCCTCCGTGGATCACGTTTGGAATCGGAAGGTAGATTACTGGAATAAAGTATATCAGAAGATGGAATGCTTGTCATGCTTGATGAAGATACGGGTAGTTGAGCTGCAAGTCCCAAAGTCTGCATAGACATGGAACCATTTGATGCCACACTCTGGGATGGACTTGAAGAATCACTTTGACGATTTAATGGCAGGTTACCAAATGTTGACAGGGGAAGCAGATTCTTTGGCAAGTGCTTCATATTAGTTATGACTATATCTGCAAGTAAATCTGGATGAATATTGGATATAAGAATTTCGAGAGATTCAACGCCTCTTTCTCCTTCTGCAATTAAAGCACCAATCATGGCAATCATTTGTTCAACAGGAGTCAGATCCCGATCCAACAGAGGAACCATAGGAGATATCCCATTGACGTGATCCTTCCCAGCATCATTCACGTCAAATCTTGAATCTGTGACACCATGAGGGCTACCATAATGTAACCTTTTATAAGTTACATCATTAGTATTATTTGATTCTTCATTCTCCATTGGTGCCGACCTTTTCTTCATCAGATCTCCTAAAATTGGTAGATGATCTGATTGCTGGTCATCCTGAAAAAGAAAGGTTAAGTCATTACTGTAAATAAATATCAGGATGCAACAATCCACCAGACTACATCAGAATGACTCCAAAGAACTAGCTATACTTGAAACGATGACTTCTTCAAAGAGAAATACCTTGCTCAACCGCAAATCCCGCGAAGCACGCTCGTTACTTCTCATAATTTTATCCAGTTGTCGAATAACTTGATCAGCAGCATCCCCTGCATTCATGGCTCGCAATGCCTTGAGCAATCTCTCTCTCGACTGGGGAAAACGAACAAAGAGATTTCAAGGATACGTCAAATATTAGAGATTGACCTTTTTGTTTTATTATTTTTGGTCGACACAATATCACTACCAACATATATGCATGTATACATTAACATATTAATAGATAAAAGAAATTTCGATATTACAGAGAATAAATGTCAATCTTATATTACTTTTAATTTGGCATTTAACTATGATAGTACAAGCAAAGTAAACTATATCAATGAACGGGTAATTTCTAACATAATGGCTCAAGTAAGCATTATATATTTACGGAAACTGAAGTTATAACATGTAAAGCATTCCCTGCGAGAAAGAAAGACCACGAGTTCAATTAGAGCTTCCGCTAACATGGAAGTAGAAAAAGAACATTTTGCTTTTAAAGAAATGTCATAGCTTCCACTACCATGGAAGTAGAAAAAGAACAATTAGCTTTTAAAGAAATGTCATTGAAAAGATTCTGACTGAAGCCTAAAACTTCGACGCGACTACAGCAAGATGATGAGGTCTTACGATACAACATCAACAATATTTTACATAAAGCATTACCTCCACAATGACAGGATGAGTACACCTCATAAATCCTAAAAATGCAGTTCTTAGAGAATACTGAATACTAATAGCATGTCGAGCCTTCACTGTCTCAAAGTTCACATTAAAATCAAGCAATGCGGAGAGGACGGAGGAATAGTACATAGGCCTGTTCCTTGCTATTGTTGCGAGACTGCAAATAAAGATCTACTGTTAGACCATAAACAGAGCTGAAACATGAATAAATAGTACAAGAATATACATTATAAACCAGAACTCAAGCAAAATATATATATAAGCTTCTAACATATATCCTCAACAAAGGAGGCAAAGTAACCCCTATAAAAACATGAAATGCTACAAAATAAAAGGCATAACCATAAAAATTCAAATTAGATACAAATGTATCCAAGAAAATAATTGTACCTAGAACTAACTAAGGCCAATATGGCAAGGGGGAAAAGACCAAGTGGATTCATGATGACAAACAATGAGGCAGATGCAGGCAGCACTCGGTGATTAATTGACATATCAGATCAGAGAGGTCTATCCACAAGTTCAGTACAACCCAATAGTATTTTAAACTGTTTAGACGTGCTCAATGTATGCAAGAAATCCCTTCCTCAACTTGAGCTCTGTTTGATTCTACCCTTTCCCCCTCTTCGTACACATCCCATAAATACATTATTCGATACATCATACTGGAGAGAGCTACAACATTTCCACCACAATAGAAAATCACGACCCCAATAAGTAAAAGCTAAGTTCAGTTTTGTTCTGATGAGACTGTTTCAGCAACAGATGGAATTAATTCAACAAATTTCACAAATTGATACATGTGCCTAAGTGAAAACCAACATCCAAGAAGGTATGCGAAAAATCAACAACACGAGATGAAATGTGATGGATAAACTACGTAAAAGATGTTGGCAACACAAAACCAAACCGACTACCTAATGAAATGAAAAGAACACATTATTGAGATTATTTAACAAATTTGTGAACAGAAAAACAAAAAGAATATCGAGCTTGACCACCAAGTAAATGAAAAAGTAGCAAACAATGAAGTGAGATTGAGAAAAGAAAATCAAAAAAGGAATGCCAAATAACAACAAAGTTTGAACACCATGTGATCTAGTTTGAACACCATGTGATCTTTTATAAATTCTCTTGTCATTTTTCTTCTGGAAAAATGCGGTTCTAAAAATATAGAAAAACAGATTCAATGTGAAAACATTCTTGCAATGTCAGATTTTAAGAAATTAGACTTGAGATACTTTAATATTCTGTCACAGTAGAAGTTTGTCCAGGATGCACTCTTTGGGATATCAGAGCAGAAATAGGAATTATAATTACTCAAGCATGGAACCATCATTCAAGATCTCTGGTATGTTCTTCAGTTGAATATCGTGATCCATTGTCCAAGATGGCTTGGAAAGAAAGCAATTACATTCACTCGTACTAAAGAAAGTGAAAGCTCACAAGCCTGGCAATTTTGGACAAATTCCATGGTACATTGTATTTTTTTTTTTTTTCTTGGTAAACAAGGAAAATCAAGAATCGAAATATTCGAAGAGAAACCCCTTAAAGTGCATTAGTAAGCTTCAAAGAGGTGCCGGCTGGCACAAAATCCAATCCCCACATTAGCTCACAAGGGACTACAGGAAACACTTTTCTCCAGACACAAAAAATAAAAAGGAATTCAGTGACATCCTTGCCATGATAAACATCAAAATTGCCAAAATGCTGGAGTCATTGCCAACTCTAGGGAAGCAAAAACAATCATAGTTTATCTTCTGATAAATTTTCTCTCTGTGCAAAAAACCCTGTCTATAACAATGTTTCGTCAAAAATTAAAACAAATTTGATGAGTTAAAATCCTATTACTACAAGTAGCACCTGACAAAAAAGGCTATCCTACCTCCACTCCAAAAATGTGCTCAAGACTTCTAAGATCTTGTTGTACATAATAGCCATCACGTGATGTAATTTTGTATGGATAAAATAATTTCGACACAAAAGTCGGACAGATGAGTAATATAATCCATTTACAGGAAAACATAGTCTCTCATACGGTAGTTGTTTGGTAACAAGAATTATCAGTTATCACAGGCACAATCTTTAGAATGAGGAATCAATGACTGGACCATTGTAAAATCACATCTTAAGCCATACCACATTAACTATGACAAAACACCAAGATGGAGGGGGAGAAGGAAACTCAGAAGTAGAGACTACTTAATTTGTTTCTATTTGAGAAATTAAACCGTGCACTTAAAAAATAGGACCCCAATTTTCAATTGCACAGAACCACTTCAAGAAGACCCAGGCAAATGAACAAATTATGAAACAAATAAATTGAGTCGCCACTAGAAAATTGTTCTCCAGAAAATGTACGGCCAATATTAACATGACCACAAGTTCAATCTCAAAGAAAGGTCCCAGTTTAGCCAGCCTCCCCCCAAGTACTAGATGATTAAATTTGCACCTACAACAACTACTAAACCTTTTTTCCGAAAAAGATTAAATTCAACTAAGCTAGACAGATATGAATGAGCGTATGTAGTTAAACGTTCAAAACTTCTAGGAGGAACTTTTCATTCATATATAATCATGGAACTAGAAGACTCATAATGCCCTTATGAAACATAATGGGGTGGTAATGGCACAAACTTTAGAGCCAAGTAGAGTTTTTACTTTTTTAAAAACAATGTCATGGTAGAGAAACAAGACCAAATGCGAAACAAGACCAAATGCAACAAACTTTAATCCACCACTTCAACTTTACCAAATCCATGAGACATAAGAATCCAAACAGATAAGCATATTCTACGAAGGGTCCAGCTATACATGGTATTTAAATTAGCTTCTGTTAGTCAACCAACGAGAATGACCTGCAACGCTACGTCATGCTAGCCCAGTCACTCAGGAAACATGAGTATGAATATCAAATTGCTTTAGTAATATCGAAAATTTATGCAGTTCAAACATAGGCACCAGCCTCATCACAATCTTGTGTGAATTAAGCATCAACAAAAGGTCCAGCAGCTAATCAACATAAAATAGAAAACCAACTGCTGCAGCAAGAAACAATACAGGAATAGAGAATTATTAACAAACAAAGTCCAAATGCAACAAACTGTAATCCACCACTTCAACTCCACCAAATCCATGAGATATAAGATTCCAAACAGGTAAGCATATTCTTTTTTTTTTTTTTTTGATAAGTAAAGAAACTTATATATTAAAAAAGGTCCTAGTATACTAGAAGTATACAAAAGGACAAAGTAGTCAAAGAATACAATGGTCCAACAACTCTACGGGAGAGCTGATGGAAAGAATATCCAAGCCCTACTCAAACAATAATTGAAAGAAACTGCTCTTCAGCTCCGAAGTGGAGGTCTCGGTATCCTCGAAATGTCTAGCATTTCTTTCCCTCCAAACACAACAGGTAAGCATATTCTACGAAGGTTTCAGCTATACATGGTACTTAAATTAGCTTCTGTTAGTCAACCAACGAGATTGTCCTGCAATGTCACATCATGCATAAATATCAAATTGCTTTAGTAATATAGAAAATTAATGCAGTTCAAACATAGGCACCAGCCTCATCACAATGCTGTGTGAATTAAGCATCAACAAAAGTTCCAGCAGCTAATCAACATAAAATAAAAAACCAACTGCTGCAGCAAGAAACAATACAGGAATAGAGAATTATTAACAAAGGTTACTTTCTCATCCACAAAAATGAGACAAACAATGGTTTTGTTCATTCATTCCTGATAGAAAATTCAATCATTAATTCACAAAATAGCCTTAGTTTGTAAGTGCATAATGAAACTTCCGAAAGAATAAGTAGCAATCAGTTTCTTCCATTCAGCAAACACGTGAACAAAAGTATGATAAGTTACCATAAAGTTGTTTGTCTATGAATCTTCCTCCTAAGAAAATAATGTGTAACTACCCCTTTCTTTGGCCATACTTCACTTAAAATACTTTAATTGTTGACCACAACAAACCTAAACGCGCGTAATTGCTTTTTTAAATCCAGTAATCGCATTTTTCAATTTCATTGGAGGACGATGTTAGGGTCTAATAGGTGTGGGATTCAATCACCACAAGCCTGGGCTTTTGGGAAAGATGGTTGGGTCCCCATCAATTGGCATCAGAGCAGGTCCACGTCTCAGGTTTGAATCCTAGAAGGAGCGACTGTAGCGAAGTGCCAAATACCAGCAACCAAGGAAGGGCCGGCAGGTAATGCGAAGGTCGTCTTGGAGTGGGCCACCGTGGACGTCGAATCTGGGGCCCTGGGGTATTGTTAAGGTCTAATAGATGTGGGATTCAATCACCCACAAGCTTGGACTTTTGGGAGAGATGGTTGGGTCCACATCAGAAGATTCTTAAATTACCTTTACTAGCCAAAAAGATAACAATGATGTTACTCAAATCCATATCTTCCAAAGTGGCAAACAGAATTACCTTGCTTGATATAGAACTGATTGCTTAACATTTATAAACTCACTAGAGAATCTATATGCCAAGCACAATCCAAGCTGGACTTCCTTCTACAATGTAGGTTGGCTATGGGATTTAGATCATGAACAGTACTACACACCACACAAGAATATGCTTTTCAAGTGCAGATCAGGAATATTATTCACAATCCACCACCACGCCCATTCTGAAGATAATTAAAGTTGGTAATTTGACATCTGATGTGTAACTTAATATCAGCATGTTGCCCATACTTCTTCATTCTAATGTCATCATGCAGTGGAAGTTATTTGTTATTGTTTACTTAAATAATAGTACACAATCATGGTTTTCTCATAAGATCTACTGTTACATGAATTAAAAAGAAACACTAAACTCAGCTCGTTCTACGCAAGTGGCATCACTCTTTCCCATCTCGGTGGCATTTTGCATGACCAGCAGAACTAAATTCAACAGTAGAGATTATTGGGCAGATCAATCAATCATTTTAATGTTCGTTTTCCAAATTTTTGTAACTCACCACATGCATATAGCAAATTTAAAATTGGAGTTTATAGAAATTAGTTAACTGCCTTCACCAGAAACACCTCTAGCTGTTTGATGCTCTTATTTGTCAGAAATTAGTTAACTGCCTTCACCAGAAACACATCTAGCTGTTTGATGCTATTATTTGTCAGGGAGGAAATAATACTGCATGATGACACACACCAGCTAAAGGAGTTCATCTTAGTGAATAGTTGCAACTTATTATGCTGCAAAATAAAATGAAACCATCCGCGGTCCATGTTAAGGCCAAGAATGTAAACCACAAAACCTGCTTGCTTCCACAGGGAAACAGAAGATACGTCTAAGAACTGATCTTTAGATCCGTAAAGACTAACAAATCCAGAAAATATAATCAACTTCCAGTGGGAAACAGCAATGAAATAAAGTTTCAGAGCAACGGAACTATAACAAGTATAGCTGAGCAACACCATCTTCGAATGATGAAAATGATTGCCATATATATTATAGCATCAGTATTTACAGAACCACACACTACAACTGTATGTATATACAAAAACACATTCTAATAAAATGGTTCAAGTAATATGGCCTCTCAACAATGTACAATGCACTAAATTGCTTGCCCCAATAATTTTTAGTGCAAACCAGCCGGTCTATGAACTGCCAATGTTGTTGACATCAGCTGTTATCTGACCCACCAATTCAGCATCCCAAGCAAAATGCCATTTAACTCTGTGTTAAAAAGCTGGACATCATACTGCAATAATTAGCACAGAAAGGCAATTGAGCTTATACAACCAAATTCAAGCATCAGTGATCCTGCCAAAAATTCTAAAACATTGGAACTATTCAAGATGTGCAATTCACCATTACAAAGAATTTCCCAGAGGCTTTTTTGGCATACAATTTTTTGAACAAGGTTTTGGCTATTATCTTAGTTTAGAAAAGCAAGCCACAAACTACATTTTAGACTGTATAATAGCACATTCATCACTATGAAAGATGGTCAATTCAATGAAAATCCTGGTGAAAACTTGTGCTGAGATAAATTAAAATCAAGCAAAGTGATAAAATCTAACAGGCATAAGTGCAAATTGGCATATCATATCAAAAAATGGATTGTGTAGAGCAGTAGAGGATCATATTGATTTACATGAATAAGACCAAACCCCGGATTGAAATACGAAGACTTGTCAGAGGTAATAACCCATTAAAATAACAAGAGAAAAATAAAGCCACTTCACTACAGATCAATACAGGGCAACTGAAAGACATGAGAGCACATAAACATCATGCATCTACCAAACGTCCTGAAAATGGATAAAAAAATCCATGACAGATATTAGCAAACTACATGGTATAAAACCTGAGGCTATAAAAATTAACTTAAGATGTGAAAATTGCATAGAAATGTGCATTAAGATTGCTTGCAGATGTAAAACAAAGTGATTATCAATCTCCAAACTTAAACTAGAAACACAAACCATAAACAAATATGAAAGAAGAAGCAATAACAAATCAAGATCTCTACACAAATTATAAACATAGATCTCTGTATAAACAAATGAGAAGGATGCATATCTCATTAAAAACAATTCACATAAATCGACTATAGAAGCTAGATACAAGCTTTCACATCATTTTTAAGAAGGATGATAACGACCAGAAATTATCAGTTGGCCTTTTTTCCTTTGAACTCTAAAAGACCCACACTGGTGCTGATGTTGGACCCAAAAATTTATTATATTCTTTTCTACTATATATAAAGTGATACATTGCAGCAGTTCATCGAAAATTGCAAAAACATTTGAGACCATGGAAAAATTTAGCCCTTGTTTGGCTTCCATTAAACCAAAATACATCTTTTCAAAACTCATTTTCAACCACACATTTTTCAATAAAATAATATTACACGCAAACCCAAAACTTTTCTTTACATTTTAACCATGTTCTCCAAAAAATTACTATTCCAAAATACATTTTTCTCAAAACCTCATTAAAATGGAGTTCAAACAATGGCTTAGTTTGTTGCGCATCTTACTAATATATCCATTGAATCCAAATTCACATTTACCAATCATTTATTTCAAAAAGAAAACTTGTAAGCTCTATCTTGGATCTCAGATATTAGAGAGGAAAATCTTCCTACATATGAATTTTGAAGTAAATGGGCGTATTTACAAATTAACAGAGACAATCTGGTGTAGACATGCTTTCCCTTTCAGTTACAGGGCATTCAGCTAAACAGAAAAGTTGCCCACATTTGATTTTCACTTTAAGAAAGGTAAAAATAAATTTCATTTTTTCCAAGATCCAAATGGAACCCAACAGTTACTACCCAGAGTATGGACCAACATTCCTATGTTTTCAATTGCTAATCTACATAAGTTCTGTAGACTTGTGTTTCTAGGAAAGGAATCAAATCCATATTTAAATAGGATCTCTGTTGGATCTTATACATGTACATTTTTCTGTCAATGAATACATGTGCATTTGTTTTAATTGAGTTTGAGGCCTCTTGTGGCACCATGGGATGCGATACAGCCATCAGGTGGATGCTTAAGGCAGAGATTGTGCATAATTAATAATTTCTTCATAATTCTATATGCTTTTGGAACACTGTACCCACGCTCACATTCCTACATAGCTCAATGCAGTGACGATTAACATTTATTTACTACATTTTAACACAATAATCTAATCCAAATTGGAGAATTAGCACATTTTATCACTAGTCACTTATTTCTTAAGGTATTTTTAAAATTCGAATCCTTGAACTGTTTCCTTCCTCAGGTGTAAAATTACATCCTCCAACAAAGAGATCAACTGATTTTAATTTTGCTATTGCTGTTTGTTTAAGTTCTTCATAAGAGCTCTTGCAACAGCATGATTGTAACAAATGTGCAGACAGATTTTTGCGTGTCCAACAAAGAGGGGAATAATAGATTAGCTTGTGAATGCTCACCTATTAACAACAGAAATTGTCGATGAACCAGGGAGATTGCTAGCTGATCGCAACAAATCCAGTAAAATGCTAAAATATCTATTTGCATCTGATACAAGAGCAGGTAGATCCAGAACAGGATGACGATCAACCAGCATTGAGATGTTAAATGCCCTTCCATGCCTTGCAGTAACTATAGCCAGAGCAACATCCAAAGTATAAGGTATAAAATTGGAAGCTCAAACAAATGTAGCTTTAGTTTGGGAAAATGTCTAAATTAAAAGGTACAATATCATAAACAGCTTCAGCAATCAAATTCAATTATCTTAATAATCAATATCTCATTACCTTCTGGTACAACTTTTTCAGAATCATTTGTATCCAGTGTAAATTGTAATACGAATGTTTCCAGAAACTTTATCGCTAGCAACTTTGGACCAACAGAACCAGCCTACAAGGATTCAGGATCTCAGTTATGTAAGCTTAACTCAGCAGCAGAAAATCCATGCAAAGTTTTGTTTTAAATTTGCATGTTAAATATAACAGCAAAAATATTCTAACTCACACAACTAAAATCTAGGAAGAAAATAGGTATGTGGGGATTGATAGAATGATGCCCTCAAGAAAAACGAGAATAGAAGCGTGAACATAGAGAGAGAAGATTCAGAGTTGAGCATACCATTTGAACTTACTAACTTATCATTAATCTATAATACTAGATTCTAGATCATAGCCTATAATATTTTTGGGATCTTTTAGAGGTTAATCTTTCGTTTTTTACAACCATCACTATATCATTGGCATTGCTACCCCTCTTTCTTTTAGGCCGAATGAAATCAGAAGTGCAAGGCCACCCATGTGAAAACATTAATTTGGAAGCACAATACTGATAGTGCTAGGTCAGTTTTAACGATGAGGCAGCATTCGCACTATCATTCCTCTTGTTAATATTTTAGTTTATTTGGATTGCGAGGATCATTGATACGGAGCATTCGCATTATCATTACTATGGAGCCTCGACATATCATTTGAAGGATTATCGCGCTATTTTTCTTCTACATATGGACCATTTATTTTGGCCCAACGAGGGGATCTAGACATCGTCCCACTGTTTGGTATCTATTTGACCCCTTCTCCATCACCCCCAATCTTAGTTTGTTGTAGCACTTCATCAATGGGATCTCATAAAATCAACACCTATGGCTGTGTCAACGACGGATTTGCCTATGTTGGAGACACCACTCGTGACCAAGATGGATGGTTCATTCGGCGTTCTCATCCCCTTAGGATGATTGCTCTATTCTTGAGGCTGAGTTACAGGCTATTCTGGACGGGTTTCGTCGCACTCGAGGACTTGGACTTTAAAAGTTGATTCCTCTTTAGCTATTTACTGCATCACTTGAGGAAGTGGAACGTGGTCTATCTAGTCAGATCAGACATCTTTTACTTGATCGAGACACAATTGCCCACATATTTCGAGAAAACAATAAAGTAGCTAACTCACTTGCTACGGTAGGTTGGGAATAATGCCACTACTAGGAGTATGGACACTTGGACCTTCTTCCACAATTACACGCTCCGATTCAGAGTGATGGACATGGTATCCCTAGTATTAGAAGGCTATAGTCTACTTTTGTTTATAAGATAGTACCACTTCATTTATTGCTTTCTTTACATTTGCATCATTGTTGGAGGTCAAGTTTACGATCTCCTACATGTTTTTGCGATATCCTTATATATTATGGTTAGGGCATCCTAAACCCCATCATCATCCTCTAGCGGAGCCTAAAAACACATTGAGGATGTGTTGTTGCCTAAAAAAATCACTAACAGTGCACGTAGGGGGAACGCCCAACTAATGCTACCAATGTATTTGATAGGAAGAAGACTGCGAACCAGGTAAAAAGATTTCACAACTGATGTACGTAATATACGACAGGCCACCAAGTGTGAAATAAAATCATTCACAAATCTGACAAAGGACAGCAAGTTCCAAATTATGCAACTGGTTCAATTTTTCGTTCTTTGTTTCACCAAACTGCCTCATCCACCCCCATTCATGTCCATTTTAAAAATCTTACATCCCCTACAAATTTAAGGTATTCTATGGCTAATGAATCATTGAGAAATTAATAATTGCGAATTGGCTCAAAAGAAATGTCATTATTTCTCTATCTCCCCTTCATGGTGGCAATGTGTAGAATGGGAAGTTTTCAAAATGTATAGCTTGTTTTTGCAAGATGGTTGAGGTGTAGACTTCTTCAGGAAGCTTTGATTGGGTAAAAAGGTTATGATCATGTTGAAAGTGCTAGTTTTGACTCTTTTTAGTGATTTAAACATAAAGAACTAAAGGACATTGAAGGAAGAGAGCAAAAGGTTATTGAGTTTTAATTTTAGAATCCTGATGAGTTTCTAATGAACGGAGTTCAAGGGCATTCCTTTCTCTTTAATTATATTTACTAGGAAACTATATTTTAATGTTTTGACTTTATTTTGTTTGATATTAGAGGATCCTTATCCTCTTAACAAGTTTAGTACAACTCTCATATTAATAAAATCATGTTTCTTATCAAAAAAAAGGGGGAATTATGCGTGATAATAAATTTCCTCCCCCTGTTCCCAGATCACCAAGTAACTAATGATACTCCCACCATTCCAAGTTGATCAGCTTCCTTGTTGTTTGTCCCGACATACTTCTATTGGATAAAAAAGTATATTTAGATTCATACTATACGCCTCACCAAGTAATAGTGGAATAAAGTTTTGCAGCATAAATGCAATAATTGTCACCATTTCCACCTCCAAGAAGAGGGTAAATCCTCAAAATTAAGTAAAAAGTGTGATATCATCCCCAGCATTTATTGTGCTTTTTTAGGGCCCACACTAGGTTAAACCAGAAGTAGAAATAGAGGTCAGAATAGCAGTTAACGTGTTACCCAAATTCACCTCCCAACAAAGCACAAACACAACACTAACATGACTAAACAAGGTACATCAACTAATGTAGAGAGGGAGTTGTTTTAGGTTTTTTATTGTTTTATGTTTTAATTTAATATTAACTTATGTTTAGTCAAACAAGAAAAGGTAGTGGTGGGCCAAATAAAAACCATTTAAAGAGTTACAGTTTCAGAATAAATAGAACAATTAAAATCCACAGCAAAAAAATTAAGTTTCTGGGCGCACGCCTCAGGCATATTGAGGCACTGGTCCTGCACCTCACTTTGAGGTTCGCCTCACAGGCGCCTTTTTAAACCATCATCACAATAGACTAATTCTCAGGTTCTGATGTATTTTCCAACAAATTTCTGATTTTCAATTGCTTTCTTTTCTTCTTCTTCATGATAAACATCATTGATTCAAATAGCAAGTAGCATTATTGTTAAACTCCTATTTTGCAGTCCCAACCAACTAACTCTCAGATTCTTTTGTTGATCATGTATTTCAGATTTTCTTTCAACTAAAATTGAGAAAATTCTATTCATCCTATTCAATCCCCGATACAGAGTTTCTAGCTCCACCACAGCACCATTATAAAGATGCACCCATATATATAATAAACAAGCACAAAAGAAAGGAACTCGATGCCAAAATTTATGCATCAAGTATACAAAGACCCATAACCAATGTTCCTGGCCGCATAAACCTATAATCGAATCCAATTCAATAACAGTTAGTAATATATAAAGTTAACAGTTAAATTCCTTTGATGGCCTATCACCTAAATACATAACTATCTCGTTTATATGCTCTCACCACCTGGTGTAGGCAATAACATTTGCATTGCCAATATCAAAAAAAAAAAATTTGATTTTGTAATTTTTTTGGTTTATATATAAAAGAAGATTTAATTAGTAGAAAGACGAGACCTTATTGTAAAGTATAAATAAGTTGCCAAAGAAAAGTTCATCAATCCCTCTAGAATGTTTGTTCCTATCTTTCAAAATGGAAAACTGGTTAAAAACAGTTGTATATTATTTTCACACAAAATTCCCATGATCATGAACATTGAGGGTCCAAAATACGCTAAAACATACTACTAGTTGAAAGGATATGAACCATGGAACAGATTTGATAAATACTGATAACTTGCGGAAAGAGTATTAGAGCAGAAAGATCCATTAGATATGAACATTCAATGGCATCATAAAATGAAGGTACACAGTAAAACTACATTCCACAAGCAACTTAACGCGCACCTCAAAGATAATGCTGAAAACAGCATCCTTGAACTTGACCATCCACATCCACAGCTCTTCAAGCCACCTCTCCACCATACCACGCCGTTGAAACTATAATTTTTCAAATACAGTTCAAAGTTTCAAATGTGCATACACAGGATAGTAAATCTAAAATTTGTAAAACAAGAACAGTACAGGAAGACAAATCAAAAAAAATATGGATTCTATAAAAGAGACTTGTTCAAACTTATGGACAGACACCTAACTAAAGAATTTGCAGGGCCATCACTAGAAGTAATTCAATCTAAACTCATTATATATAGAAAAGTAGAATAGAAGAAATTCACAGTTTAAATTTCTGCACTTTACAAGGCAACGTCATTGTAGGAACCTTTTGTAACTTAACACAACATATGGGCTTGGGATGAAACAGAATGCAGAAAAATTGTGATCAAAACAACTATAAAGCAATGGAAGCAGAAGACGATCGGACTAGAATGAAATAAAACAATTCATGTGGTTTCATTTTGATAGGAAGCACAAGAAAGATGATATGTGGACATGAAATCACGCAATGCACAACAGATAAGATAGAAAGAGACCTGCAACAATAAGTTCTCCAAAACGCTACAGAAGATTTTTGTGCCAGTGATAATAGATTGCTTTGCAACCATGGAATTATTATCTTTTAAGAACGTCAACAAGATAGGCAACAATATGGATAAATGCTCCATACTTTTCGCTCCAACCTCATCAATTACTCTGCCAAACACATTCAATGAAATTAGAAGAACGCAAAATAACCTTCATTACATGGCAAGACAATGCAGGAGTACAAAGCAATATCAGCATCATCAATATGCATGCCACGGTTTCTAAAGCCAAAGATCAAATATGCATCATAGGGCAGAGGAGTATGGATGATAATGTTGCACCATCGAAACAATTTTGAGAATAACTAATTAATGTGATTATCATGCAAACATAATTTACTCCTCTCTTAATATTTTAAATAGTTAACCTTGTACCAGTTACAAACATAAAATTTATAATACAAAGATGGCAAACTAGAATCAACCTAGAACAACTCCCAGACAAAGTAGTCAATAATTCATAATCTTATTTCAATTTCAAAAACATAAAAATGAAGCTCCTGCTCTGTCAAGAACGGACAAAGAGCGACAGCTACACAGTGAACTTTCCTAATTAAATACCATTAGTATAGAAATGGATCTCATTGTGAAAGACCTATTACTGGATAAAATAATTCAAGAGATGAAATTACATTGACGAGGAAAGACTAAGCATCTGAACCAAGCATCACTTGGCTTGCTTGATTTCTGTCTTATTGAGCCTGGAAGCTCGTCATTAAGCAGTTTAAGTCAAAAAAGTGTTCTTATAGAAATGAAACAACTTAATCAAGGAGAGCTAGAACCTCACTAGAAAATCTTCCATTTCAAGTTAAAACTTACGTGTAGAGCATTAGGAATATTTCCAGCTGCGTGTTAACAAGAAGATTATAGAACACTTCCTTATCGGTATATGTAAGTCTCCAAATAAGCAAAAACAAAAGACATTCTCAACAAAGGGAGAACAGTTAAAAATTTGCAATACCAGGTTATTACGAATAGACTACTGCTGGGCTAGAATGAAAATGCAACATCAATGTCTCTGTCCTCTAGATAGTATGTCAATGTTAGGGAACGAAATTAAAAACTTAAATTGAACGAAAAATCCTTGTTGGAGATAAGACTGCCTCAATAAGTAGACCTGCCTTTGAGTGAACTTTTTTCCCCTTTATTCTGGTAGTCTTTTTTTAGGAAAGGAGGTTTTTGTTTGAGATTCATGCCATTTAGTTGCAAGTTACACAGTAAAATCGTCTTAAGTCACTCAAATTTGTATAAGACTTCTTATGAACTTTGTAACTAGGTCACACCAGCATACAAACTTTAATCACAAACTGTGCAACAATTTATGTTACTCCCCTTCTTTCTTTATTTTTTCCTTTTTTTCTGGGAAGGGGAGCCCACAAGGTTCTCATGGTCTACTAAACTCAAGCACAAATATAAAACCTCTTATCCAATTAAGCTTATCATTTAGTAGAACTGTAGAAAAATCAATTGTCAAGGTTCAATCGTTTTGTTCATTCAACAATTACAAGATCCTGCTCACAAAAAGTAGAAGGCATTCCTTTAATTTCAAAGGCCGTAGAGTCTGTATGAAAAGCCAACTCTTCTATTCGTCAAAACATCATGAAAAATGACATAAACCCAATTTAAGTAATTTCTTCATTTCCCCGACTAAATTAAGAAAGAAAATCGTGTTTCTTTTAAACATTAACCAATAAATCAAATAAAATAGCGCCGAAAAATAAAGAATTCGCAGAAATACCAAAATCGGATATTATTCCCTATTTCGAGCAACAATAACTTACTCAAGGAGGTATTTACGCACGAGCGTTTCTGGGGAAGTCTGAAGCTCAACCAAGTACGGAAAGAGCTCTGCTGCGTGAGAAGGTTCTGCAGATAACAATATGTCCTTGACTTGCTTCAAGGACGACAGCTTTACAGCCAAATCCCCATGGTTGTTCGCCGAAGCGAGGAGAGGGAGCGCCTGCTCCTGCGCGGGCCCAGCCATGGAATAATTGTCCTCAAGGAGGAGGCGAGAAGATATTTCAAATTGATTAATTGAGGTTTTGTACTAGTTTAGGGTTTTCTAGGGTTTTGAATTGGAGGAGATGGGTAAAACGGTAGGGATGAAGTGGTGCGTAACGAATGGAAAGAGAATGGGTGAATTACAGTCTGTGAAGACGCGGTTTTGCTCAGTTCGGTGTGTGGGAGAATATTTATGGACATTAATGTAGTCAAGTTGCCGGGTCGGGTTTATTTGGGCTGGTCCGCTGCAAGCAGAGATGGCAAAAAAAACCGCCCCGCCCCGCCCCGACGGTGCCCCGCCCCGAATGGGGCGAAAAAAACCGCCCCGAGCGGGTTGGTGGGGCGGGGCGGGGCAAGGAGGGCCGCCCCGTCTCGGGTCATGGGGCGGGGCGGGACGGAGATGCCCCGCCCCGAACTCGCCCCGTGAACCGTTTAAAAAAAGTATCCATGTATTCTCTGGTAGAATACATGATGAACAAATATTTTTTGGAAGTAGAGTTATGGATTTATGTTCTTAAATTTGTTGAACAATTTTTTTTGGAAGTAGAGTTATATTTTTCCTTAACCGTATAACTGAAAATTTTTTATAGCAAAAAAAAAAAATTATAAAAAAAATAAACGGGGCAGGGAAACGGTCCTGCAACGCGCCCCGCCCCGCCCCGCCCCGTCTTAGACGGGGCGGGGCGAAGCGGGGGAGTGGCGGGACGGGGCGGGATAGGGGTGCCCCGCCCCGAACCCGCCCCGTTGCCATCCCTAGCTGCAAGCAGTACTGGACTTGTTTCCCGGGTGACGCCCGTGTGAAGAGGGTTTTACACGTGTAAATTGCATTCAGACCTGATTTTTAACTTCACGATTCAAAAATCAAATTTAAAAGTTTTTTTATTCGAAAATCAAGTAATAATTTCATTTTTTTTATCTTCTAATCTAATCTTATCTTAATAAAATATAAGTGCAACTTCTTTTTAGAGTGATTATTGGATGGTATGTTTATGACCAGTTTCAGGATTGATTTTGTAATAATAATTATTATTTATTTATTAAAATTTATTAAAATATTAAATAGCAAGATTTTAGTACTGTTCACAAGTCGAGCCCGATGGCTTGACGGCTCGGCTCAGCTCGGCTAAGCCGTCTAGCCGTTTTTTTTTTTTTACGTTTCATTTAATATTTTAAGTTACAAATATCTGTTTTAAGAGATTTAAAATTTATTAAAAATGTTGGAAGTGCGGTCATGATAAATATATGATCGATAAATTTTAAATATTAAAAATAATTTTACATTAATTGTATAAAGTCGTGATTGTTTATATTTTTTTTCAATCTCAACCTCATTCCAATGTCATTTTTTCGAACTTTATGTTCCTACAATTTTTCATTTGATTCGATATTTCACGATATGAATATTTGATTCAGTATTTATGGCTCGGCTCGGCTATTCCGTCTAAGCCGATTTTTTTTTTAACGTTTAATTAAGTATTTTGAGTTGCAAACATCCATTTTAAGCGATTTAAAATTTATTGGAAATGTTGAAATGCGGTCATGATAAATATATGATCGATAAATTTTAAATATCAAAAATAATTTTACATTAATTGTGAAACGTAAAGTCGTGATTATTTATATTTCTTTCCAATCACAACCTCATTCCAATATACTTTTTTCGAATTTTATTTTCCTACAATTTTTCGTTGATTCGATATTTCACGATATGAATATCTATTTGGGTCTATTTAAATTTTTTTAAAAAAACTTAAAATGTGATAAAAATAAATATATTATCAATTAAGTTTAAATTAGTAAACGTAAAATCATAATTGTATTTTTCTTTTCTACCCCACCTCACACTCGACATTCATACTCACATCAATTTCTCTCAATTTCATTTTTTTTCAGTTTTTACGGTTAAAAAGGGTAAATTTATAGCGTCAAAATAGACATTGAAGGAATTCAATGATTTTCAGAAGAATCCTCCTACATCATGCAGTACTGATAAACAAACATTTTCTATTAATGGATTAGTTTTAGTTTTTTTTAAATCGATTTAATGTACAGTATTATTAAAAAAAAGAGAAGGTGTTCCACAGTGATTTCAATCTCTTTCAGGATTAGCATAATGTTCAGGCGAAACTAACCTTAGTGAGAAAATACTTTACCGTCATAATGATCATTCATGTTGGATCATCAAGAAAATGTAAATTGAAGCAGAAGCATACCTGAATCAGACATGATTAATGCAATGAACAAGTCTCGCAGTTTTACTCTTCCAGATCAATACGTTGTTCTTTTACTTCTCTCTGAAAATGGGAGTCAAAATATAATGAACCAAAACGTATGATCCGAGAACCATAAACGTATATACTAACGGCCCATTAATCTAATTCGGCCCATCATAAAATTAGGAACATGCATGTCTCTACATATAAAGACTCATACTTTAATTAGATGCTTCAAAACTCAAAATACCGAAACCTTATTAAATCACTTTAAATGGACTTAACCAAAATTGATAGGATATGTCTTACGAAGGGTGAATGAGGATGAGCGTGTTGAGGAGATTGATCAATTGTGTCGCACAAGGAGACATTTGCGGAGCATATCACCAACTTGATGAGTATTGTCATCTTTTGTGGGTGGGGTTGTGAACCTTGAAATGCTAACCACGATGTACAAACAGTGACTAATGATGGTGGAAGTTGCCATTGGGCGTGAATGATATGTGTACTGACCATACATATGCCACCCATGCCATTAATCTAGACGAGTTAGATCTCATTTTCGAAAATAAACATAATTTGTTGGTGTGTTGTCACAAGAACCCAAAAATAAAACCTTAACTTCTAAAAACAAATATAGTAGTGGAAGCAATGATCGATCCCATGAAGAGTGATTAATCTAATTTTATGCTATGTAAACGATGATTGAGGGGTTTTGATTATACGCAAACAACTTTAAATAAATCAACTAATAAATAACTCAAATTAAAATAACAAAAATAATCAAAGGAACAAACTTTGGTCTAAATCTACATCCATCATTGGAATTTCACAACTTATCATAGATGCAAATATATATTAATTCTCATTTTCAATATTCGCCGTTGGAATTATTTTCCTATTTCTCCTTCATTGTAGTTAATTAGCAAACAAGCGCTATGGATTTAATCTAGTAACCATCTTAATAATTAAAGAAATCGATGAAACTAAATAACACAATCACAAGCGATTGTATTTAATCTAGTCAAACGTTCTTCCCATGATTTAATAATTTCTAACACATTAAATCATTAAACCCTAGTTGCTTCATAAATTAAATAGATCAAACAATTGCGTATTTGATATTTAACTTAGCGATAAATTGCAACAATTAATAAACTAGCAGGCCTCCTAGCAATTAAACGCAACAATTATGAAAATAAGTGCATAACAATATTCAATACTCAAAACATGAATTAAACAATGAAAATAATTTAGATCTCACAGTTGGATTGGTTCCGAGACTTCATTTTCCTTCGATCAAGTACAAGAATTTAGCTACTGATGAATTCTAAGAGCAAAAGGGAGAAAAATGGGAATGTTGGTGTCTCTCTATCTTTTCTGGACGGTTATAGGGTTTAAAAAGCGTTTTGAAATATGTTTCCATAAGTGTTTGAGTCAAATTCGGAAAATGGATTTTCCGCATCGGAAATGTTCTATGCGATCGTATAGTAGAAGTAGATGTGACCGCATAGTTGATTGGAACTTGGCCATGAGCGACCGCATTGTTTTAAAGCTATGCGACCGCATAGCTTCATCTACTTTTGCCGGACAACCTTCTTATTTTGGACATATCTTTCTTTTCTGATATCTGATTGAGGAGATTCAAGATGTGTTGGAAACCTAACTCAAATGGATACAAATCGTCCAGAAATACAATGTTTCCAGGTCGAACATTTCCTATTCCAAAAATGGGTCTCAAATCGAGACTGAAAATCCGAAGCATAACTTTTTCGGCTGAGAGTTGATATGTGATAGTACTTTGACTATATTTCATCCTTTTGGCTTCTTTCCTCATCCAATTAATGCCTAATACTCTTAAATTTTCATCGTGAGGTTCGATGTAACTTTTGAGTATTTGTATTTCAGTCCCCGAACTTTATATTTCTTCAATTTTAGTCATTTTCGTTTGTTTCCTCTAAATTCCACGATATTCAACCAATTGCAACCTAAATCAAAATATAAGAATACTGAGTACATTTAGGCATTAATTAATCACAAAAGCATAGGATGAATGGGTGAAAAATATAGCATTTTACATTCTCATCATTTGTCCACCACTTTCCAAATGGCGTTTTGACCTCTTGCCAACTTTTAGAATCCAACTACAAATATGCGGTCCCATTTCCACTCAGGAATATATAATGAGTCCAACAACCCTTATGGCCTTTGATGTTTTGCTTTGACTTTATGATCGATTATTCATCTTTCTACAAGAATTAGTATTATACTCTTCATAATTCTCAACAAACTCGAAGGTCTCAGTACATTTTTTTATATTTATAGGATGAGTGTTATGTGCAAACTACACTGCAAGTACAAGGCATCAAGTTTTATAATATAACAGTAAAATTAGGATGTTGAATCCACATGGATTGAAAATCAAATTTCTACTAAGTACCATAATGGAACTAGCCCTTATTTCATCTAGACAATCAAGTTTTATTATATCAATGAAATTAACTAAATCTAACGTGAGAGTTTGAATAAATCAGTGGTTGAAAGCAAGTTTGTACGGATTAAAGCAATTTGAGACAAGCCTAGGTTTTTTATTTCATCTAACTATCATCTATGTTTCTTAATTCTCTAATTATTTCCAATTAGTTTTCCAAGTTTATAAGCAGAGCCCTAATATATTCTTACTCCTTCTCTCGAGTGCTGAGGAAAAATCATTCATAAATTTTAATTTCAATATCTCTATTCCGAATAACAAATGTAAGAATTCATAAGTTCTATGGTTCATTGTGGAAATGCTTCAAATGATTTATAATTTCTCTCGAAACCTATAAAATCTAGATCGTATTATTTTATGATCAATTCAAAATTCCCTCTCTTGAGTACCTAATCTTAAATATCAAATCAATCAATTAATGGTCTATTAATTGAAAGCATTAAATATAAATAATACAAAAAACTTAAAGAAAATCTCAAAGAAATATTTATTGAAACTTACATAATCTCAAGTTTAGATTACATCAAACCCAAGATAAAAGATTTAGATCAAGATTGGAGAATAAGAAAATCTAGAATTCATAATGATAAAGATAAAGAAGAAAAGAGATAAAAACTATTTTTGGAGTGGATCAATCTTCTTCTCGTCGTTCCTCTCACTCAATTGCATGGTCTCTTGATTTTCCCGAAGATTACATTTGTGAATAACCATGGGGCATAGTTGATGAAAGTGAAAAATTAAACACAGATCTATGTAATTTTGAAGTAAACAACAGAATTTGACGTTGCCCACAGCATGACAAGAGGCAAAATGAAAATCACTACCGTTTCTAACTCTCTAACTGTGCAAAAAATTATCAAGAAAAAAATTCTATAATTTTCTACGAGACGAAACCCTAATGTAGAAGAAAGTATTTTCAAATCCACAAAGAACAAAGAGAAAAATCAAGCCATCAAATAACAAGAAATAATATTCTACAAACCTAAAGGAACACTTCATATATTTCCAACCGGCTGTTTCTTATGGATCGGTATAGGTGTGATGCTGACGGTTGGGAGAAGACAACCGACTTCTTAGGGGCGGATATGGGTGTCACAGCAGCAGCTGCTACAGGAACAAAAACCCTTGCCTTTTCAATTTTTCTGTCTAACACAATCCCTCTAAAGCAGGACGATTTCTGGAACCACAACAGCAAAATCAACACTACACCACAAAAGCAAAACAAACCCTCATCCCATAAAACAAATTTTCAAGATTCGTTGAAAGAAAACCAGATGTAGAAACCAAGAGATTTTGACAAATAGAAACTAACAGAAAAATGAGAAAGGAAGACAAAATAAATGTTCTGGAAAAGATTTTCACATATAGAAATGAAGAGAGAAAATGAGAAAGGAACTAAGAGATCTTTACGCACAGAAACGAAAGGGAGAGAAAATGAATCTTCTGGAAGGAGAAAAAATGAACCCCTATTTTTTTTTTAACCCAATTGACTTTCAACTGGCTGAAGGGAATGGCTCGGCTTAAGGGAACGGCTATTTTTTTTTTAAATAGATTTAATGTACAGTATTATTAGAACACACTGAAAAGATATTCGATGGAATTTATGAAGTTATGTGATCATTTGTCATTCTTTTTTCCTCTATGATTGAATTTTTCGTTGTGTTGTGGTTTGAATACTGATAGATACCCTTGATTTGTCCTAAATTCTATATTGTATTATCATTAATTAATTAATCTTTACTACATACGTGCAACCGATCTTGGTAAAGAAATGAAATACTGGTGCAACTTATACATGTAATTTGAGATTCTATGAGTACGAGATGAATGTGACATAATGCCTTACCTCAATATGTAGAAAAAATGAGGGTTAGATTGAACTTCATTATCTCTTTAGCAGGGCATCAACACCTAATCATCTATATCCTGTCTTTTTTAAAAAAAAGAATAGAGAGACCTTCAAACAAAAAGTCTAGAAAATAAGTTTTGAATCAAACCTCTTAATATTATTTTTTTCACCCATCATCATTTCAAGTGTTTTAAGTTTAATGTAACTAATGCTTAAGACAAATATTTTTTTTATATATTTATATTTACGCTTAAATCTGCATGGTATTATTAGTTTGAGTCAGCAACTGTAAGTCTCTCTCATGAATTAATTTACTTTATATGATTATTTTAATGGGTTGGTTGTAATTTATATTGCTAAATTGATATTTTTTTCTAAAAAGTAAAAACTTCAAAATTTGTAAGTTAATAAAATTTATTTTTTAATTAAAAAATTAAAAAAACGGTTCGGTTCGATTTTATGCGGTTTTTGAAAATTGAAACCTAAACAAAACCATTTTGAAACGGTTTGGTTCGGTTTGAAGGAAAAAAAAATCACGGGTCCACGTGGACCAAAACCAACAGTTTCAAACTAACGGTTTCAGTTCGGTTTGCGGATTCCCAATTTTTTTGTGCAGCCCTACCCATAATGAAAAAAATGCCATAAAACCACATATAAAGAGCAGATCTCTTCAATAACAAAACAAATAACCTCCATATATAAATACCCATAACAACGGTATAATATTCATAATCATCCAAGATAGATCAATTTGTACACGCATGTTCAAAAATAAAATCATGTTTATAAAGCAAATTTTCCAAAGAAACTAATAAAAACAGTAGAAGAGTGAAATTTGAGAATAACCAAAAGAAAAAACAGAAGATTTAACCAAGAGGGTAGGCAACTGGGTCTTTTTTGACAATGGATTGTTTTGAATATGAAATTGATATAGTGTCAAGTTAAAAGATTTTATTTAACTTGCATCTTCCTGTCAGATTTCCATTAGGTTGTGCTGCCAACGTGGCCAAGGTTTTTTCTTATTTTATCTTGTTATGTGGTAGATTACTAGATGTGAAGTTAGGGCAACTTGATGTTTTGTTGTTGACATGTTAGATAGAATTGGCCTATATGTATAATTACTTCTTATTTGGGAGTTCAATCTATGTCCATGCTAATTAATGGGCATCTTTTCTCATGAGAGTATCTGATGGCACCCTAATTGAAAAAGCTCATATTGTGTTCTGTGAAAATCTGGAACCTCTCAGGATCTCTCCGTGTTTGCATTTGGGTAATGGGGGCTTGAAGTAGTTTGTATGGACTCTAAAACCGTAGACCTATAAACCGTGCAATCCTATGCATCCAAAGAAGATTTTTGTCAGGTTGGATGAGTGAAATCAATGGGAGGGACTCGGTTTGCTATGTTTAATTGCACTAAATTGAATGTCCACCACGATACTGAACTTATGTTGATTGACTCTTCTAGATTCTGCATGACCCTACAAGATGTATGTCCCACCAATACAACCTGGGCACCCTTGCTAACCTTCAAAACTCCTTGATTCATATTCTCACAACTTTTTGCTTATTTCAAAATCCTTTTCCACCAATTCACATATCCTATAAAACAACATGAAAAGACACATCAAAACGTTCTCGTCAATAAATATGTAGAGGATTGCTCATTAATTTTTCCAGCAAATCGTTATTTTCTCTTTCATCCTCTCTCTCCTTTAATTCAGAACAAAAATACATACTTTAGTGCAAGAAAATTTAGAGCAACAAACTTATTTTTACTTTGTCCATTACTATTGTAGAATAGCAAGTGCTGGACAGCAGAATGACGTTCACATGTTCTTATATGTGAATTTAATTACTTCAGCGCTGGGTTCATTTAGGTGAAATCTTGGAATAGTTACTGGATTACCTCAGGTTACAGTTTAGCTTTCAAGTTATTTAGCAGCGCTTGCTTGAATAATCATTTTTCATGGTATGACAATTCTCATTTTATGTTATTAAGAGATTTTATGTATAATTGTACATTTGGATTGAATGTGGAATAACAAGTATCTCATTGAATATAATTTATTATACACATCCTTCCTTATTTACAATTTCAAGCGAAAATTAGCGTCCAGACAATGTCTAATGGATTGATCCTCGTCACATGTACCTTAATTATTAGTAATATTAGAATTTTCTTTAAATATGTTTTATTTTCCTATGCATTATATTATTTGGTAGAAAATTAGATGCTCATTTGAATAACTCTATATTTTATAATTAGTCAGGGTTTAATTGCATGTTAGAACTAAATTTTTAGTAATATTTTGATGAATATTATAATTGTGAAAATGTTTCGACTAGTTTTTTCAATAAATTGGCCCATGAATTTGAAATTTAATTATTTATTTGAATGTTAAGGAATTCGTGTCTGGTAACTTATCGGGTTGATGAAATTCAGGGCGTTACAATTGTTGTACTGTCTTTTGACTAAGAGCATCAACGACAATATAGGCCTAACCTTGACGGTAAAAAAATAGTGCATTCATTGACAATTTCTAACATCTCTTCTGTCTTATATTAAGTTCTTTCTAAGTAAAGAAATATTTTAGGCTCTTATTATTTGCATAAATCTCACACTTTTCTCCATACAAGTAATTGCATCACATCTTTAGTGCGTAGACTACCACAACAAGTCCTAGATCATGCGCTGGGTAATTATGCTCATATCGCTTCAACTTTGCTAATATCTATGCATTGCTTTATCATGTAGCATCAACAAACATTTCAATCCTTGTTTCGATGTGTCGTTGAATATTACAATTTACAAACCCTTCTTAACATTCTGGTATATTAAAAATGGTATTATAACTAGTCTCTTTAAAGCTCTGTTAACATTTCTCTGACCACTAAAACTTAATGCCCTTTTCCTATCAAATGAGTCATGGGTCAAGCTATCTTGGAGAAACCTTGTATTAATTTCCGTTAATAGCCTACCAATCCTAAGAATCTGCGAACTTCGTTAGCGTTGGAAGATTAGGACCACTTGGTCACGACTTCTACTCTAGCCGGATAAAGTTCAAATCTTTGAGAAGTAACAACATGACCAAGGAAACCAATTGGATAAAGCCAAAATTCACATTTCTTATATTTATTGTAAAACTTCTCTTACTACGGTATGTCCAACACTATTCAAAGTTTCTTCTCGGCTCACTAGAGCATCATTAATGAATACTATAACAAACTGATCTAGATATTGATAAAAAATTCTATTCATTAGATCCATGAATATTATCGGGGAATTAGTTATACCAAAGACATAATTGTAAATTGATAATGTCCATAGCGAGTTTTGAATGCTATCTTTGCAATGTCACGTGACTTAACCTTCAATTGATGATATCCTAACGTTAAGTCAATCTTGGAAAACACCTTAGCTCCCTTCAACTAATCGAACAAGCCTTCTGTTCTTGAAATTGGATACTTTTTCTTGTTTATCAAAGATTTAACTCCCAGTTATCAATGCATATCCTCATCAATTCGCATTTCTTTTTTACGAAGAGTACTGATGTACCCCATCGAGAAACACTTGATCGGATATAAACTTTATCCAATAACTCTTGTAGTTGTAGTTTCAATTCATGAAAGTCTTTTGGTTCCATTCTATAGGGAATCTTAGATATTGATACTTCTCTCGATACTAGATCAATTGTAAATTCTACTTAATTGTCTAGTAGATCATAGATAAATACACTGGAAACACATTTGGAAAATTCTTCACAACTAGTACACGAACTACCATCAACTCGAATTGTTGTGTATTTAGAATGTTAACCTAATAACTATGACATGATTGTTTTTCCATCAACTTATTTGCTTGCAGTATAGCTACGAGGAATGGAAACAACCCAAGTCTAGCGCTAACAAAACAGACCTCATTATCTCCTTATTGAATAACTACATTCTTTTTATGACATTGGATACTCGCATGATTTTTCCCTAACCAATCCACACCTAATAGGATATCAAAATCTTTCATCTCTGGCAAATACTAGCAAAATATCGTCTATCACATTAGGATCATGCTGTGCCTCCTGTAGACTCATAGTAAAAATTGGAGTATTTCTCTTGTTGTTTTTATTCAAATCATCTTCTTCTTTGGACGAGCATTCTTACAATTTGAGGCAATATTTCCTGGCTTGCCACAATGAAAACAAGCATTCTTTTGAGCTAAGCACTCATCCATGTTGCCTTTATTGCATTTGAGGCATGTTATACACTTATCTATGTATTTAAATATAGACATTTAGGAGTTCTTTTGATTTATTATAGCCTAATATCATGTGCTTATTTCTTGTTAGGCGGAAGCTAAATTAGAAGAAAGGAACGAAAATGGGAGAAAATCCTAAGTTTGGGAACCTAATTGCAAATATCCTGCTAATTTGGACCATAAAATAATTATTTAAGATTATATAGGATCAATTGGACGTAATTATAAGTTAAAAGAGTGAAGCATTGAAATAGTCAAACTATTTTCACTAATCAGTTTTTAGGTGCACAAGTTATACTCCAAATTCTCAGTTTCAATTGAGACCCATTTTTTGTATTGTAAAAGTTCGAATTGGAAAAATAATATTTCTAGAAAAATTATATCTCTTTTTGTTAGCTTTCTAGTGCACTTCGAATCATCTCAATCAAATATTGAAACAGAAATATATGACAACAATACTGACATCTGCTCAGGGAAATAATTGCGCTCGTGGGCTACTTTTCTTTCACCGTCTGAACTGTTTTGGAAACCAATTTTCAAGAATTGTTTGACCTAATTTCGGCTCCTATAAATACAGAACTTGGGCAAAACATTGGTGGTGGTGGTGGTGGGGGGGGGGGTCTTTTTCTCACCTCTCAAATCACATCATGTCATAAAATCTATCAAGAATTGAGGTGACAATTCAATATAAGTTGGAGAGGACAACAAATCTAGCACGTGGGTTGAATTAAAAAACGTCAATAACTTGAAGAATCAAATCTTGAGATTGAAAATCAAGAACATGAATTAGATTTCACATCTATTTTTTGTATTTATACGTTCCGGGTAATGCTTTTCCTCCTTGTTGTTTTATGATTAGCATCATGTTAGGCTTGGTTTCGTTTGTATTGGATGAAGATGGAGCCTTTATTTAATTATTTTTAATTCAAAGATAAGCAGTTTAGTAATTCTTGTGTTTTTTTTGATTAATTATGCATGTCCGTTGAATTATTTAATTGCTTGATCAACAATTAAGTGACTAGTTGCTTGTTATAGTACTAGAAGACTCACGATAAATAAAATACATGATTAATACACGAACAATAGATGTTAGGAATAAAATATATCACAATTTTAATCATCTAGATAATCTTGTAATTGATTGTGTTCTATTCATATGAGTTTGAACTTTAAATATGATTGGGTCATACTTAGAATAGAATTAACTTATCTTGGAAAAGAAAGTGAATATAATATGATTTTAAATTGTCAAATGTATATGAATGAAACTAGATTACATAGTTGAGAATTGGAATTAGGATAATAATAGGTGGAATCGGAATTCCAACACATACATATCATATTTAGTTTTAAATTATCTTAGTTAATTAGTAAATTAATCTAGAAATAATCAATAATTGAATAGTAAAATTCGATTTAAAGTTTATTCCTAGTGAAACGATACTCAACTGATCACATTTATTACTTCTCAACAATCACATACGCTTGCGGGTTTTGGACAAACACGTTTTTGGTTTCATTGGCGGGAATAAATTTTTTAAGCTAAATTTATTGATTCGTATTGGATTCGAAATTTTTTATTTTGTTTTGTTAATATTGGCTACCCACCTTGATCTCTCTTGTATTTGGTGTTCTTCCACATACTATTTAACAATATCTGCATGATTCTAACAATAGTAATGGAGTAAAATTTTTACAATAATTAATCCTGATATGAATGATGAGGATATGCTTATTAGAGATATATATTTGAGCTTTGTTGTGGGATGCATAATACTGGACAATGCTTGTATATATGCACTAACTCTCTTAGGTTAAAACTTTTGAGGTTTAAACAATATTTAAGATATCAAAACCAAGCAATTAACAAATTTGATGAAGTCTACATGCTTGTGAGATATTATGTACCTAGACGAGGTCATCATGCTTGTAGAAGATGGTCTTCCCCCCATTGAATGAGAAGGTAATTGCAAAATATTATAATAAAGTTGTCAAGTTGAATGAAAGCAAAATGTTTATAGGAGATGCTGTATAATGAAGTGAATTTAAAAGATGGGGATATAATCCACTTGAAAAAGTTGAAAATGACATGACATTGCCCATAGATTTAAATTATGAAACAACCATTCAATCTGAGGTTGAAGAAGAGCATAAAGAGGATGATAAAGTAAATACAGAGGAACCAAACGAAAAAGTGACAATTAACGAAGATGAGTTTTACACACAGCCTTTTGACTTCATAGATTGCCCTACAATTGAATTTGTGAGTGAGCTTGAACACGAGGTAGTCGTCTACATAGTTGAGTTTGAATCAGATGGAATATGCATGTTATTTTATATTGGAAGGGGCAAGGTACAAGTCCGGAAGATAAATGAAAAATGAAGCAAAGTCGAAAGAAGCAAACTGGGCAAGGGATCAAAAACATTTTTCATAATTCCATAATACAGATTATAAACAAGCATCTGTTTGGAGGAAACTTAATTTTAGTCCCTTTTATTTATTATGCTTTCTAGAAAATAGGTTAGGAAGATTAATTCCTTCAGTGTGCTAATAGTTATTTAGTTATCTTCATTCTTACACATTTGTCACGTAAAGAAAAACTACTATTACAATCGCAACCCACGATCGTAACCCATGCCGCATCCATTGCCTACGACCGTAAAACCAGTTGCGTCCCCTGAACACAGTCGAATGTAATAGATTGCATCCCCTAACATTGACCGTAATAGGTAGTCATTGTACCTTGTCCATTCTCCCTTCATCCCTAAATTTTCTTATAGTTATGATGTATTTGAGTTTAATATAATTGTTCCATTTTATTAAGTTATTAATGATTTAATTTTATTCATTTTGTTGAAACATGATACTTAATAATACACAAACCAACAGTGGAAAATGGGAAGGACGTAGTCAAACGAATCATCTAGATCCGATAAATTTTGTTCCAAATTAGCCTTCAAAATCAGACATACATTTGGAAAGTCTCTTAAGCCCTTCCTTGCCCTTATTTTACTTAATTGATAATATTTTAAGATATTGAGGGCCATGTCTAATTTTAGCTTGGGGTGGAAAAAATCGGACATATATTTGGAGAGTTTCTTAATCCCTTCTTTTGTGTGATTGTATGAAATTCTATTTCTTTATTACATACGAAAAAAGTAGAAAAAAACTGAAAATTTAAAAAATAAATAAAGAAAAAATCATTTTAGTTGATTGCTTGTGTTGGTTAGTTAGACTTGCCAAAAATGATTTATATATTTGGAATTATGTGTTAATTTATGAATTATGAATAAATCGCATGTTTAAATTTATTGATATTTATTCATGTGAAATTTGATGCCCTTTAAGCACGTGAATTAAGTTTAGCATTGTAAATGAATGAATTGATTATTTTGCTTATAGGTTGAAATAGTGGTACTAAGATGCTAAACCCCAAAAAACCCATTATATTATACATCCTTACACTAAATTTGGTATAGTTTGGGGTTGGTTAAACTGTTGAAGCAAGATATTAAGATGAATGAGAATGTCATGTGTGCAAATTCTTGTGTGAATTGTCTAACGTCAATAAAATGAAAATTAGATGAAAATCTTAAGTTAGATATCAATTTTTGAGAATGAGTGTTTAATGATGAATATTGCACTAATCATTGCATAAAAAGAAAGAAAAGGCTACCATGATTTATGAGTAAAAGCTACCCTATAAAAGATCACAATGAGGACACTTGTTGAAAATCCCAAAAAGAAAACTCGAAAAGGGATCAAGTTAGTGTATGGAACATATTACGTACAAAAATATGAAAAACAAAAAGCATATGCGTTAAAACAGAAGACGTACTATATGCATTGATCAAGCCCAAACAATTATTTGAGAGAATTAAATTTTTAATAAGGGATTATTAGTCTGGTTGATCCTTAAAGGTTGAATCAATCAAAATAAAGGAGAATTTTTTATATTTTGATATACTGACCAATAATTAGTGAAATTTATCCAAACTAGAGAGGTTGATAATTAGTATATATCAAATATCATATCAGACCTTGGGAATGTGAATTAAAAGAATAAGTTTACATATATATTGAAGTTGTTCATAGGTTTTATATAATGATTTCAATCATGAGACAAACAGTATGTTTCATTACTTGATTGATTGGCCACCATTTAGGTAAAAAATTACTGCATGCTTGCTTGTTGTAGGGCTGTAAGCAAAAATCGCCAAATCGAAAAATCGAACCGAAATCGCGATTTCGAAACCGGCGGTTTGGTACCACGTGGACCCATCAACGAAATGGTTTTGAACCAAACCAAATCAGTCAAAAACAGTTTGGCTTAGATTTGAAAATTTTAATTACGGTTTAAAACCAAACCGGACCGGCGAAAAAATATATAAAATAAAAAATAAAAATTTGAATTTTTTTGAAAATTTATCCGAAATTCTAATTTTGTAAATTCAATAATTTTGTCATTTTGTTGGTATTTTTGTCAATTTCTAATTTTCTATTAATTATTACAATTTACGACCCGCCCAAATCCCAACCCGACCCGCTATCCTAATTTAAAAAAAAAGAACTCAAACTCTCACAAACACAACTCTAATCCCTAACCTCCATTTCTCTCTCTCTCGCTCCTGAATTTTCCTCAAATAGTCGGTAGTCTACGGTCAGAATTTTCAGTTGCCAGCGACGGTCGCGGTAGTCTATGGTCAGTCACAACTGATAGCCTTCAATTTCGTTGCAAGACTGCGTGATTTTTTGTGACCTGTGAGTTAGTTCTGTGATTTTAGTTACATAGCTGCGTGCTCTTTATTCTTGAATATGGAAATCGTATAAGTTATTACTAAACAAAGTTTTTCATCTCGATTCTTGAAAATTCTCAAATTCGTGATTCTTTGTGATTTGTGGATTATTTTTATTTTCGAAGTTCTGTGATTTTAGTTACATAACTGCGTGTTCTTGATTCTTGAATATGGAAACCGTCTAAGTTGTCTATGGAATTATATGACTATGATTTTAGTTTATTGTGATTTTACTTTGATTTTGTTGGTATTTAAATTTATAGTAGATATATTTAGTTTATTTTAGATTTATTACCAATAAGATATAAATATCTATTAAATTAATGGCATAAAAGTAGATATTAGATAGGCAAAAAAATATACGCCAAACCGGCAGTTTAAAATCGGACCAAACCGTTAGATTTAGGTTTGAGTTTTTTTCAAACCGGTCAAAACGGTTTGGTTTAGATTTGAGTTTTTCTCAAACCAGTTGAAACGGTTTGGTTTGAAAATTTGTCAAAAATCGGTAAAACTGGACCGCTTACACCCCTAGCTTGTTGAGATATGTTATAATTTTGTTTGAGGATAAATAAATGTTCAAGTTTGATAATCTAGGCATTAAAATATAGACATTTAGGATTTTTTTAATTAATTATGACCTAATCTCATGTGTTTATTGTTTGTTAGGTGAAAAATCAATGCATGGAAGCTAAATTAGAACCAAGGAACGAAAATGAGTTAAGACGGAAGAAAATCCAAAGTTTGAAGACTTAATTGCAAAATTCAGTAGTTGATTATGACCACAAAATAATCATAGAAGATCACATAGGATCGATTAGATGTAAATAAAAGTCAAAGGAGCGAAGCATTGAAATATAGTCAAAATATTTTCATCAATCAATTTTCAGTCGCACAAGTTATGCTCCAAATTCTCAGCAGCAGATCAAGACCTATTTTTCTCAAAGTATACATTCCAATTGGAAAAAATGATACTTTTTAGAATAATTTTAGCTCTTTGAGTTGGATTTTCAACGCACTTTTAATCGCCTCAATCAGGTATCAGAAGAGAGATATGACAAAAATACTGAGGACTGCTCAGAGACAAAATCGAGCATGCATGCTGCTTTACTTTTATAGTCAAAACTTTTTTGAAAACCAATTTCATTGTTTCTTAACCTAAATCTAGCTCTTATAAATATAGAATTTGGACAAAACATCGGGGATCTTTCTTGCACCTCTCAAACATCATATTATCGAGAAACGAGGGGCCAATTCACTACAAGTAGGAGAGGATAACAAAGCTAGCATGTGAATTGAAAAAAAAAAAAAATCATGAACTTGAAGAATCAAATCTTGAGGTTGAAGATCAAGAATAAGAATTAGATTTCACATATATTTCTTGTATTTATATATTCCGGTTGATACTTTTCCATTCTTATTGTTTTATCATCAAAATCACGTTGGCTAGATTTCCTTTGTGTTTGATGAAGATAAAACAATTTCTTTAATTATTTTTAATTCGAAGTTAAGTATTTTAGTCTTTGTTTGACATCCTTTATTTCAAAACTCTATTTTTTACATACTCATTTTGAATCGCACAATTAAATAATAAAATATTCTGCAAGTAACCCCAAAACTTTTCCATACTTTTTAACCGCACATTTTCCAAAACTTTACTATTCAAAACTTTGTTTTGCCAATTAATGGCCCTCAAATAGGGGCTTAGTAATTCTAGTGTTTCTTGATTAATTATGTATGCTTGATGAATTATTTCATTGCTTGATCACCAATTAGGTATTTAGTTGCTAATTATAGTACTGAGAAGCCCACGATAAGTATAACACTGCATGATTAACAAACGAGCAGTAGATGTTAGGAAGAACATATATAGAGTGTTCATTCATCTAGATAATTGTGTAATTAAATGTGTTATATTCATATGAATTTGGATTAAGAATTTGATTGGGTCGTATATAAAATAGAATTAACTTATCTTGAAAGAGAAAGTTGAATATAATAGGATTATAAATTGTCGAAAATATCACTACAACAAAAAAAGCCTCTTGCAACGGTCAAAAAATGTTGCCGAAGAACTTTTTCGACGTTTGGACGTATGTTGTAAATCGAAATGTTGTCGTAGAGTAAAACGATACAACAACATTTTTTAAACGTTGCCAAAAACTTCTATGGCAACACCCTTTCGCAACATTTTGTAAACGTTGCCATAGAACATTTCGCAACGTTTTTCAAACGTTGCCATAGAACCTTAACAGTTTTTTTAAAAATTTGATTTCCTACAAACCTATAATAATTACTAAACAAAATGCTTGGAAATTAGTCATATGTAATCAGGTTTTACATAGTTCTAATAAACAAAAATAGAGAATATGATTCAATACAATATGCTAACATCATTAGCCTACTCAAAAAGTTATATAGCAATCACAATTGACCAATAAAATATTACAAAATATTGGATCCATATCTGAGATTGCTTCTGTGACCACAAGCTATCCCAAAAATAATCTAACTCCCTGCATATCAAAAAAATAATAAGGGTATAATTAGCATGCAAATCAAAAGTATTTATGTTTCAAAAACACATGATTGATCAAACTCCTTGCTAATTAATAGAAGACTACCAAGGCTATTCCCTTGCTAACTTTTTATGTTGCAAATTTATGTTCCTTTTCTTCTCCTCCACCAAGTCATAGACAACAGTCTTAAGAGTGCAACAAAAAATAAAAAATAAAAAATGGAAGCAATCAAACAGATCAATATACATTTAAGCAAGTTCAAAATCATTACATGCCACCAACCACCATCAAACAAAAAATAAAATAAAATAAAATAAGGAACAAAAAAAGGCCTTATCAAAAGATTCGCATATATGAGAACTATCTTGGCCATTGACTCCTATCATGATAACATCCCATTTTTTTCAAATAAAACTATGAACGCTATTACGACTGCATTATTTTATTTTGTTTAACACAACCAGGTGTCTTGAACGCCTGGCACTTCCACATGGATGTCCTCTCAACGGGCATCAAACTACCACCTGAAGACCCTACATTAGTTGGCAACATTTGCACCGAATGTATTCCAACTATCTCATTTATAAAAGGGCTAGCAAATAAGTCAAGCTAAGCAACAAGTACCACCCATTAGGAACTCATTACAACAACAATAGATAACAGACACGGTACATATTAATCTTAGTACAAATGGTGGATTTCCATCTACCTTTTGTTGATAAGTCTGAAGGTCAAATTCAATAATGATGCCTGGGGTACAAACATGACCAATAAAAAGTAAATAAGAACTTCTTATATATTGTAGATAAAAGGTAATTAGTGTAACTTGAGTATTTATAAACAATTTATCAACATGAGCAAAACGAAGGCTTAAGACTGAAAAAAAAAAACTCTACTGAACTTCAATTGTACAAAATGTTAAATGAGCAGTTTTCATATCAATTAATATTACCAACTAAAACCTAACTCCCATTAGAGAGCCCTATTTATTTCAGATACAAGTATATCGCTGCTTCCTCAAGGACTTTTTAAAAATCATATTCTCAAAGAACTCATGACAAAATTTGAGTCCCAATAAATTGAAGCTAACTACTGCAAAAAGCAAAAAGCTTAACAAAATCATGGATGGAAGCATGAACTGCAAGTTTGTTTTCTTATAAGACAAATAAAAAATCCTTACTCACAATATCAAATCCCTTTCCCCTTTTCCTATATAAAAGGGTCTATGCTTCAAAAAGTATTTATGCTAGCTAAAGAACATCAACAAATATCAGTTCTCAACCACAACTTACTTCTACACTTCATATATGTTGCTCATAAACATTACAAATGAGAAAATGCAATTCCCCGAAATGGAAATGGATTCACACATACATTCATCAAAGAAGTCTAATACTATTCTTTGACTAAGTAACAATATTTTTCATGGCTTCACGAAGAGTTCGAAATTCATCTGTAGGTCTGTATAAGGTCAATTGAACCATATACACTTCCTCAACCCAAACTTTCCAACAGTCTCTTCAAGTGATGCACCTTTGCACTTGGGTCTGTTGTTGCAATTCTCCATTCTGCTACAACTTCTTCCTCCTCAAACATGTATCAATGCAGTAGTTGACACCTGACATTTTCCGTATGTGCAATACCTCATTGGACACCATTTCCTTGGTGTGACTCAACTCATCACATTTATTACTTGTCAACAATCTCGTATGCTTACAAAATTTACACGAACAAGGCCCAACATAACCATTCTTATATTCTTGTTGGATTCATTTCCACAGTTTATGTTACAACTCATTTTCTTTTGGTCAAAATTCAAATATGGAATTGTCAAAGTCATAGTCAAATGGGACTTAAGTGAAACAAATTAATTTCTTGGGATTTATTTCATAATGGATGATATATGAGGGTTAAGGTGGATTATTTTTGGAATTTAGGACTTACTTATATTATCTTGGGAAGTTAAGGGACTTCTCTTGCAATAAGCCCATGACTTAACCATTTTAAAACCCATTTCCCATTTTCATACACACCTACACGTAGAGACCAAGCTGAGACCGAGAAAAGAGAATAAAGAAAAAAGGAAGAAAAGGGTAAGTGGCGATTTTCTCCATTTTAGGTTCAATTTATCTTAATTTTTTTTCATGAGATAAGGAGTATATATTGTCAATTTTCTAGGGTTTTAACTTGGCTCGAAATTGCAAATGTAGGTAAAAGATCATGATTTTTAATTCAAGTTTCTTGATGGTTAGCTTCCATTTACATTTAAGGTAAGGAACCTTATTTTTGGGCAAACTCTAGAATTTCTAATTTGATTCTTAAGTAAGGATTTTTGTGGACAATGACTGTGATGATGAAAAATTTACTTGGAAGTGTATATTTATAGAAGAAGAGGAAAATTTAATGGGATGAATTATGATTACTAGTTGTCATTGGATTGAAGTGGGTATTTGCATATATGCTTGGATTGAAGATTATGTTGATGAGTTGGTTATTAGTAAATGGACTAGAAAGTGATATTAGTTCAATTTAGAAAATTTATTCAAGTATATATGGAGGAATTAAGTTCTAAGAGCTCGTATTTTAATATTAAGACTACTTATTATGGTGGTTGTTAAATTGATTATTCATATCGTATTTCAGGTGGTGATGAGGAGATTGGGAACGTCTATCAGCCAATTTAGCTTGTAGCTCGTATTTTGTGAGTGGAAACTTATTTTTTAGAAATAAATATTTATTAAATCTATACTATATCAAAAGTTAATTATTACATATATTTGATTTGACAGCATTATTTTCAGAATCAAACGAATTTTATAGTCAGTTTCTTTTAAAGTTAAATCTAGTTCATTAAAATCATTTCTTTAGCATGTTATATTCATAATACATATTTAAGCATATTTAAATTATTTTAAAACCATCAGAAAGTACCCAAGTGATTTTACTCACTCTACATTGATGTGAATGTGTTTCCACAGTGTATGACCAGATTATCAGAGATCTTTGGGACCCATTCTCGTACACACATAGGCTTTGGGCCGTGTACTCGGGTGATTAGCCTTTGGGGCAACTCTGCGTACGTATGACTAAATTATCAGATTCATAATGGCTATATCTTGTACATTGAGATTACTCTGTACATAAGTAAGGCTATTCATTGGGTACTTATTGGTGTGATTATTTAGTATATCATTTATGTATATTCAGTTGTAGATTCACGGAATTTCAAATATCAGATAATAGTTCATTTTAGTATATAGAATTTAGCTTATTCAGTTACAGAAATATCATTTTAACTTACAGAAATGATTGCTTTACACAGATTTATGTTGATACCAGATTGTCTATAATTGACATATTTTTACAGTTGGTTATTCAGAATAAAGAGTATGAATTTTATGATTTTAGCATGTTTCAATTATAAAAGAAATTATCAAAATTTCTTAAAAATTGTAAGAATAATAAATTAGATTTTTCAGTAAAAATGTATAAATAGAAAAAGTATATGTTATTGCGAACTATCCACTCACTGAGTTACAAGCTCATATATTTTGTCATGTTTTTCCTATCAGGAGGCCGCTGAATTTGAGATACCTGGAAAGCCTGTTGAAGTCCAGAGCCTAACTATCCATCGTTAGGTTGCATGATCTTAACCATATCATAGCATGTAAATGTTTAGCTGGGGACTCATGTTCACAATACACTTGGTCTGATATTGTTTTTAATGTTCACTTCGTCAATGAGTTGTTCAATTGTTGTAATGCATGCATCCAAACATGGTATTTTGAAGTAAGAGTGTTCAGTCAAGTTTAGTTTCATATTGATTTAGTTGTGGTGGTATTTGTGGAATTGGTGGTTCCCAAATATTTGATATTGATTTTTGTATGGGGTCTTTTATAAATTTTCAGGTTGGTTTTGTTCTATTTTCAGGGGAAACTCTGCAAAAATTTTTACAAAAATATTGTCTTCATAAAATAGTCAAATAGTCGTAGAACAGTCTATGTGGCCTTGGTGGTGGGTCCAGCATCTAGCTGGAACTCATCATCGGCGCACGTCAAGTCTGGGTCCACTAGGGTAACTCGAGATGAGGTCGTGTCAGTTTATCTTCTTATTTTGTCCGTTTCCTTTTTCTTTATTTTCTAATTCCACTTTTTTCTCAGATGATTCTACATTGTACTGATTGTATTTCTCAAAAGACACTTTCTTTGTAAGAGATCACTGAGTCATCTGCAGTACTTCTTGATAAGTAATAAACTAATGTGACATTATAATCAAGTCTATCTTAGTTTTCAATCCTTACTCGAACCTTTCAGGTTTTTTTTGTGCCTTAATATTCACCAAATGCAATGTATAAAGAGAAAAATGCTCAAATCTCCTTTTATAATTTGTCAAGGGCTTATTTCCTGCCCGAGTTGTAAATATTTCGTCTCCTTACAACCTCTCAGAGCCCAAGGAAAATGCTTCCTCATCACCTTATCATTAAATTGGGCCCATGTTAGATTCTGGTGCTGCTATTCCATCCTAGTCCTTGAGGTGTACTCTTACCTGTGGCCAGCATCTCCAATGAGCATAAATTTAGCATGATGAACCTTTTGTGCACCATTGCAAGAGATGTCCCTGAAGATATGGTCAAGCCTCCTAATCCATTCCCCAATTGCCAATGCATTTGAGCCACCACCCAACATATGAGGCCTATGAAATTGCTAGATCGGTGAGGTAGCTCCATGGCCATTTTCAAGATTATTTGAAAGTGGTGTGGGTGCTTGTCTTCAAAGATCTTGGACGTGAATGTATTTCTGGGTAATGGTAAAAATAATGTTAATAAAATGAGATTCTGTAAACTCATATTCAAGGCTCCAGAAGAGTCAATATTATGTGATATGGGGGACAAACTTACTATTACTAGTAATTTGTTCTGCACTAAATAAAAGAAAAAAAGTACAAAATTTCTCAAAATGTATTGAAAAAAAAAACTTTGTATCTATACTGATATTAGTAAAATTGAAAAAAAAAACTTTGTATTGAATCAGAAGTTCAATAAATCTTATATTTTATTATTTGGCATATCCAATTAGATCATCACTAGATCAATAATGATGCGAAATGATAATTCAAATTAATATTTAATGAAGAACCATAAGATTCTTCAATCCAACAAATTCACATATAATGCATGTTCTCCGTATCACAAATTGGTCATTGACCATCACTAACTAATGTTGGGATTAAATCCTTATAATTTTGAAAATTAATTAGAGTGATATAAGGGACACTTTCTCCATCCACTTTCACCGTCTAAATATTGTTTGTATCGAATAGATATAATAATCTAATAGATGATTGCATGATATTTGCAACCTAAAGTTTGCAAGATTATTTGCTCGAAGTTATATTATGAGCACAAATTTTAGATTATACAATCAAGACTATTTGTCTTATTAGTGATAGTGAGCCTAAATCTCAATTTTTTAATAAGTGTTAGTTAGGATGAAGATAAATTATTTAACGCTATTGTTTGTTAAACACCTTCAATTAATTTCACTGTCATTATTATTGAGAACAAAGTGCTTACCAATTCTTTCTAGGGAATTCTATTAGCATCATGCCAAAATCAAAGTTTTCCTACTATATTTGGCTTATGATCAGAGCTTAATTTTCTTTATCTAATTATTTTGATAGTTCATTGAGATGGAAAGTGAAGAATGCTGAGGATAAATGCGTAGTTTAAACTCTTATACAATATCTCAAGTCTTAACGAGTAATATTTTATAACGTGTTTTGCTGACGTCAATTTGATTGAATTGTTTTTTTGCATTAGGGGAAGAAATTAGTAGTTGGAAATAATGTACAAATGCATCATTATATTACTAGATTCTCACAAAAATTTTTTTTTGAATCAAAAGTTCGAAAGATAATACATTTAGATATATTTACTGATAAAAAAGATTACCAATATCTCACACGCCTATTTTAAATGCTCCAACTCAAATTGACATCCTCAAAGGACAATTCGTTAATATTATATTTGATAATGCATGGCACGCCTGAAGCGTGATTACTTTCTATTTTAAAACAAAACTCCAAAAAGAAACGGAGTAAATAAGGAAGATGGTTTAATTTAAAATGAATATACTTTTGGAGAATATATAGACATAGCTAATTATAAAACTCTAGAAGAGTTTCAAATACTTGAAATATTAAAAAATGAGATATTCTAATAAGTTAAGTCGTTATGAAAAAGAAATAGAATTGAAAAGAAAAAGTTATCTACAACACTTTTGTACATAATGTACTGCTTTATATTATGATTAGTGAGGATATCGAAAAAAATCGTTGAATCATATCGATCAAAGAAATAATTGGCCAAATAAAAGGACACAATCCTAGTAAAATTGAATTTACTAGAGAAATATGAAGTTTTCAAACCTGCACTTCGAACAACTAAAGATGTACACTTATGTGAAAAGTAAATGAGAAAAATGGAGTAGGAACATGTAATGAATGACTCTCAAAATAATTAATTTCGCAAAGACAGCAGTGGATGCAACCACAAATCCATATTTTGTTATCTTGACGATGCTTTGAAATTTGATACGGTTATAATAAATGTAATTATAGTCATCTTGTACGATTTTAATATTATCCTTGAAGGATTTTATGCCTAAAGTATATAATTCAAGTGATATCATCATAAATGAGACTAAATATGTGTTTTACTCTTTTTACCTTGACCATGATTTTGGTTCACTGAGTTATTCTAGCAAGGTTTTCAATGAGGCCAACTTTTGTAGCATACTCAAAAAACAAATATATACTATTTTCCTTCATTAAGATTTTTTCTACAAGATTTTCTAATAAGTTTTTAACGAGGCCTATATTATTTGTGTATTGATATCCATAACTTACAAGACATTTACCCTCAGAATAATGTTCTTATATGTCCCAAATTGTATATATACGACTCCAAAATAGATCAAAAACACAATCTATTTTTCAACTGATTATCATACTGACTAAGACAAACAAAAATTAGTAAATATCATCTATGCATATGATATTGCTTGAAAATTGTACAAAACAACATGAGATACACTTAATCAGAAATTACGATATTAAAGACATTAGCGTACAAGATGTGGATGACTCGATACAAGAATTTTCATTTATTGATATTAGGTCAAGCAGCTGCACTCTTTTTCTTTCACTCAACTTTTATCTCATTGGGTTTTCTTGACAAGGTTTTAATAATGCATCATTTTATTACTCGAAACAGGGGTGTCAAGAAGCCCACCGAGCAAGCAAAAAAGAAGCTCAAGCTTTTTTTGTCCAAGCAGAGTCGAGCCAAAGCTCGATTGAAAGTTTGAGGCTAGGCTCGAGCTTTTGGCTTTGGCTTCACTGAGCCGAGCTGGCTCACAGTTTTTTTAATATTTTTTTGAAATTTGTGAAATTCTTATTTTTTTTAACAATGTAAATTTTGTGTAATTTATACTAATGCAGATTAATAAAAGTTACAACCCTCCTCTTTTTTTGGGACTTAGGACCGACTACAATCAACGTAGTTAGAGTTAAAATTGTATACGAATAAAATATTTCGTGTACAACTTTTTAAAAATAAGTGAATTTAAAAATTATATAATTAAATCCACAAATGAATTTAAAAGCAGGTCGTGATAGGGGCTAAAAACGAACTCTGTCATGGGCCATTTTTGGCCAGTGTCCAAGCCGATCTGTGAGGCTTGGCCCTAGTCGGTCTTGCTTGGGCTTTTCTCGGACCACATCGCTGGCCACCATAGTCGATCGTTTATCATCCATAACTCCAAATTATTTGTATTTTTTTTCATTTCTTTGGTATTTTTGTCCAATCGAATTTTGTCAAACAATGTTTTTAATGAGACAAATGTTGTGTAAATTGTCAATCAAGGAAGAATGTTGTAAATAAAGTAGTATATATGAAAGACTATTGCATTATTTGTAGCCCTAATTCTTCTTTATATTTTATGGGGCTTTGGTTCTTAATAAAATACACACAAGTCTATTGACTTATTCATTTTCTCTCTATTTTGTAATAAGTCTCTTTTTCTTCAAACTTTACCCCATCCATGTCCAACATCCTTCCGGAACCACTTTGTTCTCTCTCCTCCCCCATTAACTCCACCACCATCATCACCTTCTATCGACCACTACCTTCTGCAACAACAAATTGTACCTGATCTAATAAAAACTCAATTTGTTGTTGTGCCTCGAATTAAGGGCCTAACTCTAGGTGTCGAAACTGTTGTCAATTTTAATGACTTGTACAATTACAAAAATAGAAACATAAATAAGAAAGGTATGCCATAACAATTCTCCTTAAGACAGATTTCACCTCCTCCATATGCGCCAACAGGATTATCAGACATCTATCTTCAAAAATACTGTGCTTCTCCCAAAATCGATACTACAATTTATTAAACCAAAGTGTTGACAATATTTTTCTCGAGACTCGACCTAAAATTGCTAGGATGGAATTTTATTTTAGCAAAATAAAAAGAACCGAATATTTTGAAGATAAAAGAGAATTTAGAAATTGACTTTTCTTGAATTGATTTGGTGTAGAAAATTTGGAATTTGGCTCCCTATTTATAGATTCAATATGTCTTTTCCGAATATAAGTGCACATTTTTATATAAATTTTGGATTATTAGATCACACCTTTTCAGATTGGATCATGATTTTTCATTACGTACCTTTTTGTATAGTCATACACAATCAGAAACACCGTGACTCTTCGATATGCACCCTTTACATTTGAAAAGTTGTAACTAATCATCGTACCAATTGGAGACTTCCAAATCACACCTATTAAAATTTTTAAATCAAACCATTTCAAACAATTAATTCAAACAATCTCCCATATCAATTAAAAAAGTTGACGATAAGAACAAGGAAGGCGATGAAGATATATAGCAATATCTACTATAATTACCATAAATGTTATAAAGCCCTTGTTTGACACCCATTTTATTTGAAAAATAATTTTTGGAATAGTGATTGATGGAAGATTGTGTGATTAAAAAGTAAGGGAAATTTTTGGATTTACGTGTAATATTATTTTATTAATGTAATGTGTGATTGAAATGAAGAAAGAGAAATAAAATGAGAAAAAAAGGGTGTCAAACAGGGGCAAAATATTTTTTACCACCTGGAGATTGAACATATTTTAAATCTGATATATCACTATTTATCAATCATAACGGTGCATTACTTTTTTTTTTTAATTAAATTGAAAGGATTTTTTAGCTAATTTTGTTTCAACACAAATTTTACATTTATTTTTATTTTCTAATTCAAGTTTAGGCATAAGTCCGAACCCTATCCTTTTTCTTAATGAACTACGATTAACAGGTCATAATCTGCTATTACGAGATAATATGGGGACTTATTGTCCACTACAACAATATTAACCTTGAAAAGGCTATCAAGTAAATATCCCTTCCCAACATACATGCCACTCTTAGTGAGTACAAATTTATGAGACTCAAACATCGTTTTCAATCCCTTCTTACTCAGTATAGGGCCTGAATCGGATACTTCCTAATTTTTGGGATATGCACAATATTATTCAGCGTCAATTCTTTTTAAGATGTGAATTTTAGGATGACTTTTCCAGTTCCTTCAATTTTAGATGAAGCAGAGTTTCCCATATATAGATGTCTGTCATGATCCATCTTTTTTTTAATTTAGCAAATGAACTCTTCTATGCACAAATGTGAGTAGTGGCTCATGTGTGCACCTACTGATCCTTGACATTTGATACCAAATTAACTTAAAATACAACTGTAGATAGTTTAATATCAACAATGTCTATGGACATGTTGTCTACTTCAGTTATGTTTGCCTGGGGAGGTTTCTTCTTCTGTACATCATTTTTCTTGTTGCGACAGTCTTCAGCTTAATGTCCTGGCTTTTCACAATTATAACAATCTCCTTTGAACCATTTTGGATCATTTTTCTTTCCATTATCTTTGGACATGCCACGATGCTTTCTTTTTTAACTTTTAAATCTAGATTCTTCAATCATGTTAGCCTTTCCTTCCATGTTCCTCACAGAACTTTTTATTTCTGTGGCCATGTTGTCTTCGTCAATGTGAAGTCTTCTTCAATGCAAAGTTGAGCAATATATCCTCCTCGTCATCTCTTTATGCTTGTGCTTGAGATAGTTTTATAATCTTTCCATACTAAATGTAGTTTCTCGACCACAGAGGCTATTTGGAAAGATTCACTCAATTAATTTCTTCCACCTCAATATCATGAAGAAGTATCTATATCTCTTGAACTTGACTCGTAACCATCTTTGAATCAGCCATATTTAAATTAAAAAATTTATCAACGATGAATTTCTTTGTCCTGACATCTTCTGTCATGTATTTTTTGTCAAGAGACATCCTCCATTTTCTTAGCCATCTTATAAGAACAATACAAATTGCAAAACGAGAATGTATTTCCGTCACAAGGATTTAGGAAGCTTCTATGCTTTGTCAATTGGTATTTTTATCAGTAGCATTTGCTTTGTTTATGTAGGGCAATATTCAAGCATAAATTTAAACAAATTCAGCATAATCACATAGAGCAGCATCTTCAATTGGAAACATTTAGAATCCGCGTAGTTGAATTTCTCAACCTTTTGTGTTGATATGTTGATGCAATGACAAACGAATTAGACTGAATTTTGTCCATTCACTTCACCAGTTTGCTCAATTGAACTTGTTATTTTTCTGTAGAAACACAATCACAAAAACTCGATCAATATCAAAATGTTAAATACACGTAATAAAATTATGTAACAAAAAGAAATATAAAAGGAACAAAATCTGTCTTAAGATTGTTGTCAATTTTAATGACTTGTATAATTAAAAGAAAGAAAAAATAAAAATGGAGATGAAGTGATGTATTCCGTAGCAAATCTCCTTAATGCAAATTTCATCCCCTGTATAGGTGTCAACAGGAATTATCGTTTGTCTCCCAAGATACAATGCTTACTTCTAGTAAAGTTGCATTTGCACTATACCAATCTTACCGGTTGAACCAAAGTGTTGATAGTATTCTTCTCAAATGATTACACTTGAACTAAAATTGTTCAGACATAATTGTATTTCTGAAAATAATTCAGGCAAAATTTTATTTCAACAAAATAAAAAGAACATAATATTTTGAAGAGATGAGAAAATTTAGCAAACAAATTTTCTTGAATTGATTTGTGTAGAAAATTTGGAATTAGGGATCCCTGTTCATAGATTCAATGTCTTTTCCGAATAGGTGCACATTTTTACATAAATACCTTTTCAGTTTGGATCATAATCTAGTGGTTTAGATTGCACTATATCAAAATGTCATGACTTCTTATTATATACATTTTTGAATAGTCATACCCCCTCCTAAGTACCATACATTTTCGATATACACCATTTGCAGCTCAAAAGTTACGACCAGTCATTGAACAAAATGGAGACTTTCAAATTCATGCCTATTTAAATTATTAAATCAAACCAATTAAAACCATTAATTCCAACTAAAACTGCTTCTGATATGGACATCACTGGCAAGAATCCACTGGCTATAGCGTTCGATTACATGGCTAAATAAGTAGAAGTGTTGTTGAGTGATTTAAAGACTAATTTCGTGTTCTATGATTTTGCTGATTGGATTCCCAAACTGGCAACAAAGATTGTGTTCAAGACTATTTGTTATAGTATTATGTGTCCTTCTTGTTTAGTTAATTAGATTGTGTTGGAGTTGTGACATTTTTGTTGTCACATAACTATTGTATTTTTGGTTAAACATTTAGTTACAATAGTTTTGTTGGGAGTAAAAGAAGTCCTACATCCCCTAGACATGGGAAATATGATGGGTTTAGGCCTTTTGGGGTAAAGCCCAAAAGCAAATCCACGAGGGCTCAAGCCTAAAGTGGACAATATCATACCAATATGGAGAGGGAAAAAATCATATTTAAGGTGTATTCTTACCTCAATTCAAAAATAAGGTAAATAGTTTAAAAATTCAAAAATCAGGTATTTATTTAATTAATTAAAAATATTTATTAAATAAGGATAATAAAGTCACATTTTGTGATTAATGGTCACATATTCATAATTTTAAGTTACAGATTTATTTACTGGTTACATATCGTCAAATTTTTTGATCCCAAATTATTTCGAGGTCACATATCAAAAAATTTGTTCGTCACAAATTATTTCGAGGTCACAGATTTTTAAATTAGTTACTCACATATTATTTCGAGGTCACAGATTATTAAATTTTTAGGTCACATTTAAGTAATTAGGTCACAGATTAACAAAAATTTGGTCACAGATTAACAAAAATTTGGTCACATACTACCGCCTACCACTGATACTTGGTCACAGGTCACAGATGGATCAACACAGACTACCCAGCCACAGAACACACGACTGAACCTCAACCACGATAGATCCACCACCACCAACTAACAGCCAACCACAACCATCAGCCAACAGTCAACAATAGATCCACCACCACCAATAGCCAACAACAGCAATCAGCCAACACACCTACTACCACGCCTCCACCGCAAAATCACAACCAAAAAAATCACTAACCACAAACCACAAAAAAATCACAACCACAAAAAAATCACCAACAACCAACCAGAATGGCAGCAGCTGCGATTCCAACAGCCAACCAGAATCGCAGCTGCTGCGAATCTGCTGCTTTCAGAATCGCAGCTACTACGATTCGCAGCAGCTGCGATTCCGCTGTAAGGGGGATGGGGAAGGGGAGGTGAATGGGGAAGAGGAGGTGAAGGAGGAGACGGAAGAGAGAGGGGAGGAGAGAGCAGGCGAGAGAGAGAGAGAGAGAGAGAGAGAGAGAGAGGGGGGGGGGAAGAGTGGGTGGAGGGTAAAAAATTAGGGTTAGGGTTTTTATATAGCACCTGATTTTTGAAGATTGAAACTTGGTCCCTGATTTTTGAATTTGAATCTTTAAACACCTGAAATTCTTGAATTTCTCATGTGGAGATATGTGGTGTCTGTAGCCCAACAAGTGGTATCAGAGCACAGGGCCCAAACAAAACTTAGCTGGAGGAACGCAGCGAAAAGCGTGGTGGAGGTCCCCCCTAATTAGCCTTGCGTTTGGCTATAAATCATTAGCGTTTGGGGTTTTTTGTGTGGAAAGTCTTCCACACATAAAAATATGGTGGTCAGGCGGCGGGTCACGTTTGGTCGAGGGCGACAACAATAACGGTGGTACAAGATGATTGGCTGATGGATTATCATTTGAGGGGAGACCACAATGATGTGGTCCTTCGTTTGAGAGGAGGATTGTTGGGAGTAAAAGAAGTCCCACATCGGGTAGACATGGATAATATGATGGGTTTATAAGGATGGACAAATATTCCATTGGTATGAGGCATTTTCGGGTAAAGCCCAAAAGCAAATCCATGAGGGCTCAGACCCAAAGTGGACAATGATACCAATGTGGAGATATGTGGTGTCCATAGCCCAACACGTTTGATTTAATGTCTAATTATGAATTGATGTAATTTTACAAGTTAGTATGGTATGTGTAAGAGTTAGTATGGTAGTTCATAGATAGTTGGCAGAAATATCTTTATAAATCTATCAATGTTTGGCTATATATAGAGCCAAGTATGAACAAAAATGAAGGAAATGTTTAAGAGAATATAACGAAAATGTAGTTGATAAGTGCATTTCGCTACATTACATGACTAATTGTTGACATAAATGCTTGAATATGGCTTAATTCGATAGAAATTGTGTTTGTAGGACTACATTGATAGATGGAATGAAATGTATGTGAAAATGAGCGAAAAATGACCAAAATGGAGGAAAACGAAAGTTCAAGGACTCAATTGCAAATACTAAAAAGTTGTGTCGATGCCACGATGAAGATTTGAGAGTGTTAGGCATCAATTGGATGAAGAAAGAAGCCAAAGGGATGAAATAGAGGCGAAATACTATCACAAATCAACTTCCAGCCGAAAAAGTTATGCTTCGAATTTGCAGTCTTAATTTGAGACCCATTTTTGGAATAGAAGACATTCGAATTTGAAGATTTAAGAAATATTTGTAGCCCTTTGAGTAATTGTTCCAATGCAATTTGAATCACCTGAATCGGATATCAGAAACGAAAGATATGACCAAAACATTGAAAGCTGTCCGGTGGAAAAGTCATTCTACCATGTGGCCGCATGGTATAAATTTCCTTGCGGCCGCAAGCATGGCTACAGGTAAAAATTTTGGGAAATAATTTGCTCCATGTGGCTGCATGGAAAATAACCATGCGGCCGCATTGTAGTTTTTTGGTGCGATTTTTGCTGGTTTCCTTTTCTCGTTAAAACACCTATAGAAAGGAATTTAGGGCAATTATTTAACCCTAAACTCGTCCAAAGAAAGGGGCTACGCCACTTTAGAGAGAAAACACCTTGGAGAGCTAAAAAGAAGGCAAGAACAAGGATTTACACTTCAAGTTTCAAGATTTAATTCAAGATTTTGGTGATATCTTCTTTTCATTATTTTTATTGCTCTTTTATTTTCTCCATGTTAGGCTAGACTTTTTATGTACTAGGTGAACGATGAACCTTGCATTATGATCTTTTAATTTCTATTTTTCAATTTGATATTTAGACACGTTTTATGGATGTTGAATGATTTATATACACTTTTTTGCCTCCATGATTATAGTGCACAATAATTGTGTGAGTTTAGGTGGTTTATTTTATACATTCGAAAGAAGGGAAATAAACTCAACAAGGTATAAATCATCGTTTTGTTCATAGAGGATAGAAATATACCGATATTCATTACGTGAATCTCTAAGTGTTTACAAAACTTCATGCATTCTTGGATATTACATTTGTCATAGAAATATAGTCAAATGGTATGTTAGAATATGCTCAATTCTACTCGAAAGAGATTGTTGGATAGAGTACAAACATTGATTCTTCAACCAATTCGTCGTGTTGTCAAATTGTGAAATAGGGGTTAAGAGTGAACTTTGCTTGGTGATTCGGGATCCTAGTACGCTTTTCATATATTAATTTCTTCAAACTTTTGTATTCAAATATTACTTTTGCATTTGATTCATAATTTTAGTTTAATTTATAGATTAATCATAGTTTCATCATAAAGTCACAAAAATAATCATATTGAGTTTAATAGATTCGGTTAAGGTCGCAATAATAGAAATCACGTTAAATCAATTCTCGTGGGAACGATACTCGAAATTCTTGAATTTCCACTTTATTACTTGTCAACGAACCGTACATTTGCGGTGGTTTTATTCGAAGCAAATTTTCGTGAACAGTAGTCATCAAAGTTTTCTCCTTCTCCTCTGTTCTGGTCTAAAAACCAGCATAGTTTATATGTTTTTTGTTTAGTTAAATATCCGATTTTCTCCACTCCTCCATATGAAAATATGTTTGAATGTTAGAGCTCTCTTTTAAGAGCTTTAGATCATTAAAATTCCAATAGTGGTATTAGAGCTTCAATGATCTTAGAAGGGACGTGGAGCTAAAAAAAAAAAGGGAGAAGAAGCTGTCAAAATGCTGAAGAAAAAATAGAGAAAATCTGATGCAAAAATGATGCTGAGAATAGGTAAAATCCAGTATGATTGCAAGGATTCAGAGCTGAAAAACTGAAACTTAACAATAAAAAATGGAAGAAAATAAAGCTGATGAAGGAGCTGAAAAGGAGTAAATCCAGTATGTTCTGGAAAAACAGAGTATTCTCTGTCTCTGGTAAATCCGGTAAGCTTCGTGCATATACGGTGAGCAAATTGCAAATACGGTAAGCATGATGCAAATACGGTAACTTCAGTGTTTTATTTTAAAACCGGTATTCTTCTTCTCATATCCGGTAAGTATTGTGCATATACGGTAAGAATGGTTCAAAACCGGTAAGTAAGTGCAAATACGCCATTGATCAAATCCGGTAAGCTATTACAAAACTGGTAAGCATAGTGTGAATCCGGTAAGTGTTGAAAACTGTCAAAATCGATAACCCTGTGTTAAATACAGTAATTTGTGTGCTAATACGGTAAGATCAGTGTAAATTCGATATCTTCAAAAACTCAATAGCAGCTTCATCAATTCAATCAGAAATCAAAAGGAATTCTGACCAAGAAAATTCCCAAAGACATGTCTATAATGGTGGAGGAATTGATAAAGCCACCTAAAGGGTACCCTTCTTCCACGGTGGTGTTCCGTGGGTAAGAAGCAAGCACCTTATTATTTCTAGCAATGGATTACGGTACAACCTCTTTTGATGTGCGTATCACAACTAACTGCAATGAATGGTTGTGATACAATTTCTATAAGGATTCGACAAGAATTGGAAAGGCCAATGTGTGATTATTTGTCAAGCCAGTATGGGAACGTCACATGGAAAATTATGAAACTTTAGTGTCAAATGATAAGCATTGGATGTAGAGTTTGGATTGAAGAGTTTAGCAACAAGGATGGTCCACATCAAGGATCATTCAGATCACTTGAAGGAAGGTAGTCAAAGGGCAGAAAGAGTTCAAGTTAGTTAGAAGTTTGTTACTCTAGTAAACACGTGCCTGCAGGTGATTGGAAGAGTTGTTAATAGTTGTTAGTCAGCTGTCATTAATTGCCTATAAAAGTCAGCTAACTCAATCTGTAATTCATTCATTCAGATTGTGAAATAAACCATAATTCTACCTTTCTCTCAATTTGCGTTATTCCTTCTCTTCCATTTACCATTTCCAATTTTGCTTTGTGCCATTGGTATTAGAACCATGCTCTTCACACACGTGGAAACAGAAAAAACCATGGCGGCTAATACAAGCTCCCAAGAACTTTAGAAGATAGAAAAAAGCCTCAAGAAGATGGTGAAGTTGATGCTTGCAGCAAAAGAATAAAAAGTGGGAAGAATCGCAGAAGAAAACTGAAGAATCACAGCAAAAAATTGATAGCTCCATAGCTGAATTAACCAACCTGATTAGGAATTTAAGGATTAACAATCGCATGAACCCTGGTACATCGACCATGAGTCCTTCCATAGTACACCTCCCATCATTCGCCACTGATAAGTGTAGTTTTTATACTTATTCGAGGCTCTAAATCATAATATTTTATTGTCTTTTGAATAAAATTCTACCTAATTTATGATATATTGTATTTTTAGGTAAACCTTTATGTTTAAAAAAAAATTGAAGAAAAGAATGCAAAATAGCGGAAAAATGGAAAAATTCATAGTACGAGGACTTGGAAGCAAGCATTAAATTAATTGAGCCTCAATTTGAACTTCTAATTAGATACAAAATTTGGCGACTTGAGATTAAATATATAGACAAAGAGAACATTGGGCTGAAATTTAGAAAAAAGACCCATTTGCCTTATTATATATATATACCTACAAGAAGAGGAGGAAGCCGGCAGCTTCTAGAGGAAAAACAGGGGCTGAAGATAGATATATATACACACACAGAGGAGGAAACAAGGAGAAAAGAAAGATAAAAGAAAGAGGAAAAGAAGAAGTCAAGAATTACGGCTTGGAAAGAAAAAAAACAAAGGCTGAAATTGAGGGAAAAAACAGCAACTTCTTGGGGGAGAAAACAGGGGCTGTTGCTTTTATATATATATAACCATAGACACGCACATAAAGTGAAGTAAAGAGACAGGCAATTGAAATATATATACACACATTGGGCAGTTGAGTTGGAGACAGTCAATTGAAATATATATATATACACACATTGGGCAGAAAGAGAAAATTGGCCGGCAACACGTAATTTGGATATCATTCACATTCTGTTAATTTTTGGTCATGTTGTTCCACTATTGCGTCTTTAATTTCAACGTTATGAGTGGCTAAATACTTTTATTGTTAGGATGGATAATGTAGTTTAAGGTTTTTATTATATGTTTAATTTCAAGATTTTCATGCTATTTTGATACTTGGTAATTAATTATTGTGTTGTTTGCACAACAATTAATTGATTTAGGGATAATACTGAGACCGATATGTGATGTATAATTCTAGATTGTGCAATAATTAAAATCGACATTATAAGAGATTGAGAGATAATTATAGGCTATGCGATCCATGTTGAATTCCTATAGATAACGTGTTCATATGTGTGTGAATTTACATAGAGATATAGTAAGTTCGGGCATATGAATAGGATTAGTGTTGCTCGAGAAAGATTACTAACTACATCAAGTTAATTCGATCATTAGCACGTTAGAAAAGATAGTTGAATGAATTGGAATTAAATGTATGATAAATAACTTAATTGAAATCGAAAATCCTAACTATCCAATTACATAATCTTAGCTACAGTTTTAATTTGAGTTTGTTAATTTATTTAATAGTTTGCTATTTTATTTATTAGAATTTCGTTTAGAAAACACAATTTGATTTGATCATTAGTTACCGATTTAATTTAAATTGAAGATAGGTTAGTTTAAAACTTTATAGTAGATAGTAGTTTCTGTGGGACGATATTTGGACTTGATAAATTCACTTTATTACTTTTCACGATGCGTACACTTGCGGAATCTCACGAACAAGAGGTCTGGTTTATTTGCTTTAAATTTTTAAATAATTCTAGTTTTGATTTAAATTTTTTTTGTTTGTTTTTTTTTGTGTTTTTGTTTTCATTTTCGTTGCAAGTGTCCTTGCATGTAAAGTTCAAGAGTTGGTATTCTAGTACCATTTGATCTAGAAATTGAACTCACTTTTAACCAAAGAATTAGGCAACAACGAGAGAACATCATGGTAGAACATAACGGAGAAGTGCAACCGGCACAAGTTGAACAACCAGTCGAGATTGATGAAGATAGTTTGCCACTTGGACAATTTATCACACCACTTATTGCACCAAATCAGTCAAGCATCGTTTATCCTCCATTTGGACAACCAAACTTTCAACTGAGGATAAACATCATTTTATTGTTTCAGAATGAAGTATCATTTTATGGGAAATATCATGAGCATCCACACAATCACATCTCATGCTTTTTGGACATCTATCAAAATTACAATTTCCATGGAGTACTTGATGAAGGAATCAAGTTAAGACTTTTTCCACATACACTCAGAGACGAAGCAAGAGAATGGTTGGATACACTACTCGCTGGAAGCATTAGGACCTGAATGATCTTATACAAAAAATTGTTACAAAATACTTTCCACTGTCAAAAGTAACTAAAATAAGACACGAGATATCCACTTTTCTGCAGGATGAATTAGATAGTTTTCACGAGGCATGGGAAAGGTTTAAAGACTTGATTAGGAAGTGTCCTAACCATGGTATTAAGAAAAATTTGCAAGTTCAGTACTTCTACACTGGCTTAAACCCAGCGTATTGTATATCGGTGGATGTAGCTTCAAATAGATCTATCACATTAAAGTCACCCAATGAAATTGAGGAATTATATGAGATGATGGAAGCCAACAATGCCTTATGGCCTTCTAAAAGATCTACACATAAGAAGCACACAAGTCTACATGAGGTGGATGCTTTCTCGGCATTATCAGCACAAATGTCAGCTTTGGAGAAGAAGGTGATAGATCAGTTGACTACAAGAAATTTAGCAAAAGCAGTGCAAAGGAAATTCTTCTTTTGCAGTATATGTGGTGGAGCTCACAATAGTGGGAAATGCCATATGGCATCTAAAGAGACAGATGAAGTTAACTATGCAAAAAAATTATCAACGCCAACACAATAATGCATTCAGTAATACATACAACCTAGGTTGGCGTAATCACCCTAACTTCTCCTGGAGCAACAACCTAAATAATCAGTAGCAGCCTCCCCTTGGTTTTCAACAGCAAAAGAAAAAATCATATCTGGATATCTAGGGTAAATTTATACATAAGACCGACCAGTACATGGTAAAGACTGAAACAACTTTGCAAAATCATTCAGCAACCATAAAGGGGTTGGAAATTCAAATAGGTCAGCTGGCCTGCACTATTTCAGAAAAATCACAAGGAGCCCTACCTAGCAACACAGAAACTAATCCAAAGGGACATGTGCAAACAATTACAACAAGAAGTGGGATAAAAATGTCGAAAATTATAGTAAAAAGACCAGTAGTAGAGACAGATAAAGTGCCTACTTCAAATGATGAGCAAGTGGAGGGATCTGAAAAATCAACTGAGAAAAATTTGAAAGAGAATTCAGACACAACACAAGCTAAGGCTGCTGTTCCTATCAGAGAATATGTACCCCCATTTTATTTGCTTAGCGACTGCATAAACAGAAACTGGACAGACAGTTCTCCAAGTTCATTGAAGTGTTTAAAAAGCTGCACATCATCATTCCATTCGCAGATGCTCTATCACAAATGCCCAGCTACGCAAAATTCATAAAGGAAATTCTCATTAACAAGAGGAAACTGGAGAATTATGAGACCGTGATATTAATTGGGGAGTGTAGTGCACTTCTACAGAATAAATTACCCCCTAAGCTCAAATATCTAGGGAGTTTTACTATATCTTGTACCATAGGATATAAATATTTTGAACATGCTTTATGCGATCTTGGCTCAAGTATAAATTTAATGCCATTATCTTTGTACAGAAAACTAGGAATTGAAGAGGCCAAAACAACCACAATATCATTGCAGCTAACTGACCGCTCCATAAAGCATCCAAGGGGGATTATTGAAGATGTCTTGGTGAATGTAGACAAATTCATTTACCCTGCGAATTTCATTGTATTGATATAGAAGAAGACCAGGATATTCCAATCATTTTGTGCAGGCCATTCCTTGTTACGGGAAAAACTTTGATTGATGTACACAAATGGAAGTTAATTTTGAGACTAGAGGATGAGCAAGTCACTTTCAACGCCTTCAAATAATGAAGTATCCATCTGAATCCAACTCTTGTTTCCAGATCGATATTATAGATAATTTGGTTATAAAGTCAGTTGCACATGAACATCTTACGGAACCATTGGAAGCTTGCCTAATTCATTCTGGATCCAAAATAGTAGAAAATCTTGAAATTGAGGAGTACGTCAATTATTTAGAATCATCACCACCTGTTGCATTCCCAAGGAGGCACCAATTTGAAGAGCTTGGTAAAGGCCCTACTAAACCATTGCCATCTATTCAACATCCACCAACTCTTGAGCTAAAACCTCTACCAGTGCATTTGAAGTATGCCTACCTGGGGGAAACTTCTACATTGCCAGTCATCATTGAAAGCTTTATAATAGAGGAGGAGGAAAAGAAATTACTCAGGGTGCTTAACTACAATTGGGTGGTCTATCACTGACATAAAAGGGTATCAGTCCATCATATGCAAGCACAAGATTCTTTTGGAAGATGACTTCAAACCATCAGTTGAGCATCAAAGGAGATTGAATCCTAGAATGAAAGAGGTGGTTCCGGCTGAAGTACTTAAACTTTTGGATGCATGTATTATATATCATATTTCTGATAGTAAGTGAGTGAGTCTAATGCAAGTATTACCAAAGAAAGGGGGTATCACAGTGGTGAAGAATGAGAACAACGAACTCATACACACCAGAACAGTAACAGGATGGAGGGTCTGTATTGATTATCGAAAGTTAAACACTGCCATGAGAAAAGACCACTTCCCTCTACCATTCATCAACCAGATGCTGGAAAGAATAGCAGGATATTCTCATTATTTCTTTTTGGATGGATACTCGGGATACAACTAGATCCCAATTGCTCCTGAAGATTAAGAGAAGACAGCATTTACATGTCCATACAGAACCTTTGCTTTCAGGAAGATGCTATTTGGTTTATGTAATGCACCTACCACATTTCAGAGATGTATGATGGCAATCTTCTTAGACATTTTTGAAAATTTTATTGAGGTATTTATGGATGATTTCTCAGTTTTTAGGTCTTCATTTGATGCATGTCTCAAGAATCTAGCATTAGTTCTACAAAGGTGTGAAGAAAGCAATCTTGTGCTGAATTGGGAGAATTCAGAAGGGTATTGTATTGGTTCGTCGAGTATCAGGTAAAGATATTGAGGTTGACAAGGCAAAAATTCAGGTAATTAAAAAACTGTCTCCACTTACTTCAGTAAAGGGAATCACAAGTTTCCTAGTCATGCAGGATTCTACAGAAAGTTTATCAAGAATTTCTCAAAGATTACTAAACCATTATGTAATCTTCTTGAGAAAGATGTCAAATTTTAGTTTACTGAGGAGTGTTTGACAACATTCAACACACTTAAGGAAAAGTTGGTAGCTGCACCTATCATTGTAGCACCAGATTGAGATTTATCATTCGAACTCATGTGTGATGCAAGTGATTTTGCAGTTGGAACAGTACTGGGCCAGAGAATAAATAAGATACTTCACGTGATCTACTATGCTAGACAAACCCTCAATGATGCTCAAATTAACTATACCACTACTGAAAAAGAGTTGCTGGCAGTGGTGTTTGCATTTGACAAATTTCGATCATATCTTATAGGATCGAAAGTTATAGTTTACGCTGATCATGCAGAACTTCGACATCTACTAGCCAAGAAAGATGCCAAGCATAGACTTATTAGATGGGTATTACTTCTACAAAAGTTTGACTTGAAAATTTGGGACAAGAAGAGAACAAAAAATGTAGTGGCAGATCACGTATCTAGATTGGAAAAGATCACACCAGCAATGGATGATCAAATCAACAAATTCTTTCTAGATGAACAGTTGCTCGCTCTACTTGAGGTCCCATGGTATGTAGATATAGTCAACTACCTTGCAGCAACATTTTACCTCCTGACACCACCCACCAACAGAGGAAGAAATTCTTTTGAGATTTGAAATATTACTTTTAGGATGATCCATATCTATACAGGCGTGGTCCAGATCAAATCATTAGAAGGTGTGTACCTGAAGTAGAAATGGTTGAAATCTTAAGATAATGTCACTCTAACCCATATGGAAGGCATTTTGGAGAAACGAAAATGGCTGCTGGTACTCCAGTTTGGTTTCTATTGGCCAACTATTTTTAAAGATGCATATAGCATAGTTAAGGCATGTGATTGGTGTCAAAGAACTGGAAACATCTCTAGGAGAAATGAGATGCCTCTAAACTCCATACTTGAAGCAGAGCTCTTTGATGTTTAGGGTATAGATTTCTTGGGTCCATTCCCATCATCTTGTTCATGTCAGTACATCTTGGTGGCGGTATATTATGTCTCTAAGTGGGTTGAAGCGATTGTTACACCAACCAATGATTCTTAGGTAGTAATAATTTTTTTGAAGAAAAACATTTTCAGTCGATTTGGAACACAAAGGGTACTCATTAGTGATGTCATCAAACACTTTTGCAATAGGATGTTGGACTCGATTTTATCGAAATATAGAGTGAAGCATTGCATTGCTACAGCGTATTACCCACAAAACAAGTGGTCAAGTGGAAATCTCCAACCGGGAGATCAAATGGATCATAGAAATGACAGTTAATGCCTCAGGAAAAGATTGGGCAAAGAAGTTAGATGACACTCTCTGGGCATACATTAAAGCTTTTAAAATACCTATTGGAATGTCCCAATATTGATTGGTATATGGAAAAACTTATCACTTACCCGTGGAGTTGAAACATAAAGCATACTGGGCAGTGAAGAAACTAAACTTTGATATGCTACGAACTGGAGGCAAATGACTTTTATAGCTCCATGAGGTGGATGAGTTCAGGAATGATGTCTATGAAAATTCCTGCATTTACAAAGAACGAACAAAGTAATGGCATGACAAAGTAGTTCAAGGAGAAGAATTTCGGGTGGGAGAGAAAGTGCTACTCTATAATTCTCGACTAAGGCTCTTCCTTGGAAAATTAAAATCTCGATGGGCTGGACCTTTACGATGGTAAAAGTATATCCTTATGGCACAATTGAGCTACAACATCCAGAAAATGGTAATTCCAAAGTTAACGGTCAAAGGTTGAAGCGGTTTTTGGAAGGAGAATTCTGGGAAGAAAAATCCTCCATCTTGTTATATGAGCCAGAGTAATCACCACTGTAGTCAAGCTAATGACGTTAAAGAAGCGCTTCTTGGGAGGCAACTCAAGCTTTCTTCCTTTTTATTTATTCTGTTTTTGCATTTTAGGATAGTTTATTTTATTTTAAGTTTATTTGAGACTTATCATCCATTCCCTATTTCCCCTTAGGTCTTCGATATGTTGATTTATTAGATGTTAGAGCTAAGTAACACTTGTTCCAGTTATTTGATTTTAATGCTTTATTTGATTTTTTAGGAACATGACGTCGCGGAACATTTAAACCAATTTTAACCAAGGAGCCAACGGAAGTAATGGGAAAGTTAGTAGTTGAATTACAAGCCATATCAAGAGAGTATTGTCTTCACTTTCTTCCCCACCCCTTTATATGCGGATTTAAGATTTAAGATATTGAGGACAATGTCTAGTTAAGTTTGGGGGTGGAAAACTTCATTTTTATTTTTTTGTTTTTGTTTTTGTTTTTGTGTGCTTTAAATTTTTTTTTGAACAATTTCTAAATATTTTCTTTTTGTGTGCTTGTGTGAGTTAGTTGGCCTAACTAGCAATGAGGAATGTAGTGAATCATAAATTGATTTATGAATGGTGAATAAATTGCATGTGAAATTTTTACTTTTTCATGTGAAATTTGATATATATATATATATATATATATATATATATATATATATATATATATATATATATATATATATATTGAGCACATGAATTAAGTTAAGTATTGTGTGTGAATAAGTTAATTTCATAATTGGATATGTTGAAATAGTGGACTATAGATGCTAAACCCAAAACCACTAAATTTTACATCTTTGGACCAAATTTAGAATACTTTGGGGGATTTCACTGTTGTGGGAAGATATTGAGATAAATGGGGATTCCATGTATGAAAAAAAAACTTGCGTGGATTGTCTAAGGTCAATAGGATGAAATTTGGTGAAAATTTCAAGTTAAAGGTCTTTTTTTTTTTTTTTTTTTCTGAAATTGGTGTTTAATAAGGGATAGTGCACTAATCAAGGCATAAAAGATTATTATTTTATTTGAAATTTTCTCTTCGTAGTCTTTATGATTCAAGCAATTAAGCTTGCAAGGATTTTTAAAATTTGGTGCCCTATGGTCATCTAACTTGGAAGTCATCGGCCGAAAACTAGTTACATGGGTCATTTAGAAAGCTTAAAGGTGAAAATGCTTCAAATAAAGAAAAAACTGAGAAATTTTTTTATAGAAAATCAGAAAAAGTAGGTGAATGAAACAGAAGACACACCAAATGCTTTGGTTATGTCTCAAACACTTATTTGGGAAAATTTGACTTTTGATAAGGGATTATTAGCCTAGTTTTGAAACAATCCAATTATGAAGAATCCTTGTTTATTGACATACTAGCAATTAGTAGGATTTACCTAAACTAGAGAGGTGGGGATAGTATAAAATTCAACCTTAGTTCACACATTTGAAAAGAGGGAAAAGAATAAGTTTGGGGATGTGTGAATCTTATGAGTAATGAAAGAATATATTTGACCATTGAGGGTCGGAAATTAAAATAATTTATAAATTCATAATGCGATGCTTAATTCTTCACACATACGTCGATTTTACATTGGAAAAGTAGATTTTAATTTATGTATTGTGATTTTGAAGTTGTGATTAGATTTAATATTATGATTTCAATCTTGAGATAAAGCCAGGTTAGTTAACTAAATCTTTTCGTTTTGCTTGATTGACTGGCCACCAATAAGGCACTTAACATTGCATGTGTGTGTGTGTTTGTTTGTTAGGTTTTAGTTTTGTTTAAGGACAAACAAAAAGTCAAGTTTGGGAGTGTGATAAGTGTAGTTTTTATACTCATTCAAGACTCTAAATCATGATATTTTATTATCTTTTGAATAAAATTCTACTTAATTTATGTTATAGTGTATTTTGTAGATAAAACTTTATGTTTAATGAAGAATTGAAGAGAAGAATGCAAAATAGCGAAAACATAGAAAAATTCATAGTACGAGGACTTGGAAGCAAACATTAAATTAATTGGACATCAATTTAGACTTCTAATTAGATACAAAATTTGGCGATTTGAGATTAAATATATAGACAGAGCTGCCCGTTTGCCTTGTGATAAGTATATTTTCTACACTTATTCGGGGCTTGAAACTATAGAGTTTTATTGTTCTTTTGGCAAAATATGACATAAATTATGTCACGTTGGATCTTGTAGGTAAAACTCGATATTTGATGAATAATTTGAGAAAAGAAGCAAAATGTAGCGAAAAATGGCGAAATCCAAAGTTTGAGGATTAAATTGCAAATACTCAATGGTTGATTCGGATCTCAAGAAGATACCTTGAAAATTGTTAGGAGACAATTGGATGGAATTAGAATTCAAAAAGGAATGGAATATGATCAAAATATTATCAAAATCAATTTCCAATTGCACAAGATATATTCCAGATTTTTATCCGACGATTGATACCCCTGTTTGGCATAGTAAACGTCCGAATTGGAAAAACTATATTTCAAGAAAAGCTGTAACCCTTTGAGTTGTCTTTTCAACTCACTTTGAATCATCTCAATCGGATATCAAGAGAGAAAGTTATGACTAAAATACGGACTGTTGTGCATAGACAAAAAAATCCGCTCGCGAAGACAACTTTCCTTATTCGATTAGAACTCTCTTGGAAACCAATTTGGACGTGATTTTCAACCAATTTTCGACTCCTACAAATAGAGAACAACAGAATACATATGGATAACCTCCCTAGACCTAAAAATCTCTATATATTACATATTTTGGAGGCGAAGAACATGGCTAACAACGTGGAATCAAGGCGAATTACATAGGATATTGAAAATTCTTTATCCAGATTCAAGATTCACATCAAGAACGTGGATTTTTCCTACTTCTTCCATCTTTCTTATTTTCGGGTGATGTTTTTTCAATTATTCTTGTGTAATTTAATTATAAGAACGTTAGGCTAGTTTTTCATTGTATTGGATAAATGATGAACCCTATTGCTTATTTATTTTAATTCGAGACAATTAATTTAGTACTTCTTGATTTTTCTTGATTGGTTTTGTATTCCCATTGAACTTTGATTGCTTGATCACAAATTAGATAAGTTGCTTGTTATAGTGTAGGAATACTCACAATAAGTCTAGAACGCTACAAAATCAACACATGGACAATAGGTATTATGAATAATATCTATGACGTGCAATTATGTGTGATAAATCTTGTGAATCAATGCATGTTTTTCATATGAATTCGAACTAGGAATAGGATCGGGTCGTGTTAAACATAGGTTTAATATATCTTGGAAAAGAATATTAAATAATAGTGGATTATCGATTGTCTTGAATTCCTGAATTTACTAGATTATGAATTAAGAATTAAATTAAATAGCAATAGGGGGATTCACGATTCCAATACAAACATTTACATAATAAATAAATACTTATTTGCTTTGTTAGTTTAGGATTAACATAGAAAACATATCAACCAAACTCTTTTGATATTACCACATTTCGAATTTAATAGTAACTATTGAACTACAAAATAGACCTTATTGCTCGTGGTAACGATACTTTTAACTCACATATTTTATTACTTGTATAACGATCTCGTACTCTTGCGGGTTTCACGAGAATACCTTGTTATATACACACACACACACACACAGGAGGAAACATGGAGAAAAGAAAGATAGAAGAAAGGGGAGAAGAAGAAGTCAAGAATTAACGCTTGGAAGAAAAAAACATGGGCTGAAATTGAGGGAAAAAAGGGCAGTTTCTTGGGGGAAAACACAGGGCTGTTGCTATTATATATGAGAAACGCGAGACTCAACCCTACTACACCTAGAGGGGGGTGATTAGGTGTAAATGCAAAATTAAAATTTAATTAACATGCAACAAGTCACAAGTTAATTATGTCTAGGTGATTCGTCAAGCAATTCAATTTAACCTATCTTGAAATACCGCAGTAATCCCAAAGCAGTAAACAACACTAGAATTTTCACGGAGAAACCCAACGTGGGAAAAACTTCGGACACTTTGCCAGTCAAAGATCCACTATAAACTGTCAATAAAACTTACAGACTACCAGCAAAGTTGACAACACAAGTTTTCTGATCTCTTGTTTGAAGTATGAAGCAGTCCTCCTGGAATGTGCACACCAACAACAATCCTGGCTCTTCTTTGTAAAGCAGTCCTCCTGGAATGAGTACACGAACTCCAATCCTAACTCTTTACACAGTTTATCTCCTGTAGATCTTGCCCAAGAACTCCTCGTTCTTCAAACTTTTCCTTGATCTTTAATGCAGCACAGTTGACGATACAATCTTACAGCAGATCCAAGCGAAGAAACCAATTCGGTGTTTGATTTGATAGCTTTGAAGTTTTCAATGAAGAAAGCTCGTGAACAATGAAGGATTGAACTTTGGATCTTGTGTGGGATGTATTCTTCTTGAATAATAGGTTGTTCAATCCATCTATCAGAAAATATGGTGCCTTCAATATATAGGTTGGACGAATTAGGTTGTATAGACCGACTAAAAATCTCGGAAAAAGAAAATTAGGTTTTCCAGTAAAATACGTCGCTCGAGCGAAGGGTCTGTCGCTTGAGCGATAGTGGGGCGAGAATCGAGTGAAATAGGTTCTGCTTCATCACTCGAGCAACACTCCGACGAGCAGCTAGCGAAAATTCGGCGTGAATTCTTCTTGTTCCAAACACATAACCCCAAACCCTAATCCTAATCTACCAACTATGAAACTTTACAATTTAGTCCCTAAACTTTTATAACTGTTCAAGTTGGTAAATTTGTTCACAAAATTGCCAATACAAAATATAAACCTAACAATATATATATATATATATATATATATATATATATATATATATATATATATATATATATATATATATAACCATAGACACGCGCAGAAAGTAAAGGAAAGAGGCAGGCAATTGAAATATATATACACACATTGGGCAGCGACTTGGAGGTAGGCAATTGAAATATATATAACACACATTGGGCAGCTCACTTGGAGGCACGCAATTGAAATATATATATACACATTGGGCAGAAAGAGGAAATTGGCCGGCAACACGTAATTTGGATATCATTCACATTCCGTCAATTTTTGGTGATGTCGTTCCATTTCTGCGTGTTAATTTCAACGTTATGTGTATACTTTTATTGTTAGGATGAATGATGCAGTTTGAGATTTTTATTATATGTTTAATTTCAAGATTTTCATGTCATTTTGATACTTGGTAATTACTTATTGAGTGCTTAATGCTTTAATTGTTTGCGCAACAATTAATTGATTTAGAGATAATATTGAGACCGAGAGGTGATATATAATTCTAGCTTGTATAATAATTATTATAGACATTATAAGAGATTGAGAGATAATTATATGCTATGCGATCCATGTTGAATTCCTATAGATAAATACGTTCATATGTATGTAAATTTACATAGAGATATAGTAAGTTCGGGCATATGAATAAGATTAGTGTTGCTCGAGAGAAATCACTAACTACATCAGGTTAATTCGATCGTTAGCATGTAAAGAAAAGATGGTTAAATGAATTGGAATTAAATGTATGATAAATAACCTAAGTGAGATAGGAAATCCTAACTATCCAATCACGTAATTTTAGCTACAGTTTTAATTTGAGTTTGTTATTTTATTTATTAGAATTTCGTTTAGAAAACACAATTTGATTTGATGATTAGTTACAGGTTTAATTTAAATTGAAGTTATGTTAGTTTAAAACTTTATAGTAGATAGTAGTTTATGTGAAACGATATTCGAACTTGATAAATCTACTTTATTACTTGTCACGATCCGTAAACTTGTGGAATCTCACGAACAAGTTTTGGACCAATTCAATTCCAACTCACAAACACAATCCCTGCCATTTCCACCTAACTCGAATCCTAATCTCCAATTACAAACCAATTATGGAAACTCCAGCAGTGCCAATTACATTATGCACAATTGGTATTAGAGAATGGAGTTTCCAAATTTCGGTGGAGATGATCTGTTAGGCTACCTTTATAGAACTGAACAATTTTTCGAATTGGATGAAACACTCCCATCTATGAAGGTTAAAGTGACTTCTATTCATCCGAAGGGAAAAGCTTTACAATAGCATCAGATGTCAAATGTATATAAAACATAGATTAACAAGGGACCTTCCCTCATGGAAGGAGTATGTGGAGACCTTAAATATCAGGTTTAGGATTCATGTGTATGATGACCCCATGGCTGTTTGATGAATTGAAATAAAAAGGAACATTGCAGAGTTATATGGAAGACTTGGATGTAGCATTAAGCAGGGTCTCTCTCACTGAATGAATTATAGAATGTGTTAGCTGACTTCTGTAGACAATTAGTGACAACTTAATAACAACTATTAACAACTCTTCCAATCATCTATAGACATGTGTTTACTACAACAATAGACTTCTAACTAACTTGAACCTTTCCTGCCCTTTGACTACCTTCCTTAGTGATCTGAACAATCCTTGCTGATAAACTCAACTGATATGGACCCTCCTTGTTGCTAAACTCATCAATCAAAACTCTACATCCAACAATTATCATTTGACATTGAAGTTTCATAATCTTCCATTTGAAAAAGCCTCCCTCTTAATGGGGTTTGAGTTTGAAATATGGTATACGAAGGGAAAGAGCAATGTGGCATCAGATGCTTTGTCGGGGGTTAAAACTGCAGACTTGTATGCACTATTTATTTCAACAATTGCAGGCCTCTTCTCTCTCCAATTCACCATACACACGGCAGAATGATCTTTTCTTGTAGAAGGGCAGTTGGTGGTGGGAAATGATGATAACCTCATGGCACAGTTAATCTCCAATTTTTATGAGGTTCCTATAGCTAGGCACTCATAGTGATGGCAATGGGGCGGGTTCGAGGCGGGGCACCCTCAACCATGTGTCACAATCTCAGCCATAGAGATAAGTAATAACTTGGGCTATCGGGTTGCATTCCAATGGGCTGGCCACCTCACAAATAGCAATGGGTACATCATAGGGCCTAGATATTATAGAATTGGGCTGCCACAATATTGGGCCAAATTGTTAAACACCAAGTTTACAATCTCCACCTTGATTGACAATTTGGGTTTTATAGTGATTGAAGGTTAACTCCTACCTCAGCTTCATTTGCTCTAGATACCTGCAAAAGTATTAGTTAGTAATGACATTTAGGAGATTTAAACAATCTCTAAATTTGTATAAAGGAAGAATCTTTGTACCCATATTAGCTGGATTACACTTAGTAGAAATTTTATCTATCTTCATGATTCCCATTTCTAAAACATCTCTTATGAAATGAAATTTAACATCAAATGTTTAGATATATCATGAAACACGGGATTTCTACTTAAGTGTATTGCAGACTGACTGTCAGAAAATATTACAGCATTATTTTCTGAAAACCCAATTTCATTTAGCAAATTTTTTAACCATATACCTTCATTCACAGCATCAGTGGCTGCAATGTATTCAGCCTCTATAGAGGATAAAGCTACAAACTTTTGTAGCTGAGATTTCCAACTAATGCGTGAACTATTTAAAGTAAAGACATATGCAGAAGTTGATTTTCTATTATCACAGTTACCAGCAAAATCAGAATCAACAAAACCTTTCAAATTAATTCCAGTTTTACTTTTACTAAACATAAGTCCTAAATCAGAAGTGCCCTTCAGGTATCTAAATAACAATTTCATAGCTTCCCAATGATATTCACCTGGATTGCTCATGTATCTACTCAAAACACTTATAGCAAAAGCAAGATTAGGTCTGGTGTAAATCATAACATACATAATTGACCCAACAACATTGGCATATGGAACCTTTTCCATTCTAGTTCTTTCTATATCAGTTTTAGGACATTGTTCAGATGAAAAGTTAAAGTGCCTGCCAAGAGGTAAAGTAACTTCCTTGGCATTATCCATAGAAAATTTGCATAACATTTTTAAAATGTAAGATTGTTGAGTAAGAAATAGATTATGACAGCTCATGTTTCTCCTAATTTCCATTCCTAGAATCTTTTTATCTTCTCCTAGGTCTTTCATTTCAAATTCTTGTTTCAGTTTTTCCTTAATCATGTTAATTTCAGATATATCACACCCAGCAAGTAACATATCATCAACATAAAGCAAAAGATAGTAGAAATCAAGGCCACCACTGCCCATGTAATAAAAGCATGGATCATATTCGCTTCTATTAAAATCAAGTCCTTTAATAAAAGTATCAAACCTGATATACTATTGCCTTGAGGCTTATTTCAAGTCATATAGTGATTTTTGTAAAAGACAAACAAGGTTTTATTTGTTCTAATTCAAAATCAAATTGAGATACAATAGAAAGCAAGACTCTTCTAGAGGTGTATTTGACTACAGAAGAGAAAATTTCATTGTAGTCAATTCCCTCCCTTTGGTTAAAGCCCTTAACAACTAATCGGGCCTTAAATCTTACATTCTCAGCTTCGGTGGTCCCTTCTTTTACCTTAAAAATCCATTTACAGTCAATAACCTTTCCCCATTTAGGTTTATTGACTAAGATCCATGTCTTATTTTTAGCTAGAGAGGTTATTTCATCCTTCATAGCATCAAGCCACAAACTTGCATGTTCTCCTCCCATGGCCTCTTCATAAGTATTGGGATCATTATCTAGAAAGTTTTGAACATTAAAGGCTGTAAAAAAATTAGAATCATTGTATGAAGATGGAGGTCTACTTCTCTTCTGGTTCTATCTCTTGCAAGATGGTAATCTTCTAAGGGGTTTTCAGGTTGGTTTGAAGGTAATTCAGCAGGTTCAGTCTCATTGATAAGTTCAGTTTCATCAGTCATTGTCTGATCAGGCTCCACCTCAAACTGATCATCATTACCAGAGGTTAAATCTGTCAGGAATAGTTCCGTTTCTAAAATTGTTTTGTTTAGATCAGTTTCGAGTGTAGCAAAAGCATTTCCTGTAATACAGGGCATGTCAACCTCATTGAAAACAGCATTCCTACTGATGGTGACCTTGTAGCCTCCTAAAGATTTCAACCATACCCTATAACCCTTAATACCTTCTCCATATCCCAGAAAAATTCCCTTAACAAACCTAGGCTTTAATTTTCCTCATTCTGGTGAACATAGGCAGCACAGCCAAAGATTTTCAGTTTAGAATAATCCACAGTATTGCCATTCCAAACATGATCAGGGGTATCAAATTTTAAGGATTTAGTAGGATATTTGTTTATCAGATATGAAGCAGTTTTAACTGCTTCCCCCAAGAACATTTTTGGTAGGCCTGAACTTATCAGCATAAATCAGACTTTTTCTAACAGAATCCTATTCATACTTTCAGCAAGCCCATTCTATTGAGGAGTATAGGTGACAATCCTATGTCTAAGGATCCCATTAGCATTGTAGAAATTATCAAACTCTTAATTGCAAAATTCAAAGCCATTATCAGTTCTAAGTGCTTTAACACTTTTATTCACTTGATTTTCAATAAGAGTTTTCCATTCTACAAAATTCTTGAATGTACAAGATTTATTTTTCAAAAGCATTACCCAACTTTTCTGTGAAAAATCATCAACAATAAGCAAGTAATACTTAAAACTAGAATAAGTGCACACAGATGCTGGACCCCACAGATCAGCATGTAAGAAATCAAGAATAGACTTAGACTTTTGAATGCCTGAACCAAAAGGTAATTTCTTTTGTTTTCCAAATAAGCAATGTTCACAAAACAACATTTTTTTCTATTTTTTCATTCCCTAAAAGACCTTGTTTCTTAGGAATATGCAAATTCTTATCACTGATGTGTCCAAGTCTTTTATGCCAAAGTTCAGATTGATTAGACCGTGAGACTGTAGCAGCAATGGAATTATTTTGTAAAGGTATGCCTTGCATGGTATAAATCCCATTGGCTTTTTCAACTTGAATGACTTTAGCTAATCCTTTTGAAGTGTTAAAATACCTTTATTTATGTTGGTATTAAAACCTTCATCATCAAAGGTTCCTAAAGAGATGAGGTTTCTCTTTAGGTCTGGAATGTATCTAGTTTTATTTAAGATGAATACATTCCCATTTTTCAGTTTCAAAACAGTTTTCTAATGCCCTTTATTTTGCAAGAAAAGTCATTTCCCATTATCACTTGTCCCCCATTAACTTCAACTAAATCAGTAAAGAATTCTTTGTAAGGTGTCATGTGAAAAGTACACCCAGAATTAAGGATCCAATCTGTTTTAGTTGAAGGTTGACAGGTCACATAGACTTGTCCATTGGTAACAGCAGCCTCTTCATAGGCTACTGCAGCTCCACCATCAATATTATTGGTATTTTTCATTTCATTTAACTTTTTGTGACAATCTTTTATAAAGTGTCCTAGTTTTCCACAAAAATAACATTTCTTTCCATTTGCCTCATTATTGCTCTTGTTGAATTTGGATTTACCACTATTAAAATTTCTAGAAAATTTCTTGGGTTTTCCAAAACTTTTATTTGAAAAATTATTATTGTTTCTTTTTGAAAAATTATTTCATTTGACATTGTATCCAACTCCATTTGAGGTGGTTTTTAAATCACTTTTGTATTCAAGTTCCTTATTTCTTAAGAATGAAACAATAATATCAACAGTGATAGTGGTTCTCCCATATTCAAGAGCATTTTTCGAATCTTTGTACTTTTCAGGTAGAGCAGATAATAAGGCTATAGATTTTTTATCATCAGAAAGCTTCTCACCACTATTGGTGAGATCTTGAGAAAGTTTATTAAATCTATCAAGATTGTTTTCAAGGTCACAGTTGGGTTCAAATTTGAACTGAAAAAATTGTTTCCATAAAAAAACATTTGTTGGGAAGTGACTTAGTTTGGTAAAGTGATTCAAGTTTAGCCCAAATTTCAACTGCACTCTCAGTCTCTCCAACCTCTCTAATGACACTATCAGATAAATGCAAAAAGATAGTGCTCCATGCAGTCTTTACTTGTTCTATTCTCTTAGTGTCAACCACTTCATCCCCCCAGGATTCATTAAGAGCCTTAGCACATTTAAAATGAATTAATAGAGCCTTCATTTTTCTACTCCAAAGAGTAAAGTCCCCTTTCCCATTCCAAATCTCCACGTCAACCTTAGTACTACCCATAGTGACAATGCTGACAGAGGCAATAAAGTATGATGCAATGCAGGCAGAGCAAACAAAAAGACTAATGAGACACCCACAAATAAAATAAATGATGCAAAGTTTATGTATATCTCGCAAGTGTTCACTGTTCAAAATAATCAGACAGACAGGTAACAAGTTAACACAAACTTAATCAGTCAACAATAATAGGCGACAGGTAAGAGTAATGAATTTCAGGTAATCTTTGAAGAACCGTTAATCCTAGTCCCCTCAGATCTTAAGGTTTTCAAAAGAAACTCTAGACAAAGGAAGATCTAGGAGGGTTCAACAAAGAAATCCAAACTATTGTTCGAAAAATAACAATATAGGGTTAGAAACTCGTTACCAAAGTCCTCTGATAAGGAATGTAAAATAGTGAAAATGAGAACTATTTTACCAATCTGCCAAGGATGCGAACCAGACAATTTCTGGTAAAGGATCTTTAAGATCAAGAGACACGTTCACCAAGAACAGCAAGAAATAGTTTCAGATGGAAAGATCGAAGTGCTCTGATACCACTGTAGGAATTATACAGGCCCCAAAACACAAAGTAATACAGAAACAAAGATGAACACAAAGGATTTTTCGCCCTAAGGCCCGGATGTTCACCCCAAAATTAGGGTTGGTCACCCGTTGAGCATTCACCAAAGTTATTAACGCTCCAATCCACTAGAAACCAACAAAATATCAAGATCAAGGTTACAATACAACAGATCCACAAAGGATCAGCCCTCAGACATAGAAATGTCTCATAGAACACTCTGAAAATACGATTACACCAAGTAACCAAAGGTTACTACCCACTGAAGAACAGAAAAACCAACCTAAGCATTAATCAAGCACTAGATCTCACCAAGAAACACCAAGATACAAGATTACAGACGAAAACCAAAGATTTTCGAGAGAGAGAAACGAGAGAACCAAAGAGTAAACCCCAGAAGGATCTCGAACATCTGAGAGCAACGAAGAGACTGGCCAAAGATAATATCAAACGGTAGAAGCATCCAACGGTTGCATCTTAACCATGTGTCACAACCTCAACCATAGAGATAAGTAATAAGTTGGGCTACCGAGTTGCATTCCAATGTGTGGCCACCTCACAAATAGTAATGGATGCATCATAGGGCCTAGATATTATAGAATTGGGCTGCCACAATATTGGACTAGATTGTTAAACACCAAGTTTACAGTCAGCTTTCACCATCTGTCTATAAAAATTAGCTAACTCATCATGTTATTCATTCATTTAGATTGTGAAATAAACCAGAATTTTACTTTTCTCTCAGTTTACGTTATTCCTTCTCTTCCATTTTCCATTTCCAATTTTACTTTGTGCCAGGGAAGCTTGTTATTCTAACAGGCTAGTTTTGCAAAGATACCCAAAGGACAACTACAAAAAAAGCTGGCTAAATCAGTTTGGGCCAAAATATGTGGTGTATTGTACATTTGGGAGCCAATTGATCCTCCAAAAGAACTAATTTTAACAAATTCTTGTAGCAAAAGGTGGTGTTCGACGGGATGAGGTAGGGTGGAAGGGAAAGGGTAGGGGGTGGCATGGAAGGGGCTTGCATAGGAGTGGGCCTTGGAGAAGAAAAATACTTTTTATTTATAATTTTTCTTTCAACTTTTCCATTTTTACGAAATTGTTTTTCCATGTATTGTGCAAGCACGCACCTATGTAACAGAATAAATGGATGAAACAAGATGGAAAATAACATTTACATAAAGAATATTCCATTTGATGGTCCAAATGTCAAAAGTAGAATGTTACGGATAACTTGTGTAATGAAGGCAAATTGTAGGGACATTTTGTGCTAATTACTCTTAAAAATGGATGGAATAAAACACGTGATTAAAAATGAAGTTCGACCAACTTTTAATAAAAAAAAATAGATTTACCGAACAAGCACATTAATAAACTTAGATTAAAGGGACTTATGACTAAATTTTTATTTATTTATTTTGCTTTTTTATGTCTAGTCATAAATGAATTAAATGTAGAGTAAGGCAGTGAATGGATAGACTATCCCTCATTCCACTTTGCAGATTTGTGTCTTCCCTGGTTTTTGAAGGCGATAATGAGAAAACGGTTTAGGAAGAAAACTGGCCAATCTTTCTTATAAGTTTCCAAGCGAATACGAGTTCAAGTCAACTAAATAAGATACAATCAAATAAACAAAGTACAATACATTATTCAAGCATATTTGAAATTTATGTTCTCTTTTCATGGATTCAACATTAGAAATTTGGTCCTGCTGCCAGGATCTCCTCAATCAGCTTGTTGTCTGCGCCAATCTTGTAGTTCAAGAACACCTCGAAGTTGTTCTTGAAAAGACCTCCCAACTTCGACATTGTATCCTTATATGCCTTCTTGTCCGACCACTAGAAGTCGATAAAAAGCACATAGCATTAGAACACGACTATCTTGTGGAACGGAAGATTTCATTACTCGAAAAAGATCTAAGGGTCCGTTTGATTGGTAAAGATGGAAAGACTTTTCAATTCGATGTAAGTTGGAAAATAAAAATCCAAGTACCCCATAGGACTGCATTTTCTATGAAATTGACAAAAAACAAGCTTAAAGTTGTACTTTGGAATTCGAACTCCATTTCCACTTTCGTATGAAACAGCCAAAGTAGAAATTGAATTCCTCGGATGTGACATTTTTTATAGAATTTAAACTAATCAAACGGACCCTAAATCATATTACAACTTACTGTATTCACATGATCTAGGTTTTTTGATGACCCCCTTCAATTTTAGTTGGGATCTCAAGTCCTAAAACTTTATGGGTTTTTCTCTTTGCCCTTTTTTTGTTTTCAATTTTTCAAAATAGTGAAAATACGTTTACTTACCTATTTTAAAAAACGAATTTTCGAAAATGAGTTTAAAATTTACAAAGAAAATTGAAAACGACAAAAATGTCATTTTGGGTGTTTTCAGTTAAAACCAAGCCAAAAATTTCAAAATGCATTTGGGTGTTTTCAATTTAACGTTGCCCCAACCATCACCAAGGCCGCATGTACCACACCACCGTCGCCGCCACCGGCGCTGCCACAACATCGCCCCAACCACCACAAAAATCGCCACCACACAACTGCCAAATCCGCCACCACCACAAAAATCGCCAAAATCGCCGCAGAACACCACCGCCACAGCCACAACCTGTAGATCGCCACCGCCATTGCTACAACCTGTAGATTGCACACCACCACCGCATCTAACCACTACGCACCCAACCACCACACCCAAACCAACCACCTAATAAAAAAAAAGAGGAAAAAGCACAGAGAACAGCAGCGTCTAGTGAGATCGCCGAAAGCGCAGGTCACCGGGAGCGTTGGGTGCTTCGGCGATCGCAGGGAGCGTCGGAGAGAAAGACGACGGATGACGAAATGAAGAGAGAGAGAGAGACAGAACACGCTTTCATTTTTTTTATTTTCGAAAATAATTTTTCAAAATGACAAAAAGAATATATTTTCAACAATCTCAAAATGGACACTCAAAACTTAAAATGAATTCAAAACTAAAAACTCAAACACGAAGAGAACAACCCCTTAGTTTTTGTGTAGTTTGTGTTGGGAACTTTTACTTAAACATGTATAGCAAAAAATAAAATAATTTCAATTCTTCCAAGGATTTACTTTGTATTTAAATAGAAACCGTGATAGGAAATATACATTTTGTAAATTATGCAAACTCCTTTACTGATCTTGAAACGTGAACAATCACAATCTGCAATTCATAGTTGTCCAATTGTCCAGCATCTAATGGAAATTCACACAGGGAACAAGAATGACAAAATTGGAGTTTCTCCTTTTTTTTGTTAGCGACATATGAATTGTGTTCAGATATGTTTTTCTAAAATTTTAGTAGTTTATTAATATAAGTCAAGTGATCTTGACCCATCTTTTAAACTTAAGACGATCTAATATTAAATTAATATAATTAATTAAATTTGGTTCATGAATTATTTAATCCAATTAAAGAAATCGGGTCTATTAACAATTAATCAATTAATTGGTTAATCTCACTCTTTTAGTTCTCTTTTTGTGCGTGATCCATTAGGTTCTCAATCACGATACCTAACGATGTGAATTATTATTTTTTATATAATCAAAATCGATAAATTAATATACCCCATTTTAATTTATCATCAATTCACATCGCTGTCCCAAATTGATATATAGAAATGTGTCGGGCAATACTTGTGACGGAAAATGTCACGTGATATAACAAAACCAAACTATCTGTTTACCATGAAATTATAATCATTTCGTCAATATGATCCGACCAATTACGAGATATGTATATGTGTCAATCTCAATTAACCATCATATACTTCATCCCATTATTAAGTCAATGTAATCGACTTATGAGTACACCTTGGCCAAGAATTTCATTACCAACTTAATTGAATGAAATGTAGATCATAATCTCTTATTATCTAAGAGTGACGAATCATATTGATCATTCACAACTTTCATATGATTCTAACATACCCGAACAATATTGTATTAGTAACACTTGGTAGAGCAACATCCAATATCACCAAAGTATTACTTTCCCATATAATGCACTATGATGACCTCAAGACGAAAGACCAATATCACTCCGAATGTTAGAGATTAACAACCGACATTCAGATAGTCATCCATGTGTAATTTCCCTAGCGGGTCTCCAATGTTTTTTTTATAACAAAACATTCACATGTTTACTTAAGTGTCATCACACTTTAACTTGTGAAATCATCTACTTACTTCATAAGTAGTAAATGTCATACATGATAGTCTATCCGTAATAACGATATCCGTATCTCTTTATTACTTACGATCACATATGATTTAAGATTTAGTCATATATAATTTGTATCTCATAATCACAAGTCCTTGTGATTAACAAATTACCAAAACTTGAATCTACGGATTCTATTATTTAATTTATTAGAATATTAATTAAATTAAATAATAGATTTGCTATAAATGAAATGTGTCAATTATATATTAAAAATATTTATGTCCAAAATTGATTAGATTTAGGGCATAACACTTACAGTTTGCTTCTAAAAGGGCCCCCGAGTGGATGGAATCGATTATTTTCCTTGTGTAAGCTAACTTAATACGACTACCTAATCCATAGCAGTAGATAGAACAGACATAAATCTTTCTTGAAACTATATATTTATACTGCTAAATACTCCATACTCCAAACGTGACTTGGAGCATGTTTGGCTAAGCTTAGAAAGTATATTACAAGTAATTAAGCATGTTTTCAAATAAATAAAAACTTTTAATTGGTCAAAACTGGAAATAAATTAGCTATAGTCACTTATTTAAAAGTAAGTAAAAAGTAAGTCATGTTTGTATGTTTGTTGAATTGTATTAGGAGTTATTTATAATTGATAATTTCCTTAGTCAAAATCAAGTTCTAGTTGAATTGTAATCAAAATCAAAATATGAGTTATTGAGTCCTAGTGATAGTCAAAAGAGTTGGGGTTGGTAGTATAGTCCTTGAAGGAGTTTAAGATGCCAAGAAGGTCATATATGATCCAGGGAATGCAATTAAAAGTTTAAAGAGTGTCAAAGAGTCGGACAAGTTATGTTCCAAATTCTCAATCGTAACTTGCAGCACATTTTTCACATAGAAAACATTGGAATTTGGACAAAGATATTACTAGAATAATTGTATATTTTGAGTTTTCTTTGCAACGCACTTTGAATCACCTCAATTGAATATTATGAGAGAAAGTTATGATAAAAATACTGACCACGCTTCATTTCTAACCACACATTCTAATAAATTCACGAGTATTATAAATGACTTATTTCTATATATTCTTAAATTAAACCGTTTATAACCCAAATAAATGCTAAATCAATACCTTTTTATTAGATTAACGCTATAGCCAATTTATGTGACAGTGAAGTTACCACCAAATTATCCAATAAATTAAAAATACATTTTTATTCATTGGACAATATAATAAGAGGGCAACTACAAAGTCAATGCTAATTAGGTCATCGGACATATATTACTATCATTTGATTAGATTAATGACATATGATCACTGATCTATATGGTTGTATTGAAGCCACTATTATATTTTTTAGTAAACTTGAAATATATTTTTATTCGTTAGACAATGTGACAGTGATCTTGGCACATAGGCGAGTAATAATCCCAACTGAATAACGATAATGTACTGATTAACTAATGTAGTCATGGGGTTAAATATGCAATAGGTTGCCCAACTCTGATTGTGGTTGCATTTAGGTCACTCATTTTCAATTTAATACAGTCAGGACACCTAAATTGATTACTTATCTTCAATTTAACATAATAACCCAACTCCACTTTGCTTGCAAATCAAGTCAATCTATCAATCAGTTTATCATTTTAACTAACTTAATATGCTGACATGAACATTAATAATAATAATAATAATCAATCAATGTCTAACGTGCATGTCTATGTCACAAAATAATAAACATTGCCCATATTCGGTAAAATTACTTTTTAAACATAGCTATGTTAGTTTTAAGGCTTAATAGCAAAAAGTCGTATCTATTAGATGTTGTGCGGAAATCTCCTACTTATTGGAAATAGTAGAAAATGTCCATGTTTGAAACCTTTAGTACGGAATAAACCTTTTATGTGCAGAAAACCTCTCTATTGTCCAATTTCGTTAGTTTAACTATTAAAAACAGTAAAAATCATAAGAAATAATTGCAGTTGCAGTCCCAAAATTTTTAGTTTTTACAATTATACCCAAATATTTTATATGTGTCAGCCATAATTCCCAGCCTTTAAAACTTTATTTTCATCCTCACCCCACTTCATCTTCTTAGTTTTGGCAAAAAGCAAATATATAAAGTTTGGGATTGCAATTGCAATTATTCATTTTTAATTTTGGCAATTTTTATTGTTTTGAACTGTTAAATTAACGGAATTGGACGGTATGGGAGTTTTCCGCTCCTAAAAGGTTGTATTCCACATTAAAGATTTCAAAACATGAACATTTTATGCTATTTCCAATATGTATGGGTTTTTTGCACAATATCTAAGAGGTAAGGGATTTTTCTGCTATTAAGCCTTAAGTTAACAATGTTTGTTAAACTGACGGTAGTGAACAAAGTATACATATTAAGCAAATTGAAGTTGAATAATTTTATTCCACAAGATTAAAGATGAGTGCATGAATGCAATTCCGCTCAAAGTTAGGAGATCCGCAAATGAATTTTTACCAATATTCATATAAAATTTATTAAACTAAAAACTTTGTGTAAGTTAAAATTTACGTTGTTTTGTCTAAAAGATTAGGGCCTGTTGTTTTTAGTTTTCAATTTTGTAATATACCCAGAACTTGTTTGGTTTACTATTGTCGGAAATGCATTTTCAAAAATTAGGTAAAATTTATAACATAAAATTTAAAATGCGTTTTTAACTTGTATTTTTGACGTTTTGAATATTTTAAGCGAAGCTCTGAAAAACACTCAAAAAATGGGAAATAAACATTTAAATAAATATTTATTTTTACATAAATTTATATTAAAAAAATCTAAAAAAATAAAAATCTGATAAATTCTTAAAAATAAATATATAAGAATTTTGAAAAATAAAATTCTAAAAATCTGAAAAAAATAAAATTCTAAAGATTATAGTGAAAAAAATAAATAAATAAATAAAAAACTCAAACTCTTATTGTTTATTTACATAAAAATTCTTAAACATTTTATTTAAATAAATACAAATAAAAATTATCCACATTGTTAATTTTTATTTCATATATTTTGCCAACTCAATTTATTATTTATTTTTGTTTTACTTTTGTTGCGAAAAAAAAATTGTAAGATTTGTCAATTTTAAAATTTATATATTACTTAATAATATACTAACATTTTTTTTTTTTCTATTGTACTGAACAATCAAATTTTATGAAATAAAATGTCATAAAATAATTTTTCAAATTTCTAATCAAACTTGTTTTTTAGTTTCCTATTTTGAGAAATTGTTTTTAGAATGGCAAACCAAAAGTGTTACATTTTAAAAAAACACTCAATACAGAAAATTGAAAATAAACTCAAAGTAATAGGCACTTACGCTCTTGTCGATTTCAGTATACGAAAGAGTTACATATGTAATAATTTTTAAACACCCCATAGTGCAATACTATCAAGAACAAAATTTTCAAACATTCTTAAGGTGCACTAAGATCAATAGTATTTTTTTTAATTATTATTTGAATTTAAATGTTGGATTTTGCTACTCTTATAGCCTTGCTTCACATTCCGGTTAACTGCTTTTCAAATTTGCAGATGTGACAGTGCATAGTTTTAAAAAAATCCAAAGCTTTTTCCCCAGCCGCCCCCACCTTTTCCCCTTTACCCACGCCAACCCCACCCTAGTTATTACTTATTACCCACCCTCTTTATCATGTAAATAATGTTTCTTTTTTTGTTTTTATCTCAATTTTTGAAATTATTATCGAAATGCTCACAACCTAATTTTGCCCATATCTAACGACGTGCAAAACGGCTAACCGTAGCAAAAGTTAGCACTCGTCGAAGTAAGACGTTCCAAAATATATTTAGAATTTTTCTTATTTTTGTCTCAATTTTCGAGGTCATTACGGGATATCAAACGAAGTCGAAATATTGCATTTTTAATATTATATCGAAGTACTCACGACATAGTTTCCTCCATCTCCAACGACGTGCAAAACGGCCAATCGTAGCAAAAATTAGCACTGGTCGAAGTTAGACGTTCCAAAATATATTTAGGATTTTTCTTATTTTTGTCTCAATTTTCAAGGTCATTACGGATTATCAAACGAAGTTGAAATATTGCATTTTTAATATTATATCGAAGTGCTCACGACCTAATTTCCCCCATCTCTAACAACGTGTGAAACGGCCAACCGTAACAAAAGTTAGCACTCGTCGAAGTTAGAAGTTCCAAAATATATTTAGGATTTTTCTTATTTTTGTCTCAATTTTCGAGGTTATTATGGGATATCAAACGAAGTCGAAATATTATATTTTTAATATTTATCGAAGTACTCACGACCTAGTTTCTCCAATCTCTAACGACGTGCAAAACGGCCAACTGTAGCAAAAGTTAGCACTCGTCGAAGTTAGACGTTCCAAAACATATTTAGGATTTTCTTATTTTTTAATATTATATCGAAGTTAGACGTTCCTAAATATATTTTAGAACGTCTTATTTCAACGAGTGCTAACTTTTGCTGCGATAGCCGTTTCGCACGTCGTTGGAGATCGGGGAAATTAGGTCGTGAGCACTTTGATATAATATTAAAAATGTAATATTTCGATTTCGTTTGATATCCCGTAATGAACTCGAAAATTGAGACAAAAATAAGAAAAATTCTAAATAAATTTTGAAGCGTCTTACTTCGACGAGTGCTACTTTTGTTACGGTTGGCCGTTTCGTACGTCGTTAGAGATGGGAAAAACTAGGTCCTGAGCACTTCGATATAATATTAAAAATACAATATTTCGATTTTGTTTGATATCCCGTAATGACCTCGAAAATTGAGACAAAAATAAGAAAAATTCTAAATATATTTTGGAACGTCTTACTTCGACGAGTGTTAACTTTTGCTACGATTGGCTGTTCCGCACGTCGTTAGAGATGGACAAAATTAGATCGTGAGCATTTCGATATATATTAAAAATGTAATATTTTGACTTTATTTAACATCCCCATAATAATTTCAAAAATTGAGATAAAAACAAAAAAAGAAACATTATTTACATGATAAAGGGGGTGGGTAATAAGTAATAACTGGGGTAAGGTTGGGGCGGGGTGGGTAAAAGGAAAAGGTGGGGGCGGGTGGGGAAAAAGCCTTGGATCTTTTTAACACTATGCACTGCCACGTCTACAAATTTGAAAAGCTGTGAACCGAAATGTGAAGCAAGGCTGTAAGAGTAGCAAAATCCTTAAATGTTTTGTACATAGCCTCGGCCAACGTAATGGTACGATTTAAGGTGTACTACAATCACTCAAACTTGATGTTTAAGGGTATCGTTAAATACATCTACATTTTTTATATATTCATCCTATTTTATATCCATCCCTATTAAAATATTAAAAACTTACTATTTTCATTCACGTCAAATTCCAATATTGTCCTTATTAAACTCATTCATTTAAATATTATAGATCCACAAAAAATTTATATATTCTTCCCACTCTAAATACTTCCTTAATACAATTTTAAAATTTTAAAAAATTACTATATCCATCAAATCACTGTCAACATTTAATTACTTTTCATTTTTTATATCTGTCATGTCGGTGCTTTAATATTTAGTTGCAAATGTTAGGAAATCTCTTTTCTTGATTATATTGGATTCTCCCAAGAGTACACTATTTACGCAACCAAATAAATTCCTCCTCAAATCATATGTGAATTCATTTTTTATTTTTTTTGCTTATAAGCTAATGATTTTGGCTGTTTGTGTTTTGGTTGGTAATTTTAAGTTTGTTTCTTTTGTAATGTAGGAATATTTGGACATGTGTTGAAACTTATTTTGAAATTTCTCGTATACTTTTATCAGTTAAACTAATACTTGAAACAAAGCATAAAAAATAAGATTCAATTTTCCATATCATGAAAGAATTATAACTAAAATAATGTGTTGATTTTTTTTCTTAATTTCAGTTAAATAGTGCATTTTATGATCAGTAGGATTTTACGATTTTAGTTGAAGATGATATTTTATCATTATTAAAATTCCAGTTAAATACAAACTCTAAAAGAATATATATTGAATTAGCAAATCTAATTCCTTTTTCTGCTCACAATTTCTAATCAAGTTAGGGGTGACAAAAAGGAAGATCAGCTCGTCGGCTCGTCTCGTCAAAGCTCGGCCCTTGGATGGCTCAGGCTCATTTCGGAACGAGCCCTATTCGAGCTGAGCCGAGAGTTTGATCAACAAGCGGAGCCTTAGAGCTTGCAAACGTCGGCTCAGGGGCTCATAAAAATGTGTATGAAAAAGTCAAAAAATAAAATAAAAAGTAAAATAAAAAAACACGAGCTCGTGGGCTCAACTCATGAGCTTAAGTGGGCTCGTGGGTAGATGTGTCCATTGCCGTCCATTGCCACCGCTAAATTAAGTTGATGTAGGAAAAAATAATTTCTCTTCCTTCCAAATGAAGACGCAAATTTTAACCAATTAAATTCATTAAGAAATGCTTCTTTTCGTTCAAAGAAAAGGCGGGTATTAACAAGAAAAATTTTAAATCAATATTCCCAAAGAATATTGAAACACTGTCACATTTCAATATTCAAGAATAATATCTTTTTATTGCTCCTAAAAAAGTATAAAATTTTATATAGAATCATTTTTGAAGAGTATTATGCCGTGACTCATAGAGAATCACAATTTATATAAAATTATATTCTATAAAAATACTAAGCTATATTCATTGGAAAGTTATAACATCTATAAACCAAAATTCTTGAACAAGTATTGTATTATTATTCTTGGAAGAGTATAAATTTAAAAGAAATATTCTAGAAGAATATTCGGTTATTTTCAACACACTTATAAGGAAATAAAGAAATTACACGTGCTAAAAAACATATCGAAATCGCGACAAAAAAATGGTGTCGCATAAATAGACATTTTGTTGCAAAATAATTTTGCGATAATAATATATTTGTTACATACATTGTTGCGCTATATGAGTCAGAGAATGTATTTGGCGAAAACTTTCGATCATTTATTGCACTGACAAACTCGCAGCATTATTCAGTTGACGCATAATGTACAAAGAGCAATAAGATATTTATCACTATAATGTTTCCCAACACATATATGTCGCAAAAAATTTAAAGGGAGACAAATCAATTTGTCGCAACGATTATTTCAATAATTTTTTCTCAAGAAAAATGTTTGTTGCAAATACTATTTTAAGCGTTTAACTTTTGTTACCTATTCTTTTTTAAATAACACTTTTTTATAGTAGTATATATTTAATAACAAGTCATGTTTGTCGCTAAATTTATTTTACAATGCGTTTGATATGTTTCATAATATAATTAAAGATATTCAGTATTTGTAATACAATTTATTATGTAACATTTGGTGCTTGTAATTAAATTTATTTCGCAACACTTGAAGATTGTTGCATCAACATTTATGTAACGATGTATAGTTGTTGTCTAATTTATTTTCATGATTATATATATATTGTTTAAGAAAATCTATTATTCGCGCCAAATCAACGTCAAAATTAAACTAAATCATTTTTTTACTTCACAATTTATTGTAGACGTAATTGTTAAGCTTGAAGCTATACCAAGAATTGGAGTCTATCAACACGCAAGTACTTTACAATATGTTGATAGATATATTTGTTTAAGAACCCATATACGCTATATGTAGCTCAGGCTTAGGATCATTTTGATCGGGGCTATATCTAATTGGAAATACAGTGGTCTTGAAGAAATGCCTAAGGCAAATAATGGCTGCTATCGCTAGGTCTCCAGCTATCTCCGTCAGGTACGTGTACCCCCATTAAGAACATCTCCAAAAGACTATCTAAATATAAAATACTCTTTATTTTAAAGAACTAATATTTAAAAATGAACTCCAAGAGACTCTACTTTAACTTTAAAAAATAGAGAGTAAATTTGTCTCTCTGAAGTTAGAGAAACAAACTCACTCTTTATTCTTGATGTCCAATAATTGCCCTAAATAAGTCTCAGAAGTCAATACTCTGCTTATTAAATTATTTAAACCACATTTAAATTGATTGGCTATTGAAATATAAAAAAATATGTTAAATAAAAAATGAGAAGAAATCAATAAATGTTTTTTGAGAAAAGTAAACTAAAGGGCCAAAAAAGAGAACATTGTTAGAGTGCATAAAAATTCTGACTCTCTAAATTTAAAGATTCTCTCTATAATGTATAAAATACTCTTTACTTTATAAATAAAGAGTATCTAAAAGATGCTATGCATATTAAGGAAAATTTGAGACAGATGATGTTAGATCTTCAGCTGACAAAGTAGGACTTGAGGTGATGATGGAAATCGGTAAATGCTAAAAATTGCAACGAAAAAATGAAAATAAATGAAGGATTGAAAGAATTGGTATAAAAATAAACAAAATTTGAGAAGCAGGTATAACAAATTCACACATAATGTAGCTTAGGGATGGCAAATGAGCCAAGTAGCGCGTCGACTTGGTCCATGGGTCACTCAGACTCGTTTTCGAGATGAGCCCGATGACTAATGGAGTGGGATTTTGGAACGGCAAGTCGAGCCGAGCCCACGAGCCAGAGCTCAACGAGACAAGCTTGACTCGTGGCTCGCCGAGCTACAGCGATTGTTTGATCACTCATTAAAGTTTTGTCATCATTTTGCAATGGTCACAAAACTTTAAATTGTGTTATTTTTTATAAACTCAATAAATACTACTCATTTCAATTCAATTTTCACACAAGTTCTCTACAACTATCTTATATTTTCCTCCACAATCAAATTGTTCACTTTCAATCAAATATCAATTCAATTTATACATTCTACATTTTTATACAATTCAAATCTCTACATTTTACATTATTCAAGTTATATATTTCATCTTTATTCAATTTACATTATCTACTACAATTCTGTTCATCTTTATACATTTTTATTCTATTATGTACAAATGGATCCCAATTCTTATGTTGAAGGCTTGTATGGTGGCAACTCACCTATGACACCACAATCTCAATTTCATAATGATTTTTTTGGTCTCAATGACATCCTCATTCTCGACGATTTTGAGCGTTGACGAAGCTCAAGGGAGTAGTCATCCAATTGGTTTGGTTAATATTGATGAAGAAGCTACGGAACCGGAACTCAAATTTCACAATGCAAGAAGGAAGCGAAATGGTAAAAAACTGCAAAATATTGGGAACACTTTAAATTGGTTTCAATGGGTCGTACAGTTGATGGGTCCAAGAATGTAAAGTAGTGTATAAATATTGCCAAACACGATGGAAGACAAAAACAATCACAACTTGGTAGTCCTTCTCCCGATACTACTTTTAGTACATTAAGTACATGAATATATTTAGAAGAAAATCGTAGTGAATGAATGCTTAAGTTCTTGCCAATGCTGAGTTGTCACTAAGCATAGAGGACAACCTACATTTCACAACTTTCGTACAAGAATATCTTCAACCAAAATACACTGGGGTAAGTAAAAACATTCTTCGTTCTGGTTGCATTGAGTATTTCGTTAAGCACAAAAAAGAATTAATAAATGATCTACAAAAATATGGTGGAGTTATATCTTTCATTTAGATATATGGCAAGATATTAATAAAAATGTTATATAGATGCAGCCGCACACTACATAGACCCACTTTGGGTTATGTAGAAAAGAGTGATTGCTTTTAAAAGAATTGAGTTTTCTCACATTGCTAATAACATATTTAATCCTATTATGCAAATTATAAATGCATATCTTTGTAAATCTAAAATTCGTAGTTTCACGTTAAATGATGCAAGTGTTAATAAGTCCATTATTGATAAACTGTGTAGGGTTCGTAATCCAAATTTTGGTGATTTTTTTCTATTTTATTTTCATTGTGTGTGTCACATCTTTAATTTAATTGTGTTACATCAGATTTTGGTGGTTTTATACACTCAACTATAACACTGTTCTCATATTATTTTCTATTTACATACTTTAGGATCCGACCCCCTTATATTGTGGTTCACGCCATTACACGTCCCACACCCAATACACTATTTCTCGTTAACTGACTTGATTGGTGCTCATGGCCACCTCTTCCAACACCGGAGAAGGCTACGAGCATCTAATGAATTATCCAAGTGTGTAGGAGTTAGGCTACGTGGACGTGACCAGAAATCGGAATCTGTTAGCTCGTATCAACCCTATAGAAAATGAGGTCAACAAAATCTATTGGTCAACTTGGAGAATGTGTGTTAAGCCATTGGCATCTATTTTCTAAAAATTATCTTTTCTCAAATTTATTTTTAATCACATATTTAATAGGACTCATAATGTTTATCAATTTTTCAATCTCATTTTATCAATTTTTATCAAAATCTATTAAAAATTAATTCTTATCTAATCGGACATGAGCTAAATATATAAATTGTATAGAGGAACTGTGACTATTAAAGAGACTTCAATTGCCAAAGTTAAATAGGACTGTTTGTTAGGTTCAGAAAGTTGGCAAAATTCCATGTCTAAGATGTCATTTAATCTAGTTGTGTATAGGGTTGAGTTTTCGGGTGTTGGTAGTGTCATTGGAAGGACTCAATATCGGCTCAAAAAGATCAAGTAATGTCCAAAAGCACTTGAACAATTTTTTCAGAGATTGATCGCCTGCTGTCTGTCCAAGGGGCACTCGATCGGCCTATTTACGAGGTGAAATCCTAGTTTACAATTTTTAGCCTTTTTACAATCTCAAACAATCCATCTCTTTAATACTATAAACACCTAATGAAAATCCGTCCCCTATGTGTGTTGAGCAATTATTCATCGAAGAGAACATCTTACTGAAGAACTCAAAACTCATTCCATAATTCTCTTACCTCAACCACAAGACCAAAATACCTAAATACAAAAATATCAAAATACCAATAAATCATCTACCAAATATTCGTCAAAGTTCTAAAGATTTTGAGAGGTGATCGGAGTTTTGTTTAGTGAAAAAACGAGTTCCTTCTTTATGATCTATGATGGGAAAAGATGTCCAAAGGTTTTGGAGCTAGTGCTGGATGTCCAAAGGTTTTGGAGCTAATGCTGGAGCGTGAAATCAAGGAGTTCTTCGATAATTACAGGTTGGGATCAGATTCTAAGATTTAGTTGTATTTGAACCAATGCTGTAAGTTCAATCTTTTCTATTATTTATATATGCATGTGATTGGATTTTTTTTTTTTTTTTTCTCTTGAAGAGTTCTTCAATGGTTTTTCTTTCATAAACAATTCTCGGTGCTATTTACTTTATGCATTTATATTTGTGCTTGAATGATTGCTAGGGATTAAGGTGTTGTTCAATTCATCTAGATTTAATAATATGTGACTTGTTGTAAGTTATTATTAATTATTTTTAATTTTGCATTTTACTTCTATCCACCTCTCTAAATGTTTGTTGTGTCGAACATCGTTTATTATACTATTCTTAAAAGGTTTTTGAATTAGTCTAAGGATTGCCTACCAAGAATGTCTTTGGCCGCCTTATATTAATATACTCCCTCCGTCCCAATTATATAGGTTTGTTTCATTTTTCACACGGATTTAGAAAGCTTGTTTAACGTCATTGGAAAATTAATTTTTGCCAAAATTTTTCTTAGTTTACCTCTATTTAATTTTCAGTATGTAAAACTAAATTATTGCTGGTACAAATAAAGAATTTGAAGAAGAAGAAGAAATGAGAGTTGTTCCATGTTTTCAAGAAGTGGGAAATGTGTGTATTTGGATGATTTCAAGAAGTTGACATATTAAGTGGGAAAAAATTAATAAGGATATATTGGTAAAGGAACACGATAAAATATTCTACATTAAAAAATATGCCTATATATTTGGGACAAGAGAAAAATGAAACTCAGCCTATATAATTGGGATGGAAGGAGTAACACTATTAGGTAGGTTACTGCATTGACTTGATACGATGTTCAATGAAATGTGTGCCTTTATAACATGAAGTTTATAATTAATTAATTTGGGTGGTTATCAATAAATACTGGAATTTGTGCATTACAATCTCATCAATCAAGTCTTTTCATAGATCTTAATTGGTGTGTAAATTAGTGTTAGTTCTTCCTAGTTTCTATTCCTATGATAAGCATTACTTCATTCTTGAAAGTTACGAGGATCGAGCTGCTCATCTTGATAATATCTAAAGTCAAACTTCTTTGCACGTCCTACAAACTTTTGTTAAGAATTCAACTATTTTGAGGCCGACCTAGCGAGCTCAACCATTTCTCAGCTACGAGCTTACATTGATATGAGAACATTTAGAATGAGCTCGATTGGTAGTCTCTTAAGAGATAAGCACTTACCTTCTTGAGGGGTGAACTAGATGTAGCACTGTTGCGAATTTACATAAATATGCACAGCGAAAAATAAAATAATTTCAACTCTCACCAAACTTTTGCTTTGCGTTTAGATAGAAACTGTAATAAGAATTATACATTTTGTAAATTTTACAAACTCATTTGATGATTTTGGGACATGAACAATCATGATCTGCAATCTACATATGTTCAATTGTCTAACTGCCAATGAAAATCCACACAGGGAATAAGAATGAGAGAATTATGGTTTCTCTTTTCTTGTACTAGCAAGGTTATAAATCATGTTCTGTTCAGTTTTTTCTGAAACCCTATTAGCTTATTAATATAAGTCCAGTGGGCTTGACTTGTTTCTTAAAGGGAAGAGTTCATAAATCAGGTGTTAACTATTACTAAATCAGTTTTCAGGTCTTAAGTTTAAATATGCAAAACTCAAGTATTTGTTAATTAATTAAATATATTTTATTAATTAAATATATTAAAATCACAATTATACAATTCATGGTCACATACGCATCTTTATGAGTCATAAATTATTTACTGGGCACATTTTTATCAAATTAATTGGTCACAAATTATTTCGAGATCACAAATCAAAAATTTTATACGTCACGGTTTATTTTATTGGTCACAGATCAAAAAAATTGTAGGTTACATTTTATCGATCGATCACATATTTCAAATTGAACCAAATAGTTGGTCGCATACACTGAAACACCCCACATACACCAAATAGTGGTCACATATCACCGTCACCAACACTACCGCCACGGCCATTAAGGCAACTTGCAACCACCCACACTCGGCCACCGTCGCCACCACCACACTGCCACCACCGCCACAAACGCCTGCTCCAACACCACACACCACCTCCACCTCCACATCCACCTCCACTTGCAACTTCAATTAACAACCAATAGCCAACACTCCACAAATAGCCACCACCTCACAGTGTCGTCGTAGCCTCCACCACGCCGTCAGCCACCACCACAACTACCATTTCCAAAAAACAAATAAGATCCAAACCAGATCCCACCACCATCACTGCGACCACTAGATCAGCTACGACCACCATCACGTCCATCACCGTGACCACACCTCACCGCAACTACAAGATATGCCACCCAACACAGCCAACACTCCACACCACCATACCGCCATCAACGCGACCACCAGACCCGCCACCCAACACAAACTTCCACCTGCACCACAGAACTGTCAATCACCACCACTAAAAAATAAAAATAAAAATGGGAGAAGGATAAATCTGCATCGATGGGATGAGCGCAACGACGTCGCCGGTAGAGATGTGAGGCGCCGCCGGTGAAGTTTGGTAGAGAGAGAGAGGAGATAAGGCGGGGATGAGAGAAGGTAGGGAAGACGGAGATAGAGAAGACGGAAGGATGGAGAGAGAAAGAAAATGGAAATGGTTTCTAAGGTTTGCGATGAAATTGATTTATGACCTGATTTTTGAATAATTAAACTTTCAACCTGATGTTTGAAAATCAATCTTTAAACACCTTTTTTTTTTTTTTGGGTAATTTCCTCTTTCTTAAACGTAACCAAGCCCAATATTTAAGTAATCCAATTAATTAATTCAGGCCTATTAACAAGCAACTTATTAATTAATTGTCCAACATTTGTTAATTAATTAATTGATAAATCTCATTCTTCTGGTTATCCTTTTGTGCGTGATCTGTCAGGTTCTCGATCACGATGCCTAACGATGTAAATTATTATTTTGATCCAATCAAACCCATAAATTAAAATACACCTTCTAATTTATCACTAATTCATATCTGTCGTCCCAGATTGACATCTAGCAATGTGTCAAGACAATACATGTGACGAAAAATGTCATGTGGCAAGATAAAATCTATTTTGTTTGTTTACAGTGAAAATATAATCCTTTCATCAATATGATCCATTCAATTACGAGATATAGATATGTGTAAATCTCAATCATTGATCATATTTCATGCTATTATGTCAATGTAAGTCGAAAACTCTTTTTCAACTTATGAGTACACCTTGGCCAATGATTTCTTTATCAATTTAATTGAATGAAATGTCAATCAAATTCTCTTATTATCTAAGAGTGAAGAATCATTTATTGATCATTCACAACTTTCTTATAATTCTTGACATACCCGAACGACGCCGTATTAGCGATCATTGGCAGATCAACATCCAACATCACTAAAGTATGACTTTCCTCATATAATGCACTATGATAACCTCAAGACGAAAGAAAAATTCCACTATCAAACATTATAGATTAACCACTAACACTCAGATAGTTGTCCATGTGGAATCTCCCCAATGAGTCTCCAACGTTTTGTTCTATAACAAAATATTCATGTGTTTATTTAAGTGGCACCGCACTTTAGTTTGTGAGATCAGCTACTGATAAGTACGTTTTTACATACTTATTTTACTGTCAAAACATAAACAATTGTTGATTAATATGTTGGAATATAACTTAATTCTATGTAATTCATGTTTTGCAGGACAAGTGATGAATGTAGCGAAAATAAGGAGAAACAAGTGAATGACCAAAATGGAAGGAAGTGAAAATTCAGGGACTAAAGTGAAAATACTCAAAAATTATGACAGGGCTCATGATGAAGGTTCAAGAATGCTAAGCGTCGATTGGAAGTAATTAGAAATCAAAAAGGAATGAAATATTATCAAAATCAATTTCCAATTCGCACAAGATATATTTCAGATTTTTAGCCAAAAATGAGACCCATTTTTGGCATAGTAAAAGTCAGAATTAGAAAAGAGTTATTTCTAAAAGAGTTGCAGCTCTTTGAGTTATCTTTCTAACATATTTTGAATCTTCTAAATCGGATATCGGAAGAGAAAGTTATAACCAAATTACTGACTGCTATGCAAAGATAAAAAATTTGCGCGCGAAAGCAACTTTCTTTATTCGATTAGAACTCTTTTGGAAACCAATTTGGACGTGATTTTTATCCAATTTCCGGTTCTTACAAATACTAAACAACATAATACATATGGAGGAGGCCTCCAAACATCATTTTTCTCCTCTTTGGCTCAAGAAACAAATGAGGAACTAAAGATCTTGGTGAAGCTACGAAGGAACTCGATTCGAATTGGTGATTTCATATCTTTTATTCATTTAATTTGATAATTTCATTATCAAACAATGCTAAAATTTAGATTTTCATTCTCTCGAATTTATATTGAAATCGGTTTAATATGTATAAGATTTTTCATGGATTCAGTCATACTTTTTCCATTGTTTAATCAAATTATTTATTGAGTTTCAATTTCAATTATTTATTGTTAAGATTGGTTTAAAAATTATTATATCCTTCATAGATCCAGTCATGCCTCTTTTATCATTAAATTAAACTAGTTGTTGAATTTTAATCTCAATTTTACTTTATTGACGGATTGATTACTGCCTTATGCTTGATGTATATGGTCGATGTTTGATCTTGTTCCAATAAAATTGTGCAAATTTGTCTTAAGTCTAAATTCTAGGATTACATTTGTAAATTAAATTGATTTTCACGATATATCTTCCGATTAAAGTGTCGGGATGAAAGCCTCTAATTGTATTATAAAAATGAATAATTGATATGATGATCCAATCCAATTGAAGGAATTCTGACGCTTCACTGCTTCGAATTATTGATTTTAATTTCACGTTTCAATATTAAATTTTATTACACATTTGAGATAGCAATTCAGCATTTTTGATCCTTTAAATATTCTTCCATCTCCCTGTGGATATGACACCCCAAAATTGTGCTACAACTACCTCGTTATACTTTGGGCGTAATCAAATTTTGGCGCCGTTGTCGGGGAGACGGTACAAAATATGCAAGGATCGACTACAAAAGTGTGACATCGTTCCTTTTCTTTTGTTTTTGGTTAGTTTAATTTTCTTTATTGTATTTTCCTATTTTCACTTTATTTTCTTTTACTTATTCTATGAGCAGGTATCGAGAGGAACGAGGACGATCTGCGGAGAGAGCCTATACAGAGTTTGAACATCTTTTTAACCTGTTTTTTATTCTATATCTGTTAAAACTGACACTTTATCACATAACACAATATCTGACAATGAGCATGATGTACCGTATAGAACTTTGCATGATTATCTGCACCCCACACGTACATCTATACCTTCATGTATTATGTTTCCACCTAACATGACACGTGTAGATTTTAAACCCGGAATGATTCAACTTCTTCCTAACGTTCATGGATTTGAGAATGAAAACCCGTATGTGCATGTTAGGGAATTCGAGAAGGTTGTAGCAATCTTTCACAATCAACATGATACAATGGAAGCAATTAGGCTCAAATTGTTCCCATTTTCTCTTAAGGAAAGGGCTAAAAGTTGGTTGTATTCATTGAGACCACGTTCGATTGGAACTTGGACTGAAATGACACAAGTATTTTTTAGCAAATACTTTCCCCACCACAAAACTATTGCGTTGAAAAAACAAATCTCCTTTTATCCAAAAGGAGAGTGAAACTTTATATCAAGCGTGAGAAATGTATAAAGAACTTCAAGCTCTTTGCCCCCATCATGGTTATGAGAGTTGGCGTATCGTGAGCTATTTTTATGAAGAGTTAACATCTAGGGAGCGTCAATTTATAGAGATGACGTGTAATGGTGAATTTTTACAGAAAGATCCTGATGAGGCTACAGAATATTTAGATGAACTAGCAGAAAAAGTTCACACTTGGACTGGCCCTAGTACCACTGATAGCGCCAATAGGTCACGAGCCATTGGAAATCCTTCTAGTGCAGGCTTTTATCACCTTAGGGAAGAAGACGATCTTAAAGCTAAAGTAGAAGCCCTGACTAAAGAAATTGAAAACCTACGCACTAAGAGTTCAAAACCTACATCTACTGTAGCTCGTGTTGAGTCTTTTGAACCTTGTGATGTGTATGGTGGAATTGGTCGTCCAGCACAAGATTGTTCTACTCTCGCTGAGATGAGGGGGGTTCATGAAGAATATTGCAATGCCTTAGGTACGTATAACAAACCCTATGCCCCTTTCTCTGAAAGCTACAACCTATGGTGGCGAAATATCCCAATTTTAGATAGAAATCTGAAAACCAGCAACCCGCCCAAACGAATAGAGCTTACAATACACCCTCATACCAACCCACGTCATCTAGAAATTCCTTAGAAGATACCTTACATGCTTTCATGGAGTCACATGCGAAAACAAATAAAAAATTCGAGACTATGATTACCCAAATTGTTGAGGATCATAAGGAAATCAAGAATCATATCTCCAAACTAACTAGTGCCTTAACTGTAGAGGAACGTGGAAAATTTTTGGCTCAACCTCGACCTAACCCTAAGGGACAATACATGGCACAAATCTCAGGATCTAATGTAAACAATCTTAGGGAGGTAAATGCCATAACCACTTGGTCAGGGAAAGTCATAGAACCAATCCCTAGACCTATGGAAACTAAGAAAGAGTCTAGTGAGCCTGAAGAGAGTAGCTCTAGGGAAGAAGTGATGATGAATCTAGTGAGAGCACCTTTCCCACTAGCTCTTAAGTCCACTTCAAAATCTGCTAGTCAACATAGTGAAGTCTTAGAGCATCTAAAGCAAGTAAAAATCAATTTGCCCTTTTTACATGTAATTTCACAAATTCCTACGTATGCTAAAGTCTTTAAGGATTTATGTACTATCAAAAGGAAACACAATGTCAAGAAAACTGCTCTCTTGACCGAGCAAGTGAGTATAGTGATTGAACAAAGAGTCCCACCTAAGTATAAGGACCCTGGTTGTCCTACTGTGTCTTGTATCATTGAAAGTCATGAGTTTGGACAAGCTCTTCTAGATTTAGGGGCTAGTGTCAATCTCATGCTTTATGCTATTTACCTGTCATTAGGTTTGGGTAAGATGAAGCCTACATTTGTGGTTTTACAATTAGCTGATAGGTCCACTGTTAGACCTATGGGAATAGTTGATGATGTCTTGATTCAAATTGATAAATTTTACTATCCCGTGGATTTCTTGGTGTTGGGTATAAAAGATGATGTGAATATTGACTCTAAAATTCCTATCATTCTTGGTAGACCTTTCCTTGCTACTGCTAATGCTCTGATTAATTGTAGGAATGGTCTTATGAAACTATCATTTGGGAATATGACTCTCGAAGTCAACATTTTCCATATCACTAAGCAATTAGAGGAGGATGATGAGTGTCATCAAACACACATGATTGATGCACTCACTTAAGAGGTTGCTGATAGTATGTTCCTTAGACCAGCACAGGAAACTCTAGAACCGGATGTAGTAGACTTCATCATCAATAAACATCTTGAGATAGGTAATAGTTCTTATTTACATTGCCAGTTTCTAATGAGAGAACTTTACCTTTTGTCTTACAAGTCCCTACTTCTGATTCTGAGCTCTCATCTGGTTATCCCACGCATGTATTTGATGGAGACGGAGGAACATCACCAGTGCTTATGTCCAAGGAGCTTAGTGCATTGCAAAAAAATTAAAACCACACTTACTGGATGCAGGCTAGGGAGGAAACATTGGGTCGAGCCAAAGACAATAAACAAAGGCGTTGCTTGGGAGGCAACCCAAGAGGAGTTCGTTCTTTTTCTTCTGCCTTTTACTTTTGTATTTTTATTTTAGTTAATTTTGTTATTTTCTTTGCTTTACCATTCCATTGAGTTCTTTCGGCTCTTACACTTTAAGTTTATGTTGCTTCACTGCACTATTATGTGATATTTGTCATTCCCTTCATTTGTCTATCATGTTTATGCATTGAGGACAATGCAAAATTTAGTTGGGGAGAAGATTCTGTTGGATTTTGTTGTGAATTTGCATAAGTAATATCATGGAGTTTCAAAATTTTTAAGAATCATTGGGATAAGTATCAACTGTGAATGATGAAATAGTACATTATTGGATTAGTTTTTACCTGTTTATGTAAAACTTGACATTTTCTGTGCACGTTACTTATGTTTGGCATATTGAGTTAGTGATGTGGTTCATTTTGTAGAGGATAGTGGAACTTAGTGATACAACCTAATAACCTCTAGTGTCGTATTCCATAAATCCAAATATATGCTGTTTGGAGATGATTGAACTGTTACAGGGAAACACTGAGATAAGTAGGGATTTCATGCACGAAAACCTTTTGTAGATTGTCTGAAACTCATTGAGATAAAAACGAGGTGAAAGCTTTAAGTTAGATGTTAGTTTTAAAAATTGGATGTCTAAAAGAAAATGTGCATTGCACTAATCTTTGAGTACATAAAAAGCATCTTTTCGAGCCTATATAACTCGGGTGATTAAGCCTATGAGGGTGATTTAAAATCTGGTGCCCTATGGTCATCTGACTTGGGAGTTATCGACTTAAAGCTCACTACATGTGTTATATATAAAGCAAATGAGAAGATACTCAAATAAAAATAGAAAAAGAAATTGAGAAAAAAATGAAAAGAAAGAAAAATATATATATTCAAATACATTGATTATGCTCCAGATATCCAATTGACAAAACTACACATTTGACGAGAAGCAAATAACTTAGTCTAGTCTTAACTGTTAAAGCGATAAAAAATATAGGAGAATCCCGACTTGTTGAAGTGTGGACTTGTATGAGTGTAAGGAACATAATTGAATGGATTCAACTTAGGATACACCACGGGAAAATTGAGTGAAAAGTGTAAGTTTGGGGTGTGTGTATCTCTCGAGCGAGGAAAGTACATATTTGACTACTATGGGTCAGAGATTGAACCAATCATAATCTTAATATGTTGACATGAGTTTTCACATACACGTCGGGTTATGCATATAACAGGTGGAGACTGATTTAATTTTTGCACTGTTGTAATTGTTCATTCGTCTGACTACCAAATTTCAAACCTGAGGCACGACATATTGTTAAACCATGTTATTTGTAGAGTTAAGTTATATTGTTGTTGTTTGAGGACAAACAATAGTTCAAGTTTGGGAGAGTTTGATAAGTACATTTTTACATACTTATTTTACTGTTAAAACATGAGCAATTATTGATTAATATGTTGGAATATAGCTTAATTCTATGCAATTCTTGTTTTGCAGGATAAGTGATGAATGTAGCGGAAATAAGGAGAAATAAGTGAAAATGACCAAAATGGAAGGAAGTGAAAGTTCAGGGACTAAAGTGCAAATACTCAAAAATTATGTCGGGGCTCACGATGAAGGTTCGAGAGTGCTAAGGGTTGATTGGAAACAATTAGAAATCAAAAAGGAATGGAATACTATCAAAATCAATTTCCAATTCGCACAAGATATATTCCAGATTTTTAGCAGAAAATTGAGACCCATTTTTGGCATAGTAAAAGTTCGAATTGGAAAAGAGTTATTTCTAACAAAGTTACAGCTCTTTGAGTTATCTTTCTAACACATTTCAAATCTTCTAAATCGGATATCGGAAGAGAAAGCTATAACCAAATTACTGACTGCTGTGCAAAGACAAAAAATTCGCACGCGAAAGCAACTTTCCTTATTCGATTAGAACTCTTTTGGAAACCAATTTGGACATGATTTTTATCCAATTTTCGGCTCTTACAAATACTAAACAGCAGAATACATATGGAGGAGGGCCCCATACACCATTTTCTCCTCTTTGGCTCAAGAAACACATGAGAAACTAAAAATCTTGGTAAAGCTACGAAGGAACTCGATTGGAATTGGTGATTTCATATCTTTTATTCATTTAATTTGATCTTTTCATTGTCAAACAATGCTAGAATTTAGATTTTCATTCTCTTGAATTTATATTGAAATCAGTTTAATATTTACAAGATTTTTCATGGATTCAGTCATACTTTTTCCATTGTTTAATCAAACTATTTATTGAGTTTCAATTTCAATTATTTATTATTGAGATTGGTTTAACAATTATTATATCCTTCATAGATCCAGTCATGCCTCGTCTATCGTTAGATTAAACTAGTTGTTGAATTTTAATCTCAATTTCACTTTATTGGCAGATTGATTACTGCCTTATGCTTGATGTATATAGTCGATCTTTGATCTTGCTCCAAAAAAATTGTGCGAATATGTCTTAAGTCTAAATTCTAGTATTACATTTGTAAATTAAATTGATTTTCACGATATATCTTCTGATTAGAGTGTCGGGATGAAAGCCTCTAATTGTATTATAAAAATGAATAATTGATATGGTTGATCCAATCCAATTGAGGGAATTCTGATGCTTCACTGTTTCGAATTATTGATTTTAATTTCACGTTTCAAAATTGAATTTTATTACACATTTGAGAGAACAATTTAGCATTTTTTATCCTTTAAATATTCTTCCATCTCATTGTGGATACGACACCCCAAAACTGTGCTACAAATACCGCGTTATACTTTGGGCGTAATCAGCTACTGACTTCACAAATAAGAAATACTACACATGATGGTCTATCCATAATTATGATATCCATATCTCGTTATTACTTACGACCACGAATGATTTAAGATTCAATTATATGTAATTTGTATGTCACAATCACAATCATTGTGATTAAAAAATTACCAAAACTTGAATCTACGGATTCTATTATTTTATTTATTAGAGCATTAAGTCAATTAAGTAATAGATCTTGACATAAATATGCATCAATTATATATTAAAAGTGTTTATGTCTAAAATTGATTGAATCTATGACACTTACAAGCACGAGTTTGACCATTGCTTATTGAAAGCACTCAGCCACACAAGCTCAACTATACCTTAAGTCATAACCTTGGCCTCGAGAGTTTAGCTATTTCTTATCTTGTTCACCCATAGACTTTTACCCTTTACCTTAAGAATAATGCTATTCATATTCAGCGATTGCATTAGTCATGCTTATGTGGCAGCGTGTTATTTGAGGTAATAGTTTGTTAATTAAAGCAACAAAATTATTGGAAATTAATGTCCCAAATAACAATATGTCACATAAGGATAACTACTTCAGTCGCTGAGTATAAAGATCATTATTCTTAAATCAATGTCATTCTTGGGTACAACAATAAGAATACCTTATTTGACTGCATTTTATGTTGCGTGCAAATTCATTAGTACATGAATCGAACAATAATAAAGTGATAGAGTCAAATATCGTTTTCACTAGAACTTTGTTAATGAATAACGAAACTCGCCAATCTTAACTTTAGTTGAAAAATCAATTGGAATTTGTTTATATAATAAAATCTAACTATCCTAAAAAGAAAGCAAATACAAGATATCTTTAGAGAATTCTATTGGATAAAACGGTAGGATTTTGATTTCACGTATGCTTATCCACTTTAATACATATAGTCTTGCAGCTGACAATACTCATTCATGTTGATGATCAATGTCTCTAATTTATTTGAAAATGCTCTTGCGACTAGAGTCAAACATATTATTATGTATGAATTATATATTTATACATAATAGTGCCTTAAGAATGACAAACATCAATTTACGAACACACATACCATATGATCTATCCCCTATTAGAATTATTGTGGAGATCCTCACCAAAAATTAGACATTTCATTCCCTTGCAGAATGCTTTGTCATACTAAGCCATCGATATATCCTTTTTTATTTGACACCAAGAATGGACTGGACTGAAAAGGCTCTTTTGTTGAAAACCTTTTTGTCGTATTAAACTCTAACCACGAGAAATCTCCATGGTCAATTTTTCATTTTTGATAGAAGTTGTAGCATTTGGTACTACTCCTTTTTTGCAAAATCCAGAAACTTCCATAATGTTGGTGTGATTCCATTTGAGCAACAAAACCTGACGCATTACATCTACGCAATGAAAATAGAGGGCATTCATGACTTAGCTTTAGTTAGAAACTGAGGAAGATGAAGATTTGATTCAAATGCTTAATTAATCATTACAAGCATACCAATTTATACATAATTATTTGGTAATGAGAAGATTCTAGAATTGAGCTAACTAACTCTAACAAGTTGCAATGATCTGGCTAACAGAATGATTCCAATTCCTAACAATCAGGACGTGCCTTGCTAATATCTGCTGAAACCGAATCATGTACTAGCAGATGCAACAGCAGGTTAGTGAATTCTAACTCCCCCCTCAAGGTGGAGTATGTTCGAGTACTCCAAGCTTGTCTCTGAGCAGGTGGAATTGAAGGTGATATTGGCTTAGTCAGCAAATCTTCCGTTTGATCTGATGACGGAATATAGTGTATTTTCAGCTGATTTTCAAGTACTTTATCCCTTACAAAGTATGCATCCAACTCTATATATTTTGTACGTGCGTGGTACATAGGATTAGATGCTAGGGCACTTGTACTTAGGTTATCACACCAAATAACAGGAACTGAATGCTATGGAATTCCCAATTCATTGAACAATGAATGGATCCAAGTTATCTCTACGGTGCATTGGGCTAATGCTATGTACTCAGCCTCCGTGCTGGATCTGGATACCACATGCTATTTCTTAGAGCACCATGACACCAAATTGTCACCAATATACACATAATATCCACCAGTAGATCTCCTATCATCTGGACAAAAAGCCCAGTCAGAGTCTGTGAAGGCTGTGATGTCTAAGCTATCATTTATTTGAATGGTTAGTCTAAATTTTAACATGCCTTGCAGATATCTGAATACCCTCTTGAGAGCATTCCAGTGAGCATTTGTTGGAGCCTAAAGATACTGACTTAACCTATTTACAGCATAGGTTAACTCTGGCCTGTGTGGATTAGATATTGTAGACCACCTATAGCACTTCTATATAGAGTAGGATCTTCAATTTCTCTCCCCCTAGCTTTGGAAATATGTCTTCCGCCATAGGTGTTAGGCTATTCTTCAAGTTCTCATATCCAAACCTTTTTAGTAGATCGATGGCATATCTAGTTTGCCTCAGATGTAGTCCAGCCTCATTTCTTTTAACCTCTATGCCCAGAAATGGTTTCAGATTCCCCAAATCCTTAAGTGCAAAACTGAAGTTTAGCTTGTCTATGAATTCTTACAACTACTGATTATTGCTACTGGTAATCACTATATAATCTACATATATCAAGGCAAATAGTATATCAGCATCTGCAGTCAGGAAGAACAGGGAGTTATCAGCTTTTGACTGTCAGAATTTACACTGCAGTAAGGTCTGTTTCAGCTTGTCATTCCAGGCCCTAGGTGCTTGTCTTAAGCCGTATAAGGCCTTCTTGAGTTTCCAGACATAATCAGGGTGATTTTCACTAACAAAACCCTGTGGCTGGTTCATATAGACAACCTCATTCAAACTACCATTCAGAAATGCATTGTTTATATCAACTTGCTTGATTTTCCAGTTATTGACACAGCAAGAGTCAAAATTACTTTAGGGGTTGCAGCCTTGATTACTGGGCTAAATGTGTCACTAAAATCCACTCCATGGGTTTGAGGAAAACATTTGGCCACAAGCCTAGCTTTGTACCTTACAACCTTCCCATTTGCATCATGCTTCAGTTTAAATACCCACTTATGGCCAATGATTTTCATTCCAGCCTCAGGTGAAACCAAACTCCATGCCTCATTCTTCATAAGAGCATTATACTTTTCCTGCATAGCTTGTTTCCAGCTACAGCTTGTTAGTGCTTCATCAGCATTAGTTGGCTCAACTTCAGTCAGTTCATCTACTGCCATACTAGTATAGACTTTAGGCTTGAAAATTCCAGCCTTGCTCCTGGTAACCATCTGATGTCCTAGATTCTGAGGGGTATTTCTCACTGGCAAACCTTCTTCATTTACCACATTTTGAGCATCAAGTCTAGCTTGTTGAGTTTCTGATGTTCCTGTATCTGTTACTGCCTCTTGATTTACCTCAACATCATAAGGTTATGTTATCACACCTCCTTCAACCTCAGTTCTAGCATCTCCATCAACAAGGTTTGTTGCAGGGGAGGTACCTTAGGTTGTATTATAGAAGCTGCAATGGCACTTTGGGACATGGAAATATAGTTAGGATCTATGAAAGGGAGATAGTTTATTTCTTCGCCATAGGTTTGAGATTGAGTTTGCTTATTTAGGAATCATGTCATGAAGGGAAAGTCTTGTTCATTAAAGACAACATGCCTTGATATATAAATCCTTCCACTAGAACTTAGACACTTATAACCTTTGTGAGTATCACCATAGCCAAGATAAACACATTTTGGTGAATGAAAGCCAAATTTATGTTTCTGATAAGGTCTAAGACATGGGAAGCAAGCACAGCCAAATGTTTTCAGCTGTTTGTAGTTGAAGTCTTTATTAAATAAGGTTTGGTAGGGTGATTTATATTCCAAGATGGGGGTAGGTAATCTATTTATCAAAAAAGTACCAGCTTTGAAGGACTCCCAATAGTAATAAAGTGGCATTTTAGCCTGAGCCAAGAGAGTTAGCCCAGTCTCTATGATGTGCCTGTGCTTGCGTTCGGCTCTTCCATTTTGAACTGAAGTATAGGGACAAGAATGCCTAAGTTCTATGCTAAATTCTAGAGCCAATTTGTTGAAATTTCTGAATTCTCCACCCCAATAAGATTGCAAGGATTTGATCTTACTATCAAACTTGTTTTCTACAAGATTTTTGAATTGAACAAATGTAGTTAAGGCCTCTGATTTTTGTTTCATAGGGTAGATCCATGTATACCAGCTATGGTCATCCACAAATATTATATAGTATCTAAATCCTGTAGTTGAATTTAAAGGGGATGGTCCCCAAACATCAGTATGGATAAGTTCCAATGATTTAGAAGCATGTGAAAAAGAGGTATTGAATGGGAGAGCATGAGATTTCCTAAATTTGCATGCATCACAGAAGTTTGAGATTTTATTATCTTTAATAACTCTATTACAAAACTTAAAGACTTCACTCATCACAAGGTTTGAAGGGTGTCCTAGCCTTCTATGCCAAAGGTCAAGTTCAGAATCTAAAATTTGTCTGGCTGAGGGCAATTTATTGCTACTGGATTTGACTGCAAAACACTTATGGTTATTTTGGTGGTCTGACTTGAAGATGGTTCTATCTGGCTTGATGTCGGGCAAATGTAGCCGGTACAATCCATCATTAAGTATTCCTTGCAGCAGGGTCCTCTTCGTTTGGAGATCCTTAACAACACAACAATTAACATAGAATTCCATGAATATAATATTGTCATTAGTGAGTTGTGAAACACTGATCAAGTTTCGTTTGATTGAAGGAACATGTAATAACTTATTCAAATCAAGTGATTTATTATTGAGAGTAGAAATTTTATTACTTCCAATATGAGCAAGTTTTAGCATATCTCTGTTACCAACAAGTAATCTCTATTTACCTTCATATCTCTTCACAGTATTAAGGTTACTTTTATCTGATGTCACATGGTTCCTAGCTCTAGAATCAACAAACCACGCTGGATCTTCAAGGACTCTCGGTGATGTCACATAGGCTGATGGTGCTGAATTGAAGTTTTGCTGTGCAGAATTAGCTAGTTTTCTCCCTATGTACCTCTCATCAAACCTATTGTAGTACCAACTTGCTGAGTGGTTACTCAGACCACAGATTTGGCATGGCCCTCTGGCTTCAGTTTGCCTGCCAATTGTAGTTCTACCTCTGCCTCTTATTCTACCTCTAAAGCTTGGTGATCTACCTCTAAAACCTCTTCCAAAACTTGAGCCAGTTCGATGTCCTAACTGAACACTGGACTGGTTAACATTAAGTGATGTGAAATTGTTCTTCACTTGATTCAAATTTTCAAGTCGACTTTCGAAGGTCATCAGTACTGAAGATAATTCATACCAAGAAATTGTCTCTCTACTACCTATCTGAACCACTATTGGAGTATATTCATCATCTAATCCTGATAATACTTGTGTAATTAAGTCACTTTGATCAATTACCTTACTAGCTATTTCCAGATTGTCAGCCAACTGTTTGATGGTTGTTAAGTACTGATCCATTGTCATAGATCCTTTTCTAGTTCTTTGTAGCTCATCAGTTAGGAACATTACACGAGATCTGTTCAGTATTCCAAAGCTTTCCTCCACTGCTACCCAGAGTTTGTTTAAACTAGTGCAACCCATCACCTTCATAGCGATTTCTGGAGTCATGGAAGAATACAACCATCCCATAAGGAGCTGATCAGCTGAGTTCCACTTCAGAAACTCTGGGTTTTGGGTCATTTCGACTACTTCTCGCTGGCCGACTGTAGTTTGGGTGGCTAGAAACTCAGGTGGACACTCCTTTGTCCCTAATAGAAATCATTCAAGGTTATGCCCTTTGATTCATGTTCTTCCATAGTAGAAAGTTATTCATGTCGAGTTTAACTGAGGGTGTTTGAGTGATATTCATTCCATATGCCAAGTTCTGGCCAACAGCAGCTTGAGTAGCTGGAGCTGTATTGAATTCTGATGGATTTGACTGATTTTTGGATCCGGTGTTAGCCATGAGGATCTGATACCAAGTTAGAAACTGAGGACGATGAAGATTTGATTCAAATGCTTAATTAATCATTACAAGCATACCAATTTATACATAATTATTTGGTAATGAGAAGATTTCTAGAATTGAGCTGACTCTAACAAGTTGCAATGAGTTGGCTAACAGAATGATTCCAATTCCTAACAATCAGGACGTTCCTTGCTAATGCCTGTTGAAACTGAATCATGTACTAGCAGATGCAACAGCAATTTAGTGAATTCTAACTGCTTTCCAAGTATATATAGAATAAACACTACAAACTCACCATTTCAAAAGAAAAAGAAAGCATAGGAAAATATATTTTTCTCCATGCTTTTTTGATCCCCTACATCTACGAATAGCTAAATACTTTTTTATCATATATGTGGATTACTTAGTCGACTGCCAAATTGCACTAGTCTCATAGCCATAGCAATCTCTTTAGCATCTAGCCATTCCTTCTTCTTTCTTCTTGCTCAAAATTGCCTGTTTATACTCTTTGAATATCTGTGATACACATTAGACATAACCGAACAATACTACATATAAAATTTCAACTTTTTCTTGTTTAGAACTTAAAACTTCGAGATCTAGTATAAAAACAAACTACGAGACATGTTGATATGTTGAAACTTTCAATTTTAAAACTAACACACTTTTCTACTAATATCTAAACAATAGAAGAAGCTGTCTATCAGAATACAAAAAACCCATGCTATTTTTCTTCATCTTAGCAGGAATGGAACCCCAATCTCGAGTCTCGATCTTTACATCACTTGTAATTCAAATTCACGATCGCAAACTAGAGTATGACCCCATCTCTGTTTATCACCAGTTCGCCTTTCTTATAGATTTGCTAATAGGTCAATGCTTGTGATCCTGAACCACAACTGCACGTTTCATTTACGCTACCAAAGATTAAGAAGATAACAAAATCAATACGTTCTGCGAGAATTGATTTTAGACTATGGGCACGGCATACGCCAAATTGGCTAACCTTAAAGAAAAGCATAATGTACTTCTTATGATCAATTTTTTTTTATTATCCTGGTCCAATTAAAATATAAATATTTATCAACAATAGCAAGGTTATTTCCAAATAAAAGATAAAAATATATTAAAAGGACTACTCATATAATAAATACACCTAAAGGGATAAATATTATGGGATATAAACACAAAAATAAACAGCCACATATATATATATATATATATATATATATATATATATATATATATATATATATATATATATATATATATATATATATATATATATATGAATATTAATCATAACTCATAAACATTATTTAAATTAACAATGAATCAAACATATCTTCAAATCCACACAAAATATATAAAATCACTAAATTACATATTCCAAAAATGACGAGTAAAGATGAAATTAAAACATAAAAAATCAGGATCAATAGCACGAAATTGGGGGAAAGAAACATACATTGCAAGCAATAAATTTAAGTAACTCTTATACACAGTTTAAAGTATAAAAATAGACATGAATGTCATGAAAAAGACAAAATAAATTTGCGAACAACCTTCCAAACAATGACAACTGGGGTTTTCTGTTGAGATTTTTACCGAGAAAGTCAGAATTAGGGATTGTACAGCAGTAGGAATCCCGATAATTAGTTCCCTATCAATTGAAATATTCATATTCAATGGAAATCATCGAAATTCTATTTTCAAAATTGTATCAAGTTACACCAATTTAATTTTTTGAATCCTCCACTGAAACAGACTTATGAAGCAGTATAGAGTGGGCAGCCTTCAATTTTTGAGGCTCCAATCTTTGAACGCGTACGGTGACCACCATTACTGAAACCTAACTAAATTATTCATTTTGAAAACCCAATCCTTAGCCCATAAGCATGTTGTTTCCTAGAAACCAATTGTTTGTCCAAAACAATACTGCACCTTGGTTCTATTAATTCTTGCCTAAAATTTTCTCTGTTTTGAGGTATGAGTGAAAGAATAGCGCATCATCCGGGACAACATCAGTTTCTGGTATTGGTCAATCTGAAGGTGCTTTTAATTCAGGCATCATTCTAATTGAATCAAATTATGACGTGTTGTCCCAATTGTGTCGGCAAGTCCACCTACAAATGCACACATTGCAATCAATTTGACATGCTAAAAGTTGTTGTTTCGAACTCATAGGATATCCAGAATGATAGGATCATAGTCATTCTCCCAGGAACACGAATTCCAAGAAGACCTCCACTGGAATTGTTGGATAAGCAAAGCTAGAAGATGATGTCGCTGAAAAAGCCTCGACAATTATCATAGTTGCAAATAATGGTGGTAAGGTTTTTAAGTATCTCACCTCGTTCCTTATAATGCATGGATTATTTGAATCAGGTGCTACAGATCATATGATATTTGATTCTAGACAGATTTCTACCCTTAACTCATCCTTACAAAAATTTATATCTAATGCTAATGGCACTTCAACTCCAGTTACTGAGAAGGATATTTGAATCTAACTGAATATGAGTTTAGATTATGTTTTAGTTGTTCATTCTTTAGACTATAATTTTTTGTTGTTTTCTCAACTAACCATTGTTCTATCTTGTGCCATAATTTTTTGGCTTAGATTTTTGTGTTTAAGGACATACAAATGAGGTAGACTGCTGGTTTTGGTATTAAAAGGGAAAAGTTCAATTAATCGACAACAATGCTCAAGACAAATCGTGTACCTCAATTGGTAGATTAAGTGACCTTACGATCCAAGTAGAGTGCCAACCTCTACTATCCTGTCTAGTACAAATTGTTATCAATCGAAACAAGAGTTATATCTTGTGAACTTCTCTATATAAGCACCTAACTCATATTATCTTAGTGTGATCGATGTCTTTTGATCTCTTACTCAATTATGCAATGTACAGTTTGACCCCAATAAATAAATAATATTTATTAATTGACCAAAAAATGCCATAAATTACAGTTATATCCTAACACTATTTGGAACCTATCTCAGCAAATCAATAAAATGAGTTATGTACATCCCATTATGACTGTTATGTAATAAAATATATGTAAAATACTTGATAATATAGTTATTTGATAGTTTGATTTTTCGCAAGTGTACGGTATTGCGAACAAGTAATAAATTGATAAATAAAGTATTGTTCCCACGAAAACTATGTACTTAACTTAGTATCAATTAATATTAACTTTAACCGAATTGCCAAATTTATTTGAAGAAATTATTCTAATTTATCTAACTATTCTATTGAGCAATTTATAAAGCTTTTGAAAATTTCGATGTGATATCATTAAGACCTTGAATCCCCCTTATCAATCCGTTATAGTGAAATTAATAACATGACAATGTGTACACATTCTTGTTGATCAATGTTCCTAAATTAATTAAAAACATATCTCGATGTCAATTAAATCTATCCACTCATATAACCTTCCAATATATCTATGAAAGATATGAACATGAAAACATGCGCTAAAAACGTCTATAGAAATCATGCAAAGCACAACGGTATATCTCTATCCCTTATCGGACTTTACAATAAATGTTATAAATTTACAATCAATCCAATTAGTGATCAAGTAATTGAAAAGTCAATAAATTATATAACAATCATCCAAGAATAAATATATATTGGACGTCAAATTATGGAACTTTTATTAAAACATTATAACAAGGGTTCATCCAATGCCGTAGTAATAGAAACCCTAGCCTAGCATTACAAAATAACAAGAAATCATGATTAATTGGAAGAACATAACCCGGATTTTGAATTGATGAAGAAGAAGAAGAAGGTTGATCTTGAAATCTTAAATCTCTTCAATTGTTTATTGATGATTTTCCAATATATCTTCTTGTTGTCTCTCCAAAAATCAAGGTTGAAATTTCAATTTCTTGAAAACTTGTAATTGCCCTTTAATTCTCACAAGAATAATGGATAGGTCTCTTTTTGATGATATTAATTGATGAATTTAGGTGTATGAGAAGTATCTAAGAGGTTCTTCTAATTTTATTCTATTGTTAGGTATTTATAGGAGTCAAAAAATTGGTTGAAAATCACGTTCAAATTAATTTCAAAGAGTTCCAATCGAATAAGGAAATTTGTTTTTGTCTACATAGACGTCAGTATTTTATCATAAATTTCTCTTCCAATATTTGATTGAGTTGATTTAAAGTGCATTGGAAAGTTAATTTAGAGGGATACAACTCTTTTAGAAATGGATTTTTTCCAATTCGAATGTTTACTATGCCAAAAATGGGTCTCAATATTCGGTTAAAAATCCGAAATATAACTGCGAGGTTGGAAATTGACTTGTAAAAATACTTTGATCATATATCATTCCTTTTTAACTTCTAAGTGCATCCAATTGACTCCTAGCAATCTTTAATTGCCATGTTGTGGTCCAAATCGTCTACTGAATATTTTCAATTTGATTCCCAAACTTTGAATTTCGCCCATTTTTAGTCATTTTTTGTTCATTTCTTTTAATTTCACGTCCAATCATCGAGTTTCTCCTAATAAAAGAAATATACACAATATTAGACTATTATTATGAAAAAACAACGAAATGTTAATATTTTAAAACCCGAATAAGTGTATAAAATACACTTATCATTATTCATAACGTATTTTAATTATATGAGTTGAGTGAATATTAATAATTATGTCAATCCACATGAGTTATTCTAACAATTATTGCAATAAAAATTGAGCTTTTTTAATCTAAAAATTAAGCTTTTCTCAACCATCCATTGCTTTATCTTGTGTTATAATTTTTTGGATTGGATTTTGTGTGTTTAAGGACATACAAATGAGGTAGACTATTGGTTTTGTTATTAAAAGGAAAAATTTGTATTCACTGACGGTAACAACAGACAAGACAAATTGTGTACCTCAGTTGGTAGATTAACTGATCCTACGACTCAAGTAGAGTGCCAACCTCTACTAGCCTGTCTAGGACAAATTGTTATCAATCGAAATATGAGTTTACCTTTTGTACTTCTCCACGTAAGCACCTAACTCATATTATCTTAATGTGATTGATGTCTTATTAAATTATGTAATGTAAAATTTAACCCCAGTAAATAAAAAATATTTATTAATTGACCAAAAAAATACCATAAATTACAGTTATATCCTAACACTATTGGGAGCCTATCTCAGCATCATCAATAAAATAAGTCAAGTACACCCCAGTATGACTATTATGTAATAAAATATATGTAAATTACTCGATAGTATAGTTATCATAACGTATTTTTATTACACGGGTTGAGTGAATATTAATAATTATGGCAATCCAAATGAAATATGCTAATAATCATCACAGTAAAAATTAAGCTTTTATAATCTAAATATACGTATAAGAAAGATCAAATGATAAATAGTCTCAAGTGTGAGTACACTGTTGGAATGCGAAAAATGAATAACCTGAAAATTAAAAAAATTCTTTAATTCTTGAAATAAGATTGTTTAGATGTTACGTGTATGTTATATTAAGAATAAATATTTAGATTTTTTATCTAAATTCGATGGTTAAATTTTGAATTAATACTGAATCACGAACTTTCAACTTTTTGGATCACGATCTTCTAACTTAATTCCAAGAACTTGATACTTCAAATCTCAAAGTCTTCTACGGTATATTTCTAAGTCAATACTACACCGATGGGTGTGCACATTCTTTTAATTAAATCAAGAAACTAATTTTGAACTGAACAAATTAATCAAGTAAGAAAATAATTATTTTCTCTCTTCTCTCTCCAGATTTGAAAATTATGAAATTATTGTATTATGTTTTTGTGTTTATTTTTCGTATTATGTAGGATATCTAGGTTCTATGGTCTCTATTTATAGAGATAAAATAATTGCAATCCATATACAATAAGAATTTCACATTAAAATAAGAGTCTTAGTTAAAATTCAAATAGGAGTTTTAATTAAAGTCAAAATCCAATTAGTTTATATTTAATTATATGTGTAATCCTAAAACTTTAATTACAATTACAATTATATTTACAACTCTCATAACAATTATAATTAAGTCCAAAATTTTATTGTAATTATAATTTAGCCCAAAACTTTTATTATAATTATAATCAAGTCCTGTTACTTTATAGAGCCACCATAGGACATGATCGGACATATATTATCCACTCTAAAATTAGATCATGTTCAGTCGATCATATACCACCCAATCTAGTTATTATTTTTTGCTTTTCAACTAAATGCAAAAAATCGTTTTGTCCATCTAATTATTCTCACTAACTTAAATACCATTTTCTTCAACGATCTTTTGAACTAATCATAGATGTTGAAATTTTACCGCCGCTAAATAGTGAGCTCAAATTTTAACCATTCAACAAAAAATACTTAAGTAGTCTTCTACCTTTTTTTTAGGGCGACGTTCCTGACACGAATTCATATTCTCCACTTCGCTCATTCTTAGGCTCCCAACTTACCAAGATATTTGACCAATTAAATTGATCTCATCTATTTGTGAATCAAAAAACTATTAAAATCACGAAACAATATCATAAACCAATCAAGGGATTTATATGAAATATACAATAATCAAGTAGAAAAACTTGGCACGCGGTCCGTTTAATACACTTCAAGTGTACTAATGTCACATTTAACTATTTCTGCAATAATAACAAATCGCAATCCCGAATAGTTGGTCAACAATATAACCTTTCACTACAAGGTGACACACTGTACTTCTGAACGTAAGTACTCAACTTATATTGTCACAAGTGAACATATGTACTTTAATTCGCATGCTCAAAAATAAATACGTACAATAAATAAATAAAATCAAAATGTATTTATTATAAAATATTATTTTGTCATAGCAAATTATATTATATGGCACACAAACCAACAAATCTCCTATTTACCCTAAAGTATATTTGTCATTCTTGCAATCTCATGTCTTGCTGATTCTCTTGAAAACCTTAGCTAACAAATTCTTAGTAAAGGAGTCTGCGAGGTTATCCCTACTAGTAATCTTATCGACAACCATATTTTCTCTACCATCTCTCTTAAGAGATGATATTTTCATTTAATGCGTTTACCCTTCTGATGACTCATTAGCTCTTTAGCATTTGCTACTACCCTGTGTTATCTCAAAATAGTGACAAGAGCTATGCAGATAAAGGCACCACTTCGATGTCCGTTAGGATTTTTAGAGTCGTACAGCCATTTAGCAGCTTCACAAGCTACCAATACTCGGTATTAATGGTGGAATTAGCAATGCATAACCGATTGACATTTCTCAAAATAATGTGTTCATCATCAAGTGTAAACAACTATCCTGATATAGAGTTGCAATAATCTTTATCAGTCTAGAAGTCTGAATCCTTATAACATATCATAATGAGATCAGGTGATGAGCATACAATTCCTTTTTCTCCAGAGATACTAAAGAATATGCTTTATCACCATTCAATGTTTCGATCCTAGGGTTAAATAGATATCGACTTACCGTACCAAAAATATAACAAATGTTAGGCCTATTGCATAGCATAGCAACATACATGATACTACATATTGCTGATGCATAAAGTATCCTAATCATGTACTCAATCTCTTCAAGAGTATTAGGGGACTGATCCTTAGAGAGTTGAATTTCATGCTTGAAGGACAGGATTTTGCATACAAATCTGCTAAGTATCTCATCAACATATGAGATTTGGGACAAAACTATCATGTTGTTCTTTTGATCTTTCAAGACCTGAAACTTAAAACATATATAGTTTAACTAAGTCCTTCATATGAAACTATTGGGCCAACCACACTTTCGTAAAAGATAATGCTCCAACATCATTTTCAGTGTGTAGGGTATTATCCATATCAACTCTAGAAAAAATGTTGTCTTATATCTTCTTATAGAAACATGGTTCGTCGAAGTTCTGATCAAAATCATATGTCTTAATCACTTTGTCGAATATTTCGTTCAAAAATCTCGATGTTTGCTTCAATCAATAAATGGATAGTTGTATCCACATCATCCACAACATCTTTATATAAAGTCGATTATCAACTTGTACCATAGAGATCGCCAGATTGGATTCTCCAATCAATAAGTACTTAGAAGGTGACCTAATGACCATTTGACTATGTTTAAGGGACGGTTGATCTTGGACTATGGCTTCATTTGGAATCGTAATATTTTTATCAATGTTGGCATTACCATCGAGTAATGCCATTACCTTCAACGTTCTATTGATCTATTAGATAAGACGACAACTCATTTCTCCCACTCAGATCACGTTGTCTAGGTATACTTGATACCATGTGATGTTTGTTCCCAGGCTGTGGTTTGGAAATCGACTAGGTGAAATTGTTCCCACTCACTACTTCTAGCATGGCCTTACTCTTGGACGGACATTCTTGATATACTTATCCTCCATGATGGTTGCATTGTGATTATAAAATCTTCCTATCTAGAGGACTATCAAAATAATATCCATTGGTACCTTTAGAGTATCCCACAAACAAGCATATCTCTGAACTAGACTCCAATTTTTCTGCCTTCCCATTCAGTACATGAGTCGGACCCGCAAATTCTGGACGTGATGCAAGCAGAACTTGAATTCATATCACAATTTCAAGGAAGTCTTGAAAACATATTTAGAAAGAATTAAGTTAAGAATATATGCAGCTGTCTCAGCGTATATCCTAAAATAAGATAGGTAGAGTTGTGAAACTCATCAATGACCTAACCATATCTATCAATGTTATGTTTCCTTTTTCAAAAATGCCATTTTGATGGGGTGCATCAGGCGTACTCAATTGAGAAACAATACTTTTTTTGTCAAGTAGTCTCTGAATTCTCCTAAGAGATATTCCCTAGGGTGTCTTAATGCTCTTATCCAAATATTTATCAATTTTAGTTTGATACTCTTTTGATTTTTTAAAAAAGAATTTGACTTTCAAGCTATTAGGAAAATGTGTGTGAATCTAGAGTAATCATTTGTAAAGAAATACTCATAGTCCCTTTTGTAGGTATATTCACACGTCTACACATATGAAAATGAACTAGTTCCAATACTTATTTGGCTCTATTCATTTTGTCAAAAAGGATAAATTGGTCGTACTGCCTTCCAAATAGGAATCACAAACTAACAATGGTTCGATTTCAACCGAGTTGAGATGACCATCTTCAGTTAGTCTTTATATTCTGTTAAGGTTGATTTGTCCAAAGCATCATAGATATGTATCACTAGTATGGTATAACTTTTGTTCATGGTTTGTAGAAGTAACTTTTATTTTATATGTGGAATAGTTTAAAATATAACGATTGTTAATCAAATGTCCCCCAAACGGGAACTTTATTCATTAAAATGCAAATCGCATCAAACGTCGATTTTATAGAATAACATTGTCCTATTAAATCAGAAACAAAAATTAAATTTTTGCTTCATTTGCGAGACATAATATCAGTCTTTAAAAAATCAAGCGCCTACCATTATTGAAATAGAAACTTAATATTTCTATGCTATTGCCAAAAATATTGCTCTTGATTTTAAATTGGCCTTTATTGTGTTCTTTTGCTTTCTAGAAGCACAACCGCATCGACATGCAGACATGATTAGTGGTTCCGAAATCTACAACTCAGAAATTTGTAGTATCAACCACTAAACAATACTCAGTAACAAAAAACCTCACCCGTGCTTTTGCTTTCTAGCTAGTGCATTTGGGCAGTAGTCATTCTCCAGTGTCTTTTACGATTGCAGTTGGAATGCTTACCTATCAGGTTTTCATCTACTTTGGGCCTTTAGTTATTCTCATGATTCTTGTTAGTTTTCTTCATTTTCTTTCCAAATTTTCCTTTCCTTTCTGCACGGAACCATATGAGCCATTAAATGATGCACGAGCATCGCCATTGTACCATTAGAACGACTTTCTACATTACAACTCTATTATCAGCTCAATTAATGGTATCTGCATCTTATGTAAGTGATATTACATAGTAAACTATGAAAAATATATCAGGTAAATAGTTCAATACCCTATCAAATTGAGTATCCTTGATAGATGGTTACACCCAATCTCTCAACCATGTTTGAAGTGTGCAATCATAATCAAACTATGAAACTTCACAGCACTCTGGATTTTACGCAAATGTTATATAAGGTACGAATAGCTTCAAAAGAACCTTCCTACTTTGATGACCAAGCATGCCCTGAAGGGTCTGTAGTATGTTATAGGAGGTACTCTGACATTCAAGCATTTGCTGTAACACGTTTGACATCAAAGTAAAAAATGTGACAGCGAACCATCTTGTCTACAGTCACACACAATTAACATATGATGTCCTTTTGGACTTGTCACATGGTCTCAGTAGGTACATTAGGACATCTCTCAAGCACAAAATTAAAGTTTTTCAGATTGAGCATAAACTTCAAATTACGTTTCCAATCCACGTAATTATATCTGACAATATATGTCTACATAAGTCTAGTATCATTTTATTTGATTAGCGAAATAATAAACTAGGTTAGTAGATAATCTCAATTTAAGTATATAACCATTGTCTCGATCTTTAAATACTCGAAATAATTTCGCTATGTATATGATGATCACAAATTATATTCTATTTAAACAATCTTATCTTAAAGAAACTCAATCAATCAACTCAAACTATGTGACTCTCCTATAGGGAGTCCGTTGCTTACCGGTACAAAATAAACGTGTTACTTTGCTTATGAATTGACCAAAGAAGACCACCGATTTTTATTTAAATAAACACCGTCTCTCACTTAATATTTTTAAAGTAATGAATTTTAATTTTTAAATATTTATCAACTGTTCACTTAATCAAATTAACATGCAATTCAATTATTATGGTTTTTCCATCCATTTAATCTAAATTAGATTAATCAAAGAAAAATCGATGTTCAATGATATACATCCCATTCATAGTATCACAAGTGATGTCATAAATAAATGTATATGTCATGATATCAAGAAGAATAATATTTCAAACAATAATTTAAAACATTTATAAAGTGATGAATTAACAATTATTTGTACCTAAAATCGACTCAAGAATTAAATTAAAAGCTTATTGGATCCAAACCCAATATCGAATTTAAATTTTTAGCCCAAAAATTTTCAAGGATCAAATAGTAGCAATCCACACAACAATAGGACTCTATCACCATACGTATAAAAAATTTGAATTTGACTTATCCAATTCGATTTGATTCGTATAAACAAAATCGAACCAAAAGTCCATCCAAATCTATGTGACATACATGATTCGAGTTCATACGTACAACAAAACAAAAAGGGCAAGTCGCTACTCATGAAGCAGCAAGCTACTACGCTTGGGCATCAGCTCACTGCTGCTTGTTCAATAACAATTTGCTGCACGAAGCATAGCAAGCTATTGCTATTCAACAATTATAAGAATTAAAAATTATATAAATCCTATGTCTCGTAAGCTCATAATTTTGAATCTAATTTAAAACAAAATTAAATCAAGATGATAGAATTGTAATCCACATATCTTGTTATAACCTTGTCATAACAAATTACAATCAAGAACTTGCTACAAATAATTGGATCACACTTTAAAATTATTCGATTATAAATCATCACATAATAAAATGGTCCTAGATATCGTTTGATTAGAACATGCAATCAAGATTCAGAAATAACAATCACATGAACTATCTTGATTACTCTGATATTGGAATGCGGAAGTAGAATTACCTAGATATTATAAAATTTCTTTAATTCAAAAAAATAAGATTTTCTAGATGTTCACATGTATTTTATATTAAGAATAAGTGATTTGAACTTTTATGTAAACTTGAAATAATTTTGAATCACGAACTTCCAATTTTTTGGATCATGAGTTTTCAACTTTTTAATTCCAAGAATTTGATGCTCCAAATCTTAAAGTCTTCTATTGTATTCTTCAGAGTCAATACTACATAGGTGGTAGGGACCTTCTGTTAATTAAATCAAAAACTAATTATTGGACCGGACAAATTAATCAAGTAAGAAAATAATTATTTTCTCTCTTCAAATTTGAACAAAATAGACTTACTATATATATATATATATATATATATATATATATATATATATATATATATTCAAATCGGTATACAATAAAACTTTCACATTCAATTATGAGTTTTAATTAAAATCCAAATAAGAGTTTTAATTAAAGTCAGAGAATGTTTAATTAAAAATAAGAGGAGAAAAATGCATTTGATATAAAATGAAGCCCAAATAGGGGCTAATTTTACCACTTCCATAACAACTATAATTTAATCCAAAACTCTATAAATCCAAATGCTTTATAGAGCTACCACATAGACTTGATCAGACATATATTATCCAATCTAATCGACTCTAGATCACTCAATCTAATTATTAGTCTTTGCCTTTCCCACTAAATGCAAAAGATCGTACTTTCGAAATATAAAAGATCATAAAAGTCAATAAATCTGAAATACTTTCCTCTGACTTGCCGTATATTATTTTATCCATATCCGAGATTTGATAATTAGGTATAAGAATAAATTACCATTTTAACCCTCTAATTATTTTAACTAATTTAAGTATTATTTTCTTCAACGGTCCTATAAATTAATCACAAATGTCGAAGTTTTGCCGTAACTAAATACTGAGCTCAAATTTAACCGTGCAACAAAAAATACTTAAGTAATCACTCCCCCATTTTTCAGAGCTAGGGTTCCCTACAAGAATTCATGTTCTCAACTTCGTTCTAACCCACAAATATACGGCGATCAAGTGGAATTTAATTCTTCGCACGATCATGCTATAGAATTAAACTCAACATGTGGTCTGTTCAATACTCCAAGTGTACTAGTGTCATCTTTAACTATTTCTGAGACAAGGACAAGTGGCATTCCTGAATAATGAATCGGTTAACAATACAACCTTTCAGAACAAGGTGCCAACACTTATATATTGGTTATGAACAAATTATTTATGATCAAAATGTAAATAGTGACACATTGTACTTCTCAACGCAAGTACCCCACTTAAATTATCGCAAGTGATTATAGGCATTTTAATCACATGTTCAAAAATAAATAAATATATAAAATCATAATTTATTTATAATAAAATATCATTTTATTACAAAAAAAAAATACTATATGGACATACAAACCAACCTACACTAGTTCCGACTCTCTTACATAATTAGTAGAGGAAATTACACTAGACCAGGTGTTTAGTTTTAATTTTCTAAAAATCAGGTTTTGACTTTTTTTAATCAAAAATCAGGTATTAATTTTACAATTAATATTAATAATAATATTTTAAAATTATATTACTCTATATACCCACCTCTACCCCCACCAAATTTCCTAACCCTAGATAATCAATTCTCTCCACTCTCTCACTTCTCTCCAGCAGGACCAGCACCATCGACCGTCGCATCCTGCCCTTCTTCCCCTTTCCCCCTCCCTCCCTTGGCCTCGACGTTGCTGCTGTGGGTGTGCAGCGTCGCAACGACACCCACAGCAGCGTCGCGCGACGCTGCTGCGACACCTACAACAACGTCGAGCGACGCTGCTTTGGTCGCGATCGACCTCTTTGTGTGTTTTGGGGGGGGACTGTGGTGTTGAGGTGTGCGGTGGTTGGGTTCCGTGGTTTTGAGGCGTGCGGTGGTGTTAAGGCATACGGTGGTTGGGTTCTGTGGTTTGTGGGGTTGTTGGCGATGGTGGTGGGTCTAATGGCGATGGTGGATCCAGCGGTGGTGGTGGGTGCTGTGGTGTTGAGGCGTGCGGTGGTTGGGTATTGTGGTTTGTGGGGTTGTTGCCTTGTTGGTGATGGTGGATCAGGTGGTGGAGGTGAGTTTTGGTGGTCGGTGTTTTGTAAACAGTGGTGGTGGTGGTGATTGTGCAGATTTTGGTGGTGGCGATGATTGTGCAGATTTTGGATCTTTGTTTTGTGGTGGTCCTGCAGTGATTTTGTTGGCAGTGGCCGTGTTGGCGGTGGTTGTTACGTGGATATAATATTTTGGTGGTGGTTGGCTGTGGCAGCGGTCGTGGGTGTCTATGACCTAGGAATTGTGACTGTGACTCACTGAAATAGAGATGCAACAAGTAAATTTTTTGATTTTTTTTCAATCTGTGACCTAAGTGGTGTCTCTGACCTAGAAATTGGGACTGTCACTCGCTGAAATAGAGCTGTGACACGTAAAATTTTTGAATTTTTTTAATCTGTGACATATGAAAAATTACATATGACCTTAAAATTCTTGATTTGTGACCAAAGAAGTTAACTATGACCTATAATTTTTTTATCTGTTTTGATCTGTGACCTCGAAATATTCCGTGACCAACCTCCATATATCTGTAACCTTAACAATTGTCAAGATCAGAGTAGTCGCCGGAATTAAGTGCTGCCGGAGAACTGTCGCCGGAGTAGTCGTCGAAAAACAGTGCGGCCGGAGAACAGTCGACGGAGCAATGGGGGTGGTGGAGATGGAGTTGAGGTGTGCGATGGTTGGGTTCTGTGGTGTTGAGGCGTGCGGTGGTTGGGTTCTGTGGTTTGTGGGGTTGTTGGCGGTGGTGGGTGCTGTGCGTATGGTGGTGGTGGGGGCTGTGGTGTTGAGGCGTGCGGTGGTTGGGTACTATGGTTTGTGGGGTTGTTGCCTTGTTGGCGACTGTGGATCCGGTGGTGGAGGTGAGTTTTGGTGGTCGGTGTTTTGTAAACGATGGTGGTGGTGATTGCGCAGATTTTGGTGGTGGCGATGATTGTGAAGATTTTGGATCTTTGTTTTGCAGTGGTCTTGCCGTGATTTTGTTGGCAGTGGCCGTGTTGGCGGTGGTTGTTACGTGGATGTAATATTTTGGTGGTGATTGGCTGTGGCGGCGATCGTGGGTGTCTGTGACCTAGGAATTGTGACTGTGACTCACTGAAATAGAGTTGCGACAAGTAAAAGTTTTGATTTTTTTTCAATCTGTGACCTAAGTGGGTGTCCATGACCTAGAAATTGAGACTGTGATTCGCTGAAATAGAGCTGTGACCCGTAAAAGTTTTGAATTTTTTTAATCTGTGACCTATAAAAAATTACATGTGATCTTAAAATTCTTGATTTGTGACCAACGAAATTAACTGTGAACTATAATTTTTTTATCAGTTTTGATATGTAACCTCGAAATATTCCGTGACCCACCTCCATATATCTGTGACCTTAACAATTGTCAGAATCGGATCAGTCACCGGAATTAAGTGCTGCCGGAGAACGGTCGCCGGAATTCAGTACGGCCGGAGAACAAGCGACGGAGCAATGGGGGTGGTGGAGATAGGAGTTTGGTGGGACGGGGTTAATTATATTATATTGTAGTTAAATATTTAATTTAATATAATAATTGTGAAATATAATTAATTAATTCAAAAAAAACTTGATTTTTGCAATTTTAAATTTTGGGACCTGATTTTTTATTTTCTAAAAGTAAATCCCTGAACCATGAATTTTTCTCTTTAGTAACTAGGGGCGGAAAGAGGGAGAGGCATGGGCCAAGCCCCTTTAGTATTTTATGTTAAAAATTGATTTTTTTATTTTTATTTTTTAATGTATCAGTCCAATATAAAGTAATTTCTAGGTCCCACATGACTGCGCCGAAAAAATAACCAAATCTTTGTTAAAAACACTTAGAAAAAAAAGTTTAATAATTTCAAACTAAGTTTTGCGTAAATAAGATTAAGCTTTGATTAATGAAAGTTTAAGACAAAAATGGTTCAAAAAGGAAATTCAAGTTACAACAGAATGACCTTATTACTTCAAATTTGAAAATTTGTTGTTTTAAGTATAACTATAAGAGTAACCCATTACTTCATAGGCAATGGTCGTTTATAATTCTTAAAATAATTAATTATTTTCTCAAAAAAATATATTGTATACATTTTGATCACTCTATGCTACTAAGGAGATCCAATTAGATCTGCATACTTCAAGCTCCAATGAGACTCGATTAACTCAGAGTTCAGAGCAATATGCTCTACTAAAGATACGTATATTATTATTAACTTTAAACTTTTCTTATACGTTACTAATATTATTGAAGTCAAGTGCAAGATGACCATTTGTCTCTTTAATAACATTTTTCCTAGTGAATTTATTTGATCCCATCAAAGTCATACTTAGTAGAAAAGTTTACTTATTAATCTCAGATTTAAACTGAGCCGTGGGAGTGAATCTTGTCCCTTGATTGAGGGTGAAAAATTCAATGTTCCCTTAATCAATTGTTTTTGGATTTCGAAGGTCCGTGTAGACCATCGCCACACACACAAAATTGATGGGTTCAATTTATTTACAATGTTAGTGAGATGTTTGGTTAGGATTTAAGGGGGGGAAAAAACTTATTACTACCAAGTTGTTTAAGAAAATTAAAAGGAAAATTACAATATTTTCGAACCATCATATTTAGTGTACAATGATTTTAACAACATTATTGACAACATGACACATGGTGTAACGTCATTGGACAGTTTAAAAGTAATTTACTTTTTTCAACCAACACGTCATTGTCGAAATACATTGTACAGACACTATTATTCATTTTCGAGTATAGAGAAACTCACTTTAGTAGAGCACGGGTCAATTTGGACTTACCCTATTGCATATGAATGGTAACGGGATGGGCATTGAAAGAGTCGGTCATTCACATCCCCATTCCATCGGATATTTTTGTTACCTTATCTCATTCCCATACCCGGTTAAAGCAGAACGGGATGGGACAGGGCGGGGTAGGTCTCCTGTCTCATTTATCGTCCCAATTATTTTTTTCTTTTTCTTTTTATTTATTTTATATTTTGCTTTATTTTTTTATGTCTTTAGTTAGTAAATATTATTACTTTTTTACTAATTTGTTAAAAAAAAAATTGTTCTCTTTAAAAATGATGATAAATTTATTATTTTTGTTTGATAAAAAATTTAAATTTGATATTAACTTTGAACATGATGGGTAGCGGGGTGGAGACTGTTTTCTGTACCCGCCCCGTACTTGCTTCGAGGTAATGAATATCGTACCGTTTACCCGATTAGGAGGGTAATCCCCGCCCCGAATGGGACGGAGCTCCACCGGTTGCGGGTTGAACAAATTTTTTTGCCATCCTTACTATTGCGCGCTCAAGACTTGAGTTAAATGTTTCATTTGCCATCGAACTTTGCACCATGCCAGAATTTACTCACTGAATTTAATTAATTGTCATATTAGTCATTGAACATCGCACTGTTGCACTTGGTTACACAACAAATGAATTTTGTCCATGCATCTGTACAGGTGGACAACAGAAAACCTACATGAACCGTTAAATGCCTAAGTGGACCATCCACATCAGCCAAACATGCCCAATCACTCCTTATCATTTCCAAACCCCTAACCCTAACCCCCAAATTTATTTCATCCCTTGCTTTCCAATTTATTAGATAAAATCAATTTTTTAAACTTCAATCTTCAAGAACTCAGATTCTGATTTTGTTGCTATATGACAAATGTCTTATTTTGACCTTTTTTTTTTTTTCCCGAATTTGATTTTGTGAATTGGGTTTCTAGAATCTTTGATTTTTGAAGTGGGGATTATGACTTTTGATTAATACTTACTTCGGGCACTTGAATTTAGGCCCAAAATCGCATAAATATCAGAGATTTTTGGGTGAAGCTGGAGAGAAGAAGAGAAAAAGATCTGGAGAGCTGGTCAAATTCATCGTTAACGAAGGATTCATCGGTAGATTTGGAAATTAGATGAAATGAAATGGATTTGAAAATGAGAGGGAGTGATTGGGTATGTTTGGAAATGATAAAGCGTGTCTGGCTAATGTGGAAGATCCATTTAAGCATTTAATAGTTCATGTAGATTTTTCGTTGTTCACCTATACAAATACATTGACATAATTCATTCGATGTGTAAATGAGTGCAACGGTGTGAAATTCAGTGGATAATGAGGCAATTGATGAAGTTTGATAAGTAAATCGTGACATGATGTAAAACTTAATGACCAATGAAATATTTAACTTCTCAAGACCTATGATTCGACAAATCAAGATGCAAGTTAACCATCAATCATATTAGTATTTATATAACTATATATATTTGCAGTTCTTACAAAAATTTGTACACAAGAGAGTAAAACCTGGACGTTTTGGTTAATCACATGGCCTAATGCAAGTTGCATGATTTGCCTCGTGTATTTTTTAAGAACCTTAAAAAAAGAGTTTAGATAAAAGAAATATTCATATAAAATAATAATAATCATATTACATGTACATCATTTTTCACGTCATCTTTTATATTTTGTCACGTGGTAATACACCGTGGACATTTTAAAAATTGGACAATTTATCACTCAATCAATTATTGACAACGCTTATAATATCAACAATAATATACAAAAAGGGTGTACAAATAACATTGTCCAAATTGTTGCAAAACAATTAAGATATCAGAATAGCTCTGATACTAATTGTTGTGAAACAAACCACGTGATTGAGATGTTGAAATTATATGGCAAATAATAATGAAATATATGATCAAGCAAAAGAATAATAAAGACAAAAATATGGTAGAGAAATTAAGGATTTTATTGATTCAAGAATAATGGAGAAGTGAGAAAATTACAATAGATCCTATAATCCTAGTAATATATTTTCTCACCTTATAAAATTGTATAGAAGAGCCTAATATTTATAGGAAATAAGTAGGGGATGTCTGAACTCACCTAATAGAGTTGTTGATGAAGTAGGATACCATAAAATTGAGTCCAAAACAAATTCCAACATCCAATGGGCTTCCAAAATAGAATTTCAATATGACATAGGACTCCAATAATATTCCAAATTTGAATTTTTCATCACGTGCACTTCAATTAGAGTTCTTTAATTATTTCAATAAGGAATTCGAGTCACACCCAAATTCTAACAATCTCCACATTGACACGAGTTTCACCAAGAAATGAACTGTCTTTTTCAACAATAACCAAAACTTAATTTCTCCAACCAAACACAAAATATTTCACATCTTCCAATGAATCCAAGCACTGCTCTATGGTGAGAGTATCACGACTATACAAGATCGTGCTCCTAAATAAAGAAAACTGAGCGGGCAACGAACACAATAGGATCAAGACCAACTATTCTTCATCATACTCTACTTCCAAAGTTTCTAAATCAACAACGATCTCCTTAAATACAGCCAGGTGATCTTCCAATGATCCTTCTTCTGCCATTCGATAAGAGTATAAACGCTGCTCAGACTTTTGGTAATGCACAATTGCTCAAACCTCAACCATAAAGCAGCTGCTGAATTCTCATTCAAAACGTCCTGAAAAATAGTATTTGATAGATGAAGATGAATGTTAGAAACTGACTTCTTATCCTTCCGTAATTTCTTCTCCGCGGTCAAAGTTGCGGGTATCTTGTCAATTTTCACCAACGCATCATCCAAATCCAGTTGTGCGAGTACTGACGCATCTTAAACTGCCATATTGAAAATCTAGTGCTTCGATCCAAAAGTAGAATGTCATACTTCATGAAAGCCATCACGAATAAAAACCTCGAACAAATCAAACCTTGCGCTTTTGCGGAACTGCTGAACCTGGCGTTTTGATATCAATTGTTGCAAAACAATCAAGATATCAGAATAGCTCTGATACCAATTGTTGTGAAACAAACCACCGGATTGATATGTTGAAATTATATGGCAAATAATAATGAAGTATATGATCAAATAAAAGAATAATAAATACAAGTATATGGCAGAGGAATTAAGAGATTTTATTGATTCAAAAATAATGGAGAAGAGAGAAAATTACAATAGACCTTATAATCCTATTAATATATTTTCTTACCCTATAAAATTGTATAGAATAGTCTAGTATTTATAGGGAATAAGTAGGGGATGTCCAAATTCACCTAGTAGAATTGTTGATGAAGTAGAATACCATAAAATTGAGCCTAAAACAAATTTCAACTCACAATAGGCTTCCAAAATAAAATTTCAACGTGATATAGGACTCCAATAGTATTTCAAATTTTAATTTTTCATGACGTGCACTTCAATTAGAATTCTTCAATTATTTCAACAAGGAGTTCGGGTACACCTAAATTCTAACAATCTCCAACTTAACACGAATTTCACCAAGGAATGAATTGGCTTTTTCAACAATAACCAAAAATTAATTTCTCCAACCAAATACAAAATACTCCACATCTTCCAATGAATCCAAACGCTACTCTGCAGAATTACCTCAGATTCCAAAAAATCATAATGATTTTATAATTTACCAAAATAGGCTGTAACACACTCCAAACCACAATTAATACCAAATGATTTTACAGAAGGCTCATTGCTAGATTGTACACCTTCTACTTCACTTAAAGCATGCTCAACAAAATTAGTATCAACATACCCTTTTCCATTGGATCCGTCCCTAACAATTGAATACAATGGCACCGCAGGTATGGTGACAAAGCGGCATTATCAATATCTCTTGAACTTCACTGAACTGAACTGTATTATTCAAATCTGACCATTTATGAGCTCTTAAATGTATTATACCAAATTAAATGTCCACCACGGTCCTGAACTTGTGCTGATTGACTCTTCTAAATTTTGCACGACCCTGCAAGATGTATAACTGAGACCTTTTCTGTCCCTCCAATACAACTTGGGCACCCTTACAAACCCTCAAAACTCCATCTCCACCAAAGAACTCATAACCTTTTGAATCAAGGATAGACAACGAGATGTGATTTTTCTTCAAATCTGGAACATGTCGAACCTGGCCAAGTGTTTCTAATTGTCCCATCCAAAAGCTTCAATCTGATTGTACCAATTTCAACAACCCAACAGATGTGTTATTTCACATAACCACGATACATTTGGAAACAATTTCATATGTAGCAAACAAGTCCTTATTAGGACACATATGAAACACACATGCTGAATCAAGAATCTAATCATCTTTCGGTTTAGACTCAATGTCAGAAATAGTTAAGAGATCTCATCACTTACAACGTTCTTTGTGAGGTCTGCTTTGCCTGAAGTATCTAAATATCTACTTATAACCATCATTTCTTTATTCTGCAATTTGTAGCAATCCTTCTTTAAGTGCCCCTTTTTCTTACAGTAGTTACAAATTTGATTATTGAACTTAGATTTCGATCTGCCCCTTCCAGAACTATCTTGAGCAACCGGGCCTTCTCCATTCTAGCCTCAGAAACCAAATGAAGATCTTCTTTTTTGAATATGAAGCATCATACACTTCCTCTATAGTGAGATTATCACGACTATACAAGATCGTATTTCTAAATGAAGAAAACGAAGCGGGCAACGAGCACAATTTGATCAAGACCAAATCTTCTTCATCATACTCTACTTCCAAAGTTTACAAATCAGCAACGATCTCCTTAAATACAGCTAGGTGATCTTCCAATGATCATCATTCTGCCATTCGATGAGAGTATAAATGATGTTTGAAGTTCAACTTGCTTGTCAGACTTTTGGTCATGCACAATTGCTCCAACTTCAACCATAAAGTAGCAGCTAAATTCTCCTTCAAAACGTCCTGAAGAATAGTATTTGATAGATGAAGATGAATGTGAGAAACTGCCTTTTTATCCTCCGTAATTTCTCTTTCGCGGTCAAAGTTGCGGGCATCTTGTCAATTTCCAGCAACGCGTCATCCAAATCCAACTGTGCGAGTACTGCACGCATTTTAACATGTCATATTTAAAATCTAATGTTTTGATCCAAAAGTGGAATGCCATACTTCATGGAAACCATCACGAATAAAAACCTTGAACAAATCAAACTTTGTGCTTTTGCGGAATTGCTGAACCTGGCGCTCTGATACCAATTGTTACGAAACAATCAAGATACTAGAATAGTTCTAATACCAATTGTTGTGAAACAAATCACCGGATTGAGATGTTGAAGTTATATGACAAATAATAATGAAATATATGATCAAGTAAAAGAATAATAAAAACAAGAATATGACAGATGAATTAAGAGATTTTATTGATTCAAGAATAATGGAGAAAATAAAAAACCTATGATTCTAGTAATCTATTTTCTCACCTTATAAAATTGTATAGAATAACCTATTATTTATAGGGAATAAGTATGGGATATCCAAACTCACCTAGTAGAGTTGTTGATGAAGTAAGATACCATAAAATTGAGTCCGAAACAAATTTCAACTCCCAATGGGCTTGCAAAATAGAACTTCAACATGACATAGGATTTCAATAGTATTCCAAATTTTAATTCTTCATGACGTGCACTTCAATTAGAATTCTTCAATTATTTCAACAAAGAATTCGGAGTCACACCCAAATTCTAACACAAATAATTATATAAAACAGGAACGTTCTTAAAAGGGTTGAGATAATATTTGTCACCAGTTATTGAAATTTATTGGAATATTATGCCCATCTCACGTCTTCCATAGAATGATTAATTCCGAGTATCATCACTTTAATTGTTTAAACTTAAAAATAAAATAGCTCAACATAAATTTTATGAGAGGTATAGATTATGAGTTCGTGTCAATGCATGGTCCTTGCATACTAATATAAGGTATAACTAAGAAGATTGTCAAAAAATCTTGATAGTTTTATTCATGAAATAGAAATATAGCCCCATATCGAAATCTTTTCAACGAAGTTGTGGCTGAAAAAGACCCTAAAATCTTAGAATGCAATCTCCATCACTAGTCTTCACACTTCTCCACCTCTTCTCATCTTATCTTTTTCTCCCTCTATCGCATTCTCTCAATTATAATTACTTTTTCAAATACTTTTAGTCTAAAATATGTTCACGGAGGACCATCACCCTTGTCACTCTCATCTTAATTCGTTCCATCCATTTTTTCAGTCTTTATTAACATTTAAAAACTCAGTCATAGTCAAAAGTGTAATAGTAATAGAATCAAGATTGAACCGAAAGTAAATATATAATATCTTAAAACTTTAAGACATAAAAATTCTTTTATCAATCGCAACCTAAATATATCCTAATGTTTTAACACGCTATTTTTAAGCTAATCGAACGGATTTTTGGGTTGATTTTTTATTTCCTTACTTGAACTAGTCAAGTCAATTTTCAAAATACTTTCATTTGAAATCAATGACCCAAAAAGAATTACAAAAAATGATTTATATAATCAGCTTTAAAATTTTCAGATATATAAACTCGAATTGTTATTATTGTCCCATGTATTTGTCAAATAGTCAAATTTCCAATGTAATTGGATGATGATGATGATGATGAGTAAATCGAAAGGGAGAAAACCTTAATCAATGTTTTTGCAGCCGGATTATTTTAATCAATAACCACAATGCAATGCCAAATTGAGGCATCAACAACCCTTAGATAATTAGATTCCATTGCATAAAGGTTAAATTGGCAAACCTAGGAATATTAAAAATAGCTAAGAAGTTGATTCTTCATGTTGTATGCTTGTGTTGAATTTTCAAAATACACAGAACATTTACATCTCAAAATATACACGATTTTGGCAAACTTTCAATCCACACAAGAAAGAGTACGAGGTAGATCTTCAAATGTAGTACATACTAGAATTTGGAAAACTTTAAGAAACCATAAACATAAATTTCAAAATAATAAAATGTAACGTAGAAGTCCAGACCTGTGATTTGCAATTTATTGTGTTCACAAATTTTATAAATTAAAGAACAAATATTAAATATATGCAAAACATAAATAATTACAAGATTGCGATTTACGAAACACAATGCTTAGTTTGTTTCTAAATAAAAGTACAAATGTATTAAATATTTTATAATTTTATTTTTAGGTATACATTCTTGGAATAAAAAAAAAGTAATGGAACTCCACTAATTTGTACTTGGGTTGGATCCCACTTGTGGAGTTGGATGGCGTTGGTGGGTGTGGATAAAACGTGCTCTCTATCGACCAATCATAATTCGAAGAAATCCAATAAAGTAAACGTTGGAGGCATCCCTCCTTTCCGAATATCGAAAGAGCAGCATTTTGAACACCACAAGCCCACAAAATCTATGAACCCCATAATTCTCTGTTCTTGATAATTTTGGATTACGGTTTTGGGATTAATTTTTTTGTTTAATTTTAATTGTTTTTTTTTTCCTTCGAATTTTGATTGGAATTGCTGGCTATGGGAGTTTAGAGCACGTTTGTAGGAGCTAAGACTGAGACTTTGCTGGTCAGCAACAGGACATCGTCTTCAATGTCGATGTCCGCCTCAGCTTCTCCGGCGACGATTGGCCTGCTCAGCAAGCCGGTTACGGCTGTGGCTCGAGTCAAGCGATGTCATTTGATTAAGAATAAAAGGAGTAATTCAAGGATCATCAGCTGTGAGGTTGCGTCAGATGCTTTTGTTCAGACCGTTGGCGAGAAAGTGGGTTCCAATAATGCGGCTTCGGCTTCCAGTCTCTCGGCTCTCGAGCAGCTGAAAACCTCTGCTGCTGACAGTAATTCATTTGTTCTTGATGATATGTGGTTGCACTTTTATTTTAACCTTCTAGAATAAAAGTTTGCTATTAACTTATGAAGGCATTGATGAATTAGAAGATGTTTGGTCCTGCTTAAAAGCAGCTTTTGAACATGACCAACTAATCACGTTGTTACTTTTTCAAGATAAATCATGATAAGCTGCCTTTCTTCTGTGTAAATTCAAGACAGACAATTTTCGATATTTTGGAATTATTATATATTTAACATATTTGATTAGTTGTTGGAACCTCACAAAATATCTTCATAATGCTAAGTTTTATATTTACTAAAATAAAATGCTTTCTGTGATACTCAATGCTTGCACTTATGTTTGTTTTATAATTATTGTAGGAGTCACCAGCATTCCTCTTTATAGCTTGTTTGGTTGTGCTTAAAACCTACTTTTTCTTGGACGTACATCTTTACATATTTTTTTTTTTAAAGTACGTTCTAAGCTACTTATAAACGCAGCCAAACATGCTCTTAAATAAGGAAATGAAGTTCAAATATCATCAGTTGTCGTATGCAATTTTGTGTAGTGCTCTGCACTATGTAACAAACATTCGATTTGAGTTTTTCCCATTTGACTTGTCGACACTATATTTCCCATTTTGTGGAAATAATTTTTCTTCATTTTAGCATTTTTCATGAGTATCTCTGTGTATTTGATGTTCCTAAAGCTATGTATTTGATGCAATTTAAGGATATACAAAGGAAAGGAGCAGTATCGTTGTGATCGGACTCAGTATTCATACTACACCGGTTGAAATGCGGGAGAAACTTGCTATTCCTGAAGCAGAGTGGCCAAGAGCTATTGGGGAACTATCCGGTCTGAATCATATCGAAGAAGCAGCTGTTCTTAGTACATGTAACCGAATGGAAATCTACGTTGTAGCTCTTTCTCGCCATCGAGGCATTAAAGAAGTTACTGAATGGATGTCAAAGGTAATAATTTTTAGATTATTTTTGCTTTTGTGTTTTATCGAAAACATTGGAGTTCACTTATTCAATGGTAAATTAAATTCTATTATCTCAAATTTAGAAATCTAGCATATAGTTCAACTTGCTCAACGTTAACACAGCAGACGACAAGAACAACTAACTAAGCCTCCTTCCTAATAGATTTGGAGTATGCTATGCGAATCATCTTTCGTGACTTTGCTAGATTTTCTAGAAGATGCAACTACAACAGCTCATGTTAGTTTTGGTCTATCCTCTCTCTTCAGACTTGTTCAACCAAGATCATGTCGCTCTTACGCAAAAGTCTCTCAAGGTCTATGAAAAACATTTCTCAACCATCTAAGTCGTTCTTCTCCCAATCAGGCACCACCCTATTGTTCGCATATTCTTATTAACATAGCAAATGATGAAATGACCAAAATTTTCATAGCTTTCCTGCATGTTAAATAAGATGCTATTTCTTCCCTTTAGGCTTATTCATGTCTCCATATATGCTGTCTCCTTTCTTTTTAGCAGCAGCAGGACTAGATTTTGGAAGGAATGAGAATACAGATTCTGTAGCCTATATTCTTATCCTATGTGGTGTGACATATTAAGAATGAACTGATTCTCATTATATTCATTTTTACGAAAGATATAGTATGAATTTTGTGTTCTCATAATTGAATTTTTATGGTTTGCCAGGCTAGTGGAATTCCTGTTTCAGAGATTTGTCAGCACAGGTTCTTGCTGTATGACAATGATGCAACACAACACCTCTTTGAAGTATCAGCTGGACTAGATTCCTTGGTATTGGGAGAAGGACAAATCCTTGCTCAAGTGAAACAAGTTGTCAAAGTTGGGCAAGGGGTTGTCGGATTCGGGAGGAACATAAGCGGCCTCTTTAAGCACGCTATCACGGTTGGGAAGAGGGTTAGAACTGAAACGAATATTGCGGCTGGGGCAGTTTCTGTAAGTTCAGCTGCAGTAGAATTGGCTTTAATGAAGCTTCCCGAATCCTCCCATGCCACTGCGAGGATGTTAGTGATTGGTGCGGGAAAGATGGGAAAGCTTGTGGTCAAACACTTGGTGGCCAAAGGGTGCACAAAAATGGTTGTCGTAAATAGAAGTGAAGAACGAGTTGCTGCCATTCGTGAGGAGATTAAGGATGTCGAAATAATCTACAAACCCCTGGAAGAAATGCGAAGCTGTGCAGCTGAAGCAGATGTAGTTTTTACCAGCACTGCATCAGAAACTCCATTGTTTTTGAAAGAGCATGTGAAAGACCTACCACCTGTTTGTGAAAATGTTGGGGAATTGAGACTTTTCATTGATATATCTGTTCCAAGGAATGTGGGGTCGTGTGTTAATGATCTTGAGACTTCACGAGTATACAATGTCGATGATCTTAAGGAGGTCGTGGCTGCTAATAAAGAGGATCGCCTCAGGAAGGCAATGGAAGCTCAGGCAATTATTGTGGAGGAGTCGAAACAATTTGAAGCCTGGCGGGATTCACTAGAGACTGTCCCAACTATCAAGAAACTGAGGGCATATGCTGAGAGAATAAGAACTGCAGAGCTTGAAAAATGCTTGTCAAAATTGGATGACGACATTCCGAAGAAGACGAGGAAGGCGGTGGATGATCTTAGTCGAGGGATCATAAACAAGATCCTTCATGGCCCAATGCAGCATCTAAGATGTGATGGGAGTGATAGCCGGACATTGAGCGAGACACTTGAGAATATGCACTCTCTTAATAGAATGTTCAGTCTGGAGACAGAGATTTCTGTGTTGGAACAGAAGATTCGATCAAAGGTAGAACAAAGTCAGAAGTAAGCTCTGTGTCTTTGTCATCTTTTACTATAATATTTCTTTTAGGTGCCAAAATTACACATTTTTCACTGGGATGTATTAACGGGACTAGAATTGATATTTTATTTGTTGCAAATCTCTAATCGTCTCTGTCAGTTTCTATCCATCTTTGTACAGCGTAATTAAGGTATTAAGATGTGAGTTTGGTCCATGTATCGGATGATTTGTTGCAGGTGTCTGTAACATTATATACTATTGTAATTTCATTTACCGATAACTTTGAAAAAAAATAAAAATTACCATCTGGATTCTCTTGATCTATTGTTATTTATCTTCCGATATTGATAGAGGATATGCTTTTGAATTGTATTATTTTGAGCAAAGAATATGTTGAATGAAATGCAGAAGAAAAGGTGGGATTTCCTCTGTTAAATTGATTAGATATGTATGAATAACTAGACATTTTCTCATGAATTTCTCAACAAATCATTCTTGTTGATATAGTTAGTTTCATTATTGCTTGTTTTACCGAAATAATTAGATCATTCACAGCCACAAAAAGTCTACTTAATTTTTGTATACAACTTCTTCAAGTGAAGGACTCATTTTTAACAATTAGATCGAAGCATGGATTCACGAAGTTCTTCAAATAGTTTTTTGAAAGGCTAAATTACAGCCACTACTCAATCGTTGACAATCTGGTCCCCAATTTTTTGGTCGAACTCGAGTAGCTGATAGTGGTAGATGTTCACCAAGAAAATTTGACCTAATTAATTTACTTTTCTGAAAAAAAATAAAATAAAAATTACTTAATAATACTATTATTGGTAGTCGCCCTGCATGACATATATATGATAGTTTGTTATTTGATGCATTAATGTTGTAGTTTTTTATTGCCTCATTAATCAAATAACAAACTGTCTTGTATATACCATGTAAGGTGACTGACTACTGATGGCTTTCACTATAAATAATAGGGGTGGGCGCGGGTCGGTTCGGTTCCCTTTTTTTGGGTTTCAGAAATTTTCGGGTATTTAGTAAATGGAACCGTCGGTTCCAAATATAATTTTGGAACCGTTCGGTTTCGGTTCGGTTCGGTTCCTTTCGGTTCTGTACTATAATTAAATTTTTTAACATTTAAAATAATACTACATAAATACACCTGAAAGTGGATACCAATATTAAGAACAAAAAGTAGATACAAATACCAAGTTCAATCTTAACTTTTACAAATTAACGTAATCTAATTTAATAACATATAAATAATAAGTTGTCAAATACAAATACCAAAAAGTAAATATTACTAATAAAACTTCGACATTCATATCAATAATTCATTTGATTCAAACTTTCAAGTTTACATAAAAATGACATATAAATTAGAAGTCACAAAAATAAAATATTTTAAAGTATTGATAATACTTACCAACTATTTAATGTAATCATCAGTTGGTTGACTTTCCGTACTAACTACTAAGAAACTATACAAAAAAAAATTGAAAAAAACACAACTAACAAATATAAATAAACTCTAAATTGTTCAACTAATAAGATTTAATAAGAAAAAAATTATTAATTTGTTTAGAAAAAATAAAAGAAATTGATTTATCCAATATAAAAAAAAAATTCGGTTCTTATTCAGTTCTTCGGTTCTCGGTCGAGAACCGAGAACCGAATCAAACGATTCGGTTCTCGATTCGAATACCCGTTCGGGTATTTCATTTTAAAAAACCCGCTCGGTTCGGTTCGGTTCGGTTTGGTTCGGTTCCGGTTCGGTTCGGACATTTTACCCAGCCCTAATAAATAACATTATTCATAATCTTTCCATTTTATCCGAGTCTACTGAAAATGAACATTTTTTTCTAATATCAAACAGTAACACACCAAATTTCAAAGAAATGTGCCTTGTTACTAGAAAACTCGTTACATCACATTCAAGCCTAAATAAATAAGCATTTTATACAAGTTAAGCTCATTTTCAACATGAAACTCAACTTTATTTCAAAACAACTTAAACCAAGTGTTAGTGAGTATCTTGTCTTGGAATATAACGACGAAATTGCTAAATGCCATGATATAAATTTAGAAGTATGGAAGTTTATATTCCTTGCACACGTTCTCACCATGTCATCCACTGCAGACCCTTGCTGACCTACCAAGAGTGAAAAGAAGGGGTGAGTTTTTTTTCTTTTTTTTTTTGGTGGGGGTGGGGGGGTGGGGACTCAAAAAATTTATTATTACTTTTTCATAATTTGAAATTTTAATTTCCAAGGATAATACTGATTTTTAACCAATTAAAATTAATTAGTCAACAAAAACAGATTTTAGACTTCAAGTTCACCAATACATGAGAACTATCTCCTACCATGACAATATGTTAGAGCTGGCTCATGACCTATGTATGTGTCAAGTTACCAGAAGTTCCCAATACGAGTTTTTATCCAACTGTAGCAAATAAATTTCAAATACACTATATAACCTGATAAATCCCTAAGAAAAAAATCCACGAGCCCTTATGTCACGAGTAAAAATATTTACTATCACAAAAGTTTACAACTGTCTCTATGTTTTTGGAATAAAAACATAATACTAAAGGTGTAACACCACTCTATGATTGTACCCGAACCTTCTAAAAATTGAAATAAGGACATGTTTTTATCTTTTGTCGAAATGCCTTTGCTATAGTGATACTCGAATGTACAATTGATAAAGTCTTCAAAATTTAGAAGTACAAAGATGCCAATAACCTCTTTGCTTGATTTTCCTTGAGCATCCATCCACAATCAGGGGCGGACCCAGCACTCTGCGATGGGGCGCGGCAGCCCGTGCTGGATCCGTCGGAGCCTTCAATTTTGCCAAGCGCCGTTGACTGGAGAAAAGAGAAAATAGAGAAGAACAGAAAAGACGGGGAGGAATAAGAACAAGTCACAGGTGGGCCTCTTTTTTATAAAAAAAAAAGAAAAATAATTTTTTTGGCCCATTTGTTTTGGGATGAGAGAGTTGAGTCTTTTTTTAAAAATAAAACCCAATTAAATGAAATAATTTTCATTATCATCACATACCTGGCTGAGGTTCCAAAGTCCAAAGTCCAAACCCTTCATTTCACTCCTTCATTGGGCAGTGAATCGGTGATCTTCACTTCTCCTTCTCCCTGCTCTGCTATCGACGTTTTGCCAACGCCACTGCCCACTGCCTGCCGGTTGCTGACGTGCTTGCTACCGCCTACCGAACACCACCTACCTGTAAGTGGTACTTTCTGTTTCTGTTTTAGTTCTTTTCTTTTCTTTTCTTTTTTTTTTTTGTTTTTGTGAGTACATTTATGATTAATTATGAATTTGAAGAAAACAACAAGAATTAATTAGAAGATTAGCATTTCAATTTTCAGTTTTTCACCAATTAGCATTTCCAAGTAATTCTTGTTGTTTTCTTTTAACGAGTTACGGTTGTAAAAGTTTGAGTCGAGATTGTGATTTGTGAAGTTGGGGAAGACTCGAGAAATAAACTACCACACTTCAAGTATGGGATACATCAAGAGAGAATTTCTAGAAAAATACGGGAAGGATATTAGATAACAAAGGGATAAAAGAAATATCTGGCAGACAAAGATGTAGCACTATGTAATTGCTCTGTATCGTGCATTTTGGTTATTTAACAAGACTTGTACAACATTTTCTGATCAGATAATAATTTTTTTTTTCAAAATTGGTTTCCCATGTTCTGGTTAATTTTTAATTGCCTGTATCTTCAGTTTGCAACCTATGAAAAAAATTAAGATATTGTGAAATAGACATGCTAGAAAATATCTTTTTGTGTAGTTAAATATGTTATACTTAGTATATAAATAAAGCTAAAATAAAGAGAATTATATCAAAAATGTGTGGACTACATGGAAGCAACGTTTCCATTTTTAAAGAAAACTTTTGAAAATTCAACAACACCAAGAGACTACCGATCAAATTCAACTTGTTATGGTATCATAAAGCAACCTCCATCCTCAACCCCTTCATCATATATATTGAATAATTTTTTTTATTATTTAATTAAATATTAATAAACCACATCGCTCTTATGATCGCTGATTGTTGATGGTCAATGATCAATGTTTGCACGGGTTGAACTTTTGTGCTAGGTCCGCCCTTGTCCACCATTATCCTCACCGTAGCCGTCCCCCCTCTTTTTTCAGCATATACTTGTGTCCTAATTTCATGGTCATTCAATGGGTTCAATAAATTGTTCCCTTAGAGTTCTTTTTAAATAAAAATAAAGATTCCTATCGCCTAAACCAAATGAATAGTATCATGACAAGTAATAAAGTAAATTAAAATCCAAATATCATTTTCCCAGAAACTATTTATTTACCATCAATCTATCCTAAACCTAGATTCAAATTAAAGTTATGTTACCAATTAATGATTTAAGAATTGAAGTTAAACTAAAATTATACTAAATTGTATCTAACAAAATTGACGATTGAAGATTTTATGGAACGGGATTAGGTCGTTGGGATTTCCAATTTCAAATAGGTCAATCAACATTCACTTAAATCAATATTATTCAGCCCATTTTCGTACGTGGAAACTATATGCCAACAAGTGTTTAAAGATTACAATTCATAAATTAGATATGAAGTTTATTTGTCTACATATCATATCAGGTATTAATATAATAATTAAATATTAAATATCTCAACCTAATTCAATTTCAAAGCCTAAGATCATATCTCAACCTAATTCAATTTCAAAGCCTAAGAATCATTTCTTTATATTCTTACTCTTACTCTTCATCTTCTATTTTCTCACTCTCTCCACCTATCCACAGCTATTTAATCTGGCTTTGGCTCTGATGACGACGACACACCCACTGTCTGAGACCTTTGTCACACACACGATAGCGACACACCTACTATTGGAGACCGTCGTTGTACACACATTTTCTCTTCTCACTTTCTCTCACTCTGGAGTATCGCGTTGAGCGCCAATTCCCAGCAGCGCTTCACCCACTATTGGAGATGGTGAAGCTTATAGTGGCGACGCACCCACTATTGAAGATCGCCACCACACACATTTTTTTCTTCTTTCTCAGACTACGGAGCATCACGTTGAACACCAACTCACAGATGCGCTCCATACACTGCCGGAGATGGAGACGCTATGAGCGGGGCTGCTCACGGCCCTACATATAGGTGCTATGCAATGACGACAGGTCACAAAATTATTTTGGTTGGTTTTTTTTGGTGGTTTTGATCATTGGTGATTTGCTTGGTTGTTGGTGGTTGTCGTGGTGGTGCGGTAGTGGTGGTTGTTGGTGGCTGGAGATCTAATAGTGGTGGTTGTGGTGGTTTTTGTTGGTAGTAGATTCGATTTGGTGGTGGCAGTTTTATTTTTGGTGGTTGTGGTTGTTGTTGTGTGGTATTGTTGTGATGATGTTGTGGTGGCAGGATGAAGGTGATCGCAAGTGGTCATGGTGGTATATGACCCACTATTTCTATTTTATTATATGTAATCAATTATTTAATTGTGACCAAAAAATTCGATAAATTGTAACCAACTATTTTGAAAATCTGTGATCTAAAAATAAATTGTAACCTATAAATTTTTTTATTTGTGACCGATGAAATAATCTGTATCCAATTTATTTGATAATATGTAACATTGTAACATATAAGTACACATGCGTGACCATTAATTGTATACTTGAGCTTAATATATTTAATTAATAAAATATTTTTAGTTAATTAATTAATACCTTAGTTTTGAATTGTGAAACTTCAACCTAAAAATTAAATTTCCCCATACTTAATGCCTGACTTGTGAATTTCTCCCATCCCCCCCTCTCTCTCAAGAGTAAAACTAGACCTATTTACATATCCACATTTACTTTATCTCTATGTTAATTTCAACACATATAAAAGCATTAAATCACATAAATTCAATCAAAATTGCATTACTCATAAGAGTATATCTCAATCTCTTATCAAAACATATGTCACTTAAGCACGAGTTAGACAAATTCATCACTCCTTAGTGTCAATATCATCCCTAAATTCATCAATAGATGATCAAGCAATTGAATTAAATTAAAATACAAGAAGCAATTAACACAAACAAAGTTGCTTGAACTCGTGGAATTAAATTAAAGTTAATAATCTAAACTACATCATTCATCATAACAATTATATAACTAGTCGTTCATAATTGCAAAATTCAACAAATAAAAGATAAAGATCATCGGGTTCAAAGAAAACAAACAATAGAAAAGGGATATGACTTGTTCTATGCTACACGAATTCTAACAATATTTCTTCAACTCATTCCTTGATTATTGTAAATCTTCCAGCAAATCTATGGTAATCCGCCTTCAAATCCCAAATTCTAGCCACCTATCTTGAGAATCTATGGATGAAAGTATGTATATTGCCTCAAGAATGCATCTCTCCCATCAATAGAAAAATACATTCTATTTATAGACCTTTAATTAGGTTGAAGGTCGTGCCCCACAATGTCAAAAATCAGAGTTTAAGTCGAATATGGAAAACAAAATTTTCCTCCCTGATTAGTCTATGCGATCACACCCTTATATGTGCTAAAATCGTATAGGTGTATAGATGGTGGAATTTCAATTCATTGCATTGCTCTTTTCTAGTTCGGTGTAATTTAGTCCGTGAATCCGTTTCTTGTTTAGCCTGAGTCCTCCAATATTGAATGTTAAGCCCTTTCAACTTTCAAACTTAATTCATTAGCTTGAATTCCAGAATTCATCCATCTTCAATCCTTTATTTATTCGAAACTCGTTGATTTTCATCCCTTGTCATTTGATACCAGGTTTTCCTTCTAAATAATCAATAAGCACATAAAATTAAGTATCTAACTCTCAAAAGCACTCCCAAATGTCACTTTTGTTGGCTCGAATATATGCAAAATTATACTTATCAATCACCACCAAACTTGAACCTCTATTTGTCCTGAGGTTGTAAAAGCATCTACATGCCATTTCAAAAGTCATACAGGATCCCCAAAATATAATACAACTGGAATCTACAAAATAACCCAACAAGTCGTCATTCGTGTACATCAAAATCTGGAATCCCGTAAGAGCTCCACAGCCAGCTATGCCTTTTATAAAGTTCCATGCTCACTTACAATGCAATAACTACATAAGTTAATGCTCAGTAAGCAAAAATCATGCATGATATGAGTATGGGTCATAATGGTATATGACCACATGCTATTTACTTTAAACCTTATGCTAAGAATGTATCATGCTCAAATATTCGTCAAAATCAACCCGAAATAATTTCATTGAAATCATTCTTTGGGCCCGTGACCTACCTACTATGTACCGGACATAGCTATGCACAATATCAATAACCAATAATAAAATGGACAATATGATATCAACACCGGCGAGTGGACCATTCTATTGTTACCACTAGAGGTCCATCCCCTAACGCCCCTATGATCACCCCAGAAATATCCCACCCAATAGCGCCAATAATCATAATATCATAAAGGCATAGTCGAGTGGTCCACCCTCCTGGGATCATACCCTGTCTATCTTTGCAATCAACCATGAATTATCACCCATGGTGTCAAAACATATCACATAAGCATGTCTCACATGTCTCGGTGCCCTAGTAGTGGTCAATAAAATATTTTATGAGGAAAACTCAATTTTACAATCATGTTATGCATGCTAGACTTTCAACCATGGACATATGTCGTGCATGAAGATGAAAATGCTCGTAAATGACATACTTAATCAAAATCAATGTCAATATATTCCAAAACTACATACTCAATGATCATAACCATCATATGATATACAATGAGTTCCTTATCAAAGTTATGTAAAGATTCCAGCATTATTATATCATAAACACTATGTTCTTGCATCGTAGTTGCAAATTGATTTTTGCTTACCTTTATATCATTGTGTGTGCACTACCACGGGATGCAGATCAATTTCCTTTCTCACTTAACGTCGGAAAACCGCATGTATTACCATTTAATATTAAACACAATCCTCAATTTGATTACCTTATGTCACGCGTTTTCTGTAACGTGAATTATACCGCAAGTGTATGGTGTCAAGTTTTGTAATATTATGAAAGTTAGGATATCGAACCCACAGGGATTGTAATTTAATTTCTACCAAGTACTATAATTATATAACTTCTATTTTATCTTGACAAATGAATGGTTGAATGGTTTTTTTTTAAAAAAAAACTAATCAAAGGTAAAATGCGAATTAGAGAATATAAATTATCAAAATGAGAAAGTTTAGGGAATGATTTCACCAACTTTCAATTATGATTCAATGACATCAAATTATTCCAATCAATTTTTCCATATTTAAAAGTAAAAATCCAATTGTATTTCTCTCTCATCTCTTGAGTGCCAGCTAGAAATTAAGCCTAAAATTCAATCCCCATATCTTTATTCCGAATTAAAGCTTAGAATTTATCAAAGTCTCGATTCTTTTGTGGAGTAAGTTTCATAGATTTTACACTTTTTCTCGAAACCCATAAAACTTACGTTGTGTCAATCTTATGATCACGACTAAATTCTCCTCTCTCGAGTGTCCGAATTGACTAGCATCTATTCATTCAATTATTGATCAAGTAATTGAAATCATTATAATCATAACACAATTAAATATAAGTGAGAAATTCCAAAAGAAATAATTCATGTATTTATCAAACCATAATCTCAAGTTGGCTACATCAAACCCTAGCTAAATTGTTTAGCTAATGAAATAGAACATGAAATCCATAAAATTTATAATGGAAAACATAAAAGAAAAGATAAGAAAGAACTCTTTTGAAGTGCTAATCGAAGTCCTTTTTATGGTTTTCACCCTTTATTTACTTGATTTCTTCAATTCCTTCTTATTGTTGTCCTTAGAGATACAATCTTTTTATATTTTTCTCCCCTTCTTCCAACCTCCCAAATTAGGTCTTTATGGTGGTATTTATAGTGTCCACAAATTGCAAGACGGAATAGGGTTGGACCGGGCCAAAAATCTTTTAAAATTTTCAATTTTTGCGCCTAGGCGCCCGATTCGGGTAAAAATGATAGCTGCACCTTATTTTAGTATTTTTATCATAACTTTTTATTCCAATATCCGATTGAGGTGATTTAAGATACATGGAAAGCTAACTCATCGGGTACTTTGATTTAGACATTATCCTCCAATTCTATTGTTTACCATGTCCAAAGTGAGTCTCAATATGAGACTAAAAATCTGGAGCAAAACTTTTTCGGTTGGAATTTGATGTGTGATCACTCTTTGGTTATTTTTGACCCCTTCGAAATCTTTCTCCATCAAATTGACCATTAACACTCTCAAATCTTCAACATGAGGTTCGGCGCAACTTCTGAGTATTTGCACTTTAGTCCCCGAACTTGGACCTCTTACAATTAGTCATTTCTCCAACTTTGTCAACTTTTGTTTATTTTCTTCAATCTTATCAACCTATATCACAACATCAAAATACACATAAAAACACTCTAAACATTTCTCAAGGATAACAAAATAACGAATTAAGTGGCATAAATATCGTGAGTGTGGAGCACTCATCAAATACTCCCAAACTTAATATTTTGCTTGTCCTCGAGCAAACACAAAACTAAAGAAAATTACTAATAAAGACACAAACAAATGAATACAAACAAAATCACTTAAAATAAATTGTGTTAGATATCTTGCCTTCATAGTTCAGGATTGAAAAACATCAATTTCATGAATCACTTCTAAGTTATAATGCCCAAACTAAATTTTTACATATTCAATGCAAAATGGGTGTGTGTGTGTGGAGAGTTAAGTGCAACACTGTACAATAATAAGTTGATCAAATTCCCGACCTTAAAAGTCCAATATTTAGTTACCTCGCTCGTGGGATTCACATACCCCCAAACTTTTTTTTCTTTTCTCTTTTCAAGGGTGTATTCTAAGTTGAATTTCAATACTAATTTCTTACACCACTCAAATTTGGTTAAGTTTTACTAATTGTAATTCAACATACCAACAAATAAGAATTCTCCTTATTTTTGATTGCTTCAACTTCCAAGAATCAACTAAGTTACTAACCTCTTATCAAAGATCCAATCCTAAAAAATAAGTGTTCAGGGCTTAATCATGATATGTGGTGCGTCTTCTGTTTTATGCACCTGCTTTTTTAGCTATATATATATTTTTTTATTCACCCTTTATGCCGACATCTCTCCATTATACTTTCTAAATGACCCTGTAGCGAGTTTTAGGCTGATGACTTCCAAGTCAGATGACTTTAGGGCATCAGGTTTCAACCCTTATATACTTATTCACTCGAGTCATAAAGGCTACGAATAGATGTTTCACAATGAGATTATTATAATCGTTCACAATTTTTTTTATACGTAATGATTAGTGCAATGCCCATTATTAAACACTTATTCTTGAGAATTGATCTAACTTAAAGTTTTCACCTATTTTTCATCTTATTGGTCTCGACAGTCCACACAAATAGCACACATGGAATCCATATCTACATCCATGTCTCCCTACAAAAGTTCGACCATCCAAACATCCTATATTTGGTTTAGGGATGTAAATTTTGTTTATTAGTTGTCTATGTTTAGCATCTAAGTTGTCTATTTCAATCTATAAATGTGAATCAACATATTCATGTACAACGTTACAATCAACTTACATGCATAAATATTTTCCGTTTCACATGAATAAACAAAAATATTAACTCAAGCACATAACTTATCCACAATTCATAAACCAACACATGTTCTCAATTACATAACCAAATGCCGGCAAGACTATCTAACTCATACAAACATGTAAAAATGCATAAAATTTTTTTTCATGCACAGAAATCACACAAAACATAAACAAAAATAAAATCAAGGCAATTAGACACAATTTATAATACACCCCCAAACTTAAATTAAACATTGTCCTCAATGTAAAATTAAAGAAAAGGGAGAAGACTTCCCTGAATTGTCTGTATTACCCGTGACATTTTTGTGTTGATGATGCTGAAGTTGATGGATGTTTCTTTTAACTTTTTCCCCTCAAACTTCATATGTATCTCGTTTTCTCCTTGTCAATGTTGGTTTGGATGTTTCACGACGTCATGTTCCTGAAAAATTAAATTTTAGAGATTAATTGCTTGGAACAAGTGTAACTTAGTTCAAATATCTAACAACCAACTTAATTACTCAATGACCTAAGAGGAATGGGATATGATTGAAGAATTCTAACTAAACTATAAAATAAACTTAACTATCTTATAATTCAAAAATAAAATAAATGAATAAGTAAAAAGAAGAAAACTTGGGTTGCCTCCCAAGAAGCGTTTCTTTAACGTCATTAGCTTGACTCAACTGCAATGCCTATGTTGGATCTTCAGGTGACACCTCTCTCTTATTCTAAACTTCACCCTTGACTTTGTATTTTTCTTCACTGTAGTATGGTCAATAGAATGAAGCGGTGTTAACTCTAGTATAGCCTTCAAAACTTCTTTTGATTTGATAATGTTGGGAGGTTTCAGAGTTTCTTCAATGTAGTTCTTCAATCTGTCAGGTGGATCGACTTCTTGAGTTAAAATGAAATGCACTAATTCCTTGGTCCTTGTATAGCTTTTGTAGCAGCTATAGCAATCTTTGAGTAGTCGGTTGCCATGTATTGCTCTAGAGGGTCATGAAACAATGTTTTTTTTTTTAATTTTTGCCCTTCACTTCATCAATTGATTGGACCATATGGCAGGTGTTAACTTTTTCTGAGAATCTTTCCTGTTGATGTATGCTGAATATGACGTGCTCCTCATTAACCCACAGTGTCAACTTTCCTTCTTGTACGGCAATCAACGCTCTTCCAGTAGCCAAGAAAGGTCTACCAAGAATCAATGGCATTTTCTTATCCTCCTCCATGTCCAACACCACGAAGTCCACCGGAAAGATAAACTTATCGACCTACACCAATATATCTTCAATAATGCCCTTAGGGTATGTAATTGATCAGTCTGCCAGTTGCAAGGTGAGGGTTGTGGGCTTCACTTCTCCAAGACCCAACTTTTTGAACACTGATAGGGGCATCAAGTTAATACTAGCTCCAAGGTCACTCAATGTTTTTTCAAATGTGATACCACCAATATTGCAAGGAATGTTGAAGCTGCCTGGGTTTTTTAATTTTTGAGTAGGCTTCTTCTGAAGAATGACACTACACTCTTCTATTAACTTTACTGTCTCAAACTCCTCCAACTTTCTCTTCTTTGACATCACTTTCTTCAAAAACTTAGCATAGTTAGGCATTTGGGCCAAGGTATCTGTAAAAGGAATGTTGATGTGGATTTTCTTGAAGATCTCTAGGAACTTTGCAAATTGCTCATCAATCTTCTTCTTCATGAATTTCTGCGGGAATGGTAGTTTGGCTTCAAAATAGGTGGATTGTCTGGAAATGAGATGAAATAAGGCTTATGAGTTTCTTTTGTTGCCTCTGCTTCCATCTTTTGTTCTCCAATATTCTCTTCCTTTGTAAGTATGGGATCCGGGGTAGGAACCACAACCTCTTTAGGCTTGCTTTCTTCAACTTCTTTACCACTCCTTAATGTAATGGCATTGCAGTACTCCCTTGGGTTAACCTACGTGTTACTGCAAAATTTTCCTTTCTGTTGGGATTGTAATGCAGTTGCTATCTGACCAATTTGCACCTCCAAATTCTTCACCGTGGATCCCAAGTTGGTCATATGAGTCTCGATGTTGTCAAGTCTTGACTCATCTTTGTTGAACCTCAATCTAGTCTCTGAAATGAAGATTCCCAAAATATCTTCCAGTAATGGCTTCCCTTCAGATGGCTGAGTATTGTATCTAAGTGGAGGCTGCAACGCATTTGTATTGTTACCATAAGAGAGGTTCTTCACAAATTTAGGAAATATGCGTGAAACCAGAATCAATCAAAGCATAAGCACGAGTGCAAGTTATAATAATGTTACCAGCTAAGACGTTGCGATCCCGATCCTCTCCCTGCTATGTGAGTGCATACATCCTAGCTTGGCCTCTAGGGGGATTTCCAAGCTTTTTTTTTTTATTATTGCTGCTTCTCTCTCTCTCTCTCTCTCTCTCTCTCTCTCTCTCTCTCTCTCTCTCTCTCTATATATATATATATATATATATATATATATATATATATATATATATATATATATATATATATATATATTTTAATTATTTTATATTTTTTTCATAAAAAATGGGTGAAAAAAAAGAAGAAAAAGTTATAAGAATTTTTTAATTACAATGTAATTTAATATCCCTATTGTTTGTACTCATTGCAGAAATAGTCACTATTGTTTCAAACTTGGCATTTATGGAATGATTTAACGGAACATGACGAAAATGACTAACTCCTCAAGAAAGACTTCAAATGAGTGTGTAAATGTCAAGTTTGAAATGATGGAGACTATTTTCGCAATGAGTGAAAATGACAGGGATATTTTTTGCTAATTACCCAAAATATAATTTTTAATCAATGTTCTAATATTCATAGAAGGAAAAAGGAAAGCAAAATATTTTAAAAAAACATATTAAAAAATTTCTTTTGTGAAAGTCTCCTAAAATCATGGTTGAATAAGAGATAAATTTTGAGATTTTATTTTTATATTAATTAGTTACACTGTTATTCAAAAAAAAAAAAATATCTCTATTTTCTGAATACTACGACTGCACTTTTATTAAAAAAACCAAAAGCCTCTAATCAGATTTGAATCGATGACTTATGCCTTACCATTGCGTTGCTCTACCACTGAGTTAAAATATCTTATTTAATTTTTGAATGAGTCACCATGTAGACAAAGTAGATAAAATCTCTATATGTGCATATATTATATACATAAGTACATGCAGTAGACTCGTAATGGTTAGTGGCCGATTCTTAAATAATCAAATGGATTTACCTGGGTAAAATAAAATGAATTCAAGATCGATCCTAATTTATTTTATTAAAGTGATCGACATTAAAATAAAATTCACTTGATTGATACCCTGCTCAAAAGAATAAGTATCCTAAAGACCTTTATAAAAATATTTTAGAAGTCATTGATATTTTGAATATTTTAGAACGTATAGAGACTTCTAACAAATTTTAATTGAATTTACTATGATTTTTAAACCCTTAAAAGCTTAAATTGAATACATCAATACTTTTAAAGAGTCTAAAAAAATCTACATGGAATATCCCTAAATTTTTTAAATCCCTAAAATTCTTTAAAAGCTCGAACTGTACACCCCCTTCAGTTCTAGCGTCACTTTTTATGTTAACATCCTTGTGCACTTTGCTCATCTAGAAACTTGCAAAAAATTTCCTGAGACGCGCATATGTGGGAGCTAATCAGTTTAAAAAAAAAAAAATTGATTAAAGTAAGTGGTAGATAGATGACTACTGTTTACGAGTCTCATATATGTGTAGAAGAAGTTATTTGATTGATTATAGCCAAACAAGTTACTATTAAAGACTAAAATTCCTTATCAATTTATTCGATTATTTTAAACTTCTTTCAAATTGTAGAGACATGGTTGCAGTTGCCGATTTAGCTGTAAGTTCTGATATGTGGCAGAGTAGGCCAAGATACACGAGTGAGAAGGGAATAGAAATACCTCAGTCTGAAGGGAAGCTACTCGGGTTGAAAAGTGTTAATACAATTTTTATGAATGCTGTATTTTTGACAAGCAGAAAATGGTTAGATCTCTAAAATCGAAAAGGAGTCAAAAGCTACAAAATTAGAGTTGATTAATAAAGATTTTTGGGGACTAGTACTTCCCTTGGAGATTTCAATTATTATGTAACATTTGTTGATGACTCAAGCTGTCAAGCAGGAATTTTTGAGTTTATTTTCTAAATAATAAATATGATGTTTTTAGTGCCTTCGAGAGATGAAAACAGATGGTTGAAAATGAGATAGATTTAAAGGTGAAGTGTTTGTAGTCAGTAAAGGAGGGAGAGTATGTAGATGATGATTTTAGTAAGTACTGTGTTGACAAAGAAATCAAAATGAAGACCACTCCAAAATGGGGTGGCCAAGAGGATGAATAGCACTCTACATGAGCGTGCCCATAAGTACGAGATTATATGTTGGGTTACCAAAGATATTCTGGGCTGAGGCTATTGGCAGTGCAGCTTATTTGATCAACAAAGGTCCTTCAACATCATTGAACTATAGAAAACTAGTCTTGAATATGTCTTCTAAGCTTGGCCATGAATAATGCAAAAAAAGGTAAGGGCATGAAGTGTAACCTTCTTAGTGATAAGAAAATCTCTACTGCTGCTACCATTACATCTCACACTCGCAACTGATCTATCATACATTCTTACAAATATTAACAAATGTAATTAAAAATCATTTTCTCTTCAACGCTCGCTATAGCACTGCCCTAGACACCCTATCGTAGCTTTTTCTAGGTCAATAAAAACCATATGCAGATCTTGATTCCTTTATCTACAATTTTCCGTGAATCTCCTAAACTAATGGCTTCTATAGTAGATATTCCCAGCATGAAGCCAAATATGATTTTCTTGAACAATAAACAAAGAAAAAAGTAGACAAGCAAATAAAAGGAATTTAAAAAAAAATGTTTTTGTCATCCTATTCGAATATCAGTAAACACTTACAATTATTTTTGTATCCATGGCCGTGACAATGCAAAACAAATCCTTGTATACTGTTTTTTAAGCAATGCCCAAATCCTATTGGGCAATAACTACTTGCAAGAATAAATTCAACAATTCAAGCAATTAACTAGAGTGATTAAATATGCAACTAAATGATCAAAGCAAAACAAAAGAACACAACACCGAATTTTTACTTGGAAAAAACCCTCCAATGTAGAGGGAAAAAATCACGGGGCAACTCCGGCCAAATCCATTATAATAAACCGAGATTACAACATTCAAGTTTTTGCCTAAAACTCGAATTCCTAACAATTTGGGAATACAACTACAATCAATCTCTAAGAAAATAATAATCTCAACTCCAAATGCTACAACTCCTTTGTAGCACCAAAGTAACCTCTTAGAGAAATTCTCAATTTGTTTTGAACAGAGAACAAACATGTGTGAAATCCACACCCCAAGAAGGAAGAAAGACATTTGCTTTCCACGAAGTCGAAGCCAAGTTTGTCCTCTCTTTTTATCTCTCTCGGCAGCCTTAGTTTCTGCTTTTTCTGTATTTTCCCAGCCTCTATTTTTCTCTTTATTTTCAGTCTATGTTTTCTCATGTTTACGTGCAACTACAATCAAGAAAAAGGGGAGAAAATCAGCCTTCGTTTCTCTCTATTTTTTATTCACACCCAACAGCTACGTTTTTCTTATATATTTGTAGCCACCAATTTTGACCTACAAGAGAAAAGCCTATTGGCTAGTGATTGTAAGGCCCCAATTCTTGATTGGAGGGAGCACCAAAGGCCTTTGCGTTGCTCTTCATAGAATAGCTAGTAAAGGAGATTAGTCAGCAGGCTTTATTCATAAATAAGGCGATGGTCAGCATCGATGCTACTGGTGCACCTCTCGAAGCCATCGCTATAGCAGCTACGAAGATAGATTGGTAATAGGTATACTCTTTAGACCATTCTTGTTCCGAAGACATCATCTCATATTGAAAAGGAATACTAGTTCACAAATCAGCAGTTATGGAAGAGTTCATTTCAAAGGAAGCGTTGCCCTAAGTGATAACGGGGAGAAGTGGCTTATTAGGGATTGGACTTTAATTTCCTCATGGGCTAGACCAAGCCTATATAAAATATCCCCCTCCAGCCCCATTGAGGAAGGAGATCATCTTCTAATAGATTAGTTAGATCCTATGCCGGCCAGTCTGGCACAAAGTAACAGCTGAATTCTTCTCGGTATGAATATTCTCTAACAATATCAATTGTTCCGCCACTATTTGTCGTAACCAATGATATCTCACATCAATGTGATTCATTCGAGAATGATAAATAGCATTCTTGCTCAAGTCTAACGTGCTCTGAATATCACAATTAACTACATACCCATCTTGCTTTAAATCCAAATCTTGGATAAACCGTTTCATCTAAAGCATTTCTTTCGTTGCTTCAGTTGCTACAATATACTCAGCATCTGTTGTAAATAAGGCAATACACTTCTGTAGTTTTGACTGCCATGAGACAACTCCCCCTGCAAAAGTAACCAAATATCCTGAAGTTGATTTTTTACCATCAAGATCACCAGCCATATCTGCATTTGTAAAGCCCTTCAAAACTGGTTTTGAACCTCCAAAAGTCAAACACATCTTTGAAGTACCTCTCAAATATCTAAAGATCCATTTTTCTGCTTCCCAATGATATTTACCTGGATTAACAAGAAACCTGCCGACCAACCCAACTGTATAAGCAATGTCTGGCCGTGTACAAACCATGGCATACATCAAACTCCCAACCGTAGAGGAGTACGAAATTCCTGCCATTCTTTCTTTATCTTCCTTTTTAGAAGGACAAGTCACCTTACTCAGTTTAAAGTGACTACCAAGTGTTGTCCCAACTGGTTTAGCATGCTTCTTGTTGAACCTTTCCAGCACTCTCTCTGCATATTTCTCCTACAATAACCATAACGTTCTGGCTTTGCTATTACGACATATATGCATCCCCAAAATTTGTCATGCTGGTCCAAGATCTTTCATATCAAATGACTTGAACAAATCTACCTTCAAACCGTGAATCAATTGAACATCTTGCCCCACTATCAGCATGTCATCTACGTATAGCAAAAGGAAAATGAAATTACCACCATGGAATTCTCTAACATAAACACAATGATCTGCATTTGTCCTGGTATAGCCATTTCCCACCATAAAGGAATCAAACTTCTTATGCTGTCTTGGAGCCTGTTTCAAACTATACAAACTCTTTTTCAGCCAACAAACCTTATGTTCTTTTCCTCTTACTTCAAATCCCTCTGGCTGAACCATATAGATTTCTTCCTCAAAATCACATTGGAAAAAGGCAGTCTTCATATCTAACTGCTCAAGCTTAAGATCCAAACTGGCTACTAAACCTAAAACCACTCAAACGAAAGTCATTTTGACAACATGAGAGAATATCTCATCAAAGTCAATCCCTTTCTCTTGATCGAAGCCCTTCACCTCCAATCAAGCTTTAATCTTCACTAGTTTTTCACCATCTCATTTATTTTTCAATGCCTTTTTACCTTTAGGAAGCTTTGCTAGTTCATATATGTTATTCTTCTGCAAAGAATTCATCTTTTCCTGCATAGCCTTCATCCAGCTTTGTTTGTCCTTATGAGATTGCACATCCTAAAAACATTCGAGCTCACCTTCATCAGTTACCAACACATAATTTGATACAGGATAATTGATTGATGGATGATGCTCCCTAGTAGATCTTCTAATCTGAGGTTCGGATGTAGTAGGTTGCTCCCCTTGCTCAACATCTTCTAGATCATTCTCATCAACCCTTGCTGGCTCATCAACATGTCTATTAACGTGTATCTCTACCCCCTGATTAGTACAGTCTGGAAGAAAAGATAGGTATAAGATCAGTGACACCCTCATCAACATTTCTTTGATTCTCAAATTTCTTGAAATCCGCCAACTTCTGATTTTTATGAAAAATCATATCTCTACTTCTGATTATTTTCTTCTTTTCTAGATCCTATAGTCTATAGCCAAATTCCGCATCTTCGTAGCCAACAAAAATGCAAGCGCTAGCTTTATCATGTAGTTTCAACCGTCGTTCCTTAGGCACATGTACAAATGCTTTGTACCCAAAAACCTTCAAGTGAGAATAAGAAACATTATTTCCTGTCTACACCTTTTCTAGAATCTCAAAATTCAAAGTATGGAGACCGATTGATTAGGTAGCACGATGTTCGAACTGCTTTACCTTAGAATGTCTTGGGTAACGTAGCCATCCTTAACATACTTCTAACATTTCCACAATAGTGCGGTTCATTCTCTATGCCATGCCTTTGTGTTGTGGGCGTCCCAGAAACTTCTTCTCATGTCTAATGCCATGCTCTGAGCAGTAATCTTCTAACACTTTAGATGTGTATTTCCCTTCATTGTCAATTCGGAGACACTTTAAAACTTTTCCACTTTCCCGTTCCACCATAGCATGAAACTTCTTGAAGTAATGGAAAACCTGGTCTTTTGATCTCAAATAAAACACCCACAACTTTCGTAAAGCATTATCAATAAAAGTAAGAAAATACTTATTGCCACCTAAGGACTCCACCTCAATGGGACCACAAACATCTGAATAGACCAAATATAAAATATTAGACTTTCTACTAGAGAACCACTGAAATGAAACTCTATGTTGTTTACCAAGTAAGCAATAATCACATGAATTTAATGATGTACCTTTGGTAAATGGAATAAGGGACTTTCTTGCCAAAATTTGCAATCCTTTCTCATTCATGTGAGCCAACCACTTGTCCTACAAGTTTGGTGAAGAATCATTTTTAGTTGTATTTACCGCTTCACTACACACATTTACTTGCATCTTGTAAAGTGTGCAACAAAATCTTTTGTCTAGCAAATATGATCGACCATTCTATAATTTTCCATCTTTCACTGCCAAAATAATTGTCATAACTACTTCATCAAAGGCATGTGTAGATAGAAAATTTAGGCACATGTTTGGAACAAGTCGCACATTCTTCAATGTCAAGCTGCATCCAATATTAGTATGAAGACAAATATCGCCAATTCCAACAATGCTGGCAAAAGTGCCATTGCCCATCTTCACCCTTCTAAAATTACTCAATTTGTACGAAGTAAAGAACTCCCGTATTGGGGTAACATGGTAAGAAGCCGCTGAGTCAATAAACCATTCAACAAACGAATCTACAACATGACAACACTGCTCATCTTTAGTAGAAAAAAACTGCTACCACTACTTCCTCATCTGAACCATTAGCTGTTGTATTCTAATCAGTCTTCTTCTGATTTTTCTCCTCTTTCAATTTGTTTGTCCAAGCCATGCAATGTTTCTTTATACCCTCTTTATCACAATAAAACACTTGAAATTTCCCCTTGCCTTTGCTTGACTTGTCAAGTTACCAAGTCCCTTAGGATCCCTTCTTTTACTCATTCCTCTATTCTCTGTAATAAGAGCTTGTGCATCATTCCTACCTAAGTCTTTCCTTCTCGTTTCTTCATTAAACAAAATGTCTTTAACTAGAGTAAGTCCAAGCACATCATTTGGAGCATAGTTACTAAGTGATACCACCAAAGTCTCCCAACTATCAGGCAATGAACTTAGAAGTAATAGTGCTTGCATCTAATCATTTAGCACTATTTTCATTGTGGTCAACTGATTTACCAAGTTTTGGAATTCACTCAAATGCCCTGATTTTCCCTCATTTAGGTTCAGATTCACAAGCTTTCTAATAGCAAAAACTTTATTTTGAGTGGTCTTCCCAAAGGTTATGAGCATCTATCTCTTGAGATGGATGATGGAATACATTAAGATCAACCTACTATCTAACATATCAAATGGCTTTCATGTTCATCTTCTTCCAATCATTATCACTCTTGGCTTAGCACTATCACCTTCAATTGGTTTATGTAAATCATTATAATAAAGGATATCCTCTATCATAGGCTTCAAAATAGAATAATTTGAAGTTGATAATTTAATCATAGTGCCCGAAGTATTCTCCATTTACTCCCACAATAGAAGTGGCCCACACAACTTGAGCTCTGATACCACTTTGTTGGGCAATAACTACTTACAAAAATAAATTCAACAATCCAAGCAATTAACTAGAGTGATTAAATATGCAAGTAAATCATCAAAGAAAAACAAGAGAACACAACACCAAATTTTTAATTGGAAAAAACCCTCCAATGTAGAGGGAAAAAAAACCACGGGGCAACTCCGACCAAATCCACTATGATAAATCGAGATTACAATATTCAAGTTTATGCCTAAAACTAGAATTCTCAACAATTTGGGAATATAACAATAATCAATCTCTAAGAAAATAATAATCTCAACTCCAAATACTACAACTCCTTTGCAGCATCAAAGTAACATCTTAGAGGAATTCCCAATTTGTTTTGAATAGAGAGCAAACCTGTAGGAAATCCACACTCCAAGAAGGAAGAAATACACTTGCTTTCCAAAAAGCCAAAGCCAAGTTTTTCCTCTGTTTTTCTCTCTCGGCAGCCTCAGTTTCTGTTTTTTCGGTATTTTCCCAGCCTTTGTTTTTCTGTCTATTTTCAGTCTCTGTTTTCACCTGTTTACGTATAGCTACAGTCAAGAAAAGAGGGAGAAAATCAGCCTCTGTTTCTGAATATTTTCAGCCTCTATTTTTCTCTATTTTTATTCACACCCAGCAGCCACGTTTTTCTTATATATATATATATATATAATAGTGGATTGAAGTTTAATTTTCTCATGGGCTAGACCAAGCCCATGTAACAAATCCCTCTTTGGTAGCAAATATAAAAAAATGAGGAAATTACACCTAACTCAGATTTTAAGTTTAATTTTTTATAAATCAGGTTATAATTAAAATAATATAAATTAAAATAATCTACTTATTCACCTAATACAACCCCACCCACCCATCTCAATTTTAATATCAAACCCTAATTTATTTCTCCATCATCTCTCCCTCCCTCCCTCCTGCTCTCTACTCTCACTCCCATCGCGATGGAAATAGAACCAGCACAGCGGATTGAGTGGATACTCTTCGGAGTCTTCCCAAGGTTGGAAGCAGACGCTGAGTAGGACACTGGCGACGCGACGCCCCGGAGGGTTTAAAGGGCACTGTGGGAATATGAACTCGGACTTGGGATGATTCACTGGCCGTGGCTTGGGAGGGAAACTTGGAGTGTAATTGCTCAATATTTCCCACAATTGGCATGTTGCCCATACCCTTTTGGCCCTCAATTTTATTAATGTCGATCGAATTAGTAGTAAAACCAGCATTAGTTTCAGAAAATGGGTCAACAGGCTATTCTTCGTGCGAGCAGCTTTGGGCCAGGTTCAATTCGTAGGATTTTTTGTTGATTGGCTCAATTGAGTTGTGACCCGGTTTAGTGGAGGTGTTGGTTTGGGCCAGGTTTAATGTGAGGTGTAGGTTTTGATTTTTGTTGTTGGAGTGGTGGTGGTGGTTTCTATATTTTGGTGGTGTTGGGGGGTTTTGTGTTGATTTTTGTTGATGGTGTAGGTGGAGTTGTTGGCGATGGCGATGGTGGTGAGGGTTGGTGATGATAGTGATGGTCATGGCTGCGCTGTGTTGGTCGTACATGGGATGCGCATGGAGTATTTGTGACCAATTGTTTGAGATTGTGACCAATAAATTGTATATTTTGTGACTAATAAATAATATGTGACCTAAAAATTTGAATTGTGACTTTAGCATTTGTGATTTGTGACCAATAAATTGATATTATGACCTAAAAAATTGTGACCTATAAATTCTGATTGTGATCAAAAATAATATGTGACTAATTAAATTGTTAATTTGTGACCAAATTGTCTAGATATGTGACTTTAATATAATTAATTAATTAATTAAATCATAAATAAATTTTAATAAAAACTTGATTTTTGAAATTTAAAACATCTATCCTTAGTTTTGAAATGATGATACTTAAATACCTTATTTATGTATTGTTCCCATAAAAAAATTCATTCAATTTTTTATTGATTAGTAAATCACTACGATATCTTTAAGCTGAATGTGATAACCATGCAATTGTGATTAGGATGATAATAATATCAAAGTCATCTGACCTATTTTACCTATTTTTTACAAGTGACAGGTGAATGCCGATTAGCAGGAACTTGCATAATCAAGGATCAATTGAATTTCTACTGCGAATTTCATTTGGTCCATAGGCGAGAGAAATGATGCGAAGCACATGGAGATACGCATAGAGCCTAGGCGGATCATTTTTGAGTCTACCTCATGATTTCACTTCTCCATTTGGGTCGTTTGTTTCAACTTGTTCATTGGCCACGAGAGTTAGCTATCGCTCTACTTTTTGGTATTTCATTAACTCTTCCTCCTCCATACCCCCTATATTGGTTAATCGGCATACCCTACCGGTGGATCTTACAAGATCAACATCGATGGATGCATCACTGATAGTTTTGTCAGTGGTGAAAGCATTATTCGAGACCACGATAGACACTACATTAGGACTTTCTCGTCATTATATGAGACTGCTTATTTTGAAGGCTGAGTTCTAGGCTATTTTGAATGGAATTTTACTTGATCAACAACTTGAATTATCTAACATATAGGTGGAAGCTGATTCGTTTGTAGTTGTCGACTACATCACTATAGATGACTCAAATCATTTTGACAGATCTGACACCTTTTCTCATTTGACCGTGATAGTGTTTTTCGCACTTACCGTGAGGGGAATTATATTGTTGATTCACTTGCAGCCAAGGGATGGGATCGACGCTATTGTCAGGAGTACGGATCACTTGATTTACAACGCCGACTTCTTGCTCTTATACAAATTAATTGATATGGACTTCCTATTATTAGATGACGTTAGTTTGCTTCTCATTTTCTTTTTCTTTTTTTTTGTATAAGAATTAGTGCTTCCCCATTTATTTCATTCTTCTATATGTTGCATTGTTTTGCTTTGTGGTGGGTAGGGGAGGTGTTAAAGTTTATGCCTATTTCCTCTTGTTCTCATGAGTTTGATTTCTTATACGGTGGAGGAATCCCAACCCCTATAAACCTTCCCTAGTGAAGCTTGAAAACTCATTGAGACTGTGTTGATGTTTTGCTAAAACAAAAAAAAAAGGGAATCTACGCATCAAACTCTTTGATTTGCGCATGAAAAAAGAAAATTTGAACTTGTTGATTTTAAATATTAAATATCAAGAATTTACAAAAAAATTGGAGAAAATCTCAACAATTAATATTTCAATTAAAAAAACAACATTATCGTCATTAAGGCTACAACCCTTATATATAATAACTAAAGAACCTAATTAATGACTAATCCTAATAAATGACGGGGCATTTGTCAAATTGGCCTTGTTGACCAAGCCTATTAAGCCTTTTATAAAATTGTCTATTTTACCCTTAATGATATATAATTTGTTTATTACAAAGTATATCCTTACTTTATAAATGGTTTTGACGATTGATATATTATATTCTTATATTTTCAATTCTATCCAACAAATCAATCTTTGATCTACTAGATTAGCATAATCTATAATCTTTTGTTCATATTCCATTATAAGTTTTTTATATTCCTCATATGGTCTATTTTTATTTTCTAGTTGGAATCTAATTTTTTTTTTTTTTTATCTTTTTTAACATTCTTTTTAACAAGTTATCTAATCCTTTATCTGTATATTCTGGCATTTTTATCCTATATTTCTTCCTTCTTGGTTTTTAATATATAATTCGTCTCTAAATTGTAGTATATCGGGGTAATTTTCAATATATCTTATTAACTTTTTATTAAACTCTTCAATTATGGTTTCACCATGTTCTTTTTTATTAAGTTCTTGATAAATAAATCTCATTTCATCTAACATCTTATCTAACAAATTATCTAATCCTTTAACTATATATCCTGGCATATAAGACAATATAATGAGATAATAATTCAAACATCATGAATAGACATTCAAATTTAAACATTATGAATATGGTCATTGAAATAATTGATCCCTACGATTCTTTAAGATCTAAAAAGAATTATTTCTAAATTTAACAAAAACAATAGTTTTACCTTAATTCTGATCTTTAAGTTCCTCTTCTTAGAATCGAGTAACTTTCAGGCTCTGAATATGCAAACTGTTCCCTCAAACGGCCTTCTGCCTTAACAGGGTTCTTTTGCTATTTCAGCTTCTTGCCTTCACTGTGTCGGTTCTTAGAATTAAAGTTTATAGATCTTTAATAAAGAAAACTCTCTTTTTGTTAAAATAAGAAATAAATCTCTCCTTCAATCTTTTAAGAATCTATGAGAAAGGTAGTTTAGAATCTCATAATTGTTTAAGAGGATTGGAATGTGAATGATAATATATGAATAGTATTGATATTGAAAAATTGATATACAAGCAGAAGATTTGGTTTTTTCACAAGTTGAGTGCTCAAATTTTTCTCCCCAATTCGTTCTGTTTCTTTCTTAGCCCAAAGGCTTCTATTTATACATCCAATTGAGGTAAAAATTATTGGGCTCTTACATCTTTGCATTCGTCATATATCACTAAACTATTTGTGCTTTGAAATTAAGAGCCTCATGGCCCCTCCATTAGAGTCACATCTTCTTTAGGTATCTGTCTTCATATGCAGCTATCTTCCTTTAGTCACATCTTCCTTATCTCTTTGGAATCTCCTTTTTGATTTTATTGGCAGGTGGGGCAATCTCTTGCTTCACATGCACGTTGTAAGGTAGATATACATCCTGGCATCCGATGTGTATCAAATTTGTTGATATAATCTCGAAGGATATCAGATCTTTGGATTCCATCATTTGCAAGTAAGGTCCATATTTCATATTGGCATAGGCATCTAAATCTTTTTGCATAAAGATTTTTTGCCATATTGTAAAGAACTTTATATCCAAGAACCCTTCGATTCTTAATCCATGCTCTGGTAAACTTTAGTAATGGTTTGTTGATTTCTCCAATGTCCATGCAAAAATTCCATCCAACATATCCAATTGTAATAATATGTTCTGTTGGGTAGTATATTCCTCCATCCATTTCTGGACTAAGAGTATAAAATTTTAAATATATGGATCTTCCTTGAGCATATTTGGACAGTTCAGATTTAAATATATCATCAAACTTTTCAAGTTCTTTAAAATTTTTATCTGGATAAATTAAATTCAAATATCCATAATCAGCCATCATTTTTACCATTGTTGGTTCGGATCCTTTCATCATTATTATCCTTGGATATATATGATCTCATGTTGAAATGAAATATGATTCAGTTGGTCGAATTTCATACATCATTTTGGTAATCATCTTGTGTTCTTCTTCTTTTGGAGACAAAGGGATTTCATCTTCTTCATCTGGTTGTATCCTGATGGATTTAGAATGTCCTTCATTGATAATGATCTTTTTAGGACTTTGAATAGTAATATCTTTTTTTGGTCTACTGCTGCTTCCGCTTGGTGGATCACTCCTTATTTGTACCTGTTTAGTATCAACCTGTTAGTATCCAATAGTATCTTTGGTACCTTTGGTATCTGATGATCCTAATTGAGCTTCAATAGCTTCAATTCGATCAATAATATCATTAGTAACTTTCATAAGTGATGAACTTATTTCCATCATAATATTTACATTATATTGTAAAATTTCGTTCATCTTATCCATCCCATGTTGGATATTTTCAGCTTCATCCCTGGCATAAATAGTCATGGCTTTAAGCTCATCTAGTATCTTTTTGATATTATCCATCTGCAAATTCAATATTTCTGCTCAGAAAATCTGGAAGAAAATTGTTAATTCCTTTAATATGGATAATCTCAAAATTATAAAATGATAAATATGCTTGCCATCTGTGCAATCTTCTATATTGGGGTTCCATTGGTAATTTCTTCCTGACTAATCCTACAACTTGAGAATTATCAGTTTCAACAATGAATTTTTTAGATAATAAGAATAATGAGAACTTTTTTATTCCTCTAATAATTGCTAATAATTCTTTTTCATGTGTAGTATAATTTATTTCAGCTTGATTAAAGGTTCCACTTGAATATCTACAAATTTCATTTAAATCTATTTTTAATATAGATGCCCAATATTTATTTGAGGCATCTGTATTGACAATTAGATCATCTTTTTCATCTGATAATCTTAATTTTGGTAAATTTTTAAATTCTTCTTTTAATTATTTAACTATCTCTGTATGTTCATTATTACATCCCTTAATATTTTTTTTTAAGTAGAATTTGTATTTTATGTCTCTTTTTTGAAAGATTTTCAATAAATCTTTCTGCATAATTTAAACATCCTAAAAATTTTTGTAATTGTTTTTTGGATTCTAATTTATTTGGAAAACTACTTATCTTTTTAGATAGATGAGTTTGTAATTTAATTCCTTTATTATCTATTGTTAATCCAAGAAAATCAATTTCTTGTTTTTCTATAAAAGCTTTCTTTTTAGAAAGGACAATTCCTTCCTTTTTGCATTCATTTATGAATTGTATTAAATGATTTCTATGTTCTTCTTTATTATTGGAACATATCAATATATCATCTACGTATACTATTAGAAATTTATTAAATTTTCTAAATATATCATCCATTCTCTTTTGATATATTTGAGGTACATTTTTCAATCCAAAAGGCATTACTAGCCATTTATATTTGCCTTGAGGTGTACTAAAGGCTGTATATTGTATACTATCTTCTTTTATTTTATCTGCCAAAATCCTGATTTACAATCAAATTTAGAATATTATTGTTTTACTTTTACAAGGTTTATTAGGACATCTTTATTTGGTAAAAAGTATCCATCAAATCTAGTGTATTTATTTAATTCCTTGTAATTTATAAACATTCTGGTTTTTCCTCTAACTTGCTTAGAATGTTTCATTACCATAAAAGCTGGACTACTATGGGGTCCATTACTTGATCTAATAAGTTTTTGTTCTAATAATTCTTTTATTTGAATATTGAATTCTTGTGTATCTTGTATAGTCTATCTCATTGGTCTAACTCTTATAATCACATTTTCTATTAATTCTATTTTTGCTTTAGGATGGTATGGTTTCCAAAATATCAATGGGTTTTCTCCATAAATTTTTTCTAATTGTTCTATATTTTTTTTATACTTATTTATACTCCTATTTTTAGGACTTTTGTTTATACTTTATTCTCTTATTTTTTTATTTCATTTTGTATAATTAGTTTTTTCTCCCATCTATCACCACGCTGGGCAGCTGAACTCTGTATGATCTAAATTCTCTTGATATTTTTAATAAATGTCCGCAAGAAGTTTGTAACATAATTATATAATTATTTTGTTTATAATATTGGAACTGTTGTATAAAGTCATTTCCTAATAATATATCGTATTCTAACTTATCATAACTATATATCTTATTAATTATTATTTGCTTACTTCCAAGGGTTATACTAATCTGAACAACACTATTTATTATCTAGGTTTCTTCTCCTGTAACTCCTAATATTTTTATTTTTCCATGTCTTAATTAAGAAGTTTTTAAATATAGTTATATCACTTCATGTATCTATTAAAGTACAAGTTGTTATATCTATTTCTATAATAGTAACTTGTATATATACTACTAATGGAAAACTTATTTGATTATTCATCTTTGTTACATAATATGTTTTGTCCATTATGAAATATATATAATTCTTCTCTTTTTATACTATAATCTTCAAATCCATTTAAAAAACTCATTCCTAATAATATATGAGGATTTATATTCATACTTTCATCTATATAACATGGTACCATCAGGTCAACTCCTCCTATTTTTATAGGTACTTTAACTTCTAGTTCTATAGTATGTATTTGCCTATCAAAATTTACATATCTATATGGTTCTGTTTTATAAGGTACTAAACCCTTATTTCTTATTGAAGTTATATGGCATTCACTAGCTCCTGTATCTATTAATATGTTTGGTCATGATATTCTTTTTCTTCCATTGAAATATTCTCCATTTATTTTCATATTTCTTGTATTCTTATGTAGTTTCGTCTCTCTTGTATGACTATTTTCTTCTAATAGTCTAGGTATTCTAAGACTTGTTGATCTTCTGATTAATTTTTCATCTTTAAATATTATATTTCTATCAGGGTATTCTTCTTCCCTAAATTCTATTATATTAGGTTTATCTGTTGATATTCTAAATTCATATTCCTTTGGAATCAAATTTACTTGTTTATTTGGTTCTATAATTTTACTAATATCTTTACATTCCTTATGGACTTTTATATATGGTTTTTTAGAGTAAATATTCCCATAATTAGAATTAGTAAATGTATATAAAGCTCTATATTCAATAGTCATAATTTGGTCTTCTGGTTACATTATATCATTCATATGTAATTTAAAATGCAATCATAAGACTTCATTAAAGTTTTTATCTTTTAATGAAATACAATATTTTGGGTAATAATTAAATATCATTTTCTTATATGCTAAGTTTCCTTCTATAGTTCCTAAATGACTATCTCTTAAATTTATTATTCTTCCATCATGTAAATTTACTGTTAAAGGTGAATCTATTCCTTCTCTAAATAAGGATTTAAACATTATTTGTATTCCTACTAAATAAACATATTGGATCTTTTCACTTTATTTTTTATTAATTTTTGATAATAATTCATCAACTGTATTTTTTGTTAAAAGATTTAATTTATGTGTTCCTTGAGTTGTTCTTACATCTATAGTTTTTTCAATCTTATGATATTTATTTATAGCTATTTTTTCTCTTTTTCAAATTTTATCAAAGATTTCCCATTTTCCGACCTTTAAGTCTAAAGATAGTTTTTGTAATTTTTTGAATTTATTATTATCAAAAGTTACTTTCAATCCGTATCCTTCTATTCCTTCGTATTCCTGTGTTTTTATATTATTGTTTTCTATTTCTTCAATCTCTTTATTCGGATTTTGATTCATTTTCTTCTGATTCTGTTTCACTTACATATACTTCTTGATCATATTATTGTTCAATATCAGATATTTCACTTAATTCATCTTCTATTCCTAGATATTCTATTTGTAATATTCTAACTTTCTTTTTATTACAATCTGGACTTATATGTCCTATTTCTCCACAATTCTAACATTTACATTGACTTTTATCTTTTTTATTATAGGGTTTATTCTTTTGTTGTTTTTTGGATTAAATATTCTCTTGTAGTATCTTCTTCTATGTTTTATATTTCTTTTCTTAAAATTTCTGAATTTTATAAATCTTCTATTTTTATATTTTCTTTTATTTTTCCTCTCAGGATAACATCCCCATTGTGTAAGTTTTTCCATATTTTCACAACATATTTTTGTTAATTTTCTTGATCTTTTTAATAATTGTCTTTGTTAACATATATATGCTAATCTATTAAATAGAAATTTTATTTTTGATCCTAAAGTTTTTGGTATTTCTGTATTTTCTTTAATATATTTTTCAAATTCTATTTTAAAATATATTCCCCATGTTCCTGGTAATTTAGTATAATATATATCTAAGTATACTTCTTGATTTTCATTACTATAGAACTGTAAATAATAGTAATTTCTGAATTAACAGGTATATTCTTTTATTTTACACATATCACAATTTGTTAAATTTATTAATTTCATCATAGCATCTTCTTTTTCTCTTCTTGCTTCTTTTTCAAAATTTATAATCCATTCTTCTCCTAAAAATTCACTTGTAATATATGCTACTAATTTTTCTATTCCTTCTTTATCTGACTTTATTATTTGTGTCTGTATATTTCTTCTCATCATTAATTTTGTATCATTATTTATTCCTTCCCACCAATTTCTAACATTTCCTTCAAATGATACTATTAGGAAATCTATTCTTCTTTCTGTATTTTCCCATGCATCATCTTTGTTGTATAAAAAGAATTGTATCATTGAGTCTGCCCAATTTATTAAGACTTTTTTAATTTCTATTTTACAATCTAGATCTAACTTTGTTCCTCCATGATTAATTGGTTTGTCATAATTATCATTTAATTCAAACCTATCTTTATATTTATTTCCTCTAGGTGGTTGTCTATCCCTTATTTTATCATAGAATTGTTTATATGGTTTATAATATATATATATGCATAACTCTCATCTGGATCAAATTTTTTATTAGAGGTCTCTGTTGGGGTAGGTCCTCCTCCAATATTCATTTAAACTTGGTATTCATCTATATTTTCTAGACTTAATTGATCAAAATTTTCTATTAGTAAATCTAATTCTTCACTCATCTTTATTTTCTTTTTGAATTTCTTCTGTAATTTTTCCTTTTTCTAGTAAAATTTTGGAATTTTCTTCATCTTCGAATATTTTTGGTAAAATAAATTTTCTAAAATTATCATTCATACTACCTGTTTCTATAATTAGGTTTTCTTATTTTGTATGTTTCTTTCCTATTCTTGTCATTTCTTTTTCTATAAGTTTTTTTTTTTATCTATTTTCTTGTCTCTACTTTTATTATTTTCTTTTAGTTCTCTAATTTAAATTTTTAGTATTTCTAATTCTTCTTTTATTTCATTTCTTAAATTTTGTACATCAGTTATTAATATTTTTATTAGTGTTTTTAATTCTTCCATATGTTGAGTCATTATCTTTTCTTTGGTTAGTTGAAATAATATATTCTACATTCAGCATCTTTACAATCTTTTATAATTTTATCATACTTTTGTTTTATATTTTCGTCGGTGTTTAATTTTTTTAATTCTTCAAAATAATTTGCTCTTTCTTTATATTTTTCTTGTTTTAATTTTAATATTTGGTCTTCTTGATATTTTGTTATTTTTTCAGGTGTTAATAATTCATTTAATATTTGGTGATTAATTATTTTTATCATGTTTAACCTTTTATTCAGATTATTTTCCATATTCAAGAATTAATATAGTTCTTGTATTTTTTCTTTACAGTGTAACATAATTTCTTCTTTTTCAAATTTCTTACCAATTTTTTCATATATATATATATACAGAAATGATCTAATGAGCACCGGTGCTCATATTATCCAAAACACTAATGAGTTGGCACATTAATTCATTGGTGGATTGGAACTCACAAAATCTTTATCCACCAATGAATTAATGTGCCAACTCATCGGTGTTTAGGATAAGATGAGCACCGGTGCTCATTAGATCATTTCTGTATATATATATATATATATATATATATATATATATATATATATATATATATATATATATATATATTCATTTATTATGGTTCCTATTATTAGTTTATCTAATATTTGTTCTCTTATTTCTCTAGGTAATTCCTTAATTATAATTAATGTTATTATTTTTAATTTTTTGGGAAATGGTTCAATTATATAGTTTCCTTGATTATCCTCTAACATATAATACCAGTCTGTTTTGGTAATTGTAACTTCTATAACCTTTTTATTTTTAGTCATATTTTCTTATTTCTTTATCAATTAAATCATACATATGTTTTTCATAAGTTTCTAATATCATTTCACTAGTATACATATTTCTAACAATATCTAGTCTTATTTTTTTAATTATAAATTGTTTTATCTCCATAGGTAATTTTTCAAGTATTTTTAATGTAATTGTTACACTTTCATTATTTAATATTGGTTTTATAATTATTATGTTAAACTTTTCTCTTATTATATGGTATTTATTACCTAAATCTTCGATTTTCATTATTTTTAATAATTTTCTTTTATTTATAGTATTTTATTATTTTTATAGATTCTTTATGGCTCTGATACCAATTTGTGGGGGTGCTACTATGAGCGAACAAAAATTAAAAATCTAAAAATCTTTAAAATCTAAAATCGGCCTTTATGCTTTATAATGTGTTGAGTAAATCTTCAAAATATATTAATATTTGGGAATTTATAATATCAAGATCTGTTATTATATCTATATTTGGATTAAAAGGAATATTATATTTTAAAATATTTTTCTCATTTTTTCTAATTTATCTATTATGTCTTTATATCTTTTGTTATTATAGATCTTACAATACCCTTAGAAAAATTTTCTATCATATTTTCTTTAAAGCATTTTAATATTTTTTGTGATGCAATTAATTGTTCTTGATATCCAATTTTATCAAATTCAATTTTAAATTCAGTTTCTTTTTTATCTTTAGCAAGTTTCTTAATCTTGTATGGTCCTCTTTTAGATTTTGGTTTCTTGTAGGTCATTTTATGACAATCTAATTCCTTAAGACTTGATTGTATTCCTTTCATAGTTTAATAAATATTATATTTAGGGGTGTTTTAGGTAGTTTCAATTTTTTTTAGAAAAGTCAAAGGTCATTTTGGAATTATGGCTTTTCGTTTGGGTCATTTATTCATATCTCTTCTATATATATAAAGTGGCTATGAAACGGAAGTTATTGTTTTGATAGAAATTCTTGTTCCGCCGTTAACTTTAATGGATTCCGTTAAGTAACATTTAAGCTCAAATATTACTCCACCTTTTGAACCCTGATTTCTTTATTTCGTTTACTCACGACTCTCTTCCCTACCTCATAACCGCATATTCATCCCAGGCAGAGAAGAAGTGGCGGTATAGGTGAATATGGACGGCCAAGGAACTAACAACATTGTTGGAGGGTCCGAGACGCCTAGGATGGTCTACTCCGATGATCATTTGGTTGTTCCTCACACAGCCCATGAAATCAGTGGCGGTTTTTTCTTCGTTTCCTCCTATTTTATCCTCTTTTTTATTAAAATTGAGATTTACTTTCGGTACGCTACAAAATCTATAGAAAGAGAGTAGTATTTTTCTTGATTCAGACGAAAAAGGAGAAAATTTGAGTTTTTTATTTGTGATTTTGGGTTGGAGATGATAGAGAGAAGCACTTTATTTTTGTGTTTATGGGGCACGCCTGAGTTCGCTCTTGAAATCCATTTCTCATACTCAAAAATCAAATCTTTTTAACTGGGCACTTCTCCTGAGAACCTCTGTTTATGGTGGTTCTCAAATAAGCTTTGATTTGAACACTTGGTTCTTTAGAAGAAGAGTTTACAGGGTTTCAAGATGGGAGATAAACCTGAAGTTTTGGATGCTGTATTGAAGGAGAGTGTTGATTTGGTAAGGGATCTGAATGCTTTTCTTGTTTGTGCTTTATGGGTTCATTTTTGGCTCGTTCTTAACGAATTTTAGTTGTCAATTGATGGATTGATCTGTGCGGTTTTAGTAGATGGCATTTATGTTGGAAAAGTCGAAGTTGGTTGTGACCAATTTAAGTAATTGTTTGAGTGAAATTTTTTGTTTGGTGAATGAGAAATTAAACCAAATTTAAGATGTTTAAATATTTGAAATTGTTGGAAATTGTATAGAATATTGTGGAATATTCTAGAGAATGATTAGATGAAAAGATAAGTCTTTTTATATGGAAGATCATAACTTTTGGAGGTCATGACTTTTGGTGTGAGTAACTTCCAATAATTATGATTCTTAATTTCAAGAGATGTATCTCTTGGTATGGATGTTCCAACTACTATATATATAGATCCCCATGTGTTTGGATTAACAATAAGAAAGATGAACAACTCAATTAATAGTTCCATATCATTCCATTCCATGTTTTATTTTAGTTCCATATCATTTCATTTTGTAGAAGTGATTATTTCTTGCATCAAAATCATGGTTACGGTAGAGAGGGAACTCCGTTCGAGTTCGTCGGTCTAAGCCATTTGGAGTGCTCCTATGGTTTGACGTGGTCGTTGTATCTTGGGAGATGATTGTCGAGAAACCGTTAGCACCGATGCGGGGCAAATTCATCTTAACGACAAAGTGTCAAACACTTGCCTCGACCGATCGCATCACTTGCATCTTATCTTTCTTTTCCGATTTCATTCTAATTTAGTATTTTGATTTCACAAAGTAACTAATATCTTTTGATTTCATGAAATGTTTGAATTAAAGAATGACACGCGTTCAAGATTGGAAAGTGATGAATCCATATTCATATATTGGAAGTCGGTAATCACTATTTTGTCTTCTCAAATCAGATTTCGGTAAATCGAATGATATTTCAATTTTACGGTATGTTCTTGATTAATATAATATTCACATTATCAGTGTAATATCTCCAACAATCTTAAGATGAATTTTGTGTTGTGCTTTATATTCTAAAGTTGTTTTTAAATTGCTGAAATTCGTAAGCCAACAAACTTTTCGTAATTATATACTTGGTTGACAAATTATTTGCATGTTGTATGGAAAGATGTATCTCTCCACATTAAAAATTCTGGAATTAATTTGTCTTATGGCATAAAGTGTTCCGTTTGATGAAATGAAGGGTATGTGAATATTGTCGATATGATATTCTCAACAATCTTAACATGAATTCTGCGAGTTAGATGTTAAGTATTTACATAGGTTTTAACAACATATTAAATCTGATTTTGAATTTTTGATGAATGGATTCAAAAAGAAATCAGTTTTTTCTTTCGGTTAAATGGCGTACTTTCATTTTAGCATTGGACTAAGCATAATATTATTAATGTTTGGTCTGATTTGTTAAGTCACTACTTCATGTTATGTTTGCTGTTGGATATTTGCTTCAATTTAAATGATGAACACGAAAATTGGTTAATGGCAACAGATCAGTGGGTATATGAAGTGAGCATGTTATATATATATTTGCTAGAATAAATTCCTCCAGAGTGTAGTTGCATGTGTTCACGAGAATGAAGAGTTTAATGTTTTTTATTTTGATATGTATTCTACATAGTTATGCATTAAAATATATTATTTCATGAGATTGTGCATAATTGTGGAATTCTAAGTAGTAAGTTCCAGTATGTTTGTAAATACAATAACCAATTAAAGACAGAATATGGTTTTAAGTATATTTAAAAGTCATGTGGAATTTATTTGAATAATTACTGAGTATAAAATGGATTATTCGTCATTGTTAAGAACAAAAGGTGCTTCAACAATTATCTTCCAGTGCATGCAAATTAGTGTGTACATCCTTAACTGTTTAATTAATTAAATGAAAGCTTTCAAGTCAGATTATGTATTGTTAGAAATTTACTTCTATCTATTGGATTGTATATATATTGGAAGAATGCCAACTATTTATTTGAAAGTACATGAACTTCCATGACTATTTCTTATATTGAAATATGAGATGATATAATTAGAGTTTCATGGAAATTATATCAACTTTATTTGATGGTGATAGGCTCGATTAATTCTATGAATTAAGTGAAATGACTTATGGAAGTTATATTTGGATAAAAATATTACAAAATTAGATTTGTTGTAATTGTATTAAGTGGAAATAATTATTTGATAATGAGATTTAAGCCACTTAATTACTTGAAATTGGTAGAATATTATAAAATATTCTAGAATGGATTTAGATGGAAAGATATGTCTTTTCATATTATAAGATATTTGAAGAGGTGTGTCCTCTCGTTGGGTTGTGTCTTTTGAGAATACAACTATCGAATCGATAGATGATTCATTCATTCAACTTGAATATGGTGAATAAGTATTATTTAATATGGAATAATACTATCTTGTCAAATGTCACAAATGTGATATGTTTGGAGAAGTTGCAAATCTTGTGAATCAAGATACTTAGTCTTCTTCATTGTTGAATTTAACTTCAATATAAAACCAATTAAGTTGGTTTATATTTGAAAAGTATTGTTGGTCTATGTAATGACCTTGATCAAATTGTGTGTGATCATATTGAAGATAGTTGGATTGAAGTACATTGAATACAATTTCAATGGAAATAAATTGTAGGTTGACGACCACTATTTTGAAAGTACTTAAACTTTCACGAAGCATTCGATATGAACATTATGTAAGTTCAAGTACAACCCAAAAATGTGGGGGGGGGGGGTTAACATCAATGCTTGCGAACTTATATGAAAAGTTCAAGACTTGTGGATGCAACATTATTAGTTACACATGCATTCCTAATTGAGGAATTGTGGGGGTAACTTATGTTTAAAAGTTACAATTTTTCTATATCTTATAATTATAGAAATATATCTATGAAGGTGGAAAATGTAGAAAACCATTATATTAATTATAAGGATGATTTACACTAAGTCTAAAGTGGATGAAATGGGATAAAAACGATTACGGCGTTTGTTTGGATATGCAAGATCAATTGGAATATTAGAAGAATATTCATAAAATTGAAATGCATTGTAATATTTCAATAATGGTATTGAATACCCATGTTTCTGAAATCCACTAGTGAAAAGTGATTGACTAGTGTAGTGCGTGATAAAAATCCTCTAACATTGTTGTTTGCAATTTATAAAGCTTTAAATAAAGCTAATTAGAAGCATGTAGCGTCATGAGAAGATTTCTTGGTGGTGACATGTTGTATCTATAAATCAATTGATCGTTGGCTAGCTATATTTGTTGAGATACTAAGTCACATATAATGGTAAGTCTAGACGTAGACATAATACCGTTAAGCAGTCGATCTCAATGGTGTAAATTCGTGATACCTTTAAGAGATTTATCGAGAGATCAAGAATACTGCATATCAAGAGGAATGAGATTAAAGCCCACTACGTAAAAGTCTTTGTAATGGTAACCCTACCCTGCTAACCGGAGATCCCAAGATCTTGGTTCAAAGGGACAACTAAATTATGAAGATTCCATAAAGCACTTAGGAAATTATTCCTACTCATTCCTATGATAATTACAGTACTTTCTGCAAAGTGTGAGGTTAAGTTATGCTTTTAATGATTCCTATATCTTGATTAAGTCAAGTAGAGTAAGATCAGATGCTCTTAATAGGAGGTCACATATGTAACTGTGAAGTGGGGCCGCTTCAATGAGAATTGTTCAAAGCTAAAATTCTCTAAACACTTATGAAACCAAGAGTGGTCCAGGGCCAAAATGGACACAATCATGAGAACCATGAACGGTTTAGGAAAGATATTGTGTGAGTACTGTTGTCTTGGCTTACACCAACGGCTGAATGGTTCAAGATATCACGTTCACCAATTAGCCAGTAAGTCCGATAGTATTTCACTAAGGGAGGTTGAAAACTAAAAGCTACCTTCTCTGATGTAGTGTTTTCCGCCCTCTCTCTACTAGTGTCTGCATAGTCATTTGCATTTATTTTCATTCATGTGGGGGAATACTAAATTAGAATGAAATCAAAAAGAAAGATGAGATACAAGTGATGCGATTGGTCGAGGCAAGTGTTTGACACTTTGTCCTTAAAATGAATTTGCCCCGCATCGGTGCTAACGATTTCTCGACAATCATCTCCCAAGATACAACGACACATCAAACCATAGGAGCACTCCAAATGGCTTAGAACAACGAACTCGAACGGAGTTCCCTCTTTACCATAACCATGATTTTGATGCAAGAAATAATCATTTTTACAAAGTGTTTTATGCAAAACTAAATTGTAAACATGGAATGGAATGATATGAAACTATCAATTGAATTGTTTATTATTTTTCATAAAATCCAAACACATGGAGATCTATATATATAGTAGTTGGAACATCCATACCAAGTGACACATCTCTTGAAATTAAGAATCATAATTATTGGAAGTTACTCACACCAAAAGTCATGATCTTCCATATGAAAAGACTCATCTTTTCATCTACTCATTCTCTAGAATATTCCACACTATTCTATACAATTTCCAACAATTTCAAGCATTTAAGCATTTTATGTTTGGTTTAATTTCTCATTCACCAAACAAAAAACTCCACTTAAACAATCACTTAAATTGGTCACAACCAATTTCGAATTTTCCAACAATCCCCCACATAAATGAAAATTAATGCAAATGACTATGCAGACACTAGTAGAGAGAGTGCGGAAAACACTGCATCAGAGAAGGTAGCTTTTGGCTTTAAACCTCCCTTAGTGAAATATTATCGGACTTATTGGCTAATTGGTGAACGTGATGTCTTGAACCATTCAGCCGTTGGTGTAAGCCAAGATAATAGTACTCACACAATGTCTTTCCTAAACCGTTCATGGTTCTCATGATTGTGTCCATTTTGGCCCGGACCACTTTTGGTTTCATGAGTGTTTAGAGAATTTTAGCCTCGAACAATTCTCATTGAAGCGGTCCCACTTCACACTTATATAGGTGATCTCCTATTAAGAGTATTCTCTCTTCAAGATATAGGAATCATTAAAAGCATAGCTTAACCTCACACTTTCCAGAAAGCACTGTAATTATCATAGGAATGAGTTGGGAAGTATTTCCCTGAGTGCTTTATTCAATCTTCATAACTTAGTTATCCCTTTGAACCAAGATCTTGGAATCTCCAGTCAACAAGGTAGGGTTACCATTACAAAGACTCTTACGTAGTAGGCTTTAATCTCATTTCCCTCGATATGCAATATTCTTGATCTCTCGGTAAATCTCTTAAAGGTACCATGAGTTTACACCATTGAGATCGACTTCTTAACGGTATTATGTCTATGACTTATACGTCTAGACTTACCATTACATGTGACTTAGTATCTCATCAAATATAGTTAACCAACGATCGATTGATTTGATAGATACAACATGTCACTACCAAGAAATCCTCTCATGAAGCTACATGCTTCTAACTAACTTTATCTAAAACTTTATAAATTCCAAACAACAATGTTAGAGGATTTTTATCACGCACTACACTAGTCAATTACTTTTCACTAGTGGATTCAGAAACATGAGTATTCAATACCATTATTGAAATATTACAATACATTTCAATTTTATAAATATTCTTCTAATATTCCAATTGATCTGGCATATCCAAACAAACGCCGTAATCGTCTTTTATCCCATTTCATCCACTTTAGTCTTAGTGTATATCATCCTTATAATTAATATAAGGGTTTTCTACATTTTCCACCTTCATAGATATATTTATATGATTATAAGGTATAGAAAAATTGTAACTTTGAAACATAAGTTACCCACACAATTCCTCAATTAGGAGTGCATGTGCAACTAATAATATTTCATCCACAAGTCTTGAACTTTTCATATAAGTTCGCAAGCATTGATGTTAACCCCCACACTTTTGGGTTACATTTGAACTTAGAGTTCATCAACTCTTTCGTAGTTCAACTCATTTACCGAATAGATAATGTCCATATTGAATGCTTCATGAAAGTTTAAGCACTTTCAAAATAGTGGTCGTCAACCTACAATTTATAAATTATAGTGGTCGTCAACCTACAATTTCTTTTAATTTGATCATCCAACTTAAATTAAGGTCATTACATAGACCAACAATGCTCTCAAACATATACCAATTGAATTGGTTCCACGATTGAAATCGAATTCAATAATGAAGAAAACTGAGCATCTTGATTCACAAGAATTGCAACTTCTCCCAACATATACAACATATCACATTTGTGACATTTCACAAGAGAGCATTATTTCATGTTAAATAATACTTATTCACCACGTTCAAATTTAATAAACGAATCATCCATCGGTTCGATAGTTGTGTTCTCAAAAGACACAACCCAACGAGAGGACACACCACTTCGAATAAATTTCTATGAAGAGATACACCAATTGGAAATTAATCATACCAAGGTCATGATTTTTCATATGAAAATACATATCCTTCCATCTAAATCGATTCTAGAATATTTTATAATATTCTACCAATTCCAAGTAATTAAGTGGCTTAAATCTCATTATCAAATAATGATTTTCACTTAATACAATTACAACAAATCGCATTTTGTCATATTCTCATGCACATATAGTTTTGCGTAAATCATCTCATTTAATTTCATAGATTTAATTGAGGCTATTACCATTAAAAATTTTGCATAATTTCAACAAGATATGAAATTTCAACCAACTAATTTTACCATATTCCGATCAAAAGAATAGTTATGAAAGTTCATATACTTTCTTCACATAAATCTAACACTTTAGATTTATCCCATACCTATATACTTAGCGATTCATTTTATAGAGAATAACCTAAATAAACACAATTTTTCACACTAGAAATTGGTCACTAGTATCTTTCCAACATGATAATTCAATCAGAAATTATTGCAAGAATTTTACTGTACAAAATTTGATTTCACACCAAGCAACTACATGCACTTGTAGCCATACATATATGACTACTCAACCATAGAACCATTAATTATAAAATTCTCAAAAGTCATGCACATACTTTATTCAAATGAACTGACAAGGAAATTTGTCCTATAACCATTCATAGAATCATTATTACATCAATATATGCATTTAATTATATTCCACCAGCAACCACTATTTGCCATTACAAATTCTTCATTCCAATTGCTGAACACCGATAATGTGCATATTATATTAATCAAGAACATATCATGAAATCGAAATATCATTCAATTTACTAAAATCTGATTTGAGAAAACAAAATAGTGATTACCGACTTCCAATATATGAATATGGATTCATCACTTTCCAATCTTGAACGTATGTCATTCTTTAATTCAAACATTACATGAAATCAAAAGAATATTAGTTACTTTCCAAAATCAAAATACTAAATGAGAAAGAAATCAGAAAAGAAAGATGAAATGCAAGTGATGTGATCGGTCGAGGCAAGTGTTTGACACTTGTCCTTAAGATGAATTTGCCCCGCATCGGTGCTAACGGTTTCTCGTGAATCATCTCCCAAGATACAATGACCACGTCAAGCCATAGGAGCACTCCAAATGACTTAGACCAATGAACTTGAATAGAGTTCCCTCTCTACCATAACCATGATTTTGATGCAAGAAATAATCTTTTACAAAGTGGTTTATGCAGAAATAAAGTAAAACATGGAATGGAATGATATGAAACTATCAATTGAATTGTTCCTCTTTCTTGTTGTTAATCCAAACACATGGAGATATATATATATATAGTAGTTGGAACATCCATACCAAGTGACACATCTCTTGAAATTAAGAATCATAAGTATTGGAAGTTACTCACACCAAAAGTCATGATCTTCCATATGAAAAGACTCATCTTTTCATCTACTCATTCTCTAGAATATTCCACAATATCCAATACAATTTTCAACAATTTCAAGCATTTTAAGTTTGGCTTAATTTCTTATTCACAAAACAAAAAAATTCCACTTAAACAATCACTTAAATATGTCACAACCAATTTCGAATTTTCCAACAATATTTAAGTGATTGTTTAAGTGAAATTTTTTTGTTTGGTGAATGAGAAATTAAACCAAACTTAAAATGCTTAAATGTTTGAAATTGTTGGAAATTGTATAGAATATTGTGGAATATTCTAGAGAATGAGTAGATGAAAAGATGAGTCTTTTCATATGGAAGATCGTAACTGTTGGAGGTCATGAGTTTTGGTGTGAGTAACTTCCAATAATTATGATTCTTAGTTTCAAGAGATGTATCTCGTGGTATGGATATTCCAACTACTATATATAAAGATCCCCATGTGTTTGGATTAACAACAAGAAAGAGGAACAATTCAATTGATAGTTCCATATCATTCCATTCCATGTTTTACTTTAGTTCCATATCATTTCATTTTGTAGAAGTGATTATTTCTTGCATCAAAATCATGGTTACGGTAGAGAGGGAACTTCGTTCGAGTTCGTTGGTCTAAGCCATTTGGAGTGCTCCTATAGCTTGACGTGGTCATTGTATCTTGGGAGATGATTGCCGAGAAACCGTTAGCACCGATGAGGGGCAAATTCATCTTAAGGACAAAGTGTCAAACACTTGCCTCGACCGATCGCATCACTTGCATCTTATCTTTCTTTTCCGATTTCATTCTAATTTAGTATTTTGATTTCAGAAAGTAACTAATATTCTTTTGATTTCATGCAAGGTTTGAATTAAAGAATGACACTCGTTCAAGATTAGAAAGTGATGAATCCATATTTATATATTGGAAGTCGGTAATCACTATTTTGTCTTTACAAATCAGATTTCGGTAAATCAAATGATATTTCGATTTCACGGTATGTTCTTGATTAATATAATATTCACATTATCGATGTAATATCTCCAACAATTTGTTGTTGTGAGGGAATGAGGGTTTACGGTGCAGTGCATTTTTGTGTCAGAATTAATAAATAAGATTTAACTAAGCTTACAATCAAAAGTTGATGAATTGTTAAGCATGAAATTAATAGTGAATTAGAGTTTACTCCCAAGGGACATCACTTACAAGCATCTTGTCGCCATTTTCATCCTCATATGTTAGAACATATTCTGATCTGCGCAATAAATTGTTCAGTTTGTTCTCATCCAATATCTCCTTGCTTGGAGCTCCATGAGAAGCAGTGGCGGACCCAGCACCTGGCCAACCCCCGCGGCCGCCCCATTTGCCAGTTGCCACAGCCCACGAATACAATTAAAACCAAATCAATGGATTAATCCCCCCCCCCCCAAATTCCCAATTCGAGGCTATTTCATCTGCGAGCACATTGCCTACTCTCCGGCTTTGCCTCTCTGGCCGACACCGTCCGACGTGACGTCCAGGCAGCAGTCTTTTTTTGTACAGCCTCCACTCTCCAGCTTCGCTGCTTTTGCGTTTCGCCATTCGCGTTGCAGCCAGCCAGCCTTGGCCTCCTCCTTGAAAAACAGTGAGTTCATTCTCTCCTCTCTCTTTTCCTTTTGTTTTTGTTAGTTAATTTGTTTGATTTGTTAATTGTTAATTTGTTATATATGTTTTATTAATTATGTTTAGGAGTTTAGGGTTTAAGAATTTGTTTGTGATTGTGAATTTAGCCAAGTTTTTAGATTTTGAATTTTGTGAATTCGAAACTTGGGGATTTTGTGAATTCTAGAATCCAAGAATATTGGGGATTTTGTTGCCGAATGTTAATGTTGATGATTTATGAAAATCGAGAATTTGTGAATTTGAGAATATTATCTGATTTGCGTTAATGAATAATGACGATGACAAATTCAATATTTGCGTTAATGAATAATTTGAGCTATAATTTTGATTTATGAATTGTGATTGAGAATTTAGGTTTTTAGGAAATTATGAATAAGTGGAAAAAATAATATTGGGAAATTAGGTTTAATGGACATTGGAGGAGGCTCAAATAAACTATGTGTAAACTGTTTTTAAATCAATTTTAATTTAATGGACATTGAAGATGACTAGTTGAATGACAATTTGACGGTTTACGTAGAAAAAGATATTTTTGTAAAACTTAAGAATGAGGCAATATTGCAACATTTTCAAAATATGAGACCCCGAATAATGTAGTTGTCTAAGTTTACAATTACAGAGTAGGGTTGTATTTTTTTTTTTAGTATTTTGGGTTGTATTGACATATATTTTCATATGTATAATATTTTTGCGTTTTAGTGCATTTATATTTGTATCGAATTATATTTTCGGCTATTACGATCGTTAATTGTCAACGGTCAGCTGTCACCGGTCAACGGTCTCCGCTCGTGCTGAACAAAATTCCTGGGTCCGCCAGTGATGAGAAGCTTTCTGATCTGATATCATATAAAAACAGCAGTAACTGGAACCTTCGGTAGAATTTCAAACACAAAGTTGAAAATCTCCTAACATTGGTGCCTTTTCGAAGATAAATACTTTAAATAGCAGCACCTATAGTAAAGTCACTGAACATCTTCTCAAGGGCAGACGAGAGCTCCTGATAAGCAGAGTAAGTTCGAGGTCCACTTTTCTCAGGTAAGCGACGCCATCCATGCTAACCCTGACAAAAAGTGCACTACCTCATGTGTTTTTTCAAAGTGATTTTCCTAAATTTTCTAATATGTGGCCAACCTGTAACTTGTGCCCTGGAATGGACTAATGATCAAAAACAAGGATTCTAAGCCATCAAGGTCATATTTATTTAGATACTATATAGATCATCTATGCTTGCTTGGTAGAAGGGGCACTGTTGTCATTATTTGCCCCGTTGACATGGTTCAAAATTTTCTCAATTTTAGCATGAGATATTTCTTCAGCTGCATTTTGGGACATTGCTTCTTTCATTTTTGCTGGTTGGGTTGCAGGGTTTTCCTTCACAGAACCTACTTTAACATTTTAGTTCACAGAAGGTCTTGAAGACACCATCAAATTTACCTCCAAAGTAGAAATGTCTTTTCCCTACAAAATACGTTGGTTAAATTTTAAGCCAGAAGCAGAAGAAAAATTACACTTTGCAAACATGAATAGCTTTGTACCTCTGTGAATCCATCCATAGCATCTTTTGTTGCCCTTAACAACTGTCTTCGTGGGACACAGTGGAAACAGCAGCTTCTCATCAAGTTTTACAGAGTTCAAAGGGAAAGGCTCTGAACCCCTCTCAGGAGACCAGGATCCTGGGAGCCCGAGCCTCAGCTCTGTAGCCTTCAAATTCAGATCTAGAGGTATCAATTTGAGTGGTCTGGGTCGGGTCGGGCCGGGCCGCCAACATATAAGCCCGGTACATCCTGCGTGAAAAAAAGCTCGCCCACTATGGGTTCCGGGCTGGTTTCGGGTCAGCCCATAAATTTTGGACTACAACCCAAACCCTCCCGTTGACTCATCCGGGTCGAACCCATGTGGGTCACGGGTCGAGCGGGTCGCGATTTGTTCCAATTTAGCCCGTATTATTGTATAAATAAAATTATAAAAACATAGAATTTTTCATATTTATAGCAAAAAATATTTTTTTTGTTAAATGTAAACTAAGAATTAAATAAAATGATAACTTCATATTTATACCAAGAAATATTTACATAGAATTCAAATTTAATGTTACATGAATTATTTATAACTTTGCAAAGTTAAATTTAATTTAAACAAATAACAATTAAATACATTTCTAATTACTATTATCAATTATTTATAGCATAAGTACATCCCAACTATGTTGTCACTTACTTAAGTCTTGACTATAATTTAGTTGTTCAAAAATTATATATTTTAATATTTGTTTACCAATCAATCTTTAGGAATTGCAAGATATTTGAAGTCTTTAGTAATATCATCAATAATTTTATTTTGCATCATTCAATCCACGAATATTCAATCTTTCACGCATATGAGAGCTTCCAAAATATCTTCTTTAAATCTAGACCCATTTTTTTTCAAAATTTTTTAATTTTTTTTCACGGGCCAACGGGTTAACCGCGGCCCCGGGAAGGTACAACCCGCGAATCCCGTGGGTCACACCTCCTTGACTCGTGAACCGCCCGCTCAGGTCATGGGTCAGCCCGTGGTCCAGGGTCGATCCGGCTAGGCTTTCACAGGTCGGTCGGCCCGTCTGTTTTGACACCTCTATTCAGATCCTTGCCACTATTGTCTTCCAATGTGGTGGAAACATTAGAGCTGTCCACCGATGAACAATCAGACAACCCCATGTAGTTATGCTGTTACAACCCATTTTAATTAGTCAAAGTCAAATGTTGACTTGTAAAAGTCTTAGTCAAATAAGGACTTAAATGGATTAAATTATTTTATTTGGGGTTATTTTACAAATTGACAATATTTGAAGGTTTAAGATAGATGAAAATTAATTTTGGGGGTTTACTTATGTATTATTAGAACTAAAATGGTTAGATATTATATTCAATGGAAGTTAGGGGTGTCCAAAAGTCCCGAATCGAACCGGACCGAACCGGACCGAACCCGAACCAAACCGAACCGAATTGAGCGGTTCTTCATAAATTAAATACCCGAACGGGTACCCAAATCGAGAACCTATGGGTTTAGGTCGAGAGTCTCGGGTCTAGACTAAGAACTGAAAAACCGAATAAGAATCGCAACTATATAATTTTTTTATTTTTTATATTGAATTAATTAAATTATTTTATTTTTTTCAATACAAATTAGCAAATTAATTAAATAAATCAGATTATTTCATAATTTTAATTTTAAATCCCAAATCATTTTTAAAATCCATTAGCCCATTTTAATTTGAAACAAATGAATATACTTTATGTAGTTTTGTTGTAATATTACTATCTACTTTTTGGAATTTGTATGCATTGAATTAATTTTATTGGACGGCTAGTTATTTATATGTTTTTTAATTGAGCTACGTTAATTTGTAAAAGTTACGAATGAAATGTCATTAGTTGTATTTATGTAGTGTTGTTGTAAATATTAAAAAATTTAATTATGGTATGGAACCGACCCGAACCTAACCGAACGGAATCGAACCCGAACGGTTCCATAATTATATTTGGACCCGACGGGTCCATTTATTAAATACCCGAAAGTTTTGGGTCGGTTCGGGTCTCTTCAGAACCGAACCGAACCGACCCACGGACAGCCCTAATGGAAGTTAAGAACTAAAAGTTATGTTAAATTGAAGAAGATGGGCTTTCTTTGCAATTGTTGGTATGAGCGCATTACAAGTGGCAATTATATAACCAATTACCTAATTTTTAATTGGATATACATACATAGAGAGACAGAAACCGGTAGGGAGAAGGAAAAGTTGAGAAAGAAGGGAAGAAAAGGGAAAAAGGAAGGAAGAAAATAGAGGAAAAAGCGAAGAAGAGTAAATTAAATTGGTTGTAGTATTGGTTGCTAGTTTCACTAGATTGAGATGGGATAATTATTCTTATGTTTGGGATAAAAGTTATGTTGATGAATTCGTTACTATTAAAGGGACTAGAAAGTAAAATTAGCTACAATTGAATAAAGGAAAATTTGGGAAATTTATTCAAATATCGAGAAATTTAGTTCAAGTATTATGGCATTAGATATTAAAGGCTTCTTGATTTGATAGTGGTGAAATTGCTTATCTTGTATAGTATTTCAGGTTGTGACGAAGAGATTTGGAAAAGCTTACCTAACATCATAGTCTGTAGCTTGTAGCTCGTACTTTGTGAGTGGATATTAGAGGTGTTAAGAAGGACGGGTCAACAAACTCGTGAAAATCGACCCGGATCGACTCGGGACCGCTGGTCGATCCGAGCAGATGGTTCATGGGTCAAGGACATGTGACTGCGGGCTTCGCGGGTTGCACCTTCACTGGCCGCTGTTAACTCGCTGGCGCGTAAAAAAAAAATTTAAAAATTTGAAAAAAAGGGGAGGAGGTTAACCTAGTTGGGATGTTATAATTTTATTTATACAATAATACGGGCCAAATCAGAACAAACCATGACCCGCATGGACGCGACCCGCATGGGTCAGCGAACGAGCCTAGGTTGTAGTCCAAAATTTGTAGATCGACCCGAAACCGGCCCGAAACTTGTAGCGGGCTTGCTTTTTTTTCTCGCGGACCGTGACCGAGCTCATATGTTGGCAGGCCGATCCACCCTGGACCACCCGGATGACATCTCTAGTGGATATCTTACTTTTCCAAAAATAAGATTTTTGACTTATAATCATGTTTACTTAATATGAATGTTGAAATGATTCCCAATTTTTAGAAAAGCATATTAGTTACATGAAATGTCTTATTTTCGAGAAATTAGTAAATCAGCATGATTATTTTGAAACCATCAGAAAATATCCGATGTAGTCATCTTACACTAGTGCACTAAGGGGCTACAGCTGTATAATAGAGTCGTGTATTTGACTCCTATACACTGAGGGGCTATAACTGTTTGTAAAGGTAACTTTTATACACTGATGGACTACGGCCGTGTGTGAGGGTACCTATTATGCATTGAAAGGCTACAATCGTGTATAAGAATGATTATGTTATATCCACCTTATGCATTGAAGGGCTACAACCGTTTACAAAGGTAACTCTTATCCATTGAAGGGCAACGGTCGTGTGTAAGGTTACCTATTATGCGCTGGGGGGCTACAGTCGTGTATAAGGATGATTATGTTATTTTCACTTTGTACACTGAGGGACTACAGTCGTGTACAAAAGTGTTGATTACACAGTTTATGTACATGACTTTATAGCTTTCAGATCATTAGCAGATGATTACATAAGGTATATTTTGATGTGATTATCCAGTATGTAGTAGATTATTAGCTTTCAGCGCTTTCAGCTTACATTTTCCAGCTTATGGCTTCAGATTATGGGTTTAGCTTACTGAATTTGACTAATGTACTTACTCATCTTGTATATCAATTATTATCATTTTTAGATATCAGCTTGAGTCTAATTTATGATTTAGCACCAGCATTGTGATTTTATACGATGTTATGATACAGATTTTAGTCAAAGGTCTTTAGGACCCACTCTCGTACACACATAGACTTTGGAACTTGTACTAAGACGATTATCCTTTGGGGCAGCTCTGCTTACGTATGACCGGATTATCAGATTACTAGATTTGAATGGCTTTACCTTGTACATTGAGATTATTCTGTACATGAGTAAGGCTATTCATTTGGTACTTATTGGTGTGACTCTTTAGTATATCATATTATGTTTATTCAGTTGTAGATTCATAGATTTGCAAGTATCAGATAATAATTATTTCAAAATATAAAATTCAGCTTGTTCAGTTGCAGAAATATGAGTTTAACTTATAGAAATGATAGCTTTACACATATTTTTGTTGATACCAGATTTTCTATACTCGATATATTTTACGGTTGGTTATTCAGAATAAAGAGTAAGGATTTTATGATTTTCGTATATTTCAATTCTAAAAGAAATTATCAGAATTTAAAATTTCTTAAAATTATAAGAAAATAAATCAGATTTTTCAGTACATGTGTATAAATGGAAATAATATATGTATTTGTAAACTATCCACTGAGTTACAAGCTTAGATATTTTGTCACATTTTTCCCTTATTAGATAGTGGTTGAGTTGAGCAGCATTGGAGACTGTCAATCCATCGAATTAAGCCACACATTGTGATTAGCTGTATGATTCAATTTGTTAGTTTATTTAGTTCATATTTTGGGATGCACATGTTTCATCAAAAAAATTAATTTGTGTATCCATATTACGTGCTCGCTATATATTAAGAATTTTGAGTACAATTGGGACTTTTTATTGTAAATGATAGTAGAGGTTAATTTACCAGTATTGTATTTTGAATAGTTTGAGTTTTGAGAGGTTGGTGTACCATGTTTTGAATTATATGTACTGATTGGAGAATATTGGCTATTGTTCAGATAGTTTTAGTCCATATTACAAGGGAAAATTTGTCAATTTTTTTATAAAAGTAGGTTAGAGTTTAAATAGGTCATAGTCGCCTTAATGGTGGGTCCGACACTTAGCTGGTATCTACCATCGGTGCACTACATGTGTTGGGGTCCATTAGGGTGATTCGGGAAGGGTCGTTACATATGCTCCTTAAGGTCTGCTCCGTTCTTGCATATACTTTCTAATGAGACAAAAGAAGCCAGTAGCATCGCATTTCTTTAACTCTCATCCTCCCCAACATCGAGCAGCGGTGGAGACATCAAATTGTCAATTACAATCCAATTCTTTATATAGTACTAGTGAGACGCACATGCAATGCACGTGCTATTAGTGTAGTTGACTACTTAATAGCATGGTTATGAAAGATTAATGAAACCAACACCAATGAAGTACCGAAAGATAGAGTTCATCTACGTGTGAAACAGCATTACACTTAAAACCTTATTTTCTTCATCAAAAGGTATAGTATAGTTGGCTATATGATAGCGTAAATATAAAAAAAATTTATTTGTCTTAAGCATTAGTTACATTAAACTTAAAACACTTGAAATGATAATAGGTGACAAAAATAATATTAAGAGATTTGATTCAAAACTTATTTTCTAGACTTTGCGTTTGAAGGTCTCTCAGTTCTTTTAAAAAAAAAGACAGGCACAGATGATTTGGTGTTGATACTCTGCTAAAGAGATAATAAAGTTCAACATAGCCCTCCCTTTTCTACCTATTGAAGTAAGACATTATGTCTCTTTCATCTTGTACTCATAGAATCTCCAATTAAATGTATCAATCGCACCAGTATGTAATTTCTTTACTAGGACCTTATGTAAGACGTATGTAGCCAAGACTAATTAATTAATGATAATACAGTGCAGAATTTAGGACAAATCAATGGTCTCTATCAGTATTAAAACCACAACATAACGAAAACTTCCATCATAGAGGCAAAAAGATTGACAAACGATCACCTGACTTCATAAATTCAGTCGTATATCTTTTTAGCATGTGTAAAGTCTTGGTTGTGTGGGGAAGTAGAATACAGAGCATGGGTGATTGTGTGGAAAAATGAAATTTTGTGAGAGAGAGGGAGAAGAAAGAGAAATCGAAATGATGGGGTTGCTTGTGAAAATGGATATAAGCAATCACGACTTTACGTTTCATAATTCGTGTAAAATTATTTTTGATATTTAAAATTTATTGATCATATATTTATCGTAGCCGTATTTCAATATTTCAAAGGAAAATTGAAAAACATGATTTTATGTTTAATAATTCATGCAAGATAATTTTTGTTATTTAAACTTTATCAATCATATATTTATCATGGTCGCCATTTAAACTCTTGAATAAATTTTAAATAGCTGAAAATGAACATTTGTAGTGTAAAATATCGAACCAAACGTCTGAAAAAAAAATGAAATTGAGATAAATTGGTGTGAGTATGGGAGTTGAGGGTGGGATAGAAAAGAAACAGAAAATTAACGATTTCGATTTTACGTTTAATAATTCAAGATAATTTTTATATTTAAACTTAACTGACAACATATTTATTATTATCATCACATTTTAAGTTTTTTTTAAAAAATTTGAAATCGATCCAAATTGATATTCATATCGTAAAATATCGAATCAAACGAAAAATTATATGAAAATAAAGTTCGCAAAAAGGATATTTGAATGAGGTTGAGATTGAAAAGAAACATAAACAATCTCGACTTTATGTTTCACAATTAATGTAAAATTATTTTGATATTTAAAATTTATCGATTGTACATTTATCATGGACGCACTTCAACGTTTTCAACAAATTTTAAATCGCTTGAAATGAATATTTGTAACTTAAAATACTGAATTAAACGGAAAAAAAAAAAACCGCATAGCCGAGTCGAGCCATAAAGTTCGAAAAAAGGACATTGGAATCATGTTGTGATTAAAATGAAATATAAACAATCACGACTTTACTTTTCACAATTAATGTAAAATTATTTTGTTAGGGCATAGCCAAGTTGAGCCATAAAGTTCGAAAAAAGGATATTGTAATGAGGTTGGGATTAAAAAGAAATATAAACAATCACGACTTTACGTTTCACAATTAAAGTAAAATTATTTTAATATTTTAAATTTATCAATCATATATTTATCATGACAGCACTTTAACATTTCCAATAAATTTTAAATCGTTTAAAACGAATATTTGTAACTTAAAACACTGAATCAAACGTTTAAAATTTATCGATTTTATATTTATCATGGCAAAACTTCAACATTTTCAACAAATTTTAAATCGCTCGAAATGAATATTTGTAACTTAAAATACTGAAAAAAAAAAGGGGCTTAGCCTAGCCTAACCGAGCCTAGCCATAAGCCATTTGGCTTGGCTCGGCTCGACTGGCTTATGAACAGTACCACCAAACTCCATCTTTTATTTATGTAGGATAAAACGAATATTTGTAACTCGAAATATTGAATCAAACATTAAAAATTTATCGATCATATATTTATCATGGTAGCACTTCAATATTTCCAACAAATTTTAAATCGTTTAAAACGAATATTTGTAACTTAAAATATTGAATCAAACATTAAAAAAAACAAAGGCTTTAAAATTGTTACTATTTACTCACTAAATTTTAAAAATTATTCAACACTCACCCATCTTTTCATATGATTATCCATCCACCACTCTTTTAACATTCATCTCTCCACATAAATGGAAAATTACACGTGGATAATAGAAATTCTACATGGTGTATTGATGGTATTAATTATGGTCAAGTCACCATAATATAAATAAAAATGAACGAAAAAAAGAAAAAAAAAAATTGACGGAGAGTAAAGGAGAAACTCTCCGTGCAGCACGGACTGCAAAGAACCGTGCTGCATTCGATTGAAAGTAGTCTTGTTGTATACTTTCTTTCTGCAATTCAAGAAGACCTCATATTAGAAACTATTGACCAGAATTTGTTAAGACAAGATAAAATTGAACAGCTGAAACGAGTTGCAAAACTTTCAGAATGGTGCCTCAACAAAAAACGAGAAAAGAGGCCAAGTATGGAGGAAGTTGCAATGGAGCTTGAACAGTGGCAGATCCAGGATACGAAGTCAGCTAGGGCGGTCGCTGATGGTCGCAAATAAGATTGTTTATTAATATTTAACTAAATAATGTTAAAAAAAATTCAATCAATATATAAATGCATTGAAACGTGAAAAAGTCATATACATTTGAAAATATAATCCAATACAATATAAAATAATAAGGAAAAAAATACATTTTTCAATCATACATGTACGATCAGTTTTTAAATTTTTTAGGAATTCAAAAGAAACAATTTATACGTAAAGCATGATTAAATAGTAAAGAGAAGCTATCAAGTTTAGGTGGAGGTTATGCAAAATTTTGAAAATAATGATTTTTAAAACTAAAATTATTTTTGACTACAAAAGCAAAAGTATTTTTCTCACTTTTGAAAGAATAACGAACAACACTTAAATTGTCCCATTTTGAATTTTATAAAATAAGTTAATAAAATCTAACAATAAAAGTATATATATCATAGAATAATAATTTGAGTCGATAAATTTTTTAAAGAAATTATTTCGAAAACGAAAACTAATAATATGTAATTGTTTAGTTATTATTTATTATATTGAAAAATTAAATAAAAAAAGTAAAGATTTGAACCCCATACCTTTAGTACACAATATGGCCCCTCTACCATATCAACTACTCTTCTTTTGTTGAACAATGACACAATTAATTGACATTTACTTATTATTTACCGTGTTTAAAAATTGAAAGAGAAAATATTATTGAAGGGATTTGGACTTGGGCACTTCATGTGAAAAGACGCCATCACTGCCAAACAATCTATATATATATATATATATATATATATATATATAATTATTTTTCATAAATCTTATTTAATTTTTTTCAGGGCAAATCTAGCACGAGCAGCCAACTCGGCTCGTCGAGTGCTGGGTCCGCCCCTGAGCTTGAAGCACTGAGATCAGTGGAGGACCATTAATGGAGAGATGAAGATTTGAATCACGGAGAAATAGTGGAGCATTTATTTAATCATACTGGTGGATTTCTTTCAAATCATACACTTTCCGGGGACTACCTAGCCAATGAAAAAATTAGAATGTCTACTGTACAAGAACTATAGAGGGCCACAAATTTACCTGATTATGGGAAGTTTACCTGATTATGAAATTTACCACTAGAATGTCGGGAAATTTACCTGATTATGGGAAGTTTACAAGGGAAATTTATCACCAGAATGTCGTGAAAATATTGGGGGTGCTGTTAGGAGACGGAAGTGCCTTTACTAGTTTATGAATTCAAGTGCCTTTATAAGTTTGGAGACGGAAATGAGGATGAAAGTAGTAGCAGATGGGAGTTTAATTCCAAATCGTCAAGATTTAATGGAGAAAGTTTGCCACGTTTGATTACCGTTATCCACGTGTAATTTTTCCGTTTATTTGGAGAGATGGGAGTTAAATGAGTGATGGATAAATAATTATATGTGAAGATGAGTGATTATTTGGTAACTCGTTAAAGAAGAGTAAGTAAGTAGTAACAATTATAGAGTTGAATGATAATTTCATTAAATTTACTCATCAGGAAATTATGTCTCTAAGAAATGTGAAATTCTATGTTCTAAAATGGCGGAATACATAGAAGGTTCATCCTTGCACCTTTGAGACAGCTGAATTATCTAATAACTGCAATAACTTACCCTATCGGCTTGTCCTTTCTCATTCCCATCTGCACACTTTAACCCAATGAATGAAAAATACATAGCAATTTTGAAGAAAGAAGAATCCAAACATGCAGTAATATTTAGGTTCTATCCAAAAAACATTTACTGTAAAAAGAAGGCAAAAAAGAATCACAAAATAGATCTGCCGGACAGAACATTGTATAGATAACAGATAAAAACAAAATCAAGTGCAATATAATGTGTAAGACCGACTTTGTTTTTTTTTAAAAATCAATCCATCGGTTATAAACTAACTCCAAATTCTAAAGCATGCAACTGAGAAAATATGTTGTAAGCGACGCTGAAAGTAGTTAGTAGCAGAGGATTTACCTCTACAAAATTGTACAGATTTTGATAACAGCAATTACGGTCAAGCTTTCAGTGGAAATTCAGCCGTTCTGGAGAAGTGTGTTAAACTCTTAACTGGAAAAATTGGACCAAATCACACTGTACTAATTCCGTGAAAAATAAAATAAAATTTATTGAGGTTTTCTTTTTATTTTTGCAAGAGTATTTTCTAGGCGTCAGATTTTTCTTCCTTAAAAGAATATAACTTTAGAGATGTAGATTGGAATTTGTTGATCAAAATAATTAATGTGTCCTTCTTTAGAAAGTGATTATTTGAAATTCACTTTTTTCTACAAAATTTTTTTAAAAAATAAAATAAAATCACATTTTCTCATATTTTTACTCACACGATCTCAAAAAAATAAAAATAAAAATAAAAATAAATAAATAAATAAATAAATATATATATATATATATATATATATATATATATATATATATATATACAGAAATGATCTAATGAGCACCGGTGCTCATCTTATCCTAAACACCGATGAGTTGGCACATTAATTCATTGGTGGATAAAGATTTTGTGAGTTCCAATCCACCAATGAATTAATGTGCCAACTCATTGGTGTTTAGGATAAGATGAGCACCGGTGCTCATTAGATCATTTCTGTATATATATATATATATATATATATATATATATATATATATATTTTGAATAATCACTTTCACACAAGCAGACTCTATTAATATTTTTGTAATTATTAAAATTATAACAACATAATATAGTTCTCATTCAGAAATTTTAAGATAAATTCATATTAAGTAGTTATTTATGGTTAGTCTAACGTTCAACTATTGTCCGCCATTATCGACACATTTAAGATGACTTAAAACTCATTGTGTTGCATGTATTACGAATTAATGAGAAATCAAAAGTTATCAGTCAGCATTATACTGAAAAAAATACTTATTTAACTGAAAAATTAGAAGTAACAAATAACATTAGAAAAAAAAAATACACATGATACTACATGTTAACGTTCTCTATTCTACTCTCATTAAATTGAAGAAAATAGTAGTATTCCTGTTTGATGGAGATTAAAATCATATTTTTAATAGATTTTGATAAAAAATAATGAAATGTATGGTTGAAAAGTTGTGAATCCCATAAAATATATGATTAAAATTAATTATTGATTTTAACTAAAATTAAATTTTAATTTTAATTCCTACCGGCTTAATATTAGGTAAGTGACCATCAAATGATTAATGCAAGAGGAAAAAATATTATATTATTTTGCTTGGCTGTTAGAATTTATGAATCAAAGAGTGGAATTTACCGGATTTGATATAAACTAATCGATTTTAACACTCCTCACCGTTTAATGCGACTCACCGGATATACACTTGGCTTACTATATTTGCAAAACACTTACCGGATTTACCAAAGGAAATTATGTTTTAGTGTAAAACAGAGTGCTTACCGGATTTACACTGAAATTACTGTATTTGCACTCTTCTCACCGTATACGCTTAAATGCTCACGAGGATTGCTAGTGTCATGTTCTATTTTTCTGCCCAAGTAAAAATATTCTGTTTTGCTCTATTTTGCTGGGAGTTTAAGAGATTGAAGCACTTATTCATTCCAATACATGTTGAGTTTATATAGATTACAAAGACGCGTTTTCCACCTCTTAATCTAACAAACCGTCTATAAAAAAGATCTAACTAAGATAACTTTTACAAAGATAAAGTTATCAAAATTGAACACTTAAACTTAAAATTTAAGATACAAAATATCTAGCCTACTAAAACAAAAATCCGAAAGTAAGAATATCAACTATATTCAACATTCATCCTTGACATTTTTACTGAAAACACCAAGATTGTATCTCAATGTTTCAAATTTCACCTTGCCTTTGCAATGCACTAGCTTTATCTCCTTTTGTTATTGAGCTTCTCTGATTGAATGGTATTTGATTTTGATATGTTTGGTTCTACCATGGAAGACTGGATTCTTTACCATTGCGACTGTAGATTGATTATCACAATAGATAATTGTGGCCTCTTCTTTTTAAACTTAAGATCTTCTAACACTTTTCTTAGCCAAATTGCTTGATTTTTAGGTTCTGAAGCAGCTATGTATTCAACTTCAGCTGTTGATTATGCCACAATTTTCTGTTTCATTGAATTCCAGTATATGATACTTGAAACAACATAAAATATGTAGCCATAAGTACTCTTCATGTTTTCAAAACTTCCTGCCTAATCACTATCAGTGTAGCCAGTTAGTTTGCACAATTCTGACTTCTTGAACTAAATTCCCATTTCATCAGTTCCTTTGACATATCTCAAGACTCTTTTTGTAGCTTGAAAATACAATTCACTAGGCTCTTATCTGAACCTTGATAGTAGATTTATAGCATAAGTGATATGAGGTCTGGTGGCTGTTAAATACAATAAACAACCAATCAAACTTTCTGTAAATCTTTGCATCAACCTGCTTTGTACCATCTTCTTTTAACAACTTTTCATTTTGAATTAATGGAGTGCTAACAGTTTGCAATTTTCCATGTTGAATCGCCTTAGCACATCATTTGCAAACTTTTTTGACTGATAAAAATCTCATGCTGATCTTGACAAATCTCCATTCCAAGGAAGTAATGCATCTCACCTAGATCTATCATTTCAAAAACTTTCTTCAATTTATCAATCACTTCTCTAATTGATCTTTTGATGGTGTCAGTGACCAAGAGATCATCAACATAAAGTGATATGATAACCATTTCTATTTTCACTTGTTTTACATATAGAGTTTGTTCATTTAAACTCTTTGTAAAATCAAGATAACCAAGGTGATCATCTATTTGACTATATCAGGCTCTTGGAGCCTGCTTCAATCCATACAAAGCTTTCTTCAAAAGATAGACTTTATCTTCACTATCTTCCAATTGAAAACCTTTAGGTTGCTCTATGAAAAACTTCTCATTTAGATAGCCATATAGGAAAGCTGATTTGATATCTAACTGATAGATTTTCCAGCCATTTTGATCTGTAATTGCCATAAACAATCTGATTGTTTCATATCTTGCAACTGGAGCAAAGGTATCTGTGTAATCTACTTCAAAATGTTGAGCAAATCCTTTGACAACTATCCTTGCTTTCAGCTTGTTAATTGAACCATCTAGACTTAATTTAGTCATATACACTCATTTTACTCCAATGACTTTCTTGTCCAGTAGTTTTTCAACTAGCTCCCAAGTTTCATTTTTTACAATCATATTGATCTCTTCCTCCATTGCTTTCATCCAGACAGAAGATTTTAAAGCTTCATCAAAGCTTACAGGTTCAACTATAGCAACATTACACCTTGCATAAATGTCTGCTAGAGGTCTCATTCTCACCATATCTTCTTCTGTTTCTGAATCAATATCATTGACACCAGTTTCCAATTCTTCCTCATCACTCTCTTTATTTCTGATCTGAGGAATTATATCATTGGCTTTTTCTTTAACTACTAAACTTGCATCTATGTTCCAAGTAGCATCTTCATCCACCTTGATGTCTTTGCTGGAGGTTACTTTTCTAGTTTAAGGATTGAACACTCTATATCCTTTAGCATTGTTACAATAACCAAACAATATTCCAACTTCAAATTTTTCATTGAGTTTATCCCTTTTTGCATCAGGAATATGAGTGTAACAAAAAATCCCAAACACTTTCAAGTGTAAGATATCTGGTTTGACATCATACCAAGTTTCATATGAGGTTTTCTTTCCCAAAGTTCTTGATGGCAAATGTTGAGAAGGTAAACAGTAGTGTTAACTGCCTCAACCCAAAATTCTTTTGGTACTTTTTCCTCAATCAACAAGCACCTAGCCATTTCCATAACTGTCCTATTTTTCCTCTCACTGACTCCATTCTATTGAGGAGAATAGGGAATAGTTAACTGATGTTTGACACCTTCAGTTCTACAAAAATCATTGAACTACCTGTAGCTGTACTTAGTGCCATTGTCAATTCTGATGGTCTTCATCTTGCAGCCACTTTCATTCTCCGCCATTTTCTTGAACGTTTGAAACACATATGCAACTTCAACTTTGCTTTCAAGAAGTAGACCCAACACATTCTTGTTAAGTCATCAATGAAGAGGATCAATTATCTGGTGCCATTCAATGTAGTCACTTTCATTGGACCACATACATCTAAGTGTACTAACTCAAAGTAGTTTTACTTTCTTCAACTAGACATGCTTGTGTAGTGACATTTTTCAAATTTATAGGAATGCTTCTATCTCTCATTTGAACTGTCATCAACACCTTTCCATTTTCATCTAATATAGTGCAGGCATTTTCTTTGAAAATTAAAGAATGATTTTTCTCTAACAATTGCCCTATACTTATTAGATTTTGATCTATCTCAGGCACATATAAAACATCAAGAATATGCTTAATACATATTGAAGTCTGGACAACAATCACTCTATTGCCTTTTACTTCTACAAAGTCACTATTTCCCACTTTAACTCTAAATTTATAGGCTTTATTCACTTCCACAAAGATGCTAGAGTCTGCAGTCATGTGATGAGTACAACTACTATCCAATAGCCAAGTTTCAACCTTGCTACAAGCCTTAATAGCACAAAACAGATGCTCTTCTAGTCTTTCTTCCTATTTTTCTGCCATTTTTTCTTGCGATATGGTTGATTCCTTCTTTTGTTTTTGCACACCATCTCAATATGATCAAATTGTTTGCAGCCTCTACATTGAACTCCAGGCCTATACCAACAAATTTTTGGAGAATGGCCCTTTATTTTACAATGAGGACAAGGTGTAAATTTATCCTCTTTGTTTTCATTCCTGCTGCCTTCAGGTTTTCTTCTCTGAACTTGAAGTTTTTTCACACCAAAGCTGTTTTGAGCTTTGTATTTTTCCTTAGCAAACAAGGTACCTTCTGATTGTTCATTCTGCCTCATTAGCCTTCTTTATTCAGTTGCCTGCAAAGCATTCACCAATTTAGCCAAAGTCATAGTTGACAGGTCTCTAGAATCCTCTACTGAAGATATCTTGGATTTAAACTTTTCATGTAGCTTAATTAAAGCATTTTCTACCACTCTTTTATTTGGAAAGTCATCTCCCAGAAGTTTGATTTGATTTACAATTTTCATCATCATATCTGAAAAATCTTTGACAACTTCAGTCTCCTTCATCTTCAAAATCTCAAACTCTCTTCTTAAGTTGAGAACTTGAATTTGTCTAGTTTTTTATTACCTTGATATTCTTCTTTCAGAACATCCCAGGCTTCCTTTGTAGTCTCACAAGTCATGATTCTTGTGAATATTGCATCTGAAACGGCTGACTGAATGCAAGAGAGAGCTTTGAACTTCTTTTCTACATCTTCACTATGCTGCTTTATTTGAGCTACTGTTGGAATAGCCCTCAAAGGTTCTGATTCTACTCCAGTATCAGTTGTCTCCCATAGGTCATAAGCTTTAAGATGAGCTTTCATTTTAGAAGCCAGAAGTTGTAGTTTTCTCCATTGAAGGTAGATGGTAGTGGTGGTGAAAAACTAGTTGAAGCCACTTTCCTTCCTGTCGATTTTTGCTGATTGTTTCTTTGTGAGCTTCTTCTTCCCTTCTTTTTAGAGGTTTTCCACAACGTGGATTTATGCCGCAAGTTTGTGGTGTCAAGTTTTGTAAAATAGTAAAAGAGTAGAGTGTCGAACCCACAGAGATTGTACATAATTGTGTAACTTCTATTTTATCTAGATGATGAATGATTGATTGATTGGTTTTAAATTAAACTAAAGAGATTGGTTGAGACAAATTTAAGGAATACAAATAATCATGTTGAGAAAGACTAGGGAATAATTTCACCTCGCTCTCAATTATGATTCAATTATTTCTAATTATTCTAATTAATTTTCTCATATTTAAAGGCAAGAATCCTAATATAATTCTATCCTCTCTCTCGAGTGCCGGCTAAAATTTAATCATAAATTTCAATCCCAATATCTCTATTCCGAATTGAAGCCTAGAATTTACAAAAGTTCCGATTCTTTTATGGAGTAAGCCTCATAGATTTATTACCTTCTCTCAAAGTGTAAAAACCTACGTCGTGTCAATTCTATGATCGTGCCTAAATTCCCATCTCTCGAGTGCCGGAATTGATTAGCATCTATTCATTCAATTATTGATCAAATAATTGAAAGCATCATAATCATGACACAATTAAATATAAGCGGGAAAATCAAATAGAAAAAATCATCGATCCATTATTTCAAGTTTGACTACATCAAACCCTAGATAAATTATTTAATTCATGAATGAATTCATAAGATCTAAACAATTTATAATGAGAAACATTATAGAGAAAAGTAAGAAAAACTTTTTTCAAGCTTTAATTCAATTTTCCCGTCAATGTTCTTCACGTGTCTTCCTCGGTTTCTTCAACACTTTGATGTATTCCCCTTTTGATTGCTCCAAAATTACCGCACAAAAATAAAAGAAAAAGGAAAGGAAAAGAAATAAAAGAAAAGAAAAGGAAATGAAAATAAAAAAACAGCCGAAACCGTCCTAGCAGAAAGCCCCAATTCCAAACCCCCCAAGAGAAAAGTCATGTGCTGGTTTTTATATTAAAACCTAGAAAAATTGCAGACTTGGTCCCTGGGTTTCCTAAAAGTGACAAAAAGGTCCCCAAAACCAATTTTTTTAACAAAAGTGACGCCACAGCGGCGCCACTGTCTCTGTAACATGCAGAAGAATGGAATTTTTTGCCAATTTGTAGCCAAGTACTCCAATATTTGCATGTCAGGTCCCTCAACTATGATGTTTTAGAATTTGATCCTCAGATTTTGATTTTCATTCCAATATTGCCTCCATAAATTGCGCTCCAAATCCTCCAATTTCCGACCGTGTTCATTTTAGTCCCCAACTTCACATTTTGTATTCTTTTAGTCCATTTTGGTGATTTTTGCCTACAAAAGCCAACATTACTCAATTGTGAATAGAAATTCGCTCTAATTTATAAAAAAATTAGCTTGCAGATGATGTTCTTTCAGAGAAATTTTAAAGTGTTGACCTCTGTGATTTTTGCCAAAGATTTAGTCTACCCACTTAGTGAAGTTGTCGATGGTGACAATGGCATAGCACGCTTGCCTCTCCCATTTGACATAGTTCAATGAGGTCAATTTCCTATTTGGCTAAAGGCTCGTTGCAGCAGGGAGCTCTTCATAGGGTTGTCTTTGTACGTTTCAAAAGTGCTAGCACTTGTTACACTTGTTTACAAATTTATGGGCATAATTTTCAAGGTAGGCCAGTAGTACATTGCCTAAGTACCTTTATGCGAGGGCATATCCTCCTATGCGATTGCCACCTACGTCCTCATGAATTTCCCTACGAATATAGGTCAGCTATTCTCATCTAGTGCATTTAAAGAGGGATGATGAAAAGCCCATTTTAAGTAGCATATCACCTTGACACCTCTACTAATAGATGGCCTAAGAATGTGCTGGATGGAAAATATCTTGAGCAACTCTAAATCTTTGTTATTGTCTAATTAGGATAATGCATCATCATAGGAATTTTCAAGATGTGGTATTTTCAAGCTCAAACTTTCAAAGTGTGGGAATATGTCCATCAATTGTTTGTGGTATGCTGCCATGCTCTTATCCCTTTTGGTGAGGTTATAATTAATTTGATTTACAACCATCTGGGAGTCACTATTTACAAGTAGCCTTTGTACTTTATCTTACATACATCCCTAAGTCCATCCATAAAGGTTTCATACTTTACCACATTGTCGGAGGCTTTAAGCCTAAACTTCATTATGTGGTAGAGCTTGTGTCATTTTGGGCTTACTATGACAACTCTTGCCTTAGAGCCCATCTATTTGGATGACCATTGATGAAGAGGTTCTAGGTTGAGGCTCAACACGTTCCATTGTCACTTTTTTTTAACGAAGTCGGAAAGGGATTGAGCTTTGATAGAGGTTCGTAAATTGAAATTTATGGTGAATTAACTCAACAAAATGGCCCACTTCATCAACCTACTAGAAGAGTATGGATTCTTGAGTACATTCTCGAGTGGAAAGTTTGTTAACACATGGATTCTATGGGCCTAAAAGTAGGGCCCCAACTTTCTAGAAGCAATGACAAGGGAAAAGGCTTACTTCTTCATATTAGGGTAGCGGGTCTATGCTTATAGAATTGTTTTCCTCACATAATAGACAATCAATTGTTGGTTGCCTTTTTCTTCAAGTACGAAGCTGAGGCATCTTTAGAAATGACCAAGTATAGAAACAAAGCTTTTTCAGCTTTGGGCTTAGAGAGAAAGAGGGGCCTGATCGAGGTACTTCTTCAACTTGAGGAATGCCTCTCCATACTCCTCCGTCCATTGGAACATTTTCTCTTCTTTGAGAACTTTGAAGAAGGAAAGGCATTTATCGTGGCTTTCAAGATAAAACGAGTCAAAGCTGCCATTCGCCTAGATAGAATCTACATCTCTTGAGGTTTTCGTGCCGATCTAATCTACCTAAGGCCTTGATCTTCTCAGGATTGGCTTCTCTGCCATTTTAGTTGACCACATAGCCTAGGAACTTTTCGAAGGTGACGTCAAAGGTGCACTTAAAGGGATTGAACCTCTTCTTGTACCTTCTCAAAATTTGGAAAGTTTCTCGTATGTGCTTGACATGGTCTTTGGATCTTGAGGCTTTAAAAAAGCATGTCATCTACGTTTACCTCCATTATCTCATCAATGAGTTTAACAAATATCTTATTTAGGAGTTTCTGCTAGCTATGTCCGACATTTTTCAACCCGAATAGCATCACCTTGTAACAATAAAAGGCCTCTATATATGATGAAGGATGTGCGCTTCTCATCCGGAACATACATGGGAATTTGATTGTAACCTAAGTAGGTGCCCATAAAGCTGGCTCATGCTCTGCCATCGCATCTACTAGTTGATAAATCTAGGATAGGGAAAACATTCCTTGATGTATACTTGATTCAAGTTGGAGAAGTCTATACAAACCCTCCCGCTATCTTTCAACACAAGGATAAGACTGAAGACTCACTTATGGTAATGGACCTCTATGATGAATCCATTGGCTACTAGTTCGTTTACCTCTTCCTTTTGTGCCTCATACCATTTTATGTTGAGCCTTTATGCCTATGGATTGTGAATTCTAGATCAATCTTGGGGTCAATGTCGACCATGTCTTCGAGCTTCCAAGTGAAGATGAACAAATATTTGCACAAAAATTCCTTGAATGTAGATAGGTTTGTTCCAACTTAGAGAGTGTGAAGTCTATTGGAAAGCTCTCCAACTCTTCTACCGAAGTTTCCTGTGAATCGGGCTCGGTGATGCCTGGATCTAAATCACCAAATATGATTTCCTCTACAATGAACCTCCCTCCTTCGGGGATTGTTCTGTCTATAGCCCATTCTTCAGAGGCTTCCCCTTTTTCATAGGCTTCAACCATCTCGACATCTTTAGGTTGTTTAGGAGTTTCCTCTTCTTCATGTATGTTGGTCATCTTTGTGTCAACTATCACCATGTTGATATTACGGTTGGGTAGTTCGCACAGGGAGTTCATGTAACATTTCCTAGTCTCAATTTAGTTGCATTTGATGTGTGACGATGCCATTATTTGTGGAGAAGTTCATACATAAGTGACGTTAGGAAATGATAGCCGATAGTTCTTTTTAGGACTATAATATTCCCTGCACTCCATGATATGCAAACCTATAGTCTACCACTAAGAACTCCATGAAGTGGAGCACCACTACTGGCTCTTTTCCTATCTCAATTGCAAGATTAACATTACCTATTGAGATGTCAGATGGGCGAGTTGAGAGGTCGAGGGGCGAGTTAATGGCCGGCAAACATTTGGTCATATGTGGCTCCAGAGAATATGTCTAAACCCTACCACATTAGTAGTACAAATAAGTCAGATTTTTTCTTCGGTTAACAGATGCCGATTTGGATAGAGTCCATCCATTTGTCCTCCAACGGCACACACTTAAAAATATTGGGACCGTGAAACAACAAACAAAAGGTTAGGGTAAATTTGAAAAAGTTGAGACCATGACTGCAAATATCCCTATTAATTAATGTCATTATCACCATCCTAAATGGCATATCAATTTAATGTAACTTAATTGTCACCTAAATGATTGAGCTTCAATGGTTGTAATAAATAGCATTACTCAAATTTAGCACGTTCACTCATATAGAAATTTAACCTTATGCAAGAGTTAATTTTTAGAGAAATGCTATTCATCCCCAGTTTATGTGGCGTTAATGTGGTATTAAATGATAGGTGAAATTAAATGAGTCATTTAATTTCACCTATCATTTAACTAATAATTTTCATCCACATAGATTGGGGATCCATCCCCACTGAGAATGAATAACATTTTTCTAATTTTTAATATATACACTTGAAATATTGAAAGGTAAGTTATTTAAACGTGTTTTAAAATAAAACTTATTTAAAGCAATATATATATTTTTGTAAATAGTCAAACACGTTCTTTGAAATTTAGGCCCCATTAGATTTGCTTTTTAATTTTTTAATTTTGAATTCATTTCAAGTTTTTCTGTTTTAAGCTTGTAGAAACGTGTTTTATTTGTCATCATAAATCTGTCTCTCAAAAGAAAAAAATGGAAAAAATGTTTTGTTTGGAATTTTTAGAAATGGTTTTATGACATTTTATTGAGCCCATGTTTGGTAGGAATTAAACTCTTAATTTTAATTGAAGTCAAATTCAACAATTAATTTTAACTACATATTTCATGGGACTCACAACTTTTCAACAATATATTTCACCAACTTTTATCAAAATCTACTAAAAATCTTGATTTTCATCCCCACCATATAAGGGCTAAATGAATTTGATTATTCATTAAAATAGAGAAATTTTAATATATTATTAAGTAATATATACACTTTAAATTTCGTGAATCTTACCAAAACAATTCCCCTCTACACAAATAAAATACAAACGAATAATAATTTGACTTGGCAAAAAAAAAAAAAAAAAAATAACGTGAAACGAAAATTACAGAATGTGATTGTAAATGATAATATGGTACCAAGCAATTCAATATAATAAGTAGACTAAGATTACGTGTTTAAATACTTATAATAAAAACAAATAGAGTTGAAAAATTAAAATAATAAAATAAACCTATAGAATCACGTATGAATCGTTAAGCAGTTGTTCCACATTTGTGTAGCAATTTGATCCATAACTTATCCCATTTGAGTTGTTTAACTAACATTAAATCCTATTCTTCTTCATCTTCACTTTGTAGGAGATATTACACCAATAATGTGCATATTATATTAATCAAAAACATACCGTGAAATCGAAATATCATTCGATTTACCGAAATCTGATTTGAGAAGACAAAATAGTGATTACTGATTTCCAATATATGAATATGGATTCATCACTTTCCAATCTTGAACGCGTTTCATTTTTTATTTCAAACGTTGCATGAAATCAAAAGAATATTAGTTATTTTCCGAAATCTGAATATTAAATTAGAATGAAATCAGAAAAAAGAAAGATGAGATGTAAGTGATGCGATCGGTCGAGGCAAGTGTTTGACACTTTGTCCTTAAGATGAATTTGCCCCGCATTGGTGCTAACAGTTTTCGGCAAACATCTCCCAAGATACAACGATCACGTCAAACCATAAGAGCACTCCAAATGACTTAGACCAACGAACTCGAACGGAGTTCCCTCTTTACCATAACCATGAATTTAATGTATAAAATAATCACTTCTACAAAGTATTTTATGCAAAACTAAATTATAAACATGGAATAGAATGATATGAAACTATCAATTGAATTGTTTCTCTTTCTTGTTGTTAATCCAAATACATGGGAATATATATATATATATATATAGTAGTTGGAACATCCATACCAAGAGACACATCTTTTGGAATTTAAATCTCTCCATAAAGAGGCATAATTACATCTCTACATAAAGAGACCATTATTGAAAAATAATGTCAAGAGTCATGATCTCCAAGAGTCATAATCCATATGAAAAGACTCATCTTTTCATCTACTCATTCTCTAGAATATTCCACAATATTCTATACAATTTTCAACAATTTCAAGCATTTTAAGTTTGGCTTAATTTCTCATTCACCAAACAAAAAATTCCACTTAAACAATCATTTAAATTGGTAATGACCAATTTCAAATTTTCCAACACATTTGACTTCGGAACATCTTGAAAGATCATATTCTCTGAATATTAAGCGAGAAGACTATCCAATGCGACTCAGGCGAATAAATTTATGTATAGTACAACATGTAGTACGGATTTGTTTTGGCCTACTAAATTGATAATTTTTAATTAATTACAAGATAGAAAATCTTTCATTAAACACGTCAATGTAACGTTTAATAATATTCCGGCACGAGGAGTATCTATGGTTGAAAAACTCATCATTTACACTTCATTTTCCTTACGAAAATGATATCTTGAACCTCGATAAGGGCCAAAAATACAAGCGTGTTTGGATCCCCATATCAATAAATTAAAATTGATTTGTAAAAGGATGATTTTTAGCCTAACTGGAATTGAATTGGAGTAATGAAGGCTAACTGGATTGTACAATATTAATAAGAAGCATTAAGGGAATAATCAAGTCGTCCAAGCATTCAATGTAACGATCCGACCTCGCGCCGAATCCGTTATCATATCGTACGTAATGTCCGCTTTGGGAGAGCCTGGGCACATCTTACCCTCCCGGCTTTCTGACGCGTCCCTCAGGTTTGAACCCAAGAGCTTCATCATATGGGAGATTTAAGTTGAATTCTGATACCAATTGGGTAAGAAAATTGTGAGGGGTAAGATGAACTTGGACTCTCCTAAAGCGGACAATACGTATGATATGATGACGGCTCCGGCGCGAGGTCGGATCATTACATTCAAGATAGGAGCTTAAAAATAAACGTCAAAGAAATATCGAGCCTATATTTTTTGGCCGAGCAAAAGTTCGGCTCGGCTCGGCTCGAACCAAGAAAAGTTTGAACCATTTTTATTGGAGTTGAGCCCGAGCCTTGAGTTTTGAATCGCGAGCCAACTCGGCTCTTTGACATTCCTCAAAAAATAAATTTAATTTTAAAGGTTCAACAAGGATATGGTTGAGAGTTTTTTATTTATATTTTTAGGTTAGAAATTGTCAAGCGGTTAAAACTTGATTTTTGAATAGTCTCTTGAAGTGAAAGTCTTTTGATTCAAAAGGTGGGAACATACTAATCTTGACTTATAATCCATTTGGATACAAATTTATAAATAATTTATATAATTAGTTAAAATCAAACAATAATTATAAATAATTTATAAATACAGTCAAAGTCAAACAATAAATTATATCCATGTATTCATAATTACTACTCATTATTATCTATACATTTAGTAAATTCTCACTATTAACCATTAATAAATTTTCCAAATAGAGGAATATGACATTTAAATAGAGTGAAAACATTTACATGTCAAATTGAGCATTTTATTAATATTTTAAAAAGTGTTGTAAATTAAATGTTTATTAGTGAATGGTCATTATACTCATACAATCCTAATTATTATGATTATCATATCCCTTGTAACCTTAATTATTCTATATAAATTTGAAGTTTTGGTTCCAAATGAAATAAACACACGTTTGTTTACTTTTTTCTCTCTCTTTTTTTCTTTATTTTATATCACGTTACGAGCACAATTATCTAAAAATTAAAGTGAATTAATTAGAAGGTAGTAGTAACTTTCTGTGTATATGATTACTGGTTGCGAGTTTGTCAATATCAATTCTGTAGATTTTTTTTTTTTTTCATATTATTTCTGTGTCTGTTGTACCCCGTGGAAATAAGAAAAACATAGCTGGATGCTTAATTTATTTGTTTAACAATTGTTCAAAACTCGTGCAGGTTATATGTTAATGATAAGTAGGATCATTAACTACTAAACCCATGTATACATTCTGTCAACTTTTATGTGCCAAGATAAAGCCATTATTTGGTAGTGATTCAATTTTTTAGTAGATTTTGATAAAAGTTGATAAAATGTGCGGTTGAAAAATTGTGAGTCCCATAAAATGTGTGATTAAAATTAATTTTAATCTCAAATTATAATTGGATTTCAATTCAAACCAAAAGGGGAAAATCTCTTTCTTATCTATTACCATCTCTCTCTAAGAATGTGGTCCCAGATAATTAATGATTTACGTTCATTGTTGCACAACTTCAAATTATTGTTTTCTCTATGTTCACTTATTAGGTTTGCATGTTGTTCCAATTATACAAGTTGCATATATATATATATATATATATATATATATATATATATATATATATATATATATATATACTAGGTGCAAGCAACGTGCAATGCACGTTTGCTTAATTTATATTTAATATTTTTGTTTAATAATTAATTTGTTATTAATAAAGATGTAATTTTTTTTGATTAATTAAGGGCGTGTCTTGGCGCGCTGCAAGGAGGAAGGAAAATTGATTATGTTATCGTTTTTTTTTCAAACCTACAGCCATACAGTGACAGAATTGGTCCAAAATTGCGGCTCCCAACTGCATAGATTGTGTTGCCAACGGCTTGATTTCTGCTGAAAAACAAAAACAGACACCCTATAAATAATTAATGATGTAATGTTTATGTAATTGATAAATAATTAGATGTGTGATTTTGATATTGTGATATAAGTTGGTGAGATTGAAGAAAATAAGCAAAAGTAGACAAATTTGGATAAATGACTAAATTGTAAGGGATCCAAAGTTCGGGGGCTAAAATGTAAATACTTCAAACTTGTGCCAAATCTCACGATAAAAATTTGAGAGTGCTTGGAGTCAATTGGATAAAGGAATATGTCAAGGGGATCAAATTTAGTCAAAAGATGATCACAGATCAATTTCCAACCGAAAAGTTATGCTCCGGTGTTTTAGTTTCATATTGAGACCTATTTTTGGCATAGGAATTGATAGAATTGGAGAATGATATCTAAATTAAAGTTGTAGCCAGATGAGTTATCTTTCCAACGCATTTTGCATCGCCTCAATAGGACATCAAAATACAAAGTTATGATAAAAACACTGAAAGAAGGTGCAGCTGCCTGTTTAAAATAAGAAATTCCATTACATAGTCCGTTATATTGAGACCTATTTTTGGCATATAAAGTGGTCGAATTGGATAATGATATCTGAACCAAAGTTGTAACCAAATGAGTTAGATTTTCAACGCATTTTGAATTGCCTCAATCGGATATCGGAATACAAAGTTATGATAAAAACACTGAAAGAAGGTACAGCTGCCTGTTTAAAACAAGAAATTCTGTTACATAGTCCGTTATATTGAGACATATTTTTGGCATAGAAAGTGATCCAATTGGAGAATGATGTCTGAATCAAAATTATAGCCAGATAAGTTAGCTTTCCAACTCATTTTGAATCGCCTCAATCGGATATCAAAATAAAAAATTATAATAAAAACATTGAAAGAAGGTGCAGCTGCCTGTTTAAAACAAGAAATTTCGTTACATAGTCCATTATATTGAGACTTATTTTTGGCATAGAAAGTGATCCAATTGGAGAATGATGTCTGAATCAAAGTTGTAGCCAGATGAGTTAGCTTTCCAACTCATTTTGAATCGCCTCAATCGGACATCGAAATACAAAGTTATGATAAAAACACTGAAAGAAGGTGCAGCTGCCTGTTTAAAACAAAACATTCCGTTACATAGTCCGTTATATTGAGACATATTTTTGGCATAGAAAGTGGTCGAATTGGAGAATGATGTCTGAATCAAAGTTGTAGCCAGATGGGTTAGCTTTCCAACGCATTTTTAATCGCCTCAATCGAACATTGGAATACAAAGTTATGATAAAAACATTGAAGGAAGGTGCAGCTGCCTGTTTAAAACAAGAAATTCCGTTACATAATCCGTTAAAACAACAAATTCCGTTAGTTTTTCCGTTAAACCAACAAATTCCGTTAGATAGACACTTATTATATATATATATATATATATATATATATATATATATATATATATATATATATATATATATATATATATATTGCACCTGAAGTAGCATATTATTATATATTCTGGTTAGATTTTACCGTAAATATGACATACCGTAAATTATGTTTTTACTACTGATGAGTAAGTCCTTGTATAAATTATTATATTACATAATAATACGTTATTACTCCTCAAAAACATAACTAAAATTTTATCTCCAACTGGAGAGTAGAGATTGTAATTTCAATATTCTAAAAGAATATTGACCTACTGTTCTAGAAGAAGGAAAAATAATACAAATTAGTATTCTTGAAAGATATCGTATTGTGTTCCTAAAGAACTACATATTATACATAATAATATTTTAAAAGAATATTATGATTAATTTAAATATATCAATATTCCCGAAATTTTTTGTTCTAATACTTGAGAGTATTCATAACCAAGTATATATCAATATTCCAGAAGAATATTATTTTGATACTATAAAAGAGTTAATACTATTTTATGTGGGAGAAAAAAATTTACCATTAATAGTAATTTATTTTCTACCAAACTAGAGAGAAAATACTAAGTTTCTAAAATATGTGGTACAATTGAAACAAACATTATATTGAATCCAAAATTCAATTATTGAATTTGTTGACATATAGTTGATTGTAACCTTAAAGTTTTAATTATAGCAAAAACAAATTAATCTTGTTTTCTAACAATTGAATTTGAGTTATTATAGTATTCAAATCATTCAATGATAAATTGATCGATCGTCATCAAAAGATCAACATCAAGACTATCAAATTGAACTCACAATAAAGGTCAAGATCGAAGTCATCACATCATCCAAGCATTCAAGACAAGAGCTTAAAAAATAAACGCCAAAGAAATATCAAAATCAAGAGCTTAAGAGCCAAACATCAAAAAAAGATCAAGACAACAGCCTAAGAGCCAAGTTTCAAAGAAGCATCAACGACTAGAATTTCTTAAATGAAATGTAAATGTACTAACACCTTGTTGTTTAGCAATGAATCATAAAAGCTCAAAAATCATTTTGTGCACTAAAAATTATTTTGATTATCATTGGCATAAAATGATTTGATCAAAATTATAATTGAACTTAGATCATATTTTTAAAATATCATTTACCTTGAAAATTAGTTAAAACACCTTCCAAAAGTCCATATTTGTCAAAATATCCAAATCGGATCAAATGGAGTCAAAAAGGGGAAAATCGATCGAAACAGTCGAACGTACGTTTTGAGCATGTGAGCATCCGGATCCCCAGAAAGTTTTGCAAAATTTTTCTCCATAAATTTGTGAAAGACGGACATCCAGTTCGTCCATGCGGATGTTCGGATGATGCAACGGTTGGATTTCTTACTGTTAGATTTTATATGCATAACGACTATTTTGGTTGTCCAGATCTAAAGGTGGATGTTTGGTTGGTTGTCCGATTTGACAGTGTATTTTATTTTTTGAGCTCTATAAATACCCTAACATTTCCATTCTTTAAAGAGACTTTCAAGATTATCAAAGTAAAATATAATTTGAGAGAATTCTTTGAGCTTGCCTTTGCATTCAGTTCATTTATTTCTTCACATCAAAAATTTTAATTGATTCAAACTCTTTAATCATCATCCTCATCAAATTTTTTCATCTTTCTTTTTGTACTTAATTCATTTCTATTATTTGTAAAAGAGATATATATTAAAGAAAAACTTTGAACTCACATTGCATATATTTCATATCATCTACTTTTTCATATTAAAAACTTTGGTTGATTGAATCAAACTTATAAAATAATTATATTAATCAAAGTTTCTCATTTCTCTCTTAATACTTAATTTATTACAATAATTCTTAAAAGAGAAATATCTTGAGAGAAAAGTTTTGAACTTATATTATATTTATTTCTTCTTTATCTTCTCATTGAAAAATTTTGATTGATTGAATCAAATTTTTAATTATCATCAAAGTTTTTCATCTAACACTTGAGCTATCATTTATTGGTATTAATTGAAGTATTAGTCTCTCTTAATACTTAAATTCATTTGTATCATTTATTAAGAGAGAAATTCCATTGTATAATTATTGCTCTAAACTTTTGGTCGTATTGAGGTCCTGTGAAAGTTTAATAGTATAATTATCGATACTCTTTGTTGTGAGTCATCGTGTACAACATATTGAGATCATGTAAAGCTCAATAGTGTGGGTCAAATTGAGGTCTCATAAAGCTTAATATTATATAATGATCGGTGCTCCTTATTTGTAAGTCATCGAAAACAAGTCAATTAATATAGTTAAATGCCTTCCTTGTCCCCGAGATCTTGGCAACAAATGACGTAAGCCATTACTTTGGATCAAACATTCTCAATTATATCGTTTGCATAATCTCTACCATTTTACTTATTGTTATCTCATTTATATTTAAAATTTGTTTAATGTACTTGCTTTTATTTATTTACGATTATTAATTGATCAATGTGCTCTTAACTTACTTGATTTAAGTTTATTTTTCGAAAAAGTCTTAAAAATCAATTTACCCCCTCTTGGTTACTTATTCTTTGACTTTCATATATTATTGTTTGGCGCATGATCAATTGGACCATCATTGGATTAATAATGATACGAAATTGAAAATTCAATGAAGAACCAAAATATTTTGCAATCCAATGAATTACATATGATGTTTGATCTCTTTATTGAAAATTGGTCATTAACTATCACTAGTTAAATGTGGACTAAATTCCCTATATTTCTAAAAATTAATTATGGTGATAAATAGGGTCCTATCACCCTTTCGTTGGTCATCTAGATATTATTTGTATCTAATAAATATGATATATTTATTAGATGATTGCATAATGTTCGCAATTTGAGGTTTGTGAAATTGCTTCTACAAGTTTAAATTATGAGCACAATTTTCAGATTATAGAATCATGAAGATGTCTTGTTTAGCCCCTGTTTGGCCCCCCATTAAATTAAATTACATTATATTAAATTTTTCTCTCTTCATTACAACTACACATTCATCAAATAAAATAATATTATACACAAATCTAAAACTTTTCATTACTTTTTCACCACACATTCTCCTATCAATCACTATTCCAAAAATTTTCCACCATAAAAAATGCCAAATAATGGAGGCCAAACAGGGGCTTATTAAATATTCCTTTATAAGTATTAGTTGAAATGACGATAAATGGTTTCACATTATTATTTGTTAAACTCATTCAATTAATTTCCAAATCATTACTATTGAGAATAAAGTGCTTTGCAATTCTGTTTAGGGAATGCTATTAGTATCATGACTTCATCAAAAATATCCTGCTATATATGGATGGTTAGAGCCTAATTTTTTCATCTAATTATTTTTATAGTGAAATATATGTATAATTGACCAACCACAATGTACTAAGATGGAAAATAAAGAATGTTGAGAATAAATACGTAGTTTAAACCCTTATAAAATATCTCAAACCATAACGGGGTGATATTTTATAACGCAATTTCTTGATTGTCAATTTGATTGGATAGATTTCTCAAAATTGGGGGAGGAATTAAGAAGATGAAAAAAATATACAAATGCATCTTATATTATATAGATTATTGCAAATAAAAATTCGAACAAGAAGCTAGAACGATAATTCATTTAAATATATTTACTGATCAAAGAGATCAACAATATCTCCCACGCTAGCTTTAAATGTTCGAACTCAAATTAGGGAAATGGACAATTCGTTAATATTATTTTTGAATATCTATGACATGCTTGAAGCATAAATACATTAAATTCTAAGAAAAAATCTCCTAAATAATGGAGCAAATAAGGAAGATGGCTCCATTCGGAGGCATACTCTTGGAAAGTATACAAACATAACAAAATATAAAACCTCTGAATGGGTTCAGGTACCTGAAATGTTGAAAATTGAGATATCTCAATAAGTTAAGTTGTTATGAGAAAGAAATAGAATCGAAAAGAAAAAGTTGTCAACAATACTTTTATACACAATGTACTGCTTCATGTTATGTATAACGAGAATCGAAAAGAAAAAGTTCTCGACAATACTTTTATACACAATGTACTGCTTCATGTTATGTATAACGAGAATATCGAAACAAATTCGTCAAAGCATATCAATTGAAAAAATGATTGACCAAATAAAAGGTTCTGGCAAAATTGAAGTTATCAAAGAAATCTAAAGTATCTGGATCTACAGTCCGAACACTTAAAGACGTATACTTATGTAAAATGAAAATAGAAAAAATAAAGTCGTAATGTTTGACTCTTAGCATGATGAATTTCGTAAAGACTTGTATAGACAAATTAATTATCTTAAGGTAGATGCAATCACAAGTCTCTATCTTGTTAGCTTGACAATGAATGAAATTTGATATGCACATAATAAATGTGATTATAGCTAAATTTTTAGGAAAAAGATACACTTACAGAACTATTCACTTACAGAATAGTTACAGAAATAAAAATTTCCCAAAATACCCTTTATATCTAAATTGCAACTAGAAGCCACTACAAGAATATAAAAACTTCAAATTAGTCCCAAAAGATTTATGAGTGCAAAATTTATTCCGCTGACTCTACGCACTCTTGTAAATTGGTATCAGAGCCTTGTTAAATCATGGAAATTGAAATAATTAAAAATAATTGGTATTATATATTAAGAGAAAAAGATTGTTTAAGTTATATGTTTACAGATCCCGTCTCTATGAGATTAAAAATATTAATATTAATGATAATTAAAAAATTACCAATAAAAATAAGAAAACAAATATTAGATAGATTAATATTAGGATGTATAAGAGATGAATATTTATATCAAAAAATAATGATAGAATTTGAAAAAGAAGAAGTAGAATTTTATTGTAAAGAAATGTATGAGCCTGAAAGATATTACGAATCTAAATATTATGAACCAAAAATCATGATGAATATAGTTGATGAAGAAAACATAATTGAAGAATTTTTAAGAAAAGTCGAAAAACATAAAAAACCTATTTATCCTTACCTACCTAAAAATAGTACAAATGAATGTTTTGAAGATATCCATAAAAGATTAGAAAATCTGGAATATAATTTACAAATAGGAAATGCCCTATTAGATAAAAAGCTTGAAGGAAAGGATAGAATTATAATTAATCCTCCTCAAGATTTTAGAATAACAAAAGATAAAGGAAAAAATCACGAAATAAAACAATATATGATAACAGAAGTAAAAGAATTAGAACAAAAATTCTTAGAATCTACTGGTGAAGAATATGAAGAATATAAAAGGCAGTTAGAAGAGTTGACTGAAAAAATGGAAAATACAAAAATGAATACTAATCCATCAACTAGTCGAAATATAAAAACAGAATTCAGCAGTGATGAAGAATATGAAAATTATCCTTATGGTACACCCATACCAAATAAAGAAGGTATTAACCAATATAGAAAAACACAGAAAAGATACATAGGAAATATAAGAAAACAATCCATTAAAGAAATAAACCCAATGAAATCTTATAATGAACCAATCCATACAACTGGAATATGGTTAGATTTAGACTGTGTAGATAAAAATAAAGCTATAGAAACATGGATAAAAAGTACTGACCTAGCTATACAATTTAATAAATGGGAAACATACACAGCCTTTGGATTTATAGAACATACTTTTAGAGGAATTGTATCGGACTGGTGGAGAAAACTACCAGAAAATATAAAAAGAAGTATAAAATATGGAGAAAATCCAACTGAAATAATAGACAACAGAAATGCTTTGAATGAACAAAGCATACAAGAAATATTAAGAAGGCTAGAAAGAGCCCTAAGAACAGAATTCTTAGAAAATAGATTCACAATAGATGAAGAAACTAGAAAGCAAGAAGAATATAATGAAGGAATGATAGCTATGGAAAATTTAAAGATATGTGATATGTGTGAACTAGAGAGATACACATGTAAGTTCGAAGAAATATATTATATATTAAACCAAGGAAATTATCAAGAAAATAAACCTATATTAAGGTCTTATTTTATGAAGTTACCATTTCCATGGGGAATGAAATTATTAAAAGAATATGAAAAACTGTTACCTCTTGGAGAAGAGGATGGAGTGAATAAAGATAGTTTAGGATGTAGAATTGAATTTACAAAGAGAATGATAAGTATATGGTGTAGAGAAGTCTTAGAAAATAAGAAAGCATACAAGATGAGAAGAAATTCTCTATGCTGTTATAAAGATATTGGACAAATTGAACAATTTGGATGTTACAAGAAGAAGTATAAGCCATATAAGAAATATAAGAGAAAGTTTAAAAAATATAAGAAGTTTAAGAAAAAATTTTTTAAACCTCATAAAAAATATTTTAAGAAAAGAGATTGGACTAAGAAGCCCAAATCCAAATATATCAAAAAATGTAGATGCTTTATTTGCAATGAAGAAGGACATATTGCTCCTCAATGTCCTAAGAAGAAAGATAAACAAAATATAAAAACTCTTAGAACCTATGAAGAATTTCAAAATGACAGTGATATAGAACCAATTGAAAATTTTGAAGAATTAAGTAGTGAATGCAGTAGCATTTATGAGTTAGATTTATCATCTTCAGAAGAAGACTCTGAAGAGATGGTATATATGAATCAGGAAATACAAGAAATAGATCAAGAAATAGAGGTAGAAACAACTGAGGAAGTTGAAGATTCAGTAGAAGGTATAAATCAAGAAATTACCTTTAATGCTAGAAAATACAAAGGAATAACAAAGAAAATATTAGATTTACAAGAAAAGGATGTATTCCATCAAGGATTCTTAGGAATACTACTAAGAGTAAATAAAACAATTGTAAGTATGAATTACAAAGAAATATCTATTAACATAGAAGATACAATGGGAAAAGCAAGAATACCTATAATTACAAAAGAATAAGTAAGACAAAAGTTATCCAAAATTCCAGAAAATGTAAGAAGCAAACTAAAATGTATTGAGATAGGAGGAATCCAAATTATGGTAAAAGGATTCTTTAGAGAAGGTATGAATATACCAATAGAAATATATTGTATGGACAATAGAATCTTACAAGATCCTGTAGATGCTCTATTAGGAACTATTGTAGGAGATTTAGTCTATCAAAAGATAATATTTACAGTAAAACCAAATTATGCGGTTTCACTGATTGATGAAAATATTGATCAAAGTTTCAATCTATATTATAGAATTGGAAATTTGAAAATGTTAAGGAAAAGTAAGGCTATAAGTGTAAGCATAAAATCAATATTTGCTTTTAGTACTAGCCACCATAACAATTTAAGAAAAATAACTGATAATATCATCATACATAAAGATTTTGAGGAATTAGCTCAGTATATACCCCCTAGAAAATACCAAGAACATGAAGTGACAATACCTCAACAAATAATGCTTGATTTTCACAAGCAAGCAAGAGAAATCAATTCTGAAGGAAAATTGATAAGAAGAAATAGTGTCAGTCTAGAAGGAGATAATCTTATTGCAAGATTTTCCCCTAGACAAGATCTTAAGATAAGTCAAGTTAAAAAACTCAATATTGCTGAACCAACAAATTCACAATACTATATCAAAACAAGATATGTTAACCAAGAAGGATACAAGAAAAATCTTCTTGTCCTTATAGATACTGGAGCAGAACAAAGCCATGTAAATGCTAAATTTGTTAGCCATTTACTAGATTTTGAATTAACAGAACCTTATATATTCAAAGATTATTTGGGAAATAATCTTGAAATTAAAAAATATGTTAAGTTCCCTCTTATATTTATAGGAGAGGATCAGAAAGAATATAAAAAAGAAATAATTCTATATAAAGATGAATCATATGGAATCAAACGTTCATCTATATTATTAGGAATGAACTTCCTTGAAAAATTTAGTCCCTATAAAATTTGTCAAGGATATTTAAAAATAACAATTAATGATAATCCAATTATCATATCAAGAATAGATGAAAATATGAAAACATTGTTATCATGGAAAGAGTAATTAATACTAATCCCATGAGCCCATATATTGAAATTACACTCAATATAAAAGGAAACTGTAGAATTAAATTTCATGCTTATTTAGATACAGGAAGCACTATAAATTTGTGTTTACCAAATGTATTACCAAATGAATACTGGAAATATGATTCAAAAAAGATTGTCACTGCTACAACAGCAGGAGGAAACAAGGTAATATATAGTAAATATGCTACACAAGTACCTTTTCTAATATCCTTTAGAGAAGTATTTGTTGATACTATATACATGTCATCTACAATTGGATGTGATATTTTATTAGGACAAAATTTCCTATTAAAATATGCACCATTTACTCAATATATAGATAGATATATGTTCACAACCCCTTGTGCACATAAGATATTTACGCCTAAAGTAACTAAAACTGTTAGCATAGCACATACACAAATTAATCATCAGAGTTCTTCAACCCAGCGTGGTGGATGTTGGAATACAAAAAAAATTAAAAGTTTTAAAAATGACAACAGAAAATAAGTTAGAAAAATTGAAAAAAGAAATTTTTGAAACATATTCTAAAAATCCATTAGAAAAATGGAACACAGACAAAGTAAAAGCAAAAATAGAACTTATCAATCCAGACACTATAGTAAGAGTTAAACCAATGAAATATAGTGTGGATGATCAAAAGGAATTTAAGAATCAAATAAAAGAATTACTAGAATCTAAATTAATTAGACCTAGTAAAAGTCCACATAGCAGTCCAGCCTTTATGGTAAGAAAACATAGTGAGATAAAAAGAGGAAAAGCTAGAATTGTGATAAATTATAAGAAGTTAAATGAAGTAACAAAATTTGATGGATATTACTTGCCTAATAAGGACACCCTTATTAAACAAGTACAAAACAAGAAGATATTTTCAAAATTTGATTGCAAATCAGGATTTTGGCAAATTATGCTTACAGAAGAAAGTAAACCATTAACTGCATTTAGTACTCCCAGTCCTTTAGGACAATATGAATGGAATGTAATGCCATTTGGGTTGAAAAATGCACCACAGATATTTCAAAGAAGAATGGATGAGGTAATCAAACCAATTACTCACTTCTGTATTGCTTATGTTGATGATTTACTAATTCATTCAAATAATATAAATGAACATATAGAACATCTTGAGAAATTCTGTTATATTATGAAAAAACATGGTATTACATTTTCTGAAAAGAAAGCAGAAATAGCCAAAACAGAAATAGAATTTTTGGGATTATTTATAAAAGAAGGAGAATTGCAATTGCAATCTCATATTGGTGAAAAACTTCAAGATTTTCCTGAAAAAATCAGAGATAAAAAACAATTACAAAGCTTCCTAGGTATATTAAATTATGTTGAAAGATTCATTGAAAATTGTGCCAAATTAAAAAATTATTTTCTCCCAAAATTAAGAAAGAATGTAATGTGGTCTTGGGATGAACAAGATTGCAAAAATATAAGAAAAGTAAAAGAGGAATTAAAGGTTTTGCCCAAACTTATAATTCCACAAGAAGAAAATTTCTTTATTCTTGAAACTGATGCTTCAGACAATTACTGAGGTGCAGTATTAAAAGTCAAGAAAAATCATAAGGAATATAAATGTGAAAAGAATTGTGCTTGTCTAGAAATACTTGCAGGATATACATCAGGAACATACAAAGAAGTCGAAACAAGGTATGAAATGAACAGAAAAGAACTCATTGCTGTGAAGCGAGGAGTACAGAAATATGAAGATTATCTACTACCAAAAAAGTTCTTGATTAGAACTGATAATACTTAAGTTAAAGAGTTTTTAAAAAATAATATTGATCCATCTATTGCTAATAGATATATTATCAGAATTCAAATTTGGTTTTCTTATTTCAAATTTGATATTGAATATATAAAAGGAAATGCTAACTTTCTTCCTGATTATCTTAGCAGGGATGGAGCTAGAATAGTTAAGGACGAAAGTCCAGATACTTGAGATAAAAGTTTCCTATTTGGAAGCCCAAATTCAAAATATACAAGATAGTCTTCGAGACAAAAATATAGCCCTTGAGGCAGAAGTAACTTGTACCAAGTCTAGTATCCCTTCACAGGAACTCGTGAATACTAGCACTCTACCCGAGGATAAAGGGAAAGCAAAGAAGGTAATAGGAACCCCTTCACAGGGAAAATTTGAACATATTACTAGTATCCAAGATATCAAAAATAGCAAAGGTAACTCTTCACAGAGCCATACTTTACCTGAGCTAAATATTGAAAAAATTGATCCAAAAGAAATTGTCAAGATGACACATGTGACAAAAATATCCAAAAAGGATAATTATGAAGAAATAATTTTCTTTATTGTTGTTTTCAATATATTATCCGATTGATATCTAGAAGTGGGAAAGTGGATGAAGAACCTCCACTATGGAAGATACAACAAGATAAATTTTTATCCAGAAGCTCCAGCTAACTGGGTGAAAAACTGTTTTGAATTAGGAAATATACTCTATATATATCCTAGTAAAGATCTCAAGGAGATAGCCCAACTTCCAGCCAACGTCAAGAAAGCCATAAAGAGATATACTGAAGTTGTCAAAACTACAAACATATACATCAAATTCTACTCTGCAACAATGGAATGGGATCCAGATCTTCAATATATGCAGCCAGCATTCCATGTTATCAAATTAGGGCTCACAAACCAACATTTTTTACCAACTAGTCAAAAGGTTGTTAAAAATGGTTATCAAGATATCATTAACATGATGCCATATAGAAGAGCCAAGGGATACAAAGAAATATTTGAATATCTAACTCAGTTAATCACTGAGAAAGAAAAAATATGGGTTTACCCATCTGAGGAACATATAATCTACTCTAATGCCAGAATAGAGACAAAAGAGGAAGATATCTGTTATCTTGATCATTTATTATCCAAAATAATTTCTAATCAAGTTAGTGGATTTGAGAAGATGGAGAAAGAACTATGCAAATTACTTTGGGATTACAGTGATCACCATTGCGTACATTGTGTGGTAGAAGATATGAGTCAAGTCTCACTCGATGATGAAGAATTCCCTGCAGAATTCTTTGAATCAAGAATGGAGAAATAATTGAGATAAGATAGTGACCCTTTATCACTACTTTAATAAAGTCTCTTTATTAAAGAAAAACTGTGGTCACTAAAAAACAGAAGATAGTACAAGAAAGTAGCTGAGATTTTAACTCCCCACCAACTACTAAAGAAAAAGAAGCAAAGTAGCTGTTGAAGATAAGAAAATTTGGTATGACAATGACTCTTCACCAACTTACCAGCTCAAAAGAAGGACAGCTTTGCTACCAAACAAAAGAAGATGGCAGACAAAGAAATAAAGGAGGACAGCTATGAAGATAAGGTTCCTAACCACTTGAAGAAAAATCCTCTATATAAGAAGATGAGGTCCAAAGACTAGAGGCATCTCTCGAATCCCTGGCATCTCAGATAAGGTGAGTACCAAAGGTATGTAAATATAGTAAGCAAGCATGTATTATTTTCAATCTTATGAATATCAAGATGAAGTTTTTATGGTTTTAACAAAGTTTCTATGAAAGGATTTCGTTAAGTTTCTCATGATTCCTCGGCAGTACAAATAAAGATTTTTAAAGATTTTCAAAACATTATTTTTGAATGGATGTTAGCCATACCAAAGTACCCGTCTTTGATGAATGTTTTAGGGGAAAAGGGCAATTTTCTAACAAAATTGTAGCACCTTGTGTGTGAGTTATCTTTTAAAATCTTGTTCTAAGTAAGAACTTGTTCTGAAAAGAGTTTGAATAGAGGTGAAAACAGAGACTCTGGATACTGTGAGATAGCGTCTGTGGCAACACGGCTAGTTCTCTAGAGTGAGAAATGCAACTTTAATTAAAAAGCCTTTTGCGGAAGCAGTTGTGGACCTAAATGATTTCAAAAACATTTTAAATGTTCATCTGATTTAGAAGAGTGATTAAATACATGCAAAGCTACTATAAGAACATGTTGGAGGGAAAGCCTGTTTATTTCCATTGATTACTGTAAGTCATTTACATGCTTTTATATACTTATGCTTGGATTATTATTGATCTTTATGAACACCTCACAAGCATCCACATCTAATGATGATTGTCTTAGATTATATTTAGATAAAAAAGATATTTCATTTCTACTTAGTATAGTTGAAAATTCTGAAGATATAATTCATGTTGGACAAGAAAAACTTAAAGAAATATATTCTGAAATAGATTATGCTTGTAAACATAATATAGGATTTGATCCTGTAGAAATTAGCAAAGAAATAAAGAAAATTGAAGATGTTATCGAAAAATACAAGGACATAGGAGAAGAAGTCTCAGAAGGAATAGTTTTTGGATATATAACTGAGAAAGACCAACCTAGAACTTTTGAAAAATTATCAAAATATAGAGAATATTTAGAACAATTTGAGAAATTAAAGAAATTACATATTGATCCTGATTAATGAATCAAGGAGAAAGAGAAGATATTGAAAGATAAGAATCTCAGGATTAACTTTAAGAACTTACGACCCAAATGGAAGAATTGTAAAATATAAACCCATAGATACAGGGTAAAGCTTGCAAATAAAGAAAGCAAAGGTAAGATAGTACTTTTATAGAAATCAATTTTATATTATTAAAAAACTTTGTGAGTATCTGGTAAGGATCTGGCAAAATCCTTCTGGCAGTGTAGCATGGTCCAAATTTTAATACTATATTTGAAGGATTTTATGCCTGGAGTATATTATTCAAGTGATATCATCATGGAAAGGAATAAATTCCAATGTTCTAAAAAGCGGTGCCTAATTGCAGAGTAGGCGCAAAATGCCTCGCCTCACGCTTTTCATGTTTTATTTATTTGTTTATTTTTACATTTTTTTGCGTGCCTTCTTTTTTACGCTTTTACGTTTTTAATGGTTTTTACACTTTTTTTACTTCTTTAATTATTAAATAATATTAAAATAAAAATATATATTTTTACGCTTAAGATTGCCTAGGTTGAAGGTTGACATCCACGCTTTACATCTTTTAGAACACTAATAAATACGTGTTGTACTCTTTTTTTGTTGACTATAATTTTGTTCCATTGAGTTTTCTTGACTAAGTTTTTTATAAGCCAACTTTTATAGTGTACTCAAAAAAATAATTTTTATATTGATTTAATGAGCCAACTTTTGTAGTGTACTTAAATAATATTAAAATTAAAAAATGCTTTTTACGCTTTTCTTGCCTAGACTGGATTAGGTCAAAGCTTGACCTCCACGTTTCAGCATCCTTTTTTTACTTTTTAGAACATTGATCAATACGGGTTGCACTCTTTTTCCTTGACTATGATTTTGTCCCATTGAGTTTTCTTGATAAGATTTTTAATGAGCCAACTTTTGTAGTGTATTTAAAAGAATAATATACTCATTTTTTTTTTCATTGTGATTTTTTCCACAGGGTCTTTCTTAATAAGATTTTAACGAGACATATTCTTTGTATAATAAAATTTATAACCTATAAGACATTACCCTCAAACTAATACTCTTATATGCATAAGATTTCTGAAGAGAACAATGAGTTATTTTTCAAATCATCATGTTATTACAGTTATGAAAGGTTAACAAATATTTTGTATGAAGACGATATTACTTGAAAACTATATGAGACAACATGAGACACTTCATAAAAAAATTGCGATATTGAGGACATTGACTCAAGACATGAATGAATTGTTACAAGAATTTTCATTTATTGAGAGCAAAGAGAGCAGTTGTTTTCTTTTTTCATTGGCTCAAGTTTTGTCTCATTGAATTTTCTTGACAAAGTTTTAGATATTTTGTAATGTGTCATTTAATGAGAAAGTTGTAAATTATATGTTTGTTAATGAATGACAATCATACCCCTACAATCATAAATATTATGTCTACTTATGTCTACTGCATTCCTTTCGGCCCTAGTTTCTTCCTATAAATATGAAGTTTTTGTTCTCAATAAAATACATAAAAATCTATTTATTTTTTTACTTTCTTATCTTTTTCTCTCTTTTTTTATAACAAAAAGGTGGATATATTTTTCTCTCACATAAATAGTTACTCAAAAAGAAAACCCTCCCATAAATTAGGATTGTCCTATATCTAAATTTAGCTATATGTAAAAATAATAGTATTAATAAATTACCTAAACAGTTACTCAAGAAGAAACCCTCCCATAAATTAGGCTTGTCGATGTCTAAATGTAGCTGTGCATAACAATAATAGTATTAATAAATATTATCATGAGAGAGAGAGAGAGAGAGAGAGCCACATTTAGGACAAGAAAAATGTTATGACCCCCAGGTGGTATCTCCTTAAAAAAATGTGCAATTTTCTTAGTGGCTATGCAAATTTGCATAACATCAATGTCTATGCAACAACCAAATTTCAAAGAGTAATGTCATTTAACTCCAATGGGGTTGCTATTTAACTCCACAGGGATTACAATTTCGGTATATGTGGCGTTAATGTGACAATAAGTAATAGGTGGGATTATATAAGTCATTTAATTTTATATTTCATTTAGCATAGCATCCAACACCACCTAAACTGATGTTGTAATCCCAGTGGGACTACATAAGATTACTCAATTTCAAATGCTTGCACTTCTCTTCATTTTGTACACGAGTCAAAAACATTGGATACACAAGATTAATATCCATACACAGATACTGAATCCTTTTTATAAACTTTACCAAGGCTCCGACAAACCTCATAAATGTGCATGTCGCAATCCAAACGACAATCGCATATGTGAATTGACAATAAAGGCACAAATTATGCATATAAAAATATTTCTATCTCTTTTACATGCAATTCTATCTCCAACAGGCTGCATCCAACCCCAGATTAAAGATAGTTGGACAGACGTTTCCTGCGAAGCAACAAATTTGAATGAATATGAAGCGCTCTTTCCACGCGTGCCGGGTTAACTTGGGCACCAATAACATGTTACATTTTTATTTTAATCCTGCATAGTTACATTTTTCTTTTAATCTTGCATAGAAAAAATAAATAAATAAATAAAAACCAACAAACAAAATCCAAGGTGCATTGCTGGTCTCAAGACAACCAATAATATTTGTATTCTATCCTTTTTACTCTTTCTTCAAGGAAAAATTAGGGGGCTTACCCCAGCCAACCAGTGAGGGCGGGGCTGGCCTGCTCATGGCTTTGCCGAGCCATGTCGTGTCAGGCCACCTTGGCCTCGACAATCCAGCCCATTTTACACCTAGTGCGCAAATAAGTAAAATTGAAATGAAATTCATAAAAACTGTGGATCGAACCTGGAGCCTTTAGATCTTAAAGCCTGCTGATGTCCCAGCTTCTCTACCATTATCTTGAATCTCAGGGTGATTCAGTTCCAAAGATTTACCCAAACTCCTTGATTCAGATGTGATTACATAATAAGCAGATGGCAGTTTCTGATAAATCTCTTCCATCCTCCCAGAATGCTCATCTTCCCGATCCATATCAATGATTGTCTGTAAAGATACTAGCATATTACAGAGAACAGATGGCATGAAAAAATAGATCAAACTTGTGTTTCTTTTTCGTTTGCATTGGAGTAGGGTTAAAACACTGTTAGGGGTTACTCAAGTTTGCTTTTTATTTCAATTTGATTAGTTAAAATCCTTTAGTTTTTATAACAGAATGTCTCCCATAGAAGATGAATATGAAGTTTTTCCTGTTGGACAATCCATTAGAGAAACTAATGGATTTTAACAAGGTGACCAAATTGAAACAGAAGGCAAACTTGAGTAACTAATTTGGGACAAAATAAAGTCAGTGACTAGCATGAAATTTCTCCATAAGTTGAGTGACTACCAATATCATTTACCCTATAGTGTAGTGTTTTTAAGAAAAGATAAATCTCAGCTTTTCATAAATTACCCTTGCAGGTGTCTTCTTAAATACTGGATGAAACCGTTGTCTGCAATACTCGTTGAACAGGAGCGTGCATATAATCAATGGAATGGTGAAACCCGATGCAATCGGTGACCGTTTGATTCCAAAAACTCCCAAAGCTATTATTTGTGTCAGCACCAATGAAAATATTGTTGTATTGTGTATGATAGGCCAATATAGTCCCCCACTTTGATATTTTGTGACATATACATCAAGTATCTGAAACATACATTTTCAGATTGGAATGACAAAGCTAAAACAATTTCAAGAATGCAAAAATAGAAGAAAAAAATTAATTAGGAAAAATTTTCCACTCCACAGAAAAGAGAAGAAAACGCTAAATCCCCCAGCCCACAAATAAGACCGGATGAAAAAGTCAATTGAAACTTTATGAAGAGAAACTCGTTATCTCCTTCCCCTATATTGCTACCATTGTATCCAAAGAACCAAGGACACTATCCTCAAGTTACCAAGAACTGGCTACAAAGCTTGGAATGGGGAGTTCATACAAATGTAAGGAAATGCAAACATATAATCTTTATGATTATTTTAGCAACTTACCAGTTTTGTTAAGAGTTATTTATAATAAATTTGACTACTATTGTTGAATATTTCAGACATTGATTTACGGTATTCAACACTATTGGGATTTCTCTCTCTCTTTCTCGTTAATCTTTTCCTGTTTACCATTCTCCATCAGAAACACTGATTAGAAGTCAAAAGAAGATTCATGAAATTTTTCACATGATTATCAAACAAAGTTATCAGGAAACACAGTAATCGAGCATCTAGAGATTAAAAACGTAAGTCATAATAATTACACCAAAAGATGAATATTCAACATAACTAGACAACAGTCTGATCTATCTTATAATTCCCTTTTTTCCCGCCTTGCAGAATTGTCGGTGTGTCTATTGTGTATGTGTGATTGTGTGAACAATGCAGAAGAATTGCACAAAGAAGGTGAAGTACATGGCGCAAGCACCCAGACATAGATTTTATGACAGTTAGCATTACAGTGTGAAGTAAATAAATTTTCTAAAAGATATCTCAATGTACCAACACCTCTATCAAGTAATAACTCAGTGATCATGTGCAAATCCAGCATAAATGATCAGAACAGGAGACAAGGAACATGAGCCTTTCAAATAGGTGAATATAAAAGACTCAAGTTCTACATTACTCGAAAGAAAAGACGTAAGTGCATAGTGAAAATACAAAAAACAAAATTCATACTTCTTCACGCTAGCAGAACTTTTGAAAAGAATTAAAGTAGAACATATTTGTATACTAGTTAACATGCATCAAAAAAGTTCACATACATGCCCATAAATGCATATTACAAAAATTAGTGTGATCATTCCCAACTGTGTGAACTAGAAAAGATTCAGACAAAGTGGAACATGTCCATAAAAAATGCTCACCTGATTACGGAACACAAGATAGGCAAGGAAAAAGTAAACCAGCAAGAAGGGCAATATCAAAGGAGCCAACACTGAACAAGTGAAGCCCAGAAGTCCAAAGAGGAGGACTCTTGGAACTTCTGTGTGGTATGGAAAGGTATAAGAGCCATAACTTGAATCATCCTTGTTTCTAAGAATAAATCTATAAAATGAGTTGCAGAGAAGAGGAAATGGCTGAATCAGTTCACAGGACAAGCTAGCCCAGCCTGAGGTGAGGACATAAGTCACAAAGAAGGTAGCCTGCAAAAAATAAAATCATAGATTCATAAGTGAGATGGGATCTCAAAATATACGGGTTCGGTTGAAAACATGAACAATGCAGCATAAGCAGTTCCAATCTTACATGGATAAATTTGCAGGAAATATTTACAATAAATGGTTAAAAAATATAGTTCCAGTTCCATAAAAGCTTACTTCAACATTCAGAGATGGCATAGCGAAATGTTGATGACCAATTTAAAAAAACAAAAATGGTAATTCAAGGTCAACATTCCAATACATTCTTACACATTTAGATAAAAACCAACCATGTTCGTACTTTAAGAGGAGAATTGAAAATTTAAGACAGAACAGATCACCGTTGATGGTACTGCTTTGGCAAGCTGGTTAGGTATGGTCTTTGGATCTCCCAATTTCATAATTGAAACTTGATAATGGTCAATAGCAGCCTCCGTTAAAATATTAGCAAAGAATACATTCCATATTACAAAGTATAGGACTTTAATGCATGTACTTCTTTTCCTGCCACTACGAGATATTGAGCCCTCCAATGTTGAAAAGACCATCATAACTGGTGGGACGATAGACAAAAAGATCATGAGTATTACGCTTGGTAGGTATCCACTTATCAGCTGTTTCATATATCTCCTGCATGAAAGCAGAAGGAAAAAATTTTATTCCTTGTCCACAAAATTGACACCTACTTCATCTAATCTTTTGGATCTTTAAGTATATAAAGATGTGGTACATGTTAAGAGGGAAAAAAGACAGATAAAGAGAAATAACCCTGCTGATAGGGATCCTAAAACTGGTATATATTCCTTTCAAATAAAGCACAAAATTGAAAATGGATTTAGTAAAAGTTCTTTCCTGAGACTGATGTTAGAATTGGCACATGCATGTTCTCTAGTACATATACACATTTGAGGGAACATTATTAGTTGATCACCACCCATTTTAATCTTTCTTTAATCAATTTTTACCTGCTACTTCACTGAGTAAGGAACCAATACCAAATATGCATGTCATTTACCAAGTGTAACTGAAATGGAACAATTGAACTGACTTTTAACATAAAACATGTTACCTCTCTGTAATGCCCTTAACAAAGGGAAATACTTTCTCCAGCTTATCAAGATGAACAAGACTTTGTGTGAACACCACAGGGATAAGGAAGAAAGTAACAAACAGAATAAAGGCCACTAGGATGGCAATCTTACGGATCCAAAAGATTCGATATGGTACGTATAGGTTTGACCAATAGATATCTCTTGGTTCTGGAGCCAAGTCTGTCACCCATGACATTGGATTAGGTTGTTGAAGTGCCTCTGAAGCAACCAAAGCAGCAAAACGTGTCCTGAAAAATACCAAAGCAGCTCCGCACTCCTGCAGGAAAGATCATTCAGCTTTAAAATTCTGAGATATTCAATCCAACAATACCGTCAATATTAGCACTAAAAACCTAGCTGGCAACAAACGTGACACGCTCAGCAGATACATGAAGGGCTTGTTTGACATGGTTTTGCTTTTGCTTTCGGTAGAAGAGCTTTTCCAGCTCTTTTAACTAAAAAAAGCACTTAAAAAAATTAGCCAAACGGGTTCAAAAGCTACTTTTGGGACTCAAAAGATCTTTTTGACTTTTCAAGATCCATGTCAAACAAGCCCAAAGAAGAGTTAGGGATTTCCACACTATAGGATGACACTAACAAATGAAGAAACACATTGCAATTTCACAAGATCAAATCAAAATTAATTGCAAGAATCCAACTCGACATCAACATGAATCTCTTACATACCCACTAAATTTTGACATCTCTTAATTAAAGCTATGTGCAAATGTGTCAAAAGTTGCCTTACATAAATTTGACCACATTCAGATTTCAAAACCTTTATGACCCTTTGCTGAAATTACATGACTTTCAAAATATTATTCCTTTGAAACGAGGTGGATTTCCCTCAAAGTGTCACACCACTAGTCACTCCAAGTTAACATATATTCAAATACAAAGAATTTACTGAGTCAACAACTGCTTCTGATGCACACAGAAGTTAGAGAATAGAACATTTTCACAGAACCAACAGGTTCAATCAAGTAGAATATTATTTTTCCAAGGCATACAAATCACAGAGGCCAGATTGAATTTTAGACAGTATGTAAATGAAATTATTTCAATATGCTATTTAAGATGCAGCTAGACTACTGCAGAATTCAGAGATGGAACATACATCACTTCCTTTATAATGAATATAAATTTAAAATGAGAACTTTTTCGGACTCCAAATCAGGAAGGGCTGGTAAAGATCTCAATATATTGTCCATTAGGTGTCAAAAGAACCTAAAAATGAACTGAAGAAAAATCTGGATGATATTTAGCAGAAGAACAGTGCAGTTGATATCTTAAGAAATTAATCTAGGTTCTAAATATTTTTAGAAATTCAGACCTTTTGCCTTAAATCTGGACCATCAAGGCAGCTCATAGTCCTACCATTTTCAGGTTCAGGAGAAAGGATCTTAAAAGAAGTTGAATTTCCTCCACAAAAGCCACATCTTGATAGTCGCGATCCATAATGTTGGTCCACGGTGTTGGACTTGAGCATATTGTAAATCTTCTCAGCATCAATCTGCACCCAACAAAATAACCAAAAAACCCGTCACTGAAAAGAATACACTGGGCAGGTGACAGTTTAAAGTAAAAGAACTCTCATAGCAGTAATACCAATTTTTAATAAACTGAATCCCTGTTGGAGACTAATTCACTGGTTCAAAATGCATATAACATAAGTTATAAACTTGTAGCTACTCACGTCCTTAAAAATCATCTATTAGTAATCAAACCCTCGTGGAATCGAATTTTATGAAGCCCCTCATCAACAAGTGTGACAAGCTCTTCAAGGCCCATAACGATTGTTTCAGCTTGAAGACCAATTCTACAAAAAGATCCAGAACCAGAACAACGGTCTCCCACATACACCAAGCCAATAATAACTAACAATAGTAAGTCTGATGGAATTTTAGAAGACAAAGAGGAGGAAAAATGTTCAATCTCATTCATCAAATATGGTAGAACACGGCTGATACATATAGCCATTCATTTGGTACAATTCAAAATGATTTTCAACAACTATTCTACCTAACTCTACTCTACCATACTTGACTGGACATATGGACAGCTTGCAGCACCACTTGCATGAATTATAAAACATAACTTAAGCTATCATAAGTCACAAAAATATATGTCAAGCTAAAGATAACAAAATCAAATGGTTTGTCAACAAAAGTATCACATGTGACACGGTTCATCAAAATCTACAGGTTTTCCTTTAGGTGTTTATAACAGACAGTTGTATGTACTTCCCTTATGAACAGCGGACACACTTCCCTGCTGTATTGATACAGGATACAACTGACACCTTGCAATGGAGCAAGCTATGATTTCAAAGAAGTGGTTTCAGCTGAACAAAAGTGTTGGTTTTGATAGCCAATGAATACCGGGCTATGATATAAACGTCGAATAAAATTGCCTCGGCCCATAGTGAATTGATTACCAACAACCAAGTCCAAAGGCTCGACCACAAAACAACTTGGACTGTTGGAAGTAGCTTAAGAAATTAATGCTACTCACGGAAAATATATATTATCTCTTGGATGAGTTTGAATCTTAGCCCATTTAACTTTATTATTGGTCTAACTAAAACTTAACCTAACCTTTTATATATATTGTTTCTAGCCTAGCCGTTAGTGTATCATTTGTGTATGAAATTAGAAGAAAACGTGTGCGCCTTGAGAAAGCAAAAATCGGCAGCCCTTGTTGTGAAAAAATCGGTGACTTCCCTTGGTATTTTTTTGTTGTCTTTTTGCCCCTCTTTCATTGTTTTCTTCTTACTTTTGTGGCTAGAAATCATCAATGTTATCTTGTCCTTTTTGAGTGAGATTGAGGAGCAAACGAGGTAAATATATTGGTTGTGGATTAGAGCCGTTTAGATTGTTTGTTCGGTAGAAAAATATATCGTGAAATTGAACTCGAAAAACACCGATTTAACGATCCTTGGAACAAGAGCTTCAAGGTGGTGGATTTGGCTTGAAAAACTAATCAAAAACCGACCAGAAAATCAGCTGAAACGAAAAGGTAAATAGATTACAAATCTGCCTAGAAAATTGCCCAAAAACCGATGTTTTCGTGATTTTCGGCAAATCCAGAAGGAGTTTGGTAAAACAGAAACCACTGGCATGATGTGCAGATGAAGGCTTACCGGATGATCTACACGTGAGACTAGCAAAGGCTGTTGGTTGCGCATCGGCGGGTGACATTGGCAAAGGATGTTGGTTGCGCGTGAGGGCGTGCGCGGCGTCTTCTAGAGGAGGTCTCTTCAATCAGTTTGTTGCTGACATTTTTTTGACATTGTAGTGTTGTTAGTTTTCTGTTTCAAGTTATACAGCGAAGTCTAGATGATTTAGCTCTTCGCGCGTTCGGGATTCGATCATGGTTGATTGTTTTCTATGATTGCTGGAGACTTTAGGGCGAATAGTGGTGGCCCTAAAGTGGTAAATTCGCATCTCTTGTTATTTACAGACTCAAAATGGTCCGCTCTGAAATATTGACTTAACCCAATTTAAATTTCAGCATTAGCGCGTCATTGAGTGGGGTGAAATTAGGATTTTGGTTATCATGTGGGATAACCATTGCTTGTACTAGAAATTTAGGAATTATTTACTTCGTTTGAAATGTTAAATTTGATTGCAAGTTGGTAATTGATTTTGTGCCTTAATTGTTGTTTAGTCACTGTGTGAGACTGCATTAAGTGAGAATTTGAATTTTTTGTTAACATACTTTCGTATTGCATAGATTATTTTGCTAGAATATCTAGACTTGACTCGTTTGAACATTCCCTTAATACTAATATCTTGAGTCTCGTGAAACCCTGAGAATTTAGAACGGTGTACTTTGTGTGACCCATTCGTCTACTTTGGTTGTTCTGTTTTCCAAAAATATTTTCACATTTCAAAATTAAAATTTTCAATGGGAACGGGGATTTTTCAATTGACAACAAAAGATAAACAGGATTTTGGTTCAACAAATAGTTTTAAAAGTTATAAATGGCAAATTTCCTACAAATTTAACAGAAGTACTAAATAAAGAATATGATGAACTTGCTTACACTTCAATTATTTTACATATGTCTGACATCGTTTCAAGAAAAGTTGGTAAACTTGATACCATGAAAGAACTTTGAAAAAAGTTGGAAGATAAGTCTACTCCTAATAAACTGTACTTGATCAAAAAATTTATTTTTAAAATGGATCATTCGAAGGATCTTGATAACAATCTGGATATTTTTAACAAACTTGTTCAAGATATTGTTAATTGTGATAAGAATGTGTCCGAAACTTATAAGACCATTATTTTGCTGAATTTTATGCCTAATTTATATGGGAGGTTAAGAATGCGATTAAGTATGATAAGGATACTTTAATACCTGAGATTGTCATAGATTCCCTTAAGAGAGAAAAAAAATGGAGATTAAAGCTGAAAAATATGATAAGAGGAGTGGTGAGTTACATATGATGAGGAGTAGAATAAAATTTAGGCAGATGAATTTGGGTAGGGCTCAAGATAGTAGTGATTCAAGTAATAACTTGAGTGATGAGGGTGGTAAGAAGAAGGGCAAAAGTTGTGACAATGCTAGTGGTAATCGGTGTTATAGCTAGGATAAGTCTAGATATTTTGTGAGGGATTGTCCCAAGAAGAATGATAAGTAGAAGCATGGTTTAAAAAGGCGTCCGTGAGGAGCGCCTCACCGTGAAGCGCCTCTATGATGCCTCGAGAAGGTTCTTTGAGGCAAAAAAATATGAGGCTCACGCCTCTAAATCTGAGGCGTTCGCCTCATAGAGCATGAGGCGTGTGCCTCATTTAAAAGGGTCAATTTAAAATCTGATTTTTCCATCAAAAATAGCCTATTTAAAAAGGCGTTTTAGGCCCAAACAAAACAATAAAATACCTAAAAAACTAAACAACAGGTATTTTTTCCTCTTTTCTTCTTCTAATTTATACTCTTTTCTTTTTCTTTTTCATCAGGTATATATCATCCTCTTTTTTTTCAGAATTTTAATTATGATTATTGGAAAAAAATTGTGAATAGTGACGCATCCATCACTGTTCACACTAAACAGTGATCAACGTGAAGAGTAACGCGTCCCTTCACTGTTCAGTGAACAGTATGAGACTGATATGAAAAAATTTAAAACTAAATAGAAAACTACATGTAACATCACTCTTGGAAATGATTTTTTTGTCGTATTTGTTTACAAGAGAAAATGGCGTTGGAAATTGTTCAAAATGATTTTTGTCTCATTACTTAATTTTTATCTTGTATTATAGGATTGGAAAGAACCATCGAATGGATCCAGGTTGGAAGTATGGGAAAGAAATTGAAAAGATGGGAGGTGATAAAAAGTCATACATCTACATCGAGTGTATGTTTTGCAAGAAAACCATTATCGAAAGGGTGAAGTGGATGAAGGAACACTTAGCATGTACTCACAAGAATGTAGCCCCATGCCCTGGAGTTCCTGTGGATGTTAAACAAGAGATTGCGGAGTATACGAATGCTGGAAACATGAAAAGACACCTATCACAACAACAGTTTGAAGATATGGTCATGCTTGGTTCTTATTATGAGAAGAATATTAAGAAAACGATTCTATGAGAGACATTAGATGACCAATGGATAGGTTTGTGTCAAACATTGGTGGTGATGATGAGACACATCCAAAGATGAGTGCAGCAAAGATGAAAGAGATGCGAAATAACGTCTGTTTAGATGTTGGCAGATTCTTCTTTGAAAATGCAATACCTTTCAATGCGGTTGAATCTCCTTTTTTATCAGTATGTATCAGGCTCTTGGTTCATATGGTAGAGGTTTTTGACCCCCCTACAATCTACGAACTCCGAACATGGATTCTTAAAGAGGAAGAAGAATCGACGAGGAAAATAGTTGACGATGTAAAGGCGATATGGATTACAACTGGTGTTTCTATATTATGTGACGGGTGGTTTGACATGAGAAATAGAAGCTTAATCAATTTCTTGTGAATAATCTACATGGAATAGTATTTTTGAAATCTATTGATGCTTCTGATGCAATTAACAATGCGGATCTCATGTTCAAATTATTAGACGAGGTTGTTCAAGAAGTTGGTGAAGAAAATGTCGTGCATACAAAGCTGTTGGGAGGAAACTGATGGAAAGACATAAGTATTTATATTGGACTCCTTATGCTACACATTGCATTGACTTAATGCTTGAAAAACTTGGGGAGTTGCCACAACACAAACATGCATTGATAAAGGCTAAAAGGGTCGGTAATTTTATTTATAATCATCAATGGGTGTTGGCATTAATGAGAAAAATTGCAAAGAAGGATATAGTTCAACCGGGTGCTACGAGATTTCCTACAGCCTACTTGACTTTACAGAGGATCTATGAGTTAAGAAACTCACTATGAGCTATGTTCACTTCGGAGGAGTGGATAAATTCTTCTTGGGCTAGGAAAACGGAAGGGAAACAGGTTAGGAGAATCATTTTGAAGGATAAATTTTTTTGGCCAAGTGTTGCATATGCTTTTGAATACCATAAATCCCCTAGTTAGTACTTTAAGACTTGTTAATTCTGAACAAATGCCAGCAATAGGATTTATTTATGGAGCTATGGATAATGTAAATGAACAAATAGCGAAAAATTTGGGTGAAGATGAAGCTGTGTACAAGGAAATTTGGAATATCATAGATGAGAAGTTGGAGTTTCAATTACATCGAGACCTACATGCTGCTGTTTATTATTTGAATCCTCATTGTCAATATGCTAATAATTTTTTCCGACATTATGAAGTTACGACGGGTTTGTATAATTGCATGGTGAGACTCATTTCCAATCCAACTGAAAGTGAGAGAGCAGATCTCCAGTTAGACCAATTTGTTGAAAAATAGAATTTCTTTGATCTCAAACAAGCAAAATCAACTTTCACTAAACTGTCTCCTGGTATGTATTAAATTATTAATATATACATTTTTATACATTATATCCACAATTTGAATTTTATTTACAATATATTCATTTATTTTTTTAATTTGATTAGCCTATACTTAATAGTTGTATACTTGCATGTAATTTTTTTTTCTTAATTTTGGTCAAGTTGCTTAGTGGACTCAATTTGGCGTTGGTACTCCAGAACTAACTAAGTTTGCAACGAGAGTTTTAAGTCTTGCTCATCTTCTGCATGTGAGCGCAATTGGAGTACATTTAATTTAGTGCATACTAAGAGAAGGAATTGTTTGACAACAAAGAGATTGCATACATTGGTTTACATCAGTTATAACAAGAAGCTCAAAGATCGACATAGGCGATTCAAGTCACTTAAAGAGGGTGAAGATCCTTTGATTCTAAAGGAAGTTCCATCCGATGATGAATGGATTGCAGATCACGATATTGGAGCTCCATCAAACACATGCGATGTGAATGATGACGACTCGAGTCTAAATTTTTCACAATCAAAGGGGATTGAAAGTTTTATGCCTACACAAAGTCAACCTATGAGGAAAAGAACTTTTTCACGAAAATTTATAATTTAAATTTGTTTTTATTTATGAAATTATATTAACAGATTGCTTTTTATTGAATTTACAGGGAAGGAAAGGCCTCATTGCAATTGGTGGATGACGAAGACAATTTTGTAGAAATTGAGAGTAGCGAAGAGGAAGATGAGAAAATTAGATATGATGATGATTTCATTAACTATGCTAGTAATAGTGATGATAGTGCATACTATGAAATTTTTTTTTTAGTTTAAGTTGCTTCTTTTTGTCCATTGCAGATGGAGTGATTTTTAACTTCTGTAATGCTTTTTTTTTTTTTTTTGCTAAACATCTCATTTCTTTAGGTGGATTATATCTCAATATGCTAATGGCTATATATCCTGTTTACTATATGCTCCAACTTTGATTTGTTTATTTTTTTGTATTATTTTATAATTATTTTATTTAGATTTTTTTTTTTTTTGTGAGGCTTACGCCTCGCCTCATAAAGAAAAACCGTGTCAATACTTAATTTCGCCTTTTTAAAACTTGAGTAGAATGGTAAGATGAGAAGTGACCTGAATGTGGCTATATACTTGAGTGATTCTCCTAGTGAAGTTTATTGAGAGTAAACATGATTATTGCATGTGCATCTATGTGTAATCCTTTTTGCATGTTTGTGATTCCTTGATTCGCTTACATAATTATATGTTGCAATTCAATGTGCTTGATATGTACATTTACAAGAATATGAGAGCAATTTAATTACTTTGTGTAATTGTTTGCATGTATAGTGGGTTGGGATGCATAAGCAGTATGTGTTGTATGTCTAATGGTGATGTGAACTATAGATGCCCAGGGGTACATTGGTGGTATGTATTGGGGATGTGGAGCATGACATTTGGATCACGAGTGGAAATGTCATTAAATGTTAAAATCTTTTATCTGTGAAGACCGATCGGGTGGAGTATGAGAGAAGCACTTCTATCACTTCAGTTAGGTGGAGACCAATTATTCACTTAGGTTCGAAAAAGTGATGTGGTGATAAATGACTCATCAACTGGAATTTCAAGTGCAATGATAGGTGTGGTTTCTATACTTATTTGAGGTCCTAATTTATGATATTTTACTATTCTTTGGATAAAATACTACCTAACTTATGTTATATTTTATTTTGTAGGTAAAATTCAATATTTGATAAAGAATTGGAGAAAAGAATGCAAAGATAGTGGAAAAGTGTTCAATTGTATCAAATACAAAGTTCGCTAACAGAAATGTAAATACTCAAAAGTTACGTTGAATCTCGCGATAAAGATTTGAGAGTGTTAGGCATCAATTGGATGAGGAAAGAAGTCAAATGGATGAAATATAGTCCAAGTATTATTACATATCAACTTCCAGCCAAAAAAGTTATGCTTCGATTTTTAGGCTCATATTGAGACCCAAGTTTTGCAAAGCAAACTTTCGAATTGGAAAATTATACTTTACAAGAATTGTAGCCCTTCGAGCTATCTTTTCAATATACTTTGAATCACTTCAATCAAATATTGACAGAGAAAGTTTGACAAAAATACTGAGAGTTGTTTAGCTGCCAGAAATTAGGCGAGGAGGGCGCCCCAGACCAAAAATGCCTCGCTTGAGGCAGCCCAAACCTCCAAGGCACACGCCTCAAGGCTAAACGGGAAAAAATATCACTTTCCTTCTTTTGTTTTGGTAACAATTCAATGCAATCTTTTTGGCACCCTTTAAATACCAAACTCGACCAAAACGTGAGCAGACCTCCTTTCGACCTAAAGTTCATCATACTCTACATATTTTGGAGGTGAAGAACAAGTCTATACATCAATTCAAGGCGAATTATATAAGATTTTGAAGATTCATAGTCCAATTTCAAGATTTGAGCCAAGAACGTGGATTTCTCCTACTTCTTCCATCTTTCTTATTTCCCGGTGATTTTTTCCCATTATTCCTGTGTAATTTAATTATAAAAATGTTAGGCTAAATTTTTCATTGTATTAAATAAATGATGAACCCAATTATTTGTTTATTTTAATTCAAGACAATTAGTTTAGTATTTCTTGATTTTTTTTTTATTGGTTTTGCATTCCCATGGAACTATTTGATTGCTTAATCACCAATTAGATAGTAATTTGCTTGTTGTAGTGTAAGAATACTCACAATAAGCTTAGGAAGCGCAAAATTAACACATGGACAATAGGTATTAGGAATTATATCTATGACATGTGCAATTGGGTCATGTTAAACATAGGTTTAATATATCTTGAAAAAGAATATTGAATAAAAGTGGATTATCGATTGTCTTGAATGCATGAATTTACTAGATTACAAATTAAGAATTGAATTAAATGGCAATAGGGGGATTCACAATTCCTATACAAATATTTATATATTAAATAAATACTTTATTTGTTTTCTTAGTTTATGATTAGTATAGAAAATATACAAACCATATCTTTTGATTTCATTACACTTCGAATTTAATAGTAACTATTGTACTAAAAATTGGACCTTATTCCTCGTGGAAACAATACTCTTAATTCATAAATCTTATTACTTGAACAAGCAACTTAAACAGTATGTCCAGATTAAGAGATATACTTGGTTGATACCTCTGGATAATCAGATTGATAATGATGATGATTAATTATTATTATCTATTTCTTAATTTCTTTTGAAGACCATCATTCTCCTTATTGTGCAACTTTGTTCTATCACTTGCTGATGTAGATGAACACCTTATGATGGAGGATGATAGTCTTGTACGGACAAGCAATGATGTGGTTATTGTGCTTCAGCACCAAAGTGAAAAGATACCATTGAGGTAATTATGCTTGCAACTTCTTTTCTTTCAACTTGTATTGGCTCAATTTTTTGGTATACTTTACCAGTCTAAATCTTTTACATCTGCACTTCATTGTTGTGAGAATAGTAACATTCACATATCCTTTGTCTGATTTTGGTTTCCAACAAGTAATATGTTTGTCCTGTGTGCATATTTTGTGCTATGATTGACCATTCAATTTTCTTTTACAATTAAAATGTTAAATATGGTACATGTTTTATACTTCAAGTTAGTAATAGAAGTGGCCCACAACCGTGTTTATGGCTCTTTCTTTACCTGGTGATATTGTGCTAGTATTCCCAATCATTTTTCTTGTTGCAATAGGATTCTGAATTTAAAAAAAAAAAAAAAATAGATTAATGCAACAAAATTGTACATTTGTATTGGTGGTTGATGTTAAATATTTATTTCAATCTTGTGAGTTGTGACAGTGGAATTCTCAATGATGTGATATTATGATTCCATAATTTTCCTCAAAATTCTACTTCTCAAGTAAGCGATATCTTGCCCTGAATCGTTGAATATATTGAAAATGTTTGAAGCCTTGTCGGCTTATATAATTGTGGTCTAATCGACTTATATGATTGGTAATTGTAGGATCGATTATATAGGTGCTCGTAGTAACTATATTGAATACTTTAATTGTGAAATGATTGAGATATTTTGTAATTGTCTTTTAGGTTAATCATTGGGCATTAGATATAGATCTTTTGTATAATATATTGAAAATGTTTGAAGCCTTATAGGCTTATATAATTGCTAGTTTTATTATTTTATAATATAAACATTTTGTATAATATATTTGTTTGTTGTTTTACCGTTAAGTTTTAAGTTAGCAATAGATTGCATAATACACTATTGGATTTTGCATTTATATTGATTTTGGGGGGCCTAATTTATGGAATTCGCCTTGTGTCCCAAAAATCACAGGACTGGTCTTGATAGGCCATGATATAAATTTCCCATTCTTAAACAATCCTTGACTATCCTGGAGAATTCACATCAGGGTGCAATTTTGTTGCCCATTAAGAGTATCAAGAAGACATGGTTTAACTCACAAATCCAGTTGATTAAGACAATTTATGATAAACCTAGACAAAGTTAGAAATAGATAATCTTCAGAATCACATTCTTATAGACAGCATATTGCAACTACAGTAAGAGGATTATGAATGTTGTTTTGGATGTTAATATTCTTCACTCTTCCCTTCTATCGCAAATCAACCTCGTGGTAAGGTCGAGAGTGCGGGAGCCCCCAAGGAAAAATTCTAATATTATTATTGGGTTATATCTGGCAGTTTGCATATGTATTGATTCACTCTAATATTTCCAACCTATATAATAGGTATTAAGACAAGCCTCTTTTTTTAAGTGTAGAGAGAACAAAACAGAGGTGTGAGTTTCACATACATGTATTCTCCTTTATAGTGAAACCTTGAAGCAGCAAGTGAATCTCCCATTGATAGTGTCGCACTGTATATCGTGTGTTTTTACTTTCTGCTTTTCCTATTTCGTGTTGTTATCACTCTTAATAATATGGAATTAGGCATTTAATCCATGATATGCTGAATGAGGAAAACATCAACTGCTATGAGAGAAAAATCCATTTACATGCTTACCATCAATTTCTGAACAGCACCAGAATGATAAATCATTTGATGCGATAAATAGCTTGATGAGTAGTAATCTGTAAAGAATTTAGCAACCCTGACACTGTATGATTCTTCTCGAGACCATGGAATGGCACGAACAAGTACAGTAAAGTGACTTGGATGGGAATGAGATGCTGTAATATATGCCACTCTCATTTTTGTGATGCTTTTGTACTCCTAAAGACAAGCAGAAATACACTATCAACAAGATTATAGCAAAGAATCATACATTAAACTCTGTATATACAATCAAAATGAAAATAGAAGGTGGGTATGGGTTGAAGTCCTTACGAAGTAAAGAAGAATACAAGCACAGGAAGATATGACATATAATGCAAGACAATGGGCCCAAAGCCTGACAAAAAACCAAATGTAAGGACCAAATTAGAAAGATATAAGTTAAGACCAAAAGGAGAGGAGAGACAAAAATTCATAAAATAAGCATTCTAGCATTTCACATTTACTTCAGTAAATGAATGCGAAATGTGTTTCATTTCCTGTCCTCCCAACAAATCCACATAAGCTTTAACAAGGATATATTTTGAATCTAGGATGGAATTGGAACTCTGAATATGCATCTTTTTTAATTCTAAAGGCACCAGTATCTTATTTTTCATCTTTATTTTGGGCCTTGATGAGAGGCCACATGCACCAATTATGCTATCATGACGTGTCATAAGCATTAAAGTTGTCCTGCACAAAACAATTGTGACCTTCCAGACCAGTATATGAGCCCACAATATCCCCACCCATCGCCTGAACATTATTAATTGGAACAGATGTTTAAAAAGCAGACTACTTCGAGCAAATAAAATTCATTCATGGGAATAGAACAGGTACTTATTCTCAGTAATAGATATTGACATATTACATACCATCTTGACCCTTCCTTGACATTCTCAATCGTGAACACGCTCAACTGCTCTTCTCGAATATGTTTATGCTCCATCTCTTTCCCAAAATAATTAAGTGGAAGCACAAGAAACAAACATATAACACCAGCAACAGAGAATACTCGGATACTGCACATAGAAAAGTGGCAGCATATATCAGGACAACTACTAGAATAGGAACACCAGGAAATCAATCAAGCGAAAACAAATGTTTCTCATATCCAGAGAAATGAAGGAGAACACATGCAGCTGCAGTGTCAATATTTTAGTTCAATATTGAAGTCCTTTCTGTAGAGGACAAGATGGAAATCAATTGTGACCATGTTCATGTCTCGAAAAATTTTAAAATATTTGAAGGAACTACATCACTCAATAGAAGAAAATAGTAAAGAAAGCAGAAAAATATTTCAGTGATTGTCACGAACACAGCCTACATAAGAGAGTGAATCAAGGTAATCGCTCCTATTGATTAAAAAAAATGAAAGGGTCTTTCTTCTTCAAGTAAATAACTGCAGATCCATAATTACAACAGGTCTTTCTTCTTCAATAAATAACCGCAGATCCATAATTACAGCAATAATGAAACATAATCAGTCCTGGGAGTTTTGAAAGTACATGTGTTGTCACCTGAAAACAACTGCCCTGAGAAAGACAACAGCATCCAGACCCCCAATGGCGAATAATTCTTCCTCAGATGCTACCCATGATTTTACTATCCAACTAGCAGAAGGAATAAATCTCTGAAACCAAAATGGATCATTGCGTTTTGACCTCACCTGAGCAAGTTTTTGCCCGAAGTACACGCTCACAAGGCTTGGTTGTTTTCTTAAAATGGAATACAATGAAAACAGCACTGCACACACTGCAGTATTGATACCAGAAGAAGTCAAGAGAGCAGAAATGTTCATTTCTATATTACTTTATAGCAAAATTGTGGAATGTCATCATCCAAAAGTGAGGTAAACGATCTTCATATGTTAAATCGCAAAGAAGTCCAAAAGAGCGATACTGCAAGAAGCCGTAGTTCTTCACGCTTATGCTGAACCTGCAAAAGTAAAACTGGAATGCTCTACTTCTTTATTTTGTCAAAAGACTAAAATAATATCCTGTATCCACGTTATTTAACCACACAAATATCAACGTTATTCAACCACACAAACTACATTCCAAACAAGTTCAAAGCATTCATTTGTCAAACTTTGCACTTCTTCGTTACTGTTGCAGGTTTAAAGGAAACGTCCAAAAAAAAAAAAAATCTTTTATGCAAGAGAAAATCAAAGTCATCAGTGCGTTGGAAAAGATAATCATTACTCTTCAGAGAATGTCAATAAACAGAACCTGATAAAGGAAAAATCAATCGTAACCCCTGCATCATGTATCAATCAAATTGCACCCAAAGTCCGAAAAGACAGAAAGTCACTCATATCCACTACCACGGAATCTGAAGTACAGAGTCGCTAAAGTCTTGAAAGCGTATTCCAAATAAACAGGCGCATATTATAGTGAAAACATACTACTACAGATTATTTGCAAGCACCACTGCAGATTAGAGCTTATCCAAATAATAACACCATTGTATTTTTTATTCGCACATATGCACCTAACAAATTCAAAAGTTCCCAATCTTAAGATAGTGCAGTAGTTATATTCATGCAGTCAATTTTATTCCTATGCCCGACAATATTGCCCAAGGAAGAACAGAAAATACACCAAAATTCTCATCCAACATTTACGCTGTCAAATCAATACAATAAACAACCTACCCGGAAAAATAACAGATGTATATGTTTACCAGTTTCCGATAGCTCAAAAATTCAATAGAATGCAAACAAATCAAGGATTAAGAGAGTGTTCGCTTAGACTTCACAACGGCAAAGAGTGAAAGTAAAGATTATGATTTGAAGAACGGGGAAAACGAAATGGAAACCCTAGAAATCTATTGGGATTTAGGATTTTGGTTTAAGAGAGAGATTTTGAAGTTGGCAAGACAATCAAGAGAAGAAATTGAATCTATATACGTAGAGATTTCTCACATAAAACGTGTGTTATGTGTGTATGATGCGGGACCGGAGGATAAACCACGTGGAGAACAATTATGAAATGTCTAGCCAAAGTGGCGGAAAACCGTCCTTAACTCCTCACGTAACTGAATTTTAGAATATGCCATGTTTGATACCTATTACAAAGTTGCTATGCTGCTCCTTTGACAGCACACTCAAGTAAGCATTTTTTTGAAATTTTTTATTCACCTGGATCCTACTCCCGTATGTCAACTAACGTTCAATTACACGTTACATAATAAAATATTTTACATGTAAATTCAAAATTTTTCTACATTTTAAGCACACATTTTTCAAAAAATACTATTCAAAACATGATTTTTTTCAAATTTAAAGCCACCAAACAGGGGTTAAAATTTCAAATTAAAGTCAACTTTAATTTTAATTACACATTTTATGAGATTTATAAATTTGTAATCACATATTTTATCATCTTATATTAAAATCTTTTAAAAATCTAATTTTAATTTACATCTAGATAAATAGTTAATTAGGTTCGTGTCAAGTCGTCTTTTTCAGTAATCTTAGCATGACATGGATCATGAATGTAAAGGCTAGTCAAGCAATCATGGGTGGAATTATGTGCTTGGATTGATCAAGTCGAGTTTTTCCCTCTCCGTATGACTCGATAAATTTAACATCCATGTATTTACGTGTAGCAATGATATTTTCTTTGAAATTTTTTATAATAATTATAAATGAACAAAATTCATTTCAATAAATCCACTATTTCTAAATGGGTGCTTAAAAGAAAACTAATGTCTCCAGTATTATTTTATGACCTCTATAATAACATTTGTTAAAATATTGCGAGGTTTCTACCTTTTCAATGTTATTGTACAAAACGTCACTACCTTTCATTTTTTGACATTTTCACCCCTACCTTCTACTTTTCATTGCACAAAAGGTCATTTTCAACCATTTTTTCAATAAAATGACGATTTTTCCCTTCTATTCAAATGAACAAAAAGATAAGAAAAAAAACAATTAATTACAATCATAGTTCTAAATTGTTCAAAATATTATAGATAAATCCTAAATTCTCCACCACCACCACTTTCACAACCCCACCAAGCCGCTACCTATAGATCCACATAGCACCACCTTTCTGACCACCACACCCTCCGGACTCCATCACCACTAGCCTCGCTTCACTCTCCCCAACATCATTTCTCACAGTTTGGTCCCAAAATCTGTCAAAAACAACCACATTTGCAGCATAAAATGCCAAACTGCCGTATACAACCCTTCACGGCAACCCCACTTGTAGAGCCATCCACGGTCGCTCACCACCACCACCGACAGTTATACCTCACTTTGACGAACCTATACATGGCCTCACATCAATCAAACATGACTCAAATCATTCTGATGTAATCTAGACATTCAACAGTGACGATGTCTATTTTGCCAAACTCTTCTCCTTCAATGCATGCATCCTACAACACAAAATCCCCAAATGGCATCAATCGAACAATCAACAAACCCAAATGACAATGTGTATGAATCTAATTGAACAAATTATCCTCACAACAGCTTCAATTTTTGGTCCAAAACTCCCCACGGGCACGATACACGGAAGGAGCTGTCTCACCAAAATTAGTTGGTCTTAAGTGCTCCAATCTTCAAATTCTTGTGGGAGGGGACGGTGGGAGGAGTGAAGTAAGGTTAGTAGTGGTGGAGTTCGGCGGACATGGTGGCCGAAAGATGGTGGTATGTGGATCTATAAATGGCAGCTTGGTAGAATGTGAAAGTGGTGGTGTTGGAGAATTTATGATTTCTTTGTAATTTTTTTAAAACTTAAAGATTATAGTTGCAGTTGGTTATTCATCTTTTTGTTTTTTGTTTTTTGCTTTATTTGAATAGGAGGGTAAAATCGTCTTTTATTGAAAAAATGAATAAAAATGATCTTTTACGTAATGAAATGTCGAAAGTAGGGGTGAAAATGCCAAAAAATAAAATGTATGAACGTTTTGCACAATAACATTGAAAGGTAGTGATATTTTTTGCTATTTACCCTTTGTTAAAATATTGCGAGGTTTCTACCATGTCTTTGTAACAACTCTTAACTCTTATTTGGTAGGGATTAAAGTCAAATTTTTAGCAGATTTTAGTAGAAGTTAATTAAACATGCGATTGAAAAATTGGGATCTAATAAAATATATGGTTAAAATTAATTGTTAACTTTAACTTAATTAAAATCTAGAGTTTAATGTCTACCAAATAAGGGCTTAATAAACTATGAATAGGTGAATTTGGTTTGTGTCATTGAAAATTAAGCAAATTCTTAATTGAATAACTGAACTTTAATTTATTTCAATTGGGTCACTTAACTTCAATTTAATTTCAAAATCACCACTCTTACATTATGCCAACCATCATACGCAAAGAAATTGATTAGTTCTGTCGTGTTGAACCTCAAAAACGAAACTTATAAACCGAGAGTTATGGCAATAATTTTCAATATGAATAATTAAAATGAGTGTTTTTGTTTAATTTTTAAAAGTAGTGATAAATTGACATATCATGCAAAAATTAGATAGAAGAAATATTGTAATATAACTCACAATTAAGCAACGTCCATCAATTATGAAAATGATCGACGACAATGTAGTGAAATTTGAAACTAAATTAAAATTCAATCTATAGCGACCCCATATGAGATTTAACCACTATGAGTCAATATTGAGTTGTCCTACTATTTTTCCATATTATGCCCTTGTTTGAGTCCCGTTTTAATAAAAACTCTTTTTTTTTAAAAAAAAAATATTTTTAATCACACATTTTCAATAAAATAATTTTACACGTAAATGAAAATTTTTCTTATTTTTTAAACTCACATTTTCCAAAAAAAAAATCATATTTAAAAAAAAAAATCAGTACAAATAGTAAAACCTTCAAAATATATCTCGAAAATTCTGTGGGACCCATTGCTTTTTTAAACATATTTTTTACACTTTATTTTTACAAGTTTATCTTGTCATTTTTTGATAAAATAATAATAAAACAATGTTAATATTAGTCTAATCAGATTCCAAAATCACTTTGTACCAAGTGGATCCACCCATTCTTTCGAAAATAAATTCAAGATTTCAATTCTCGCTAGACCCCAGCCCAAGTTATCATCATCAACATTATTCATCAATGTCTAGTCGAAATGTTTGACATAAAACTGTAGCCTCAATATTGTTTTTGAAACCACGAATAGAGTTTCAAAACACGTGTATGGTACAAATTCAAATTTGTCATGGGTGACGTGTAACATTTTCTCTAGCTTCGATCCTTCGATAATGAATGTGCAAAAGCAAATTGGGATAACTCTCGTTTTTCCTCCGCAAATATTTATGAATAATGCTATGTGTACACAAACTTTCACACAATCTTTTACACCCCCCTCACATGGAGGGGGGTCCACACATAATAAAATAATCGTGGGCCCCCCTCCATGTGAAGGGGGTGTAAAAGATTGTGTGAAAGTTTGTGGGTACATGTAGCATCACCCAATATTTATAGCCCTTCAGTAATTAAGAAAAAATATTTAGAAGCATGTTTACATACAAAGATTGAGTTTTTCAACTTAAAATGTCAATCTTATTAAGGGCCTGTCTATTGGGGCTTAAAATCAGAATTTGAGCCATTATTTACACTGTTTAGATGCAATGTTTGACTACAATGTGTCTTGGTGGGGGCCAAATGGTTGAAAATAAAGGTAACATAATCAATTTTTTTGGGCAAATTCAGACAGCCCCTAAAAGAAATGGTCTATATCCTTATATATTAGTTATTTATTTTATTTATAAATTATGTGAGATATTTATTAACACGTTCTTACATGATGAACGGATCAAATAACTCATTTGAACATTATGAACTCTGATTTATTGAACTTTATAATCGATGTTATATTTTTTCCTTAACATTGTATACCTTCATTTTGTAATTTCGAGTCTCTTACTCTTTTTCCACTTTTCCTAGTCTTCTAATTTGTGGCATTTGTTGCATGCACAAATCAAAGTGACAATGTTAATTGGACAATTTCTCGTCTTCAGTTACGACTTACAAGTGATCATGTTTCTTGTCCACATTTGCTTGTGGACTGAAATTGCTCCACATCTAGACCTTAAGTCCGAAAGGGTGGGCCTTAAATAATATATGTGCTTTATTTTGAGAGTTGGCTATAAGTACTATTTTTCGGAGATAGTTATAATAGGTACGTTTTTGAATTTTGCCACTTGTACATAAAATAGTGCATAAGAAATTACATAAAATAATGTGGAGGGAAAATATTTGATGAAAATGTTGACTGTGTTTTAAACTGACAAATGATAAAGTGTTATGTGACATTATATAATCCTTTATATATATAAACCTTTATGAATTATGCTAACATCTTATTTGACATTATGTGGGAGTTCAAAAAGTGTTTGGTGTGAATTTTTTTTAAATTGTCCAATCATGTGTTATCATGTGGCACAATTAAGTAATTTTTTATGATATTCTTCAAAAGTATCTTTTTAATTAAATCAAAAGCCTAATTTTGAACTAACAATTAAGTAATTTCCCCTTTTCTCTAAGCAAAATCGACGCCTAGGAATCTGTAAATTAATGTTTTAGGCGCCACCGCCATCTATATAATATGATTAATATCTCAATCCATGTCCAAGCTGTCTAATAGGCCATAATTAGTTTAAATCCAAGTGCAATTCCAGAACTTTAATTATAATTATAATTACAGTTAATTTCAAAACTTTCGCAGTAATGATAATTGAGTCCAAGACTTTATATCGCTATCACAAGACCAGTTCGAATATATGTTTTTTAAACTACAAAAATTACGTCATGTCTAACCGACCTTAGACCATCCAATTTTTTTTCCACTAATTGCAAAATACTACTCTCTCCTAATATCTTCGAGTATATAAAATCACAAAACCTAAAAATATATTTGACAATATTTTACTCTGACCTATCGTGTATATATTTTATCCCACTCGAGATCCAATAATTAAGTACGAGTATAAGTGATCGTTTTATCCCTTTATTTATTCTAACTTAAGATACATTTTCTTCAATGATCTTGTGAACCAATTCACAAATGTCAAAGTTTAGTCATTGCTAAACGCTGATCTCGAATTTATAGTTGTTCAATAGAAAATAATTAACAGTTACTTGACCAAATTTTTAAGATGATGGTTTTCAACACAAATTCGTATTCTCAATTTCACTCGTCCTCAAACTCCCAACTTATCAAGATATTTGATTCATCAAATTGATCTTACACATAGTAAATCAACAAACACTAAACTCACGAAAAGAGATACATAACACCTTGTCATGGGATTTAGATTATATATCTGGTGACTAAGTAGAATTTAATTCTCCACACAACATTAAATTCAACATATTATTCGTTCACAGTCCCGTTCTTCTGACCACGGCGGGCAAGCTTATAATGCCCACTCGGAGAGAACCCAACGTGGGGTTCTCACATTTGGAGAGAACTCCACGTAGGGTTCTCCTGCCACATCAGCAGGTGGGCAGGATAAGTCTACCCGTCGCGGGCAGGAGAACATTTTCGTATTCGTTCAATAGACTAGAAGTGTACTAGTGTCACCATTAAATCATTTATGCAATAATGACAAATTGCACACTCGACTAGTGAAATAGTCAATACTACAACAGTTCAATACAAAGTGTCAACCTTTTTAAATTGGTTGTGAACAATTTTATTTATGATCAAAATATAAGTTTGGTAACACTATATTTCTCAACACAAACACTCAACTTATATTATCCAAATGATAATTCACACTTCTAATTGCGTGCTAAATATTAAATAAATGCAATAACAGTAAATAAATACGCATATAATTTATTTATTTTATTATACAATTAACATTTTATTCCAAAAAAATAAATAAATTATACTGTATGAACACATAACACAGCATAAACGTGCTTTATAAGTTTTATGATACAATAAAAGTATTTATATTTTATACACTGTTACTTGAAAATTTTAAACATATTATTATATATATGTTAAAAGGATCTTGCTACAAATATATAATCATTTACATAATATATTACATAATTGATATGTGGCGCGCATCCATCGGTAGTCTACAATTTTTGACTTTCCATACTTCACATCCACGGTCGGATTTCTTCCACATGAGCTTATGTAATTCATTATGTACAATAATTATGTACATATAGATTTATCCATGTTAAAATGTAGTATTGTTAAAAATTGGACTATTCAGATTGAGAAAATCAAACATTTTTAAGGTTCCAAGGCTAATACAAGTGTAGCAAACAACCTGAATGGTTAAAAAAATAAAGCGTAAATAGCACTAGCCAACCCCAACCTTTAGTTTTATTTGCACTTTCATCTCCTACTTTTATTGACAGCTGTGCACTAAACATTTGAGAAATTTGCGTCATTCATCAAATGGTTAAACTTTACCCATTTTTTCGTTAGTCAACATGTTGAAAAATTGAAAAGGATAAAATATCCATTTTATTATTTGAATTAAATTATTAAAATAATTCAGAAAATAAAAATTAAAAATAATTGAATAATAATAATAATAAAGAAAAGACAAAGCAAAAACTCAATTTTGTTCTTCCTCCTTAAAACAAAGGTAAATGAAACTAAAGATTGGGATGTTCATGTAACATATGTATAAATTACTCATAGTCTCTATTAAGCCCCTGTTTAAATCTCATTATTTGACAAATAATGTATTTTTAAATAGTAGATTGATCGAGAATGTATTATTAAAAAATAAAGAAAATTTAATGAAATCAAGTTTCTGGCAAACAACAAGTGCCTTTAAAATCTACAAATAAAAGGGTTCTATCAAATATATCTTGACAAATTAATCAACTACTATGCTCATAAAATGTATGTTAGGCGAGATTATGTCGTGTTTGTTCACAACAATTAGACGGCATTAGAAAGCATAGAGGCGTTGGGTTGAAAAATGGATGCTTAACATTTTTGGGCCAGTGAAATCCATTAAAGGGAAGAATACACAACTACTAGATTATAAGAACCATATTTCACAACTAACAATCTTACAAAACGATTTCATAATTTATGTGGTAATTCAAATTAATAAATAAATAATAATATATAATATACATATATATAAAATTGTATCGTTACATATTTTCCCTCCAACCCCCACCCCAACCCAACTACAAGGATATTTTATGTCACAACACACTTATCTCCAACTACAAACTTTCTCTTTCTATAAATAAAAATTCTCTCTCTCTCTCTCTCTCTCTCTCTCTCTCTCTCTCTCTCTCTCTCTTTGCTCACACTCGTCCTTTCTCTCTCAAAACCAATCCCAGGATCGTTGCCATTTTGTGGCGATGCCTTTCAATCTTACAAATGCACCTGCCACGTTCTGCAATTTGATGAACGATGTGTTGTATGAGTTCTTGGATGAATTTGTGGTCGTGTATTTGGATGATATCGTGATTTAGAGTAGATCACTGGGTGATCATATTAATCACTTGAGTGAGGTGTTCTCACAGCTTAGAGAACACCAATTGTATGTTAAGAAGGAAAAATGCGAGTTTAATGTTTTTGTGACACTAGGTCGGTCAAGGGAGGATCAAGATGGATGGGAAGAAGGTGAAGGCTATCATGGAGTGGCCAAGCCCAACCAAGGTTACTGAACTCCGTTCATTTCTTGGATTAGCTAACTTCTATCGGCGGTTCATTCAAAGCTATTCCAAGAAAGTGAACGCCTTGACAGATTTACTAAAGAAGGACCGGAAATGAGAATGGTCAGAGGAGTGCCACGAGCTTTTGAGAAGCTCAAACATACTGTTTCAACTAAGCTGGTGTTGCAATTACCCAACTTTGAGAAGCCATTTGAAGTACACACCGATGCAGCTGATCGTGCCATTGGTGGTGTGTTGGTATAGGAGGACCATCCGGTCGCTTTTGAAAGTCGGAAATTAAAGGATGCAGAACATCGATACTCAACTCATGAGAAGGAGATAACTGCAGTTGTTCATTGCTTGAAGACATGGCGAAATTATTTGTTGGGAACAAAATTCACTGTTCTCACCGATAATGTAGCCAATACATATTTCCAGTCTTAAAAGAAACTGTCGACAAAACAGGTAAGATGGCAAGAATTTTTGGCCGAAACATTAGCCAACATTGAAAAGGGTCTCTCATATCATACATAACACACAAATTTTGTAATTAAGGGAGGCCAATATCTCATACTTTGAGGAAGGCAACAATTTTAGCAATTGAAGGCAATCAACTCCAAGAACTTGAAGATTTGAGGCTCAGATTCAAGATCAAGAACAAGAAATTAACGCGTCTATTTCTTGTATTTAAACATTCTGTACGATAAATTTCCATAACTTTTATTATGATTTCATTAAAAACATGTTAGGCTAAATCTCTTTTGTGTAGGGATAATGATGAAACCTTTTATTTGATTATTTTCAATTCAAATATCATTTAGTTAGTAAAAATTGGGTTATTGATGGATCGTGTATGCCTTGTTGTATTACTTGAATGCTTATGCACATTTAGGTAATTAGTTGTTTATTATATTTTCAAGAGTTTCATGATACGTTTAGAACACTTCAAATTCAACACACGGATAAATATATGTTGGGGATGGCATTTATAGCATGTACAATTATATAGATAATCGTGTAATTGAATGCATTATTTTACATATGAATTCAGGATGGGGATATTGTGGGATCTTGCTCGGAATAGGTTTGACTTATCGTGGAAGAGATAATTGAATATGTTGAACTCGTTTTTTGTATTGTTGACATAAATAACAGATTTTGACTCCACTCATGTCCACTTAAGCTTGCTTCTGCATACTTGGACAAACCGTTAATCACACGTGGCCTTCTCCGGTGGTGGGGAAGGTGGCCGCGTGCACTCAGATGATCAAGTCAGTCAATGAGGTATTTATTTGGGTGTGTGACGTGTTTTAGACGTGAGCCACTTAGGTGTTTGAACACCGAGTATGTGTATGAGAGTATGTAAAAATGGGAGGGAATAATCTTACGAAGCTTGTAGTGTTTAGAGTTACATTACCCTTTAAATGGCATGAGTTGCGAACTTTTATAGAAGTAGAGATGAAGTGGTAGTCGTTGGATGAAGAGGCACGTGGTTTCATCTCCTTATTCGAAGCATCCCATCGTAGGCGACATATCACACATACTAGGCCATGCATCATTGAACTCTGAAAAAGTAGCCACTTCAGGGCCTAAGTCTGAGTACCTATGTAGTAGGCTGATAATGTGACAAATCTTATCTTGCACACCATATTTCGCTTTTAAAAAATTGAATTTTGATTGAGTAGTATCATGAAATAATAAGAGCGAGCATAACTTAAGATTTGACATTAAAATAGAATAAAAACAATATAAGTTTTAGCAGTTTTAATATCGAACTCAACAATCAAGTTCTTAAATCAATAAAAGTAAGCTTGATGGGTCTTTTTTCACTTGCCACTTCGCTAGCTCTCTCATGCTTTGATTGTCACGAACCACTAATTTCTTGAAAAGGGTATGAAGGGGTGAGATGAAATCTCAATAAGCATATAAGTACATGGATTAATATTATACCAAATTTAAGGAACTTCATACATACATACATATATAGTAAGACACGAAAATCTAAACCGAACATTGGTGGTACGGAATTTTCATGTGTAGTGCTACTATACTCTGGTCCAAACTTAGAACATACATAATGGACCTCATAATCAATGTTTCAAAAACCTAACGTATGCATATAATCCCACAAAATACTTATACATTTACCTATATCTTGTAGAATTGATAAGAGAAATACTGGAATATATTTGGGACTTCGACCCTTGACGGTACTAATGAATATAGTATATTCGTGTTTATGTGCATTTCACATATAAGTGAATGTACTTGAAAAGGGAACATATGATTACCTATTTATAGAAACCACCATACTTTGAGAGTTTTAATTCAATTGAACTTTGAATTTTAAAGGTGATAAATCTTATTATTATCTCAACCATATTTCAATTAATGAGATGCGATAACAAATTTAAAATAACAAAAAAATATATATATTTCCATAATTTCTAAAATTAAATAAAGTAGAGATAAAATCAAAATATTATCTTAATAATTTAAAATTTTAATTTTAATTAAAAGAGATAAAATTGAAACATTATCTCAATTGTCTTTTAACATTAAATAAGTTATAGATAAAATCAACATATTGTCTCAATCGGAATTTGATTTTATCTCAATTATTTAAAATTCCAATTTAATTAGAAGAGATAAAATTAAAGCATTATCTCCATTATTTAATTAAAATTAAATAAAATTTTAACCACTCAGGTTTAAGCACAAAGTGAAAAATAAAACAAAAGATGTCATAATGGGCCTTCATGTAACTGACCGAGGTAAAATATTAATCGTGACTTTTTTTTTTTATAACGGGCTAAACCTAAATTAATAAAATTTAGCCATAAGTACTAGTATTACAATCTTCCCCCTAACAATAAATTTTGTCCTCAATTTACCTTGAGATTCGTCGAAGAGTTGTGGATACTTAGCTTGCATCTCTACCTCTCTCTCCCAAGTTGCCTATTCAACTGAATGCTTGCACCATTTTAATTTTACTTAGGGGATTTACCTTATTTCAAAGCGCTTGAAATTTCTGATTAACGATCAAACCACGTTGTAACTCAAGGACTGATGGTTGACCACATGAGTTGGATTAGGGACATACTATCTAAGCATTGACACCTGGAAGACGTTGTGCATAGTTGAAAGCTCTGGAGGTAAAGCAAATTGATACGCGACATTTCCAATACGTTGCAAGATTTCAAACGGTCCGATGAATCTTGGTCGCAACTTTCCCTTCTTTCCAAAACATAACACCCCTTTCATTGGTGCAGCCTTAAGAAATACTCTACCACCTAAATTTTAGATTGAAAATGTCATCTAAATCGGCAAGGAAATGAGCGGATTTGGTGAGTTGATCCATGATGACCCAAATAGCCTCATTACCCCTTGTTAAGTTTAGGAAACTGATCACACATTCCATCGTTACATGCTCCCACTTTCAATCTTGAACTTCTAATGGTTCAAGTAACTCTGACGACCATTGGTGTTTAGCATTCACTTATTGACATACTAAACACCTTTCGACATACTTAGTTATATCCCTCTTCATGCCTTTCCACCAAAATACCACCTTATGGTCTCGGTACATCTTTGTACCTCTTGAATGTAGTGAATAAGGAATGGAATGAGCCTCTTCTAATATTTTTTTCCTCAACTTCTCGAAGTCCCGTACACACAAGCATCTTTGATAATACAGGATCTTGTCCTTATCCATGGTGAAATCCTTTCGCTTCTTCGTATCAATCTTCGACTTAATGAATTCAAACAACTGATTGGCTTTCTGATTGTCCTTAATCATGTTATGGAGTGTTGGCCGAATCGAAAGTGCTGTCATCTGAGCAATAGCACTTGGCGGTGTTGTGACCACTTCGATAATTAATCTCTCAAACTCCTTCCATAATGGCTCTTGCACTTGACTTTTCACTTACAACTCAAGGCATCTAGTACAATATTTGCCTTCCATGGGTGATAGTGAATGTTCCAATCGTAATCTTTTAACAACTCAAGCCATCTTCTCTATCTCATGTTATACTTATTCTGAGTGAAGATGTTCTTAAAACTCTTATGGTCTGTATAAATATCACACTTTCCTCTATAAAAATAGTGCATCCAAACTTTTAGTGCATGGACTACTGCAGCAAGTTCTAAGTCATGTGTGGGGTTGTTTTGCTCATGTGGTTTTAATTGTCTTGATGCATAAGCAACCACTTTACCGTAATGCATCAAGATACATCCTATTATCTGCTTAGAGGCATTACTGTATATCACAAAACCCTAGAATCCTCAGGTATTGTTAACAATGGTGCATTCACTAGCTTCTGCTTCTGTTTCTCAAACTCGGGTCACATTTCTCGATCCAATTAAACCTTGCACTCTTTCATGTTAGTTGTGCTACCAGTCCTGATATCTTGGAGAATCCTTCAATGAATCTCCTATAGCATCCCACCAAGCCCAAAAAGCTACATTGGTTAGCCTCGACCAATTTAACACTACTTTCACTTTGCTCGGATCAACCTATATGCCTTGTGCCGTGACAACATATCCAAGGTATGCTGCCCGTTCCAACCAAAACTCACATTTCTTAAACTTGGCATAAAGTTTCTTCTTCTTCAGGACTCCGAGTACTATCTTTAAGTGCTCTTCATGCTCATCATTACTTCTTAAGTAGATTATAATATCATCAATGAACACGATAACAAATCGATCAAGATATTTGTGGATTACACGATTCCTCAAATCTATAACGACTCTAAGATCATTAGTTAGGCTAAATGGCATACCTAAGAACTCGTAATGTCCATACCGAGTTTTAAGAGATATCTTCGAGATATCACCTGCCTGATTCTTAATTTATGGTAACTAGATCTTGATCAATCATGGAGAACACTACTGTACCTTGAAGTTGATTAAATAAGTCCTCAATCCTAAGAAGATGATACTTATTCTTGATAGTGATTTGGTTCAATTCTCTATAATCAATGCATATTCTCATTAAGCCATCCTTCTTCTAAACAAACAGCACCAGGTTCCCCATGGTGAAACACTGGGTCGAATAAATCCTTTCTCTAACAATTCTTCTAACTATGCATTTAGTTCCTATAACTCTTTTGGTACCATCCTATGAGGAGACTTAGAGATGGATATAGAGCTAGGGTGAGATCGGTTGTGAACTCTGTCTTCCATTGTAGTGGCATGCCAGACGATTCTTCAAGAAAAACTTCGAGATATTCCTGTACCACTCTAACATCATTAACTATTATTTCATTATTTTTGTACCACTCTAACATCATTAACTGTTATTTCATTATTTTTCTCATTTCTTGTCACCGACACCAGGAATCCTACACATCTTCTGGCTATAAAATCCATCGTGCTTTCAAAGCAAAAATGACTTGGGGTAAAAGTCTGTTTCTAGTTATAGATAAATGAATTTCTTTTTCACCTGATCTTAGGAAGACTACTTCTTTCTTAAAGAAATGAATTTTCATATGATTCTTAGATAACCAGTCCGTCCCAAGAATCACATCAAATTCATTCATATCTATCACATACAACTCCATTTCCAATGATTTACCATCAATTTCTATTCTCTTCGTTTTAACGATGTGATTGGTGTTCAACATATTTCCCGAGGGGATAAACACTAGGGAAAACGTGCATATTCAACAATTACACCCAATTTATGTACGAACTTAAGGGATATGAAGAAATGAGTTGTGCCAGAATATATTAATACGTAGGCTAGCAAGTGAGAAATGAGGATGTTACCTGCCAAAACATTTCGATTCAGATACCCCTCATGTTCTATCAGTGCAAAGATCCTTGCTTGCCCCTTGAGTGCATTTCCTTGCCTATGTTATGCATTACCATGTTTCTGCTGTGTATTCCCTTATTTATTTTGGACATTCTTCGATTTTCGTTGTCCATTCGCTTATTTTTTTATTCTTATGCAAAACATCGCGATGTGTCCTCATTCTCTACATCGAAAACATATATTCATCCCCAGAAGATAAGTTCATCGATAGTGTTTCTGTCACTTACCACAAAGCAAAAAACTTTTATTGTCATCTTGAGACGGATCTCCTTTACCTTTATTTAAGAAGTTCTAATTTTCTTTGCCTTTATTATCCACCATCATTTCTCCAACTGCCCATATTGCTATTTATTCCCTTCTCCAGCACACCCACTAAAATCTGCCAACTGTGCTTTTGCTAATACCTCATGGTAAGTTTCCAGTTCAAGCATTACCATAGCTTATCTCAGATCATCCCTCAAACTCTATTCGAAACGTCTTGCCTTTTTCTCCTCCGTGTCCACAAAAGTAGGGACATAATGAGACAAGTCTTCAAACTTGTGCTCATATTCAGTCAATGACATTGAACATTGTGTCATGCTTCCTTCCAATTTCAGACACTCATGGGATAGTACGTCTTCAAAAGGGATTCATTGAACTCATTCCACATCCAGACATGATCACGAGGCCTTGATCTTGCGGTGGAGTCCCACCAGCGTCTAGCACCTTTTTGCAACATAAATGAGTTCAAAGATCCTCTCTATACCACCATCTAGTTCTCTGCTTCCAAGGGGTCTGTACTGTCACGAAAGTCAAAGAATGCTATTTTCTAAACTACTCCAAAGTCGCACTAATGCTTGTAGTGTCTGCTACCATTTCCTGAGGCGTTGAGGTTGTGGTGGTACAAGTGGTGGCATTAGCATCGAGGTGGTGGTGGTGGCGTTAGTACCGTAGCTTGAGTGAGAGTTTATATCTGTGGGATAAAATAAAGGTGAATCAAAGTAGATAATCAAACCGAAGGCCCGTATTCACACGGTTTCCTTAAATCGAATTCGCCGCCTCACCGAGGTGTACGAGGTTTTTGATCGGTGTTCGATTCTCAGGATACAATCGGTTATCGGTCCACATTCCACTACGTTACCGACCTATGAACCAGCTGTGTCTATCTCTCAAATGAATCAGGCAAAGGAAAAATCAACCAAGCTGCCGGAAGTGAAAAGGAGGAAACTGTAGGTTTTCTTCTTTGGTTGTGTTTGTGGTTTGAAACACTTGTTGTTGTGTATTCCTCCAACTATAAGCTCCTCTATTTATACTAGTGGAGGAAGAGCCATCACATTAATGCATTGAATGAGAAGTTGAGAAATTGAAGAGATGAACGTTCATGAAATTGATTTCCATTAAAACTGATTTTCATGACAGATGAACGAACATATTTTCATTCACTATGTGAAACTGAAACTGAAGATGGAAGGCAGCACTTAAGGCTGAAACTGAAACTAAAGAAAGGCAGCTTAAGGCTGAAACTGAAACTGAAGAATGATTTCAGTTTCCAACAATATCATGGCCAGAAATTGATGGGCAAACTATGGGTTGATTGCAATAGGTGGAGGTTGTTGGGGTTGTTCATTTCTATTTTTTGTTTTCTACTTCGGGGTGCCATGTTCTTGAATCAAACATAATTAAGGAAATTAAATATTGAACAAGAAGAGAGTAATAACATGTTTTATTGATATATTCTTGAAAATTTGTGGATGAAAAGGGATCGCAAGACATACCAAGCATTCATACTAAAATGAAAAATCTTTTACTTAAAAGTAAAATTCATAACATCAATGACTATGGTCTAGTAATTCCTCCCAACACTCTCTTCTTGATTTTCCTTAGAGGTCATCTTCTTCTGTTGAAGACATCAGGATGTAATCTATAATGTTACCTTCACTATCAACCTCTTATATTTCTGGATGACTAATGTAAGGAGGTGAATCATACATGCGACGACGACGATGAAGCCATACCCCTTAGGCCTCTCAATATCATCATAATCCTCACAATGAATGGCCCAGCTCTCCTTAAGATTGGCAATTAGCAGTTGGGTAGATATTTGTCGATCGAATATTACATCAATTCGTTTAGCAAAATCCTTCTAGTAACTCTTAAGGGTCCTAAGCAGGTGGAAAACAACATCATCCCTACGAAACTCGTGTCCATTCAATCTCACCCCTCGGTAGATTATCTCTATTGCATCCAAATGTTCTATCAAGTCGTGGATTGGGTCCCACTCGTAAGTCCTAAGGAGGTGTAGGAACTTTGAACAATTCATTCTCCTGATTTTCTCTCTCTTAGCTTGATCGGGTCCTCTAGTCATCTACGAAAGGTAAAATGGAACTAATCAGAACCTCGATTCAACTTTAAATTTCCAAAACTAGGAATTTCTTAATCTAGAAATTCTCCAAATTTGAAGTTTCTAACTATATAAATTCCTAAAAGTAAGATTTTACTTTCTTAAATTTAGAGTGGGTTTGTCATTTGTATAACTCGCGACTAAAGGCTTCCAGATGGGGAGGGTGGGTCACAATGGAATGCTTAAATCTCAAGCTCGCTTTAGATAGTTTAGGTCTTTTTGACAAAATCTTTCAATTTTGTGAACACAAATTAAAAAAAAAAAAAACTTAAACAATATGTAGAAACAAAAGTATTTGAAAGTATAAATTTTCAATTGGATAATTCTTAATCAGCATATCCTAATTAAAATGCTTTCTTGAAATTAAAATCATTCTAATGCTATTTCCATAAACATTTTCATACTTAACATGCATCCATAAATTGCATTATATATATCTTATAATTTCACGAAAATTCATACTTTACATTATAACCGGGTTTCATAAATAACAAGACATTTAAAATGACAAATATGAATGAATAAAAAAAAAAAAATATATATATATATATATATATATATATATATATATATAATTAGAATATACCAGATTCGTGGAAATAAGACATGAAGAATGGCGTACAAAACAATGACTTAAAAACTATTTAATTCTTATTTTAAGAATAATAAGCAAATCATTATCTTTAGACTTATTGATTCTAACAAAAATAAATTTGGGCCATTTGAATAAGACTTAAGCAAAAAATTCAAAACTTAGACTTTATGTATTCCAAAATCAAAAATCAGGCCCTAAAGTTTAGAATTGCAAAAATCAGGTTTTTCATGAATTAATGAATTATATTTCACAATTATTATATTAAATTAAATATTTAACTATAATATAATATAATTAACCCAACCTCACCCCACCCTACCCCACCTCCCTTTCCGGAGACTACTCCTGTGACCGATGAGCACTCCGACGACTGTTCTCCGGTCACAAATCAAAAATTTTGTAGGTTACAGATTATTTCGAGGTCACAGATCTAAAAATTTTAGGTCACAATTTTTTTATCACAGACTAAAAATTTTGTAGGTCACGGAATATTTCGAGGTCACGATCGACCAAATAGATAGTCACTGATCACATATCACAGGTCACAGATCAACCAAATAGATGGTCACAGATACTTCGACCCATCCGCCGCACCCGTCCTCTAATCCCAATACACAAACAATACTTTGTCACAGGTCACAGAATGACCAAATGTTGGTCACATATACTTCGTCCCATTCGCCACCGACCCTAATCCCTAAAACACCCACCAACAATAACACCACCAACCACCATCGTTGCCGCCTAAATAGCACCACCATCGTCACCCCATCACAACACCACCTCAACCACCGCTATAATAATAACAAAAAACAACCGTCCCATCGCCGCCCGTATCACCACACAGCTTCCCACAGCCACACCCATAGCAAATCCACCTATGCATCAGCCACACCCACAGCAAATCCACCCACCCATCAGCCACACCCACAACAAATCCACCCACCCATCAGCCACACCCACAGCAAATCCACACAGCACCATCGACACCACCTCCACCCCGTCGCAGCCACCAGATGCACGCCCACCGTATCACCGTCGACAACACAGTAGCATACTGTACCCAACAATACAGCTGATGTGCCCAACAAAAAACCCATATCACCGCCGACAACATAACTGCTGTACCCAACAAAAAAACCCCAAGCCCCCACAACCACAGTAGCGTCGACGTCGGTAGCAGCGTCAACACTGCTACGCTGCTGTTATTCACAGCAGCGTCGACGCTAAGCATCGATGTTGTGAATCGGTAGCAGTCGACGCTGCTATGATTCACAGCAGCGTTCACAAAATCGTCGAACGTTGCTGTGAATCGGCAGGGATGAGAAGCTCTAGCAGGGAGGAGAGAGAGAGAGAGAGAGAGAGAGAGAGAGAGAGAGAGAGAGAGAGAGAGAGAGAGAGAGAGAGAGAGAGAGAGAGACTATCGTGTGTGGGGGGTGCGTGGGGGGATGAATTGATAAATTAGGGTTTTAAAAGAATAATTATTTAATTAAAATGATAAAAAAAAATTTGAAAAGATAAAAAACCTGATAAATGAAAAAAAAATGTGAAAACCTGATTTTTTAAAATGTGAAAGAAAATATCTGATTTTATGTAATTACCACAAGACTTAATCTCCTCAACCTAAAAACATTTTAATAAAAGCCCAACTTATTGCCCAACACATTTTTCAAATGAAATAAAAAATAAAAATTTAACAAATAATCAATAAAGCACATTGTTTACGTGAATAATAACTTACCATTCACGTGAACATTACATAAGTTACAGTTCGCATGTCATTATTTTTGTGTTAACTTTTTTTTAAAAAAAAATCATTTGCAAAGTCTACAGAACTGATTAAAACTCGTGCTTTGATACGAACTATGACGACCCGAGTTCTAAAATTCGAGTGCCACTAAAATCTTATCTTAAACACCATATTTCACTATTAAAAAAAAAAACTGGAATTTGATTAAATAGTATCATGAAATGATAATAGTGAGCATAACTTAAAATTAACATTGAAATAGAATAAAATACTAGAAGTTTTAGCAGTCTTAATATCTAAATCAACAATCAAATTCTTAAACCAATAAAAGTAAGCCTGATGAGTCTCTTTCACCTGCCACTTTACCAGCTCTCTCATGACTTGAATGCCACAAGTCATTAATTTCCAGAAAGGAGTATAAAGAGGGGGGTGACATAAAATTTCAATAAGCATATAAGCACATGGATTAATATTTTACAAAATTTAAGGAACTTCATACATGCAGACATATATACATACACGGTGAAACACGAAAATCGATACAGAACATAGGTGGTATGGAATTTTCATGCATAGCGCTACTATACTTGAGTCCAAACTTAAACATAAGTAAAGGACCTCATAATCAATGTTCCAAAAACCTAACGTACGCATATAATCTCATAAAATACTTATGCACTGACTTATATCTTGTGAAATTGATAGATAAATACTGGAATATATTTGGACTTCCACCCTTGACCAACGTACTAATAAATATAGTATATTCGTATTTTTGTGTATTTCACAGAGAAATTAATGTACTTGAAAATGGATAATATGATATCCATTTATATGGACCACCATACTTTGAGAGTTCGAATTCAATTGAATTTTAAATTTTAAAAGTGATAAAATTTTATCATTACACTATAACAAAACTATGATTTTGCAACAAGATTTTTCGCGACATACAAAAAGTTGTCGCAATAAGTGACTTAACGCGGCATATTTTTAAAATTTTTCGCGAAGATTGTGATAAAAAAATAAGTACCAAATAATATAAGGCAACGTAAAAAGTTGTCGTGAAATGTGAGAAGTTGCGACAAATAATAAAGAATGTCGCCAAAAATATGAGGCAAGTAAGGCGTCAAAATATTTTTGGTGGGAAATTTATGGCAACAAAATTTTATTTATTGCAACAAATTGGTTGTGATACAATATGGTCTACTTTTTGCAATAAAAAACATTTGTTGCTAAAAATTCTATAGTTAGAGGAAAAAATCGCTACAAGAAAAATACTTTTTTGCAACAGACAAAATATGTTGCAATAGTTTTTTACAATGCTCACCCGTATAATGTAAGATCTAATATTTTCGTAGATTAGAAGGATACGGCAACGTGCAATGCGCGTTACAAAAGCCCTCAAATGTACGTTGTTGTAAAACGTATCTCTTTCGTTAGACGATTAAACTTTCGGTATCATAGCAAGTGTTTATTTTTTCATCTGGCTAAATTTTAATATGTAATTTAAATTTTTTTAAAATTTTAATTGTTTTTAGAGGAAAATTTTGATAATAAAAGCTTTATAAAATTTCTAGAAAAAAATTTATTTCCAAAAAAATTTAAAAAAATCATTAGACGATTAAACTTTAATCACATAATAACTTACAAAAAAAAAAAAAAACTATTAGGTCGAACCAATCCATAAAGAAAAATATATGTCTCAACACTTAAAGCAAATAAATAAACAAATCATAATTCATATATTATCACCAGGCGGTGGCGTGCTGAATAATGTTGCTGGTTCAGATTGTTGTGGAGACATGCCAACTTGACTCGATACAAACTTATGCATTAGTGTCTCAAATTAAGAAAGCTTGGCACGCATATCTAATAATTCTTGCTCTTGCTTCTGTATTTTCTCTTGGAGGGCTATTGACTCGGTATCAACCGATGTCAAATGAACAGAGTGGCTTGAGGTAGGTTTTGGACCATGTCCAAGTCCTCTAATGTAACCTCTAGATTTTCCTAAAACCCCCTGCATAATCTCAAGTTCAGTGGGGGCCTCTAATCCCTTGGGAACAGGTTGCTCTTTAATCTGAAGCATCACCTCCTATATACAAGTAAAGAGAGAAGATGGAATATATTAATAACGGAATATATAAAAAAAAATTCAATAAAGATGAATAAATTGTTAATATACTTACATATCTTGTTCGTGCTTCATCGTTTACCCACCATTTCTTTTCACTGTAATGAGTCTCATAATAAAGGTTAATTTCTCATTGTGCGTCTTTAGTAATTGATCTCTGTTTGAAATTATATATATCATGTAACATAAATATATATTTTTTTATAAATTCAAAAGAAAATATTACCTTTTCTTCAAGACGTGCAACAATTGATTTTGATCCACCACGATGATTATATTTAATGCAGTTGTGGCTTGCTAAATTACGAGTAGATAGTTCTTGCAATTAATTTATATATAAATATAATTAACTCCTTATTATAATTTATTTTAACATAACATCAAAATCATGTTATTAATAACATTTACAAGTGTTAATATTTTTAATAAAAGTTACCTAAAATTCAGGGGTACAACAATATTGACACAGTCAGTCCCAATCAACTTGCTTTATGTCAATTGGGTAGTTCTTTATTGCATCATCAAATGCTTTTCCATTGAAATATTTCTCTTTGAGTCTACATCTATAATCACGATATCTTCTAGCTAAAGTATCGTTCACACATTTATGGACGTGTGTGTATATTAATTTTTATATATAAATTAATTATTTATAAAAATATGGGAAACTAATAACTATTCAACAAAATTTTATAAAAAAGTGAATTTGTTTCTCACTTACCAAAACTCGATCATATAATTTATTTTTTTCTTCATTGGGTATGTCGATCCACCTTTTGTAACGGAGTGGAGCAAAGGATCGAACGACGTAGCCACACTCACTAACCAAACGTGCTTGCTGATTTCCAATAGCTCTTCCCAATTCTTGTTCGAGAAGCCATTATCTCCAGTAAAAATAAAAGTCATCATTTTCAACCAAAAAAATGGCTCTATTCTTGACCATTGTTTAACAATATTAACAAGTATTTAGGATCTGGTTCAGAAATCTTAGTAAAAACCCAAAATATGCTTTGTATTTTTTTATTTTTTTTTTTGCCTTTGTAATCAGAAGAAAACAGAATCAAATATTCACCTACAAAGCAAAATTTACTCCTTTCAAAATTATACAAGTTTCTAGCAAATCAGAGAAATGGAGAAATGTTCAAACCAAGTTCTGTTTCTGTCCATTATCTATAGAGATTATTAATGCTTCTCCCAGTCATTAATAAGGTATGGATCACATACAATAATATAGAAGGCTCTGGTTTATGCATGTTCATTGAAAAGTGAAAATGTGTCTTAATTAATTGCTTGTGCTAATCATTACCAGAATTGTATCCTTAACGGTATAGCAAAACAGAGCTATTTCATGTGCCTATCAATGCCGTAATCTAGTATATGAATATTGCAATCAAATAATAATAGTTGAAGCAGAAAGGAAAAAGTTTAATTGTATGTTTCTTTTGTAGTGAGCACATGGAGCTATTGCAACAACAAAATCAAAACAATTTGGAACAAAAACAAGAAGAATTGTTTCCTAGATGGTTTGCTTCATACGTAAGTTATAATGCATGCCTTATTTATTTATTAATGCAACATAACATTTATATTTGAAGGTATATTGATTATGTTTTTATTGGCACGAATAACGAGATTATATAATAAAAAAGATTCGCTTGTAAGCAAAGAATTGTATGCATTAGCATGTAAATCGGATTTTAGAATATTTTCCTATTCAGGTTGTATTACTAATGGGGTGCGATTCCTTGTCACGGATTGAGATGATTGTCGTACAATACAAAATAGTGGATTGATGGTGCCGGAGATGAGAACATCAACTTTTTTGGTGTACTGTGTGATGTTATTGAGTTGATATACGTTTTTGACTACCGTGTCACTTTGTTCCAATGTAATTGGTACGATAATAATCCAAAGCAAAAAAGATCTGTCGTAGATTACCATCTTACTTCTATCAATGTGAATCGCAAATGGTACATGGATGATACTTATATACTTTGCATCCAAGCACAACAAGTATTTTATATTGATGATCTAAAGGTGCACCATAGAGGCATATGGGACATTCCTGAGAAAGAAGATGATGGTAGTGAGCAAGTATTATTTCAGGAAAATGAATCATCAGATGTTGTCTTCCCAATACAACAGGAAGTTCTTGACACTCAAGTATGCCATAGAGGAGACGTTGATCCAGAAATTATTGAAAATGAAGCACTACAAATAGATGTGGAATCGATGAATAATTTCATATATGATACTTCGGAAGAGGAAGATGATACATTGAATGAATATCACAGTGAAGATGAGAAATCTCTAAATGGCAAAGATGATAACGCTAATAGTGATATTGGTAAGTGAAACATACTTTATACGTATTTATTTGTTATTTATTTTTTTTTTCGTAATGTTTTTCTATTATATTTTTTAATGACTATCTACATTTTTTCCTTCCCTGTGTAAATTCAAGTACTGACGATGCATCTATTGAGAGTTGATAAGAATTTTTATTGACATTAAGGTTAGAATAACCGACTAATGAGATATATTTGATTGGTTATTGGTTGATAAGAATTTTTATTGACATTTTTTTTCTCACTTTCTATCCGCTCCCATGCAGATATGCACAATTTGAGATAATTTTTAGATTCCTTTTTCTAGTATTTGATTTGATAGTTTGTTATGGATTACTTTCTATCCCTTCTGGTGGTTAATTAGTTTAGTTCATAAGCATAATTCATGTGAAAATTTTACTAGTTTGTGGATTGGTTTAAGTTTTCAAAAATATTAAGTCATTCTTTTATTGTTTAGTAGAAATGAAAAACCTGGTTTCTTCTCGTGACATAGCATTTTTTCTCCTCTATAGTTGTGATATTTCTACTTCTATATTGAAGCATTCTTTTCATAAAGCCACGAGTTAATTTTAATGAAGTTACGTTTTCAAATAAATGTGTACCATAGTAACAATTTTATTGTGACGAAAGAAATTGAAAATCAAATGTTTGGAATAGAATCTCTAACATACATAAATAAAAATAGAATAAATTAGGCGACGGTTGTACATTGTTGAAGCGACAAACGTTTTTTGTTTCGAAATAAATTTAATCACGAGCACAGAAATAAATATTCGTTGTCGCAAAATAATTTGCGTAATAATTTTATATATTGTAGAATAAAATATGCGACATATATAAATAAACACGAAATAAATTAGGCAACAACTATACATTGTTGCACAAATGATGATGTGATAAACTCTTTGTGTTGCGAAATAAATTTAATTACAAACACCACTTGTTACATAATAAATTGTACTACAAATTTTGAATATATTAAAATATATTATACAACATTTCAAAAACATTGTAAAACATATTTCACGACAAACATTACTTATTATTAAAGATATATTACTACGAGCATGTATTGTCGCAAAATAAAATAGGTAGCAAAAATTACACCTTTAAAAGAATATTCGCAACTAACATTTTTTTCTCGTAAAAATGTTATTGGAATAATCGTTACGATAAACTTTCTTGTCGCTCTTTTATTTTTTTTCGCGACATATATGTATTGTGACAACAATATGGCTACAAATATCGTGTCGCTATTTTGCATGTTTTGCGTCAAACAAATAGTGTTACGATTTTGTTAATACGATGAATGGTCAAAAGTTGTTGCAGAATACATTCTGTGATTCAACATTCGCAATAAACATATTTCTCGTAAAAACTTTATTGAAATATTCGTTGCGACAAACTGACTTGTCGCCCTTTGGCGACGATATTATGGCTACAAATATTGTGTTGATATTCCGTATTTTTCGCATCAAACAAATAGTGTTGCAATTTTGTTAAATAAATGGCCGAAAGTCGTCGCAGAACGCATTTCATGACTCATATAACGCGACAATACCTGCAACAAACATATTGTCGTTGCTGAATTACTTTTGCAACGAAATCTCAATTTTTGTGATAACATTTTATTGTCGCGAAATCACAATTTTGTTGTAGTGTTATCTCAACCATATTTCGGTTAATGAGATAAAATAATGAATTTAAAATAACAAAAAAATATATATTATCTCCATAATTCTAACATTAAATAAAGTAGAGATAAAATCAAAATATTATCTTAATAATTTAAAATTTTAATTTAATTAAAAAATAAATTTAAAACATTATCTTCATTGTTAAATTAAAATTAAATAAAATTTTAACCCCTTGGACTTAAGCCCAAAATGAAAAAATAAAACAAAAGGTGTGGACTATCATTTCACATAATGGGCTTTCATGTAACTGATCGGATTAAATTATTAGTAGTGTTTTTTTTATAACTAGCCAAACCTAAATTAATGAAATTAGACCATAGTTACGGGTATTACAGATAAGACTTAACATTCTTCTGCTACAACTTTGGTCACATCAATCATTTGCAAAAGATCTTTATGTAGAAGATCTATTGGGAGAGGTAAATATGAAATATGCTCATTTTTATGGTTAGGAGGCTTCTGCTTCTATATGTGGGCTTCGGCCACTTACATAGTGCTTCGATTTTATGGTTTCAGCCACTTATATAGGGCTAAAACTTCATGACTTCGCAACTTATATAATGCTTCGGTTGAAGCGGTGGATCACCTTTCTCATGTTGTTTTACAACAGGTGGCGCCTCGCTTCAGCTATGGAGCTTCGCTTACACATGGCGCTTTGGGTGAGACGTCGATTCGTCATCTTTACCTATGACTTTGGTTTGATTTTTTATGAAGTGGAGTGTGGACCTTGTTTTGGGCTTCTTCTTGAGCCTCGATTTTGAGGCGTAGGAGAATATAATAGGATTATCGATTGTTAAGAATACACAAATTACACTAGATAACATAGGTCAAAAATTGAAATTAGAATAATAGTAAGTGAACTTGAAACTCGAGCACTTTATTCTCATACATATTTCGTTAAATTCTTAGATAATTAGTAGGATAATTTAGAAAATAACAATCAAACTTTTGGTTTACAATTATGTTCGAATTTGATAACGAACTAATAGACTTCACATTAGCTTTATTCTTTGTAAGATGATACTCTTTCTCACTATATTATTATTTGTCAATGATCACGTACATTTGTGAGATTTTAGACAACAAATTTTTGGCGTCGAGATTTTAAAATAAGTGTTTTAATTCGTAATTGGATTCAAACAATTTTTTTTTTTTTTAGCTACTCATCACATACCTGATCTCTCTTGTGTTTTGTGTTCTTTTTGGGTATTATTTATATGTGTATGCAAGATTCTGACGAATTTGAGCTTCGACTTTAGATCTCGAGATCGAAAGAACCATTAAGTAGAGAAGAAAACAATAGAGAATAGCAAGGGAAGAGAAAGAAAAATAGAAATGGACAAAAATCAAAATCATTTACCACTAGCTCAACGAGTTATACAAGTCGTCAACGAAGGCAAAATGTTAGTAAGGGACTATCTGATCCCCATTCCAACTCCCATTCGATCAGCATCATATACCCTTCTTTCAGGCAACCCAACTACCATTTTGATCGTATTTCATCAATCTACTCCAAAATCATCAGGACATCAAGTTCTGTAGGAAAGCACATGATCACATTCGAGCTTTCCTATTTCTCTGTGAGGTCATCAGTCATGTAGGAAGGTTAGCATATACATTTTAAAAGCAATTATTCCCTCATACCTTGAAGGATAGCATAGGAAATTGACTATATTCACTACTTGTCGGGAATATCGTATCTTGTAATGAGATGATGCGATGCAAAACATAAGTAAGGGAGACCAATCTATCATACTTTGTGGAAGAGAACGGGTTTAGCAAGTGATTGAAGGCAATTGACATCAAGAACTTGAATATTCAAGACTCGAGATTAAAGATCGAGAACGAGAAATATATTCACGTCTCTCTCTTGTATTTTTGCATATTAGGTGATTAATTTTTATAACTCTTGTTATAATTTAATTAGAAACATGCTAGGCTAAATCTATTTTGTGTTGGGATAAAGATGAAATATTTTGTTTGATTATTTTCAATTCAACAACTATTTAGTTAGTTAAATTACGTTCTTGATTGATCTTGTATGCCATGTTGTATTACTTGAACGCGTACGCATCATTTAGATAATTAGTTGCTTATTATGTTTCGGGTAGGTTAATGATATGCTTAGAATAGTGCAACTTCAATATACAGATCAATAGATGTTAGGATGACATTTGTGGCGTGTGCAATCATATATATAATCGTATAATAGAATGCATTATTTTACATATGAATTCGAGAGATTGGGATATTATCAGATCGTACTAAGTTAGGTTTGACATATATTGGAAGAGTTGAATATAATTGGATTATCAATTGTTAAGAATACACAAATCACACAAGATAACATAGGTTGAGAATTGAAATATGATAATAATAAGTGGATTTGGAATTCCAACACTTCATTCTCATATAAATTTAATTAAATTCTTAAATAATAAGTAGGATAATTTAGAAAATAACAATCAAACAATTTTGTGTTACTGTTACATTCGAATTTGATAATGAACTAATACGATTAAATTTAATGTTGTTTTCTTATGGGACGATATCATTTCTCACTACATCATTATTTTCAACGATCACGTACACTTGCGAAATTTCAGACAATGCACATCTAATCATACATGACTGAGGTAATTCGTTCAATGTCTCATCAATGCACCTTGACGATTGATTAGGCAAGAGAATATACGTTATTAACCTTCTTTTCGAACCTCAGTTTTTAGAGAATAAGTTTTTTGGAAAAGTTTGGAGAATTACGAAAAAGCATCCTATCAAAGTGGTGAAGAATTTTTATACTTGATATTAAATGGGCATTGACGTCTCGACCAGATAGGCTGATTAGATGATATTAGAAATCAAAATTAAAGAATAAATTAATCAACCAATTAGTTTAGTTTGTAATTGAAATATGGCCCTCCATTTGTAACTTGAGGCATAATCATGTTGGGAAATTATTTAATTTGCCATGATGGGTCGACATATGTAATTAACTGTGTATAAATGCTATCTTAAAGTTAAGCCCAAAATTAAAGTGATCTAATAAGGAATTAAGTAATTGGGCTTTAAGCATCTAATTAAAGTGTGGACCGGACTATATGTGTAGAGATCAGATCCATTAGGGTTTGTATTTGACGATGGGCCGAATACATATGAAAATATATAAAGGGTTAAGGTCCCCGATTCATGTGTGATTTTCTCATTCTTCGTGGCATCCATCAACACAAGAATACAAGAGAAAGTATATGAAGAGGAAGATCCATAAAACTCACAATTAGGAATTAAGATGGAGATTTGAAGCAACCAAACTGAAGATTTACAAATCCAGATTCAAGATTCATTATTCAAGTTAGAAATCAATTGATTAAGGTATGTTCCGCGTTAATTCAGTTTCTTGATGGTTTGACTAGGGGTGGGCGCGGGTCGGATCGATTCGGTTCGATTTTTTTTTTTGTTCCAGAAATTTTTGGGTATTTAGTAAATGGAATCGTCGGTTCCAAATATAATTTTGGAACCATTCGGTTTTGGTTCGGTTCGTTTCGGTTCGGTTATGTTCGGTTCCGTAGTATAATTAAATTTTTTAACATTTAAAATAATACTACATAAATACATCTGAAAGTGGATACCAATGTTAATAACAAAAAGTAGATACAAATACCAAGTTCAATCTTAACTTTAACAAATTAACGTAATCTAATTTAATAACATATAAATAATAAGTTGTCAAATACAAATATCAAAAAGTAAATATTACTAATAAAACTTCGATATTCATATCAATAATTCATTTGTTTCAAACCTTCAAGTCTACATAAAAGTGAAACATAAATTAAAAGTCACAAAGATAAAATATTTTAAAGTATTGATAATACTTACCAACCATTTAATGTAATCATCAGTTGGTTGACTTTCCATACTAACTACTAAAAAATTATACAAGAAAAAATTGAAAAAAACACAACTAACAAACATAAATAAACTCTAAATTGTTCAACTAATAAGATTTAATAATAAAAATATTATTAATTTGTTTAGAAAAATAGAAGAAATTGATTTATCCAATATAAAAAAAAATTCGATTCTTATTCGATTATTCGGTTCTTGGTCAAGAACCAAGAACCGAACCAAACCATTCAGTTCTCAATTCGAATACCCGTTTGGATATTTCATTTTAAAAAACTCACTCGATTCGGTTCGGTTCCGGTTCGGACATTTTGCCCACCCTAGGTTTGACATGAAGATCTTGGCATGATCATAAAGTTTAAGTTTTAATAAAATTCTAACAAGTGGTATCAGAGCCTATTCATGTTAAATAATTGGGAATCAAAATTTTTAATTTGGTTCTTGTACATTTTTATGTTTTTCAAATTTAATAATTTCGAATTTAGATTTATTAAATTTGAAAATAATTCGGTTGATTTTAAAGATTTTTAGAATTTCGGTTTTTAAAAAAAAAAATTCCTGTTATCGGTGGCTAGTCAGAAAGCTTGTTGCCGACGTGCGGCACAAGTGACGCATCGCCGAGAAGACATGGTGTCAGACAAGACCATGCAAAGACCGTGCTGCGGATGCACAGCGGCGACTGTCGCCGCTACACTTCATGACGCAGCGACAAGCTGCCCTTTGTGCCGACCTCACGCAACATTGAGCCACCTTTTGTGCTCGTGAGGGCGGCACCCGCCCACGGTTGGGATCTTGGGTTATTTTAGGGTTTGGATGAATTTTTGGGGGTGGGGACTTGAGTTGAAAATTTGAAATTTTGAGATCCTTGAATGCAATTTCAAATTAGGGTTTAATTTTAATGTTTAAGCCCCTACAGTTTACAACTTGGTTAATTAGCCCCTTAAGTTTAATATTTTGATGTTTCAACCCCCTAAGATTAAAAAATTCATCCAATTGGGCTTTCAAAGTTTCGGGTTTAATAATTCAGTCCCTCAAGTTTCAAAATTAATTATTTTTGGACCATTAAAGTTTTAATTTTAATGTTTAAGCCCCTACAGTTTGCAACTTTGATTATTCAGCCCCTAAAGCTTAAAGTTCATTCAAGTTGGGCCTTAAGGTTATGGGTTTTGATAATTCAGCCCCTAGAGTTTTAAAATTAATTATTTTTGGACCATTTAAAGTTCTGATTTTGCAATTAAAGCCTCAAAGTTTCTGATTTTGTTCTAATTGGCCCCAAAGGTTTTAAATTTTTAAAATTTGGCTCCTAAAGTTTTAAATAATTAATTTTTGACTCCTAAAGTTTTTCAATAATTAATTTTTGGACCACTAAAGTTCTGAATAATTAATTTTTGACTCCTGAAGTTTTTCAATAATTAATTTTTGGACCCCTAAAGTTTTGAATAATTAATTTTTGACTCATAAAGTTTCCAATAATTAATTATTGACCCCTAAAGTTCTTATTAATTATTTTTGGATCTCTAAAGTTCTGAATTATTAACCCTAGGCCCCTAAAGTTTCAAAATAAAATCAAAGAATTAAGGATTAACAATTATAATTCAAAATTTGGTATTTCTTTTGGATTACTAATTTTCCTAAATACATTAATTGAAACAACATGTCACCAAAGTGACCTCTCTTGCCTAGATTGATTTATTTGGAATATTAGAAAGGTTGTGTGTACGTAATTCATGCGGGTATTGACCGGCCCAAAGGAAGGTTAATATTTGACCGAATTATTTACATACCTGTGGTAATAAATATGTGACAATTATAAGGTTTTTTTTATTTTATGTGAACAATAAATCGGTTCAAAGATAGGTTTATTGTTTGACATGGTTTATTGTCAATATTTGATTACTGCACCAAGAGTACCACTTACAAGTTGATATTTCTGTTCAAAGACTAAATATCAATGTTGTGCTCAGTCTCTTGTGATGGAGTTTACCATTATTTGAATTAATTAATTGTTTAATATGGATTCCTATGTGAACATGTAGATTAAGTATTAGTTCTCTATGCAGTTAATCCATCATCTTCCACAATATCTGCCAACATCAACTCCATTCCTATGCTAAATGGAACCAACTATTAAGGACTGGAAAGAGAACGTTCTGATCTTTCTTGGCTGCATGAATTTAGACCTTGCATTAAGGACCGAACAACCCGCTGCACTTATGGATAAAAGTTCTGTTGATGAAAACGGAGACTTTAATAAGTGGGATTGTTCAAACCGCATGAGTCTTATGATCATGAAGCGTGATATTCCAGAATTACTTAGGGGCGCTGTGTCCGATAAGGTAACTACTGCCAATAAATTTCTTGTTGAAATTGAAAAAACGCTTTGCAAAGAGCGATAAGGTTGATACTAGTAGCTTTTGGCATACTTAGTTTCACTAAGGTATAAAAGCAATGGAAGTATTCGGGAGTACATTATGGAGATGTCTCATATTGTTTCAAACGTAAAGGCTCTAAAGCTTGAGCTATATGATGATTTGCTCATTTAGAGTCCATTTCTTGAAGTTATAACTTCCTTTGCTTTTATGCCTTAGTGAAACTAAATGATTCGCTCATTTAGAGTCCATTACTTGGCTAGTACATCTAAGGACAAGTTCAAGAAAAGAAAGAATAAGAAAGCTGCATCCGGTTCGGTTCAAACTTAACGGCGAAATAAATTTCACGGTAACTTTTGTGAAATTTGGGATATATAAAGAGAGATTGTGCTAAATACCATGCTTGGCGTGTAAAGAAAAGTACATTTCTCACTTTGGTTTGTTTTGAGGTAAATTTAATGTCAATACCAAGACACATTTGGTGGATAAATTTTGGTACCACCACTCACATAAGTGTGTCTATGCGGGGTTGCCTGAGCTGCCAAAACCAATTGATGCTGAAAGATTCATCTATCTGGGGTGATGGCAAATCAGTTAAGGTTGAGGCTTTGGGGAATTTAGGTTATCATTAAAGACTGATTATTATTTGAATTTGAAAGAGATATTTGCGGTACCGTCCTTTTGGATGGAATTTGGTTTATATTTCTACATTGGACAAATTTGGTTACTCTTGTTCAATTAGAAATAGTAAGTTTGATCTTTTTCTTAATTCAAATATTGTGGGTGTCAGTTCTTTATCTGGTTACGATGACCTATGTTTGCTTAATACGGTTGCTTCTTATAAAGAAATCTTGTATTTGGATTCACGTGGTATTGAACATATATTAACCAATGAGAATTCTGCTTTGTTATGGCACAAGCAATAAGATCACATCTCTCAAAAGATAATTGAAAGATTTGTGTCAGAGAGAATTCTTGATTCCCTTGATATTTTCAGACTTAAGTAAATTATATTAAGGGAAAAAACAAACAAAAATAAGGAGATTAGGTGCCAATAGGACTTCGGATGTCTTAGAACTAATTCATTCGGATATCTGTGGATCATTCCCTTCGACTTCTTGGAATGGTCAACAGTCATTTATTTAGTTCATAGATGATTTTTTCTCAATATGGCTACCTGTACTTCATCTATGAGAAATCTCAAACACTGGACATGTTCAAGGCATACAAGACTGATTTCGAAAATCGACTCAGTAATGGAATTTAACAAGTCAAATCTTACCATAGTTGTGAATACTATGATAGATATGACGAATCAAGAGAACAATGTCCAGGCCTTTTGCAATATTCCTAGAGGAATGTGGAATTTAACCACAGTACATAAGGATCCTCCTAGGTATAAGCACTAAAAATTGCAGCTTAAATTCTCAATAAAGTTCCAAGTAAAGTAATTGTTAAGGGGTTACAAATTTTTAAAGGTCCCACTATCAGGTCAATTTTCGAAACGGGAAATGTTCAATTTCTTGAGTGTGAAGGGAGATAAGCTTATAAAGGTTATGATTTTGTCTTAGATGAAGAATATTTATATATTCCTTCTGTTGCAATTGACAATGATTTGGTTCAGAAACAAATTCTTGCTCTAGATCTTGTTCAAGAAGCAATTTTGGATCAAGACAATATTACAAAATCCCTCATACACAATCAAGAGATTGTTCCAGAAGAACAAATTCAACAACCTCAAGAACAAATGTCATTAAGAAAATCCATTATAAAAGAAGAAAGACAATTATGGATAACCTTATGGTCTTTCTCTAAGAAAATAAGGATGACATGGATTGACGAAAGAATGACTTATCAATCAACTTTCATCAAGCCATGCAAAGAAATAATTCTGAGGTGTGGATTGATGTCATGCATAAAGAGATTTTTCTTCGGTTTCTATGAAAACTCTTTTAGGATAATTATGGCATCTGTGACATATTTTGATCTTAAGTTGTATTAGATGGTTTACAAATTAAAGAAATCCATCTATGGGCTTAAGCTGGTTTTCCGAATAGGTATCACAATTTTATCAAATAATTATCTCATTTGGTTTCGAGATACATTCAATTGATAATTGTGGATATCACAAGTACAGTGGGAGTAAGCGAATCTTTGTGATGCATCTTTTGTATTAAGGATATAGATACACAAGAATGGTTCTTGGTGTATTTTTGGATTACCACAAAAGAGTTGTATCAATAAAGTTCTTAAAAGGGAGACAACTTTTGTCTTAATTAATGCCCCAATGATAAATTTAAAGATAAAGGATATACATCAAATTCTCTATGCTTTGACAATTGAGAATTTAATGTATACTTGGGATAGCACACATCTGGATATAGTATTCATTGTTGGAATGCTAGACAGATATTTAATTAACTTTCGATGGAAATTTGGAAAGTAGCCATCAGGTTATTCGGTATCTATAGAGGTTATTCAGTATCTATAGAGAACAAAGGATTGCATGATCACATTCAGGAAAATCAGACAAATTGGAGATCGTTGGATATTCTGATTTTGATTATGGAATTTGACTGTAAAATATTGTCACTAGGCTGCATATTTTGAATGGAAATGAAAGACCACTTAAGTTATTTTGTGACAGTAACAGTCTTGTATTCCAATACGAACATGATGATGTCAAAGTTTATAGATATTGAGTTCCTAATTGTCAAGGAATGAATTCAGAATGGTTAGGTTTCTATAAAGTATATAAGGACAAACTCTATAACCATGGATCCATTTACTAAATGACTACCACCCAAGATCTTTCATGAGCATGATGCTCACATGAGTGTTGCATCTTTTGATGATATGTTAGTTTGGTGGGAGTTTGTATTTTGGATGTTGTCTTTTGACACATAATTTTGGTTGTGCACATTCAGTTTATTTCAGAAATAAAGTATTCAGTTTAGTTCCATTCTGATTAAAGTTTATGGGTGATCTCATAAGGTATTAAGGAATAAGGTAGGACCAGTTGGAAATATGCATGTTTAGATCACATTATATGTAATTTCCATGCTACACATCCACACTTGATCTATGTCATTTGATTATATTGATATATGTGACCATTGATGGGTTTAGTTATGTTACTTACGACGAAGACCGCTTTGATCCTATATTGATATAATCAATGGACGAGATTGTTCGGAGATGCTTTTGGTTATGATAGCAAAAGTTTTGAGCTCATAAGGTTATACACATTTATAAGATAACATATGTGACCCAAGTGGGAGATTGTTGGGAAATTATTTAATTTGCCATGATGGGCCAATATATGTAATTAACTGTGTATAAATGCTATCTTAAAATTAAGCTCAAAATTAAAGTGATCTAATAAGGAATTAAGTAATTGGGCTTTAAGCATCTAATTAAAGTGTGGACCGGACTATATGTGTTGAGACCGGATCCATTAGGGTTTATATTTGACGATGGGCCGAATACATATGGAAATATATAAAGGGTTATGGTCCACAATTCATGTGTGGTTTTCTCATTCTTTGTGGCATCCCATCAATACAAGAATACAAGAGAAAGCATATGAAAAGGAAGATTCATAAAACCCACAATCAGGAATTAAGATGGAGATTTGAAGCAACGAAACTGAAGATTTACAGATTCAAATTCAAGATTCATTATTCAAGTCAGAAATCAATTGATTAAGGTATGTTCCGCGTTAATTTAGTTTATTGATGGTTTGACATGAAAATTTTTACAAGATCATAAAGTTTAAGTTTTAATAAAGTTCTAACAAATCAAACTTTTTAAGTTTACTGGTAGCATCTGTGGATCACACCTAACACATTTTGATTAGAAAAACTAAATCCTTTTGGGCCTACTTTACAAACTTTTTTCATTCTCTTTTCCTTTTTCTAATACTCGGTGGTGTATTTCATCATTTTGGATAAAGAAGAAGAAGAAGAATTGACATGTAATCGACCTGCATTGGATGCTGGACAACTCTCACATGTTCACTGTATAAAAATTGGGGATATTTCAGTAGAGGTCACCAGACTTCAATGTTTGTTCCACGTTGGTCTTCTAACGTTAATTTGTTTCCATTTGATCATTCATATGTAACAGTTATCAAAACTGACGAATTTTGTTATGAAGCTTAAATTTTTGGCGACATCAATCTTCAAGTATTACCAAATTCCACCTTTTTTTTTCATATAAAAGGTAAGTCTTCTAACATCATATATGAGGTGTGGATTGCACCTACACCATCAAAGAGGTTATAATTTTTTTTTTTTTTTTTTTCCTTTTATAAAATTTGGGTTAAAAACCTAAATGGTCCCCATACTTTTTACACTGTGTGGAAACATCCCCTAACTTTAAACTAAACTTCGTTAGTCCCTTAGATTTAAGTTGTGAATCCCTTTAATCTTAAAAAATAATTCCGTACAAAATTACTAACGAACAACATATGAGGATAACGAAAAGATTATGTGCATTTCATATGATATTACTTTGATACTCAATGATAAAAGCGCACCATGTTTTTGAAAGAAAATAGATTTCTTTGGTACTAGAAGCATGAAAGCACTTTCGAACTATTGCAATTTATTCTTGTTGAAGCAAAGTAAGATTTGATGCCTCGTTATCAATATGTTGTCTATATAGGACATCCTTTAAAGTTCGGGATGTTTTCGTACGTGGGGGACCATTAATACCCTATAAATTTTTCACGCATCATACATGATACTTAGTGATCCGTATAGTACTTACTAGATAATATTAATGAAGAAAAATATTATTTTTACATGTTCATTATATATGCTATATATTTGAGATGGTTTTATAATTTATAGTTTTAACATAAAATCATTAATCGTAATAATGTGGAATACTGTCATTCATGAACCCCTTATACTTTGTCTCTATTCGGTGTGGATTAAAAAATAGAAATTTTGACAAAAATTAATAAAACGTGTTGTTAAAAATTTATAGATCCATGAAATGTGTGATTAAAATTAATTGTTAACTTTAACTAAATATTAATTCAAATTTTAATCTCACGCCTGACATGGGCTTTATTTCTAGACCCTTCAAGTAAGCAAGTCACAGGCGGGTGCTAATTGATTTTTTTTCATTTATTTCCTCAAATTCGATTGTTTGTTTGAATTTAAAAATATTTATGAAAATCAAGAAAAAAAAACTCGACTAGAGAAAATATTAAATCTTGAGAGATCATGAAGGATTGTGCACATTTTTGTGGGTGTTACAAGGCATCTTTGATACATGATTAAGGATAAGTGGGTGAATTAAAAATATTCAATGATTAAGGCCTAAACATTTGTGGCGGAAATTGTGAGATTCCAGAACAGAAATTCAATGATTCAGTCCTGTGAATTATTAAACTAAAAAGTAGATACAACAGATTTTAATGACTACAGACTTTTCAAGAGGCTATTCCATGCACCTAGTGGACTCAGCATGGAAGTTAACGGTGCACAGGAATTGTTGGGAATGCAAAGAGAATTCATGTTGATACTTAGTCTTCGGTGGACAGTATGTAAAGTAATGGTACACGAAAAGTCCTAGATTGAAATCACAAGATGGAGAAAGTTTGTGATCGTTACACTGAGTAAAAATGAAAACTTCAATAGAAATCACAAGTTCCCTTATATGTTTTAAATCTATCTTCGTCGTCTACATCTACAATATTTAAAAAGGGAGGATTAGGTATATGCCCAATATACCCTAACCCGATACCATGGGCGGAGGTAGTGGGGGGCAGTGCTGGGCTGTAGCCCAGCCCAACTGCCCCTAGCCCATATAAATTCCCTATGGAGAAATTGTAAATTTTGGCTCAAATATTAGGGAAAATTACATAAAACCCGGGGTTTAGTTTGCCATTTAAAAAAATCAGGTATACTTTTTTTAAAAATCAGGTTTGCCAATATAAAAATCAGGTTTTTAGTTTATTTTTGCAAAAATCAGGTAGTATATTAAAACTCAAATTCTTAACCTAATCAATTTCCTCCCAACTCTCTCTCTCAATCTCTCGCCTCTCTCTCTCTTCCAACCCATTGCCTCTATTCTCTCTCTGTACCAATCCATCACCTCTGACAATCACGAGGTGGCTCCGGCAGCTCGACGACTCCTGCAGTGGCTAGGTGCGATGGATTGCTATGCACAGTGCGTACGGTGGGGTGTTGTGCATGCGGTGGGGTGGGGTGGGGTAGGGTGTTGTGGATTGTTGTGTTCAGTCGGTGCGGTGAGGTATTTTTGAATCACCTCTGAGCAAGGCGTTGAGGCATGGAATGAAGAAAAAAGAATGAGAAGAAGACGTCGATTTGTGGTATTTTTGAATCACCTATGCTGTGTACAAGTTTCTTGCCGTCTTCTTCTCGTCGAAGCATCCGCCTCTTGGAGAAGGGTCAGAAGTCTTTGGCATTGGATACAGCAATTGGGATGTGGCAGTTGCTATTTGTAGAGAAACAGTGGCCACTAGTCGATCATTGGTGCCAGTTCTGGGGATGTGTGGAGGTGGTGGATCTGTGGTTGTATGTTTTGGTTGGTAGTGATGGATCTGTGGTGGTGGTGGTGATCCATGTGGTGGTCATTGTTTTTTGTTATTGTTGGGGTGGGGTTAACGGTGACGGTGGTTCTTTTTGGTTTCTGTGATCCAGATATTGAATTGTGACTTTAAAAAAAGAATTTGTGACCCCACAAATTTAAAAATAAGTGACCTGTAAATTTTAGATCTATGACCTCGAAATAATCTATGAACTATAAATTTTTTGATCTGTGACCTATAAATTTTTGATAAACTATGACCTAAATTAATTTTTAATTAATTAATAAGATATATGTGATCAAATTGCACAATTAAATATTTAATTAATTAATAAAAAGTAAAAACTTGATTTTTGCAATTTTAAAATTTTAGTACCTGATTTTTGCAAATGTCAAACTTAATACATGATCTATGAACTTTTCCCCAAATATTAGCATTAGCCCAACTCTAATTTGAATTTCAACCCAAGTCCAATGTTCAATTATTCAAATTGTATTAAAGATACTAAGATTATTAATTACTATTTTCATGACATTCATGAAACTGAATATTTTATTATGAAATTAGTTATTCTATTTAATGCACATTTGACTAAATTTACTTATAATTATTAATTAAATTTTATTATAGATAATTTGTATTGATTAGATCTAGAAGTAAATTGCTTATTTTATTAGTTAGAGACACTATATATTTTGTCAAATTTAAAAGTAATTATTTTTTTTATTTCTACGTATATTTTCATATATTACTTATTCACAATTATAAAAAAAAATTACATATTTTGACCATAAAAAAGATATTATAATCAAAATAAATAATTTACTCTAGATTCGATATTGACAATAAAAAAGAATATTTTTTAAAAAATATTTATTTATAAAATAATCTATATATAAGTATATTCTTGAAATCGAGCCAAAAATGGACGTGAATTAAATTTAATTTCTTTGACCCTCGAAATTCTTAGTTGATTTTTCTCACTTTAGTTGAGATTATTCACTCACTTTGAAATGTAGATTATGATGATATATTATCGACTGCGTGTTTCGATCAAACTCTCAGTTAATTGGAAAGATTGATCGTCAAAGTTATTAGAAGAGTACTTATTAAGTAATTTTTAAATTTTCATTGGTGGATATGTATTTTTGCTTATTTCTATCATGATTCGGTCAATTTATATTTTTAAGGCAAGTATCAATTTTCTATTTGGTAAAAAAAAAAAATACAAAGATTTGGTGGAATATTTTAATGTGAGACATTTAAACTTTTTTTATTTCATTGAGTTCCGTATATTTTCTTTTATCGTGAATGACACGAAAATAGAGCTTGATTTCTTGGGCATGAGTTCATTTGAAATTCTTTCAATTTCAGCTCATCCGAACATCATTTTCTGCCTCCTCTCCTGCCCGATACGCGCCTAATATTTATACAATATATAAGTCAAATCTCTTCATTTTGTATTAATAATGCTAATTTAATTTGTTAAATATATCTTCCTAATTTACATTCAAGAATATTAATTAATAGAAGAAAAAAAAACATGAATTTGAAAATGGAAGTTACAAGGAGCTAAAAAGTTGCAAACAAAAATTTCCTTCACGATTTCAGAAATAAAAAGAAAAACTCGATAATTTTGACCCATTAAAATAATAATCATGAGAATCTTATTTACATTCATTTGCTGTAGAAGGAAGACAATCTAAAATTTATTGCATTGAAAGATTGAAAAGTGATATATACATCCATCTATTTACATATATAATTTTAGGATTTGGAAAAAAATTCTTAAAAATAAGAAGCTGATAATTTTATGATGATTTATTTCAGTTAAGTATAATTGAGAAATTAATTCCCTTTTAAAGTTCAATAATAGGTAATTTTAATATGTTTTAGCCCCTCCACCTCCATGTAATTTAGTAATTATGTCGATGTGCACATCTTTCTCTTAATTTTGAGTATTCATGTCTCTTCTTATGCCCATTTTATGTATTACAGCCCATTTTTAATATTGAGGGTTTGCATTACTTTCCTCACCTCCCAGTGCTTTAGTTTCCTAACCTCTCAATTACTTAATTGAGCTATGTAGTTATTTTGCAATGATCTATAATAAGTAATAATTATTGTAAAATTAGAAGTTAATTATTGATGTCTACTTAGTCTTATTGTTGGGAATTTACTTAATCATGCACAGCGGAAATAAAACAATTTTCAATTCCCAAACGAGGATCTGCAATGTGTTTAGATAGAAACTGTGATTAAAATGATACATTTGATGAATTCCACAAACTCTTTTGCTTTTTCTTGAACTCCAATGATCACAATCTGGAATTCAAGCTGTCCAATTGTCCAGCCTCCAATGGTGATCCACACAGAGAACAAGAATGGTGGCTAGGGTTTCTTTTCTTGTGCTAGCAAGAACAATAAAATTCTCTACAATTTTCAAACCCTAGTATCATATTAATATAAGCCCAAGTGGGCTTGGCCCCTCTTGAAATTAAACTCGGTCCGATATTTTATTAATCAAATTAATTAAACCCGGTCCATGAATTAATTAATCCAATTAATTAATTTGGGCCTATTAATAAACAACCCAATTAATTAATTATCCAACACTTGTCAATTAATTAATTGGTAAATCTCATTCTTCTGATTCTCTTTTGTGTGTGACCCATTAGGTTCCCGATCACGATACCTAACAACGTGAATTATTATTTTGATCTAATCAAAATCGATAAATTAAAACGCCCCTTTTAATTTATCACTAATTCACTTTCGTTGTCCCAGATTGATATCTAGCAATGTGTCAGGGCAATACATGTGACGGGAAATATCACGTAGTATGACAAAACCAAACTTGTTCGTTTACCGTAAAACTATAATCCTTTCGTCAATATGATCCGATCAATTATGAGATATGGATATGTGTCAATCTCAATTATCGATCATATCTTTTATCCCACTGTTAAGTCAATGTACGTCGAAAACTCTTTTCTGACTTATGAGTTCACCTTGGCCAAGGATTTCATTATTAACTTAACTGGATAAAATGTAGATCATAATCTCTTACTATCTAAGAGTGACGAATCCTTTATTGATCATTCACAACCTTCATATGATTCTTGACATACCCGAACGATGCTGTATCAGTGACCCTTGATAGAGCAACATCCAACACCACCAAAGTATGACTGCCCTCATATAAGGTACTATGATAACCTCAAGTCAAAGGACCAATTCCACTACCGAACGTTAGAGATTAACCACTAACACTTAGATAGTTATCCATGTGGAATCTCTCAGCGGGTCTCCAATGTTTTGTTCTATAACAAAACATTCACGTGTTCATTCAAGTGTCACCACACTTTAGCTTATGAGATCAGCTACTTACTTCACAAGTAAGAATGTCACACGCGATAGTCTATCCATAATAACAATATCCGTATCTCGTTATTACTTCGACCACGGACGATTTAAGATTCAATCATATGTAATTTGTATCTCACAATCACAACTCCTTGTAATTAACAAATCACCAAGACTTGAATCTACGGATTCTATTATTTAATTTATTAGAATATTAATTCAATTAAATAATAGATATTGCCGTACATATGCATTGATTATATATATATTCAAAGTGTTTATGTCCAAAGTTGATTAGATCTAGGGCATAACACTTACACTTATCAGGATACTTAGATAAGTCATATCGATGGTAGAAGTCTGTTTTGTTCGTATTCTCACTCTTATCTGAACTCTATAAATATGGGGCATTAGTTTTCAATAAAACGCACACTTGAGTTTTGAATATCTTTATTTCTTCTCTTATCTCTTTTGTTACTTTAATTTTATAGCATGTTATCAGAATGAGAAAGAAAAAAAAATCACCCAAAATAGAGAGGAAAATGAAGATCAACAATGCAAATATTCGCAAGATCTGGATAGTCTATGCATCTATGATCAAAACATTGTTATCTCAGTGTTCCATTGTCCGATCATCATGAAATATGGACAGAACGTTCACAACTTATTATTGATTATGATTAAAATACAATGATTCATTCATGAGAAATATACACGTGAACAATAGTCAAATTCTTGCAAAAAATTCATTGACCAGTTGTTCTAATGTCAAAATATATATTTTGGAATGGCACGTATAAAACCCATCCTGTCCACAAGTTTATATTGATTGTTCAGTATAAGAATTTCATATGGTCTTAATTACAAAAATTTCATGATTACATTAAATAATTATTTTATTGCACACATCCACCTGTCAAATTCCTATGATAACTACCACATTTTCTGTAATTGATTGTTATGTATAGAATATAATCCTTACACTGTGCATTGCTCACGAAGAATCACAATGTTATACTATTCTGAAAGAATATTACTTGCTTGTGAAGAGCATGATATTACAATTTCAATATTTTAGAAGACTATTGACTTATTGCTCTAGAAATATCATGCTTTTATATTAAATTAATGTACTAGAAGTATAAACAGTTTTTATTGAACAAAATACGATTTGGATATTTAAATATTCGAGAAGAATATTGCATAATTGTTTTAATCAATCAATATTCTAAAATAATATTGTGTTACTCTGGAAGAAGCACAATTTTATTCAAGGCTCGAGAAAAGTCAATATTGTGTGATATGGATGGATAAACTTACTAATATTGCTAGTATTTTGTTCTCCACTAAATAAATGAAACAAACATTTTAATGAACTAGAAGTTCAATAACCCTTAAAATTTTATTATTTTGCATGACCAGTTAGATCATCATCGGATCAATAATGATGCAAAATGATAATTCAAATGAACGTTTAATGAAGAACCGAATATTCTTCAATTCAACGAATTCACATAAAACGTTTGTTCTTTGTATCACAAATTAGTCATTGATTATCACTAACTAAAGGTTGGACTAAATCCTTATAATCTTGAAAAATAGTTAAGGTGATATATGGGGCCCATCACCTTTCATATTGATCATTTAGATATTATTTGTATCTAATAGATAAGATATATGAGAAGTCACCGCCTAAATTTTAAATTATGAGCACAATTTTCAAATTATGCAATCAAGACAATATAGTTTAACACTATTGTTTGTTAAACACCTTCAATTAATATTTAAACCATTACTATTCAAAAGAAAGTGCTTCCTAGCTCTGTCTAGGGAATGCTATTAGCATCATGCCAACATTAAAGTTTTTCCCACTATATTCGACTGCCTAATTTTTTTTATCTAGTTATTTTGATAATGCATATATATGTAATTTATACCAATTGATATCAATTTTCCATCGTATGCTTTGAAAAATTATAATCACTTGAATTCAACTTATTAGTAAATAAGATTAACTTGTTTGCTATAATTAAAACTCTAAGGTTATAATCAACCATGAGTCAACAATAAGAACCGAACTTCTCCAATGAACCAAAAATTCAACTCTTCCACAATATCCAACTAGGATACATGAATCCAAGCATTGCTTCACAAAATTACCTCGGGTTTAATCAAAAATCACAAATGATTTATAAATTACCAAATGAGACTGAAACACACCCTAAAGTAGAATCAACACTAAATGGTTTTGTAAAAGACCCCTTGCTAGATTGAACACCTTCAAATGCACTTAATACATGAGTAACAAAATGATCTTCTTCGTACCTATCTCCAATTGGTCTATCCCTAACAATTGAGTACAAAAGTACCACAAGTGATGGTGGCAAAACGATATTACCTATATCCTCTGAACTCGACTGAGATATATTCTTCAACTCTACTCCAAATGCCACCGATACTATACCAAACTGAATATCCACCACGGTACTAAACCTCTGCAAATTATTCTTCAACGACTCGGCATGACCTTGCAAGATGTATAATTGAGACTTTTTTTGCCCCTCCAATATAGCTCGGACACCTTTGCAAACTTTCAAAACTCCACCTCCATCAATGAACTCGTACCCTTTTGAATCAAGAATAGCCAACGAGATGAGAGTTTTCTTCAAATCTAGAACATGTCGAACGTGATAATTGTTCTAAATGTCCCATCCATCAACTTAAGTTTAACTCTATCAATACCAGCTACACGATAAGGTGCGGTGTTTCCTAGGACCAGAAACCTTTAGAAACTGTTTCATAAGTTGCAAACATATCCCAATTGGGACACATATGAAAAGCACAGGCTGAATCTAGAATGAAATTATCATCGGGTTTATATTCGCCGTCAGAAATTGCCAAAAGATCCCTAGCACTCAAATATTCCTCTGCAACATTGGCTTCACCTAATGTATCCGATTGCCTTCCCTTCTAATTGGCAATCAAATATCCTTTATTCTGCAACTTATTGTAATTCATCTTAATGTGTCATTTTTCTTGAAATAAAAGCAAACTTAATTATTAAAATCAGATTTCGACTTGTCCCTTCCGTGACCACAATGAACAATAAATTCTTCACCACCTGTAGCCTCAGATACGACTAGATGCTTCATCTTTTCCTTGGGAAAAAAGTATCATACATATCTGCAACGGTGAGAGTATTACGACTATACTAAATTGTCTCTAAACGATGTAAATAAAGGGGCAATGAACACAAAAGAATTAAGTGAAATCTTCTTCATCATGCTTTATTTCTAATGTCTCCAAATCAGCGATGATTTTTTTAAAAACAATCGGTGATCTACCAAAAATCCGTCTTCTATCATGCGATGAGATTACAAACATTCTTTTAGGTGCATTTTGCTTGTTAGACTTTTAGTCATGCACTATTACTCTAACTTCAACCACAATGCAGTTGTTATTTTCTCCTTCAACACTTCCCGAAAAATATTATTCGAAAGATGAAGATGAATTTGTGAAAATACCTTCCAATCCTCAAGTCATTTCTCCTCCAACATCCAAATTGTAGGCATCTTGGCCAATCTCAACAACGCAATATCTAAATCCATCTGACCGAGTTCTCGCATCTTCACCTGCTACAACAAGAATTTAGTGCTGCAATCCAAAAGCGAAATGTTTTCATGGTTTTTATCCAGAACAAAGAAACCTTCAACAAATCAAACCAAAGCTCTGATACCACCTGATTGAAACTGGACGAGGTTATAAGGCATGATATGAAGAATTGATCACAACAAGAAGATGAACAAAAGGACAAGAATTTAATTTCGTAGAGAAATTTTAGATTTTATTCAACAACTATAATGGAGACAAAATACAATAATTGTATTTCTACACAAAAATTCTAACTTTCAGTAACATAAAAACTTGCAAAGAAGAGTCTACTATTTATAGTAATGCATATCAAACCCTAGAAATAACCCAAAAGATGGAAACTAGGTCAAAAACGCATGTAAAGACAAAACAAGAAAAATACCAGAATGTTACAACACTTGTGCGCCCAGCTAGTGCTTGGCAAGCCCTAGGGGCGCCACTCAAGTGCAAAGCGGGCATTTGGCGTGCGGCAGCTCTCTACTAAAAAAATCCGCCCCACCACTCAAGCACTGGGCAGGCAAGTGCCATCAACTCAATTTTTCTTCCTTGGACCCTATTTTGACATTTTCAAGCCCAATACTCCAATCCATGCAAATCTTAGTCCGAATTTGGTTCACAAAACCCAACAATAATAATTTAATAGTAAAACTTTGAGCAATATGATTTATTTGAACTTCAACAAAAAAATAAGTATCAAAAAATGTCCTCAAATTTTCCTATTTTCTAAAAAAATTATCATTGTTTACAATGGATGCTTTTTAACTAGATTGTGCATTTTTCTAAATTTCGTGGTCATGTTTTGAGAAGATTAACTAAAAGGCAACACGAAGTATCAAATTAAATCTACAAAGATTTAAAAAATAATAATAAATCTACCAACACATAAGTTAACATGGAACTAATTTTCATTAGACTGAACAACAAAACCGTCAATCGCAAAATCAAATCGAAATAGCCTTTTTTGAAATCGTTGATTTGGGTCCACTTGGATCCATCATCGTTTTGGTTTTAAACTGTACCGAACCGCTTCAAAATAGTTTAGTTTAAGTTTCAATCTTTGCAATCCGCTTCAAATCGTCAAACCTTTCACATAAAAAAAATAATTTAAACTTTTATCCAACTCAATTAAAACTATGAGCACATCCCAATTAAAAAGATACATCCATGTTAGACATAATCCACTTAAAATCAATACATAAATAAACAATTATCCATCACATAAATCATATTCAAATACACATTAGTCATCATAACTGTGAATGCAAAATCCTCAAATTATGTGAAGTGTTGAAAAAATGCTGCTGATCCATATTTATCGACCACCAATTATAATTGAGTAGACAATAAAATCGAAATTTTAATTCAAACTTACACATTTCTTTTCTTTCTACTAATAATTTTCTCGAATTTCGGTTAAATTTTGAGTCAATTTATCCAATTTTTCTTATTTTTTTTGATAATTATTTACTATATTTTATTGGTAGTTGTGTTGTTTTTTCCAATTTATGTCGGGCTCACTTAATTTTTTACCGGACAACATTTTTTTGTTTATTTGCATCTCAATTTCCTAGTCATGTCAATTAATTATTTACATTTTAACTTATTTTATAGATTTTGCCCATGTTTGATCTACATTCTTGAAAAATGCATTCTTCATCTACTCATTTTCAAAACCACACATTCATCAACAAAATAATATTACACGTAAATTCAAATTTTTTCCTTATTTTTTAACCACGTATTTTCCATCACATCACTTAAAAAAATACATTTTTTCTGCACAATGTGTATCAAACACAATCGTTGTTGTTAATTGTTAGAATGATTTGATGGATTACTTAAATGGTCGTTCTGAAGATTTGACCAACAAACCTTTCGGCATATTACTTTGACAAAAATTGAAAGGAAATAATTAGAAGATTATCAGCAAAATTGCAAAAAATCTGTTAGCTATTCAAACATCAATAATTATTTCTGCTTCTACATTCCTTACTATTGATTGAATTCTTAATTCATTTAGGAGTTTGTTGAGTGCCAATATAGTTGATGCGGTAATTTGCCGTAAATATTGGTTGTGCAGTAACAATGAGATAGAAGTATTGGATGAGTCACAAAATGTTATAGAATGTATTACTGTATTTGATCTTTCTATTCATTTTCTTTTATTATTTGTTTTATATTATTTAAATATAATAAATGAATTTAATATACTGTATTCTTATCTTTATGTAGAGAATGAATCATGAGTTACAATTGTGTATTTGCACCAATTAGTATCGACTAAGATGTTAAAATATTTATATCACGTTGTTGCACTATAATGATTAGAGTTATAGAACTTTGGTTCATAATATTTTTAATTGTGCTATTTATGTTTTAATGTGAAATTTTAGATTAATATTTATGATTTAATTTATTTGATATACGTTATCTTTTTTATTTATTAAACCGTAATTTTAAACCGAATTAAACCAAAAAAAAAAAAGTGGTTTGGATTGGTTTCGTTTAAAAATTGAAGTGGTTTAGTTCGATTTGAAAATTAACACAAACTACCCAAATCGAACCGTATTCACCCCTAATTTTCATATACCATTATCTATGTATGTATAGAAAACTAGAAAATCACTTAAATTAAATTGCAAATTTAAGACATCAACATAAAAATTAAAAATAACATTTTTGCCTTGAATTAAAACTTTCTAAATTTATGTGAAATCTATAAAATTTCTAAATTCCTTACATGGCGATGGAAAGAATTTTGGAGTTGAATTGTATTAGATTGTAGTTATAATATAGTTAGTAATTATTTATGATTATGGTACATTTGTAAATAAGGGCATTGTTCTCAAAAGTAAAAAGATTTCTACGATGTATATACAAGATGAATAAATCGACTAACACTTCCATTTAGAAGTACCAAATCAGATGGCGTCGAATTTCTTCCTTGAAAGTTTTGCAAATTTACTCTAAACTTTGTTTCGGGAAGAATTTATATGCGATTTAATTTATAAATTGTGAAAATGAGTGATGGATAAATGAATCGTACTTGTGAATACATTAAAATTTATAGTTAAAAATGAAATTTGATCGTTATAAATGATTTAAAATGTAGCAAAAAAAGGCGAAGCGTGTTTGGCTAATGGAAAATTTTAAGTAACCCACTTTACTGTAAAATAGGTAAAGTAATTTCAACTTTGATCAATTAAAAATAATTAATATTAAAACGAATTTATTTATTTATTTAGAAGTAAACTTTTTAAGCTTAGTCAAACAAGCAGCTCCACGTTCAATAGAATGATTTTTAGTTGAAAATTTGCATGTTTTGTCCTCAATCTTTGTACATTTTGGTTAGTTTATTTTAAATATAATTTCTCGACACTCTGTATCTCCATCCCCTCATTCATTGGCAGGCCGCTGTTCTCAGGTTCATATAGAAAAATCATTTAATTAATTAAGTAGAAGTAAAATACTTACACAAGGTTGTCATAACAAATTACATCTTGTCTAACACAACACTGATTATGCCAAATGTTAGGATTGGTACCACTTGTTGTGATACCAATCATCGGATTGAAATGTTGAAGTTATATGACAAAGTAATAAAATATTTGATCAAGATCAAAAGAATAAAAGAAGATAAGAATATGACAGAGGAATTGGGAGATTTTATTGCGTCAAGAGTAATGGAGAAGAGAGAAAAATATTACAATGATCCTAAAAGCTAGTAATCATAAATCTCACACCATAACATTGTATAGAAGAGCCTATTATTTATAGGAAACACGTATGGAATGTCCAAGACCTCTTGGTAGAGTTGTTGATAAAGTAGGATGCCAAAAACTGAGTCCAAAACAAAGTAGGAGAAGAAAAAATGCGAAAAACACACACTCGGACCGGGAAACTCGCTGAGGGCCCGGCCCGAGCCCCGGCGCCGGCTCCTGGGTTTTGCCCCAAATTTAATGTGGCACCATTTTGGCACCCATCTCTCAGGTTAATGCTCCAAAAAATGTCTTTTGTCATACAAAAGTCCTCCTTCAAGTCAAATTCCCAATAATAATTGAAATTTGATCTTCATAACTTGACATAAGACTCCGGTAGCATTTCAAACTTGAATTCTTCATGACGTGCACTTCAATTAAAATTCTTCAATTACTTCAAATACTTCAACAAAGGAATTCAGGTCACACCCAAATTCCAACAATCTGGATCTTGACATGAATTCCACCAAGGAATGAACTGACTTTTTCAACAATAATTAAAACTTAATTTCTCTAACAAAACACAAAATACAAAATACTCCACATCTTCCAATGAATCCAAGCACTACTCTGCAGAATTATCTTAGATTCCAAAAAATCACAATGATGAATTAACCAAAACGGGCTGTAACACACCCTAAAGTAGAATCAATACCGAATGCTTTTTCAGAAGGCCCTTTGCTAAATTGTACACTTTCTACTCCACTTAAAACATGCTCAACAAAATCAACATCCACATACCTTGTTCCACTGGGTCCGTCTCTAGCAACTGAATACGATGGCACTGCAGATGATGGTGGAAAGGCAATATTATCCATATCTTCGAAATTCCACTGAGATGTATTCTTCAAATATGACCATTTATAAGCTCCTAAATGTATTGTACCAAACTGAATATCCACCACGATACTGAACTTGTATTGATTGACTTTTCTAGATTCTGCATGACCCTGCAAAATGTATAACTGAGACTTTTTTTGTCCCTCTAATATAACCTGGGCACCCTTACAAACCTTCAAAACTTCACCTCCACCAAAGAACTCATAACCTTTTGAATTAATGATAGACAAAGATATGAGATTCTTCTTCAAATCTGGAACATGTCAAACCTGGTCAAGTGTTCTACTTGTTCCATCCAAAAGCTTCAATCTGACTGTACCAATTCTAGCAACCCGATAAGATGTGTTGTTTTCCATAACCAGGACACCGTTGTAAACAGTTTCATATGTAGCAAATGAGTCCTTATTAGGACACATATGAAACACACATGCTGAATCAAGAATCCAATCATCTTCCGATTTAGACTCAATATCAGAAATGGCTAAAAGCTCTCCATCGTTCTCCACAAGGTCTACTTCGCTTGAAGTATCTAAATGTCTACTTGCAGCCATCTTTTCTTTATTCTGTAACTTGTAGCAATCCTTCTTCAAGTGCCCCTTCTTCTTGTAGTAATTACAAATTTGATTACTGAATTTAGACTTCGATATGCCCCTTCCAGAAACACCATGAGCAACCGGCCTTCTCCATCTCTAGTATCAGAAATCAGATGCTTCATTTTCTCTTTTGAAAATAAAGCATCATAAACCTCCTCAATGGTAAAAGTATCACGAATATATAAAATTGTGTCTCTAAATAAAGAAAGAGAAACAGGCAACGAACACAATATGATCAATGCCAAATCTTCTTCATCATACTTCACTTCCAATTTTTCTAAATCAGCGACGATCTCCTTAAATACAGCCAGCGATCTTCTAATGATCCTCCTTCTGCCATACGATTAGAGTATAACAACTGTTTGAGATGCAATTTTCTTGTAAGACTCTTGGTCATGCATAATTGCTCCAACTTCAACCATAAAACAATTACTAACCTCTCTTTCAAAACGCCCTGAAAAATGGAATTTGATAGATGAAGTTGAATGTGAGAAATTACCTTTTTATCCTTCCGTAATTTCTCTTTCGAGTGGTCAAAGTTGCTGGCATCCTGTCAATACCCAGCAACGCATCATCCAAATCCAGCTGTGCGAGTACTACACGCATCTTAACCTGACATAGCGAAAATCTAGTGTTTCGATCCAATAGCAAAATGTCAAACTTCATGGAAGCCATCACGAAAAAAAAAACTTCGAACAAATCAAACCCTGTGTTCTACAGAACTGCTGAACCTGACGCTCTGATACCACTTGTTAGAATTGGTACCACTTGTTGTGACACCAATCACCGGATTGAGATGTTGAAGTTATATGGCAAAGTAATAAAGTACTTGATCATGAACAAAATAATAAAAGAAGACAAGAATATGGTAGAGAAATTAGGAGATTTTATTGCATCAAGAGTAATGGAGAAGAAAGAAAAGTATTACAATGATCCTAAAAACTAGTAATCATAAATCTCACACCATAACATTATATAGAAGAGGCTAGTATTTATAGAAAACATGTATGAGACATCTAAGACCTCTTGGTAGAGTTGTTGATGAAGTAGGATGCCAAAGACTGAGTCCAAAACGAAGTAGGAGAAGAAAAAATGCGAAAAACACACATTCGAGCTGGAAAACTTGCTGCGGGCCCGGCCTAGTCCGGGCCCCGACGCCTGGGCGCCGGGTTCCGGCGCCCAGGTGCTGCCCCAAATTTAATGTGGCACCATTTTGGCACCCGCCCATCAGGTTAATGCTCCAAAAAATGTCTTTTACCATCCAAAAGTCCTCATTCAAATCAAATTCCTAATTATCATTGAAATTTGATCTTCATAACTTGACATAGGACTCCAGTAGCATTCCAAACTTTAATTTTTCACGACGTGCACTTCAATTAGAATTCTTCAATTACTTCAAATACTTCAACAAAGGAATTCGGGTCACGCCCAAATTCCAACACCAAGTCTTCTGAATAGTTTCAAGTATTTATCTAGAACTAGGATGACAACGGGGCAAGTATGGGGCAGGTCGATCATTTCCACCCCCATCTTGTCCAGTCGTCGGGTATTTTTGTCACTTTACCCCGCCCTCATATCCGGTTAAAGCGGGACAAGGTGGGTGCAGGTCCCTGCCCCTTTTATTTTTCATTTATTTTATTTCATTTTATTTATGTATTTAATTAGTGAATATTATTACTTTTTTTTTCAATTTGTTAAGAACGATTCACGTTCTCTTTAAAAATATGATACATATTTAATTTTTGTTAGATAAAAAATTTAAATTTGAAATTAATTTTAAACGAGATGAGTTGTGGGGTGAGAATTATATTTATTGTACTCGCCATGTACCCGCTTCGGGACAACGACACCCTCCACATCCCCATTCAATTTACCCGATTAGGCGAGTAATCCCCCCGCCCCATTCAGGGCAGGGCCAGCAGGTATCGGGTTGAACATATTTTTTTTATATCCCTATCTTGAACCCAAAAAAGTGAGTTGTAGGAATTTAAAGGATGAGCAACTCAATTGCTTTTGGATTCATGAATCAACTTTATTTATTCATGCATTTTTATTTTATTTTTATATAGACTTTGTTGGACTTTTAGCAATATGTGACACAATGTTTGAACTATAGGTCCAAACGTGTTCGATGTTGGGAGGAAAACGAGGTCATACGACACAATATGAAGTATTGATTACAATAACAAGATGAACACAAAAACGATAATTTAATTTGACATGGGAATTGGAGATTTTATTCGACAACTATAATGGAGAGAAGATACAATAATTATGCTCCTACACAATGCTTCTAACTTTCAATAATAAAAATAGCTTGTAAAGAAGAGCCAATTATATATAGGGGACATATCAAATCCTAAAAATATTCTTTAAGAGAGAAATAGTATAAAAGAACGCGTGTAATAAATGAAATAATATTTTTTTTCAATAAAAAAATCGCGTGGTATAAAGAAAACAATATGTTTTCCAATAAAAAATGCGTAGAAAAAAGGAAACAATATTTTTTCAAAAAAATCCACCCGAATTTAGGTCACAAACTTAATCTCTACCTTTACACAAATTCGAATGCAATGAACGAAACTCCAAAATTTCTCCACCTGGAGAAAAAATCCGACTGCAAGGAATGAATTGAACTCTTCAATAAGAATCAAACTAACTTCTCCAACGAATCAGAAATTCTCCTTTTCCACGCTATCCAACTAGAATAAATGAATCCAAACACTGCTCCGCATAATTACCTCGGATTTTACCAAACATGGCCGAAATACACCCTAAAACAAAATCAACACCAAATTGTGGAAGGCTCATTGCTAGACTCAACACTTTCAAATACACTTAAAGCATACGCAACAAAATCAGCATTTTCGTACATATCTTTCATGGTTATGTCCTTAGCAATTGAATACGATGGGACTGCAGGTGGTGGCAAAGCGGCATTACCCATGTCCCAACGGTACTGTACCAAACGGAATATCCACTACAGTACTAAACCTCTGCTGATTGTTCTTCACGAATTCTGCACAACATTGCAAGACGTATAACTGAGACTTTTTCCACCCACATATACAACATGGACACATTTGCAAACCTTCAAAACTCCACCTCCACCAAAAAAACTTGTACCCTTTTGAATCAATAGTACTCAATAAGATGAGATTCTTCTTCAAATCTGGAACATATCAAATGTGATCAAGTATTCTAAATGTTTCATCAAATAGCTTAAGTCTGATACTACCAATACCAGATACCCAACAAGGTGTCTTGTTTCACATGACCTCGACACCTGTCAAATTTTTTTCTTCTGTTGAAAACAAATCTCGATTGGACACATGAAAGCACAAGCTGTATCCAAAATCCAATCATCGGGGGTTTGGACTCGCTGTCAACAATAGTCAACACATCTCCATCACTCAAGTAGTTCTTTGCAATATCAACTTCTCATGTAGTTTATGATAGTTTTCCCTTCTAATTTGCGGACAAATTTTCTTTATTCTACAACTTGTTGCAATCTCTTTTGATGGGCCCTTTCTTCTTGTAATAAAAGCAAATTTGATTATTGAAATTAGATTTCGACATGCCCCTTTATGACTACCATGAACAAGGCATTCTCCATCTCTAGCCGCAAATCCAACCAAATGCTTCATCTTCTCCTTTAAAAACAAAGCATCATACACGTTTTCAATTGTGAGAGTGTCACGACTATATAAAATCGTGCTTTAAACGAAATAAACGAAGTGGGGAATGAGCACAAAAGAAATAAGGCCAAATCTTTTTTATCGTACTTTACCTCTAAAATCTTCAAATCAGCGACTATTTTTTTTTTTTTTTTTAAAGCCAATTGATCTTCTAACGATCCTCCTTTTGTGTACAATGAGACTACAAACGTCGCTCCAGGTGAAATTTCCTGGTTAGACTCTTAGTCATGTATAATTGCTTCAACTTCAAACACAACGCAACCATCTTTTTTCCTTCAAAACGTCATGAAGAATATTATTTAAAATATGAAGATGAATTTGTCAAAGTGTCTTTCGATTCTTACGTTGTTTCTCCTCCGTCAACCAAGTTGAGGGCATCTTATTAAATCGCAACAACACATCATCCAAACTCATCTACGCAATTACAACTCGCATCTTTACCAGTCCCAACGAGAATTTAGTACTGTGGTCCAAAAGTGGAATCGAAGATTTGCCAAGCATGTTTGACAGTCTAGCTCAAATAGCCGAAAAATGAGACATCGAGATTTCATTGAACGTGACATTTCGCAAGGGAAGGGAAATGAAAAAAAAAATGAATGAAAAGGTAAAGGGGCACGCTTAATAAGTAGGAGGAAAAAGTTATGATTTGTATATGTGTTTGATTGGCTGTTCAGTAAAGCCCGAAGGAGGCAACATGGGATTTTATGCATGGAAGGCTTGGTTTTGCATCTTCAAAGCCTGAATGAAAACTGGCGTACACCATGTATGGAAGGCCTAGGATTTACTGTTTATTGAACTATGTATTTGCTATCATAAAACTTGTGTGATCCTTTAATTATATATTAGACTTATGTTTTGTAGAAATAATTCTTATTCTCGCCATATGATGATTTTTTTATCCAGTTTTCTGTAGTTTACTTGTTGGTACTAACATGAAACTCGGGAAGAACTCATATCGAGTCAAGACATAAAAACAATTCACAATCAATATTGGATAATGAATTAATAGTAACATATAATGTCATAAACAATTCCTTGGTCTTCATCAGTAATGCACGTCAATACATATGAAGATTGACCGCTACAAACGAATGATATAAAACCGAGTTCCACTCGTGTATTTATAATTTAGAAACTCCACATGGGATGATAATAATTCAATCACTCCTTCCCAATTCACCACGAATTTTTGCAGGTGATGTTCGGCAAGCAAAGACTTCCTTTGTTATGGCATTAACACGTGTTCACCTCGGGAATTGAATATAACATTAGTAGAAGACAGAGGGATCAAAGTAGATGACGGTAATTGTTGGGTAAACACTTTGCTTTCAGCATCACCCTACATCAAATAACAACATAAATAGAACTTCAAAAAAGTATAAAATTGAATTAAATTTGTATACTTACCAACAACAGTTGTGAATATGAGAATGATGTCCTTTGCATTTAGTCAAAGTAGCCTGTATATACATCGAAAGAAAGAAGAATTTGTATTGGAGGTCCTTTCTAATTGAAGAGGTTAATAGAGCAACATATATTTGGTTTCTTTGAAGTTGACTCCAACATGCTTTTTCTCTAAAGTTTCCTTGGCGCACCCTTTTTGTTCGATGATTTAGGATCTAATACACTCACGCTAACATTATTTTGTGAATTAGTACATTGACTTGCTAAATTAATAGTTGGTTGGGAAAGAACATTACTAAAAGTACTCGACTTTGAAGACCTCAGTTCTGCAGCCTGAGATTTTATCCAGTCCATTATTGCACATGCCAGCCCTTCATCGTTTGCAACAAGGTCTACTACCTCCGAAAATGCCTGACATATATCATCGTATCTCATTTGTTCGGGATAATTCACTGCGATCCTTGTATGTGCTCTACCGATATCTCTCCTCCATCTTCACACTATATACATCTCTGGCATTGTTGTGATGTCATTACGGTCTAGGACTGTGATCACATGCCTACAAATAATTCCCCGAAACTCAAACAGATGGCAGTTGCAAATAACTTCACGTGTCCATCCAAAATGAGATAAAATATGTTTTCTTCTTCGGCCTTCACGACTACATGTGAACGTCACATATCTAACAACTCTATCGTCGCCCTTTCTCGAATCCCTTTTCCTCACGAGAAAGCCAACGGCGTAAACATATCTCTTGTACAAATCAAACAACTCTTTTTCATCCTTGAATATCAAGCACAATCACTCCATCTCCTCCTAACGGTTCTTTGTCCACAATGTTGATATTGTCCGCAACTATCTCATTATTGGACTACACGAAAGGATCTTCATTCACGTCTTCCATAATTTCGTGTGTTGTGACCAAATAAGTGATAATGTTCAGCAACACAAAAATCAATTACAGCACAATAACTATATGGAATTTGCAATTTCAAATTATTACAAAACAAACATTTCTAACACGGCATAAAATTTCACAATTTCAGGTAATATATACTCATGAGGGAAACATCTTACAGCTTAAATTTTTTTTTAATACAATTACATAATGCCACTTAACTCCTTACATCGAATCACATAATGCATTACATAAACAAATATGGAAGCAACGAAATCACTCTCTTTCACTTCCGAAAAGTGCTGAGAATTAAAGACTATATATTTTCATATTCCATTCCCAGATAGGAAAATAGGTCGAATATTCACATAATGCATATAAAGAAAGATTACAAATTCAAAATGCACAAAACTAAACAAATCTACAAAGAGTGTGGCTCACTTGGGCAATCACCGTATGTGGCTAAGAAAATGTCAGTCGCAATTGGCAGACACTTTTCGAACTGGAAAATGCACAATGTAGCTCACGTGGTAAAATCAGCTGCTCCTATCGAGCGGTTGGAGAAGATGAAAGTGGACTGATTTAATCACCGTATGTAGGTAAGAAAATAACATTCGCAATTTCTAGTCACTTTTCGAATGGGAAATGCACAATGTGCCTCACGTGGGAAATCAACTATGGTGGTCGTGCAGTCGGAGAAGACAAATGGACTAATTTTCTCTACTGCCGTATCGGTAAATTTTCTCCACTACAAATCCCCTTTCTCAGCATTTTAGGGCTTCCATTTGGGGAAAATGGCATTTCATGGGTTAGGACATAAAAATCTCTTTTCCCTCGTATTTCTTCTTTTTTACCTGCCAAATCACCTTCTTTTTAAATTTCTGTAGAGCCTCTGTGAAACCATCTCTATACAAGGGGCGGACGCCGCCCCAGACCTTAAAAGTTAGAGGGGCACAATCGAACTTACAAAAAAATTGGAAAAAATTCTACTATCGAAAACTTACGTCCAAAAAAATCATACCCTATTTAATTTTACATCCGAAAATTTACATGGAGTATGACTTTTTCGGATGTAAAATATCGAAAAAAATTTATGTCATATTCCATATAAAATTTTCTAATAAAATGATGAAAATTGCATTGAGAAATTTGTATCACAAAAATAATAAATATTAATGAAATAATTGAATTTTTTTTTAAAAAAAATGCGAGTTAGACGTCTTTTTTTAAGACTCACGTTTAACATAATGTTAACTATTTTCGATATCTGTTTGGACTATTCAATATGCCCATACTGTAGTTCTCTAAATAAGATTTGATATGACATAAGCAATTTGTAAATTTGATCAGCGTACGATCGTCGGAGAATTTTTAAAATTAACATGTTATCGAAATTCAAATTTATTGTAATTTTGCTCATATTTGGTAGAGATTAAAATCACAATTTTAGTAAAATTCGATAAAAGTTAAACAATTATGGATTCCATGAAATATGTTATTAACATTAATTGTTAACTTTGATTTAAATTAAAATTAAAATTTCAATCGATGCCAAACACGATTTTATAAAAAAAAAATGTCATAAAAGAACAAAGACATCATATGAGTACAGCTTATTAAGAAGTAAAATCTTAACCTAATGACGTCACTTTATCGAAAAAGGTTTTTCATAGGTCATTCACTCAATCTTATAAATGGAATTTATTTCTCAAGAATTTTGAATAATCGTATTTAAGTACAATCCTACCCATATCATGTAATCACTACTATATTAAAAGAGGGGATAGCAAATCACTGTTCATTCTCGCACCCTCCTTTTCACACTACTTTCCTTCGAACTGGATTTGCTACAGTAACTTATCAGCCGTCTCAAACACGTTTCATCTCTCACCGCCTTCTACTATATACTATATATGAATGAAGTAAATGTGTTAAGATGTGACATAAAATTAAGTGGAAATTGCCGTTTTATGGCAACATAAATGCATCCTGCATAAATTAAAAATAATTTTAAAAACACTTATAATTGTTTGCAACCTGCAAACCGACTTAGACTGGTTTCAGGTTATCATTTGTGGCCGACTTTATTAACCGACTTACGTTCATTTGTAGCCGACTTACATTTCCCGCCGTATTTTCTGTTGATATTTTATGACCGACTAACATATTATTAGTCAATAAAAAACACACAAAATCCAAAAAAAAATAAAGTTGCCGACTTACATTTTCTGCCCTATATATACATGCATGCAAATACATTTTCTACACAGTTTCCTCTTTCTCAAAGAAAAGATTTAACCAAAAAAAAAAAATTCCTCTGAAAGAAAAGATTTAACAAAAAAAAAAAAATTTCTCGATTACTGGTCTGTAGTTGATTTAGTTCTAGACTAACCATCTTGAGGTCCGTCGCGCCAAGAAGAAGATCTCCGCTCTACCTTCTCGGGAAAAAAACTCCGGTGTAAATGCCCGTGCATCGAAGTAAGTAGAATTACTCTTTTACCTATGTTAATTGGGATATTACTGCAATCAATGTTCATTTTTCTTAATGAAAATTAGTGATTATAGTTATGTGATATATGGGGTTATGTAACAGCACGTTTGTAAGTTGCAATGTAAAAAGAAATGAAGGAAATAGGATGACACTAATTCTTTATTGATAACCAAAGTGCAAGAAGTCCTGCAAATTTTAAATTTTCATAAAGTCAGTTCATTAATTGTAGTTTCTGGCTATGCATTCTTTGTCTTATTTTTCTTTCGATTTGATTTCGTAAATATTTGAGTTAGTGCGTTAAATGTTTATATTACTACTGAAATATTGTTGAAGCAGCATCGTCGTTGTTGAAGCAGCATCGTCAATATCTGAATTCCCTACCTATATGTTGTTAGATGATTTTGGTATCATATTTTGGATGATGGGTACAGAAATTAGTCAATAAAAAACACACAATACTCCCCGTGCGCGCACGGGGAGATATGAAGACCCCGTGCGCGCACGGGGAGTTCGAAATTTTGTTTTTTTAATATTTTTTTACGTTTTTTTTTCTTCTTTTTTTTAGCTAAAAATTCTATTGATTTACATTTTACAAAAACTATAAATGTAATTTCACTTATTACAAATTTAAATCAAAAATATTAGAAAATATTTCATTTCATACATATATAAAATCTAAATTCCTTTCGGGGGCGTTGCCCCCAAGCCCCCACGAGGGGCGCTGCCCCCTCGACCCCCGCGACCTGACCGGTCAGGTCGATCCCCGTTGGGGGCGTTGCCCCCAAACCCCCACGAGGGGCGCTGCCCCCTCGACCCCCACGACCTGACCGGGCAGGTCGATCCCCGTCGGGGGCGTTTCCCCCGAATCCCCACGAGGGGCCCTGCTTTTGACTTTTCATTTGTGTTATTTCGCATTACATATAACAAGTTTATTTCTAATTGTATTTTCTGGTGGTTGTGATTAACTACAGTAGTACACTTTATAATATTGTGTCCAAATCTTTTTACATATTTTTACTTTAATAATCTAATTTCCATTTGTTAACATTGTGCAGGGTCTGACTGCTATTCATCTCTCGAATTTTTCCCTCTTCGTTTTGCTTAAGTGAAAATGTAAGAATTTCTTCTCTTCTAGAGATTTAGCTTCATTTAATAATATTCAATTAGTCTACTTGTAGATATAATAGTATAAAAAAAATGTTTATAATTTTCTAGCATTTCATTTCATCAAATATTTGAGGCAGCGACTTCAATGTTTATTACTATTGCATTAAATTTTACAATTTCGTTACTTTATAACTTTAAATGTATGCATTTTATTAATGGTATACTATAGTTTTAGGACTTTTATCCATCAATTTTATTCCACGACTTTAATGTTGCTCCGGACCGTTTTTTCCCCAGCCCGTATACACGTTTTCCGCATTGTGTCTCTGCGCCTTTTTTTTCCTTTTCTGTTAAATAACATATTTAATTTATTAACTTTTTCCACTTCCTTAAAACGCTTACGCGCCTTTATTTCCCTTTTATGTTAAATAACATGTTAATTCATTAGTTTTTTTCACTCTTTTAAACTTTTTCCTCTCATTTAGTTCATATATTGTTTAATTTATACTCCAGCTATTTCATAATTTATCTTATTTTCTTTTATAGATAATTCAAAAATGTCTGCTGATGGAGAGCCTAATCTTCATAACCTTGAAACTATTTTCCAAAGTACAAATGAGTCCTACAATACCTTCGTTCGCCAACAACAAAATCAAAGACATAAGGATCGGCGAAATCGAGTTAGAACTGGGTGCATTGATCAACGCAAAAGGATAGTTAACCCTATGTTAACTGAGAATGCTAATTTAGATGTCGCCAATGTGTATACATCTACAATACATCATCATTTTGAAACTTCTACTTCAAATGAAGCAATTGCCAATATTTCCAATTTGGAATTACAAGAAAGTTCTACCTTATTGAATGTACCAATTACTTCATATGTATTACCAACGTGTACTTATTGTGAACATTGTGGTGCACAAAAATTTTATAAAGAAAGTAAAAGTTTTTGTTGCTCGGACGGAAAAGTTAAGCTTTATATGTGTGATTCACCAACCGAACTATTCAATTTGTTTACTTCTACGTAACCTAAATGTATGGAATTTAAAAAAATTGCAAGGGGATATAATAACCATTTTGCATTCACTTCATTTGGTGTCAAATATGATAAAGAACTGTTTAAAACATATAGAGGTATATACACATTTAGAGTTCAGGGGCAAGTATATCATTATGTAAATCAACTTATACCAAAGAATAATACGCCTTATTATATGCAGTTATATTTTTATGATACAGAAAATGAACTTGAAAATCGTATGAAAATTTCAAAAAACTTTATTGAATCTACTTTAATGACTTTAATTGAAATTCTTGAAATAAATCCATATAGTAGATTTTTTAGATCTTTAAGTGATATAACTAACTTACATAACTACCAAATACATATAAGATGTGACCCAGGACTTGATCAAAGAGTTTTTAATACTCCCACGTCGTCTCAAGTAGGCTGTTTGTATGGATTGAAGATGATGGAAATGCAAATGCTCACATTCGTGATATTACTATATACGGGCATTCTGGTGATTCACATAAGGTTCATTATTATTATGGTTGTTATGATCCTTTGCAATATCCTTTACTTTTTCCATATGGGGAATCTGGGTGGCATGAAGGTATTGATAGATGCAAAAGTCAGTCTCGAGATTTGCCCAATTTTGATGCTTTTCCTACCACAATTAATTCTGCATCTCAAATTATCGAAAAAGAAAATCAAGGTTTGCGAATATTCCTTTTAGTATATTTCCTAACATTTTCAATATAAATGTTATAAATGAATACTAAAATTGGTTTTCTATCATACAGTACTTAATGGAACTAAGAAACGGTCTCAGGTTTCTTGCCGAGAATACTATTCGTACAAGTTACAAATCAGGCCTCCAGGTAAGTCTATATTGCTTCATAGTGGTAGACTATTTCAACAATATGTTGTAGATATGTATGTTAAAATTGAAACTACTAGATTAGACTATTTTCGTAATAATCAAAAACAAATTCATGCTGAACTTTATCAAGGCATTGTAGACAGTGTTGAAAATGGAGAAACAAGAGGGTACAAAATTGGAAGAAAATTCGTTTTACCACAATCCTTTACATGTGGGCCTAGAGATATGTTAAGGAGATATATGGATGCAATGGCTATTGTACAACGTTATGGAAAACCAGATATATTTTTAACTATAACATGTAATCCAAATTGGCCAGAGATTAGACAACAACTAAGACATAATGACGAAGTTCAAAATCGACCCGATCTAATTGTACGAGTATTCAGAGCAAAATTAGAAGAGTTAAAAAATGATTTATACAAAAAAAATGTCTTAGGCCTTGTTATTGCACATATATATGTAATTGAATTTCAAAAAAGAAGACTTTCTCATGCACATCTATTGTTAATTTTCAACTGTGGCCACAAAATTTCTTGTGCTGCGGACGTTGATAAGATAGTGTCCTGTGAAATTCCTGACAAAAATAAATGCTCTCATCTTCATTCTGTTATTGTTAAACACAATATGCATGGTCCTTGTGGAAATCTAAATCCAAAGAATGTATGTATGGAGGCAAATGGAGGTTGTAAAAATAAATATCCTCGAGATTATTGTAACACTACTATATTTGGTCATGACTCATACCCGTTGTATAAACGTCGTAATAATGGCATTTCTGTTAAAGTTAGAGGTCAAATCTTAAACAATCAATGGGTCATACCATATAATCCTTATTTAAGTGCAAAATTTGACTGTCACATTAATGTTGAAGTATGTTCTTCTCACAAAGTCAGTAAAATATTTATACAAATATGTATACAAAGGACATGATCGTATTAATTTCTTAATTGACAAAAATGAAACAGAGAAAGAAATTGACGAAATCTCAGCTTACCAATCTGCTAGATGGATATCTCCACCTGAAGCTATGTGGAGGATTTTTTCTTTCCATTTGGCAGAAATTTGTCCTATTGTTTATTCTTTACAGCTTCATATTGAAGACCATCAACAAGTAACATACAATGGGAATGATGATTTATCTACTGTTGTTGACAATGAAAATATGCGGAGAACAATGTTGACAGAATTTTTTCGAATCAATGAAGTAAATGAGTTTGCTCGAACATTGTTATATCGGGATTTCCCTACACATTTTGTTTGGAATACAAATACAAAGATTTGGACTCCAAGAAAGAAACAAGTTGTTATAGGACGAATTGTCACAGCAAATCCTTCTGAAGGAGAACGTTATTTTCTTCGCGTTCTTCTTAATCATATTCGAGGACCAACATCATTTCAATCTTTAAGAACTTCAAATGGGGTGACGACTACAACTTATCGAGAAGCTGCATTGCTACATGGTCTATTAAGTGGAGATAACCATTGTGAGGAATGTTTGTCAGAAGCTATTGTTTACGAAATGCCATATTCTTTAAGACGTCTTTTTGCTACACTCCTTATGCTTTGCAATCCTAATCATCCAAAGTTGTTGTGGGATAAATTCAAGACTTATATGATTGATGATTATGTACATGAAAATATACCCGTGGAAGTTGCTGAAGTACGTGCTTTAGAGGATCTCAACTCTGTTTTATAATCATCGGTTAAAAACATAAACGACTATGAAATAGTATCATTCAATATAAATATAGATGAGAATGAAAGGTTAAGAAGAATGATTGTAGAAGAGACAACTAATTTGAATGTTCATTGTGCCCATGATGATACAAAGAACCTTAAATGACAAACAACAATCCCGCGTATGATACAATTATGGAAAGAGTAAAGTCGAGAATCAAGTGGTGCTTTCTTTATCGACGGTCTGTGGGACAGTAAAACTTTTTATATAAAGCACTCCTAGTCTGGTGTGAGATCTCAAAATTTAATTGCTTTGGCAATCGCATCTTCTCGGAGTATCTCGCATCTCTATTACCTGGAGGTAGAACAGCTCATTCAAGATTTAAAATTCCTTTGGAAACAATTGGTGAAATTAGTTGTAATGTTAGCAAGCAATCGCCTTTAGGGACTTTATTTAAAATGTCTAGATTAATAATTTGGGATGAAGCAACTATGGTAAATCGTTGTGCCATTGAAGCTGTAGATAAGATGTTAAGAGATATTAAAGATTGTAATTTGCCTTTTGGCGGTAAAGTGGTGGTTTTCGGAGGCGATTTTCGACAAGTTCTTCCAGTCGTACAAAAAGGAAAAAAAGAAGACATAATGAGAGCTACCTTAGTATTCTCTGATCTTTGGCCTTTATATTTACATCTACCATTAGTTGAGAATATGAGGGCAAAATTAGATCCCAAATTTTGCGAATACTTGCTTGAAATTGGAAATGGAACAGAGTAAGAACATACTTGTAAATGCATTAAGCTTCCAAACAATATAATTTTACCATTTGAGGATGAAATTACATCTTTAAAAAATCTAATACATCATGTTTTTCCAAACATAGAATCATATGCTGATAATTTACATCTTATGGCAAATCGAGTTATTCTTACGCCTATAAACGAATGTGTTGATCGTATTAACAAAATTTTGCTTGAAGATATTCCTGGTGAATTTTACACATATTATAGTTTTGATGAATCAATTGACAAATCAGAACAAATCCTACAAGAAGATTTCTTGAATAGTTTGACCTCAAATGATATTCCACCACATGAATTAAAGCTCAAAGTAAATTGTCCTGTAATGTTATTACGAAATATCAATCCTTCTGAAGGGTTATGCAATGGGACACGTCTTACTTGTCGAAAATTTGAAAAGAACGTAATTCTTGCTGAAATCACTACTGGCGAATATTGTGGAAAGCATGTTTTCTTACCGAGGATCCCTTTTATACCTCTAAAAAGTGATCGAAACTCAATTCCATTTAAAAGAACTCAATTTCCAATTAGACCATGTTTTGCAATGACAATAAACAAAGCACAGGATCAAACACTTGATTTCGTTGGTTTATATCTTCCAGAATCAGTTTTCTGTCATGGTCAACTGTATGTAGCATTATCAAGAGCAAAAACAAGCACATCTATAAAAGTTTTACTTAAACCATCAAACACTGACACTTTACACAACACATGTACTAAGAATATTGTGTACAAGGAAATTCTTTCATTCATACATCCGTAGAACTACAATCTTCATGACTATTTTTGACATTTGACATCTTCTGAGATTAAATTGAATCTGCTTCTTCGGTGCTATATACTCGACAAAGGTTTTACTCTTTCTTGATCAATTTAGATATACTTTCATTCATCATTTTTAACTTTAGCTAGATAAACGCATATTAAATATTGTTCAAATAAATTTCTCAATTATTATAAAATATATCATGTCTTAAATTCGAGTCCGCTAATACCGATTCGTACATTACATTTCTCTTTTCTGATTTTTCTTCCATCTATGTTAATGCAGAATTTTGTCATTTATGATTATGCTCGGACTAAGATACCTGACAAGGAACTGAAAAACATGATAAGCAAAACCTTAACTTGCAGAACTAATGAAAGGTATGAATTTCTGTTAAAGAATTTGAATTATTAGATAGTTCTATCATTTTTTATTTATTTATTTTGTTGATGGCTTACAGAGAGAATGGAAAATTTTTCAAAGAGATGTTTTTATTACTCGGGTCAATGTAATTATTAAGAACATTTTTTGGAACTGAACTGTAAACTTTTAAAACAAAAGGTAATGTTATGTCTGTAGTTTCCTTCGACTACAAACTGCAAACTCTATAATTTGCTACTTTTCCACATCTCTGTCATATTATTGTAACTACTTTTAACATGTTTCAGATGCTCAACTAGATGGTAGTGGATAGAGTTAATGAAGAAAAAGAAGTTAGACACATTTTTACTATACCATAAGTACTATTCAATATTGTGTTCCAATTACTTTATTTATATTATTCCTTTCCAATCTAATGGTGCCTTATTTATTCATTGCAGCTCAAAGGTTTATCCAATTATCATTGCTGATCATCCCTCCAAGCTTAATTAGTTTGCATTAGGATTTACTCATGGTGGAGTTCACGTGGTAGAACTCTAGAAACGGAAGGAAAATGAAGTATGGCGCCTCCTCAAGAAAATGGTGCAAGCTATCAGGCCCATTGCATTTGTACCGGACCAATCTTCATAGTATAATAAACATGTATTAGATGACTTAACTTATAAGATTCGACAGGTGATAGGTCGAGGGAATGATTACAATGTTAATAGACATAACATGGATAGAAATAGTTCAAAATATGTAAGATAAACTCAGAATCTTGGAACTTCTTTTTGCTTTTCTTTTCTTTTCCCTTGGACCAAATATTGTATCTACATACACACTTACATGTTTGTAAAGATGATGCCCTGTGTACTGAAATTTTTTCTCTTCCTATTATGGCAACTTCTTTTTCTATTGAGAGTATTTGCTTTATTTTTATGTTAGTTTAATAAACGAAAAACCCAACGAAAGTCTCATTTTCAAATAAATTGTTGTATTCCACGTTGAAACATGCATTGTTCCCCTCTTGTAAATTTGAATTTCGCAATTGGAGGCAATTCCTATACAGTATTTATTGCTATTCCTTTATTCAAATTTTTGATTGCCCTTATATTTCTATAAAACATTATTTCTTTTATACAAATGTGTGATGAAATTTTATAATACAATTTTCCATCTACTCTTAACGTTCAAACCGTTAATATTACCTTAAAAATTACACAACCCGTGCATTGCACGGGTGTTAAACTAGTTTTATAAAAAAAGGTTACTTTTTCTTAGGTCATTAAGTTTTTAAATATATATATATATATATATATATATATATATATATATATATATATATATATGGAGAGAGAGAGAGAGAGAGAGAGAGTTACGCTGCACGTACGGCCCCAAGCGCAACCCAATGGGGGGTCGTCATTTGTCAATTCAGTAAAACATTAAGTAAAAAATTGTGTACAAATAGAATTTTCCATATATATATATAGAGGTGGGTTTAAACTCTTTTGTTTCTTTTCACCTAACATCAAGAATAGTACATTGCACAGCCATAAGATTAAGAACACAGCTTGAGAAGTCTGGGGAAGTGCTTTCTTTATCACAGCTATATATGATGACTCAAGATGGCATAAGAAGTCCTTCAATTTTTCCATTTTCTGTGTAAATTGAGTGTTGCACTTTCCCATTTATTTTATCCCATCAAATGGCCACACAAAACGTTGTTTGGTGTCTAATGCGTAAACTAAAACTTTGATAAAATCAACAAAACCCGATACCGTGAAGCCGTCAACTTCTTGAAAAAAGGAGAATGGACAGTCAAAAACATTCCAATACATAGTTGTATGTTACTATACCAAAGTAAGAGCATCTTCAATGCTACCATTTAACTTATTGTACATTTTTCTTAATGATTTTGCCAAATCTTGATGCAGTTTGGTTCAATTGGCTACAAATTTGCAGATAACGCTTCACATAATGTTTTGTATATATCCCCAAAGGAAAAGGCACTGACTTAAAAGTAATGAGACAAAAGAATAAAATATAAATATAAATCCAACTAACATGTCTGTAATATGCTTGCAAATTAATTTATTATTTATTATTTTAGTTTGGCAAGAAAATTAAATATAATTTATATAAAAACTTAAACATCGAATCTAACCACCAATGAATCAAATAAATAAATAAAATTGCACATTAATTAAATAACAAAAAGTTATATACTCACCGACAACTTTACATAAAAATTAAAAAATGACATGAGCTTTTCTTAGTGATTTGTCCCAATCATGCCCCCATCAAACTTCATGTTATATCCGTTTTAATATCATGGAAATTAAAATTATATTATATATAATAAAATAATATCTTTTTAAAATATGTTCGAGTCCAATAGTTACAATTTGAAGTACTTCTTTAGTCCAATTGCGAAAAATGCCAGTGCATCGTGCAAAACTAGACTTCATTACTCGAACATAATACGTAATCAAATGCTCGAGTTTAAGTTTTCTACTATGATAAGAAAATATGATATTTATAAATTTGTTGATTAATGCGTTATTTATATTTAATTATAAAATTTGGAAATTCAATTATTTTGTAAATGGGCTAAGTATCAGAAATCACAAAACTTTTTTGGCTAAATATATTCATACCACAATTTTTATTAACAAAACTATATTTTAGTTGTATGAAAGGTTCATAACTTTTACGCGTTCATTGTATCTTAAACATTTTTCATCGCATTCATATTCTCAAATTAATATAAATTGTTCACGATTATGATTTCTCTTCAAAATTTTCTTGAAAATAGAGAAAAGACTCGTTTGCCTACTGTATTTTTAAATAACTAAAACAAACAATAATGCAAATTGTAATTAAATATTTGACTCTCATTTTAAAACATGTCAACAGTATTTTTGGACGAAAAGCATAATTTCTGATCAATAAAATGCTAAAAATAAGAACTTGATGAAAAAAAGTTAACTATGTAAGTGTGATAATGAATAAAATTTAATGACATTGATTGAAATCAGACCCTCCATTTCTGAGTGTATAATGACGGATTAAGACATCATCCTTACATCAGACCTAATACATTAAGATCAGAAACAAATGTAAATCCTTTTGGGGCCTACTTCTTTACAAACTTTTCCCTTTTCTTTAATTTTTTTTTAATAATTTCAGTACAATTTTTATATTTTTCGTCAGTATATTCCAATTTCAAATAAAGAAGGAGAGTTGTATAAGATTCATATTAACAGATAATTAGGATTTGATATTTTTTGGGAAACCACTCGAATGAATCAGAATCGGAATGAAATTGCATGTTTCATTCAATTTTAATTGAATTTACTTATTACAAATTTGAGAGCGAGGAACAAGAGAGTCTACTACTCAAATCTAGCTACAAAAAGAAGTTTTAATGTAATAATGATGTTATTTTGTCGTACTCTGTCAATTAAAATTAAGTTAAATTGTATCAACATGAGTTATGAAGGAGTTGTTCTCTTTGTGTTTCAGTTTTGTTTTGTGTTTTGAATTCGTTTTGGGTTTTGGATTTTGAGTGTCCATTTTGAAATTATCGAAAATGTGTTCTTTTTGGCATTTTGAAAATTGTTTTGAGTTTTTTATTTTTTTTGTAAATTTTTAATTTGTTTTCAAAAATACGTTTTCGAAAATTAGAAAGAGTGCGTTTTCAGTGTTTTGAAAAATAGAAAATAGCTCGAAAATTATTATAACTTTTGTCGATTATTGAAAACGATATAAAATCTTTTATTGGAAAGCTGGGTGTCATCCATTGGCTCTTTAAACTTTATTTGGAGCCTTCTTCCAATTAGCTTGATGAGTAATGACTTCCTTTATTTCTTCAAAATATTGGACTTCTTTATTTTAATTGACAAATAATATATATATATATATATATATATATATATATATATATATATATATATATATATATATATGGACTTTGTTTATTTCTTTGAGGCTAGTCTACCCCCGAATGAAAGGTATATTTGGAGAAAGAACCACACTTAGAAATGTGAACGTAAACTTTTAACATGAACTTGTTTCAATTTTAATTATTTTATATGATGATTATGTTTCCCTTAGATTTTATTTTTTTTTCCAATTTTAATTATTTTATATGAAGCTACATTAAAATGACGATCTCGACATTTTAAAAGTTGTTATCGATATTTGAATCTTGTTTAATTTGATCATTCATTTGTATAGAACGAGATTTTATTCCGAACATTAGGGTTCTCTACTTGTGTCAAACACAAGCAAAGTTATTAACGTTTGGTACTTGTGTCAATGAGAAAAACTAGTATTTATTGTGATTTGACATATGTTTTTAAAATAAGTAGGATGTGTTATGTGCCAAAATTTTATTAGCCAGCAAATTTTTTAATTATATGCACATTTTTGTCTTTACTGTGGAATTATGAATTGTTAATAATGGTATTTTGGTCTAAATTATTGCAAAATCAATATTGAACAAATTTAGACATTTTAAAAATGGCCATATGACAGTGGACATTTCTTGTAATTTCCTCTTAATGAAATATCAATTAAATTTTCGTTTTTAGTTTTCAATAATCTTTTATTGACAAATTAAATAATTAATTCACAAATTAACTAATTAATTCATTTTTTTTAATGCTAACATTTTTGTGCTTATGTCGTGGCAAAAATACAGGGAATTATTCATAGGCACCATACAAGTGTTACGTTTTTTTTTTTTTTTGTCTGTTTTGTTGAAAATCAATCAAAAATTGACAAATGTCTAATCTATAAAAATTCTATCAAACTCCCCATATACGTGTAGCATCGCTCTAAAATAATTACAAGTCAACAAGAAACTCAACTTAAGGAGAGAAAAAAAGTTAAAAATTCTATATGAATTATCAATGGTAATGTCTATTATTTTTGTGAAAAATGTGAATGGAAACCGTATATGTTTTTATGTCTAATTGTTGATACTATTTTCACCAGAACTTAAAAGATCAGTTGAAGACCTAAATGTTGAACATTTGATCTTATATTTTTCAGTTCAAAGTTCGGATAAAATCCAAAATGATTGCTACAAAGAAAAGATTATTACAAGTAGAAAGTTTTAAATTAGTTGATTTATTTAGACCCAACGTGCGAAATTATACAATTAAAAGCAGCAGGTCACTTTTTAATTATTTTTAGATAATTAGATCAAACAAGTCAATTTATCTTAAATTTGAATACAACAATTAATAATTAAAATAGTAAAGAATACCAAAGATGATCACAGAGAATTCGCAACTAGGTAAAAACTTCGAAAATTTTGTCAATCAGTAATTCACTATAAATCGATCATATACCTCGTAGAACTTTTGACATGAATTCCTGTAGTCCCCCTTGATCATACAGAAGGTGTGCTCTTTCAAAAAAAATCCCAACTCTTGATTTTTACCTTAGTCATCCTGGACTGCGTGCTCCTTACGTTAGATCCCGACTCCGGTACCTCATATTAGTCCTCCTTAATTTGTGCTTATGCAACAACTCCCGTTCTCTAATATCGATTTATCACCAATGAATTAGGTAGTTTGGTGTTTGATCAAAAGGTCTTATGTGTTTTGATCCGTGGTTTAATATGAAACAATATAGCTTGATCAACAAACATGTTTTGGAAGAATTTATGGATCAAGTAATATGTGGTGGTTGAATTTTGAAATTAATTAATATTTTGGATAACCAAAGAATTGATCTATATGAAATAAATTTGATCCAACACACTTTTGAATGTTCATAGGGTGTATATTTATTATGGGTAATATTTTTTATGAAAATGAATTCAAAATCAACTTGAAAATCGAATATTATGGTTTATTGGATAAACGCGTCATTCGAGTGCAAGACTAGCGACAGGCAAGCTGCAGCTAATCAGTCGTCAGTATTTTCATCATAATTTTCTCTCCCAATATTCGATTGAGGTGATTCAAAATGAATTGAAAAGTTAACTTAAAGGGATACAATTCTTTTAGAAATAGCCTTATATATCCAAATTTCAATATTTTCTATGTGACTAAAGCGTTGCAAGTTACAATTGAGAATTTGGGACATAATTTGTGCGACTCGTTGACAATTTTTAGACTTCTAATTGCGCTCATCTGATCATGTGTGATCTTTTTGGATATCTTGAACTCATTCAAGGACTATACTACAAACCCCAACTCTTTTGACTTTACTTAGGACTCAATAATTCATATTTGACTTTGATTACAACTCGATAAACTCCTAATACAATTCAACTAGCGGTTGATTTTGACTAAAGAAATTGTCAATTACAAATTTAGAAATTGTCAGTTATAATTTGGACTTAACACAAATCAGACAATTACAAATGATTTTCATGCCTTAAATTGCGATTCAACTTGTTGCTTATAAGATAGTATCTAATGGTGTATTTGATTGCCAATATTTTTCATGAAAAATGTGTGTTTTCCACCTGATTTCCTATTTTTGTACTGTTTGATTGACATTTGTTTCTACGAAAAATACTTTCTTACTTTGGTCATGTAACCATATTTTCCTTGAAAACAAGGAAAATATTTTCTTTAGGGAAATGTGGTTCTTATTTTCTAGTTAATTAACTATCTCTTTATCTCTCTCTCATCTATCCTCTTTCTCTCGTTTACTCACCAATAAAAAATGGACAAGTATAATATTTTTGAAAACTAAATTAATCAAACAAATTTAATTAATAATTTTCATATTTTTCTTTCCATACAAATTTCAGACCCGCAATCAAATGCACCTTAATATAATTTATATATTTGTCATTTTTAATTGCCCCCTTCTTAATTAAGTTGAGCAATCTATCAAACTCCATTCCAACACTTGTGATATGTCATATTTTATAATTCATATTAGGAAAGATTAAATTAAATTCGATGGAAATTGTCATTTTACCAAACTATTTAAATTATAGCTTATACTAGTAGATGTAATTAGATTGAGAAAGCAAAAGATTTGTTCTTTAGAAGGGCTGTGTGACAGTGTGAGTCCAGCGGGTTGCTCACTTTTGAGTCCAACTAAAAATAAAGCAAGGCTTGGTGGCTTTACTGGTGACCCGACCCAATTCATCTGTTTTTTATGTACAAATAACATTACTCTTTTTTATATTGTACGAAGAACATGTGTTTATGAGCAAAAACAACTGATAATCATTCAGCCAAAAACAACTTTATTCGAATATTAGAGATTGAACGTGAAGGAAGCTCTTGCAGTATATATAGAAGCAAGAGCAACCTATTGTCCAATAGTTGGTTGACAACTCAGCAAGAGGAAAACGGTGTAAACAGAAAAGAAAGAGAAAATAACAAAAAACGTAAAAGACAAAAAATGATAAAACGTGAAAGCAAAGAAACACGACTACAGGCTATCAGCTGTAAGATGACATTCTTTCAACCGAACAAAGGATCTGTCCATTGTTTGTTAAGATGATGATTCCTTCATCCCCCCCTCAAGTTGGCAGTGGTGTAGATCATCAACACCCAACTTGGAGAGAAGAAGAGCAAACTGAGAAAAAGCTAAGGGCTTGGTAAACAGATCAGCAAACTGGAGATGAGAAGGAACAAATTTTGGTAAGATGAAGCCACACTTAAATTGGTTTCGCACAACATGGCAATCAATGTCCAGATGTTTGGTCCGTTCGTGAAAAACGGGATTAGTTGTAATGTGTAAAGCAGCCCTGTTGTCACACCATAATGGAATGGGAGTGAGAAAAGGAATGCGAAGCTCGTTGAGGATGTAGGAAATCCAAAGCAATTCACAGACAGTACTCCCCAAACTGCGATACTCAGCCTCAGCTGAAGAGCGGGAGACGGTGGTTTGTTTTTTTGTCTTCCAAGAAATTAAAGAGGGGCCCAAAAATATGCAATAGCCTGTGAGGGATTTACGTGTATCAAGACACAAGCCCCAATCTGTATCAGAGTAAGCTTCCAAGGTGAAGGAATTATGAACTGGGAAAAAGAGACCTTTAGAAGGACAGCCTTTGAGATAACGGAGAAGGTGCAGAGCAGTATCCCAATGTATCTGACATGGAGCATTAACAAATTGGCTTAACTGCTGAACACCATAAGTGATGTCAGGCCTGGTTAAGTTTAAGTAAAGAAGGCGTCCAACCAATCTTCTGTATTTTTCTGGATCAGGAAGCAGAGAACCTGCCTGTGCTATTAATTTGGTGCCCTTTGGTACAGGGACTTGGACTGGTTTGGCACCAATGAGTCCTGCATCCTTTATGAGATCCACTATATATTTCCTATGATTAATATACATGCCTTCTGCACTCCTTGCAATTTCTATGCCCAAGAAATACCTCGCGTAGCCTAGATCTTTGATAGTAAACGCTTGGTTCAAGTAGTTCTTGGTGGCAATGATATCTTCTTCGCGTGAGCCTGTGATGAGAACATCATCAACATAAACCAGAAGAAAAATAACATTCTGGGAAACATGCTTAGTAAATAAACAATGATCATGGGCTGATTGTTGAAAACCAAAATTCTAAAGCTGTTGACAGAATTCTGTATTCCATTGACGGGAAGCCTGTTTTAACCCATATAGACTGCGTTTTAGCTTGCAAACTTGTCCTGGCAAAGCTTTACTGTAACCCTCAGGTGGCTTCATATAGACCTCCTCATTCAAGAAGCCATGAAGAAAAGCATTATTAATATCCAATTGGTGAAGAGGCCACCCTCTTCCAACAACAACTGCTAATAATATTCGAACTGTGACAAGCTTAGCTACAGGGGAAAAACTATCAAAATAATCAATACCCTGTGTTTGATGATACCCCTTTGCAACAAGCCGAGCCTTGTATCTATCCACTGTCCCATCAGGAAGAAATTTAATTCTGTAAACCCACCGTGAACCAATGGCCTTCTTGTTAGGTGGTAGAGTTGTTAACTCCCAAGTCTGATTTAATTCCAGAGCATCAAGTTCATGCTGCATAGCTTGAGTTCATTTCTCATCTTTGCAAGCCTGAAGATATGAATCAGGTTCCTGGACAATCGACACATTTGCCAGAAAAACACTATAGGAATGTGTAAGTTTTGGAGAAATAATAAAGGGAAAAGTGTGTGGAGTATATCCAGTAGGAGATGAATGGATCCCTTTGCAGCATGAAGTAGTATCAGCAATTGGCAGATCTTGCTTGACAGTTACATTGGTGATGTAGTCTTGTAACCAGGATGGTTGGGTCTTAGTTCTAGTACTGTGTCGAAGAGCAGTAACATGTGAGTCAAGGTGAGGTGAAGATTCAACAGAAAGGTCAGTAGAGGGATCATATGAGGATTGAGTTTCAGAAAAATGAACCTGGATAAGGGGAATGGAGTTAGAATTGATATCGGGAGGAAAAGTAGTATGTTGCTGTGTATCTGGGACATCACTGTTTGGAGGTAAGACATGTATTGGAGAAGGAATATCAACCTTATGTAAACTAGGCATATCCAGATCATCATCAGAATGAAGAAATAGGGGCAAAGTAGGATGAGATTCATCTGATTGATGTTGGAAGGGAAAAATAGATTCAAAAAATTCAATGTCTCTAGAAACACATATTTGTTTAGTATGGATATCAAATACCTTAAAACCTTTTTGACCGGGATTATAACCAAGAAAAATGCACTTATGAGATCTAGAATCAAATTTAGTTTTGTGAGGTTTGGTATTTGCAATATAACACAAGGATCCAAAGGTTTTAAATAAAGAGTAATTTGGCTTGTATCCAAATAACTTTTCATAAAGAGTCTTCCAATTGAGAACCTGAGTAGGTAATCTGTTAATGATGACTGTGGCCATTAACAGTGAGTATGTCTAGAATTTGGAGTAAATGCTTGTGTTTTCGTTCAACCACCCCTTTTTGTTGGGGTGTATAGACGCAGGTTTTGTGGTGAATAATCCCAAACATTTGAAAAATATTTTGACATTCATGACTAAGGAATTCAGTCCCATTGTCAGTTCTTATGCATTTAACCTTTTTGTTGAACTGTGTTTCAACCATATGAAAGAAATTGTCAAGGGTTTTGGCAACTTGTGTCTTATGCACAAGCAAGAAGGTCCAAGTGGATCGACTGAAATCATCAACAATTGTGAGCATATAAGGTGTGGCTGTGAGTGAAAATTGTTTATAGGGACCCCAAAGATCAACATGTATAAGATCAAAAATAGCTTGTGTGCGGATTGAGCTGATAGGAAAGGGACTCCTTTGCTGTTTAGCTTTATGACACACTTCACAGTGTTTAAGGAAATCTGGCTTGGTTGGAAGATGTTTAAGGAAATCTAAGTACTGCATAGCATTATAAGATACATGCCCAAGTCTATAATGCCAATCAAGGAATTGATCAGTAGATGAAGAATCAGAAGCTTTATTGATATCAAATATCTGAATATCTGATTACAAGAGGTAGCAAACTTAGGAAATTTTGACTGTACTATCAATTTTTCTCTACCTCTATCTTCTTTTGAAATGAAACTAAATCCATCTAACAAATATAGCTTCCCTACAAGCTTGCCAACTACTAACACTCCTTCATTCTGCAGGTCCTGCAGGAGACAAAAATCAGGATAAAAGGTAAGTTTCAGGCTGGCGGTTTGGGTGATTTTAGGTACTGACAGAAGATTGAACTTGAAGCTAGGGACATATAAGGTGTCTGTTAAAATTAATTTGGGATTTAATTCAACATTTCCAATATGATTTACAGCTCTATTTGTTCCATCTGGTAAGCAGACAAGAGTGGATTGAGTAGTAGGAGTCAGTTTTGTCATTAAGTTCAAATCAGTGCAAATGTGGTTACTAGCTCCTGTATCGATAATCCAAGTTCCTGGCTTCATGTGATCAAGCACAGCTAAAAAAGAGTAATAGAAACTCATACCTGCATACTCCTTGATATGTGCGAAATTCACCTTACTTTCAACTTCCATCAGCTTCCTTCCTTTCAAGACTTTTAACACTTCTTGTGTTACTAAATTAGCCAATTCTGTGGATGTTGTCTGATCTACTTTTCTGTTCTGATTATTCTGATCTCCATCAAAATCCAAAGGTGTGTCAACCATATTTGCCTCAAAACGACCATCTCCAGAGCCTCTAGTCCTCTGCTCTTTTGGTAATTTATACCAATCTGGATAACCTATTAGCTTGAAACAAGCATCCCTTGTATGACCTTTCATATTGCAGTTATCACAGTAATGTAAATCCTTTTCGTTTCCAAACCTTCTATTATTTCCCTTGCCTGCATTATATCTCATAATGTTTCTGTTAACAACTCCTCTACCTCCATTATCCCTTCTGCAATCCATGGATTTAACAAACATTGCCGCATTATCATTTGAATCAGGGTAAATGTTATGAACCTCTCTCTGTTTTTCTACTCTCAACACCATAGAGTAAGCTTTATTAACAGATGGAAGTGGATCCATTACCAGCACTTGATTTCTTATATGATCAAAAGTCTCATTCAATCCCATTAGAAATTGCATCAATTGATTGAAAGCGGTCAGATCTGAGATTTCCTTAGAGGCTGAGCAAGTGCAGATAGGTATAGGCATTAAACATGTTAACTCATCCCAGAGCTTCTTTAGTTTTGTGTAGTACTTTTCAACAGTTAAAATTCCTTGTGAAATGCTACTGATTTCCCTTTGTAACTGATATAGCATTGGTCCATTACATTCGCCATATCTCTCTTTCAATTCAGACCATAAATCTTTTGCTGATTTTGTATAGATAAAAGCTTCGACAATATCTTTGGCAATGGAGTTCAATAACCAAGATCTAACCATACAGTCAACACGGATCCATTGCTCAATTCTAGACGCATTTTCTGTAGGTTTATCACACTTTCCATCAATGAAACCCAATTTCATTTTGGCTCCTAACGCTATGATGATAGATCTGCTCCAGCTAAGATAATTTCTACCCGTTAAAACTGAGGTAACAAGAACCATACCAGGATGATCTGAGTTTTGAAGATCTAATGGATCTCTATTTGAATATTCCTTTTCAGCTGCTTCATCTTCGGTTTCTGACCCAGATGAATTTTGTGCCATATTTCACTCAGTAAATCAATTTGTTTTTGAATCAAAATTTTGAATTCTTAACCATGCTCTGATACTATGAGCAAAAACAACTGATAATCATTCAGCCAAAAACAACTTTATTCGAATATTAGAGATTGAACGTGAAGGAAGCTCTTGCAGTATATATAGAAGCAAGAGCAACCTATTGTCCAATAGTTGACTGACAACTCAGCAAGAGGAAAACGGTGTAAACAGAAAAGAAAGAGAAAATAACAAAAAACGTAAAAGACAAAAAATGATAAAACGTGAAAGCAAAGAAACACGACTATAGGCTATCAGCTGTAAGATGACATTCTTTCAACTGAACAAAGGATCTGTCCATTGTTTGTTAAGATGATGATTCCTTCAGTTTATAGTTAACACGTTTTATATACTTAATCCAAATTTTATTTAAAAATTTATCTCGAATAAAACTGAACAACTGCACGCTATTTAGTTTGGTACTGTGAAAGATTTGCAAGAATTGCGTGAAAAGTTTATTAACATAATATTTGTGAATATTTGATTTACCGAGTGTAAACAACATTTCTTGACAAGGATTGATATTAATTTGTTATGTATTGTGTCGTCTTTTTCTGTATGTGATAATTTTTATGATTAGTTCACATGTATTGATCTCAAAAACATTTGGAAATATGCACAGCTATAATTCTTGAACACTCCTAATTTTGGTAAACTAGAAGACTATTAATGTTAGAAAAAATATAAAAAGAAAATAGAAACACAGTCGAAATTATAAAATAATGAAAAGAAACATTACATTAAACAGAATAACAATAAAAGAGAGAAAATCTGATTGTTGATATAGTGTTGGTATTGGAAAGAATCGAAGTCTATGTTACATACAATTTTCTTAAAATAGATATGTTCCTTATTGTAGTGCAAAATGACTGATAACATCTATCACCCAAAATATAATGATCGAATGCACCTGACTAACACCACATCATTGCTTTAGGCGAACTGAGAATGTTTAGAATTCTATCACCAAGCTAGAAAAAATTATCTAAACTACTAAAAACAATGCTCTTAAAACAAAGAGAGAATTTTTTGTGCGTGGAATAAGGAGGAGAACGTCTCCTTATATATGTGCCCCATAAAAAGAAAGACAATACCCATATGAATTATGTAAATGAAAGAAACATTCCTATAAATTCTTACAAATGTGGGGATATCTTGTTAAAGTGTCTATACTTATATCTAAAGAGGTGAAAATGGGTCCAAAAATAATTGACTGCATTTTCATCAATTATGCACATAATAGTATTGCATATCAATTCCTTGTGCATGAGTCTAGAATTTTAGACATGCACAAGAACAAGATAATGAAATCAAGAAATGCTTTTGAACATGTATTTCTTTGCAAGTACAAAGAAGAACAAAATACGTCAAAATGAACATTTGAGACTATTAATGAAAATAATCAAGACCAAAAATACAAAGAAAATGAAGAGATTTAAAATGAATTTAGACATAATAAAAGAGCAAGGACGAAAAAAATATTTTGGTTTGAATTTTCTGACTTATTTGCTGGAAAGTGAACATCAAACTTTTAAAGAAGAAGACTACTGAAGTACCTTTGTAGAAAGAAGCCATTAAGAACGAAATGAATTCCATAATGCAAAATCGCATTTAGGAGTTGGTGGACATTCTCATTGTTTGTAAACATCTAGGATCTAAGTGGATTTTTAAGAAGAAGATGAAAATAAATGGATTAATTGATAAATATTTTACGGGGCTTGTAATTAAATTATATAGACAACGAGAAGGTCTACACTACTTTGATACCTATTTTCCTCTAACAAGAATAAATTTCATAAGGATGATATTAGCAATTGCTACCTTACGCAATCTTCAAATACATCAAATAGATGTGAAATAACCTTTCTGAATAGACATTTATAAGAAGAAATTTACATGGAACAATCGAGGGTTTTATGGCACCTAGACAGAAAAAAAATGTTTGTAAACTAGTGAAATCATTGTATAGCTTAAAACGAACATCAACATAATAGCATGAATAATCGACAGTGCTATGAAAGCAAGTGGATTTAAAATCAACAATGTGATAAATGTGTTTATATAAAAAAAAAACATTGAGAATGTATATGATGACATGCTTATTGTTGGTAGTCATGATAGGATAATCAAACCTACCAAAGATATGTTGAATTCAAGATTGACACAAAAGATATGGGACTGGACGATGTTATCTTAGGAATAAATATCTTTAAAACATTAAATGGACCTATTTTAAATCAGTCACATTATGTTGAAAATATTCTTGAAAAATTTAGTAAAGATGACACTGGTATCTTCAGAACACCGATGGACATAAGTGCACATCTATCCAAGAATAAAGAGGAGAGTATTTCTCAAATAGAATACTTTAGAGTGATTGGTAGTCTAATGTACTTAATAAGTTGTACAAGACCTACATAGCTTGTGTAGCAACTAAATAGGTATACAAGTAACTTGGAGCTGATTATTGGAAAAGTACTGAGGTACTTAAGACATATTCATAACTATGGACTACACTATACAGGATATCAAATTGTCACAAGACACAGTCATACAAACTGATATATGATATAAAATACTCAAGATCTACTAGTAGATATGTGTTCACACTAGGTATTGCAACCGTGTTTTGAAAATTCTCAAAATAGATTATTATAGCAAGATCCACAATGAAATTTGAATTTATCGCACTGGATAAACGTGGGAAAGAAGTAGAATGGCTATGACATTTCATAGATGATATTTCGAGGTGGTCAAAGCATGTAGGTGCATCCTGTAATATGCATACATTGTGATAGTTAATCTACAATTGGTATGACACAGAGCAACATGTACAATGGTAAATCAATACATATTTGTCGAAGACATAATAGCATTAGACAACTAATCTTTACTGAAATTATCTCTATTGACTATGTTAGGTCAAATGATAATATTGTGAATCTGATAATTAAATGGTTAAATAGAGAGTTAATTGAGAAACCATCAATGGGAATGGGACTAATGCCCATGAAAGAATAGATCGATACAATGTAAGGTTCTATTCAAAGTGGGTAAAATAAGACTTTCAACTGTTGACAAGAGAATATGAGTGATATAAAAATATTGTGCATGTATAATGTTTAAATGAATAAATTTGATACGAACAATATATGAATGTGATGTTTATGAAAATAGTATTTTTTTTTTTTGAACATTTTAAAATTTTAATAGGGACAGATATATAATAATGGTAGATATAAATAGAGACTGCGTACAATTTCTTTACTTTTTAGCTATACGTTCTCCGAAAAAAAAAATCACTCCCAAATAGGCATTAAATAAACATTACTTGCATCACATGGAAATTAATTAATTTAATGAAAAGTAAAAGCTCCTCAGACTATTCTTGATTCAAAAGCGATCGTGATTCCATATGTGTGTTGATTGAGTGATAACATTCGGCGCTTGTTTAATAAAAAAGTTTGAGAAGTGATTTAAAAAAAAAAAAACAATTGTGAATATGTAGTTAAAAGTGGAAAAAAGTTATGAGAAATGTGAAAAATAATTGTTTAAAAAATTATTTGTTTGGGAGATTAGTAAATCTCAAACAATGAAAATGAATTCAGAACTTATTTGTAAAGCAAATTTAAACATGAGACAGCCTATTGCGCATTAAAGAGCCCAGAAGAAAGATTAATCCCTTTGTACAGGGTAGGGATTCTTACACCCTCTCACATGTGTTGGATCCACTTCAATAAAAAAGTAAAAAAATTATTAACCCACCCGCTTATGTGTGTTATCCGTGGGCAGGGACGTAGTCAAGATTTCAATTTTGAGGGGTGAAAATACGGGGGGTGAAGGGGGGTGGGACCCCTTTCCCGGGGGTTCGGAAGCGAAGCCCCTGAAATTTTTTTTTAACTAAAAGGATTGAAAACGACGATTTTGAATACCAAAATAGGCAAGTTAGATTGACTGACCAAAAAGACAATCAGTTTGTCGATACAAAAATAATATGTCCATCTATGTGTCAAACGTTGTACAAATTGAAAACATGAACGTTAGATGGATATCAAAAAGACAAAAACTAGACTGCCTATCTATATAACAGATGGTAGAGATGACTTGGACATCTGAAATTAGTCTCTCCTTGTCTTCATCACTTCAAACTCGTCAATAAGAGAATCTAATGGAAAATTATCAACAATCTCCTTCTCTATATACACAAGCATGGTATTGGACAAAAAATCATCTTCCATTCTATTACGCAATATTGTCTTAATGACACTCATAGCTGAAAATGTACGTTCTGTAGTTGCTGTTGAATATGGAAGAGTCAAGATAAGACAAATCAATTTATCAACAAGATTATAACTTATTGATTTTCTTGTCAATGCCAACAGTTGGCACACATCGGGAAGTGTTGTCAAAATTTTAAATTGAGAGTTATGCTGAACTTCAATTTGATATAGCTCTAATTAATATTTCAAATGCAACTTCTCTTGATCTGTAAAGTCAGCGAGATAAAATTTATCTACAAGCTTACAAATATTCTGAACATCAAAAGCCTTGTAGCCGTCTCTAGGATCTAGTGATGAGCTAAGAATACTTCCTTAAATCTAACTCTTAACTCCTGAACTTGAAAATCAACTATTCAAGAAACAAGTCAATTTTGTAATGATGTCGCAAAGTGATAGGAACTTTTTGCTTAGTGTGTGTATGCTTTTGGGTAATTGATTCATAAATGAGTCCTTTGATTTTGGATTGGATTTGAGCTCTTTATTTATTTAAGTAATTATTGGATCTTTTGTTTAGGTCTAAGATTTTTTTATGGTTGAATTTTAAAGTGTAAGTTATTGTGTCAATATTTTTTAATGGAAAAAAAAATTCAAAAGTTTGTGGTGGCGAGCCAAAAATTTTGCAGGGACGAAACTAAAAAATATATTACAAATTAACTAGAAATAGTAGACTGGCAGACATTGTAGTGATTGGAAGAATGACACTATCCCGCCGAGTGCCAACGGTGGTTGACAGCCTATCTATGAATAGAGTTTGGAACCATCAGACACGTGCTATTCGGTCCGTTAATCAAGTGACCTTTCCACGTGCGTCAACCTAAGCTTATGGATAAACGTAATTCTTTTTCCATTATTTTATTATTTGTTGTAAAAAAATTTATGGTCAATGTCAACAATTGCCACTTGCCACCTACAAGCCTCCGAAGGAGTTAATTCCAATTTTGTCCTCATATCTCAGTTTTGAAATTTTTTAATTACTATTTCCATCCCATAAAAACTTATTTCTCTTTTTTTTAGATGACTTTTTTTTAGATTACTGTGTAAAAGCAAAAATAGAGATGGCTTTTTTTTAGAAAAGATATTCGCACATTTTTAGTGAGTTTTTAGACTCTATCAAAAAAGGTCGATGAGCGAAAATTGAGATGATTTCACTTTTATATAATCTATGTTTGTCTTATTTTAAAACAAAACTCTTCAATTCTCACTCACTTTTAATCACTCATTCACAAAGTAAAATATTTTGCACGTAATCTCAAAAATTTTTCCTACTTTTTAACTATGCACTCTCCAAAAAAATACTGTTTAAAACATCATTTTTGAAAATAATGACTATCAACGAGCATATTAGAGATTGAGATAATTGCAGTCAAGGGATCATTGCAAATTTGATCTAAACATTTCATTTGTGTCATCCACGATACCAAAACTTTCAAATAATCGTGCTTGAAGTCCAAATGGATGGAAATATGACCATTAGTTGTGTCAAAAATTGAATGTTACCAATTTTTTTAAAAGGAGTAAAATTGTAACTTCGATTAAGAAAAAATCAAAAAGTTATCCACCCCACCCCCACTACACCCAAAAAAATAAATAAATAAAAATAATTGTTCATCGTCCCCTTCCCAACACCCTACGCCACCCCATCCCATCTTGCCCTACCCTACCCTACCCCACCCTAACCTACAATCGCCGGCTACTTCTATCTATCGCGTGGCTCCCAGAATCTTTTCACAAACACAAACACATTTCACCGGTTTGGGGGTTTTGAGAAACCATGTACCTGGGCAGATTCTTGATTGATGCTTCCTTTGAAGAGCTCCAGAACAATATCGATTCTCAGAAATGGCAGTAAGGGTAGTCCTAAGAATTTAGTAGTGGCAGTCGACAATGACAAAATATACAACATATTTATATCAAATTCAACAGAAATTTCTTTATTCATGGATTTGAGACGGGTGTGGGGGGAATGGGAAAGAGAAGATGAACAGTTTTTTTCATTTTTTTGAGGTGACGTGGGGTGGCGGCTGGTGGATAACTTTTTTTTTTTTTTTTTTAATTTAAAGTTACCATTTTAAAAGTCAATTTTTTAGGTAGGGGGTAAGCGGTCAGATTTTATCGATTTTTGACAAATTTTCAAACCAAACCGTTTCAATCGGTTTGAGAAAAATTCAAACCTAAACCAAACCGTTTTGACCGATTTGAAAAAAACTCAAACATAAACTTAACGGTTTGGTCCGATTTTAAACCGCCGGTTTCGCGTATATTTTGTTGCCCGTCTAGTGTCTACTTTTATGCTATTAATTCAATATATATTTATATTTTACTGAAAATAGATCTAAAATAAACTAAATATATATAATATAAATTTAAATACCAACAAAATCAAAATAAAATAAAATCATAGTCATAGTCATATAATTCCAAAGACAATTTACACGATTTCCATGTTTAAGAATCAAGAACACACAACTATGTAACTAAAATCACAGAACTTCGAAAATAGAAATAATCCACATGTCACAAAAAAATCACGAATTTGGGGATTTTCAAGAATCGAGATGACAAACTATGTTTAGTAATAACTTAGACGGTCCATGTTCAAGAATCAAGAACACGCAGATATGTAACTAAAATCACAAAAAAAAAAAAAAAAAAAATTACAGAACTAACCCACAGGTCACAAAAAATCACACAGTCTTGCAACGAAATTGAAGGCTATCAGTTGTGACTGACCATAGACTACCGGCGACCATCGCTGGCAACTGAAAATTCTGACCGTAGACTATCGACTATTTGAGAAAATTCAGGAGCGAGAGAGAAATAGAAGGTTAGGGATTAGGGTTGTGTTTGTGAGAGTTTGAGTTCTTTTTTTTTTTTAAATTAAGATAGTGGGTCGGGTTGGGATTTGGACGGGTGGTAAATCGTAATAACTAATAGGAAATTAGAAATTGACAAAAATATCAACAAAATGACAAAATTATTGAATTTACAAAATTGAAATTTTGGATAAATTTTGAAAAAAAAAATTCAATTTTTTATTTTTTATTTTATATATTTTTTAGCCGGTTCGGTTTGGTTTTAAACCATAATTAAAATTCTCAAACCCAAATCAAACCGTTTTTGGTTCAAAACCATTTCGTTGATGGGTTCACGTGGCACCAAATCGCCGATTTCGAAATTGCGGTTTCGGTTCGATTTTCCGGTTTGACGGTTTTTGCTTACAGCCCTATTTTTAGGTGAACTAACGGTTTCCATTCATTTGGACTTTAAGTCCAAGTTTTTGAAATGTTTGATACCGTGAGTGATAAAAATAAAATGTTTGGTTCAAGCCTGCATCAAAATGAAAAGTTTGGTATTGTGACTATAATTCTTCCTAAAATAAGGATGTAAAAAAAAAAAAAAAACTTGTAAAACCGTAAATCGAATCGAACCCTTTAGTATGAAATTGCTGGTTTGGGTTCACATGGACTCGTGGTTTTTTCTCTCAAACAAAACCAAATCATTTCAAAATGGTTTAATTTAGGTTTCGATTTTAAAAAACAACACAAAATTGAACTGAACCATTAAAAATTTAATTTTATTAAATTATAAATTTTACAGTTTGTACTTCTAAAAAAAATATATCAATTTAGCAATACAATTACAACTAGCCCATTGAAATAATCATATAAAGTAAATTAGATTAATCATTACTAGCCCATGATTTTACAAGACCACTACACATGTCTTGACCCGACATCTAAACTTAACTAAAATTACCCCCGAATCAATGAAATGAACAAAAAAACATATATTTTCGACAATCCAAATCATAATTCAACAAAACCATGACAACAAAACACGCTTAAAGCTTTAGAAACCCTAACATAAACTCTCATTTCTCAAACATTTGACACTTACCTTCCACCGCTGAACGAAATGCGATTCCCAATCGCTGACGCCAATTGTTAGTAGCATTTTTCCTATGAGTCAGCTAATTTCTGCCTAAGTCTACCATCTCTCTCTTATGTCCCGGTCAATCTCATATTCTCATTTTCATCATTGTTCTTTATTTTTTCTTTATTAAATGTTCATTATTTTCTTTACTTTCGATCATATTCATTTTTTTTATTTCTACCGATCGAAATATTTGTTGTTTTTGATCTTATTTTAAACTTGTGAGTTGTTTTTTTCATAGAACTAGTTGTTGACATGTGCATTGCACGAATTTTGTATTTGTTGTGTTTTTATTAGGGTAGAAATTGTAGATACTAAAAAAAAGTAATTTAAGATCTATTGAATTATTCAAGAGTCTTGGGAGCATATTATTGCTTCGCTATTGCTCCATCTAATAAGGTGATAATAAGTAAATTGTTAACTTTTTGAACGATATGCTAGAAAAAATAGCATATTTAAGCTTACTTAGCACAAAAAACTTTTTAAACCTTAGCTAAACATGCTTTCAATTAGTAAGCAGAAAATGCAATATTATAGTAAACAGTAAATAGTTTAAATACTCATCCATATTTGCACAAGTAAATGTGTACTTGTATTTTCTTCTTTTATACTTCTTTGCAACATTATCTTGCGAGTACATTCGTTTTCAAAGCCGAAATCTAGAATTTCATATTCCTTTGAAACAAAGGTACAACCGTCCTTGATAAGCCGTCTCAACAGTTTTAACTTCAGGTCAAGATTCTAATAGAATAAATTTAGCACAAAACAATTAGCTTATATATTTTTTCATAATTTATTTATTTATTTGTTTATTATTGTTATGCTAATGATTTACCTCTTCGAAACGAGGATTGACTTATCCAGTCAGGTCGTGGGAGTAGAGGGGACAGCGGGGGCTCAGGGGCAACGCCCCAGAAAGGCGGGGGTCGAAGGGGCAACGCCCCTCGTGTTGCCCCCGATGGGGATCGACCTGATCGGTCAGGTCGCGAAGGTCGGGAGAGTAGCGCGCCTCATGGGTGCCCCCCGAAAGGAATTCTGATTTTCATATATGTGCTGAAGAGATATAATTAATTTATAAGCAAATCTAACTTAAATTTCAACTTTTTCTACTATTATAAATACAAACAGTACATAGCTAATTATTAATAAGTGAAATTGTATTTAGTTTGTGTAAAATGTGTATCGCCTAAATTTAATAACAAGAAAAAGAAGAGTCAATTTGAAAAAAAAAAAAAAAAAGGAAGACTTGTATCCAAAGTTTAACAAAAAAAAAAAAATTCTCCGTGCAGTCTCCGCTCACAGGAGACATGTCTCTGCACGGAGACATGGTGTGCAGGATTTTTCTTTTTTAAAATTAATTATGAAAGTGCTAACAATTAAGATCTTTCAATTCATCATGTTAGCATTTCCGATCTCTCAAGTGAACAATCCATTTCTTTTGGTTATATTGTAGTGATTCTTTTTTATTATCCACCTTATGTTTCAATGTTAATTTTTCTTTTCCTTTCAGGAGTATGTTTCACAATCTTTTTTTGCGTCTCTACATGTTGATTTGCTGCTTCAACCTTTTCTACATTCCTTGACAGATTTGATTTGTTCACAGAATTACCTAAAGCTGGTCTATTTTCTGAAGCAAACTTAAACATGGAACTATATGGCCTTGTTCCTGACATAATTAAATTTCTCCGTTTTGCATCTTTGACAAGAGATGCCCAAGTCTGATTCGTCTGTAATGTTCTTGAATTACCCAAAATCCATCAAGAAAGTTTGGCCAGAAACATTCATCTGTCTAACATCGGCAACAAATCCAAGATTGCTAGAGTTAATCTTGGTGCTTCAGATCCAACTGCTCTAACTGTTGAAAGCAGCTTGATATCAACTTCCCGGTCTTGAAAGCCATCAACTGTATTAAATTTCATTTCAAATGCACCAGAAAAGCAGACCGAGGAAAAAAGATGTGATATAAAATTAGAGGACTGGAGGTGTGAAGATTTGGGAAATAAATAGTAACATCTCATTGGGTTACTGTTGCATCTAGAGTAACCAAAAACTGTTTTTTTTTTTTTTTTATAGTAGGAAATGATTGTTTGTGTGCTTAGGTGATTCATGAATTTGTTTGTGGTTTGGAAAGAACGAAGGACATAACATATTGACTGTTGTGAATGTTGAAGTTTTTTAACTAGTACTGTTATCTTCTATTTTCTTAAAGTAGTTAGAAAATGAAATTCGTCAATTTCCAATAAGTCTGAACTCTATTAATCTTTGTACACCTAAACATATCATGTTCAGTCCCTATTTTCCATCTCACTAGCAAGACAAAATGAGTGTTAACCAAACTATAACAAAATAATGTGACTTTATCTTTACCAACCGTTCAGTGACAATATGAAAAGCAAAAAAGAAAATGCAAAGAGAGAGGAAGAAAAATGTTTTCGTTCTTTTAACATGCTTTAGTACCAAAATTTGAAAATAATTTATTTACATGTTTCATGGGAAATCTTATATGTCCGTTTAAGAGGCCAACCACTGAAGCTATATCCCTATAAATTTGGCAAGCAGTGCTTACTCCTTTGATTACGGTGGAGTGTGGGGGAAGGGAATCTAAATAAAGAGGAACACTGTTCTTTTTAGGCTTATATGTTTGTTCTTCTCCTTAGGTAGTTATCTCTTACCTGTATTACCCTGTTGTTTCTTTTTCACAGCGTAGCTTCCTTCGTTGTTTCTTTTTTCTTTTTATAGATATGGATCCAATTAAAGAAGGAATTGATGATGCAATTTCAATAGAAGAGACCTTTAAAATATGAAAATGGATGAGAAAGATAAGAAGGGAAACAAAAGGTCCAAGATAGAGGTATTGGATGACTTGGAGAAAGCTACGGAATGTGACATTTATTTTTTTATTATCAATTTTGATATTTCTGTAAATATTATTTTTTAATTGCTTGTCAATATCATTAATAAGAATTAATGAATATTTTGATATTTACATAATATACAAAGGCCGAATCGTGTGTTATAACAGGGGATATCGATCCAATTATTATCAAATGAGAGTTTAGAACGCAATTTTATGAAGCCTGAAGGGGTGCTGCTGCTTGTAAAAGTTTGAGTGGAGAAATCGATTAGCCTGTTGCTAGATGTAGATGCTCACTTGCTACTATTTTTGACCTTTTTGTTTGTATTTCGAATTTCAGACAAATATATATGTAATTTAACATTATCAATTTTCATTTAAACTTATCTGTTAACTTGTTTTAAATATATTGCTATAATGTCGATAAGTAAATCACATATTAAAATCGAACCAAATCGCAAATAATGGTTTGGTTTGATTTGAAAAAAAAATTCAAACCACGGGAAATTGTTTGAATTTAAAATATGACACAAATCGTCCAAATTGAATCCCTTTTACCTTGCCTAATAGATTAGAAAAGTGAATAAATAATGAGACAATATTGAAAAATATTTGATAAATGTGAACATCTATACTAATTAATATGTCTATCTATTAAACAAATTGACTTGCACTTCCATTTAAAACCACCACGTCAGATGGCGTAGACTGAGTCTTCATTTTATGAGACTTCAAATAATACGATAATTGTGGTTGATTTGACAGTTTCTTCCCTTTCTTCGTCTTTAACTTATCGTTGGAAAGCGAAATTTTAACTCATAATTGAAAAATGAAATTTCTAACCGCGAAAGTTGCTGAATTATTATTTAAATGGAGGATGTGTGGTTTTAAAATTTGGTTTACTCTATCAATTTGATGTCACACAAATAGAGAAATGATTATATGAAGTGAGTAATTCCTCGGAAGTTAGAAGTTAGAACACGTTATGTCTCAAACAAGAATTACATGATAGCGAAACCATACCAACAAAAATAGTTATTAATTCTAAACTTCAATTCCCAATCATATTTTTCAAGGAAATTTACTGATACGAATTCATACTGATTTATATGAATGTATTAAAAAGATACCATGATTAATGGCTGAATAGCGCATTACCTTCCTATCTTTGAAATCATTTGTGCAAAATCCCTCATCTTTTGGAATTGACGAAAAATATTCATGTATGAAATTTGGAGCAGTTCATTTTCTCAATAAAAAGTTGTGAAGTGGTAAATATACCTCCATATTTATATAAAACACAAAGAAAATAAGTGAAAAAAATAAAATGAACTAATAGAAACTATAGTCCCAATTTTTTATTTTTTTTTTTAAAAAAGTGGAAATGAGTCACAAATAAATTATTAAAAAAAGGGACTGTAGAGGGGTAAAACCCACTTCAAATTTCGTACAGGGATGTTTTCCACCAATTCCAATTGGTAGGGAGTTTTGCACAATCAGTCTGAAAGACGGGGTAATGAGTCATTCAGCCCATGACTGATTATTGAAGAATTTATCTTGTCAAATTCTATTTGCTTTGGCTCACGAGTGGTTTCAGAATAGTCTAAATGACTAACTCTCTTGTTTAGACATGTCGTTGATCTGTGTAGATTGGTCAATAAGACGAAGCTCTCATTTAATAAGGTAGGAAATGATAGAAGAAATTTCCATTTCCTTTTTCACATTCAATCTAATTCCATGATAATCATGAGTAAGACCAAATATTTTCTTGAACAATTTTTGGGTTGGATTTACCTATATAGGGATGGCAACGGGTTGGGTATGGGACATATCGACCATTTTCACCCCATTTTCTTAGGGTATTTTTGTTACATTATCCCATCTCATATCCAGTTAAAGTAAGACGGGACGGGTTTGGATTCGGGTGGGACATGGCATTTAAACTGCCTCATTTATTGCTCCATTTATTTTTTCCTTTTATTATTATTTTTTTAATATCTTTAGTTAATTAATATTATTAGTTTTTTTCAATTTGTTAGAACAACTTATGTTCTATTTAAAAATGATGATAAATCTTTTATATTTGTTTAATAAAAAACTTAAATTTAGAATTAACTTTAAACGGAGACATATAGCGGGGAGGAGACTATGTTCTCCATAACCGTCCCGTACCTACCTCGGGACAATGACCCCCGTTGCCACCCTATTTACTTGATTAGGCGGGTAATCTCCGTCCAATATAGGGCAGGGCTCCAAGGATATTGAATTGAACAGATTTGTTTGCCATCCCTATACATGTAAGTTACCATGAGGATAAAAATTTCCATCTAATCATATAAATTATAAGCGTTTTAGATAATTACTTATCAATAACTAATAAAAAGAAGCACAAAGATTAAAAAGGCAAAGGCATCTATCACTATGAAGGCCACATACTTCACTTTTGTCTTGGCAATCGGCATATTCAAAATTATATTCCATTGTGATATCAAAAGTTGTCCCAGTACTCGAAAAGAAAACTTTCAACTAACTTACGCGTTATACAATTAAGTGTTGTAAAGGTCATTAGTAGCGTACAACATTTTCCATTCAACAATACCGATCATTAGTCCAAATTAACAAACATGAACACCAAAATCTAGTACACATAAAAGTTTCAATTTATGAGAACTCCTTTTGCAAATAGGAATTTTTGTTTGGAGATAATTATTGCTTTTGACAATTACGTTTAGAGAGAAAAAAGGTGGCGACGAGTCCAAATTGAAAAAGGAGTGATTTCGCAGAGGAGATCAATTTATAGCCTTCTTCCAGTTTTCCTCTTATAACAGCTGGTGATTATTTTGCTAATCTGGACATCCCAATTTTAGCGCAATTAAGGCGGGAAACTGTCGGTGGGTGGAGGTTACTGTTGTCCATTTGAGACATCTCATGAGTAGTGCATTAGATCGTGTCGTTCATGAAATAATAATTTTGATATGGATATATTCATTTATGAACGGTCAGATTGATCAAATCATATCTCCAACCAACCTCAAATCTCAGAGGATCCTCACTAATTGGTCCAGACGATTGCAATCTTGTTCCTATAAATACCTTCATCGTTCAGAATTCTAGACTCACGTTTTTATCTAACTCTCGTCTACTTTTATTAAGCATAATTGACTTAATCGTCATATGGTCTTCGACTGCAATCACACTAGTGTTCCCTTGAGATTCTTTAACGGTTCTTCTTTTTGTTCTACTTTCTTTCTTGAAAGGTGGCCCAATCATTTTGCTCTTCTCAATTGTAGAATCTATCATCAATAATTTGGAGCCTACTACTGTAGAGCCTTGGTAAGCTCAAAAATTTCATGTTCCCTAACATGAAACATTATGATGGGAAGACCTATCCGAATGACCACACATAGCCTCATGCAAAGAATGTTTATTGTCGCCATTCCAAGTGACCTCCACATGACTTGCATGTGTGAGGTATTGAGTTTTGATACCCAATGAATTCCGAGCTATGATGTAAATGTGAAATGAACTCGAAATAGGTTATGCCAAGTCTGGCAAGCCACTTACAAAGTTCAAGACTTACTTTGCTAACCAAATATTAGAAGCCTGAACTTCACGCAATGAAGAGCCAACATTGTTTTTTCGAAAGGAATAAGTTGAACATATGATCGCCCTCAGATTGTCCAGAATAACATGGTTGCCATCAGATCATTCGAATAACTCGATTGACATCAAGCCATTTATAAGAAGATAGCCATGTGGTTACCATTAGACCAATAAAAAAAAATGTGAATTCCTATTTACTTTCAAACCATCAAGACATGGTTGTCTTCAAGCCATAAATGGAACTATACATTGTGCTTTCTTAGCTAGGATGGCGCTGTTGAAAGACGAAGTAGCACAAACTGTGCAATGGAGAAATGATCTGGAATCTGACTCATCAATCCAAGCTACATCAGCACCCATTGGTAATTGTACAATAGAAGAACCTAGAAGATTGCATGATCAATGATCTGTTTTGCATTGCACGTGGATTCTATTATAGGAGAGAATATTCTCTCTAAAATGATTATTTTTGTAACTGAATTTCTTTCTCCTAACTCTCACGTGAAGTGTATATACAATGTAATCTGAATTGTATACAAGAATGTGAAGCACATTTACAGTCATTGTTGTTTTATAATTTTTTTCTATCTCAAAATTTACAAGGTATCATAGCCTTACGGTGGAATCAGATAATGAATCCTCAAATCTTCCACCAAACACCAATCAAACTCAAAATAACAACTCAGCATTTCATGATCCAACGCATTTCAGTAGCCCCTATTACATTGGCAGCAACGATGGTATTGGAGCCATTCTGGTCACGCATATACTAGATGCAAATAACTACCATTCTTAGGCTAGGTCAGTGAAGAGAGCGCTTAGGATAAAGAATAAACTGGGATTTATAGATGGGAACCTTTGTAAGCCACGGGACCTAAACGATCCACTGATGGAGCACTGGCTTAGGTGCAATGATATTGTGATCACTTGGCTTCAAAATACCATGGCTATGGACATCAAATGCAGCACTACATATGCTGAGACTGTACATCAGCTATGGCTGGAGTTGGAGCAGCGGTTTCCTCAACAGAATGCATAGAATTTTTAAGATCAAGCAGGCCATTACAACATTGGCCCAAAATCAGGATGCTGTGAGTGTATACTTTTCTAAGTTCAAAACTTTTCTTGATGAATTATTAAACTATGAGTCCATCCCTAATTGTACTTTTGGAGGTCTGAAAGTGGTAGTTGAACATCAGAATCGTGATTGGGTGATGAAATTCTTAATAGGATTGGATGAATCTTACAAAGCAATTAAGGCTCAAGTTCTTTTAAACAAACCCTTTCATTCCCTAAATGAAGTTTATTATATAATTCAACTAGAAGAGAAAAAAAAAAAACAGATCTCAAATGATGGCTCTATTAGTGAAATAATGTCATTGCTGGCTAAAGGCAATTTTAGAGACAATGACAGGTAGAACTCTTCGTCACAAAGGAAAGATAGGTATTATTGTACCTTCTGTAAAGTTGCAGGCCACTCACTTGAAAGATGCCTCAAAGATCCTAACAAGCCCGTATACTTCTACTGTAAGATGTCGGGACACACTACAAGTAAATGTTTTAAGCTGCATGGTAACACATCGGTCACAGACTTGAAGGCAAGAACATATACACACCAGTAATAAATCAGGCTTCCATTTTAGTGCCTATGAATCTGGACCAATAGACTAACAAGACCAATGTATCTCTCACTCAAGAGGAGTACTCTCACTTGATGGCCATTCTCAAATCATCAACGATCCAAATTTGGGTCCTTCAGCAACTCAAGTTTAAAGCATTGTTGCTTCGAGTTCTGACAATACTCTTTCAAAAATTTCTGGTATATCACTTTGCTCATCTACACTTAACATTGCAAATAACAATAATCTTATAGTTCCTTAGATTCTAGATACAGGGGCAACAGATCTGATAGGAATGTAAAATGCATATTTTTCCTCCTTATTTTATATGCTCGAATGATTAATCAATACCAAAATGTACTCATTAAGTTCATATTTTGATTTAGGTGGCAATTCTATGGATATAGTATAATTTGAAAGAAATAAGCGAACAGTGATCAAAATAAAAGAAAACGAAGTTTGGGGACTGAAATACAAATATTCAAAAGTTATGTGGAACCTCACGAAGAAGATTTGAGTGTGTTAGGACTCAATTGGATGAAAGAATATATCAAAGGGATGAAATACCGTCAAAGTATGATCACACATCAATTTCCAATCGAAAAAGTCATGCACCGATTTTCAGCCTCATATTGAGACCCATTTTTGATATGGCAAATGATCGAATTGGAAGATAATATCTGAAGAAACGTTGTATCCCTTTGAGTTAGCTTTCCAACACATCTTGAATCGCCTCAATCGGATATAAGGAGAGAAAGATATGATCAAAATACTAAAAATTGTCCGGTGAAAATTATTTAAAACCATGCGGTCGCATGGCTCTAATTCCATGTGGCCACAAATGGTGTTTCAGCTAATTTCAAAGTCCATTTTCAATGTTCTATGCAATCCCATGACTTACTACCATGCGGTCTCATAGTTCATTCTCGACACGAAAATCTCGGTTTCAGAATTTAATTCAACTACCTATGGAAACAACTATAAATACATATTTTTAAACCCTAGAACGGGAGAGAAACGCACAGAACGCCTCAAAACTTCATTCTTCATTATTTTGCTCATAGATTCATAGATTGTAACTAAACTTTTACACTTGATTGAAGGAGATTGAAGTTTCGGACCCACATATTGTGAGATCTAATGATTTTTCTTAGTTTAATTCATGTTTTTGAGTATTGAATATTCTTCTAACACTTATTTCCATGATTATTATGTTTAATTGCTAGGAGACCTACTAGTTTGTTATTCGTTACAATCTACCGCTAAGTTAAATATCAAATCCGTAATTGTTTGATTTCTTTAAATTGTGAAGTAACTAGAGTTTGATAATTTGCTGCTTTGGTGATTGTTAAATTTTAGGAAGAATGTTTAAAAAGATTGAATGTAATCGGTGGTGTTTATGTTATCTAGTTCATCGATATCTCTATTGTGTAAAACTATTATTAAATTGAATCTTGAGCGCTGGTTTGAGGTTATTTAATAATTAGGGTTAGTTAGAACGCTGGTTTCCAACTAACTAAAATTAAGAAGAAATATGAATTAACTCTAAAGGTGAATATTCAAAATATGGGTTGATTTATACTTGTATCGATGATCAATTGTAAAGTTCCGACGGTGGATATTGATTTGGACCAAGGTTAGTCTTTTGATTGTTTTCGTTAATTTAATTTTCATTGTTATTAATTACATTATTTATAATTATTTGCATACAAAAACCCCCAATCATTGTACGAAACATAAAATATTGAATTACATACTTTTCGTGGGATCGATCCTTACTTTTACTACTACATTAGTTTTAGAGGTTAAGATATTACTTTTGGGTGCCTACGATAGCACACACCAAGAACATAGATCTGTAGCCCATCATATTTTTCCTCTATCAAATCCCAAGTCACCTGCTCAATAACTTTACCAAACGGAGCTGTTGTCCTAGTAACTCATGTTGGCACTGCTCATGTCACAGACACATTAATTCTCCAGGATGTGTTATGTGTTCCTTCCTTTTCCTTTAATCTTATATCTGTTAGAAAACTCACTTAAACACTGAACTATTGTGTTGTTTTTCTTCCTGATGTTTGCTTCATACAGGACCCTTCGACTTGGACAATGACTGGAATTGGTGAAGTAAAGTCTGGTCTCTATCATATCCTGCCTTCAACAGTGTCTTCTATGGCCTTTCAAGAAAGTTTGTTTCATCTAACTACCACATCTCCCATTTCAGCCTCTGTTATCAATCATACCGAGGAGTTTGATCTTTGGTATTACAGAATGGGACATTCATCCCATTTTGCCCTTAATTTTGAAGATAATATACCTAAGTTAGCTTCCCATAATAAACCTTGTTCTGTATGTCCCTTGGCAAAATTACATAGACTTCCATTTCTTGTTAGTCAGCACAAATCAACAAGGTGTTTTGATTTAATACATTGTGATATATGGGGACCTTGCTATGCAACTAATTATGATGGATCTCACCATTTTCTAACTATAGTAGATGTACTTGGATATATATGCTCAAATTGAAATATGAAGCCACCAATGCTTTACAAAGTTTCTGTAAACTGATAGAAACTCAATTCCAAACCAATATCAAAGTCATCCGTAGTGACAATAGCGAGAATTCAGCATGAAGCAATTTTAACTTGAAAGGGGCATTATCCATCAGAAAATATGTGTTGAACCCCTTAACAAAATGCCATTGTTGAGAGGAAACATTAGCATATTTTAAATGTTGCAAGGGCCTTAAAATTTCAAAGTGGTGTTCCATTAAGATACTGAAATGATTGTATTTTGATTGCTGTTTATCTGATTAACATAACTCCTTCAGCGCTTCTAAACCACAAAAGCCCCTTTGAGATATTATTTTAGACCAAACCTACATAATCTCATCTCAAGGTGTTTGGATGCCTTACTTTTGCTACAATTCACAAATGACATACACATTTGATTCTAGAGCTAGGAGATGTGTTTTTCTAGGCTATCATTTTGGTATTAAGGGCTACAAACTTCTTGATTTGGAAATAATAAAGTCTTCATATTAAGAAATTTTGTGTTTCATGAAACAATAAAGAAACTAAAGTTACCAATATACATATCCTATCAAATCCTACTGATCTGTGCTTTCCTCAAAATCCTGTCATCTCTATTCCAACTAACATTTTTAAAAAAAATAAGAAAATCAATCTACAAATGCTCCCAATCCTACAGAAAACACAGAACAAATCTGCACAACTGACCCTCAATTTAATCAAACTAGACAACAACCAAACCAATGTTTATCTGATAGAGAAAACAACCAAACCATAGCTCACTTACCCAGATGATCTACCAGAATTAGGAGAGCTCTACCACGCCTGTAGGATTTTATATGTCAACATGCTACTTCACTTCTCCCATTGTAGACATTGGACAAGAAAGAGGGCTCTGTTTCCTCAGGTAATCCCTATCCCCTCAACTCTAGTATGTCATATGATAAGTTATCCATTTCTCATAAAGCCTTTGTCTCTTCTATCATTACACAAAATGAACCTAGAATTTACCCAGAAGCTATGAAATCCCCTGAATCGTGTGAGGCCATGAAAAATGAGATTATGGTTCTTGAGTTGAATGATACACGGGTCATAGTCGATTTGTCACTTGATAAGAAGGAAATATGGTGTAAATGGGTTTACAAAATAAAGTTTAATGTTGATGGAAGTATAGAAATATATAAAGCTAGGCTGGTAGCAAAGGGATACACTCAACAAAAAGGTTTGGATTACCATCAAACATTCTCATCAATGGCAAAACTTGTCACTGTTCTAACCTTACTTGCCATTGCAGCCATAAAGGGTTGGTTCTTATACCAATTAGATGTAAACAATGCTTTGTTGCATGGAGATTTGGATGAAGAAGTATATATGGAGCTGCCTCCGGGTTATGATAATGCTAGTGGTTCAAAAGTATGTAAGATTCACAAGAGCCTATATGGACTCAAGCAAGTTTCACGACAATGGTATTCAAAGTTGTCTAGTCTAATTTCATTCTTGAGTATGGTTTTACTCAATCTAAGCCATACTACAGCTTGTTTGTTAAGTCTACTCAAAACTCCTTCATGGCTATTTTGGTCTATGTTGATGATATAATTATGGCTGGAAATTGTTTAGAAACTATCAACAATCTCAAGGAAGTACTTGATGCCCAGTTCAAAATCAAAGATTTGGTTAAGTTAAAGTATTTTCTAGGTATTGAGGTGGCTAGATCAAAACAAGGAATACATATTTGCCAAAGAAAGTATGTCTTGGACATTTTAGCTGATTCAGGAACCATAGGATCAACACCAGCTAAGGTACCTCTTGATTAAAACATCAAATCATCTAAAGGGGAATGAGAACTACTTGCTGATCCATCTATCTACAGAAGGCTAATTGGACATTTATTGTATTTGATCATAACCAGACCAGATATATCCTACTCAATTCAGCTCTTAAGTCAATATATGGATTAACCCAGGATACCTCATCTTAATGCAGCACATAAAGTCATGAGGTACCTTAAGAGAACTCCAGGGCAGGGTTTATTCTACTCATCTACTTCTTAACTGCAACTAAAAGGGTACTCAAATTAGAATTGGGAAAGTTGTCCAGACACTAGAAGGTCTGTAATAGGTTATTATGTATTTATTGGCTCATATCTAGTATCCTGGAAATCAAATAAGCAAAATGTAGTATCACGATCTTCTTTTGAAGCCGAGTATAGAGGAATGTCAAGTGTTTGTTGTGAATTAACTTGGCTAAGGTACTTATTCAAAGATTTACAGATTGAGTACATTCAAGCATCTAGCCTATATTGTGATAATAAATCAGCCATCTACATTGCTACAAATCCTATTTTTCAAGAGAGAACTAAACATATAGAGATTGATTGTCATCTCATTCGGGATAAGAAACAAGCTGGAAGTATTGTTACTGAATATGTGCATACTAGTTCTCAAGTTACAGACATTCTAACTAAGGCTTTGAAATCTTCAAGTTTCTATTTTCACATAGCCAAGATGGGAGTAGAATATATCTACTCTCCATCTTGCATGCAGTTGTTGAAAGACGAAGCAGCACAAGTTGAGCAAAGGAGAAATGATTTGGCATCTGACTCATCAAACCATCAAGACATGGTTGTCTTCAAGCAATAAATGGAACTATACATCGTGCTTGCTTAGCTAGGATCGCTCTGTTGAAAGATGAAGCAACATAAGCAAAGCAATGGAGAAATGATTTGGCATCTGGCTCATCAATCCAAGCTACATCAGCACCTATTGGTGATTGTACAATAGAAGAGCTTAGAAGATTATGTTGACCTCAAAAAATGAACTCAACTGATGCCGAACCCACTCTCGCCACCTAAAGTACGGATCCATCACGTTTTTACTGGAATAAGAACGATAATCCAACTGCAGTGAATGTGGGAGGCACTTTCCCGGGAAAGACAAAAATATTAAGGTTTCGACAATATATTTCAGGACTATTACACTATCATTGATCTTCTATTCAACAAAATGATAATAAAATATGTGGAATGATAGATATGATGAGTAGATGAGTTCCCTTCTTTTCAATAAAGTTACTAGTAATTGTATGAGTATGTGTTTGTATTTTCTTTGAATCAATCCACCGTCCCCTTTTTCTATACAGAGAGTGGCTATTTATACTGTTCTAGCCGATGTGGTGATTGTTGGATCAAGTCCACATGGCGACATCCCCTAAACCGAAACTTCACATCACTGTCCACTCATTACATTTAATGTTTTGACTAAAGGTCAGCCGTTCTAATAATAGGCTGAGAATGATTAAAATTACAGACACTTTACTGCAAACGCCACATCAATCAATTCAAAAAGATCTTCAAATCTGGTGTGAGGCAGCACTGATTTCATGAGTTTCGGACGAGCCTGAAAGAACCTCGGATCGGGTAATGTCTCGTCTTTGAGAAAGTGCTTCATGCCAAGGCTTATTAATGCGAAAGCATCTGTTGCTGGGTTAAGGACCTCAACCCATTTTCTTCCTTGGACTTCTGACCTATTGGCCCTCTTCTTGACTCCTTATTGACCGTTCTGCCACTGGCATGCCACGTGGCCCAGCCTCTTTAGACCTCGAAATCGAGGGATAACAATAGTCCCCCAAGTCTAGACATGATTATTTATGTAATGCATGGACTTGAAAGTAAAATTGAGATAGAGCTTCAGATAAGATGTTCTTTTAGAGCTTCGTGCTCTCTTAGAGCTTTAGAAAGAATATGCTTTCTTAGAGCTTCAGAAAGTAGGATGCTTTTTTAGAGCTTCGTGCTCTCTTAGAGCTTTGTGCTCTCTTAGAGCCTCAGAAAGAGTATGCTCTCTTAGAGCTTCGTGCTGTCTTAGAGCTTCAGAAAGAAGATGCTCTCTTAGAGCTTCGTAAAGTAGGATGCTCTTTTAGAGCTTCGTGCTCTCTAAGAGCTTCAGAAAGAAGATGTTCTCTTAGAGCTTCGTAAAGTAGGATGCTCTTTTAGAGCTTCGTGCTCTCTTAGAGCTTCAGAAAGAAGATGCTCTCTTAGAGCTTCGTAAAGTTGGATGCTTTTTTAGAGCTTCAGAAAGAAGATGTGCTCTTAGAGCTTCAGAAAGAATAGGCTCTCTTAGAGCTTTGTAAAGTAGGATGCTCTTTTAGAGCTTCGTGCTCTCTTAGAGCTTCAAAAAGAATATGCTCTCTTAGAGCTTCAAAAAGTAGGATGCTTTTTTAGAGCTTTGTGCTCTCTTAGGGCCTCAGAAAGAATAAGCTCTCTTAGAGTTTCGTGCTCTCTTAGAACTTCAGAAAGAAAATGCTCTCTTAGAGCTTCGTAAAGTAGGATGCTCTTTTAGAGCTTCGTGCTCTCTTAGAGCTTCAGAAAGAAAATGCTCTCTTAGAGTTTTAGAAAGAATATGCTCTCTCCTTCATTTAGAATGCATTCATAAATTCGGATTTTAATGAGGTATGGAACTATGATTACCTCGGATTGATGGTTACGAGGATTTGTTATTTTCCCAATAACTCTGGGATTCACGAGGTGTTTTGATCGTGGAGCCTCAATGATTTGATATTGTAGTACCTTCCCAAGAAAATAGCTGGGGTCATTTCAACTTCCAACACACGCTATAGCCGCCTCATTAAATGCGCAATGATGATTGTTTCCTACGTTTTTCAACAAGATTTCAGACGCGTGAGGGTGCGTGTGAGCCGCGTTTAGATCTTGGCCTTTGAAGGCCAAACGTCAGACGTTGTGGGTAGCTTGGATTATAAATCTATTGATCCATGGTTAGATGGTCCGGATAGAGATCCAACGGCCAGGGTTGAGCGGGTTTACCTATAGGGGAATTTCTTTCCACTTTTTTGCACGTACTAACGCATTCTTCTTTTTCAAGTTCCTAAATCCTTTGAGCTTTTCTTCTCAGAATTTCTTCAAGAGTTCTCCTTTCTTTTTCTTCTTGTTTTCTTTGGGAAATTCGTAAGTATCGTAACTTTCTTCTTATTTGCAAAGTTAATGGCTACGTCCAAATCATCGGGGGAACACGTGAATGTTAGTGAGCTAGCTCATAAGTTGGGTTTTCAAATAAAAAATACTGTCGACCTTTGTGGAGGGTTTTGTACAGTGTTCAATTGGGACCACATTGAGTAGCTCGGAGTTTTTGCTACTTGCCAATTTTTCCAGTGCATCAGCATGAGCGTTGTAGGACCTCGATATTTGCATAAGTTCGAACCTTTCTAATGAAGGGACGAAGCTCATTACCAACTTTAGGTAAGCTGCCATAACTTTATCTCTGGCAGAGAAATTTCCATGTACTTGACTAACAACGAGCTGGGAGTCACTGTTGATTATGAGCTTATTTACTTGCATTTTTTTTGCAAATCGAAGGCCTGCTAGCAGGGCCTCATACTCGGCTGCGTTATTGGTCGCTTTAAAGCCGAACCTTACAGCACAATTGAGCTTACGTCCATCTGGACTGATCAAGACAATCCCTATTCCAGAACCTGTATCGGTAGATGACCCATCGACTGAGAGCCTCCAAATCTGAGGTTTTGAAGACTCCATTTCTACTTCGACGTTGGGAACAAGGGTAAACTCAGCTATGAAATCAGCTAAGGGTTTATAGAAGATGTCGAACTCACTAAGCTCCACAGCCCACTTAAGTAACCTTCTCGAGGCATCTGGCTTCTGAAGCACTTGCTTGAGGCGGTAGTTGGTTAGTACATAGATGATGTGTTCCTGAAAATAGGGCATGAGCTTCCTCGAAGCAATTATCAAGGAAATAGCCAGTTTTTCCATGTCGGGATATCGAGTTTCAGCAGCTAGAAGTTCTTTACGCATGTAGTATACTGGCAACTGATGGTTGTTTTCTTCCCTTATCAGAATTGAGCTTACTGTCTCGGAGGTTACTGCCAGATATAGGTGCAACCTCATGGTATGTTGGTTTTGAAAGGAGTGGTGCCTGCCCCAGATGCTTTTTTAATTCTTGTAGGGCCACCTCACACTCTTCTGTCAATTAGAACTTGTTCCCCCCTTAAGGATTTTAAAGAAGAGGAGGCATTTGTCTGTTACCTTGGATATGAAGCGATTTAGGGCTGATGCTCTCCCAGTGAGGCACTGAACTTCCTTTGGTTTCTGGGGTGATCTCATTTCAAACAAAGCTCTGACCTTTTCAGGATACCTCTTTAATTAACTATGTAACCAAGAAACTTTCCAGATGATACCCCAAAAGTGCACTTTAAAGGATTGAGCTTCATTTGATACTTTCGCAAGATCTGGAAAGCCTCATTCAGGAGGGTGATGTGGTCTGTTGATTTCTGGCTTTTCACCAGCATGTCGTCTACATACACTTCCATGGATTTGCCAATGAGGTCGGCGAACATCTTGTTAACTAACCTCTGGTACGTTGCCCCAGCATTCTTTAATCCGAAAGGCATAGCCTTGTAACAGTAGAGTCACTTGACCGTGATGAAGGAAGTATGGTCCTCGTCTGGTAGGAACATGGGGATTTGGTTGTACCCAGAGTATGCATCTATAAAGTTGAGAATCTCATGTCCAGTAGTTGAATCTACAAGTTGGTCTATTCTTGGGAGGTGGAAGCTGTCTTTTGGACAGGCTTGATTCAGATTTGAGAAATCAATACATACCCTCCATTTCCCGTTGTGCTTTTTCATTAGAACTGGGTTGGAGACCCACTTCGGATACACGGATTCCTTGACAAAGTCGTTATCAATCAGCTTCTTGACTTCGTCCTCTAGGGCTTCATATTTTTCTGGGTTAAGGCCTCTCATCTTTTGTCTGTGAGCCTTTATATTCGGATCAATGTTCAAGTGATGTCAGCTGACCTTGGGGTCGATGCCTATCATATCGCTGTGCTTCCAGGCAAATACATCTAGGTTCTTTCACAAGAAGTTTTTCAACTTCTTTTTCATTTTATGTGGCAGGTTGGTACCCACTTGTAGGAGCTTTGTTGGGTCTACTAGGTCACCTGGGTAAGTTTTCAATTCCTCCATCGGAGCTGTTTGAGGTTCGCAATCAATAATGCGGGGATCCGTTCCTCCAGATTGATTGCTTCAGCTACTGCTCGTTGTTCAGGAGCTTCGATCTTGAGGACGTCCTCCCTTTCTTCAAGGACGATACCTTGTTCAGGGAGGTCGTTCATATCAACATCAGCAAAGATGACGTTGGTAGTCCTCGATTTTGCCTTCCTCAAGGAGTTGGAATAGCATTCTCTAGAGCCTTGCTAGTTGCTTCAAACTATTGCCACTCCTCTATCAATGGAGAATTTCATACATAGGTGGTGAATCGAGGTTACCGCCCATAGCTCTTTTAACGCAGGTCTTCCAAGTACCCAGTGGTAAGCAGATCGATTGTCGACTATGAGGAGTTCCATGAAGCGTCGAGCAACCAGAGGTTCATTTCCCATTTCTATTGCCATGGTGATTTTTCCCTTAAGGATGATGCTATCTCCCGTAAATCCGAACAGGGGAGAGTTCACTGGGGACAACTCATGATCGACCTTCATCTTATCAAATGTGGTACCAAATATGATATTGACTGAACTTCCATTGTCCACCAACATCCTTTTCAGGCTATTGCGGCGATAACAACCCTAACTACTAGGGTGTCACAGTTGGGGTAGTGCACCTCTATTGCATCTTCCTGCGTAAAAGTGATTGGGGGGAAGTTCCTCTACTCGTAGGTTGATTCGCGATATAACTCGTCATAGCCGGGTCGATTGCTTCCCTAGCATAATTCTTTTGAAGTTTATGGACTCTCCGCCTACGTGAGGACCTCCAATGATTGTATCGATTTCTCGAATGGGTTCATATTCATTGCTTGGTGGGGGACCTCGTCGCTGCCTTTGACCCTCTCTAGTTCCTTCGATGTCGTCATCCCTTCTTCGTGGAGGGTCACTTTTGTTAGATTGACGTTGCTCATTGTTTTCTGGAGGGCGGTTCAGCTTGTAGGAGGCATTCCTTGAAGGATGCCTCCCTCTGGCCTGGTTTTGATTTTGGTGCCTCGCAACGTCCTAACAGTTTTCGGTACGGTGACCATAGGATTGGTGGAAGGAGCAGTAGTTGGAGGCTTCATCCTTATTTCTAGGTTTAGCACCTCGTCCTCTACCTTAGCCTTTTAGTGGAGATTTTTGATAAGGCTGACGCTGTTGTGTGTCACCAGGATTCACTTCTTCATAGGCTAAGGTCGGTACAGCATTGAGCGTTGCTGCGGCGAGCTCTTGTCTGTGGTTCAATGGGGCCTGATGATCCACTAGATGGGAAGTTGGGCAGATCCTCAGGTTGGTGAGGCTCCTGCTACCTCCTTCTAGTCGGAAGTGGTGGAGAATAAGCTTGCCTATTTCTAGGTGCTTGGGTTGAATGGACCTGCCTATCTCTAGGTGCCCCTGAGTTTATTCGGTCGAAAACAATTCTGGACCTCTGGGGTCGATTTTTTGGTTCATAGTTTGGAGGGTAGTTGAATGGGACCTCATATGGTCTCTCGGAGGCGTGGTTTACCGAGGCTTCCATTTCGGCATCTCTTTCCTGGGGGCTTCCATCCCAGCATACGGAGGTTCGGCCATTCTACTTCTTACTTATTCCTCCTGATAGTACCCTTGACCTTTAGGAAAGACATCTTCCGGGGCTATATATTGGTGGGTCTGGTAGCCTCCTTGTCCTTGCATGCTCATCAATATTTCCTGTATGGCTAGGTTCTGTTGAGTAATATTCCTCATGTTGGCCGCCATTGTCACCATTTCCCTAGTTAGCCTGGCTGCTACTCCTCCTCTGTCCCTAGAACCTCCTCTCCTGCGTATTGGAGGTCTTGGGCGAACTGCCTGAGCAGCATGCGAGGGTTTCCCTTCTTCAGGGTGTTCACTCGTTCTCCTTGGAGCATGCTCGTCCGTGGAACTCATCTTTTGATTATTTTGGCAAGCAACTTTTTATCTCTTTCTTCAAGGGTTTCAAGTCTTTGATCGTTTTTGCTGTCAGAATGCTCAACAAGCACCTTCTCCCGTCGATCTTTTTAGAAATGTAACTTGACCTTTTCTTCCCACGTGTATTCGTGGTTAAATGTAGGTATTTCCCACAGACGGCGCCAATCTGTTGACCCCAAAAAATGAACTCAACAGATGCCGGGCCCACTCTCGCCACGTCAAGTACGGATCCCACACGTTTTTACCGGAATAAGAAATGTAATCCAACTGCAGTGAATATGGGAGGCACTTTCTGGCGAAAGACAAAAATGTTAAGGTTCCGACGATATATTTCAGGACTATCACACTATCAATGATCTCCTATTCAACAAAATGATAATAAAATATGTGGAAGGATAGATATGATGAGTAGATGAGTTCCCTTCTTTTCAATAAAGTCTTAAGTAATTGTATGAGTATGTGTTTGTATTTTCTTTGCATCAATCCACCGTCCCCTTTTTCTATACAAAGAGTGGCTATTTATATTGTTCTAGCCGACGTGGTGATCGTTAGATCAAGTCCACGTGGCGACATCCCCTAAGCCGAAGCTTCACATCACCGTCCACTCATTACATTTAATGTTTTGACTAAAGGTCAGCCTTTCTAGTAATAGGCTGACAATGATTAAAATTACAGACACTTGTCTGCAGACGTCACATCAATCAATTCAAAAAGATCTTCTAATATGGTGTCAGGCAGCGTCGATTTCATGAGCTTCGGACGAGCCTGAAAGAACCTCGGATTCGGTAGTGTCTCATCTTTGAGGAAGTGCTTCAGGCCGGGGCTTATTAATGCGAAAGCATCTGTTGCTGGGTTAAGGACATCGGCCCATTTTTTTACTTGGACTTCTGACCTATTGGCCCTCCTCTTGACTCCTTATTGACCCCAGCCTCTTTAGACCTCGAAATCGGGGGATAACAGATTGCATGATCAATGATCTATTTTGCATTGTACATGGATTCTGTTATAGGAGAGAATATTCTCTCTGAAATGATTATTTTTGTAACTGAATTTCTTTCACCCAACTCTCACGTGAAGTGTATATATAATGTAATCTGAATTGTATACAAGAATGTGAAGCACATTTACAGACATTGTTGTTTTATAATTTTCTTCCATCTCAAAATTTACACGCTTATATTATTTGTACATGAATTCAAATGTAATCATTTTAAAAGTATTCAAATTATCACATGAAAGTTTTTACATTTATAAAGTTGGTTTATTTTTCAGAAGAAATTTGTGAAATCGTTCAGTAAAGTTAACTTTCTCTTTTATATAATTTGTTCATGTAATCAATTAAGCTTTGATTATTATCTCTATAGTCAATCAACTCAATGGTTCCATTTCCCTCACAACATCGTCCATAGGTGATTCATCCAGCTCTTTGGCATTCCAAGCATCTAGTACAACTCAACAATATGGCCTTCACTATCCATTTTGCTTCAAAGCATTGTTGCATAGAACCTCCATTTCATGCTGGCAAAAAGATTTCTAGTGCCACGCATAAAATGCAAAATTCTAAATAAAACTCAAACCATAGAATTAACCTTCCATGAAGGCAAAACCATTCATTAATCAAGCATAGCACTCTATGTCATGTTCGAAAGGCTCGTTATTAGAGTTGAACTATCTAATATGGTACGCTCTTTGGAGCACTAACTCTACAAGGCTCTACACAACACAACCTTCAAAGTGGGTTAGGGTCTATATTACCACTGGCTCTACAGAGCTCAATGTTAAATGAGTTAAAATAGAGAAGTCCAAGCATAAAAAAATCACCGCGACAAAATTTCATGGCTTCGCTCCAGTTAACGATAGAGAAGTCATAGAGAGAAGGAAGTTTCTTCACTCCGCATGGCTTAAACTACCGAGAAGTTTAGATGCATTTGGCTATGCTCTACACAACATGATTTTGATCATTTCAATTACTCACAACATAACTCTACCATACTACAGTTCGACAATACGTTCCGTTCGACCATACCCCCATTTAGCCGAAACTTGCTTGAGTCTTACCAAAGTTCTACCATAATTAGTGATTGTTGGCCAACCTTTCCAAGCCGAGCCATGCAACCATGGCCACTCTTGGCCCATGTCATTCACCATACAGACAAGTGAATCAAGCATCTGTTTTATTTAGTGCATCACCTAGCAAAGCCAATTATCGCATGACCAAATGACCGTAAAATAATCCCCCATTCGATTGTTGCTTTATCATATTATAGCACTATCTCATAGCAGTCCATACAAATCTACGACAAAACTCTAGTGTGGTAGCACTTCTACATAAAACTTTGACTATGCGGTAACCTTTACCATACTATCAAGCCTAGCAACTATAAGACTTTGGGATCAGGTCTCTTCAACATAAAATAAAGAAATTTACCAAAATCTCCGAACCTCCTCAAGTTTGCCCAAGCCACATAAGATGTAAGAAATGAATATTTTAAATTTGAAGGCACGTCGAATGAGGTAAGAGAATAGCTCCAAAATTTCAAACTATCTACAAAAAGTGTGCACTCAACCATTTGGATAAAAATGGACACGCCAACCGTCCAACCAATACACCAAGGGAGATTGGCCATGCGGTTCGGTTGAAAAGTTTAGATTGGCATTTGGCATTGTTTGAAAAGATTACTCATGGATCCCTCTTACCGTTTGTTGTCAATTAGTTTTGGACTTTTGCATACCATCCCTAATTTTCCAAAGAAAAATGAATTTTTTTTAAAAATATGCAGAATAATTGTACGACAAAACTACCTTGTAGTGACAAATCTGTGCTTGCACCTGGAGCATGTGTGGTGTATGCATACACCCTTGCTACCACATGACTCTATCAATTTATACGATCTATCCAGCAACCCCACAATGTTGGTGAGACAACGCGTAAACTATGCCATGCAATTTTATTTCATGTAGAAACTCTGAATTTTCGTACAATAATTTATTTCAAAAACTCCGAATTTTCACATGGAAAATTGTTCTAAAAATTTTGAATTAATATTTCATTCCTCGATGCTCTGAAGATTAAATTTATTACAAGGTAGTTAACATACCATGCAGTGACCAAATCATTTGGCATCGTCGTGACCAATACAAACGACAATCGTCTATGACGAATACAAACAAATCGTTCGTGACTAAATGGTCAAGCGACATTCGTCTATGACCAATACAATCTAAATAATCGCTCTATGACCAATACAATCTGAATAATCGCTTCGAACTAAATGGTCAAGCGACATTCATCTATGACCAATACAAACAAATCGTTTGTGACGAATAAATGGTCAACCGATCTTCACCTATTATCAATACAAATTAGATGCCCCAGTAGAACTAAACTATCAAACGATATTTACCTATTGATCCAAGTCGAAACACTTGTCGCCAGAGGGGCAGAACGTCCTCGACAAACCAACACGTGCCAAGGCTCTAATCAAACCTTAGGCCCTGTTTGATGGGCACTTAATTCCTTGGAAGTTGGAATTTAAATTCAATTTGACACCAAATGTGCTGTTTGATGGCCACAAAATTGAAGGGAATTCATTTTCCCACTATGAGGCTCATACGCCTGAATTGACAGAAACTTGGGTGGGAAAATGAATTCCATCTTTGCTGCCTTTATTTTTTTTTCTGTTTTTTTTATTTTTTTATTTTTTTTTGTTTTTGCAATAGAAACAAATTTCATAATCAAGTGTAAAAAAAATTCACTTTTACGGACAATTTTGATGTAACGAAGGCCAAATGAACACTAAATTTTGATAAAAAAATGATTTTTTATGAAACATTTTTTTTTTTGGTTTTTTTAAAACTTTTTGGCAATGGAAACAAATTTTATAACCAAGTGTAGAAATTTTTTTACTGTAATAGACAATTTTGATACAAACGAAGGCCAAACGAACACAAAATTTAAAAATTTTCCAGGTGGAAAAGTATACCAATCAAATACACTTAATTAACAATTCCCTGAAAAACAATTTCTTGGAAATTATTTTTCTTGTAATTCATTTTTTTTCCATCCATTTTCCACTTTTGCAATCAAACGGACCCTTAGTTATTTTAGATAAAATTCACATGGACTACCATTTCACTTGTTTCAAAGAACAATACAGTAATTCGAATTGTATTGGTAAAATTTAGGGGTACTTACAAAAACACCCTTAAAATTAGGGATGTTTTGAAAAATCATGTGAAATGTTTTTAGGAAGTAAAAAATACTATGTAAAATGAAAAAAGTGACGCAATATCACTTTTTTACTTTTTTTAAAAAAAGTGACACAAACTCAAAAAAAATGACAAAACTCAAAAAAAGTGACAAATAACAAAATATCACCATCCATTCGTGCAGCATCAGTAATCATGTTCTTAAAATAATCAGCACGTTCAAACAAATCCACGTACTGATTATGTTAGGAAAACATAGCATATTATTTTATTTTTTTATCTTCTTAAAAAGTGACAAAAACTTAAAAAGTAACAAAATTTAAAAAAGTGACACAATGTCACTTTTATAAAATTGAAGAGCAACTTTGATATCCCTGGATGGTACTGCATAAAATAAGTAAGTACACAATCTCACTTTTACAAAAAAGTGATTTTGTTTGTCAAAAAATGACAAACAATAAAAAAACGTGATAGAAAAAAGTGGCAAACACTAAAAAAGTGACAAACGTTCAAAAAAGTGACAAAAAGTTTAAAAAAACTCCAAAAATGCGAAAAAATGACAAAACATCAATCGAACACATTCGAAAAAGTAACAAAACACTAATCGAAAAAGTGATAAACCATTCATTCACCACTCTTCTTCTCACAAAATCTTACAAACAATCGTAACCCACAATTTTCAGCTCCAAAATAAGATTAAATCACACAAACTTATCTTCTAAACAATTATACAAGAATTGAGTTACTGTCCACCAAGAAATATATAGCATCAAGAACACCTTCAAAGCAAAAAAGGACAACATGCAAAACAGTATAATCCAGCACCACTTTTTATGAGGTTCCTCAAGCATCACAAGGAGAAAGCTGACAGAACTTGGACTCGATCTATCAGAAGGAAGCTGATAAGACTAGAATGATGGAATAGTCGACGGAGCCGCCTGCTGTTGAAGTTTCCACCTTAAATATGACTGCTGTAACTTCTATGGAACCTGTCATAAAAGGACAAAATTATTAATTAGAAACTTTAATTTTAAACAAAAACAAACATGTACACAAGATTCCTCTTTTCGGACATTCTACAAACACCATCGATATACTTAGTATTTTTCCTAATAAATTCGTGGTCACTTTTAATATCACTTTTTAATTAAAAAAATGACGTAAAAAAGTGACAGAAATAAAAAAAAATAACAAACAATAAAAAAAAAGGTAATAAAAAAAAAGTGACATCCAAAACATTTGAAAAAGTGACAAAACACCAATCGAAAACATCCAAGTCGTCTTGAGCAAACATGAACATCCAAAACATGGAAAATAAAAGATTATATTCAGGCTCAGTACCATAAGAAAAAATGACAAATAACCAATAAAAAATTGGAATCAGTGACAAAAATAATATATATAGCCAACAAAATAACATTCATAAATGAAAAGAAAATCAAAATGATTTTTTTCTCTTTGCTGAGGTGGGATGAAGATTTCTCTTTGCTGTAATGGCCTTTTTTTTTTTTTGTGTATAATCCAACAAAATCACATTCATAAATGAAAACAAAATCAAAATCAAAATCAAAATACGACTATTTGCTCCAACAGTACACCTGGAAGAAACTTTATAGAAATTACCAAGTAAAAAACATCATGACAATGCTCACATTTGCATCCAAAATTGGTTCAAAGGTTTTTCCTAAGAGCTCTCTTCAACAAGCTTAAATTGAAGCCTATATAATCTATCAAGGTGCAACGACAGCAATCCTTCCAGCAACTTGGTCAAGAGCAATGCATTATGCAACCAACTTCAGCCACATAGATAAATATGAGATAGACGCCATGAGCAGATGTCGATAAAAGACACATCATATAATGCATACATGAATACACACAACTGCAATCCATTCATTTTAACATCTCTAAATGAGTCAACACCAGCTCAAATGTTAACGGGTATAGGACTCAATATAGAATTACTAAACCTCGAAAATTAGGCTATCTAAAACAGAGGCAATTACTAACAAATTGGATCTGACAATAAAGTTTCCATACATCAATTTACCATAATGGGGTAAATGCATAAATAATTCAAAAATCTCAAGCATATATTTTAAATATACATGATAGGTGCAGATCTAGATAAAGGCTCCCATATACACAGATGCGGAAACAAATTTACCTTGGAGGCAGTCACAGTTCTCAGCCTCCTTCCTCACCACGTCAAGCACTAAATCAATAAGTTCAGCACCCTCAGTGTAATGCCCCTTGGCCCAGTTATTCCCAGCACCGGACTGTCCAAACACGAAGTTATCGGGCCGAAAGATCTGTCCAACCGGACTAGACCGGATGTTGTCCATGCTGTCAAGACCCCGTCGCCCACTGGATGTGATTCTTCTTCCACCCCTTGGATCCATATCTATAATGTTCATGTTCTGCAACTGCTTTTGCCGAAATGGGGTGGACGACTTGCATTCCCCTTACGGAGTTTTTGGAATCGAAAATGGGGATTTTGATTTGGGTTGGGTTGGGTTAGGTTTTGGGGGTTAATTTAGAACGTATTAATTACGTGATTAAAGGTTATACTTAGTTAATGGGGTATTATTCAATTTCCTTAATTTTGGAGGGTAATGGCCCTAATTTTCCCTAAAATTTATTCCAATTTGGCCCAAATGGTTCAAGATATATAATGAGGCCCATGAACAGGTCCATTGGATGAGAAGTCACTTTGTGCTTGACTCGAAAAATATTGAATAATTCTTACCATGACCCATGTCCGATTGGTCAACCCGTTATTTTCAAATGATTGTACTATACTAGATGTGACTAAATCTATGATAGAAAATCTTAGGGTGTGTTTGAGTCACATTAGTTTGGAAGAACGTATTTTGAAATAGTAGATTGACGGAGAATGTATGGTTGCAAAGAAGGAAAAATTATTTATGTAATGGAAAATATTATTTTATTGAACAATGTGTGGTTAAAAATGAGTAAAAGAATGAAAATGAAAATTTTAATGTGACTCAAACATAGACTTAATGAATGATGTGTAAACAAAATGTATACATTTTTATATGTTAAATTCGAATAGATTGGTATAGCTAAACAAATAGTTATGTAAATTGTGTGTGTATGTATGTATATATATATATATATATATATATATATATATATATATATATATATTTTTTTTTTTTTCAATTATCGTGTCAAATAGGGTAAGAATATTTAAATATGATAAGCGAACATTTAGCCTATGTTTGAGCTCTATTTTTTCTAAAACTTATTTTTTTAACCACACATTTTTATTTCAAATAATTTTATACTTAAATCCAAAATTTTTTCATACTTTTCAATTACATATTTTCCAAAAAATTCACCATTCCACAAATTTTTTCCCCCCTAAAAAAGGGGGTTCAAATATGGCCTTTGTTTTTAAGCCAATGAAAAATGATATCTCTATATATTTATACGGATTTTAAAATATTTTATATTTTAATACTCAATTTAACTTTACATGTTACGAATTCAAGAATACTCGGACGATAATAAATTTTTTAAGCAAATTATCCTTTTTTTTTTTTTGAAAAGTAAGTTTTACCAAAAAAAAATTGTTTTTGGCAAGTGTTGTCTTGGCCAAGCGTGAAAAATGCAATATAGTCATAATACATACAAAACAAGCCGGCTTATTCAAATTCTTTGTAATGAACGGCTATACCTAAGGTAGGGGGACACAATGCCCATTATTTTCATAAAAAAATAAACTAAAATCTAAAAAAAAAATTAATCTATTAAAACTCCAAGGAATTTATTTTTTAATTTTTTTTTGCTCAAATTTCTGCTTTGAATCACATTCTTCTCCGCCATAATTTCCGTGTTTTGAGAAAGAGGCAAAGGTTTGTTAGTGCATTGATAATGAGAAAATCAAAATACCAAACCATAATTGGCGGAACAATTCAATTCCAGTTGAAATTTCCATTTATTCTTTATTGTTTATTCAAGGATTCAGTCAATTTTGTGTATGTAGCATTTGGAATCTTCAGAATTAGGGTTCCATTCGAGAAATGGGCTAAATTTTGTTGCTAGTTGTATTAAATTCAGGAAAGCATAGTATAGTAGGTAGAAAAGGCAGTATACAGTGGATTTTTCTTTGTTCTTTTTATGATCTCATTTCCCACATACCCACCCCATTAATTGGTCTTTTTAGGTCTCCATTTTTTGTTTCCTTTCAGAACATGCAAACAGTAGCCCATCGATTGTCTGGCACTCTGGCTTTTGCAAATCTCTAATTTTGTTGTAAAAATTGGAAAATTTTGAATTTTATTTTACCGAGAATGTGCTGTATATATTTGAGTGTGTGAATAATGGAATCAAGATCAAAGACGTGTTGAGCTGTTACCACAATTTCTCTCTCTACATCTTTTTCAATACCATAATCGATTCTTTCTTTCTCTCTCTATATTGCTAGCTGTATAGACTTTTTGTACTATCTTCGCACTCATAGCCTCCCCATTTTCTGTTTTTTCTTTTAGGAATTTTACAATTATAATAATTTATTACTTATTCTGCTGTTAAAATTTGAATTTCTTTTCCCTTACAAATAATCTCGACACGAATGCCTCCATGAATTAGCTTCTTCTTCCCCTCCCACGCGTCCCTTGCTCATCTCTCTAAAATGAAGTTTTGGTAGCATTCACTGTCACTCCACCGTTTCCTGGATTCGCCCCTCATATTCAGTTTTTAGCACTTCAACCTCAAAAACCCACAAAAAGAGCCTTGTCCGAGCATTTCTCCTTTTGGATTTTTACGCTCAAAAGCTTCTACATCTTTTATCTTTTGGCCCCTGTTTAACATCTGGGTTTTCACATTTCTTTCATAAAATTCGATCTTTGGGTCTTTGTTGAGAAATTTAACATTTGAAGCTTCATCTGGGTCTTGTATAAAATCTATCCAAGTCTTGAAGAATGGCACCATCTTTGTACTGGTGGGCGAAGGAAACTCACAGGGTGACCCCTGTGGTTGTGAAAATGGAGAACCCGAATAACTGGTCCATAGTGGAGCTTGAGTCCCCTTCAGAGGAAGACTTAATGTACACAAACGACGGCGTACCCAAAGGAGGCCGGAACAAGAACGCCAAGCAGCTCACATGGGTTCTCCTTTTGAAAGCCCACAAGGCTGCCGGTTGCCTCACTTCCATTGCTTCCACATTCTTCTCCCTCACCTCCGTCATCCGCCGCCGAGTAGCTTCCGGCCATACTGACTCTGCCGACACCACTGACACCGAAAACCCGGCGGTGAAGTCCCGGTTTTACTCCTGCATTAAAGTCTTCCTCTGGCTATCTTTACTCTTGCTCAGTTTTGAAATGGCTGCATATTTCAAAGGGTGGCACTTTGGTGCACCAGATCTTCAGTTACAGTACCTCTACAGTTTGACAAGTCCTTTGGCTGTGAAGAGTGCGTTTGATTCCCTGTATTCTAACTGGGTTTTGATCAGGATAGAATATCTTGCTCCACCTCTCCAGTTCTTGGCTAATGTGTGCATAGTTCTCTTCCTTATCCAGAGCTTGGATAGGCTAATTCTTTGTTTGGGTTGCTTCTGGATCAAGTTCAAGAAAATCAAACCAGTTTGCAAACAAGAACTTGTAGATCTAGAGTCTGGAGATGCTGATGGCTATTTCCCTACGGTCTTAGTTCAGATTCCTATGTGCAATGAAAAAGAGGTAACTTGTTTTCCCCATTTATATCTTGACATCCCAATTTAGAGCATGTTTGGTACTTATATCAAATTTTGATCAATAAAAAAGTACTTATTTTGAAGCTTGCTTATTAATTATAAGTAACCTCTTTAAGGTCAAGCAAACATTCTCTTAATGGTATAATTTTTGTTCTCTTGGTTTTGTTACTAGTGACGTGACCTGGATTGTTCTGTTGTGGAATGTGATAGGTTTATCAACAATCTATTGCGGCAGTGTGTAGTTTGGACTGGCCTAAAGGGAATTTGTTGATTCAAATTTTGGATGATTCAGATGACCCCACAACGCAGTCGTTGATCAACGACGAGGTGAATAAATGGCAACAGGAAGGTGCCAACATCGTGTACCGACACAGAGTGATTAGGGACGGGTATAAAGCTGGCAATCTTAAGTCTGCAATGAACTGCAGCTATGTTCAGGATTACGAATTTGTTGCGATATTTGATGCTGATTTTCAGCCCACTCCAGATTTTTTAAAAAAGACTGTTCCTCACTTTAAGGTGTTTTTCAGCTCTTTAAATATGTTTGCATAAATGTAGGGTTAGCCTTGGAATTACAATTACTGATTTTTGGTTTAATTGTTTATCCTCCTAATTTCCTATTCAAAGCACACATTCACATGCAGAAAGTTAATACTTCATGGATTTCCTGTTTACTTTTTAATATGGAACAACATTGTCATTGAATTTATATTGGCGCTGTATTTATTACATAGTAGCTATTTGCATGAATTTCTGACCCATCTCATAATCTTTAATGGTATGTTTGGTAAAATTGGATGGTATGTTTGGTAAAATTGGATGGTATTTTATGGGACAATAAATAAGATTTTAATTTTTTTTCCTTTTTTTAATCCTGTCCAATCCTGTGCAATCTAGCATACCAAACATTCCATAATTTTGAAGCATAAATATGGTTCTGAAAATAAATGTTTCTTCTCACGTTGGATTGTAGGATAACGAGGAACTAGGATTGGTTCAAGCAAGGTGGTCATTTGTGAACAAGGATGAAAACCTACTAACGAGGTTGCAGCTCATTAATTTGGCTTTTCATTTTGAGGTGGAGCAGCAGGTGAATGGAATTTTTCTTAATTTCTTTGGGTTTAATGGGACTGCTGGTGTATGGAGGATAAAAGCATTAGAGGATTCTGGTGGATGGTTGGAAAGGACCACGGTCGAGGACATGGACATTGCTGTTCGTGCTCATCTTAGAGGATGGAAGTTTATCTTCCTCAATGATGTGGAGGTATTATACTGCAACAATCTGTTCCTGGGGGTTTCATTTAGCAACCAAATTAATTTGTTTTGATAATTTTCAGTGTCAATGTGAATTACCGGAATCTTATGAAGCTTACAGGAAGCAACAACACAGATGGCATTCCGGGCCTATGCAGTTGTTCCGTCTCTGTATGCCAGACATCATCCGATCAAAGGTACGTGGAGACAGTTAATCTTGTTTTTTATGCAGTCAAATCTTGTTTAAGCTTGTTTTGGAAGTGTTTATAAACAGTTTAAATGATAAATCAAATAGAAATGACTAGTGAATAAGTGAGTATTACTTGTGTGGACAAAAAATGGTTTGACTGATTATAAATAATTTATGAACATTAGATACCGAGCATGCACAAAGTGTGTTATATTTTGTGCGTGGAACTGAAGTGGACTGTAATGCTAATTTGCTTGCTAAATCTGTTGATGCAGATCAGTATTTGGAAGAAAGGCAACATAATTTTTCTCTTCTTCCTTCTAAGGAAACTGATACTTCCGTTTTATTCATTCACTCTGTTCTGCATCATTCTTCCTATGACTATGTTCATTCCCGAGGCTACTCTCCCGACATGGGTTGTCAGTTATGTACCTGCTACAATGTCGTTTTTGAATATACTCCCAGCACCCAAGTCCTTCCCCTTCATTGTGCCTTATCTTCTTTTTGAGAATACCATGTCGGTAACAAAGTTCAATGCTATGATCTCTGGCCTTTTCCAACTTGGAAGTGCATATGAGTGGGTTGTCACTAAAAAGTCTGGTCGGTCCTCAGAGGGCGATCTTAGTTCCTTGGTTGAGGAGCAACCCAAGCACCAAAGAGGTAGCTCAGAGCCTAATCTAGAGGAAATGCGAGAGGAAATTAAACAGCAGGAGCAGAGGGCTTCTCGGAAGAAGAAGCACAACAGAATATATACGAAGGAGTTGACACTAGCTTTTCTTCTTTTGACAGCTTCAGCAAGAAGTCTCTTGTCTGCACAGGGGATCCATTTTTACTTCTTGCTCTTTCAGGGCATATCATTCCTGCTCGTGGGGCTCGACTTAATTGGCGAGCAGGTGGAGTAACTCAATGTAGATAGGTTTAATACTAAACATGTAGATCTGTAGTCAATCATTTCAGGGATAGATGCCGGATACTGAAGTTAATACTTCATGGAATGAGCAAGCTGGACATAGGAGCTGTGTGGAAATTCTGGTATGTGGAAATGAAAGTGTTTCGTTACTAGAACCGGACTCGAAAACCAAACCACCAGATGAGGCAATACATGAAATCACAGAACTTTCGCATGGCATTGTGGAAGCAGAGGAAACTGGCAGAAAATGGGGGTATTCATTACTATATCAGGTTTTCGATTTTAGTTTTGTAATTGCTGTCTTTAGATTCTTTTGTTTGTTGGTTTTTTTTTTTAAGAAGAATTTGTCATTCAAAAATCGAATACGAAATTTAGCGACAGCTAAAATACTTGGAGCTGGTAAACTTTGCATCTTCTCTGCACAATGATGTTCATTTATTGATTTCATAGTCCCTGCAGTTTGAATGAACTTTGGTTGATAGCACTAAATTGCAATCCTTTTAATACAATGCCTCCATTTTTAGTAGGATATTGATAAAAGTTATGGGTCCCTTGATGAAATGAAATTAAAATCAATAATTGATTTCAACTTAGATTAAAATCTAGATTTTGATTTTTTACAAAAATGGAAAAAGATGTTGGTAGATCACTTGCAAGTTCTATCTACCAAAACTTGAATGTAGCATTGATTGAGAAAGTGGTCGAACTTATGGGCTAGAGTCCATCAAACAAGTTGGTAATGAATCAGACGGCTTAGCTGATTTCCCGTGTGAAATATCACGGTTTTGGTACAAATGGCTGATCAAGAACATAATTGACACCCTAATGTAGATCGAATCTACAGAGACACTAACAAATGGGTTGCACATTAAGAAAACAAACGCTTTTTTTATTTCATGAACGATTCCAAAAATCCTACAAGACGTTTTAGAGTTTTAAATATTAAAAGAATAGATAACCTTCTGGACCAGCAGTCATTTAATGGGTTGGGCTACAAAGCAAAGTAAATAAATATCGAAAATAATGAACTAAAAAACATTAAATGTCGTTTTGACTTAACAAACGAATTCAAATGTCCAAAATCCCTCATACGTCACAGTGAAACTGTGTGGTCAATGGAAATCGTTGCGAGCTTTTCGGAATAGGGTCATGGACCCCAAAATGGAGATTGTATGCAAAAGTTACGCAATTTTCTTAAAATGCCGACCATTCAAACGTTCCAAATATGCAAGTGTCTGTTCTTCCATACTAATCTCATCACACCCTAACAAAATGGGTCCAGATTTTGGCTACTATTAAATAATAATCGAGAAAATTAGACCTGAAACTATTAAAAAGGGAATAAATTATAAAGCTTTGCTACAAGTACGGGGTGGGTTCACAGGGAGTGAGCGGGGTGCAAGGAGGGGGGTGTGTTTTTTTTTTTATTTAAAAAAAATACATGTGGGGCCCGCTAGTGTGAGAGACGTGGCAGGCCCCTATGAAAATTTCTCCTGTACGTGAGGCATTTTCCTGAATTATATTAATACACTATAAAATATCAAACCTTTAATGACCGTAATTTATACGCTTTAAAAAATCTCAACCTCCCCAAAATCGCCACACTAATTACAGAGAGATTACAGAGAAGAGTAGAGACCATGAATATGTAATTTTGGCAGAGTGAAATCCTAATCACCTACCATGCAAAGAAGCCCTTAACCCACGGAAGAAGCTGCTTCACCCTCGCAAAGATGAAGGCTACCCAAAACCATCCAAACTATTCAAAGAGTGTCATTGCAGGAAAGAAAAAGTCGTAACCAAGCGAAGAAGAAGGCGATTCACCCACCGATTAAAGGCTCCACCCATGCGACACCACTGATTACAGTTGAAGAAAGTGAATCAAAGGAATGAAGATGAAATCAAGTTTTGTTGAAAGAATTTCAAAGAAGAAGAATGAGATTTCTTCACAAATTTATAAAGTCAATCAATATTTTCTGATTTTAAAGGCTTCGATCTTATTCTTACTTTGTATGTTTCGTATCATCTAAACCCTCTCTCCCTCACCATTTCATAAAGTTCTCTCTTTGAAGATTCATACTTGATTTTGTGGGTAATCTTCTATTGTTTTCACTTTATTGGTGGGATTTTTTTTGGATCAACCAATGGTTTCTTATACTGATATTGATATTTATCTTTATGATGCTTTGTTATTGGATTTTTTTCTATCGAACTATTGTATTCTTTGTTTATAGTTAGATTCTTGTTAATTTCTGTCTACCTTCTTCGTTTCTGCTGTAAAATAAGTCGTGGTGCTAGTTAAACATATAAACGATCTTGATATGAACTATTTGCTAAGACTCTGCTCTAAATGAAAAGTTGTGTTAGTCCCAGGTGGTTTCCTGCTGATGCCTAAATTAGGATAGAGTTTTAGAGATGAAAGTATTCAATTAATAGCGGGTGAGTTTATGACATTGATTATGCTGATTTAGGAGCTAATAACTTGGCACCTCACCCATATGCCTGCTTTTGAAGTTGTCTGATTCGTGGGTTTAGGAAGTATATGACAAGAAAATGGCGTTCATTGACAAAGCAAAGTGTTGGGTTTTTTGATACCCAATAAATTCGAGCGATGATATTAAACCGATTTGTAGTTTGGATTAGATTTCATAGGCTTCGGCCGATAATTGAAATGAAATGTCGACACCACAATGAACGAACTTTTCGGACAACCTAAGTGGGTCATTTGAAGTAGCCTAATTCCATTAGTGTTGCTCATGGCCCGACCCATAACCTTGGACGGCTTTAAAGTTGAAAGCCCACTTAGTTATCTATTGGGCCCCTTTGTGTTTGACCTAAAAGCCCAATACCTTGCCTTATTAATATTGACCCGGTTCTTGTTTATTGTGTGTGGAAGAAAAGAGAGCAGCCCGTGTGTTTTGGAAGAGAGAAATCGACTTCTACCTCTTGCTTTGTGCTTGTGCTTTATGCTTCTTGGTAGCCCCTTTTCTCCTTCCTTCTCCCTTTGCCTTGGTGGATAAAGATAGTTGTTCTTCATCTTTACACCATAGCCCTAAGTGGGCTGAAATCATTGGAGCAACCGGTTGTTGGGTGGTTGTGCTAAGGAGCATTGGTTTGGTTCGTTGTGGTGTTGTCTTAGTGGTTTATCTGAGCTCGGTTATTGGTTAATTGAAGGCCCAAATTCCAACATTTGGTATCAGAGATTTAGGTGGTGATTTTTCGGCCATAATCAGTCCAGAAATCGAGCAAAAACCAGAAGGAAGAATCGTCCCCTTTTTGCACAAAAATCGAACTTGCAATCTTGATTTTCGGCCAAACCAGTGGTCATTTGAAGAATCCAACACCACCGGTGGAACGTGCAGGTCGAGGAGCATCTGGGTTACCGGTGCGTGGTGGTGACGGCCGATGGCGGCGGCGGCGCGTGGGCATTCCGGCGCCGCGCGTGAGGGCGCGTGGAGAGTTTTCTGGCTTCGACTTCTTCAGGCAGTTTGTTATATTTGATTTTGTGAACGTACTGATATTTTTGGTTTAGTGTTTCAGGTTTCGCAGGAAAAGTTGGACGATTTTGCGCCTACGTTCGTAGTTCAATTGTCGCTCGGTTGATTGCCGCAGTTGTTGGAAACTTTAGGGCGAATAGTGGTGGCCCTAAAGTGTTAAAATTATATTTCTCGTAATTTACGGACTCAGATAAGTCCGCTCTGGTAAATTGGTTTATCCCGTTTAATTCCAGCATTAGCGCGTCATCGTGTGGGGGTTACATTAGGATTTGGGTTACCGTGAAGAGGCAACCATTGCTTGTGCTAGAATTTTAGGAATTAATTGCTCTATTTGAAGTGTTGAATTTAACTGCAAGTTGGTAATTGCTTTTGTGCTGGAACTGTTGTTTTGTCTCTAAGTGAGATTCTTTTGAGTGGAAATTTGAATTTTGTTGACATACCTTCGTGTTGCATTGATTATCCTGTTAGAACACCTTGGATTTGACCCATTCGAACGTTCCCTTGATCTGAGATTTTGAGTCTCACAAAACCCTGGGAATCTAGAACGATATATATTGTTACCTTAGGTTTACTCCATGTGACATACTTGTGCATTTTTGGTTGTTCTGTTTTTCAAAATGTCTTTACATTTCGAAATTGGGATTTTCAACGAGAAAGGGGATTTTTCAATTTGGCAACAAAATATGAAGGGTATTCTGGTTCAACAAAAAGTTTCAAAGGCCATTAATGGCAAATTTTCGAAAATTTTTACAGATATACAAAAAGAAGAATATGATGAACTTGCATACACTTCAATTATTTTACACCTGTCTGACACTGTTTTGAGAAAAGTTGGAAAACTAGATTCTATCAAAGAACTTTGGAAAAAGTTGGAGAATTTATATATGCTTAAATCCACTCCTAATAAGTTGTACTTGCTTGAAAGATTTTTTTAGCTTTAAAATGGATTCTTCAAAAGATTTGGATGACAATTTGGATGTGTTTAACAAACTTGTTCAAGATATTGTTAACTGTGGAGAGTCGGTGTCTGAAACCTACAAGGCTATTATTTTGCTGAATGCTATACCTGATACTTATCATGAAGTTAAAAATGCTATTAAGTATGATAGGGACACCTTAACCCCTGAAATTGTCATAGATTCCCTTAGGAGTAAGGAAATGGAGGTTAAAGCTAAAAAGGAAGATAAGAGAAATGGTGAATTGCATATGATGAGGAGTAGAATGAAGTTTAAGCAAATGAGTTTAGGTAGAGCTCAAGATAACAGTGATTCGAGTAGTGACTCGAGTGATGAGGGTGATAAGAAGAAGAGCAAGAGTTGGGACAAGTCTGGTGGTAGACGATGTTACAGCTGTGGTAAGTCTGGCCACTTCATTAGGGATTGTCCCAAGAAGAAGAATAAGATGAGAGGCGAGACGAATCTAGTTTTAGGGTCGAGTGGTGACCCTAGTGAGCCTTATTGAGTATTTCCCTAGTTACTGCATTTGCATCTGTGTGTAACCCTTTCTGCATGTATGTGATTGCTCGTTTTCGCTGCATAGCTATATGTTGCATTTCAATGTGTTTGATATGTGCATTGGCATGATTTGGAGTGATCTTATTACTTGGTATGATGTGTTTGCATGCATAGTGGGTTTGTGATGCATTTGGCAGTGTGTGTGTGTGTGTGTATGTCTTTTGATAAGATGGAGTATAGATGCCTAGGGGTACATTGTGGTTTGTACTGTGGGATGTGGAGTGTTACATTTGGATCATGGTGGAGAGGTGATCAAATGTTTGGAATTCTTTATCTGTAAGAGACCCTGATCAGGTGGAGTGTGAGTGAGGCACTTCTGTCACTTCTGTTAGGTGGAGACCCATTATCCACGCAGGTTGGAGAAGTGATGTGTTGATAGAGAATTATCCCGAGAACTTAGGATCTATAGAGGCTTACCATTAGACATGTTTGTTTGTTTGTTTGTTTGTTTGAGTGATTAGTCTAGTGAACAGGTGGGCGATGAAGTGAGATATGTGTTCTCGAGGTGAGTGAGCAACACGGAATGGGATATGATAAGTGTGGTGAGATCTTTGTGAGGTCATTTATGCATTTGTTGTGTATGTGTTGGCCTGTTGATTAACTTGTTAATCTATTGTTCTGTGTGAACGTGTGTGATAAGATCTCTATGTTATCCTGTGTGATATCTCCGTCGCATGTTTTATTTGCTCTTGATTGATTGCTGTGCTTAGTTGTTTCTACTTGGGTGTTCGTGACCTTAGCCCTGGTGAGTATATGGAACAAGTATGGTATGTGTTTCGGGTGCGAAACACGAGGTAAGGTCTGTGAGACCAATTTTATTGGTTGCCTTGATTATGCGAGTATGAACTGTGTGTTTTGTTTGCTTGCAGATTTATTGGGATCAAGGTGGAGATTTGTTGGGTTTTTTGATACCCAATAAATTCGAGCGATGATCTTAAACCGGTTTGTAGTTTGGATTAGATTTCATAGGCCTCAGCCGATGATTGAAATGAAATGTCGACACCACAATGAACGAACTATTCGGACAACCTAAGTGGGTCATTTGAAGTAGCCTAATTCCATTAGTGTTGCTCATGGCCCGGCCCATAACCTTGGATGGCTTTAAGGTTGAAAGCTCACTTAGTTATCTATTGGGCCCCTTTGTGTTTGACCTAAAAGCCCAATACCTTGCCTTATTAATAGTGACCCCGGTTCTTGTTTACTGTGTGTGGAAGAAAAGAGAGCAGCCCGTGTGTTTTGGAAGAGAGAAATCGACTTCTACCTCTTGCTTTGTGCTTGTGCTTTGTGCTTCTTGGTAGCCCCTTTCCTCCTTCCTTCTCCCTTTGCCTTGGTGGATAAAGATAGTTGTTCTTCATCTTCACACCATAGCCCTAAGTGGGCTGAAATCATTGGAGCAACCGGTTGTTGGGTGGTTGTGCTAAGGAGCATTGGTTTGGTTCGTTGTGGTGTTGTCTTGGTGGTTTATCTGAGCTCGGTTATTGGTTAATTGAAGGCCCAAATTCCAACACAAAGTCTAAAATAGGTTTATGAATATACAAAGTCCAACGGTTGAGCAAGATCAAGAGAAAAAAATAAATAAATGAATTCTATTTATATGCGTGTGAAATATTACCAAATCGAAGTTAATATGCTAGTTAACAGAAGTGAAACATAATCACAAGACAGTTAATCACTACTATGTTGGATTAAATAACAGTATTTAGGTTTGCCTAATAACTGAGTATGCAATTTTTTAAATTTCTGTTACTTTTTTTTTTCATTTTTTTCTTTGTGTTTGTTACTTCTTTTTTAATTCCTTTCACTTTTTTGAGTGTTAGTTTATTTTCCGTCACTTTTTTGAAATTTCTATCACTTTTTGTTTGTTGCTTGTTACTTTTTTTAATTTCTATCACTTTTCGAGTGGAAAACATTATTTTTTAATAAAAGTGACATTTAACTTTAAATTTGGATTGGTGAAGTTGGGAGGTGGTTTGGTATGCAATCTATGAAGGAGCTTGATGATGACTGTTTGACACAATAGTGGGAGTTCATAATGCAGTGCTATGCAGGCAAGATTACTTCTAGGGATTGGAAATGGGAAGGGATCACGGCCATGTTTTGGGTGTGTTGGACTGAACCATAGGTGGTGAAGGAGCGGTGGAGTTTGCATAAAATGATATAGTTTAAAACATTGATTGGTATTTTGTTACTTTTTTTCGAAATTTTTATCATTTTTTTTATTGTTACTTTTTTTTTTTAATTTCGGTCACTTTTTTTTAGTAACAAACATAGATTTTGATTGGTGTTTTATCACTTTTTTTTTTTTTAGTGTTTGTCACTTTTTTTAAAAAAATAATAATACTTAACTTGATACAGTATTTTCTTTCAAAATATTTTACATATGATTTTTCAAACTATCCCTAAAATTAGGGATATTTTTGTAAGTTGCCCCGTAATAATTTATACATTCAAATATAAAAGCAATGTTTTGTTTTTGTTGAATTAAAATTTCAAAGTTGCTTGTTTTACTAATAAAATTCATTATGCTTTTGGACGAAATGTAACTTTTAAGTACGCCAAATTTGACGTAATCTTACAAACATTTAGCCCTTGTTTCATGGCCATTATTTTGAGAAAATTGAGTTTTAATAGTGATTTTTTTGGAGAATATGTGGTTAAAAGGTAGGGAAAGTTTTGGGTTAATGTGCAAAATATTTTATTGTGTAAATGTGTAGTTAAAAATGAGTATAAAAATTAAAGAATTTTGAAATAATAATTTTCAAACGAGGGCTTAAATTTTGTTGTGACCGAGTCTAAACTTTTTAGTTCACTCTGATAGTCTTCACTCGCTTAAGATCATCTCCAATGGTTTGGCAAATTTAGGAGATAATAACTTGGCACCTCACCAATATGCCTGCTTTTGAAGTTGTCTGATTCGTGACTTTAGGAGGTATACTGACGAGTCGAATAGTGTTCATTGACAAAGCAAAGTCTAAAACAGGTTTATGAATATACAAAGTCCAACGGTTGAGCAAGATCAAGAGGAAAAAAAAAATTTAAATGAATTCTATTTATATGTGTGTTAAATATTATCAAATCAAAGTTAATCTGCTAGTTAACAGAAGTGAAACATAATCACAAGACAGTTAATCACTACTATGTTGGATCAAATAACAGTATTTAGGTTTGCATAATAACTGATTATGCATTTGTTTGAATTTCTGTTACTTTTTTTATTGTTTGTCATTTTTTTTAGTGTTTGTTACTTTCTTTTAATTCCTTTCACTTTTTTGAATGTTAGTTTATTTTCGGTCACTCTTTTGAAATTTCTATCACTTTTTTTGTTTGTTACTTTTTTTTTTTTTTAATTTCTACCACTTTTTCGAGTGGGAAACATTATTTCTTAATAAAAGTGACACATAACTTTAAATTTGGATTGGTGGAGTTGGTAGGTGGTTTTGTCTGCAATCTATGAAGGAGCGTGATGATGACTGTTTGACACAATAGTGGGAGTCGATAATGCAATAACTATGCAAGCGAGATTTCTTCTAGGGAATGTAAATGGGAAGGGATTAGGGCCGTGTTTTTGGTGTGTTGGACTGAACCATGAGTGGTGAAGGAGCGGTGGAATTTGCATAAAATGATATAGTTTAAAACTTTGATTGGTATTTTGTTACTTCTTTTATAGTGTCACTTGTTTTCAAAATTTTTATCACTTTTTTATTGTCACTTTTTTCTTTTTTAATTTTTGTCACTTTTTTTAGTGTTTTTCACTTTTAAAAAAAATTTGTCACTTTTTTTTTAATTGTTTGCTACTTTTTTGTCCCCTTTTTAGTGACCAACATTGTTTTTAAATAAAAGTGGCATTGTATGTCACTTTTTTATTTAAAAAATGACTTATACAATATTTTTTACTTAACTTTTTACTTAGAAAGAGACACTTAACTTTTGAAAGTGACACGCGATATCACTTTTTAATTAAAAAAAGTAATACTTAACTTTATACAGTATTTTCTTTCAAAATATTTTACATATGATTTTTCAAAATATCCCTAAAATTAGGGATATTTTTGTAAGTTGCCCATAATAATTTATATATTCAAATATAAATGCAATGTTTTGTTTTTGTTAATTAAAAATTTCAAAGTTGCTTGTTTTACTATTAAAACTCATTATGCTAAAAATTAAGTTTGGATGAAAAGTAACTTTTAAGTACGCAGAATTTGATGTAATCTTACAAAATTAGCCCTTGTTTCATGGCCATTATTTTGAGAAAATTGAGTTTTAATAGTGATTTCTTAGAGAATATGTGGTTAAAATGTAGGAAAAGTTTTGGGTTAACGTGTAAAATATTTTATTGTGTAAATATATGATTGAAAATGAGTATAACAATTAAAGAATTTTGAAATAATAATTTTCAAACAAGAGCTTAAATTTTGTTGTAACTGAGTCTAAACTTTTTAGTTCAAGTCTTCACTTGCCTAAGATCATATCCAATGGTTTGGCAAATTTGGTGTTCCCCATTCAATTATGCTACTCAGACATAGCGGTTGACAGAAATGGTAATAGAGAGATGTGGGAAATGGGGTAAGAAAAAAAAAGAAAGAAAAAAAAGGAAAAGTTATATCAAATCCGGGTCAAATCAATTCAAACCAATGTACTTCATTTAAGTGGGCAAACTGGGAAAAATCATTTTTTCCCTAATTTGGAGAAACCCTTCCGCATCTCCTTCTCCCCTGTGTTGAAGCTTTGGGAAATACCCTATATTTGGTGGCTTGAATTGCGATCAACATATTTGATGTTGATATCAAATTTCGGGTTTCTTCAAGAATCGTAAGTACTTGCATCTATTCCATAGCCTTTGTTTTTCGCCTTTCTACAATTAAAATGAGATCAAAATGGGTAGTGTCCTACGTTACATGAACATAAAGGATTGCTGAGAATTTTCACTAATCTATTTATTTTTTGCTTTTACCCCTTTCTCTGGCGACGTAAAAACGAGGGGAAAAGGTACCATCCAACATCTGGCCACATATCCACTGGACCCAACATCATTCAGCCGAGAGATGATCGAAAAAGGTATTGGTTCACGTTGGTTAATTATTTCGTTGTTATGAATTGTTTAATGATTTGGCTTTTTTTTTGTATAAGATTTGTACTCTCTTTCAAAAGTCAAGTAGATGACTCTGGTGTAAGATTTATGGGCTTTGTTGTGTGATTAGTTGAGGGATTTTTTTTTTTTTTCATTTCAATTATGATTACTGCATAATGTTTAGCCTATTTAGAAAATTTTTTTAAGTACTTCGCAAGTTTGAATTTTGTTATTTTCTTTAAATGTTAAGTTTGAATTATCGTTAGATAAATTATTTAGTTGTTATGTATTACTCAACATTGTAATTGATTTTTTTTGTTGCGGGGAAAGAAATTTTGGAATATCTTATTTCGGTGAAGTCCGATAATGAGGATGTTGTGGATAATACGAACATACCGAATGATATGTTAGTTGGAGATGGTGCGATTGTGCCTGATGTGGGTATGCAATTTATGGATGAAAATGAAATATTCGAGTTTTAGAAGAAATATGCATATGAAATTGGTTTTCCAGTGAGAAAAAGAATTCAAAAAAGGATGATGATGGAGTGTTGAGATATATTACACCTGTTTGTAGTAGTGAATGGAAAAGAATCAGAAATACAAGTGGTTCTTTGAAGCTACAAGAAACCATTCAAAATGGATGAAAGCCAGAATCACTACATCTTCAGATATTTTGGGAATATGGAGAATTAACACAGTACACTTGGACCACAATCATAAAATAAGCCCTTCGAAGTCGAGGCTATATTGATGCAACCGTGAATTGAGTACACATGTAAAACAGGGACTTGAAGTAAATGACATGGCAGGAATTTCGTTGCACTAGAGTTGCAACTCTACAGTTGTAGAAGCAGGTTGAAATGAGAATATGACTTGCATCGAAAAAGATTGTCGAAATTATGTTGAAAAAGTTAGGCATTTAAGACTTGGAGAAGGGGACGCAGCAGCAATACAATCTTACTTTTCTAAAATGCAAGCACGATGCTCGGGTTTTTACTTTAGTATGGATTTGAATGAAGAGTTGCGTCTAAAGAATGTTTTTTGGGCAGATAATATGAGTAGGCAAGCACATAAGGAATTCGGTGATGTTGTCACCCTCGACACCATGTACCTCACTAATAAATATGACATGCCATTTGACCTTTGTTGGAGTGAATCATCATGGACAGTCGACACTTCTTGGATGTGGTCTGGTATCGAAAAAAGATACATATATATTTTGTGTGATTATTCTGGACATGGTTACAATGCATGCATGGACAAACTCCCAATGGGATAATTACAGATCAGGACAGCAATGCGAAATGCAATTTAGATCGTGTTCCCCAACACGAAACATAGATGGTATTTGTGGTACACACTATAGAAGTTGCCTGAAAAGTTTGGATATCATGTGGATAAGGGTTCAATATTTGCTACTCTACACAGTTTTCTCTATAATTCTCAATTTGCAGAAGAATTTGAAAATGGTTGGAGAGTGATGATCGATAAGTTTAACTTGTATGATAATGACTGGTTGGCGGGTTTGTACGAGAACAGGGAATGTTCGGTACCTTGCTATTTGAAAACCATATTTTGGACAGGGATGTCAACAACTCAACGCAGTGAGAGTATAAATGCATTCTTTAATAGTTATGCACGTTCGAAGACGACGTTGAAACAATTCATTGAACAATACAAATGAGCATTGAGAAATAAAGTTGAGTAGGAGTTTCATGCAGTCTTCTCTCAGATGGTATCGTGTGCAACGAGATATAAAATGGAGAAGCAATTCTAGGCAGTTTACATAATTTCAAAATTTACGGAAGTTCAAGAGGAGTTCACAGGTAAGGTTTATTGTGATCTCATATCTATTTCAGAGGGATTATCAAGGACATCTTACGAGGTACGAGAGGATGTCATACATGACGAGTGTTCTAAGCAAAAAAACTTTTTTCGTCTCATTTCAAATAGACAAATGTGAAATCACTTGCAGTTGTCACCCTTTTTAAGCTTCGAAGGATTATTTGCAAACACACGATCTCAGTATTGATCCGTAATGATGTCAAATTAGTACCGAAAAGATATATACTACGGAGATGGTAACGTGATGTCAGTAGAGACCACACGAGGGTCGCAGTGAACTATGATGGTTTGGTTAGTACTCTTAGACATTTGAGGTATGACAAAATGTGTCAAAGCTTTGCTACATCGGACGACATGATTGCAGACGATAAAGTCAAATTCAATGCTATAATTGATTGTATCGACAATCAGTGTAAAAATATGATGACGTTGAAGTCAAGTAGTATTGTCCTATCCCCGCATATTACTCAAATAGAATCCGAGTGTGGAGCATCACATGATACTGGAAGTGGTAGCATAAGGGATCCAAAATGTGCAAAAAGAAAGGTTGCACCTAAGAAACTTCGTAAGAAGAGCCCATTGGAATCGAGTTCGAACAAAGTCAAGGTAATGCCCAATTTTTGGTATCCAAAGGTTGTAAAGTCATTATAGAGATAATGTATAATAACATTCCAATGTTTTGCAGGCAACTTCGAGTTCAACCAAAGGGAAGAAACTGAAGGGTCGCACAATTAATATGAGAGAAGTTGCACCCATCATTGAGTCACGTCAACAAGCACACATGTCGATTCCTTTATCATATACACAGCTCCTTATGGTTAGCATTCATGCATGATTTACTTTCAATGAAAATATATGATTTACTGATAATGTTATTTCACGAATGGTGGAAACCAAAATCTTCAATTCACACAACACTTGTAATCCACATATATCATCCCTCCATCATCAACAAGTCTTATATTCAATACCTAAGGTAAATAAATTGTTATATAGAACATAATGTTTTGCAAACATTATTGATTAAGTAAATTCATTTATATGTAATAAAAAATCTTAAGTGGATTTGACATTTGAAGCTTTGAATTAGTTCACGACCAACTTCAACATAATTGAAAATTTTGTTCTTTGGAAGGATACATTGTTGACTACTTCTTCGCATTTGATATTTTATTTGATTTTCCACAGGTTTGGGTAGAAGACATACGAATGATGTTGCTGGCAATGAAACACAACAGTCAAAAATGCATTTTGATGGGAGAAATACAAATGCACATGCAGAAGATGGACAACTTCTATAACATTATCAACCCCAATGTATGAGATCTAGGCATTTGGCTGGACGTGTGTTATTGAGGATAGATGTTTGGTATTGCTGGATATGTATAATCCAAGCATCATAGCTGTTCAAAAAATGGATGATTTTGATGGAGACAACGGTGCTGTTGTTATTTTAGTTCTTCATTAGTTGTTTTGTGCTTTAAATAAATGTGATTTTGGACTTAAACTCTTTGAAAGTTGTGTGGTATGCTTCCTTTAGTGTTTAGCTTGTAATAATTTAATTGGTGCTATTAGCTTTGTGGTATGTTTCCTTAAGTGCTTTGTAGTAAATGCTGTGTGCGGATAGAGTAATTGAGTGCTTCATTTAGTGTTCAGCTTGTAACAATTTATTCTGGATTTCATTGTTTGGAATGAAATAGGAAGTAAAGCACTAAGAAATAAACACAGAGAAGCAAAAGTTGAACATAAATTTAAGAAATTAAGATTACTGAATGAAAAATCCAAGATCCGAGCGAATAGTTGAAATTAAATATATTTACATAATTGAAATTACAATTTCATTCAAAAGAAATTGCTTCAGCTCAGGCCGGCGAATTTCATTCTTATCCCATTTAGTAATGTGCTCTTCCTATGCATATAGTCACATTCATAGAAATCTCCATGTCTTGTTCATCAGTTAACCAACATCGTGCTTCGAAAATGCAGGATAAATCTTGAGTACTGGTGACTGAACTTGATTCACCACTCGTTTCCTCCTCTTTGACCCACTCCCAAAAATCACATTTCATACTACACATATTGAATAGTCTACCGTTGTTGTTGGCGTTCTTCTCCACCTCAAAACACTTCAAAAATGCATGTTTGCACCATGGGTAGGGTCATTTGTTCGAGCATTCCTCAAAAAAATAACCCTTCAGTCTACATCTATGACAGACTACATGATCCTTTCCTCTCATTTTAAGCTAGGGATCAAACATCAAATAAGATGATAAGCACAATATGTATTAATTCTATATATAAAGAAATAAAAACCCAACGACATAATCAAAAGCACCATGTTTATCATTCTTCTAAACTTGAAACAGAAGTCATTGAATGACAAAAACCTGATTGATGAATACTTGAATTACTTGTGAGTTTCACAAGTAATGTCCGGATAAAAATTGATTTTATCAAGTGTAAACCGTTTATGAATATCAACCAAAATTTGGCTCAATTCTCAGCATAGATTCAGTGAGTATGCTTTTCAAGCTTGGAATTTCTAACGTAACTGTCAATCCATGACTGATTCATGCCATCATACTTTGCTTATAACATAGTTTTAACACAATGTTCAAACTTTGCTAACATATGTGAAAGGAATGGTAACACTTTTTTTAAGCTAACATTGGATGGCACACCAACAACATGTTTAGTCTAAGCTTATTCTTCAATAAAATTTACAACTAATTTTTTTTCCAAACATGTTTCTATAAATATTTTCTTTTTCTCACACTACTATTTTCAAGTTTCACAAATATAAAATATTAAAAACTTATTCATAAGCAGCTAATTTTTGAAACCCAGCCACAATTGTACCAACGATAGAGGATTATTGAAAGAAAAAGATTTGCAATAAAATGAAAAAATCAATAAATGGGTACAGGTTTTTGTCAAACCATGGATTTAAAAAATAAAAAATAATTAAAAAAAAACCCACAGCCATAGGCTACTACAAATTTCATCAAAATCTCCTACAATTCCACCCTCGAAGCTACAATCTTTTTGTCTGAATCTAGTTGATTTTCACTTAATATATACACATATATACTCGAGTTTTCTCCAGATTTGGTTGGATGGTGGCTTTTCCCCTGTTTTTGACGTCGCCGGATAATGTGGTAAAACTAAAAAAATAAATAGATTAGTGAAAATTCTCAGTAATCTTTTTATGTTCATGCAACGTAGGACAATACCCATTTTGATTTCATTTTAATTGTAGAAAGACAAAAAACAAAGGCTATGTAATAGATGCAAGTACTTACTATTCTTGAAGAAACTTGAAATTTGATATCAACAACATATATGTTGATCGTTGTTCAAGCCACTGAAAATGAGTATTTCCCAAAGTTTCGTCACATGAGAGAAATGGATGCAGAAGGGTTTCTCCAAATTAGGGAAAAAAATGATTTTTCCTGGTTTGCCCGCTTAATATGAAGTACATTGGTTTGAAATGGATTTGACCCGGATTTGAAATAACTTTCCCTTTTCTTTATTTTTCTTACCCCGTTTATCCACATCAGTCTGTAACCATTTCTGTCAGTCACTATGTTTGAGTAGCATAATTGTTCCCCATTTTGCCTTCTTTCCCTTTACAAATTTTTGTTTCATCTATATCATTTTTTTTTATCTTTTGAAATTAATTGATTTTAATTTATTATATGATGGTTATTTTTTACTTAATATTTTTTTTAAAATTCTAATCAAGTAATAAGTAATAATTATTGATACAATAAATTTTTGTTTTAACTTTTTTTTTTTGTGCATTCAGTGTAATTTTTTTTTTAAATTATGGTATTCCGTTTAATTTTTTTTTTTAATTTATTCAATATTTATTAATTGGATAGGACTACCTGGCTTTGGAGATGAGCCCGTGGGCTAGTCCGTTTCCCCAAAAAACAATTTGCAGTCTCACCTTAGGGCTCTAAATTAGACTTAGTGCTAGTTGTCCTTAGCGAGTTTATTGGAACCAATCGTGCTATATTGACAAAATATTTTGTCCAATTTCTTGGACTGTTTAAAAAATAGTCAATTTTTGCTCTAATCATTTGCTTCCAACACTGCATCTATCAAATAGGTAAAACAAAATCATCTGGAAAAATAACTTAACTCTATTTGAACCAACATCCCCAGTGGCAGAGGCACATGGGGTTGGCGATCAACTTCGCAAGGCTAGAATTTTTCGCAGTTTATCTTAGATTTATATAAAAAAAATTAATTACACATAAAATACATGTATATTTGCCCTTAAATATATTTTGCCACCAACGTGAAAATCCTCGTTCCTCCCACTGCCATTTAAATTGATAATGATCCCAAGTGATCAATAGAAATATTTTCCCATTTTAAAACAACTGTATAGTATACGTTACCTTGAGTTAGTGAGTGACACTGATATAGAATTCTTTTCATTTTAATTATTGTAGGATGTATGGTCTTTGTTATAGGAAATATGTTAACATAAAATAAGTGCTTGTTTGAGCCCCCAATTAAGAGTGCATTTGAGAATGATAGATTGATGAAGAATGTGTCATTAAATAATAAGGAAAAGTTTTGAGTTTGCGTGTAATATTATTTTATTGAAAAATGTATGATCGAAAAGAAGTTAGAGAAAAATATATTTTAAAAAAAATGAGAATCAAACAAGTGCTAAGTTTCCACCTTCCAAAATTAAAAATTTTAGGGGCTATTTTCTTCGTGTTTCAGTTTTTAATTTTGAGTTTTGAATTCATTTTGGGTTTTGTGTTTTGAGTATGCATTTTGAGACTGTTGAAAACGCGTTTTTTTTGTCATTTTGAAAAATTGTTTTCAAAAATAAAAAAAAATGAAGTTTTGGCTTGGTTTTAACTGAAAACAGCCAAAACGACCCTTTTGACGTCTTCCGTTTTCTTTGTAAATTTTAAACTCGTTTTTGGAAATTCATTTATGAAAATAGGTAAATAAACGTGTTTTCAGTGTTTTCGAAAACTAGAAACTGGAAATGGCCTGAATACAGCAAAGAGAATATACCCTTAATTTTTCATTTTTCCTTTTTTAATTGTTAGTTTTGAGTTTAATTTCACATTTAATAAAAAATTAAAACGCCTTAATTTTATAAGTGTAACTTATATTTGAGTGGATTAATTGTGAGGGTTGGATTCCATATACATTTCATATTATATTATTTTGACAATTCGATAAATACTCTTTCTTTATCTTCATGTGGTTGTGTCTTAGAAGGAGAACCAACTGTAAACTATATGTATCTTATCTTGAAGTCGTATAATGTCGAAACTATATGCACGAAGGGGAAGCCCCATAGCTTTAGGACATCATCATTGACATATCTCCCCTAGCGATGTCAATGAGTCGAGCCGACCCTAGCTTTTTTTGGCCCGAGCCGAGCCCGACCAAAAAAAAATGTGCCTTGACCCGGGCCGAGCCGGCTCGAATTTTTTGATTTTTTTTTTTTTATTATTTTTTCTTAGCTGCCTGCCTGTGGCAGCAAGCAGCCAAGAAATTCTTTTTTTAATAGGATGCTCCCTTGGGTTGGCCCGGGCTCGAGCCGACTCCCCAAAGTGGGGCTCGGCCCGAGCCTAAACCGAGCCCGAGTTGGGCCCGGCTCGGGCTTTTTCCGAGCCGAGTCCGAGCCGTTCGAGCCTCCGAGTTTTTTTGCCACCGCTATGTTTCCCCAATAATCTAAAAACACGGTGAAAGTGATTTGTGCATATCTTGTATAGAAGGCGGTGTATGATGATCAAAGTATTTGATTAGAAAATAAAGATATTGTGTCGAATTTCTTTTACTCCATGCTTATACCCTACCTTCATTTTTTTACTTTTGCTTGTGATGTTTCCGATCCTCTTGACAGTACGTATTTTATCTAGTAATGAAGCGATAATTTACTAGGTGATTATTGTGAGAATGAGATATAGAAAATTTATTTTACATTTTTGTTCTATCTATAAAATAAATTAGTGCGAGGCCATGTGAACGCGATGCACGTGATTCTATTCCCATGTTTGGTAATTAGGTTCTGCTTAGAATGTGCATAACTTTTATTTTGCCCATAGAGCCATTAGTTCCCTTCTAATATTACTTATAGCAAGACAAAGATTACAGTGACCTTCTGTTAATATATACTACAGAGAACCGGATCAAATAGTAAAGATGAGAAAATAAGAATAATATGAAAAATAATGAATCACACAAGAATACAAGATTTATGCGGAAGAAGGGAAAATTTCATATACCAAAAAACTAAAATTGTGTTTATAAGATTTGATACTCTTAATCTAAATCTAAATAATTTCTCTCGAGTTTCTAATGTATACAACAATGATCTAATTGTTATGTTGAGTCTATGAAGAGCCTACACCACGTGAAGTATATATAGGAACTCATTACAAGTATTTTGGATGAAATACTACTCAAGAAGCGAGTTAAAATTGAAAAAGGATTTCCATCCGGATAACATTGCCGCTCGAGCGCTAGGCGGGCGACAACTTCGCTGCTCGAGCGAAACGCTGGCGTTAGGCAAGCCCCAACTCCTTGTTCCATTTTTCACCCCCGATGTTCAAGCGTCAAAACTAGCAGCCAACCAGAAAAATTGAGGCTACTTTAACTCCAAAACCAAGTCTTAATTTATCCAAAATCCTTTTACTAAACTTCCAATCGTTGATAAATTTTGATCCCTTTTTCAATGACACTTTGAAACTAAGAAAACTCTTGTTCCTTTTATCAATTTACCAACCCAATCCTAATCTCAATAGAAATTTAGTTCATACTCTAACATATACTATGGTAAATGATTGCTTTTCTGCACTTCTAACAATTTCTTTTGGTGAATCAATTTCTAGTATTATTCTTTTATCTATGAGGTTAAACAATACATATGTTTCCGAATGCATCTTTTTCAGATATACTGCGAGTCAAGTTCATTAGTTTATACTAAGAAAATGTCTGATGCAGATAATCTTTAATGTCATATATGTTTAACGAGGAAAATGTCCACTACAGTAGGATTCCAACACTCGCCATTTTTAAAATCTAAAGAAAAATATCTTATCAAGCAAGGAGTGTCTGTAGAAGCAATTACACTAGCCAAGTTCGATCGATTTCATAATTTCTATTACCACAAGGTTGAATTTATGTACATTCATCTATTCATTCTAACGAAGCATTTACAATGACAACAAGAGAATAAAAATACAAAGCACAAATATAATTGAAGTGAGATTTTGAATGCAAAAGAATTTGCCTTCTTCCATTCTAAAGTTTCCTTTAGAAATCTGAGCTCGGTGGATATGCTGATTAGTTCCACAAACAAGTTTAGTACTTACTTCCTGTTGTCAACGCTATTTATTGGTGAAAAATAAAATAGAGCAAGGTACCGAATATTCATATGGATGGATTTAGAGACTTAAGTTTAATAATTCAAGCAATGTTAACCTTGTTAGAAAATTAATTTGCAGAACATAAATAACATAAACTGAACGAGAACAAACTGGAAGTAATTGTTGGTACGAACAAAGCAGTAAATACAATTGCAGATTAGTTCACAGATCTTGAAATAACGTTGCAATAATATATGAATAGATAAAGGAAAAAAGAATCTGCAGACCGAGGTCTATGTAAACACAGTGTCCTTAAAACAAATTCGCTCATTCACCGTGAGTACTTGAGATTTCTTTGAGCGTCTATTTCCCAAGATATAACGGATGAATCTGCAAAAGTTGAGCACTGAACTTTTGCACCGGTGAACTGAATTTGTACTAGAACTATAAAACCAAATCTTCAACAAAAAGGCAAAAACCATGTAAAATACAAAAAGATAGAAACTCTGGAATATATAAAACAGGAACTATGTGAAATGCAGAAAGAAATTTGTGTGCATAATGGAGAAAAATTACATGTATAGTTACGACTATTATTCGCCATTAATCCCAGTTAATCTCTCCATTAACACAGACATAAACTATGAGTTTTAGTTAGAGAATTTGGAAGGTTTTAAACTTTTTTATAGGAAATAAAGGAAAACGTGGACCCTCCTAAGTAGCCAATTTTTGGTCCATTTGGTCCAGTATTTGTATACGCAGGTTGCACCCGCACACAAGTTCAGGGTCCAAAGTTCAATTTCAGTCCATGATTTGCACCCTTTCTGCGCGCACGTGGAGAGAGCCTCTATACTACACATGAGTACACCCTTCTAAAGTATAATCATATATAAAGTGGCCATTGCATTTGTCTTTTTCCTATGGGGGACAAACTTAGAATGGTTTTCCCTCCAACACAAAACCTTTTCCAATTCATTACTTTAAGCTTCAATTTTTCATTCACCCCATTATCATTTTTGACAAGTAAATATATGATTTCGATGTTCTTACGAAGGAGAAAATGAATCAACATTACTATGTACGTTTATGGCCATGAACATACTCACAGTTTTACAAGAGTTTTTAAGGATTGAGTCCCACACAATTCCTTCAGAATCGACCCACTTTTCTTTCACTCATGCGATTTCTTATTTCAAGTAATCAACATTACTTCACTTGACTTTCAACGCATAAGAATCATTAAAAGACTATTGCTTATCCTTCATCCTCACTGGCACCACTGTTATATCATAGGAATGGATATGAGGTAACATCCCTCACAATGATTCAATTAAGTTTTTATAGTTAGGTTGTCCTTTTGATCCTAGATCTTGATATCTCCAGTCAACTAGAATGGGGTTTCCTTTGTATTAACTTATTCATTCAATGACTTAAGTCACATTCCTTTCAATACTTTTTCAACTAACTCTTTATTTAACATTTCGGTTAGTGGATCCACAATATTATACTTTGGTCTTACATAGTTAATAGAGATATCTCCTGTTGAGAGTAGTTACCTTATGATATTATGTCTACAACGTATATGTCTAGACTTATAATTGTACATGTTACTTTATGCCCTTCCAATCGCTGATTGACTATCATAATGTATGAAAATTGTTGGCACATGTTTTGACCATCTTGAAATATCCTCTAAGAAGTTGCGTAACTACTCAACTTCTTCACCACATTTATCAAGAGTTATAAACTAAGATTCCATGTTAGATCTAGCTATAGTTGTTTATTTAGAGGATTTCTAGGATATAGTTGAGCCTAAGGCTGTCAATGGATTAGATTTATCTCTGAATCCGATGAAATCTATAGAAGACGAATTTAGAGTCTCAGTTTGATAACTCAATCAAAATTTGAATTCGATAATCCGTTAACTAAATGGAGCAAATATGTATATAGGTCAATCTGATTCGATAACAACCCAATCTGATTTGTTATAAATAATTGAGTTGATTAAATATGTTTTGGCATATTATTTGTCACTAATATAAATAAAAAAAAAATTAAGTTTAAAATAAAAATAAAAATTTACCAAATTAAAAAAAAAAGTCTATCAACATGTAAACCATAAATTGTTTGTATGAGGTTTTATTTTGCTTTTTAAAAAAGTCAAAAGCCACCATACATCGATTTCCATCAAAAAATAAGCTAAAGGAATAAATTATAAATAGGAGATAGGTCATTGCTTGGATTTTTCACTATTTGGGCCTTGTTGGTTTAAAATATGGGTCTAAATAGTAAGTTAATTTAAACATTGATTTTATCTTCCTAATTTCTTTAATTTCGGATCGGATATCTGATAACATAACAAATTGGATATAGATTTAACAGTCAAATATCTGTTAGATTATCGAATCGATCTATGAATTTTCTTATCGGATCAGATCATATATGGGTATATCCAATGCATATCTGATTCATTTACAAACCCTAAATGCACCTCTCAATGTGAACACAAATCCATTAGTGGATTTTGAGTTTTTTATATCAGATATCCAATTAGTATCATCAATATACCCTTCAATGACTACTGGATATTTGGTATAATGAGTCCATAGCTACGAGTATATATTAAGTATCTTACTATTCTTACTATTCCTTTCCAATGGTCAACTCTTGGATTATTCATGTATCTATTCAACTTACTAACTGTGTATGCTATGTTTGGTTTTGTACAACTCATTAAATATATCAAACTTCCAATGATCTTAGAGTATTCTATTTGAGAGACACTCTCGCCTTTGTTTTTAGATAGATGTTGACTTGTATCTATCGGTGTTCTAGTCATACTAGAATCGTCTTTGTTAAATTTTCTAGAATTTTTTCTACATAATGTGACTGACTTAGAATGAGTCCATATGATATTCTTGTATTTTAACTTCAAGTATCACATTAGCTAGACCCATATCTTTCATGTCAAATCTTGAATTCAACATGTTTTTAGTAAATTTAATCATCTTAACGTTACACCAACAATAAGCATGTTATAAACACACTTATCACACTTGTTGATTTTAAATCCATATTACATCATGACATTATCAAATTTTTCAATCTACTGTTTTGATATTTGTTTCAAGCTATACAATGACTTTACCAATTTACAGACTTTCTTTTCATGTCTTGATGATTAAAAACCCTTAGGTTGTTTCATGTAAATTTTTCCATCTAAATCTTCATTCAAAAAGACAGTTTTAACATCCATTTGATATACTTTAAAATTTCTCAAAGTTGTAATCACAAGTATCATCCTAATTGATGTTATTCTCGTCGCTAAAGAATATGTATCAAAGTTGTAGCACCCCGAAAATTTTATAAAATAAAATTTTATTTGGTCTATATGCTATATATTTAAATTTTGAAATTTGTTGACTAAAGTGATACATATGTTAATTCAACTTTATTTGGGTTAAATACTAAGTTTTCAATAGAGCAAGAATTAGTATATCAATATTATACTCGTTGAATAACTCGTAATTAATTATGCATTTTAGACTCGAGAAAAAGTTAATTTAGATAGGTTAAGCCCAAGTTATTTCATTTCAAAGAAACATAATTAATATGTATTATTTTATTATGTAAAACTGTACCTTTTAAGATAATTAGGAAGAATTATCACAATTATCTTTACTTTAAAAAGGTATTAGCCATGTTAAACACTGTTACAAAATTTTTTCTGTGTGTGTATATATATATATATCACAGCTTTGGGAAAAGTAAAATAGTTATAAACATGATTAATGATATTAATTATAATTATCCAAATTCAATTAAGTTTATCACCAAGTTATTCAATTCTACTAGGATATTTTGAAAGTTGATAAAGTTTACCTTAAACTAATTTTGGTTAGTCACATTCACTGTAAGGACATGTACACATGTACTTTGCAAACTAATAAAATATGATATTTATCATAATCCTGTCACAATTGGAAACGTATTTATCTTATGGTTATTAACTGTTGGGGATACACTTCAATCCCAATAAAGGTTTACATGCATTGGGACTCTTCATTTGACCGCTATAAATAGAGACACAAAGTTCAATGATAAATTACTTTGATTTTACTCATATTAGCTCATTCTTTCACATTTATAGTCAGCAACCAAGTTGAGAAAAGTTGTGAACGTGCAAAGCATATTAGATTCAAAAAACCCATTTGATCTTACAAGGTAGGATACTATATGCAAGTGAATTTTTTGTCCTTGCAATATTATAATTATTTTTACGTGATTTATTTCATGAAATGCTAATTGACTTGTGGGTCTCAATGAAATGAAATGAAATGTGAGATTTCCTTTGAGTTTTCTACCGACTGCTCTTGATGAAATTGTGGTATGGAATGTTATAAATTTACGTTTAAAGAGTTATTATATTGTTTTAGACGCATGTATCCTACTGGGTTTAAAATACTCATTCCTTCAAAAATTTTAAATTTTCAATTTAAATCGGTTCAACGTGGATGGTGGCTGAATGGTGCGCGGACTGCCAAGTAAAACATTTTCAAGAGAACTATCAGTAAAATTTTTATTATGTTTAGATATTAGTATTTCTTAGATTTCTATTTAACGCTTAAAGCATCTGATTTAATGTTTTGGATTGAATAAATTGGATATTATGAATATTTAAATTTATTTAAGTTTAAATCTTCAATTAAATATTCCCGCTATATGTATGAGTATGAAATGACATCGGTAACACCTCAAAATTTAAATCAACAAAAATTTGGGGTGTGGCAAAAGAATCAAAGCCTTCTTATTGTTTGTAACCTTTTATTACTAATCTGGTCTTATACTTCTCGATAGTTCCGTCTGCTTTCATTTCCCTTTTAGAAATCCATTTGTAACTTAGTGGTTTTCTTCTTAGAGGAAGATCCACTAGTGCCCATATATGATTTTGCAAAATGGAATCTATATCGCTTTTAATGGCATTTTTTCCATTGAGGTCTTTATGAAGAGTTCACAACTTTTTGAAAGTTTTGAGGTTCGCTTTTCAGCATATAGATTAAAAAATAAAGATCATAAGATTTTTCTGTCCTTTCTTTTTGTTACGTCTCGGTTTAACTTAAACCATATCTTCTAGTTCTTGGTCCCAACTATTTCCAGCCATAGTCTCACATGTTTATTTAGAAGAACTTGCTTCTTCTTTGGATCTATATGGAAATATATGTTTAAAGAATGAAGCGTTTTCCGATTCCATTATCGGGTTTTGTGTATGTTTGGGATTTTAAGCTCATGCACAAGAAACTAGTAAGCTATATAGCCAATGAAGATACAATCTACATTTTTTGGACCCATCTTTACCTTCTTTGGTGTTGGATAGCCACTTCAACAACACACCCCACACTAGTAAGTATTTATAAGAAGACTTTCTTCATTTTCATAACTTATAAGCGGTCTTTTTCCATTTTCTTTCGGGACATTTTATTTAAAAGGTAATTTGTCAATAATACAATTTCTCCGCACGTGTTATGAGGTAATCCAGAAATTACTAACATTTCATTCATAATTTCTTTTAAGGTATGTTTTTTTGTTGAGCAACACCATTTTGGTTAGACAAGTAAGGTATCGTGGTTTCATTTATAATTCTGTGTTGTGCACAAAATTTAGCAAAAGATACTTCATACTCACCACCTCGATCACTTCTAAACACCTTAATTTTATTATGTAGTTGATTTTCAACTTCATTCTTATAGAGAAAATTTTTCTCTATAGCGTCATTCCTACTTTTAAGTAGATACACACAACAATTTTTTGTGCTATCATTGACAAACTTAATGAAATACTTGCTACCACCTCTTGTTTATACAAATTTTAAATCACGTATATTTAAATCAAGTGGTTCTGTATTTTGTTCAATTGATTTAAAAGATGACTTTGTCATTTTTGGTTCAATGCAAGTTTCAATCTTATGTTTAGAATCAATATGGAACGCAGGTATGCAATTCAAGTAAATTAAACAACGTAAAGTGTCATAGTTAATATGTCTTAATCTACTTTCTCACAAATTGCAAGACTCAAGTAAGTAAGAATTACTTTTATTCATCTTTGGCTTAACAACCATTACATTCAATTTAAACATACCATCGGAAATATAACCTTTTCCGACAAACATTCTACTTTTTGACAAAATAACTTTGTTTGACTCAAATACAATACGGAAACCATACTTATTTATAAGCGACCCGGGTACTAGGTTCTTGTGGACATGGGGCACATACAACACATTGTTAAGAGCCGACTCTTTTTCAGAAGTCATCTTCAAAATCATCTTTCCTTGACTTTTGATTTTAGAAGTTGATGAATTTTCCATAAATTCAATTGCTTGAAAAGCAGTAAACAACACTCGTAGTACTGGTTTCAATCCACCACTCTTTTGGATTTGAACCCACCATATTCATTTAAAAAATGATAGCTACGAGATTCATCTCCGAAACATCATGAGCCATGTAATCAACTACATTTGCTTCTTTCTTCTTCTTTGGTAATCTGTACTCAGAAGACTTATGACCCACTTTGTCATAGTTGAAGCATTTTCCTTGAAATTTATATTTAGAAATTTCACCTTTCGATCTCAACTTGACCTCTTTCCATGACACTAGAGAATTCTCCAAGAATATGCAATAACCCATAATAGATCTTTTTGTATCAGAGCATGCTGCCCAATCAGCATGCATCAAAGTACTCTTTGAGCTGAAGATCTGATTTGCTACGAAAATATAGTCCTTGCCCTGGTCTTTTCTTGTGATATCTTAGCACATGATATGCTGCCTCTAGATGAGGCTATTTCAGTGATCGGAGAAATTGGCTTAAGACTTGCATAGCATAAGATAAGTTTGGTCTAGTTATTGCTAGGTACAAAATTCTTCCTACAAGTCTCCTATAAATGCTAGGATCATCAATATCGTCACCTTCATCCTTCCTTAACTTCAGATTATATGGTAAAGGACTATTTGCTGGTCTAGCACCAAGATAACCAGCATCAGTTAGAACGTCCAATGCATATTTTCTTTGGCAAATGAATATTCCTGTTGAATTCCTTACCATTTCAAGGCCTAAGAAATATTTCAGGATTCTCAAGTCTTTCAATTTGAATTGCTTATTTAGTTCAGCCTTGAACTGTTCGATGTAAATTAGATCATTTTCCCCAATTATTATGTCATCCACATACACCAGAAGTGTGGTAAATGAGCAGCCATCTGTTTTGCTAAACAAGGAATGGTCTGATTTTGATTGTCTGAAGCCTTGTGACATAATATAGGAAGTAAGCTTCATGTTCCATTGTCTAGAGGCTTGTTTCAACCCATAGATAGACTTGTTTAGCCTTCAAACTAGTTGTTTACCTTGCCCCCTCGCTGCTTATAACCTGGAGGCATAAGCGTATAGACCTCATCATCTAACTCACCATGAAGGAAGGCACTATTGATATCCAATCGGTGAAGATGACACTCCTTAGAGGCTGCAACGGCCAAGAGAGTTTTAACGGTTACTAACTTTGCAACAGGGAAAAGGTTTCTTTATAGTCCAACCCAGCCTGTTGAGTGAATCCCTTGGCTACTAGACGGGCCTTCTTCCTTTTTTCTATGCAATCAGAGTTCATTTTAATCTTGAAAACCCACTTATAAGCAACATGGGTTTTATGATCAGGGAGTGTGGTAACATTCCAAGTATTGTTGGAGACAAAGGCATGGTATTCAGCATCCATGGCTGCTACCCAATTAGGATGTTGTGACCTCAATAAATTTTCTGGGCTCAAAAGCAGTGGACAAAGCCAAAGTATAACTTCTGTGAGTAGGGTATAACATATCATAACCCAAATAATCCTCAATAAGATACTTCTTGCCACACTCAGAACCTTTCTTCATAGAGTCTGATTGAGGGATTGACAACTCATGCAAGAGACTACAATGATAGTCTTGTAGGTAGGAAGGGACATGTTTTGGTCTAGTAGATTGTCATGTAGGTATGATAGGAGGCAAGGGATGATCTGTGGAAGAAGTTTCGATGGATTCTATAGTGAAAGAGGAGAAACAGTAGGAGAGGATGGAACTGAATTTGGAGAATTGAACTAAGTTGACATGTTTGAGTTGTCTAAAACAGACGAGGGAGTAAAATCATCCACAATTGGATTAGAATAGATGGAAAATAGAGCATAATGAGGCTTAGTGATAGGATCAGCTGTAGATAAAGAAACAAGAAGGGGAGGATGATGGAAAGGAACGATATTCTCATAAAATGAAACATCTCTAGACACAAACATAGTCTTGGTCTTGAGATTGAAGAGTTTATAGGCTTTCATTCCAAATGGATAGCCAATGAATATACAGGGAACAGCCATGGGATTGAATTTGGTTATGTTTTTCTTCAAAGTTGAGGTATAATAAAGACATCCAAACACTTTAAGGTGGCTGTAAGAAGGTGCGGTTTGAAATAGCTTTTCATAAGGGGATTTGTTATCAAGGATTTGGGTAGGTGTTCTGTTTATAATACATGCAGCTGTTAGCACACAATCTCCCCAAAAAATATAAGGTAAATTAGCTTGGAATTTAAGAGCTCTAGCAATGTTAAGTAGGTGCTGGTGTTTTCTTTCAACCACACCATTCTGCTGTGGTGTTTCAACACAACTAAGTTGATGGATAATGCATTTGGAAAGGTAGAAATCAGTCATTTTAAACTCCAAGCCATTATCAGACCTAATTATCTTTATGTTACACTGAAAGTGAGTTTGAATAAGATGGTAAAAGGATTAAATGAGAGTTCTAGTATGAGATTTGTTCCTCATAAGATAGGTCCATGTAATTCTACTATAATCATCAACAATCGTTAAAAAGTATTTTGAACCATCTAGGGAAGTGACAGAATAAGGCCCCCAAATGTCACAATAGATGATTTCAAATATTTGCGAGGCTTTAGTGTCACTGTAAGGGAAGGGTAATCTGTGCTGTTTGGCCAAGGGATAGACAGTACAATGTAAATCCTTATCAACATTAATGTTAGGAATAGATTTATGCAAAAGAGAAAGTTTGGAAGCAGGTAAATGCCCTAATCGACAGTGCTAAATATCAATATTCATTTTGACATTAGTACCATCAATGATATTACAAATAGGAATAGATTTATTACATTCAAAAGGAAAGTCAGAACTAAGGACAACATTAGGAATAGCTACAGATTTTCTGATGTTGGAGTTATCAGAACCAGGTTTTAGTAAGCGATGGTATGAAGTTTGAAAATGGTATAGTCCATGCTTAAGTTTGCCTTCCCCAATCGTCTTCCACGTTAAAAGATACTGAATAAAGCAAGTGTCATGGAAAAATATCAGATAACAGTTATGCTGAAGAATCAATTTACTTACTGAAATGAGGTTGAATTTAAATGATGGCACTACAAGTAAATTGCTCAAGCACAAAGTGGGAGACAACTTCATTTTGCCAACATGAGTAACTTCAACAACATCACCATTAGGCAATCTTATAGAAGCCCCAATAACAGTAGTTACAACATCCAAATGCTTGACAGAATACACCATATGTTCTGAAGCACCAGTATCTATGATCTAATTATCTGCCACTGAGGTATTATTAAACTGAATTTGATTACCTAAGAAAGCAAATGAATCAGCATCTGCAGGAGAAGATACAGGCACATCCTGAGACTGCTGATTCTGAGTAACTTTACTTTGCAATTAGGCATTAACATAGCTAATATCTGCTGACACTGATTTGGAGTAATTGTAAGATGTGAAAGGGACTTCAGTATCCTTGGGGTATCACCGTGATTTGTTTGGCCATGATGTGCTTGGGTTACATCATTCACAACTGGGGGTTTTTCTTGGCTAGCTTTGTGATTAGGAGGATAGCTAATTAACTTGTAACATTTGGCTTTGATATGGCCAAGCATACCACAATAACTGTAGACATGTCTCTCTCTTTTCTGAGAAGGATTAGGAAAACTAAACCTCTAATTAAGAGAACTCTGTATAGTTTTATAAGCAAATGTAGCAGCATCATGTGTTTCTTGTCTGTTGGCAACTATCTCCTTTTGCCTTTCATCTTGTAAAACAAGAGCAAATGCCTTATTCAATGAAGGTAATGGATCTATCAGTAGGATCAGACCTCTAACACCAGCAAAATGATCATCTAAACCCATGAGGAACTGCATGATTTGATCTTCACGTTTGTATAATTCTCCAATTCCTCCCACAGTCCTTCGACTCTATTAAATAGGAATTAACCGAACTGTTCGCCTAAGAAATTGAAGCAATTTGCTTCTTCAATTCATAGATTCGAGGTCTATTCCCTTGACTATACCAATCACGAAGTTCAATCCATATATCTTTTGCTGAATCCTTGTGTATCACACTTCGATAAAGCTCTTTAAAAATCGAATTGATGATCCAAGAGGAAACTACATGATTGCATCTCCTCCAAACAGTGTACAAAGGATCATCCTTAGAGGGTTTAGTGATTGATCTATCAATGAATCCTTCCTTATTTTTAATGCTGAGTGCCATGATTGCTGCTCTACTCCATGTCGAGTAATTTTCTTTAGTAAGAGTAACTGAAATCAATTGCATTCCAGTATTATCTCCATAATGAAGATAGTAAGGGCTACTAGGTCACTTATCAGTCGATTGATCATAGAAATTACATCTCCTCCAGCTGCATCTTCAGCTGATGATTTGATGAATGAGTTTGCCTGCTTATATTGACTTTGAACCTCCGCCAGAACACTCAAGTCTCTCGCCATCTATCACTGATATAATTCAGAAGAAAAAGAAGAAGAAGAAGACAACAGAGTTGCCTACTGAAGAAACTTTTTGCTCTGATATCATGTTGAAATCTGAATGAACATATGAATTGATGGGAGAAGAGAGGCGGGAAAAACTCAAATGTTTCAATGAAAATGAAATCACACTTTTACAAAGAATGAAAGCAACCTATATATACAATTCCTAACTAACTAAACTAAATGAGAAGAAGTGAATTGACATAAATACCACTATGCTAATTCTAATATTTCAATAGTGCCAGAGGCAACTTTTCAATAATTGTAGCCGCTTAAAAAGTTTCACTCAATTTCATCTCTTTAGCATGAATCTCACGAAGGATTATTTGGAGTTCTTGTACTTGACTTATTATAGTTTTTGATTCTACCATCTCATAATATAATAATCTGAAGACAATGATCTTCTTAACCCTTGCATCCTCATTTTATATTTCTAGTCCAAAGACTCCTATAACTTCTTAGAAGTTTTCATCGTACTATACACGCTGTATAACAAATGAGCCAAACTATTCATGATATAGTTTCGACACAAAAGACTCAAATGTTTCCAAGCATCAAGTATGCTGATAGCTCAGAGATCTCCCTCACCTTCATTAAATTTCGAAGCAGTTTCAGTCAAGAATTTTGCAAGATTCAAAGTGGTTAGGTGAAACAACATTTTTCTGTTGCTACTTTTTGAAATTCAAGTTATTAAATTTCTCTGGTTTTTTTTCATGGTTAACTGGAACAGTAACGGTATGGCAAGTTGTTTGAGTGACAGTTTGGCTAAGAGCATAACTTGGCAATTTAGCCACAGTCTGAGCTACAGGAGAACTGACCCTTGAGCCTCAATAGAACCTGGCCCTTGAGCCCAACAAAACTTGGCTCTTGGGCCATGACTTAGTTTTCAGTAGCAACGTCCATGTTGGTTGATTCGATTTCTATTTATGAAAAAATCAAACTGATGTCAGTTCTTTAAGTAAACAAAATATGTCAACCACCTGTTTGTTCTTTTACAGAATCTGTTTTAAGTATGTTAGAAAATTAATTTTGTAGAATGTAAATTCATATACTGAACAAGAACAAATTGGATGTACGAACAAAGCAGTACATGTAATTACAGATTAGTTTATAGAAGTTGAAACAAAGTTGCAATAATATATGAATAGATAAAGGGAAAAAACTGCAAACTGAGGCCTATGTAAACATAGCATACTTAAAACATATTAGGTCCCTCACCGTGAGTGCTTGAGGTTTTATTAAACATCTATTTCCTAGAATACAATGGATGAACCTGCAGAAATTGAGCACTGAACTTTTGCATCGACGAACTGGATTTGTACTAGAACTAACAAACTGAAGCTTCGACAAAAAGATAAAAATCGTGTAAAATACAAAATGACAAAAACTGTGGAATACAGAAAATGGGAACTGTGTGAAATGCGGAAAGAAACTCGTGTATGCAATGGAGGAAAATTGCATGTATATGATATAAAGGAGATTAATAGCTCAGGAGTAGCCATTATGCACTATTAATCTAGCTATCAATCTCTCCGTTATCACTGACATAAACTATGAGTTTCAGTTAGGGAATTTGGAATATTTTTTCACGAGTTCATCATTATAAAAATCACATATTAGATGTACAATTCTTAACGTTGACATTCAGTGAAATAGTCATGAACATATATGCAGCAGGAGGAAGAGACAATCCATGACAACCGCTGTAAATAAATCATGAGCATATGTATGTTTAAAGCCATCCCTCTTTGACTTTAAAAGTGCAATTTCATAGTCACTATGCCAAAGTGTAAGTGGAAATGTAGTAACGAAATATATAAGCAATTGAATGGAAATTGCTAGCTATGAAACTCAATTTGGAACACAACTTCGATTATAAGTAACTTACACTAGCATTACCAGATTGGCACCAAGCACAAAAGTTTTGTGATACACTACAATACCCTTAGCTGAACATTCAGATGCTTGCTTAAAATATAAGATTAAAAATCCTATGACTTTAAACTTCAAATGATGAATATGTACATGATTTTGTATTTTGAAACATGTGCCTTTTAAACTAATTTAGCTAAAACAATAAATTGAAGTTAATAGTGCAAATAAAATTAGACAACCAAATATTGAAAAACAAAATTCAAAGTTGAATAAAAAAGGAGATAGTAAATTCATTTTCAAATTCTAACACAAGCCTCAATAGTACTATTGCTACCCGCTTAATGTTTTAGGAGTGATGGCAATAAATTAGCTTGTCTTTTCAAAAGCGAATATTAACCTTAAACCGTACAATTTAATATGAATTAGAAGAATGCAATTCAAACAATTTGATAAATGCGATATGTATGTGTGATTTCAATGTATGATGACAATGAAATTTTTTTTTACTTCTCTTTGTAATTTTTTTTACCATACAATGATTACAAATCACAAGTAATGTTGGTGTGTAATATTTACTGGAAACAAGTCTGAACCTAACATTTTTAGTACATTCAATAATTTGAAATGCATGAGTAGCAAAGGAAAGTGTACTTTCATTATCTTCAAACGAAGGATAATCGTGCACATGTGATGCCGAGAAGAATATCGATTATTCTGCAGGCTGGTTTCAGCAGATTATTCACAAGGAAGAATACAAGAGAAAACGCTAAGAAAAATAAGAGAATTCTTTATTATTTCATCCACCCTTCAAAAACAGCCCATAAGCTGCGCTATATAGCTAGAAAATCATAATTATCGAAATTTTATAAAAAAAATAGCAAAATTTCAATAGTCATACCAAAAGAAAGTACGTAATAAAATAAATAATATCCCAAAAATCGGGCTAAAAGCGAGTTCATAATCTCTTTTAAAAAGGAAAACGAAATATTACCAAAAAATGAAAAAAAAAATAACTAAAATTGGGAATCCAGAGAGGAAGACAGCGGATTTTGCCCTTGAAATCGATGCACGGGATGCAAAGCTCCGTGACTACGATGTGCGTGTTGAAAAGAACTTTCTGAATTAGGGTCATAAGCGCGATTCTCATAACCGTAGCCAAAGTTATGGCCAAAATACCAAAACGTATCCAAAAACTACCCCAATTCGGAAATGATTTCGATTACCTACCATTTTTGTACTGATCCGTCAACTTATAGTACCTCAACACCATCAACGAGCTATCGGACAACTCAACATCATCTGACTCGGATCTTCCTGCGTCAACATGCTGTAACATAGCATTTTCAATAATAATAAACAACTGATAATCATTCTAGTCATATATTCGGATGAATTATTTGGAAATGAAGAATAATCAGGGACAATATGCTGTGACAAAACATTTTTAGTTGCATTAAAAATGCTAAAATCATACTTGCAATATAGTAGAAAACAACTCAAATTATATAATTGGACAAACTGTATGTAAAAATATTGTTTTCAACTAATACATACCTACCATGTATACACACACAACAAATAACTTAAATGAACTTCCCAATGCCAGTCATGGAATTTGTTGAAACTTGTATAGTCACGTACAAGAAATTAAAGAATAGTATTTTCTATTTTTTATAACATTTTTTAATAAAGAAAAAAACAATTAAACTACTGGATAATAGAAAATTGTAATTAATTTACAAAGATAATTAAATATATACCTATGAAAAGATTGTAGTTAGATTGATGTATAAATGAAAGAATTTCGTTGTACATAACATTCTTAGTGCATGTTTTGTGTAAGTTGTCAGTGTTTGATGGTTTTAATAAAACTTTCAAACATGTGCTTGTTTTTGCTCTAGATAATGCCACATATAGTTTTCCATGGTAGAAGACTGGTTTTGGAAAAACCAACAAAATCAAATATTTGACCTTGTGCTTTATTTATTGTCATTGCAAAGCAAGATCTAATTGGAAATTGAGTCCTCTTAAATTGAATTGAATTTCGATCATTTTGAAGATGTATAAAAGAGATCCTTGGTAAAAATACACATTTGCCACGATATTCACCCGTTATGATTTCAGCCAGAATTATGTTTTTTCTCAAATTTTCGACAAAGTGTGTCCTGTTGCATAAACCTTTAGAAGGATTGATATTCCACAATAACATTAGTGGACAATTTACCTTAAGTTTCAATTCATGCGATGTAATACCATTTGGTGTCAACCTATTCAAAAAATCTTCCTACAAGCTATGTTCTGATATGTCAACTGCTTCATCAAAACTATAGTATGTGAAAATGTAACCAGGAATTTGGTTGAGCAAAATTTTGTTAATATAGTCAACACATTCATTTATAGGCGTAAGAATAACTTTGTCTACCATGTCATGTAAATTATCTGCATATGCTTCTATATTTGGAAAACATGACTATCAAATTTTTTAGATATGTTATTTCAACCTAAAAGGCAAAATTATACTGTTTGGATGTTGAATGCAATTACAAATATGTTCTTTTTCTGTTTAATCTCAAATTCTAAGTAATCACAAAACGCATGATCTAATTTTGTTCTCACATTCTGAACCAAAGGTAGCTGCATATACAAAGGCCATAGGTTTGAGAAAACTAAGCTAGCCTTCATTATATCTTTTTTTTTTCCTCTTGGTACTACCAGTAGAACCTGTTGAAAGTCTCCTCTGAGAACAACAACTTTCCCACTAAAAGGCAAGTTACTATCAGTAAAGTCTTTAAGCATTTTATCCACAACTTCAATAGTACGATGATTTACCATGGGTGCTTTATCCCAAATTATTAGCCTACACATTTTCAATAGAGATCCCAAAGCCGATTACTCGCTAACAGAGCAACTAACTGCACCAACTGTTTCCAAAGGAATTTTAAATCTTGAATGAGCTGTTCGACCTCCGGGTAAAAGAGATGCAGATATTCCAGAGAACGCTGTTGCCAAAACAATTAAATTTTGAGACCTTACACAAGTTATGAGTGCTTTGTATAAAAAAAAGTCTTGTTTTTCCCCCATGGACCGTCAATGAAGAACGCACCATTTGATTCGGTTTTTTACTTTTTCCATAATCGTATCATATGCAATTTTTGGTTCTTTGTTTAACATTGTTGCACAAGCAAGGCCCCCTTCAATATCCAAAGTCATTGTTTCCTTTGCAACCATTCGGGTCAATCTATCATCCTCATCCATATCTACAGAAAATGTCGCTATTCCATAATTATTGATGTTTTTACCTAGGGGGTTCTAAAATCGAACTAATGTCTTCCAGCGCTCGTACTTTAAGAACTTTAACAGCTATAATTTGATGTATATAATCACCAATCATATAGGCTTTAAATTTGTCCAACAATAACTTTGGATCATCAGGATTGCAAAGCATAAAAACTGTAGCAAAAAAAATGTCTTAAAACACCAAACAATTCATATACAATAGCTTGGGATAGACATTCTTTATAATGATTGTCTCCCCTTATAAAACCATGTAAAAGTGCTACTTCCTGATATGTAGCATATATTACCCCATTTGAAGTTTTTAAATCATCAAATGATGTTGGCCCTCTAGGAAATATCGATTTCCTTCACTTGGATTGGCTGTGACAATTCGTCCTATAATAAGTTGTTTTCTAGGAGACCAATTTTTCTTGTATGCATTTCAGACAAAATGTGCTGGGAAATCTCTATGCAATAGTGTTTGAGAAAATTCGTTTGCTTCATTCACTCGGAAAAATTTAGTTTACATTGTTCTCCTCATATTTTCATTTTCAATAATAGTAGATAAATCATCTTTATTGTTGTATCTTATTTGTTGATGATCTTTAATATGAAGTTGCAAAAAAAAAATAATAGTTTGATAAATTGAAAGAAAAAAATCATCCACATAACTTCAAGTAGAGATATCCATCTTACAAACTAGTAAGCAGAAATCTCATCAACTTCCTTATTTGATTGATTCTTAGCAATAAAAAATTAATACGATCATATCCTTTGTATACATATTTGTACAAATATTTTATAGGTTTAATAGAAAAATATACATTAAGGTTAATATATCAGTCAAATTTTGCACTTAAATAAGACTTATATGGACGACCCATCGATTATCCAACATGTGGCCTCTTAACTTTAATACAAATATCATTATTACAACGTTTGTACAATGGATATGCGTTATCACCAAATATAATAGTGTTACAGTAATCTCTAGGATATTATTCTTACAACGAGTATTTTATAGCATACATATATTCTTTGAATTAATATTTCCACAAGAGCCGTGCATATTGTGTTTTATAATAATAATAGAATAAAGATGAGAGTACTTATTTTTATCAAGAATTTCACAAGACATTATCATGTCAACTTGTTCAGTACAAGAAATTTTATGGGCACAATTCAAAATCAACAACAGATGCAGATCGGGGAGCCTTCTTTTTTGGAATTCAATCATGTATATATGAGTAACAACATGGCCTAAGATATACTCTTTGCAAAAATCATTTTCTTAATTCTTCTAATTTTTCTCTAAATATACGTACAATTAGATCGGATCGATTTTGAACTTCATTTTCGTGTTTTAGCTCGTCTAATTTCAGGCTAATTTGAATTGCATGTTATAGTTAAAAATATATCTAATTTTCCATAACGTTGGACAATAGCTATCGCAACTAAGTATCTCCTTAACATATCTCTAGGATCACATGTAAACTTTCCAATCATGTACCCTTTTTTTCTCCATTTTGAACACTATCTACAATATTTTAATAAAGTTCAGTACGAATTTGTTTCTAATTATTTCGAAAATATCTAACCTGGCAATTTCAATCTTAATATACATATCTACAACATATTGTTGAAAAAGTCTATCAGTATAAAGCAACACAGACTTACTAGAAAGTTGAATTTGTAACTTGTATGAATAGTATTCATGACAAGAAACCCGAGATCGTTTCTTCATTCGATTAAGCACTGAATGAGGAAAAAGAAAACCAATTTTCATATTTATTAACAACAATTACATTGAAAAGTTAGAAAACGTACAAAAAAGTATATTAACAAACCTGCAGCCTATTTTTCTATAATTTCAATTGCAAAATTTATTTTGGTAGTAACCGCAACACAACCAAGCAAATTATGAGGTTGAACGTTTACATTTTTTCATCTTATGCTTTTATGCCAACCAAATTCTCCAAATGGAAAAATCAAAGGGTACTGCAAATGATCATAACAACTATAATAATAATGAACACTGTGTGAATCACCAGAATGGCCTTATATAATGTCACAAACACGAGTATTTGTATTTTCATCTTCCTCAACCCATACAATAGCTACTTGAGAAGCTGAAGGAGTATTGGAAACTTTGATCAACTCCTGGATCCTATCTTGTTTGCATGCGATGATCGTGCAAATTCGTCATATCTCTGGAAGACCTAAAGAATTTACTATATGTATGTACTTTCAAGATTTCAATTAAAATACTTATAGTAGATTCAACTAAATTTTTTGAAATTTTCATATGATTTTCAACTTCATTAGTTGTGTTATAAAAATATAATTGAATGTAAGAAAGCATAATATTATCCGGCATAAGTTGACTTACGTAATTATATACTTGTCCTTGAACTCTAAATGTATAAATGACTCTGTATGCTTGAAAGAGTTCTTTATCATACTTCACACCGAATGAAGTGAACACAAAGCGCTTATCATATCCGCCTCAGAATTTTTTGAACTCCATACATCTAGGTTTTTTAGAAGTAAATAAATCATACAATTCAATTGATGAATCAAGCATAAATAATTTAACTTTTCCAACGGAGCAACAAAATCCATTACTTTCCCTACATAATTTATGTTCATCACAATGTTTACAACTATATGTTGGCAATACATATGCAGTAGTTGGTATATTCATTAAGTTAAGACTTCATCGTAGTTGAGAATCAAAAAGATTTGTCGATTTTTGGCTTGAAGTAGAAGGCTCAAACTCAGAACGTGTTATAGATTGATGCACATGGGTAACATCCAAATTATGATTTTTAAATACCTTAGGACCATTTATCCTTTTAAGACGATCAATGCGCACATTTTGAATTCGAATCCTCGTATCCGCCTGTAATCGATTCTGTTGTTGACGAATGAACGCATTATACGATTCACTTGCGCTTTCGTGAATACTTTCAAGGTTACGAGAACCAGGCAATTGATTTGCACATGCTTCCGAAGAATCCATAAGAATAATAAAATGCTTGTACCTCATACTAAACTAACCATAAATACAACGACAAAGTAAACAACACATCAAGCACATGCATTTGAATCGTGAACCAAAAATATATATTTACCAAAAATCCTAAATTTTTTTAACATAATAAATTCTATTTAGTAGTCCATCATACTTTTGCACACAATCTCAAACCCTCTAAATTTAGTATCCATATCCAACGAAGCAAAAATATAAAGTCGTCTAACACACACGGAATGAAAATTAAAAAAAATTCTACCACAACAGGAAACACGACTCCTAAATTAATAAATATTCAACTCCAAAAATTGACAATGAAAATCAAAAATACCGACTCAGAAAACTGTCTATTTAATAATCGACTCAGAAAACCTACCATAAAATACCAACACAGTGACAAAACATCCAAAGATAAGTTCAAACTTTAAAAACTTGTGCATATGAAATCAAAGAGGGTCACCAAACATCTCCATTTTCCTTCCAAAAAAAAAAAAAAAGAACACAAAAGTTCCCAACAATGAAACAAAAGAACAGCTTACCTAATAAATCTTGTAATGATACTTATTTTTTCGTTTTGTCGTCCATAGAGGTGCTTCTTTTTCAAATTTCCACTTCTTCTTACAATTTGGTTTGTTGTCGACACCTACCCAAAAATACCGACCCAAAAACAAAACGTCAAAAAACAAGTTAGAATTTCAAAAACTTGCGCATAAGAAATCGAAATGGCCACCGAAAATCCCTAGTTTCCTTCCAAAAAAAAAAAAATGCATAAGATCCCAACACCGAAAAACAGAAAATTTTACCTAAGAAAGCTCATAATAATACTTATTGGTTCGTTTCGTCGTCGATAGAGGAACTTCTTAGTCGATAGAGGAGCTTCTTTTGAAGATTTCCACTTCTTCTTGCACTTTGGTTTGGTCGTCGAGACTGGAATTTGTTGTTCTCTACTAATGATTTAGGATTTTCGGTCAAGAGATTTAAGGTTTTTGTTGAGATAAAGAGAAGACCGTCTTTATTTATTTATTTATTTATTTATTTTTGGAGAGAGAGATTTGTGGGAAAAGTAAGCCCCTTTTGGCCCCATTATTTGTAAATTTTGAAGTCTCATTTTCAGCTCTCACATGGGGCCCATGCTTTGAATTAAGCATCTCGTATTGTAAGTTTGTAACTAATAAAAAAAATGAACCTCCTGACATTTTTATGGCTCTATTCACCAACTATTGTCGTCAATTTCCACTTTTACTTTTATTTGTTGGTAATGGTTGTGTGGAACAATGCGTAAATTGGTTTGATATTGTTGAGGGTAAAATCTTTGAAAGCAATTTCAACGGTCCAATCGTATCGAATTGAATGCTGCCTCAGCCTTTGTATTTAATATTGGTTTCTTAACTATGGAATAATGACATTTGGACAAAATTCTCATTATTATGGGTCTCAAAATGACGTACCGGGGATTAATTCTTAGAGGCTCACCAGGTCACTCACATGGTAGGCCACACAATGTATTTAAAAAAAATTATCCGTGGACTCTACATATCTGAGTGCCCTGTAAGGGACCTGTACATGAAGCATGATTCTTCAAATGTCATTTGAGGTCTTATCCAATAAATTCATATGGTTCCAAAAAACAACGGTATTAAACCAGTTAAGCTAAAGTAGGAACTCCACCAAGTGTGAAAACGAGTGTTACTTAAATGAATAGTGATGGCTAGAGTGGCTCTTATAAGAGATACTAGTATTTGCCCGTGCAATGCATGGGCTAGGTTATTTTGAATGTAATATTCGTGTGTCAAATGTCTTGGATTCTTGTGAATTATATCATCAACCTAAAAAATTATACTAAAAAGTGAAGATAAATTATAAAAAATTAAATGGATTATGTCTAGCACATCTTCTTAAGACAGAGAATTTGACATCATAATCTCGACTTTAGGATATAGAGAATTTGAACTAAAAATATGAGTTCAAAGATTTTAAAATTGGCGATGGGCACAAAGAAAAACTAAACTAAAATAAGGGGAATAATTTGTGTAATTATAACTCTTATAAGAAAGGCAAATCCCAAAATCTTATATTTAAATATAAGAATAAGAATCAAATGAAATCTAAGAACCAAGTCAAGAAATGTCATTATTGTGGAAAAGCTGAACATTTCATGAAAGATTACTTTAAGCAAATATCTTATATGAAGGATAAGAGCAACTCTGATGGTTCTGCAGCTATTGTCTGCAAGAATAAACTTGATATACAAAGAGTTGTTCTTGTTAGTACAACCAACAGAAATCCAAACGAATGGGTTCTTGACTCTGATTGTACTTTCCACATTTGCCCTATAAAATAATGGTAACTGAATTTGTTGATCTCAATGGGGGATTAGTTCAGATGGGCAATGACATGAGTTGTCAAATAAAAGGAATTGGAAAACTCAACTTTTTGCTGGAAAATAATCATATTCTTGAACTAAATCACACTGGATATGTGCCCGATTTTCAAAGAAATCTAATTTCCTTAAGGCCATGTTTGATAGGGGTTGAATTCCATGGAAAATGGAAAAGTAATTCCATTTCCACCTAAAAGCCATGTTTGATGGCTTAACTTTTCCCTAGAAAATGTTTTCCCAACCCCCCACCACGCGCCCATTTTCCTCAATTTGTGGGAAATCCTTTTTTTTTTGGTGAGAAAAGGAATTCCAGGTGAGAAAAGGAATTCCAGGTTTTGTTGGAATCCTCCATTTTCCCTAAACCCTAAACCATTTTGGTGAGAAAAGGAATTCCAGGTTTTGTTGGAAATTTTTTTTTTTTTTTTTTTTTTTTTTTTTTTAGCAATGAAAACAAATTTCATAACCAATTGTAAAAAAAAAAATTCATTTTAATGAACAAGTTCCATGTAAAACGAAGCGAAACGAACACTAAACTTTGATGAAAAAATAGTTTTCGAACAAAAAAAATTTTTTTCTTTTACTTTTTGGCAATGGTAACAAATTTCATAACCAATTGTAAAAAAAAAAAAAAAATTCAATTTAATGGACAATTTTCATGTAAAATAAAGCTAAACGTGAACAAAAAAAAATCCAAAATTTCAAAAATTTTCCCCGGGTGGAAAATTATACCAATCAAACACACTTAATTAACAATTCTTTGGAAAACAATTTCTAGGAAATTACTTTCCCTGGAATTCATTTTCTTTCCACCTATTTCCCATATTTACAATCAAACGGACCCTAAGTGGATTGGATGAACATTATGACATAAGAATTCATAAAGGTTTTACAAAATTGAATCTTGATAGAAAATTTATTCTCTCTTATCCTAAGATGAATGGAATCTACACCTTGTAGGTTGAACCTTTAGTTGGTCACAGTTATGCAGCGATAAGTTTTGGTTCTAGTAAATCTTTAATTGGCCATAAAAAACTGGGCCACATTAGTGAAAAGGGACTAATCATTTTAAACAAACTTGGATGTTTTGAAAAGGATAGTATTGAAAAGTTAAATTTTTGTGAAGAATGTGTTATTAGAAAACAAAACAGGTTACCTTTTAAATCTGAGATTCATAAATTCACTTTTATTTTGAATTATTTATATGCTGACCTATGGGGTCCAACTTCTGTAAATACATTAAGTGGATTTAGATTCTATCTACTTAGAATAGATGCTTTTTCAAGAAAAATATGGACTTTTCTTTTAAGCAAAAATCTAATACTTTTTCAAAACTTTAGACAATAGAAATTTATGGTTGAAAATCAAACCATTAAGAAAGTCAAAGCACTTAGGACATATAAATAGTCCGAATTCTAAAATTTTGAATTTGATTCCTTCTGTAAAGAATTTGGAATATTAAGGTATAAAACTGTAACATACACACCTCACCAAAATGGTGTTATTGAGAGGATGAATGATAAGTGTAGGTTTCTACACTTATTCGATATCCTAAATGATGATATTTTATTGTCATTTGGATAAAATTCTACCTAATTTACGTTAAATTGCATTTTGTAGGTAAAAATTTATGTTTGATGAAGAATTGGAGAAAAAAATGTAAAATAACGAAAAAATGGCAAAATCCAAAATACAAGGACTAAATTTGCTATTGGATGCAAAATATGGAGATCAAACTTCATACTTTGGAAAGTAAAGAACTTGAATATATATATATATATATATATATATATATATATATATATATATATATATATATATATATATATATATATAACGGATGCAAAAATGAGGATTTGTTCAAATAATCCAGTGATGAATTCAAAGACAATTTTTTGTATTTATTTTTACATTACGAGTAAGTATTTTCAAATTAGGACAAATAGTGTAGTCGACTTGTGATCTTTTATTTTTCTATTCAAGATTTCTGTGATTTATTTTTTTATTTTTTGGTTTTACTATAAGTTTAATGCATTGAATTACTTGACCACTAATTTGATGATTATGTGAGTCTCTTACGAATCGAGAGGTGAGTTTGAAATTTTGAAGATATAGTAAAATTCGGTAAATTAGTATAATGTGTAGAGATACTTATACTAATTATTACGGTCATAATATGAATTCTTAGAACTAGTGTTTTGTTTAACTAAAGTTGATTCACATAAAAATATGAAATTTAATTAGTTAAATAGGCTCAGTGAGAATTCGAGAGGGATAAATAGAATACAATAGAAAAATTAGATCGAACACTACATTAGGTTATGAATCTTAAATTAAGAATTAATGTGATCAATAGATGAAATTGTTATGTCCTCATATTCATCACATATTTGAATCTTTAATCAATCGGTGTTTGCAATCTTTTTATATTTTCAATTAGTGAGGAAAAATAAGCACAACCATCATAATTACTTTGCTTGCTTTTATCAAATAAGAGTTAGAAAAATTTGATTAATTCCTGAAGTATAGTCTTCTTGGAAACAGGGGCGGATCTAGGGGGTGGCGAGCTAGGGCGGCTGCCGTAGCTGGATTCGTCGAGAAGAAATTTTTTTTTGTTGAGAATAGATAAAAGATTTATATTATATATCTGATAATTCATTTTATTTACAATCATCATTTTTAGGTCAGTTGGTTTGTGTTTCTTCTATTAAACCAGAGGTCCCGGGTTCGAAACCTTCCAATGCCAATATGTTGTGTAATTTTTGTAAACAATTTTTACCAAAAATAAGTGCAAAGTGAATTTGAACCTGTGACATTTGCTAAAGTGTATTGATAGATTTACCATCATGACAAGCATTAATTTGTCACACTTAAGGAAACAAAATAATATATGTTCATTTTACCGGTTTTAATGCAAACAGAAACATTTTAACCGGTGATTTGTCCTTCTTCTTGATTATTTTTTTTCTCTAATCAATTTATTTGAGAGTTTGGTCAATTAATGACGAATGAATTTGTAAAAAAAAATTGGCATTAGTGTCATAAGGAGATTTTCAACAAAACTTATTTAATTAATAGAAAGTTCCAGTTTTCTTTCACAAAAAAATTGATTGCGGAAAACTGAAATCACACAAGCACATAAAATTGATATAAGCAAATAAATAATTTCAACTTTGTTAATACAATAATGGTTGTTAAATTAAATTTAATTGTAAACTGAATATTGATATTTTGTTTGAAAATTAAATGTTTGATTGAAAAATAAATTTAAAAAATAAATTGGAACATTTTCCAGATTATATAACGATTTTTTCATCCGAAATGAAAGTTGGTACCTAGTTCTAGTTCTAGTTGTAGTTGTGTATTTAGTTCTTCTAGTTCTAGTCCATACGATTTTTTGAATATTATTTAATTAAATATTAATAAACAACACTGCTATCACGGACGTTGACCGTAAGCGTTCAATATTCGTCGTTCGCCCTAGCTGAACTCGAGCCCTGGATTCGACCCTGTTCGGACTCAAAAGTCCACTATATTGCTTGTTACGATATTCCACACCTGCGATATAAAAATGCAACAATGAATAAGACTTTATTGGAAAATGTCATATGCATGTTGCGTAGTTCTAGTCTTCCCATATTTTTTTGGGGCGTGAAACTTTAAAAAATGTCACTTATTTTATAAATAGAAGTCATCAAGTGCTATTGATTTTCAAGTCCTTGAAAAAATGTGTTTCGGTAAGTTACCAGCTTATAGAAAATAAAACATGATTTTGTTTAACAAACCTGAAGACCAAAAAGTAGTGGACTATAAGTGGATTTTTAAAATCAAAGAAGAAAATTCTAATGCAAAGAACAAAATATATAAAGCCAAACTTGTGATTAAAGGGTTCTCTCAAAGAGAGGGAATTAATTATAATGAAATATTTTCTCCAGTTGCAAAATATACTTCAATCTGGATTCTGCATGCTTTGACTGCTCATTTTAAATGGGAACTGGATCAGTTTGATGTTAAATCCACCTTTCTAAAAGGTGATCTTGATACATGAGTCAACCAAAGGTTTTTGAAGTTAATTCAAAATCTAAAAATGTATGTCTACTAAAGATGTCTCTTTATGGCTTAAAACAAGCCCCAATTAATGGTGCAAGAAATTTAACTCAAATGTTCAAAATTTGGGTTTAATTAAGAGCAATTTTGATTCTTGTTTCTTTTACAAAGGGCCGGAGGACCTAAATCTGTTTACTTGTTATTATATGTAAATGACATTATTATATGTAAATGACATGTTGCTTGCCTGCTATGATAGATTTGAAATAGATTTAATCAAATCAAAATTAAAATCTGAATTTAAAATGAAAGATTTAAGACAAGTTAAAAGAATTCTTGGAATTGAAATTAAAATAGATAGGAACAAATGTATTCTTTATTTGAATCAATGCTCTTATGTGAAAAAAAAAATATTTGAATGGTTTTCTATTATTGAATGTAAACATGTTTCACTACCTATTGCTAATTATTTTAAATTGTCTAGTGAACCTAAAACTGATGATGAGTTTGAAAGAATGAAAAAGTTACCTTATGCTTATACTGTAGGGTCTATTATGTGTCTCATGGTATGTACTAGACATAACTGGCTCATGGCATAAGTATTCTTAGTATATTTATGGCAAATCTAGGCAAAACACACTTGTTAGTTATTAAGTGAATGCTAAGATATTTGAAAGATTCATCTAACCTAGGTTTAAAATTTAAAAGATGCAATGAAGGCATAATTCTTAAAGGCTATACCGATTCTAATTTTACTAGAGATTTAAATAAAAGAATATCAACTTCATCTTATATTTTACTTTGTATGATGGATGTGTTAATTTGAAGTGTTAATTGGAAATCTCAATTGCAAAAACTTGTACCCTTATCTCATGCAGAGGTAGAATATATGCCTTTGACGCTGTTTAATAAAGTTTTTGGTTAAAATGATTGTTAAATGAAATTTGTTTAAAAAATGAAATGGTTAGGATTTATAAGTGTGTTTGATGGATATCTTTGAGGAAGGATTGTATTTTAAATGAGTGATACTACAGGTACATCAGAGGTTACATAAGGGTGTCCATAATGGACACTCGACGCCTCCTCATTGGAGGGATGGTTGGTGGGGTCGGCACTCCATCCAATGGGAGGGCGCCGGGTGTCCATTATGGACACCCTTATATAGCACTTGATGTACAAGAAGAATAACTCATTTTAAATAGTGATATGATGAAAAATATGTTGTTAAAAAGTAAGAAAACGTTATTGATGTGATGAAAATATTATTTTATTGAAGAATGTGGGACTGAAAATGAGTTTTGAAATAATGTATTTTCGAAGAATGTGTGTCCAACAGGGCTATATCGATAATCAGAGTATCATTCACCTTAACAAAAATCATGTATATCATAATAGAACAAAACATGTATAAAGTTTCATTCTGATTTTGGAACCAATGCACTGTCTTTAAATAAATTCAAAAACTGCTTGAAGATTATAAATATCACTTGAAAGGTTGTGAATTTAGAATATCAAGATGTATTGTTTTAAATGTTTACTAACCTTGTTTATTTTTTTTTTTACAGGTAAATAAGAGTAAATGAAACAATTTGATGTCTAGAGACGCTAGTTAATGCCAAGAATAGTTCAGCAAGCTGGAAATTATTATGTTTGGATTGCCTCACCATTATTTGATTTGGGTTGTTAGTATTGGACTTCTGGTTTATAACTTGATAAGTCGTGTTTTGTGAAAATTGTGATTTTACCTCATTAATGGTTGTGATCTGGTCGTACACGTGGCAATCTCCCAGCTGTGTGACTCTTTGGGTAGATACGTTTAGCCTTATATGTCTATATTCTCTCTGCCTTGGTGTTGGTAGATATTCTCTATGGTTTTCTAGAGTTCTCTATGAGTTCTATCCTCTTATTCTTCGTCTTCAATTTCTGTAATTTTTTTGTGAGACATTCTCGGTTGTATTTGGTTGATTCTAGTGGATCTAGAGTTATATCTACTTGTAGATGCTCAACGGGTAATTAGATTGAAAACTGAACATCCGGGCCCTTAGTGGCAAAAAAATCCTCCGTGTTCTTGTTATTTTTTCTTTATGTGATTTCTGTTCTTGCAAACATTTTTGTTTAAACTGGGTACACAAACTGGTTTTGGGGACCAACACTAGGCCAATCTGATATTTTAAATATTTATAAACAACATACGCAATCCTTTCAAACGATCAAATTAGGTTAAAACAGCAACGCTCCCATTTTTTAAAATTGTGCACTCCACATGAAAAAATAAAGATCTTTTAGATTTGCTTCTCCGATATTCTCATAAAGCTAAACACAAGTTTTACTCTATATAACATCAATGAAAATATCACTTCCAGAAATGAAAGTCGAGCTCGAAATTTACACGGCTTGGTAAATCTAATAAGACATTTTCTTCTGCTAAAATTCGAAGAACAGAAAGGTAGGAGCTGAGAACCTATACAGCACTAGAAAAAAGAGAAGTTTAAGCATCGTTTACTGTTTACTTTGGAAAGAAATCTCCACTTGATGTAGGAATATTTGAATTTTCTGTCAGCCGGAACAATAACTTTAAGCTTTCAAACAAAATCTATAGCTCCATTTTTCACGGTCCTGCACAATAAGATCAAGTTGTGAGCATAGGAAAATGGGGAGGTAATGACTTGAGACGGTATTAGAACAATATGTCGTGAAATCTAAAGAGAGAGCTTAAGACAATTACCATTTGGTCCCAAATTGCTGCCCGGAGGATTAGCATCGAATCCCATTTGGAGAATACTTTGAAGATCATTGTTGCACAATGCCTGCAGAAAATAAACGCATTATATTATTGCTTATAAAAGGAGTAGCCATAACAAGCAAGCAGAAAGATATTTGTATTACATGAGGTAAGGGATGAAGCAGAGGATTAGCAACAGGGACACCAGAAAAAGTTCCTGGGGAAAATCCCAGAAAAGGATGAGATGAACTTAATCCAGAACCAATTCCAAGAGCACCTGGATTGTTACCTCGAAATTGAAGAATCTAAAAACAGCAAAATCATAAGATTATTTGCAATTCTTGACTTGTGTCAAAGAAATAATGCAAAATGAACGGACCCTAACTCACATCTTTGGATAAAATCCGATCTATATCAGCATCCAATTCTGGATTTACAGTTGCAAGTTTCATTGATAAAAACTGCAACAAGAAAGTTTTATTATTAGATCATAAACTTTTACAAGTTGATAAAGAATGATATGGAAAGAAAATTGAAGTAAATATTACTAGTGTCAAGGGATAAAATCCCACATCGAATAAGGATGAAAATATAGACCAATTTATAAAGGTTTTGGCTACTCCTCTTAAAATGTTGACATTTTAAGATGAAACCCAAAATCTTAATATGGTATTAGAACCCGTTAAGCTCCAACAAGCGATTCGATCAGATTAAGACTCGAAAAAAATTGAGTATACGGATTTCAAGATTGGTATGCTCAAATGAGCCACCATCTTACGGGGGATAAAATCCCACATCGAATAAGGATGAAAATATAGACCAATGTATAAAAGTTTGGGCTACTCCTCTTAATAAGATTGACCTTTTAAGATGAAACCCAAATCATAACAACTAGCATGTTGGAAATGAAAAAAAAAACATCCATTTTTTTCTACAAACAAAAACTTCAAACCTTCCAAACAAACTGTATAATATTATGAAACAATAAATTTGTTCAACAATTCTCAAGAAGGTCTAGATGCACCTAGCTTGTGCATAGCTCTCACCCGTGACTAGGGCCTTTTATAACAATTCTAAGAAAACTCTTGGCAGGGGAAATGCACATTGACCAACGGATTAAGATATGGTAAGGAAAAGCAATGAAAACTTGTCAAGCTTCTGTTGCAAGGGAATCTGTTGGACTCTATAAAGCTTAATTATACTCTACACTTGTCTTCTTGATTGCAGATCTTTAAGGGTCCAATTTTGAGTGTGAGAGAGGTTTTAGGAATCCTAATCGCTCTTTTATGGTGAAAAATTGCAACAGCTTACACGTTCAGGGCGAGCCAGTATAAATTTGCATGTAGGCTCTTCTTGATTTTTATCTTATTCTGTTTTTATTGCTCTCTTAAGTAGGGAAGAGGGCGTGCTAGCAAATATTTTGGAATATGGAGGACAATCCACATCTAATTTTATTAAAGAATCATGAGCATTGTAATGTTCAAATCAATAAAACTTATCTTTTCATACTAGCAAACATATAATTTGCTGAAACTTAAAAAATGCATACCTCAACCTGCTGTTGCAGGGATTGCACATAGTTGATAATCTCATCAAGCATCACTGCTTTCCCGGTAATCTTCAAAATTGAAATTACGAAGACTCGGTACTAATATTTGGCCACATATAAATACTAAAAGAATTTAACTAAAAAGCCAGTTACCTTATTGCAGCCAGGAACCAGTTCTTGCAGCAATCTCATTCTTTCACTAATCCTCTCTCTTCTCACCTGAAAACAAAATAGACTTCATACTAATATTTTCTGAAAACAGCAAGAGATTTTCCATACAACTATAGGTTTAGGAGGAGTTTATTACCCTTTCTGCAAGGCTATGACTGTTTGTTGCCTGTCCCCTTTTGGCTCTTACATGTATGTAATTTTCTTTAGAAGGTTCTGCAGTAGAAGAATTATCATTAGTTTGTTTAACCGCTTGCTTATTGCGCAAATTTGTGCCAACATTTTGTTCAAGTTTCTGTTTCTTATCATCATCGTCGTTTGGGAATTCAGAAGTGTCCTCGGATGGATCCTTTTGGTGTTCAACTTCAACATTCTGCGACAATTAACAAGCCGAATGTCAAAAGGTCATGAGACATTGAATGTATGTTTGGTTCATAGTAATGAACGTGACTCCACAATATAACGAACAAGATATTCCTTAATACTGTCCAATGTCCATTACTATCTATCAACGGTAAACTTCTATAATAGAACAGTAATCTCAAAATTAGTTTTATAAGTTACCTTAGGTGAAGCTCCCATTGATGCTTTTCTTTTCCTCTTTCCATTAGGTGAAACTCCTAGTACTCCATCTTCGGAATTTTGGCAATGCTCCTGAGAATCTGCAACATTTGTTAAGGCCCTCTCAACTCCGCCTAGGTTGTTTGGGGCATAATTTGGACGACAACTCGTTTCATTATTTGGGCCACACTCGGACATCCGGAAAGAAGTGACCATTTCTGAGTAGCTTCCACTTCCAAAATTCGGAATCTTTGGCATCATATCAACTAGACCCGACTCAGATGGGAAATCAGAGTAATGTGAATTGGCAAACTCATTTTGAGGAACAACAGAAGAACCTCCAAAATTTCCACTCGAATTTAACGAAACAAATGTATCCCAACCCGAACCGTAAAAAGGGTCTACCCCATTTGATGATTTGAACATGGATTCCGAATTCATTCCCATTCCCGGAACCATTTCATATTTCGAATTTGTAAAATTCCCAGAAGAAGGGAAATTCAGCATACTATCCCCTTTCCTCTGCTGGAATCCCCTATCCACATTATCCTCACTATCCATGATCAAGAAAATCCCAAGAATTATTTAGAACTAATTCAACCCAACTTTAATTCACCCCCAAAATTCTACAGAGAAACTAGAGCCAGAACCAGGTAGAATTGTATAACAGAAGGAAATATAACTAAAAGGAAAAGTGAGGGTTTGACTAAAATGGTAATGCCTTGCAGCACTCAGCAAGGAACAAATAATCTTGGCAGCTTTACAGAATAGAGAATGTAAGTTAAAGGAAAGCAGAAGAAACACCTTCTTGCAGCATCCTACAGAACACACAAAGGAAAAAGGTGAAAATCCAATATGCCAAGCATAAAATCTACTTAAACTCCCATTTCAAGAACCCTAGGATTAAGTCTATTTTTATATGAAAAAAAGTATGAATCTTAAGAGCTTAAAGTAGACAGTGGAAAATTTTGATAAGTAACAGCACACCAGACTAATGAAAAAAAAAAAAGCAGATTCCCTATATTTTTCTCTTTTATATATGAATTTCACAGTAAGCCCGCGTTTGACCACATTCTTTCAAAATACATTTTATCAAAACTCATTTTTATTCACGCATTTTTCATCTCATTAATAACTTTTCCTTACTCTTTAACTATTCATTTCTTATAATATCACTATTTAAAATACATTCTTTTCTCGATAATATACATCAATCACACTATAATCAACTAAATTAAGCACTTAATTCTAATACAAATAAAGTAAGCATTTAACCCCTGAAAGAAAAATACTGCCAAACAAGGTATTATTTGGGCAAAAAATTTCATCTGCTGAACAGAAAAATCTTTGAATTGCAAACTCAACAAGATATTCTCAGTATGGGTAGCTACAATTGACCAAGAGGCACTTAATTCTACTGAAATTACAGAGGAAAACAGAATATTATGAACTGAGTCTGAGGACAGTTAGTACACTGTAAACCTATAATGGGCATAGATAGTACCCTTAAGAGCATCAAATGCTTGCTTAGATTCTTCAAGAAAGATCAATTTTTGCCAACTGGGTACTTGCAGAAACAGCACAGGGAAGCATCAAGTTCCTCTCTCTATCTGAGATCAGAGACAATATATATATATCAATGACAGCTTAGAGAGAGGAGAGAGAAAGCAAAAACTTCCCTTTTACCTGTTCAAGTTAACAGGCATATATGATTTTTTTTTTTTTTTTTAATTTTTTTTTTTATGAAGACAGACTAACTACTGCCAACTGCTATTGCAGGTTAAATTATTACAGAACCTTGTAATTTCCTTTTCTCCCTCACACTTTACTCCTTGTAATTTCCCTTCCCACTCAACCATACATTTTAATATGGATTATGCTATACAAAATCTTTTATACATTGAATTACATTCCCCTCACATGAAATGGACCCCATACACAATAGATATTTGTGGACCCCCCTCCATATGAGGGGGGTGTAATCTCGTGTGTAAATCACCGGGTGTACATTTAACATAATCCTTTTAATATATTAACATCATAAACTTTTTTAGTCAAAGTGAAATTTTGAGAATCATTATATTTTGATACTCATTTTTTAATTATACATTTGTAAAAAAATTATTTTTCATCTATTTTTATATTTTTTTACTTTTTAATTACACATTCTATAAAAAAAGTTTATTTTTCAAAAAATCACTTCCACTACCCTTTAAATTGAAAGAAAGGGAAAAGCCAAAATTATTATCGACGGGCATTGATCTCGCACCTACCAAATAATTTCTTCAATATTTATGTGAAAAACGTGTCATACTAAATTTAAGTAAATAAATATATTAATTCTTTATCGATCCAATTTTTTAGATAATATAACGCAAATACTTTATTATATTATAATGGATTGGAGAGGTTATTTCTTCTCTCGAAGGCAACTATATTTTTTCTGACACAATTGATAACTATTCTAATTGACCTCTCTTTGCTGTTACACATTCATTTAGTTCGGTGCCAAGAAACCTAACCATTCTTCTAACCTCCGTAATGCACTTGACTTGCCCTCCATCATCTCCCTACTCTTCTATTTCGGTCCCACCATATATATATTTTAGTGATTTTTAAGTTAATAAATATTTAGGATTCATAATTTTCAATAAATTTTATCGTAAATAAAAATATTGTGCTATGATCATAATTTAGATACTCAGTATTCACAATTGATGAATGAGTAATCTTTCGATTATGAACTATCTTTGTACATTCTAGATCAAAGAAGGGGAAGTTCCGAAGACAACCCAGTTTGAATTTAATGATTATTTACTACTTTAAATGAGAAGTACACAATCAGGAGCAAAGTAATCGTGATTAGTGATCAATGAAATTGTGACACTAAACTTTCACGTTAAGCTTTTCTCGCATTTCTCTTGTCCTTTAAAACTTTTCTTCTCGTGCCTCGGTTTTTATCATTTAGCATTTAGTAGAGTCTGCATTAGTCTTACAACTTTTAGAAGTCAAAATTAAAGAAATTGGGCCTACTCCAACACACTCTATAGACTATGGACTTTGGCACCAAGTAATATTCATATTCTCCTCACAACTTTTGTTCTTCACAAATTTATCATGACCGGGAAAAAGATAAAGGATCAAGATCTCTGCAGGTCTGCAGAGAATAGTGTAGTCGTGAAGCAAACCATAATTTCCAATTTTTAGAGAAGTTTATAAATATGGTAATTATATTTACACCCAACTTTTATTTTTTCCACCACATTTGAACTGCACTTAAAGTTCTTAATCTTTATTTATTGTAACACTATCTCTAACGATTTTTCATGTCATGTTTATCATCAAACATTCCATTGGTTAACATATTTTGTATTTGAAAACTTTTTATATCCAAAGGTTCGTCGAAATAACGTAAAATAATTTATTTTTTATTATATTTTAAAAAAATAATAAATAAAAAGTGTGAAAAATATTTTTTTCCTCATTTCAAAGCATGAAACAAATATATTTTGAGATAAATAATTATCAAGGACAAGATGTACTAAGTAATGAGAGGTTGAAAATAAGAATTCGACGAAAAAAAGTTAAGGAAATAATTACTACATTGAGCAAAAATCGATAAATTTAACCGCAATTAAAAATTGGTGTATAAAATAAAAGTTGTGATTACAATATAATCACCCTCATAAATATGGATTGTGCAATGTGTACATAATATTTTACACAATATTTTACACCCCTCTCACATGGAGGGGGCCCACACATAATAAAATATTTGTGGGTCCCCCTCCATGTGAGGGAGGTGTAAAAGATTGTGTACACCACAAGTGTACACATAGCATTATCCTATAAATATATATGATGGTCATGAATGAATGAATATCTTCCATGTATGTAAATTTACATAATTGTCCTCGAACAGTTTCCAGCTGTAAATGACTATTATTTATTTTGTACACACTAATCTCTAGTCTAATCTAGTTTTAGTTTATAAACTAAGCAAGCTAGCTAATTGTGTCAAAAGCAGGATTTATCCAGTCAACGCTCAAGTTTAGGCTGTGATCTTGCTGGAATTTCAAGTCATTCCGAAACTAGCGCCTCCATTTGTTCCCTTCGTCATCTGTCTTCCGGATGGGTCGTCCAAACTCGAAATGACCTAGCTCGTATGCGATTTGTTTTAGTAAGGTCTCTTTATCAGTGAATAATACTACAAAAGAAAATATATATATATATATTATATTATTGTTTTCTCTTGTGATATTCGTGCACAATGAATTTGCTAGTAGAATGTGTTTAATGTACTAGATCGCATTTCACGTAATATAACGATGTTTGAAAATTACTAATTCTTTAACGAGTTCAATGTGTCCAATCTAATATATCAAGCATTCCAATAACATATGCGTTGACCTAAAAAAGCATATGATATATCAAACTTTCCAATAACATACGCATTGACCTCAAAACATGGAATTTTTTTTTTTTTTTAAGCCAACGGTTAAGTTTCTGCCAAAATTTTGACTCGAATTTTCCCTTTTTTTTTGGGAGGGATTTTGGATTTGTTTAGGAGCCAAATGGTGTAGATAGAAGAAAGGAGGTGAGATTTCATTTTTGGTCAGAAAGTGCTCCATTGAAAAATGTTAGATTTTCGAGAGGTCCAATCCTAAATTTGCCTTGATCCAACGCAGCTTTTTTAGGAAAGTGAAAGTTTGAATATTAGATTTTGAACACATTTTTTGTTGTGCAAATAATCCTTTTAGAGGTTTTTGGTCACTTTTATTAGTTGACATTTTCTCTTATTGTGTCGAAAGTCTTGATCAAGTCCAAGTTTCAAGATTTTGTTGAGGTTCGTACTTTTATGACATTTGTCAAACAATTAATTCTGTGCACACTGTTATTGCACTGAAGTCTATGTTGAACGTGTCCAAATTCACACTAATATTTTTGCACATATTCGAAGCTCATCCGAGGCCTTTGGACCACTTGGTGATAGAGGCCTTAAATTGTGTTTTTAGCCAAGTGTTATGGCTCCGCATGTCTCATTACTAAATGGTGCTTTGATGGTGGAAAAACCTTACGCTTCAAATGTAACTTGGCTATTGAGGTATGAACTTTTATGCATTTAATGCACCATGTTTTGCATGCATTTATAGGCAAATTTGTTGTGATTTACTTTGATAACATTTTAATCTACAATAAGGACCTCAATGAACATATTGAACATTTGCGGTGTGTGTTAGTAGTTTTAAAAAAAGAACAATTTTTTATTAACTTTAAAAAGTGCACATTTAGCATGGAAAATGTTGTGTTTCTTGGATACGTGGTTAGTGTTAAAGAAATTGAGGTAGATAAAGAGAAAATAAAAGTTATAAAAGAATGGCCAACACCTAAAAGTATAACCGAGGTAAGGAGTTTTCATGGTTTGGCTAGTTTTTATACGTGATTTGTAAGGAATTTTAGCACACTTGCCACACCACTCACTGAAATTGTTAAAAAGAGTTTAGGTTTTAAATGGGGTGATGAACAAGAGCATGCAATCGATATTGTTAAAGACAGGTTGTGTACCACACCGATTTTATCATTACCTAAATCTAACAATACTTTTGAGATTGAATGTCATGCCTCAAGAATAGGTATTAGAGCGTCTTAATACAGGAACGAAGACTGATAGCTTACTTTAGTGAAAAGCTAAGTGGAGCAACTCTCAATTATCCTACATATGACAATGAGTTGTATGCACTAGTTCGAGCTTTGGAGACATGACGCATTACTTATGGCTGAAGGAGTTCGTGTTTCACACTGATCATGAGTCATTGAAATATTTGCGGGGTCAAGGTAAACTGAACAAAAGGCATGCTAGATAGATGGAATTTATTGAGACACTTCCCTATATCATCTGGTACAAACAAGGTAAGGAAAATGTGGTGGTGGATGCGTTGTCCCGAAGGTATGTGCTTCTTATTTCTTTAAGTGCGAAGTTGCTTGGTTTTTAGTATATTAAGGACATGTATGTGAATGATTTAGATTTTTCTAGCATATATAAATCATGTAATAAAGGTTCGGTAGACAAATTCTTTAAGTATGAGGGTTATTTGTTTCGGGAAAATAAACTGTTTTCCTAATTGGTTAGAGAAGCACACAATGGGGGGATTAATGAGTCACTTTGGGGTTGCAAACACTTTAGAGATGTTAAGGGAACATTTTTATTGGCCTAAAATGATGATTGATGTAGAACAAACTTGTGATCGATGTATAACTTATAAACGGACTAAGTCTAAGATTCTACCCCACGAATTGTATACTCCTTTACCCGTTCCTAGTGAACCTTGGGTTGATATCTCCATAAATTTTGTTTTAGGTTTACCTAGGACTAAAAGGGGTTGGGATTCAATATTTTTAGTGGTCGATAGGTTTTCTAAGATGATGCATTTCATTCCATGCCATAAAACTAACGACGCCACTAATATAGTTGATTTGTTCTTTTAAGGAAATATTGTGTTTACACGGGATCCCTAAGAGTATAGTGTCGGATAGAGATGTTGAAATTTTTAGTCACTTTTGGCGAGTTTTATGGGGTAAGTTAGGCACAAAATTGTTGTTTTCTACTACATGTCACCCACAAACTGATGGGCAAATTGAAGTAGTCAATAGGACTATGATTCAATTTTTGTGCATTGTGTTTAATAAAAAATTGAAAAGTTGGGAATGATGCCTACCTTTCGTTGAGTTTGCATACAATAGGGCTATAAATTCTACTACTTCATGTTCATTGTTTGAAACTATTTATGGTTTTAATCCACTAACACCATTAGATTTAATTCATTACCTGTGAATAAACGTGATAGTTTAGATGGGGAAAAGAAAATCGAGATAGTGAAGTCACTCCATGAGAAAGTGAAATTGCAAATTGAAAACAAAAACAAGTATTATGCGTTACGAGCTAACAAGGGATGGAAAAGAATTTCATTTGAACCCGGTGATTGGGTTTGAGTACATTTGAGAAATGAGCGCTTTCTAGAGCAAAGGAAATCAAAGTTGCAACCACAGGAAGATTGACCATTTCAAGTTCTCGAGAAAATCAATGACAATGCATACAAGCTGGATCTTCCTGGTGAGTATAATGTTTCAGCTACTTTTAATGTATCTGATATCTCTCTCTTTGATGAGGTACATATTCGAGGACGAATCATTTTGAAGAGGGAGGGGATGAAGTGAGCATGGAGTCGAGCGCGTTAAAGTCAAGCTTGGGAAATGATCCGTTGATTATCGAAGGAGGTCCGATAACACGGTCGAGAGAAAAGAGGGTGAAAGAGGCGATGAGATTGCTTACTTGCTCAAGTTATGGTGGACGAAATGTCAAAGATAACTAGCCAAGGAACAACTTTCATGAAATGGTCGATGATCGAAACCAATTGGAGCATCGTGTTGCAAGCAACGGAAAAAGGAGCTGCGGAGCTCAACTATGCAACCACATAGTTGAGATAGGCATGCGGTCATTCAGAATAACTATGCGGCCGCATAGTTAAATCCAGCAGCATTTCAGTTTTTGGAAGTTTCCTAATTATATTATAATTCTATTTTTTTAATCTTTTGTAATCTTTTAAATTTTATTCCCATTTAGACTAGGGTTAACATGGGTTCCCTATAAATAGGACATATTGTTTCATTGTAAAAAACACAACATTATTATTGAGATTTATTGAGATGCAAATTTGCTTTCGAATTCTTGTTCTTTGTTGGACAAATCACGAACTTGTCAAGATTCTTCTTGTGGCGTTCAAATCAACCGGGTGTGATTCTCAAATATTCAATTAAAAGGGTCAACATATCTTTTGCGTATTGTTGGTTATTTTGATTCATTATTTCGAATCAAATCCAAAATTTTGATTACTTTTAGGGTTCGATTTCAATCTAATCATGAGTTTCATAGTTATTCGCTACGTGGGTTCACATCAATTTTCCGTAGATGGTGCCATGTAGTTGACTTCAAAAGGGAAATTATTTTTTAAATCCAATGGTCAAGTTTTTGTCGTAATTTTGGCAGGATTTTCCCTTCTTTGGGAGGGGGAGAGATGGGGGAGGGTTTAGGTTTATTTAGGAGTCAAATATTGTAGAAAAAAGAAAAGGGGTGAGATTCCGGCATTGTTTTGGTCGGAAATGTTCCCTAATTGTAGAATGTTAGAATTTTTGAGAAGGCCGACCTTGATTTTGCCTTGATCTGTTGCGAAATATTTAGAAAGTGGAAGTTCAGGTAATAGATTTTCAACCTTTCTTAAATTTTGCGAATGGACCCTTTTATAGATGCATTTAGGGGTTTTGGTCATCTTTATGAGTTAACATCATTTCATAATTATATTGGAAGTCATGATTCAGCTTAGTTTTCACGATTTTGTTGAGGTTTTTGCTTTTGTGACCCCGTCAAGCAATTCTTTATATGCAATCATGCGTTTGTTGTACTAGAGTCTACGTTGATTATATCAGAATCCACACTAATTTTTTGTGCATATTCGAAGCTTAGTCCGAGACCTTAGATCGTGTTTTTAACGAAGTGTTATGACTTACGTGTCTTGTTGCTAAATGGTACTTCAGCTGCCAAGGCGCCTTATGCTTTGACTATATGCAGTCACGTAGGCATGCTATGAGACCCTTTTGTAGTTGATGTGAAGTCCTGATGAATGAAATAATTTTAACACATAACAATATGTATTTGAGCAAACATATTGAAATTAAGGTAGATAGGTTGACAATGTCCTTTAGATTAAAATGCTAAAATAAATATTTTTATTGTGTCACTTTTACGACGTTGTGTAGTGATAGTGATAACTGCACAACAATTGCATTGAAGGTCCGTTGTAATATGGCTACCAATTAAGTAAATATTTTCAATTTGGATGATGAAAACATGCTTCGAAATTACATTGAAGTTCAGTGGCTCAATTAAAACTAACTTAATTCAATGACCCAATCGAGATAAATTAAAGGTTAATGATCCATTTAAGATTTGACTAAAAGTTGATCGAGCGCAAATAAAATTTAGACCATTTATTTTGTTCTAACCAGGTTAAATTGTTTATATTTTCAACTTCAATAATTCCTTGTGATTATATATGCCCCTGTTTGATTCTCATTTGTTCAAAATAAAAATTTTTTTTAATGATTTTTTGAAGATTGTATGGTTAAAAGGAAAGGCAAAAATTTTCAATTTACGTACAAAATTATTTTATTGTAAAAATACGTGGTTAAAAATGAATTTGAAAAAAAAAAAATTTAAATGACATTCAAACAGCATAATAGAATTGTCCAAATCAAATGATAAATCGATTTGTTAGCAACTAGGGATTAGGATGGGTGAGGATTGAGATGGATAACCTAACTCGTGATCCAAGTGGGTACTCCCATCAAATCAAATAATTGATGTTAGTTACGAGGTTTAGATTCGAAATCTAAGAGAATTTGATACTTATTTGTTGATTTTAATAAAAGGCAATTGATGTTAGAAGACGAAGTTTTTGATTATAAGAGTGGTAGGGGCCGGCCCTAAACTCTTAATTATAAGTTAAAACAGTTTCATGCAACTTTATGGTACTAAAAGGCTCCCCAACCAAGAGATCGTTCACATAGCTGTATTTTTGGTATAAAACCGTGTCATATTGGTCCTTTAGAATCGATAGAATTAGACATGATTGTCGACTGTACAAGATAGTCAACAAACTTAGTGAAATGATTCTTTTACATTATTTAGAACATTTTATACATGTGATTGTTACACAAATGCTATATTCATTGGACTGAAATGATTGGTCAAATAAGTGATAAACTGTCTCATGTTTCTCTCTTTCTTAATCATATTTGATTTTGTACGTTCTATTGTATTAAATTCGTCTTTGCGACAAATTTTGAATGTCTTTGCATGTTTTTCATTTTAATTTTTACCCTAAAACCTACACTAGCTTTTAGCTAAGTGGTAAGAAGCAAATTCGAAGGGTTGGTGGTAACTAACTGAGTCGATAGACGAACTTTCTTTCTTTCCTTCCTTTTTTTTTCCTTCCGGATAAGTGCATTTCCTTTTTCTTTTGACGAAAGCGGTCGAGTTTTTGTGCCCGAATGATCCGGCACTCTTCTTGCTTCATGTGATTGATCCGACTCTACTTTGGTTGGCTAAGGAGAAAAGTGTTGACATACCATTTCTGGACGTGGTGGAAGAGTCCATAGAATGCTATGCCTTGATATCAAAGCCAATACGATCTAATATAGTTCGAATTTCTTTGCAAGTTATATATATATATATATATATATATATATATTAAATCGTATTAAATTTAAATTTAAATTTAAAATCTATTATTCTTGCATTTGCTACTAATTAATTACACTTAGATTCGAGTACAAGACCTTGATTAGATCAATGCTATTTTTGCATGTTTAACATAATTTTTTGTACTTGAAATCATTAATTAAACATTATAATTAAATAATAATTCTTTAATCAAATAAGACCCACACAATCACGCGTGATACATGCAGATGGGATTTGCAGTGGGCCTTTTTCCTTAGACGTGGTCCTGCCTAACGTGCTATGATGGGTTTGATTTCTAATCTTAAAAAAATAAAAAAATAAAAAAATATTAATAATAATAATTATCATTATTATTATTATGATTATTCAAATTATTCTCTAAAAACAAAATAATTTTCAGTTTGCTTCGCTTTACTTTTAAGGCAATATCCAATCTTTTTGTCCAAGAACATTTACACTTTTGAACAAAGCCTTACTATATATTTTTTTCTTTTTATAAAAAGTTGACACTCCCGCTTTTCCCAAATGTTACATTAAAGAATGAGAAGCAATTAATGTTCGTCATGTAGGATTAGAACATACTAGAATGTGCAGGTTTGTGTTGAAGAGAAAAATAGAGTTAAATCTTACAATTTATTCTCTTCAAAAACTATTTATTGGCATCGAGTCAGTGCGGTAATTTTTCATTCGTCTCATAATTAGTTGGTTTATGACAGAGTAAATATCATGACATTCTTGAAATACCGAATGACAAAATTAAGAAAGGTATATAAGACATTTTTATTACTATGTCTAGTATAGTTGATGTTTATCGTATCAAAATGCCATTAAGTTTAGGTTTCGATAAACTCAACAAAAAAAATAAAAAAAAATGTATAATTTATTCTTACTTGTCAAATATGCTAAGACCGAATATAAAAATATTGGTAGCAATGAGAACAATAGAAGATCCTAAATTTTAACTGTGTACCAATTAATGAAATTGAAGCATGCGCAGAAGAAAACTAATAATGAATCTTGTTCTACAAAACTTAAAGCAGAAAGGATGATGCTTTTAAGGATCAGGGACTATGATTTGTTGCAACACAGCTTACTAGACGGTCGGATCATATAATCATTCTAAATTTATTTATGGGATGTTTATGTTTACTAATAAAGATTGAACGCAAATTATATTCATCGTGGTGATCAATTCTATAAAGCACACTGACTATATAAATTTAATATTGTGTACCAAACGTGCTTTTCAATGTTTTAGAGCAGTGAAGTGTGCTTCAGATTGCTTAACCATTAATTCATGCACTACATAAAAATGTTGAGAAGAACCATGCAACGTTCAATAAAAAACATTGAAAGAACAATGTTTCGGCCAAAATGAGGCAACCACTAATAGCCTTGAATAATATGTCCAAAAATGTCTACGGGTATTCGCGAAAAGAGGGAAAGGAACTCCCCTGTTGAACCTTAACTCTACAGTCATTATATGACTTTGGGGTTGTTGACCACGAAATTTAGATGAACAAATTCCCCTCACTTAATCAGGGTTTTCCCTCCGCAAATTCACTGATTTTTTTGCTGAGATGAGAGCTCGGAGTGTGTATTCAATTTTTCACTTATAGATTCTTATAGATTTCTAATGGGACCATGAGGGTAATTAAGTCTTTTCATTGACGGTATTGATTAGTGGATTTTCACTTTATCTGAACTTTTCACATTTTTATTCACATGTTACGTTTTCCTCACTTATATATTGGTTATTAAGTTATGTTTAATATATTTATCATTCTTATTCAAGTGTGCTTCATCAACGATTTTCTCATATGTGGAATAACCCGTGGAAATAAATAAGAGTATTTTACTTGTTTAATAATTTTTTCCTTTGTATGTCTCATGTGTTGAAATTTTATGAAACTTTAAAATTTATAACCTAGAAAACCTAATTACTTTATTGTCAAGATCATCCATGCCAAATCACCAAGAAAGTTAATAATGCGAAACATACCTTAATTCTTTGGGATGATTTATTAATACCGGATTTTGATTTCGGATCTTGAATCCTGATTATTGGCTCATTTGGTTCTTGAGTTCTTGATATTGATTTTTGCTTCTTGCTCTATAATCTTGATTGTCATGTTTAATTTCTGCAATCCTTCTTCTTGATTCTGATTGTAATTCTTAATTCTTGATTATGAGTATTGGATCTTCCTCTTGATTTTAATTCAATCTGTGAACAACAAGGTATGATTCACCAATGTTCTGCATCTAGGACACTAAAAAAAAAAAAAATGGTTTGGTTGAAAGAAAAAATAGAAGTTTAGTTGAAATGATAAATACCATGTTAATTTATGCTAAGTTGCCATTTAATTTATGGGGTGAAACATTATTGAGTGTATGTAGGATATTGAATAAAATTCTTTCGAAATTTACTAAGGTTTCTCTTTATGAATTGTGGAAATGAAGAAAACCAAACATTGGATACTTCAAAGTATGGGGGTGTTTTGATTATTGTAAGAACACAAACCCTAGTAGAACCAAGATAGGTCCAAGAGGCATTGAATATTCTTTTGTTGGATATGCTAGTAATAGGAAATCACATAGATTGTTGAATTTGGAGTCCAATGTGATTATTGAATCCAGCGACGTAGAGTTCTTTGAGAATTCACCATCTCTGGATAATGAATTACGGGAAAATCATAAAGAAATCCCAAGCTCTAATGAAACACAAGATGAAGCATCTTCTAAAGATGTTAATGAATCTAGTGAACCTTGAAGGAGTAAAAGTACTCGAATCGAGAAGTTTTTAGGACCCAATGAAATTGACTCTCAACTTATTTCGTTTTACTTAGCAGAAGGAAATGAGAAAAAAGTTGTAAGAACAATTCGTTTTGTTCTACAAGTAGAAACCAATCCTAAAACTTATAGAAAAGTTATGAATTCTCGAGATAGGATTTTTTGGAAAGATGCAATTAAGGATGAAATGGATTCAATTTTATCAAATAATACATGGGGCAATGCTTAAGTTGCTTGCATGGGCAAGGCTTATAGGTGCTTGCGATGGCAAGACTTGAGGTTTTTGCTCCGGACAAGGCTTATGTGCTTGCGTGGGGGCAAGACTTGATGTGTTATCTTGAGAATTATGTCAAATAATATACTCGAGAGAGATAACTAATTACATTAGGAACATTGATCAACAAGAACGTATACATATTGGCATGATATTAATTTGCATTAAAATGGATTAATAAGGAAGATTTGAAGTTTTAGTAATTATCTTATATAGTTTTACAAAAACCCTCATAATTTGCTCAATAGAATAATTAGTTAATCTATATAAATTAGTATATTTTCTTCAAACAAGTTTTTTTATTTGATTAAAGTTAATATTAATTAATCATATATTAAGTACGTAGTTCTCGTGAGAACGATACTTTACTTATCATTATATTATTTGTTCACGATACCGTATACTTATGGGAAATCGAACGATCACTAGTCAAAGACTAAGAAATAACATTCAATCTCCCAAATCTGAGCAGCGATGAAATGTAAGTGAAATTTGTATTGTAGGCTATTTATTTGTCAAGTTGCCCTTTCTTGTCTTTAGTGTGTCATCATAGGTGGCTTCTCAAAGAAACTAAAGGGTTATGGCGTCTCCAAGAGACTCACTAAACACAAAATACTCTTTATATTAGAGAGTCAATACTTAAAATTAAGTTTTAAGAGACTCTATTTTAACTTTTTAAAATAAATAGTGGATTTAGCTCTCCAAATTTAAAGAGTCAAACTTACTTTCTATTCTTTATCAATTATTTCATTTAATAAGTTACAAATTTTAATACTCTACAATTTAAATTATTCATATCATATTTGAACTGATTGGCCATTAACATATAAAAGAATTATGTTAAATAAAAGATGAAGATGAATCAATAAATGTTCATTGAAAAAAACAAAATAAAGAGTCGAAATAGAAAATTTGTTGGAGTGCATAAAAATATTTACTATCTAAATTTAAATATACTCTCTATTAAGTATATGATGCTCTTTATAAATAAAGAGTCTCTTAGATGTGCTCTTATAGAGAGTTATAGAGTTTCTTTAAACACAGTCTCTCTAAGGGTCCACTTAGGAGTTTTTATGTAGTGGTTGTGTGCGTTTTTCAAAGTATTGATATTGAGCATTTATGAGTTGACTAATTTTGAGCAACTTTAGTAATCCAAAGTGCACTATTGAATGCCATGTCCCCTATGATTTCGTATACCTGATCGACGGTTCTTTTTGAGATACAACTATCGCATGGAAAGTCTAAATTAACCCTGCTTATTGGATTCAAACCAATGTAAAATTATTGCACTGGAGCCACTTCTGTAATCCATGTTGTGGACATTAATTGAGTAGATTCTTATATCACTGCCATGCCTCTGAATAGCATTCTGGAGTCCAATTATTGGAATGTGGTTATCTCATCCCTCAACTTTGCATTCCTCTTCGGTGGGAAATATTTGCTTAGAAACTTCTGACTCAAGCTATTCCAAGAAGTGATGCTTCGAGGTAGGAAAGTATCTAACCATGCCCTTGCTAAGTCTCTTAATATGTATGGGAAGAGCTCTAGTCTGATTGCTTCAATAGACATCCCTGGATACTCGATTGTTGCACACACATCCAAGAATTTTAATATGTGAGCGTTGGGATTCTCAGTAGCTCTTCTAAAGAATTGCAGACTATTCTGGAACATATTTACGACATTTGTCCTCAAGTGGAAGTGCACCTGGCCAAACGTCAGATAAACAATACTAGATTGGCTTTCCACAACAGGTGGAACCATATATTCACACATGAGCCTTGTATTCTCACCAATTGCAGCTATGTTTGGAGGTATTGCCCCCAAATTTGCCCCAATAGCAATATGATTCAATTTACCTTCTGCCATGTGTTTTTTTTTTTTTTTTTGTCGTGCTTCCGATCGTTCTCTTCTTCAAAACCTAAATGTACGTTTGATCTTTGGATTAAATTGAGCAAGAGCTATAGGTCTCAAACCTTGTATACAAAGTCCTGAAAAAGTAAGCAAGAAGCATTGTAAAAATTTTCTAATTAAATAAACTAACTAATAAAGCATTAAAATTCAGAGTAAAGCTGAAATTAACTAAACTTATAAAAAACAATAGTTCCTGGCAGCAACTTCAGAAATTTGATCCTTTGACAATTCGCAAGTGCACAAGATCGTGATCAAGTAATATAATGATGAATAAAGTGTCGAACCCACGAAGACTATGTGTTTTATCGAGTTAAAATTAATTGCAACTTTAATCGAATAGCAAACAAGTTGTCATGATTTTTTTATACTAATCCCTAAATTATCAATTAAAATAGTGAAAACAAGTAAATGTGTTTTTGAAATATGTGAGATACATTGCCAAGATATCGAATCCCCCTTATTATTCTATTTTTAGTGTAACAATTAAAGTGACAACTTGATATCATTCGGTTGGTCAGTGTTCCTAATTTAATTGAAACTCTCTTTCGATGGTGATCAAATATATTCTCCTCAAGTGAACCTTCTATTTTTCGATGAAAGATACAAATATGATAAATGCCTTAACAAGTACTAGAACACTTATTGAAACCATATAAACTATATATATGTATATCTCTATCATTTATAGAACCTTACAATGATTATTATATTGTGCTTAAAATCTATTGTCTCTTTCGATAACAATAAAATCCACTAACAAATCAATTGGTGATCAAGTAATTGAAAAGAACAATACATACGATAATAAATATCCACAAATCAAGCCAAACTTAAGTCAAAATAATTAATTAAAACTAAAAATATCATAACAAAGGTTCATTTCATCCTATCAAAGTATAAAACTAACCTAGCATATTTGAATTACAAGAAATCATGTTAAATGTATAGAACATCACCCAAAATTGTGAATTAATAAATGAAGGAAGATAAATCTTGATGTTCTTGAATTTCTTCAAAGTAATCTTGATAAATCTTCAATAATTCTTTCGCTTCTTTTTCCATAAATTCGAAATTTAATCTCCAATTGACGAGTTCTTGAATTTCGATTTTAAAATCTTCTCACAATATATGGTTTTTGCCCCTCTTTTATGATGAAAATCGATGGAATATTGTAGTATGAGATGTATATAAGAGGTGTCTAATATGTATTTTGTTGTTAGGTATTTGTAGGATAGAAAATTGGTTTCCAAAATAGTTTCAATCAAATAAGGTAAGTTGCCTCCGCGCACGCATGTTTTATCTCTATACAGAAGTTAGTATTTTGGTCATAACTTTTTCTCCTGATATCCGATTAAGGCGATTCAAAATGAGTTAGAAGACTACAACTTTATTTGAAATATAAGTTTTCCAATTTGAAAATTTACTATGCCAAAAATGGATATCAATCTGCGACTAAAAATTTGGAATATAACTTGTGCAATTGGAAATTAATCAGTGATAATATTTTGATCATATTCCATTACTTTTGACATATAATTGTATCCAATTGTCTCATAGCAATCTTCAAAGTATTTTCTTCTGGAAAGAATCAACTATTAAATATTTTCATTTTGGTCCTCAAACTTTGGACTTCATCATTTTCACTAATTTTCGCTTCTTTCTTTCAATTCCTTTTTCAACAATATAGTTTTATCTATATAACATAAAATACAGAAATTCAGGATATATTTTGCCAAGAGAATTACCAAATATCGATATTTTAGGCCCCGAATAAGTGTATAAAATATACTTATCAATTGCCGAAACTCCATGCGAGTTTTGGAAAGGCAGAAGGCTCAACTTGTCTGATATTAAAGTTTGGGGCTATGATGCTTATGTGGAGCGTACTGAATCGGATAAACTTGAGGCTAAATCCGATAAACATATGTTTATGGATTATCCAATAGAGAAAATTGAATATCAATTCTATAATCCCATTGGAAAAAATGTGTTCATCTTAAGACATGTGGTATTCCTAGAGAAGGGTTCTTTCTAGGAAAGAGAAGTGGGAGTAGAATAGATCTTGAAGAAGTTCAAGAATTCACATAATAGTTGACCAAGTAGATGAACTTGAATCTGATCTCACACCAGCTAAGAGATATAGTAGGGACTCTTGGGAACACGTCAACTCCTCGTAAATCTTATCGAATCATTCCACTTTCTAGAAGGTACTAATGATTACTAATCGAAGATGATGAACCTACTAATTAAATATGTAAAATTAAGAGTTGATTCAAAGAGATTGTAGGAGGCCATGGAATCCGAGAAGAATTCAATATATATGAATATGGTTTGGATCTTAATCGACCAGGCTAATGAGATAAAACTTATTGGTTGTAAATTAGTTTACAAGAAAATATCGACATGGATGGGAAAATTCATACATAATGTAAGGCTAGTAGTAAAATGTTATAAACAAAGATAATGAATTGACTTTGATGAAACATTTTCACATGTAGCTATGCTAAAATCCATTCAGATTTTATTTGTAATAGCTGAATATCATGACCGTGCATTATGGTAAATGGATGTCAAAATTGCATTCATTAATATGGACTTTCAAGAGGAAGTGTTCATGACATAGCTTGAAGGTTTTGAATCCAAATTTACTTACAAAGTAAGCAAGATTAATCAATCCACATATGAGTTGAAGCAAGCCTCTTAAAGCTAGAATATTTTCTTTGATGATGAAGTCAAAATGTTTGATTTTATAAAAAATGAAAGCTAACCTTATGTTTACAAGAAGATTATGAGAGAATTGTTATATTCATGATATTACATGTAAATGATATATTATTAATAGGAAACAATGTTACTGTATTTCAATTGTTGAAATTATGGTTGTTAGAGAATTTTTCCATTAAAGGTATGGGACACCCAACCTGATCTATAGAGACATGTCTAGAAGATTGCTTGACCTATCACAATTTACATGAATGAGATTTTAAGAAAATTTTATATGGAAAAAATAAACTGAGAGTTCAAGGATACACCGATGCTAACTTACAGTGAGAATAGAAGATATCAAGTCTTAATCTATATATGTTTATTCTTAATAATTGAGGGGTTACTTGGAAAGGTTCCAAACATGAAACAAGCGTTGATTTAATAGCAAAAGCCTAATATAACATTGCTTCATAAGCAGCAAAGAGTTACAGTTTGTATCAAGAAATTCATTAATGAACTTGGAGATCATACAAAGAAATGATGTAAAGAAAGAACGAGTTCTCACAATTGATGATATTGCTAATCCACGACAAAGAGTTGTTACAAAATAAACATGATTGTCATGTATACTCTTATGAGTTGTAAATACTTTTAATATGATTAATGCATTTTATTTATGGCAAATCTATTGCTTAATTGAATTAATATTCTATAAATTTAAATAATAGAGTCCTTAAATTCAAATTTCAGTAATTTGTTAATCACAAGAAGTTGTAATTGTAATATACAAATTACATGTGATTGAATCTTGAATCATATGTGGTCGTGAGTAATAATGAGATAGTGATATAGTTATTATGGATAAACCAACATGTATGACATTTCTACATATGAAATGAGTAGCTGATCTCACAAAATAAAATGTAGTGATTTTAAATGGAAGCGTAGATATTTTGTTATGAGAACAAAACATTGGAAAACCACTGTAGAGAATCCACATGGATAATTATCTGAGTATCCGGAGATGGTCTTGGCTGAAAAATAAGTTCACAAGTGCATTGGAAGACAATTGCTTTAGCTCCACCCTTGTAACCATGTCTTAGGGAGATAAGGTAAGAGGTGGACAAGTCAGTAAAAAGTTACTTCAAGAGGTCCAATAGGAAAATAAACAAGGTCAAGAATACATTAAATGAAAGGGCATTGGACACTTGTACATGTGCATGTATAAAAGAACTGCCTTCTAGAAGGTATATGGACACAAACCCTGAAAACATAATTGGAGGACATAGTCCAGGATGAGATCCATACCAAAGAGTTTATTGAGTATCACAAGAAAATTAAAAGGCAAAAAGAGAATCAAAATAGGGTCCACACCAACAACATCTACCGATCCCCTTGATCACATAACAGATGCTACAAATCTTGTGCCAGAGTGTCATGGTACCGATAGTTGAATGCTGACACCAAATTCTACATGAGAAACTAGCAGGCACACGAAACTAGCCAAGGGATGATGATGAGAAAACTCTTAGAATAAGGATCCTCCAAAGATAAACCACCCAGCAAATAGCGAAGAGGTACCAGTCAATAAAATCAATGCAATCATCGAAAAACTCAATAGAGTGGTTAGGGTATGAAATTCCACATAAAATACTTGAGGAAGTCTCCAAAATCAGCCCTGGAAGAGTTAGCAAGTGTATGGTGAATGTTAAACAGTTCGACCGTAACAATACCTAGAGGGGGGTGAATAGGTACATTATGTGGAATTAAAAATATTTTACGAATTAAACAGCAACAACTCACTTTTTTAATTCTTTTCTAGATAATTAAACATGCAAGTCATTTTAGTCTTAAATTTGAATTCCGCAATTATAACGAAAGCAGTAAATCAAAACCAGGATGATCACGTAGAAACCGAACTGGGAAAAATTTCGGGCACTTTGCCAATCAACAATCCACTATAAATGATTTGAACAACTTACTGTCTATCAGACTAGATGACCCGTACTATCTGATCTCTCGACTGCACTCCTTATAGCTCTCCATGGATCCCGTGCTCCCCTGCACCAATCCTTAGCTACTGTTGCCAAAGCTCTCCGTAGAATCTGCTACCCTGCAGCACTACTAGCCTTGTGGGATCGTTTATTTCTCATGGATCAACGAAAAACACTGCGTTTTTACATACTGGAACTCCAGTCAAACTCCCTTGATCTTCAAAACTCTGACCAGATGTAGATTATAGAAACGATATTTTTCTCACCAAAACAAACAAAGCAGATGAAGGTTGAATGAAGGAATCAAATGAATCTCTCACAGATGTAACTCTCTCAATGTTCAACCTCACTAATTTTTGTACAAAAGTGTTTTGATATATATAAGTAGATTAGAAAAACGAATGGGTCAGGAAAAAATCCTTTAAATTACAAAATAAAAATTTCCTGGATAGACCGTCTCTCGAGCGAGGGCTTAGCGACAGTCGAGCGATAGACTGTCGATCGAGGGAAGTGGGGGCAATAGTCTAACAACAGTGTTTCTGCTTTTGTAGTTCGAGCCAAACATTGGTGACAGTCTAGTAAAAATTCGCTTCATTTTCCTCTTTTTGCAATTCCCGAACCGTAAACCTAATAACCCTATTTTCAACTATTTACACATTACTCCTTGAATTTTTAGATATAGTACAATTCAGTCATTTTGTTTACAGAATCGCCAATTACAAAACATTGAAAACCTAATAAATTCCCCATTTGATATTCTATGACAAAACCACTGAGTAAGTTAAGCCAGTAATCAAAAATAAATTACAGACTCAAAACCTATGACAAACTAACTGACTTGAATAATTTTCCAGTTTAATCAGCATCTCTTTCTTGAAACAAATAACTCAACACCCAGTGTAAAATGTGTAGAAAATAGTATAATAAAACAGTTCAAGCATTTTATCAAATTTAGGTAATTTATGAATAAATTAGACTTGTTCAGTTTTAATATGCATGCTAAATTAAGATGCAGTAACAATGCAATCCAACATATACTACTAAATCATCAAACTTAATTTAGCAGAACTTAAACACAAGATATAGAATGTCTTTGAGTAAAAAAATCATTTTATATCAAAAATTTAATTACATCCAGATTTTCGATAAATAGATACATCGTGTAAGGATAAGCAAAACAGATCTAGATGTCTATCTACTCTCCCCCTAACAACAAAAATTAGATACTGCGTCAAACTATATCTACTCCCCATTTTTGTCACATAATGACAAGTGGTAAGCCTAGAACTAGGAAGTACTGGCAGCATCATCGGAATCCATCATCTCATCGAAATCAGCACCATCGTCCCAATGATAGCGAATCCATCAAAGCCCATGCTAAAAATATCCAATAGCACCCCGAAGCATAGCAAACTTGGTAGTGTGTCTATCTACCGTGGCACACAGCTGGGTAACCTCCGCCATCATACGAGCTTGCTGCTCGATGAGCACTATCATCTAACCTAAAGAGCGACCGACGAGTCTATAGGAGCTGGAACAGATGGTGCAGAAGCAGAAGGAGGAGGTTGAGGAACAGACTCGGACGGAGGATGAGCAAAAGTAAAGGTAGAAGGGATATCAGATGGCAGAGGAGCAGACGAAAAGGAAAGAAAATCAGAGGGATAAAAAGAAATGAGGTCATCAATTGGATCAACCGGCACAGTCGGGTTAGTAAGCTGTGTAGGTTTAGAAGAAGCATGAGACCTACTCTGAGCAAAAGTAGTATGACTAATCGACTGAGAAAACCTTCGAGAAACCCCCTCTGAAAAACTAATGCCTAAAGCTGTCACAAGGCGATAGATAAGACAAGCATATGGAAGTCCCACCCGAGTTCCCGTTACCCTGAAAGCCCGAAGAAACTGCTGGCATATGAAGGTGGGAAGATCTATAGAATCACCATGCAGCAAGGCGTATAAGAAATGCGCCATCTCCATAGGTAATGAAGATGTATGCAACACTGGCCACAGATTATTGCACACAATACGCAACAAATTATATCGATAAGTGGGAAGAGAACCTGTGTGCATCGCACCAAGACCACCTTCCAACAGTGTGTTAAACATCGTGGAACGGACTACAGTATCCGAAGGAAGCGAGTCAGGAGTAAGGTAGGGAAAAATGGGTGGACGACCCGGGGAATATGAAGAATACTCGAAATAACGTCTGGTGTAATCTTAACTGTCCTACCTCGGATAAAATCCTAAAAGAAGAACCGCTAACATCATGAATGTTAGAATAGAACTCCTGAACTAGTAGACTCGGTGGGGTACTAACTCAACTAATAGAGGCTCTCAACCCCGAGAAGTGAAAATAGTGGCGAGGTCGGGGGAAAGGTTAGATATAATGATCTCGTGCTCAAAAAGAATAGGATGAAGAGAAAACTGCGACCCAAAAGTATCTTGGCCCACAACCGAGATAAACTTAGTCCTACTGTATGAGGTAGAGGTACTAAGAGTGGAAGAGGTCGTGCGTGCTCTCTTAGGCGGCATCTGAAAAGAAGTGAGTCAAAAGCATTAAGAAATTGGGATAAAATGATATTAATGCATGATATGTGTGAAATGCAAACATGCATGCAAAACGAGAAAAATAAGATGACATGCAATGTGCCCTGACATGAATACATGATGACATGCAATGAAGCCCAGACGAAGTGACGTGAAGACATGACGCGTGCCGTGATGTCTAGACGTAGGGACGTGATGTCGTGACTCAGGGATGTGATGTCGTGACGTAGTGACGCGACATCACTAAGTGTTCCCAATATCAACTGCAATGCACACAACACACTTCACACTCCGAATCACCAACCCAACACGCCACCAACCAAGCCAAATCCCAAACAACTAATTCCAAAACAAATGAAAAAGAATCAAAGACGACTAGAATCCCAAAATCAATCCAAAAGCACTCAAACGAAAATCACAACCTCAGACACCCAAACCCACGTCAAAAGTACTACCCCTAGCAATCAAACTCATGCTAAAACCAACGACACCATCACTCACACAACTCAAACCATAAAAAAAAAATGCACAAATCAACCAACAAGCCGAACATTAAATGCAAAAATGTACAAAACTAAATGACATTGATGATAATGCATCAAGCATGAGGTAGAAGTGCTAAAAATCGAACCAACAATGGGCAAAAATAGAAACACTCCAAAATAAATGCAAAAAATGAGAAAAAGAATAAGTTTTTTGAAATTTACCTTTAAATTTGAAGTTTTGATGAAACACCACGTGCAATGAATGATTGGAAGTGTTAAATAAGCAGCTAAGTGTCTAATTTCGTTTAGGTGATGAAGATTGTGGAGAAATCAAAGAAAAATGGGAAAATAGCGTGAAAACCTTGAAAAATAGCCTTAAAATTCAAATTTACAACCTGTCGCTCGAGCGAGGCAGCTTCTGCTACTGATGCGCTAGCGAGTTCTTGCAATAAGCTAGCAAAAAATATTGACAGAAATAGTACTTCAAATTAAAAAATTAAGCAAAATAGCACCAACAAAAACTTAAATTGACAGAAATAGCACTTCAAATTTAAGAATGAAGAGAAATAGCACTTTTTTAAAAAAAAAAACTTGTGAAAAATGATCAAATTAAGTAAATGAAGCACTTGTTAGACCGATGATCACAACCATGCATACATTGACAAGTCAAGCATTATCAATGAGAACTTTCTCATGTACTCAATGAAGTTCACGATGGAGTAAAGTGTTTAAGTGACTTATGCGTGTAAAGTGTTATTATTTTCTCATGAAAATGACTCCAAAGCTTAAATTTGTGAGAAATGACATGCTAACATCACTTGTTAAATAAGTATGATCCCTACTATGGAAAGTCAAACCCAAATATAATGTTAGGATCTGAAAATGAGCTCAAGTACACGACAAGTTTATTTTCTACCCCTAAAGATGAGCATATAATTTTTTTTATATCATTAGTGTCATAAATAACATCTTATGTGCAGACTCTTGTCCATTTAGCGACTAAATTGACCCATGTAACGAGTTTTAGACCGATTAATCCAAGTCAGATGACCATAGACACCAGGTTATTAGAAACCCCTTGAGCTTAATTGCTCGAATCAAATAGGTTTCAAACAAAAGTATAAGATGAACCAAATATGTGTGTGTGTGTACACACACACACACACACACACACACACATATATATATATATATATATATATATATATATATATATATATATATATATATATATTAAACAATGCAGGGAGACTCATCATAAGCTAGGGCATCTAAATATATGTCAATTCACGTTTGAGGTCACCCTAATAACATGTGACGGTCATCCCAAATCTCACATATATGGTCTAGACTCACTCACAAAATCATAGTGTGTGATGTGCAGATGGTACATGGTGAAACATATGCTCAATACTCCATAGAAAACTAAACAAAGTGATGGAAATGTAAGTGTAGATCCGATAATGACATACTTGATCACACATACAATGTTAAAGAACATCATAAACTGTCAAAAGCTCAAAAAAATATTTTATTTTATTTTATATATAATGAAAAAAAATATCAAAAGAAACAAATACACACGAAATAAACAAAATACAAATAAATGAGATGCATGCACAAATGAATGGACTCAATAGACTGCATATGCATGCAACAAGGATTAAATCACGAAGAACCATGAATGCTCTCATGGTTAAGAGCATGACAAAGCTCACGACCTTCCAGATCACTTCACTTAACCCAAACTTGTTTAGATGTAAAAGTAATTTTAGTTAATCAAGTCATCATCTCAGTTAAATGGCTAACCTAACTCGCGAGGAAGTTAACTGTGCTTGAGACATACTGAATTTTACTCCTAGTCATAAGTTTACGACACCTAGGTCTTGTATGTCCCAGTGCACCACAATAGTGACATGTGGGAATAAACCTAGACTCAACCCTGTTCGGTGGTTGTTGCTGATCAGTAGGACAATTTACCTTACGTTGTCTAGTAGGTCTCGATCCTACATCATTCTTGCTCTTTGGTTTGGGGTAAATAATTTTTCAAGCTTTGCTAGTGGTTGGAACGAATGTGATCTTAGATGTACTTGCAGTAGTATTACCATTATGAACATAACTCAGACCATGCCTATTTCCAGCAGGCTTGTTCATCCCAAACAGATTGTCCAGCTTTTTCGAGCCACTCATAAATAATTGGAGTTGAGCATTAGATTTATCACGATTAGTGATTAATGATTTAATTTTAATTTCCAAGTTTTCATTTACCTGCTTCAACTCACTTAATTTCTAGTCGTGTCCTGAAGATCACTAAGTAATTTTTCACGTTCAAGTTCAAGCTCGTTCACCTTTTTCAAGACAGCTTTGTTGACTTTCTTTATTTTGAGGCTCTCTTAAAAAATGCACGATAAGACTCGTGATGTCGGTTTCATCTTCAGACTGTTCACTCTCATCCTCCCTTTCAACCTTCTCAATTTCACGGTCAGATTCGATTGTAGCAATCGAGGTGAAGGCCATGAATTTTCGATCATCCTCACCACCAGATGTCTCATTCTAAGAATCAGTCTCTAACTCCTCATCACTCATGTTCACAGTTAAAGCCTTACGACGTTCTAAACCCGAACTCCTCTTCAAATTAGGACATTCACTCCTGATGTGACCATATCCCTTGCACTCATGGCTTTGGACAGATTGAGATTTCTTATTGAGATTTTTTAACGGCAATCCTAGAGGTGTTTTTCTCACATCTACCTCTCGAGAATTTACTAGGGACTTCACTATTTCACTTCTAAGGCATTCTCCTATTCCTCATCACCTTCTAAAATTTGTTAACGAAATAAGTAATTTCGTCATCCTTAAGGGTCTCAATATCAATGGACTCGCTCTCCTCTTTTCTAATGGTGTTCATGGAAATGGATTTAACATTTTTAGATTGATAAACAGTAAGTTCATAGGTTTGTAGTGATCCTACGAGTTCTTCAATCTTAACTGCATTTAAGTCCTTCCTCTCTTCTATTGTAGTAACCTTAAGTCTAGACCTCTCGGGCAGGAATCTAAGAACTTTTCTAACGATTTTGGTCTCGGGGATCCTTTCACCTAAGTTAAAGCTAGAGTTAACTATATCATTCAGCTTCGCATAGAATTCATCGAACGATTCATCGTCCTTCATCCTAATCTCTTCAAACCCAGTGGTTAACATCTACGGTTTAGAGTTCTTAATCGTTTTAGTTCCCTCGTGTGTAGTTTCTAGAATATCCCAAACTTCTTTAGCAGTTTCACACATCGACACTCGCCTAAATTTTTCAACAGATACAGCCATGAACAGAGCATGTAATGCTTTACTGTTCCAGTTGCATTCATCAAGGTTAGTTTTAGTCTACAGAGATATGTAGTAAGTGTGACTACACCAGCAATAGTTGTTGAAGGTGGAGCCCACCCATTTTGAACGTTAATCCAAATACTTTCATCCAAAGATTTAAAGAAGTCTCTCATTCGAACTTTTCAATAGGCATAGTTGCTTTCGTCGAAAAATGGAGGAACAGACAATGACTAACTCATCTAAATGTTATAAAGGGTCATATATCGAATTACGGCTTTGATACCAATTGAAAGTTACGCAGTTCAACCCTAAAAATACCTAGAGGGGGTGAATATGTATATTATGCAGAATTAAAAATATTTTACGAATTAAATAGCAACAAGTCACTTTTAATTCTTCTCTAGATGATTAAACATGCAAGTCATATTTGTCCTGAGTTTGAATACCGCATTTTATATAATTAATTAATAAACAATAACAAAAGTAGTAAATCAAAACCAGGATGATCACGGAGAAACCCAACTGGGAAAAACTTCGGGCACTTTACAGTCAACAATCCACTTTAAACGATTTGAACAACTTACAGTCTATCAGACTAGACGACCCGTACTATCTGATCTCTCGACTACACTCCTTAAAACTCTCCTTGGATCCTGTACTTCCCTACATCAATCTTTAGCTGCTGTTGCTAAAACTCTCTAGGAATCTGCTACCCCGAAGCACTCTTAACTTTGTGGAATCATTTATTTCTCGTGGATCAACGAAGAACAACGCATTCTTTACAGACTGGAACTCCAGCCAAACTCACTCGATCTTTAGAACTCTGGCCAGATGTACAGGGAAGGCAGTTTGATATTTGGATTATAGAAACGATTTTTTCTCACCAAAACAAACAAAAAAGATGAAGGTTAAATGAAGGAATCAAATGAATCTCTCACAGATGTAGCTCTCTCAATGTTCAACCTCACCGATTTTTGTACAAAAGTGTTTTGGTATATATAGGTAGGTTAGAAAAACGAATGGGCCAAGAAAAAAATCTTTAAATTGCGAAATAAAAATTTTCCGGATAAACCTGTTTCTAGAGCGAAAGCTTAGCGACAGTCGAGCGATAGACTATCCCTAGAGCAAAGTGGGGGCCACAGCCTAGCAACAGTGTTTCTATTTTTGTAGCTCAAGCCAAACTTTGGCAATAGTCTAGCAAAAATTCTTGTCATTTTCCTCTTTTTGCTATTCCCGAACCCTAAACTTAATAACCATATTTTCAACTATTTGTACATTACTCCTTGACTTTTTAAATATAGTACAATTCAGTCATTTTAGTTACAAAATCGCCAATGACAAAACATTGAAAGCCTAACACATGGAAACCAAACAAGGACATAGCCTCTCACATTTACAGATGAAAAGGAATATGGCAACCACTATTCACATTGTGATGCTCTGTTGGTGCACTCTATCATAATATGCAATGGCCTCAATAGGATGCTAGTATATGATGACAATACCATGAATATCTTGCTTGGTGGCACCTTCAATAAATGGAAGTAGATCATGAACATGCTGCGATGCCAAAACAGGTGATAAAACTGTCTCATGAGGCTGAATTACTTCTTTGGACTATCTAGAAATAAATGAAGTTCTTAGTTGTTGATGCTTGCTCAGTCTATCACCGAGTCCTCATTCGAACAATCCTCAATGAATTTCAAGTAGTTACATCCATAAACCACTTGTAAACAATGTTCTCACTCCTGGACAATATAGCAAAGTAAGATACAATTAGATGAAAATAAATGCTTACTACAAAAACCCTTACAAAGGTTGCACTATACAAATAGATGAAGAACAGTGTGATGATAGTGTACTGGTAATGACAAAGAAATCATGTAATAGATGAATGCAAAGAGAAAAAGGTCATTAAGAAAGCATCGACCTTCACATTACTAGGTCACACTCTCAGACCTCATCGATCAATTGGTGATAGTCAGCTGCAACTCCTCAATTTTATGGATGCTTATTCTATTTGTAATGAGATCCTCCTTACGACTGGATGAAGAGCACACATTATTTTTTAGTGATAGATGGGTTGTATTGATATAAGGTCAAGTTGTTCATCCTGAAAAATGTAGGAGCCATCTACTAACACATCATTAGAAGATGTTCGCTGATCAAATAGGCATCAAGGATAGAAATACATGCTGATGATATGTTGGTAAAGAACTTTCGGATTGAAGAAAATATAGTGGCAAGGAAAAGATGTTCAAAATCTTAAAAAAATATAAAATGAAGTTGAACCCCTTAATGTGCACCTTCGCATCGTCTCAAGAAAGTTCTTAAGCAGCATGGTAAATCAACAAGGGATAGAAATGAATCCCAAAAAAATCAAAGCACTCACTCTTATCCTTGTCTTCAAGACAAATGCAGAGCCTAATTGGGATGGTCGTGACTGTTAGCCACTTCGTATCAAAAGATATTGATTGATGTTATTTCTTTTCCTAAACAATCAATTGAAGATAAAAAATTTCCGGGACGGAAGAATCTGAGTTACCATTTCCAATGGTGAAAGAGTACCTCGGCCAAGCACCATGTCAATCTAAACCAGTGTAATAAGAAATTTTACCTCTTTATCTAGTCATATCAGAGAGAGACACTGATTCTATAATCATAAAGGAAAAGGTTTACAACATCTACCGATGTATTATAGAGAAAGTTTACAACTTTGTCGATGTATTATGTTCGTAAGGCTACATGGCATAGACAAAGTATCCTGATATGGAAAGCTTTCTCTTTTTCTCATCATTACACAAGGGAAGCTTCACCCATATTTTTAGGCCTACAACCTTGACATCTTTCTAACTACCATTTGAAGAAAATATTGTAGAAGCCCAATGTATTAGCGACGAAGTGGTTATTGAAGCTTAGTCAGTTCAAGATTAATTTGAAGAGTGAGACATCTATCAAAGGAAAGCCACAAAAAATTTCATTACAAAGTTTGACACCTTTTAGAGGCAACAAAATCTCATGAACCCACAAATATTTCACTGTGGAAATTATACTTAGATGGGTCCTTGATTGAAGCTGATTTTAAGGCACCAAATAATATACCGAGTACGATACATTTTTGGCAGGATTGAAGCCGATGAAGGAAATGAATGTGAACAGAATTTCAAGTTTATAGTAATTCATATTTGGTGGTAAGCGAAGTCGATAAAAAAATTGTGCTAAGGAATTGAACAAAGTCTGCATAACAAAAAGTGGTGATGGACTCCTTATAGTTCTTTTAAGAAATTCGAACTCCTCAAGTTCCCTAGGTTTGAAAGTGGTTATGATGATGCTTTTGGATATGGTGAGTTTCATCCCAATCAAAGATCTGGAAAAGCACACAATTGAGAATGATGTAGGTCAGGGGGCATCCATCGTCGATGAAAAGGACAAATCCTGCAAACATCATTTGAAGGTGGTTACGAAGTTCATTTTACATAACCTAGATGTCACGACCCGTCCCAAAACTCCTTACTAGACTCAAAACATGACATGCGCCAATTATAAGTGCCAACTTGGCACTGGACCCATCACCAATGCAACTATAACTATACTTTGATTGTATGACTTTCTGTAACCAAATAAATTTTTTTCGAAACTTTTGACAGATTCTCTTTTGAAAATGGAACTATTCTCAATCCTATAACCATAAAAAATTTCCCAAACACCAATATACCAACATCATAATATCATCCAACAAAAAATATCTATATTATTATGCATCATAACTGCTTCTCAAAAAAGATAATAGTGATGTAATTTAGTTTACAATATTCCATCGTGACCATTGGTACATTTAAATACAAAAATCTCCAAATATGATGCAAATGATTCGCTTGATGGTTACACTGCTTTAAGCAAAAGAACCTACAATAGGTGGTGGTAATGGCTGCAAAACTATCAATATAACATTCACCACTTCTCAGTCAACTGCCTCCTATAACAAAGATGTTAAGAAAATATATGAGATGGTAATCCCAGTGAATTTAGTGTTTAGAAAAGTGGCTATACTGCCCTTTATGTATGTATGTATAAACATTTATATAAAAATGAAATTGATATTCCACTTATCTCCTTGTACTCATTATTCTTGAAATCTGTATCATAATATCATATAAAAGCATAATGTTGGTGCTAAATCATAAATTAGACTCAAGCTGATATCTAAAAATGATAATAAATGATACAACAAGATAAGTAAGTACATTAGTCGAATTCAGTAAGTTAAAACCATAATCTGAAATCAATAAGCTGAACTATAAGTTGGAAACTGTAAGCTGCAAGCTAATAATCCACTATATATTGGATAATCACATCAAAATATACCCCATGTAATCATCTTCTGATGATCTAAAAGATATAAAGTCATATGCTCATAACCGTCTGATCAACACTTCTGTACACGACCGTAGCCCCTCAGTGCACAAAGTGGAATAACATAATCATCTTTATACATGGCTGTAGCCCCTCAGTGCATAATAGGTACCCTTACACACGACCGTAGCCCCTTAGTAGATAAGAGTTACCTTTATACACGGTTGTAGCCCCCCAGTGTATAGGAGTCAAATACACAACTTTAGTATATGGTCGTAGCCCCTCGGTACACTAGAGTAAGATGATTACATCGGGTATTTTCTAATGGTCTCAAGATAATCATGCTCATTTACTAATTTCTCAAAAATAAGACATTTCATGTAACTAATATGCTTCTCCAAAAATTGGGAATCATTTCAACATTAATGTTAAATAAACATGATTATAAGTTTATAAATTTGAAAATCTTCTTTTTGGAAAAATGTGTTCTCCACTCACTGATATAGGCTGGACTAATAGGGCTGGTATGTTGTTCCCACGTCCAAAACCCCTCCTGAAATGATCACACACAAACCACTTCAACTCCATTCATATTAAGTTACAAGGGATTTCTCAATAATAACTCATACTTAACATCGAAATGAAATATATAAATCCCTCAACAATCAATAAGTTGAGACTTAATATTTCCATCTTATTGGCTAATTTAAACATAAATTCACTTAATTTCGAATTCCTCTACTTTCCTAACTCGTTAATACTAACTTTTTCCGACTGCCCCGGCGAGATTCAATAAGATTCTCATGTCAAAAATCATCCACATTCTTCATTTCAAATTTCTTTTAACTAAATATATATATCTCATCAAAAAACCCTTTCTTATAATCTCAATATTCATCCAAACTAAGAACTCAAGCATAAGATAAGTTATTTTCTACCAATCTAACTTAATATCATGTAACAATCACAAAGAAAAATAGCAAGAATGTCAATTGTCCCCAAATTTTTGGATTAAGCCACATATATCAAAACCCTAATCTCTAGTTATCATTCCTTCCAATCCACAAGAATAAATAGCTCAAAATGCTCAAATAAACAACTTCATTATCATATTGTTTTCAAGCATAAGCTATTAATTAAAAACCCTAGATTTTTACCACAAACTCAACCACAAAATATTTCGAATTTACCTCAAAATAGAAAAAGAAATTGAGAACCCAACTTTGATCTCGTAGATGGCTTTCTTCCCTTTTTCTTTCTTTCTTTCTTCTTCTTTCCTTTTTTTTTTCCTTTCTTTCTCCTTCCTCTTCTCGGTTTCTGTCTTCTCTCTGCGCGAATGAGTGAAAAAAAGATGGAAAATGGGTTAAATTGTCTAATTAGTGGAGTATTTGTGCTAGAGGTCCCTCATCTTCCAAACCAAATAACATTTAAGTCTTTTACTTCCAAAGCTAAATAAGTAACTCCCTAACTTCAAATTTAATCAAATTTAAACCCTCAATTAATATCCATTGCAACATAAACCCCATGAAAATAATTTGCCTCATTTAAGTCCCATTTTGACTATAACTTTGACAATTCCACTTATGACTTTGAAATAAAATCTTGACTTTTAATTTATAGAAAATGGGGTGTAACACTAGACATTGTCTTAAGAACGTGTGTACGCCGCTATATGGTGGATCAACAAAGGATAGAGGTGAACCTCTAGAAAATCAAAGCATTCATTGATATACACTCGCCCTCATCTTCAAGACAAATATGGAGCCCGGCTAGAAGGGTCATGGCTTTATCTGCTTCTTATCATAAGCTTTTGATTGGTGTCATCCTTTTTTCCTCATCATTAATGGGAATAAAAAAATTTGATTGAACAACGGAAAAATGTGAGCCACCATTCCAAACGATGAAAGAGCAGCTCGACTAGGTATTCATCCTATCTAGACCGTTATAAGAAGAAACTTTATTTCTTTATCTGATCATATGGGATAGTGGGATAGTAGGAGTAGAGCCAAGCTTTTTGTATCATGGGTCAAAAATTAAAATGAAAATTTTTAAACAACATAATATTAATGAAAATAAGTCAATACACTACTACAATTATAGTCTACGCATATTCATACTTTGAAATGTCGTATAATTATATCATTATCAATATCCTTGGATACATCGTTCTCAATAGATGTTGATAGTCCAAAAATTAACTAACCAATAGGGGGGTGAATTGGTTTTTAAAACTTTTTCGAAAAGTTAATCTAAATTCATGCAAGTAAAGACTAAATATATTAATTCAAATAATAAGCCAAAATATAAAAGCGAGAAGTAAAAGGGAGAGAAGATGCAAATAATATAATTGTGGAGGTTCGATCTAAAGCAATGATCGACGTCATTCATTACCAATCTTACCGGCACGAGCAATGCTTTTTTAATATGTTGATTGACTTATGATGCAATTCAACCATTTACAATGCTTCTGATGACTTACAAATAAGGAACACCGATCCTTATACAATGTTGAGATTTACGATACCTCAACACGACCCACCATTAAGCTTTTAAGAGATCTCAATATGACCCGCACGGTGACTAATAATAAGGAGCATGATCCTTAAAAAATATTGATATTTAAGGGATTTCAACAAGACCTACACTTTATCAAAGTGATTTTACAATGGGATACCTCTCTTGATAAATAATACAAACAAATTAAGTGCTAAGAGATGTTAAGACTTCAATGAATAATAATAATAATAAATGATAGCTCAAGTGTTAAATAAAAACTTTGATAAATATGATAATAAAAAATTATATTCAATCAATCAAAGTGTTTCATTGAGAAGATGAAGAAAAAATAATTGCAATGTAGGTTCAAAAATCTTTTCAAAATGTATCTCCCTTTTAATGCATAATTGTAATAAATTAAGTACTAAAAGAGAAATGGAAAATTTTGATGAATATGATAATTTTACAAGTTGATTCAATCAATCAAAGTTTTCAATATAAATAAGTAGAAAAATTTATGTAATTTAAGTGCTAAGATCTTCTTCAAAAATATATATCTCTTGTAAGATTGATATAAATAAGTTAAATACAAAGAAAAATGATGTAAGAAGTTTGATTCAATAACCAAAGTCTTTGTTATGAAAAACTAAATGAAATGAATGTAAAAATGTAAATTCAAAGATGATTTTTTACAAATATATTTCATAAGAAAGTACTTTTCTAGTTGTGTTACGAATGTAAAATGAAGCGGTATTTATAACAATCAAAATATCAAAATTTTTGACCAAGCGTTTGATCCAATCGGACGTCCGCCCCTGAACCGGACAACTAAACTAGTCGTTGTGCGTCAGAAATTCAGAACGGTTAAAAATTTGACTGTTGAACGAACAGGATGTACGTTGACTTCGACATTTTTTTGAAAAATGTGCACTTTTGAAGAACGTTGTCAATTTATCTTTCAAAGTAAGTAACATTATAAAAATTTAAATATCAAATTGAAACACTTACATTTTTTGAAAAAAATATGATTTTTATGAAATAATCTTTTCGTGCATAAAATGATTTTTGAATTTTTATCATTCATTGCTAAATATTGAAGTATTAGTACCTTTATATTTGAACTAAGAAATCTAGTTTTTGATCTTGATTCGAAATTTGCCTCTTAGACTTCTCGTATTGATCTTTCTTTCATGTCGTCTCTCATACTCTTGATCTTGTTTTTTCTTGACGTTTGTCTTTTAAGCTGTCATCTCAAATGATTTGACTTGAATGCTTAACTTTCACTTCGATCTTCATTACGAGTCCGATTTATAATGTGCTGATTTCGGCAATACTTGATTGATTATAACATAGAACTATCATCACTCAAAATCAATTATTAAAAAGAATATTAATCTTGTTTGTTATGATCAAAATATTAAGGATGAAATCAATCATAGGTCACTAGATGCCACCAAACTATCACTTACTATTGATCTCCCATCCATCATGCAGTCAATTCTTGACAAACTTCATTGTAGAAAATAATCTCTCTACTGTAGCAATAGCAACCAGAAGAATTAACACCAATGTTACAAACCTATAAACTAATATAGTATAATCGTGAAGAAATTATTATTTAACTCTTAAAGTTGCATATAGATGAGAGTATAAAAGAAGTCTAAACTCGGAATTGAGAATGAAGTCTAAAATTGAAATTGACAATAATTTCTTTTGAAAAAACACAATTCCCTGAAACATATTCAATTCTTGAATTCCATACACGTTACATCATCAAATCCTTTACAAGTGATTTCAAATTGGAAGTCGGAATTAAAGAATTCTCTAGAGTAAATTGTTCGCTATTTGCATTCATGATTTTTTTTTTTTTGAAAGGATTGAAGTTAGAGTCTTCTCTCCCTGAATATCGCTCGACCGGAATGAAGTGTGTTGCGGGTGCCTTAAGGACACTTGAGTGGAACTCATGCGCTATAAAGGCGGTAGACTTCAGTAATTTGCACTTGAACGTCTTCTTATGGCCTTGCTTGGGATCCAAGAACGATTTACAATAGTGCGGTATAGCCTACAGATTACATATTTCACATACTCTCACTCAACACCATGCAACACAAATCCCAAATCCAATTACAACACAACCACAATGATGAGAAATGGATTTCAGTGAAATGGAGAAGAAAAGTAAATAGAAAAAATGAGAGAAAACCAAACATAAATATTAAAACCTTTAATTTTAAATATAAAAACTTCATGCCTGATTGAAGAATAGATAATGGAGATTGGATATTAGAGAAGAAGAGTTTATTTGGATTGAAGAATAGAGATTGAAATTAGAGATTGGAGGAGAATTTTTTTTTAATTGTTATTGAAGAATAAACTCCATAAACTGAGAAATCAGCATTAAAGAGCAACTACAGAATTTTTGAAAAAAAAATTCAAAATCAAATTTTTTTGTGGGGTCAGTCAACCCTTCTTGACCCTATATGGGTCCTCCCAAGCCGAATAGAGTCATCAACTTTGTCATCATTAGGGAAGAGGGTTTATAGTAGATGTCACTATATGCACCGCAGGATGTAGACATAATGTATTATGATATGGAAAAGCTCTCTCTATTGCTCGTTATTGCACCCAAGCCCGTGGTAATGATATCTCACCTACTACCCATAAAAACTTATTGTAGAAGCCCAATGCTTTAGTCGGGTTGATGAAATTGTCAGTGAAGCTTGATTATTTTAAGATTAACTTCATGACTATGACCTTAGTCAAAGGACAAGTCCTCGTAGATTTTGTTGCGGAGTTTGCACACCTCTTGGAAGTGGCAACTTCCCACAAACCCACAAATATTTTAACATGAAAATTACACTTCGATGGGTCTTCAAAAAATGATAGAGTGGACATGCGTATTTACTCATAAGCCACCGAAGGGCATAACCTCAATGAAAATGCTTCTTGTACATCACCCCTTACACAAGGGGTGACATAATGGCCAAGTGGCGCCTCCTCATTGGAGGGGCGCCGATGCCCTGGGGCATCGGCGCCCCTCCAATGAGGAGGCGCCACTTGGCCATTATGTCACCCTTGTGTAAGGGGTGATGTAACCCTAGCAAGACCGAACCTCAATGATGTACTCCATTTGAATTTTAATGCATTGTCAAGTACGAGGCATTGTTGGTAGGATTGAAGCTCTCAAAGCAAAATGAATGTGAAAAGAATTTAGATTTATAGTGATTCACATTTGTTGGTAAGTCAATGAAAATTTCGCGACAAGAGAGTCAATGTACACATATCTAAAATTTGTGATGGACTCCTTATAGTACTTTGACAAAGTTGAACTCCTCCAGTTCCTAAGGATCTGAAGTGGCTATGTTAGTGCTTTGTCCAATGGACTAGTTATTGAGACTTAAAAACGAGTCTTGTCCCAATTGAATAGCTACAGATGGCCAAACTTAAGAAGAATCTAACATAGCAAATGGTATGGGTCAACGAGCCCTCACCGTAGATGAGAAAATAATCACATACCTAAAAAGCCAATTACTCTACGATGATAAGGACGACTAAGTTAAACAAGGATTGTGAAGTTCAATTTAAAGGCTGATGTGCTGCACAAATTAAGATATATCACCCTGTTGCTATAATGTGTAAATGGAGAAGAGTCACATATATCTTATAGGAGATACACGAAGGAGTATATGGAAACCATATTGGTTAGTGTACCTTATCTCAGAAAGCACTAAAGCAAAGATATTACTGGCCCTTTATGAAGAGGATTCACATAATTTTGTGCAAGAATATTATGAGTACCAGGGGTTTGCTAAACATACCCAAAGTATCTACCTAGGAGTTGACTCCCAATACAGGTCCTTGGCACTTCACCAAAACATTGTATAAATGGGATAGGAATAGAGGAAGAGGAAAAAATGAAAACTTCACATAATACTTATAATCGAAAAATCAATCATATTTGTTACTTTCTACGATAAAGAAACTCATAACACCAATCCCGTTCATAATCCCATCAATTAGTCATTGATCAAATGGATTGACTTCACCAAACCCACGTCTTCGAGTAAACGGGAGTTTAATTTGCTATAGTGGTCATTGAACACTTCATCAAGTGGTTCGAGGTGGATCTACTTTTTAAGATCATGGATAATCGGACATAATTGGTAGGGAAAAAATTCTATGTCAACCGTGAAGAATTAAGTATCCATGGAGATTTTCTATGCCTTATTATCCGCAGGTGACCGATAATGAAGAAGTACCAGTATGGAAGGGTATATGGGACTCCCATCTTTTTATAAGGGCTAAAATCACTTATTTTGCCTTTTTTACCCCATATTGTAAGCAGATTTCAAAATATGGGAGCTAATACAGAAGAGATCTAAGCTAAAAAGGGTGGGCACAACTCTCAGGCTCCAATCAAATCTCTCAATGTTACGTTTCTGTAACATTCACTCGTTGGGTTTAGGCCGGCTTCTTTCTTTCCCAGAACTCGCCCATTATAAAGAGAAAAATCTTTCTGTCATTTTTTCCAATCCTACCATCATAAAGATCTAAGGAGGCAGGCATTTCAAGAATTGATCTGATTCTATCACTTTTCTTTCCATTTGAAAAAAGGATCCCACTGCCAATGGTTAAGTTGAAGCAGTTTATAAAAGCATTAAGCATATTTTGAAGAGAAGTTGTATACGGCAAAGGGGGGATGGGATGACAAATTATCCTATATCGTTTGGTCATACAAGGACCACTACCAGAGCTATTACGAACGAATCCCGATACAATAACCTGTGGTATGAAAGCAATGATCCTAAAAAATTAGTTTGTAATCTCCCCGTCTCGTCAACTTGAGTTAAGATATCAAATGAGAAGTCACAACTTACGAGTCGTCTTAACTTTCTCCATGAGAAGAGCAGTCACGGTTATAGCTCACGGTTAACCGACGCGAGATGCCAAAGTATTATAACTCCAAGGTTTGCATTAGAACCTTCAAAACGAGCGGTTGGGTACTCCAAGAATTCTTCTTTGCCAATAAAAAAGTAGGGCCTGGTGTATTAAGACCCATTTTGGAAGGACCATACCTTGTAATAGAAAATATTCGTCCTACTTTTCGACAGCAAGATGCCGAAGTATAGGTTGTAAAACATCTATGAAATGTAGCCTACCTTCATTGCTATTTTTAGTAACAAGATATTTTCTTATGAGGTTTGTCCCTTTCTGGAAAAAAAATACATTATTCTTTACATTTTTCACGAAGGTGGAATATTTTTCCCATGCAATTGTCATTCCAATAAATCAGTAAAGATTTGTTTGCTACTTTTAATTTCTATGTCATCAGAGTATATCATTGAATTAAAAGTCAAAGCACAACCCTCTTCAAGGTAGTCTTTTTTAATATTTCGAAGCTTCTTTTTTTTTTTGAAAAAAAAATCTAGTGAGGGAGCTACGATTCTCAAGTCACCTCCATATGTTAAGGGATAAAATCTCACATTGAATAAAGATGAAAATATAGACCAATTTATAAGAGTTTGGATTACTCCTCTTATTAAGGTTGACATCATAAGATATAACCTCAAAATATTAATACGGTATCAGAGTCCGTTAAGCTCCAATGAACAATTCGATCCGATTAAGACTAAAAAAAACAAATTGAGCACATGGATTTCAAGATTGGTCGTTCAAACGAGCCACCATCTTGTGAGGCATGTTAAGGAATAAAATTCCACATCGAATAAAGATAAAAACATAGACCAATTTATAAGAGTTTGGACTACTAATAAAGTTGACCTTTTAAAATGAAACTTCAAATCTTATTATCTTAACACCGTATACTCAATAGACCTTCACACAAGTAGCTTTGGATGGTGAATATAGACCCGTGCAAGTTAGCCCACTACATAATCCGAAGCTCTAGCCTGTAAAAGAATCTATCTAGTGAGGGAGTTATGGTTTCAGAGCCACCTTCATCACAGTAACCATACAAATGTTCTAAACCTGTTCCCTTGCTAGTAATCAAACAGAGCACAAGATGAACTCTCATTTGTGCATTAAACAAGTTTGAACTATGTAAATTATATGCAAAAAAATTTTCATTAAAAATTCTAAAATGGATTATAACTGTTGAAAATGAACCTAAGGCCCGCCACTTCAATGGGTCAGCACAAGAAGTGCATCTGCTACTCTAGAAGATAAGGGGGATCAGCGGCATTCTTCTCCAACACGACTTGTGAAAGGCCATAACAATCTTTCCTATCGAGGTTGGAAAGAGGGTCAACAATAGTATAACCAGCAACCACCCAAACTTCGGTTGAGATACCATCAGAAACCTCAGTTCTTAGGGCTTAAAAAAAAAAAAAAAGAACTCTATCCTCAGCAATGGAAACCATAGATACCACTCTAGATGAGCATTAGTGATCCTTTCCATGTAAAACTAATTAATATGGCCCACATAATATTATCAATGGATTAATTAAAATGGTCTATATGCTAAAATTTAATTGGCCAATTGACAAGTGGCAGTGCTATAATCGTGTGGAAATTACACACAAACCCTATGTTTCAAGATCCAAATTCAAAAATCAGGGTGAAAGTTTGATTGTTCAAAAATCAGATATTTGATATTTTAATATTAAATATTATATATACAAATTTCACCGTCAAACCCTAAAAATCATTTACCACTCTCATATCCCTCTCTCTCTCTCTCTTCCCGTTGCCTCTCTCTCTCATCTCTCCACCATCTCTTCTCGCTGCCGGCAGTCTCCTCTCATCGTCGCTCTCTTCCTCTCTCTCCTCCTGGAATCCTCCTCTCTCCTCTCCTCGTCGTCATCAAGCCCCGACACGGCTGACGGTCGACAGCTCTTCTCCTCCTCGTTGCCCACTGCACAGCGCGGCTGGGCTGAACTTGTTAGTCTACAGGCTGCTACAGTTCTACCGACCATGGAGGCTGACCAGATAGGTCAGTGAATCCGAACACAAATTGCGTAGAAGATCAGTCAAATGGGCATCTGTCCTCCTCGTCGGTTAGATAGCTTGATTGTTGGCTGAATAACAAGCATTTTTTGTTGCCTTCAACCCGCCATCAATTTCATTGTTGTCGGTAGCATTTGGGTAGTGGATATTGTAATTTCTTGATCATCAACGTTGAGTGGAGGGGATGAGTGGGAGAAAATGGGTGGTTTGTAAGTTTTTGAGGGTAGATTTGGTAGTTGCAAAATCTGTAATGCACACTGATAATTGATGGAATGCATAGCTTTTGAATTTTTTTTTTTTTTAATTTTTATTGTTCTAATCCAATTTCATCAAAAAGGGTAGGGTGTCAAATAGGTATTCAGTCTTCCTAATAGAGCCGTACAAGTCAACATTTATTCATAGTTAAAATGAATAAATGTGGCTGACACCTGTTGGTGGTGGTGACGTGAGTGGTCACAGAAGTCGATGGTGGTAAAAAAAAATAAAATCAACTGTGACCTTAAAATTTAACTGGTGGCAATGGTGAGGTGGTGGTCACTAGGGTGGTCACAGAAGTCGATAATGGGGTGATCACAGAAGTCGGTGGTAGTCACGAGGGTGGTCACAGATCCAATTGGCAGTGATCTTAAAATTGTGATTAAAAATTAATCTGTAACGAGGTTGGTCACAGAAATTGGTGGTGGTCACAAAAAAAATCTAACTGTGACCTTAAAATTATGACTAAAAATTAATCTGTGACCAATAAATTTGAAAATATGTGATTGATAGATAACTGTGACATGTAATTTTTTGATTCGTGGTCAATAAAATAATATGTGACTTGATTTGTGACATCGAAATAATCCGTGACCTACAAAATTTTTGATCTGTGACCAATAAGAAAATCGTGACCTATAATTTTTTTTTTTATTTGTAACCTCAAAAATAATATGTGACCAATTAATTATGTATATGTGACAATTAATTGTATAATCGTAACATTATTATATTTAATTAATAAAATAAATAAATATTTAATTAATAATATAAATAATCCGAATCGAAAAGTCATCGAAAAAGTCGCGAAAAGTTCGTCGGAGTAGTCGTCGGAAAGTCACCGGAAAAGTTTGTCGGACAGTCATCGGAAAGTTCACCAGAAAGTCACCGGAACAGTCGTCGGAAAGTTCGTCTGAGTAGAGCGGTGATCGGAACGGTCGCCGGATCGGTAGGGATGGTAAATGTGGAATGAGTTAATTATATTATATTAGAATTAAATATTTAACAATAAATTAATTTAATAATTTATTATTTCATAAATAAAAATTTAAATTTTTTTAATAAAAATCTGATTTTGAAAATTTTAAACTTGTTTTCTTATTTTTGAAATAGGCTAAACTTATTTTCTTGAATGTGAAATTTTCCCAATAATCATCCACTCTGATAAAAAGTTGATAGTTTTATGGCCCATGAGAAACTCTCTCTCTCTCTCTCTCTCACACGTGAATGGAACCCATCAAATTAAATTTATTTTCAATTACAAAAAGGTAAAGAGAGAGAACGGTTTCTTAATTTTACTAGTTTATTTTTTGCATATTTAAATCTTTCAATTATTGTTATGGATCAAGATATGTTTCTTAATCAATTAAATCTATATGTGGAATTATGAATTCCAAAGACCTTAGTATTAGGATTAATTAATTGCTTATATGTGATATCAGAGCCAATGTTAAAGAATTCTTGATTTTCCTTTCAAGATTAATGTTTTCCACGTATCGATCCTTAATTATTTCTTATATATTTATAGATCAAAGTTTTGTTGAAATTAATGAAACTAATTATTGTTAAAATTTAATGCTTCATTTTTCTGCTTTATGAAAATCCGTTTCTGGGTTCTTCATTTCGTAATACTGTGCAGTCATTAATTGTGTTAATTTGTTTGTGGGTTTTTTAATTTTCTTCTTAATTGTCACAAATATGTTATTCATGTGGCAGAAAGGAGTTTAATCGTCCATGTATTATTTTAATTTTAAATCTTGATCCATATTTTTAATACTACTAGGTGAAAGCAACGTGCAATGCACGTTTGCTTAGTTCATATTTAATTTATTTGGTGAAGAATAAATTTCGTATTAATGAAGATGTTGTTGTTTTGTGTAATTGAAGAAGTAATGATTTAATATTTATGTAATTGATGAAGAATCACACGGTGTGATATATTTAAAAAAGAGCATTAATAGAATCTATGGAATGTTGCTATAAATAAACATAGCTCGTAGTTTTATGAGAGATCTTTGAGACTGTTTTGATTCGAAGATGACGATCCAACAGTTTCCTCATCTTGCATTGCTTCAATGGAGAGGACATTGAAATGTCTATATTTTTTCTCTTTTAGCTTCTCTGGATCTACAAAAAGTTGAATCATCCAAATTTGTGTTGATAATTTTTCCGCAACGCTTTTAACATATGATTGATTTTCCTACAAAACAAATTTTGAATGGGTTTACATGATTAATATGTAACCGAATTATATTTGAAATAACTCATTATAATGAAAGTCAAGTATTGAAGAAAAATTTTAGAGATACATCTCCAGCATGTTCCATCAATTCAACTGCTGAACAACCAAGTGCCTGTTCTGCTACTTCACCAAACATAGTAGCAGCTAACTTTCCAGTATTGTCGTCTAGTTCAACATATGCTCTAGCACTTTAAATGCGTTGAATATAATAATTTGAATTTGAATTGTGTTAAATTGTAAATAAAATCAGACATAAATTTGTAATTAAAATTGTAAGATACATACCGTGGTTGGCTAACCCCTTGGCTTTTGCAATATATACAAACGAAGGTTTCATTGTATTTGTATCCAGTTCCTCTATTACAGGCAACACATGACATGTAATAAAATACCTGGGCAAACTCAATCACCTTTATCTTCACCTTTGTCCAGATTTTTGCTTTCTATATTAAACCATAATAAATTTTTAGAATGAATGTTTGTGTCAATATTTTAATGTATTACTAATAAAATAATATTTACCGCCATGGGTTGTAAACCCTTAATGAAATCTGCAATGTCGCAATTCTTCACAATTTCCCGAATACCAACAGATGGAAGTGGTGCAGATGGGTATGTCAAGGATCTTGCAATGATACTTTTAATTATCGAATCATTATTCTCCGCCCTTGAAATTCAGAAAAGAAGAATAATGTAAGGAAATGAAATATACAAGTAAATTACATGAATCACATAATTAAGTCTAATATTAATTCATTAATATGTAATGTTTAATTGACGAGAAATACCACTGCCTCATTGCAGCTGCCTCAGGAAGAAGAGGATTGATTATAAAGGCACTCGATGGACGTGATGAGAGAGACAATCCTTTGTCGAAATTGTGATCAATATTAGTGCAAGTATATACAGTATGGAAAATATATAACATTTTTTATTATTAAAAATACCGTTATATGATCGAACAGATATTTTTGTTCCAAGTATTATTGGCTTATCTTCAATAATATCTGATATTTTCTGACATTCGTCTTGGACGAATCGACCCCACATAGTCAAACATATGGGGTTCAAGCTGCAAAATTCAAATTGTTGAAAGAGTTAATAAAATATTCCTGCAAATTGGAAAGAAATGAGAAGTTATAAGAATTTTTTACCTTTCGTCGATAACATATATCTCTTGGATTGTTGATGGTCCAAATGTTGTCGTTACCTCTTTAGTTGGCTTCATTTTGATTGCAACAGCTAAAATACCTAAAAAATTAAATATGAGATGTTGATTTATTGATAATTAATTTGTAATAAAATTTAAATCAAAGTACCTATTCCTCCCATTGATCCTCTGTAAGTCTCTAAGTCCTTGAATGGGACGATGTCATATTTCGGTGCATCTATTTGCTCTTCGTTCTGTGGAACATCTTCTATTATTGTTTTGGAGTTCAGAGTCCATTGATATTTATATTCTCCGATTTTGTACTTCGGATCGACTGGTTTGACATATGCATTGATGATATAATACGAGTGTAAAATTTTTAAGGTGTCGTCCCGAGGGTCAATATCAGTGCCAAACATTGCTGCCTGCACCTGATTTCCCTGTACCACCAATAAAAGTAATTGTGATTAATAGTGTATTATATAAAATGATGTGTATTGTTTTACAAGAACAATATTTTTAGATAATTTATGTATTTTTAATTGTTTTGAAACAAAATATGTTGTGAAAAGAGAAATAAATAAATGTAATGTAATTAATGTTTTTATATAATACGATATAATTTAAGAACCTCTAATTTGAAACGATATTGATAATTGGAAACATAATATACGCTAACAAATATCATACCTCTTGATCAATTAATGTCAGATTTTGGTACTTCACTGTTGTGCGTTGGCTTGTTCGCTTAGGTGACTTTTCCGCAACGATCATCTTGATCTTCCAGTTTTTTGTGTTTGGAGTGATATCCTTTATTGACGTGTGCACGGTCCACATTTTTACCCTTTTCAGATACAGAAATATCAGATGTGTAAGTGAACTACTAAAACAATTGGCGAAGACATTTGATTGAATGACTGAATATTAGACTTATAGAGGAAAATATTATAATACACAATAAATCGGAATTGTACACTTAAATCTAGTTACCTGAATAACATTAATTGAAACATGATAATGTAAGTAATTCTGTGAACACAATATTTTTTGTGCAATTCTTTTCACGTTGTTCAGTGGACACTGGTCGTATTAGAATCCTCACTGTAGATGCTGTCTTTGCCCTCGATAAAGCCACATATAATTGACCATGTGAAAAAACCGGTTGAGGTAAATAAATCCCAACATAATCTAAAGTCTGCCCTTGTGACTTATTTATAGTCATTGCGAAACTTAATCTTATAGGGAACTGAGCTCGTTTGAATGGGAAACCACTGTTTTCATCGACATTTGGTAAGAATGGTATCCTTGGAATGAACACTCTTTTTCCGATATGGTGACCAACTGCAATTTCTGCATCTATTACATTTCGATCAAAAGCCCGGCAAATCAAACGGGTTCCATTGCATAGGCCTTCTGAAGGATTAATGTTTCTAAGGAGCATGATGGGACAGTCTTTCTTGAGTAATAATTCATGTGGCGGAAGTCCGTTTGGGGTCAGAGTATTTAAGAAATCTTCCATAACTGATTGTTCAGATGCCTCTATTGTCTCATCGAAACTGTAATATCGGTGAATTTCACCTGGGAACCTATGAATCAACAATGCATTTATTTCGTCAACGTAACCGTTCTTTGGTGTCAATATGGCCCGGTTCATCATAGATGAAATGTTTTTTGAATATTCATGAATATTGTGGAAAACATCTTCTACCAAATGATCTAAAGAAGTAATGTCATCATCATAGGGAACAAGCATCCTATTTGGAATTTTTATGGTTTCATCGACTGTGTTTGGCGGCATTCCGTTCCCTATTTCTAACACATAATCTGAAAAAATTGGATCAAGTCTTGCTCGCATGTTTTCTTTCAATCGGAACTTGGTCAATGTAGGCCACAAATACGAATAAACCAAACTGGAATTTACTTGTTGTTGTCTTGTTCCTTTAGGAACGACGGGTAAAACCTGTCGAAAATCTCCACCGAAAACAACAACCTTCCCACCGAATGTTACATTTGAATCATTGATGTCTTGTAGCATTTTATCTAATGCTTCTACATGTTGTTTTCTCGTCATTGGAGCCTCATCCCAAATTATTAATTTTGCAGCACGTAGTAGGTTTGCTAGTGCACTTTGTTTGCTGACACAGCACGTGCTTCTTTTGTTAGCATCAAGTGGAAGCTTGAAGCGTGAGTGTGCCGTTCGACCTCCCGGAAGAATAGATGCAGCAACACCTGATGAAGCAGTTGCAAGTGCTACTAATTTTCTTGATCGTACTGTTGCGAGAAGTGCTTTGTACAGGAATGTTTTCCCTGTCCCACCTGGGCCATCTACAAAGAATGCAGCATTTTGGTTTGCAAATACTTTTTCGAGTATTGCATTATAGGCATGTTGTTGTTCACTATTAAGAGATTGTGATGCGGTAATATCCTCTTCTGGAATTTCAACAGCCAATTCGTCATCGATTTCTCTAGATTTATATTCATCTTCATCGAAGCAAATGGCGTCATCAAGAAGATGGTAGGAATTAATGTCTTTCCCCATTGATTCAATTGTATAAGAGATTGACCTCAATACTTGAGTTCTTACATTTGATATAGAATCTTCTGTTGATTTAAAATCAACTGACATCTCTTGCTCAAAACGTTCCCAAAGCTCCCTCGGATTGGTTGGATTACAATAAACCAATATTGTTGCAAATAACCGTCGAAAAGTCGATGGCATTTGATATAGAGACGCTTCGTTCAAACAATCTTCTAAGCTGCTGTCTCTCTGTAGCAACCCATGCATTGTTGCTGCATCGCGAAATGTTGGGGCTAGAACTCCATCAACTGTCCTTAGATCTTCAAAAGACAAAGGTCCTCTTACATGGTTTAACAATATCCGTAGATAATACCTCTCGCCTTCAAATGGATTTGCTGTGACAATACGGCCTACAACTGTTTTTTTTTTCCTAGGAGTCCAACACTTGTTTTGTTGGTTCCAAACGTAATATTCTGGAAATTGTTTATACAATAATGTTTTTGCATTCTCGTCTATTCGATTGAATGCAAAGAACTCTGTTAACATCGATTTTCTCGAACGATCTAAGTTAACAACATTGGTTAGATCGTCATTTGCTCGGAAAGTCACTGGTTGTTGATCCTCCAGATGTAAATGTAAACTATACACTGCTGGGTACATTTCATTAATAGTAAAGCCATATATCCTCCACATAGCTTCAGGTGGAGCAATCCATCGGGCTGATTGGAATTGTTGGATCTCATCGACTTGTTGATTACGTTGTTCAGAAATCAAGTTGAAAGCAACACGGCCATGTCCTTTATAAATGTATTTATAAAGATATTTGACTGCTTTTATTGTAGAACAAATCTCTACATTAATGTGGCAGTCAAATGTCGCAAGCAGATATGGATTATATGGAACAACCCATCGATTATCTAAATTTTTCCCTCTGACTTTGACAGATGTTCCATTGTTTGAACGCCTATATATTGGGAAGCAATCATTTCCAACGGTTGTAGCAGATGCATAGTTCTTTGGATAATTACTTTTGCAACAACCATTTTTTTTCATGCAAACATTTGATGGGTTGAGGACTCCACATGGTCCATGCATCATATGCTTTACAACAGCGTTATGCAAGTGCAAGTTTGTATTTTTATCGGGTATCTCTGCTGATACGATCTCGTCAAAAGATTCAGGGGCATACACCTTCCAATCCTTCTGTAAGATAATTAAAAAATGCGCATGTGGAAGACCTCTCTTTTGATGCTCAATAACGTAGACATATGCTGTGACTTTACCAAAAATTTCCCTCTTCAATAATTGATCCTTTAATTCTTCTAATTTTGCACGAAAGACTCGAGCAACCAAATCAGGTCGATTCTGACTCTCCTCATGCAGATTAAGTTCATTTGTAATTTCTTTCCAGTTTGGATTGCACGTCATTGTTAAGAAAATGTCCGGTTTGCCAAAGCGCTGAACTAAAGCCATTGCTTCCATATATCTTTTTCTCATGTCTCTTGGACCTCCAACAAATGATGAAGGCAGTATAATCCGTTTTCCAACATTAGAAGTGTTTCTTTCCCCAAGCGTAATTGTATCAACAATACCTTGATATAACTCTGATCGAATATGTTGTTGCTTATTCCTAAAATAATCCAATCTTGACGTCTCGATCTTAACATACATATCTACTACAAATTGTTGCAATAGTCGTCCAGAAAGTAGCAGAATTGATCTAACATTTTCTCTTATTTGCAATTTGTAGCAATAATATTCACGGCATGAAACAACTGGGACCTTCCTTCTTCTATTTAATGCTACAAAAGTTGAATGAGAATGAAACATTACTGAGTTGGACGTACGTAGTAAATGATTTTTTGGAATATTAATACTGCAATCTAACCTCGTTGTTCCCTTGCAATTAATTCTTCTGCGGTCATTGATTGTTGAGGATTTATTGATTGGTTAGTTTCGTTATATGTAGATCTGCTTCCTCTACTAACCCTTTCAATCCCTTGATGCCAACCAACATCGCCACATGGAAACAACAACGGATATTGCAATGGATCATAACACCCAAAATAGTACTGAACTATATGACTTCCACCTGAATGGTTAAAGACAAAAATGTCACGTCCTCTTAGTTGATCTTCACCATCATTTTCTACCCATATTGCTGCAACTTGTGAAGATGTGGGGGCATTGAATACACGTTGATCTAGGCCAGCATCTGATCTTATATGAATTATTCTATTTTCCAAATCTGGAAAATCACCAAGAGAGCGGAAAAAAATTGAATATGGATTCATGCGAAGAATATGAATCAGTTGAGTTACAATTGATGGATCCATTCTATTTGAATCAGAAATACGATTCTCTAATTCATGTTCTGTATCATAGAAATACAACTGGAGATAAGAAGGACGGCCATTTGAAGGAATCAAATCATTTATATAGTGATAGATTTGTCCCTGAGTTCTGAAAGTATAGATTCCTCTATTTCTCCTGCAGAGATCTTTATCAAATTTCACTCCAAATGATGTAAAAGCGAACTTGTTGTTATAAGTTCGAATATATGTCCTAAAATGTGTAGATTCAACTGTGTTGCAGGTGAACAACGCATAAAGTTCATCGGGAACATCATTTGTGGCTAAAGAAATTGTTCCATCAGCACAGCAGAAGCCAGTTGTTTCATGGTGGAATCGCTTTGCTTTACAATGTATGCAGCTGGGTACTAATGGCAGAGAATATGCTTCAGATGGCACTACCTTCATCAATTGTCTAAATTTGATAGAAACGTGATGCGACTCACCTATTTGGTTGAAAAATGAAAATAACGCAACAGACGCAAACTCGTCATATTGTTTGAATTATCTGAGTAAGGACATTACTGGTACAATAGCAAGATTTGATGACTGAATTCAAAGGACCAACTAATTTTGCATTTGTTTCTTACCCCTAGAAGGTGTCAGCATATTTGTATTGTAGCTCGACTCCTCTTGAACGACATTTGGATCCTATTTGAATAAAATATTCCGACATCTCAGAGGAGAAGAACAGAATGATGGTTGAATAAGAAATATAGAAAAATTATTATAGGAGAACCTGCTGGATGAATAGTTGATTAGAAGATTCGGAGACATTGCTTGTAGATGAATTTGTCTCTGAATTAATGACACAGACTTGGACACCAGGAAGAGCACATACTTCACGAGACGAATCCTCTTCCACGATATCAATATGAACATCAGCGTTCCGCTGTCTCTTTGATACATTTTCAACAACACTGAAGTCTTCAATGTTGTCTGTATATTGGACATCATTGTTTGAATATTGAGCAATCGACGTAGTCATTTGATCACCACCGGATGTATCGAAATCATTTATACGAATGGAGTTCCTTTTGGATGCTTTTTGTTTAGCATATCTTTCTCTTTGTTTTCTACGAATCTCTTCCTTTTTCTCTTCTGGTAAATCTCTATACAGGATTCTCTTTGCAGGTTGTTTTCCATGATCTTCAAAAAATAGTTTACAAACTTAACTTTCACATAACTTCATATTTTTTGTTTGTAATTTTTTTTAAAAATTATTTATAGAATCTTACCACTACTCATTATGTCAATGAAGGAAATGATTGTTTCAAATGTTGGATACTGTTCTACACAAGTAAAGATGAAAGAAATAAGTCACATTTATTTCATATGCTCAATTAAATGAATAATGAAATGATAAAATACTATGAAATTGGAAACTAACAAAAGCATATTTCAATTTGACATACAAAAAATGCTTTACTAACTATTTGTCAAACTTAATTCCCTATTCCAAGCAGTCATCAAGTATTTCTCTACTAATTATTTTAAAACATTTCTCTACTAATTGCTAATTTGGATGTTATGTTTTTTTTTTTTTTTTGGTTTTTTATTGTTCATTTTTAGGCGGGACATCAAATCCCCTATGCAACTTCATCGATCCGTGTACTCATAATTCATTGGTTGAGAATCTATTCCCAATGAGGCTGAACCAAAAAAACCTGAGGCTAAGAAGCATGGATTCATAACTTTTCCTACTTCTTAATCTTTTTTTTTTTTTTTTTACAAAATTAAATTTTTACAAAATTGCTTTAAAAAATCGAAATGGTTAATAAAAATGAATATTAATAAGTAGCTAGATGAAGAAAAAATGACATCCAAACGTGCCCTAGATCCTATCTACCAACCCCACTCCCTAATAATAATATCTCCATTTTTACTGACATTTACATCTCATTTCGCGTAAGTTTCAACACCATTTCCATTTCCATTTGCATTTGCATTTCATATGCATTTCAATTCAACCTTTCAACCGTTCCTCTCTCTCTCTAGTACACACAAATTACACAATGCGTTCTCTCTCTCTTCAACACAGATCAATCTCCTTCTTTTGCTTTCTCTCGATCCTTCTACTCCCTCCTGTACATACATACACACGGTACACTAAATCTCAGTATGGGTACCTCAAATTTTTCTTCTCTTATCTATATGATAAAATTTTCTCCAGTGGGAACCCCAGTGGCTCCGCGCCTCCGCCCCAAGAAACAGTATTTTTTATTTTTATTTTTATTTTTTGCAATTTCACATTGTTTTGCATTTTGTGACTATTGTTTGTCGTTTGGGAATTTCTCCGTTTTCATGGAGTGTGCATGAAATAATTATCTATCTGATGAAAGTAGTTACTTTTTAGTGATAAAATTAATTTTTTGGAATATTTTGTAGGCTGAAGTTGCTTTGATTCGATATTGCTCCTGAGGTTCCGATCAAGTTCTGGCGACGAAAAGCGAGAGATGGGTGAGAGAAAAGTGTTGAACAAATACTACCCGCCAGACTTCGATCCGGCGAAGATTCACATGGCGGCGGCAGCCGAAGAACCAACAAATTAAGGTTCGCATGATGCTCCCCATGAGCATCCGCTGTGGCACCTGTGGGAATTACATCTATAAGGGTACCAAATTTAATTCCCGCAAGGAAGATGTCATCGGAGAGGTACACGCAAATACATAAATGTTACTTCTATTTAGGTTTAATTGATTTTTTTGAATAATGAGTTGTTTGATTTGAATTTTTAGTCATGGGTATTGCTTAGAATGTTGTCTTGGGTCGCTGGTCCTCAAATTTTTTGGTTTTAAGATTTGATCATTATATTTTGAGGATCTGGAAGTTTGGGGTTCTATTTAATTGATAGATATCTAGCCCATGTTTGGTACCGATTCAAATTCAAATTTTAATACAAGTCAAAGTCAACAATCAATTTTAACTACATATATTTTATGAGTGCTACAACTTTTCAACCACGCATTTCATCAACTTTTATCAAAATCTACTAAAAATCTGATTTTAATTCCACCAAACAAGGGCCTAATGACCTGAATTGGTTTTCTTTTGATATTGGTTGAAGGTAGTGAGTCTAATTTTGATTAGTTGGTTTGTGTGGCCTTTGGACCTTTTAAAATTAATTTTATCATTTGGTATCTAAGGGTTTTTGTTAGGTTTTATTTTAAGAAATGAGCAGTGGTTACGCTTTTGTGTTACTGGTTTTTGAGGTCTCTATAAAGGACGCAATCTTGTATCTTTTAGATTTATTTGTTGATTTTAGTAATGGGTTGTTATTCTATTTCTGTTATGAGATATGGATGGTGCTTCAGATCTTGTATTATTTGATTTCGGGGACTTTGAACAGGATAGAATTTTGGTTTTCAATTTTGTAGTATTGCTAGCTTAACCCAGTTTCTCAAATCCAAAATAATTTTGTTTGTCATTTTCTTCCATTAATGAACATGGAAATGAGTCTGAATCCTCAATTTGTTCTACCAGATAGATTGTAGAACAGTAGAAGCTTCCATATTTTGGAAGATTGGAATCTTTATAACGATCAATAATCATCATTGTACCGTGGCTACGAATTATGTTAGTTTTGGTTTTTGTGTAGAATATTTTATTGGGTGAATGTGTGGTGGAGAATTTTACTGTAGCAAACAATTTTTTTGAATTAATGGTAGACAAACAAGGGCTTAGTATGATGTTTGTCTTAATTTTGATCTTTCGTTCATTTTATTTTGCTTTTAGAATCTAGAATGTCACACAATCAACCTCCTATGAAGAAGGAAAAAGATTTGTGTTCATTATTCTTTAAAAGACAGATGAGGCCAATAAATGGTTTAGCATTCGTCGACATGTTTATGGATGTGGTTAGTTTCTTTCATTTCTTTATATTTACTCATAATATATATTGTTCAATAACTATAATTTCATTACTGGTTTTTGGCTTAAATGACCAGAATAAGTGTTCATGTATTGAAACTGTTGGTTGCTCTACAGGAGGTTGATTTCAATAGAACATGTGGCAAAGACAATTGTACTCAACAGCATTTCCAGGTACTTTTAATAACTTTTATGGATCTCTAAGTTTTACGATATCAGTCACTCTATTTGTAACGCATAGACAGACCACATACATAATATAAACACACAAAAGGCAACAACACTGACCTTTTTTAATGTACCTTCAAACCTTTGTACCGCTGCACTGCTTCACCACAACTGATTTAAGAGAGACAGATGACAGATAAACATGAACAAACATACAACACTGCACTGCTTCACCACACCTGATTTCAGACAGATAGCACGGAAAAAACATGAAAAACCATATATAAAGCATAGGTAGGCTTATAATATTAAAAAAAAATTCAGTTACACTCACTTTTCAATCCACCTTGAAACCGCACCACCAATGCACTGAAACCAATAGAATGTATCACTTACTTTTCAAATGTTAGCACCTGCAAACTGGAAGTAATCGATAGGTTTTCTTACACCACCTTCAATGCCTCTTGGGTTCCTACGAAATATGCCTCCTGGTATTTAGACTTCTAATCTCACTACAGCACTGCTTCACCATGTATCAGTCACATATTTTTAACTTATATTTCCTCTTTGGTTGCAGCTTCCATACCAAAAAATTCAGTCGCCGGAACACGTCCAAAAGGAGGAAAACAGGAGCAAATCAGACTGTCGTTTTTCCAAATTGTAACTTATTATAATGTTTTTTGCCATTACATATCAAGTAATGGAATTGAAACAGACAAAAACGGCCAATGGCCAAATGACAGTTACACTTATTATTGCCACTTACAATGGAAGTTCAGCAGGCAGTGCACAAAATATGGATTAATTGCTACTTCACGATGACATGGATTAATTGTTACTTCACTGTCCGTTAAAGTTAACACTGGAAACAACACAGAACAAGATTTTCTGTTAATTTCTCTCAATCTGTTTCATAGCCACTTTTATAATATAGAAGATAACAGAACTTATAGAAACATGAAAATCATTTGGAAATTGGAAGGATACAAACCTCTTTTGACTTATTTGATAAAGTACTTATATGCACACAAGTGGTCTTGTTTTGGGCTACAATTAACTGTCGAAGAGGAGCTATTCGATCCTGAATAATTAATTGTGATACTGCCTTTGGACCTTGAATTATGGATTAAATTAGATTATGTATAGTTTAATTACTTACATACCATGTTTTGTTTATTAAATTAATGTTCGAATAATGTTGTTTGTTAGTCACCAAAATGGCCAAACATTATAATGTTGTGGCACTAAAATTACATAATTTATTTGTGAATTACTCTTGATAGTTTGATGCTTATAAATGAAGATGACATTAGGATTAATGTTGTCAAGAGTACATTGACGTTCATAGATTATAAAATTGCTATGGATATCGTGGTTAATTTATATATTTAGTTATATCTGTTTTGCTATCCAAAGATAACAAGCATGTTTGACTATATTGTATTTAATTACCAATTAAGTGAAATTAAACTAGCATCATTATGTTTATTATGATTGGTATAATGTAGTATCACCCAAAGGAGAACTACAGTATACATTTAATGTTATCTAAATCTGAATGTAAGTTTTTAAGTCAAAACTCAAAGTGTTGATGTTAGAGCATTATATATTTTGCAATATCCAGTCCTGTTTCTGTGCATTCGGACGTTTCATCTATACCATTGTTCAATTGTCTCAATTTCTCTAACTGCTGTGAACAAGTCCAGTTCAACTTAGGTGTTTTGCACTTCGACTTAGCACTTCATGTAACGCCCCGACCCGCATGGATCGAAACATCACTAGATTAACTATAGTTTAGCCGTTGACTTAATAGAATTAATCGTACCCTTAGCGGAAAGTTTAAACATTTAATTTATGAAATTTAAATCAACATAATTTGTTAAAAGAAAATAATTCAATACTACAAAAAAAACAATTCAAAAATGTTTTTAGAATATCTTCCGTGCATGCATCCACAATTGACGTCAAATTTTAGGCAAAACTTCAAAAATAATGTTGCTGTTTTTTTTTTCTATCTCATATGGGTAGTGACAAAATAAATTCGTTTGCATCACTATCGACCTCGAAACTTCGCGAACCTTTAATACAAGGTAGAAAACTCTTTATAATATGACATATCCAAAAATTGGGCTCCGTCGGCAACAGATAGGGCATTAAAATATTTTTCGAAACCACACAGCAACTCGGGTTGGGAGGAAACCCAGCACAGTTCACTTAAAATATCATATAAAATTTTACACAAATCGAACTGACATGAATTTAGCTATATCCAGTAGCTAGCCCCTGAAACTATCACATCCAATTTCTTTTGTCCAAAAACATCAAGTAACGTGTGAGATATAAATTTTTGAAGCCAAGAGCAGAAACTGAAAAACAGCAACACTCACCCGTGCAGTTTACTTAACATGACATATAAAATCCTACTAACATCAGATTGACATGATTTCAAGTTCATTCCGTAGCTAACATGTAAGTTTATCCAATGCCACTGATTTTGTTTAAAATTTCCAAATAATGAGTGAGTTATGATTGCTTGAAATCAACTACAGAAACTGGAAACTCAGCAACACTTTCTAGTGCAGTTTACTCTAAGTGATCTATAAAATTTTACCGACATTGGAATGACTTGATTCCAAGTTTATTTCGTAGCTAACCTATGAGGCTATCAAACGACACTGGTTTCATTGAAAAATTCCAAGTAACGACTAAGTTACGGATTTTTGAAGTCAAGTCAGAAACGAAATTTCTAGAAAACAGCAACGTTACTTTGCTAACGTTTTTTTTTTAAATATAAACCAGCGACTTGTAAGATAATTTCCATAATGCATAATTATTCATAAATAAATGTGTTTAGAACAATTCCATAAACAACATTTCATAGGAAACAAATTATTTAAAGTAAACATTTTCGTAGTAAAATTGAAAACATTAAATCGCCAGCCTCTCCATAGCACGTTGCATCATTCTTTACCATCATCCACGTCCCAAGCAAATCATATCAAATCAACTTGTAGAGAGGGAATTAACCCATGAGTTTGAAACTCAATAGATGTCATTGGTGCGTTTCGTTAACAAATTATAAAATTTCGAACTATAGATTCATACCGTCGCACGTAGAGGGATTTCCGGCAAAATCCAATTTCTGTGGAGTTATGATTTAACATAACGCATAGAACCGGAGAATGATCATTCAAACTATAGTAGTGTCGTAACACCGTACCCGAAGGCACCAATTCATTCAAACTTTTAACGAAAATCATAATTTGAAAACGAAACAAACACTTGCACATCTACCTACCTTTGTTAAAAGTTTTTGAAAGTATAATGTTGGATGATTGTTGTTGCTTCCCGATGGTATCAGAACTTTTAGAAATATGCTCCTCTCCTATTCTTTTGAAAATATTTTTCCTTGATCAAAGTGTGCACTCTCCTTCACACCCTTTCTATTCTTTCAAACTTTACTTAACATAAAGATTTTTTTCTTTAGAAAAAATAAGTGTAATCTCGGATTTGAGGAAAGGTGTAGTTAAAAAATACTTTTCCCTTCTTGTAACCTCCCTTTTAATGGAAAACTAAATGGAAGAGTTATATTATCATTAATCTTGTTAAATTAAGTCTTTAACTAGGAATTTGAAGAGTTTTAAACTCAACAAATAATTTTATAAAAATACTTCATAAAAACATCTGCATGATGATTCGAATCTGGGTGGCCAATAGGAAATACCATGCAGATGACCATTGTGGCAACCCAGTTATTCATTAAATCTTTGAAATCAAATTTACTTAAACTTAATGTCTTAAAGCATTGGGCTTATAAATAACTTATGGCTTGTACTTTCATAACCTTAAATGGGCCAAGCTTCCATAGCTTATTTCTTAAATGGGCTACACCAACTAAATTAAGACTATAAAATCTGGGACATTACATCCCTCACACCTTAAATAAAATTTCGTCCTCGAAATTTACCTTATGATCTGGTAAATAGTGTTGGGTATTTGTCTTTAACATCTTCTTCTCTCTCCCAAGTAGCTTCTTCTACTCCATGATTACTCCATTGTACCTTGATCAGTTGAATCTCTTTGTTCCGTAACTTATGCACCTTTCGATCTAGTATTGAAATCGAAAATTCCTCGTAGGATAAATCTTTCTGTACTTCTAGAGATTGAGAATTGACCACGTGATCGGGATCATGCATATACTTTCGGATCATCGATATATGAAACACGTTATGAACTGCTGATAGCTCGGGCGGGAAAGCTAATCGATAAGCTACATTTCCGACCCTATCAAGTATTTAGAATGGTCCAACATAACGAGGTCATAGTTTTCCTTTCTTGCCGAACCTAAGTACACCTTTCATTGGTGACACTTTCAGAAAAACCTTTTCTCCAACTTTAAATTCTAAGTCTTTTCTTCTGGTATCAGTATAGCTCTTTTGTCTATCTGATGCGGCCTTTATCCTAGTGCGGATCTTATCAATGACTTCAACTGCCCTTTCAATGATCTCTGGTCCCAAAACTCTCTTTTCTCCGACTTCGTCCCAATGGACGGGTGATCTACATCTTCTACCGTAGAGAGCTTCATATGGTGCCATTCCAATAGTTGCCTGGAAACTATTATTATAGGCAAATTCCACCAAAGGTAGATACGATTCCCAACTGCCTCCTAGATCCAAAATACAGGCCCTTAGGATATCTTCCAAAATTTGGATGGTCCTTTCAGATTGACCATCGGATTGAGGGTGATACGCCGTACTGAAATCCAATTTCGTTCCCATAGCTCTTTGTAAGCTCTTCCAAAATTCTGACGTAAATCTTGGATCTCTATCAGATACAATAGACACGGGAACACCATGCAATCTTACAATCTCTCTAATGTACAATTGTGCTAGTTGATCTAGACTGAATGTCATTTTTACAGAAAGAAAATGAGCTGACTTTGTTAGTCGATCCACTATTACCTATATAGCATTGTGTCCTCTTACTGACCTCGGAAGTCCTACCACAAAGTCCATTGCAATATTCTCCCACTTCCATTCAGGTATGTCCAATGGATTTAACAACCCTGCTGGTCTTTGATGTTCTGCTTTAACTTGTTGACACACTATACATTTTGCCACAAATAGACCTATACTTCTTTTCATATTCCTCCACCAAAATGTATCTCGAAGATCTCGATACATTTTCGTACCACGAGGATGTGCGGTGTACGGGGTGAAATGAGCCTCTTCTAATATCTCATTCCTCAAAACTTCATCTTTAGGCACACAAATTCTTCCTTTAAACATCAGTGCCCGATCCGAAGCTATTCCAAAATCCTTCCTCCTATCAGTGCCAATTTCTTTCCTGATCTTCTGCAAAAATGGATCTTTATCCTGTGCTTCTATGATCCGATCTCTGAGAGTTGGTCAAACTACCAAAGTTGCTAAACGAGCTATACTTTGCTCTGATGTAGTAACCACTTCAATTCGCAAATTTTCCAAGTCTTTGATCAACTCCTTCTGAATAGTAGGTAATGATGCCAACTTTCCCATCGACTTTCTACTTAGAGCGTCCGCAACAACATTAGCCTTACCTGGATGATAATGAATAGTGCAGTCATAATCCTTTACTAGCTCCAACCATCGCCTCTGTCTCATATTCAGTTCCTTCCGTGTGAAGAAATATTTAAGACTCTTATGATCTGTGTAAATGTCGCACTTTCCTCCATATAAGTAATGGCGCCATATCTTTAATGCATGAACTATCGCTGCAAGTTCTAGATCATGCGTCGGGTAGTTCTGTTCGTGTTGCTTCAATTGCCTTGATGCATAAGCAATCACTTTTCCGTGTTGCATTAACACACATCCCAAACCTTGTTTAGATGCATCACTATATATAGCAAACCCTTCTGAACCTTCGGGTATGGTTAACACCGGTGCTGTAATCAATCGTTGCTTTAGCTCCTGAAAGCTTTGCTCACACTTATCTATCCATAGAAACTTTACCCCTTTCCTTGTCAATTGCGTCATTGGTCCAGATATTTTGGAGAATCCTTCAATAAATCTCCGATAGTACCCAGCCAATCCTAGAAAACTCCGAACTTCACCAGCATTAGTCGGTGTCTTCCAGTTAGTTACCGCTTCCAATTTTACTGGATCTACTTCAATTCCTTGGGCAGTAACTACATGACCGAGGAACCCAACTCGCTCAAGCCAAAATTCACACTTTTTAAATTTTGCATATAACTTTTCCTTGCGCAGTATTTCTAACGCTATTCTAAGATGTTCCTCATGCTGATCTGTACTCTTAGAGTATATCAAAATGTCATCGATGAAGACTATGAAAAATTGATCTAAATACTTGTGAAAAACACGATTCATTAAATCCATGAATACTGCGGGAGCATTTGTCAACCCGAATGGCATGACTGTGAACTCATAATGTCCATAACGAGTTCTGAAAGCCGTCTTGGGTATATCACTAGCCTTAACCTTCAATTGATGATATCCAGATCGTAAGTCGATCTTGGAAAATACTTTAGCCCCTTTTAATTGGTCAAACAAATCCTCAATTCTCGGGAGAGGATACTTATTCTTGATGGTCAAACGGTTCAACTCCCGATAGTCGATACACATCCTCAAACTTCCATCTTTCTTCTTTACAAATAACACTGGTGCGCCCCAAGGAGATACACTTGGTCGGATAAAGTCATTGTCCAACGATTCTTGTAACTGAACTTTCAACTCATGAAGTTCCTTTAGAGCCATTCTGTATGGAGCTTTAGATACTGGTGCCGCTCCAGGAACCAGATCTATGGTAAACTCTACTTGTCTATCCGGTGGGATACCAGGTAGATCTTCAGGAAATACATCTATAAATTGTAACGACCCGGGTCCCACTTAACGGGCTGTCCCGGCCGTTAGATCCCCACTGTACCAACATGGGTCTTTTCAGCATGCTTTGTCCTCACTCGCACGCTCCCCGAGAAAACTTCCCAGGGGGTCACCCATCATATAATTGCTCCAAGCCAAGCACGCTTAACTGTGGAGTTTCCAACGATGGACTTCCGGAAAAGAAGGTGCACCTTGTTTTCCGGAAGTCCATCGTTGGAAACTCCACAGTTAAGCGTGCTTGGCTTGGAGCAATTCTATGATGGGTGACCCCCCTGGGAAGTTTTCTCGGGGAGCGTGCGAGTGAGGACAAAACATGCTGAAAAGACCCATGTGGTACAGTGAGGACAGTACATCGTCGATCTAACGGCCAGGACAGCCCGTTAAGCGGGACCCGGGTCGTTACAAATGGTATCAGAGCTCGGTTGCCAGTCGGAAATCGGGAACTAAGTGCTATGCGGGACAAAGTGCTACGCCATAGGACGGGAGCCACCTCTTGAACTCGTAGGAGCCACCTCTAGAATCCCAACGCCTGGCAACGGATTCTCAGATGGATCAAGCGCGATGAGGACGTCGCGAGTCTAACGGGGGGTGATTGTAATACCCCAGACCAAGAAAGTTTAAGAGATTTGATAGGTACTACTCATATCACAAGGTGCACCTTCTTTTCCGGAAGTCCATCGTTGGAAACTCCACAGTTAAGCGTGCTTGGCTTGGAGCAATTCTATGATGGGTGACCCCCCTGGGAAGTTTTCTCGAGGAGCGTGCGAGTGAGGACAAAACATGCTGAAAAGACCCATGTGGTACAGTGAGGACAGTACGTCGTCGATCTAACGGCCAGGACAGCCCGTTAAGTGGGACCCGGGTCGTTACATAAATTCTTGTACCACTGGTACATCCTCAATCTTTATCGTCGCTTGTTTTTCTCCTGAGATGTTCACTAGTAACCCTTGAGATGTTTCTTCTCTCAACATTCTCTCGGCTTGCAAGGTAGATACCAGTTGGAGATTGAGTTTGGTCTTTATTTCAGGGAAAGAAAATTGTTCTTCTCCTGGTTTTTGAAAAGACACTTCCTTCTCTCTACAACGAATGGTTGCATAATTATGTCTCAACCAATCTATACCCAAAATCACATCAAAGTCTTTCATCTCTATCAGATAAAAATTAGCTTCTAATGTTTTTCCCTCAATATCAAGATTCACCGACTTGGCTAACTTATCAGTGGTCAATGTTCGCCCGAAGGAATGCTAATTTCTAGTGTACTCTCTGACTTATCACAACTAATACTAGCTTTAGTAATGAAAGACGTTGATACAAAAGAGTGAGTAGCTCCCGAATCAAACAGTACATAAGCAGGTGTATTGGATATGAGTAAAATACCTGCTATTACGTTTGAGTTCTCCTCTGCATCCTTCTGAGTGAGCGTAAAGACTCATGCTTTGCCCTTCTTGTTCTGATCATTGTTATCATCCTTCTTCTGAGCAAAGGTGGGACAATCCTTAGCAATATGCCCTGGTTTACCACATCGAAAACAAGCATTCTTCTCGAACAAACATTCACCACGATGATGCTTACCACACTTAGGGCACGATGCTACTACAGGTACTATGGCCTTACTAGCACCAGGTCTGATATTGGTTTTCTTATTTTGCCTTGACCATTCCACTTTCTCTTCCCAACTTGTCCTTTATCCTGCTGGCCGAACAATTGACTATGTTGTTCTGCATTAACCTTTTGATACCAAATAGCGTGAGCTCGTTCTAACATTTCACGATATGATGTAAAACGATGTGACATAAGAATCATGCTTATGTCTGGGTTTAACCCTTGCTCAAACCTTCGAGTCTTCTTAATTTTCGTGTCAACTAGGTGTGGAGCAAACCTTGAGAGTTGATCAAACTTTTGCTCGTAATCAGTCAGGGACATATTACCTTGCTTAAGCTGAAGGAATTCGCTTTCCTTGAAATCTCTTAGAGACTGAGGAAAATACTTATCCATCACTTCCTCCTTGAACTACTCCCAAGTTAACGCCAATTGCTGCGCCGGGGTCCTAGTTTGAGACATCGAATCCCACCAGTGACTTGCATCACCGGTAAACATAAACTCTGCACACTGGACTTTTTGAGCATCAGTACAGTTTATAAGCCGAAAAATTCTTTCCAACTTACGAAGCCATTCCTCAACTACCAGTGGACCAGATGCTCCATCGAAAGTAGGGGCTTATGCCTTCGAAATAACTCAACAATCGGGGCATGGGTTGGGTGAGCTATAGGAGATAGTGGTAAGGGTGGGGCTTGATTCTGATTCTGCCTGCCAAGATCTTGAACCGCTTGTAGGAGGTCTCTTATCAAATTGTTCGGGTTTGCTCGAGACATTTCCTTTGAGATAAGATATAATATATTTCATTAATTTCATCTACCAGTACCAGAATACTACGAAAAATAGAGAATTATTTCTCAACTTCATCAGAATTATATACATGTATTTTTTTCAATACTAGTACATACTTCGCATGTGATTGTCAAGGTCTATAGATTCATCTACCTCGAAATCTAGGTAAGCTTGAATATCTATGTCTTATTGACTAATATGATTCCTTTCCCTAGAATTTGTCTTTCCTTGCCATATACAGTCCACAACCTTAAGTTCTAACTCAATACATGTCTTTTGAATAACACTTTTTTCTTTTCATAGTACATTTATCCTTGCATATAAGATATACATAATGAAAAATGTAAAACGTAGCGAAACATGGAAAACATAACTATAGAATCATAACGTTTTCATAACAAGAATTTAAACTTTGCTTAGTTAAACATACCTGAGCCGTAGGATGAGGTCGACTAATGGATGCAAAATGCTATGGAGAGCCGTAAATATTTTATCATCTCATTTTAACTTTCGTACTTGTACTTAAAATGCACATTCATAAATTTTTTTTCAAAAAAAAAAATGTCGAGTCTACAGAATCGACTAAACCTGTCGCTCTGATACCACGCTGTAACGCCCAGACCCGCATGGATCGAAAAATCACTAGATTAACTATAGTTTAGCCGTTGACTTAATAGAATTAATCGTACCCTTAGCGGAAAGTTTAAACATTTAATTTATGAAATTTAAATCAACATAATTTGTTAAAAGAAAATAATTCAATACTACAAAAAAAACAATTCAAAAATGTTTTTAGAATATCTTCCGTGCATGCATCCACAATTGATGTCAAATTTTAGGCAAAACTTCAAAAATAATGTTGCTGTTTTTTTTTTTCTATCTCATATGGGTAGTGACAAAATAAATTCGTTTGCATCACTATCGACCTCGAAACTTCGTGAACCTTTAATACAAGGTAGAAAACTCTTTATAATATGACATATCCAAAAATTGGGCTCCGTCGGCAACAGATAGGGCATTAAAATATTTTTCGAAACCACACAGCAACTCGGGTTGGGAGGAAACCCAGCACAGTTCACTTAAAATATCATATAAAATTTTACACAAATCGAACTGACATGAATTTAGCTATATCCAGTAGCTAGCCCCTGAAACTATCACATCCAATTTCTTTTGTCCAAAAACATCAAGTAACGGGTGAGATATAAATTTTTGAAGCCAAGAGCAGAAACTGAAAAACAGCAACACTCACCCGTGCAGTTTACTTAACATGACATATAAAATCCTACTAACATCAGATTGACATGATTTCAAGTTCATTCCGTAGCTAACATGTAAGTTTATCCAATGCCACTGATTTTGTTTAAAATTTCCAAATAATGAGTGAGTTATGATTGCTTGAAATCAACTACAGAAACTGGAAACTCAGCAACACTTTCTAGTGCAGTTTACTCTAAGTGACCTATAAAATTTTACCGACATTGGAATGACTTGATTCCAAGTTTATTTCGTAGCTAACCTATGAGGCTATCAAACGACACTGGTTTCATTGAAAAATTCCAAGTAACGACTAAGTTACGGATTTTTGAAGTCAAGTCAGAAACGAAATTTCTAGAAAACAGCAACGTTACTTTGCTAACGTTTTTTTTTTTAAATATAAACCAGCGACTTGTAAGATAATTTCCATAATGCATAATTATTCATAAATAAATGTGTTTAGAACAATTCCATAAACAACATTTCATAGGAAACAAATTATTTAAAGTAAACATTTTCGTAGTAAAATTGAAAACATTAAATCGCCAGCCTCTCCATAGCACGTTGCATCATTCTTTACCATCATCCACGTCCCAAGCAAATCATATCAAATCAACCTGTAGAGAGGGAATTAACCCATGAGTTTGAAACTCAATAGATGTCATTGGTGCGTTTCGTTAACAAATTATAAAATTTCGAACTATAGATTCATACCGTCGCACGTAGAGAGATTTCCGGAAAAATCCAATTTCTATGGAGTTATGATTTAACATAACGCATAGAACCGGAGAATGATGATTCAAACTATAGTAGTGTCGTAACACCGTACCCGAAGGCACCAATTCATTCAAACTTTTAACGAAAATCATAATTTGAAAACGAAACAAACACTTGCACATCTACCTACCTTTGTTAAAAGCTTTTGAAAGTATAATGTTGGATGATTGTTGTTGCTTCCCGACGGTATCAGAAATTTTAGAAATATGCTCCTATCCTATTCTTTTGAAAATCTTTTTCCTTGATCAAAGTGTGCACTCTCCTTCACACCTTTGCTATTCTTTCAAACTTTACTTAACATAAAGATTTTTTTTTTAGAGAAAATAAGTGTAATCTCGGATTTGAGGAAAGGTGTAGTTAAAAAATACTTTTCCTCTTCTTGTAACCTCCCTTTTTAATGGAAAACTAAATGGAAGAGTTATATTATCATTAATCTTGTTAAATTAAGTCTTTAACTAGGAATTTGAAGAGTTTTAAGCCCAACAAATAATTTTATAAAAATACTTCATAAAAACATCTGCATGATGATTCGAACCTGGGTGGCCAATAGGAAATACCATGCAGATTACCATTGTGGCAACCCAGTTATTCATTAAATCTTTGAAATCAAATTTACTTAAACTTAATGCGTTAAAGTATTGGGCTTATAAATATCTTATGGCTTGTACTTTCATAACCTTAAATGGGCCAAGCTTCCATAGCTTATTTCTTAAATGGGCTACACCAACCAAATTAAGACTATAAAATCTGGGACATTACACTTCAAGTTGAGAAATCTGTTTATCCTACTAATGAGAGCAGTGCTGATGAAAGATCTTTATATAAGACTTGGGAAAAACCAAGCAAATTAAGCCTAATGTTTATGCGGATGACCGTAGTAAAGAATATCAAGTCCACTATTCCTAAAATTGAGATTGCTAAGGAATATATGAAGTATGTGGAAGAACGTTCTCAAGCAGCTGACAAATTACTTGCTAGCAGATTGATGGGTACCCTAACCATCACGAAATTTGATAGTTATCGTACCATGCATGAGCATGTTACTAAATTGAGTAACATTGCAGCAAAACTTAAGACTCTTGGGATGACTGTGGATGAGAACTTTCTAATATAGGTTATCATAATCTCCTTGCCTCCTGTGTATGGTGCATTCTATATGAACTATAATACCTTAAAGAACAAATGGAATGTGAATGAATTGCATAGTATGCTCATACAAGAGGAGATAAAGCTTAAGAATCAAGGAACTCATTCAATTCATCTCATAAGTCATCAAGATGCAGCAAATAAATATAATAAAAGGTCTGGAAAAGGGCAGTAATCAAGGACCACTGAAAATAAACAAGTCTTCTGCCCAAATCCACAATAAGGAACACAAGAAAGATACGCGTTATTTCTATTGAAAACATGGGCACCATAAAAAGGACAGCTTGAAATGTAAGGCACGGTTCAAAAGTAAATGTAAGATTATTTCTTATGTATGTTTCGAATCTAATTTGGCAAAAGTTCCTTATAATATTTGGAAGATTGATTCTGAATGTACCACTCATGTTACTAATACAATGCAAGGATTCCTATCAATCTAGACTATAAATTCAAATGAAAAGTTTGTTCTCGTGGGCAATCGAGTCAAAGCTCTTGTTGAAGCCATTGGAACATACCGTTTGATTTAGATACATGACATCATTTCGATTTATTTCAAACTCTTTTGTGCCTTCTACTTTCGGAAATTTAGTTTCCTTATCAAAACTTGATTCTTTTGGATATTTTTTTAATGGTGCAAATGGATATTTGAGTTTATTTAAACAAAATCATTTTATCGATTTCGCTACTCTTTGTGATGACTTATATAAATTAAAGTTTGATAACCTCTTTACCAAATACTCTTGTAACCTTGCATCATAATGTTAGTACTAAACATGATTTATTAAATGAATGATCTACTAACTTGAGGCATAAACTTTTAGGTCACATATCCAAGAAAATGATAGAAACATTAGAAAAGAATGAAATCCTTCCTGACTTCGATTTTAATGATCTTGAAACCTGTGTGGAGTGTATTTAGGGCAATCAACCCGAACACACAAAAAAAGACCCACAATAAGCATACATCTTCTTGAGATAATACACATAGATACATGTATATTTTATCACCTTTATTGATGACTTTTCACGTTTTGGTTATGTCTATCTACTGCATGAAATGTCTGAAGTTGTAAATGCTTTAGAGATCTTTGTCAATAAAGTTGAACGGCAATTAGACACAAAGGTGAAAATCAGTAGATCTAATAGGATGGTGAATATTATGGAATGTACGATGAAACTGGACAACACTTTGGTCCATTTGCTAAATTTCTTGAAAGATACAGCATATGTTCTCAATACACCGTGCCAGGCATATCACAACAAAATAGTGTAGTTAAAAGACGTAATCTTACGCTAATAGAAATGGTTAGGTGTATGTTAAGAAATTCTTTTTTACTCATTTCTTTGTGGATGTTTGCATGAAAGACTGCTGTGTATTTGCAAAACCAGAATCTTAGTAAGGTAATTCCAAATACTCCTTTTGAACTATAGATGGGAAGAAAACCTAGTTTAAGGCACATACATGTTTGGGGTTGCCCGACAAAAGCAAGAATTTATAATCCACATGAAAAGAAAGTGGACTCAAGAACAATCAATGGATTTTTCGTTGGTTATCTAGAAAAAAACAAATTGATATATATTTTATTGTCTTAACCATAGTACTAGAATTGTTGAAACTTGAAATGCTAGGTCCATTGAGAATGGAAAAGTTAGTGGGAGTTTGGAACCATGGAATGTGGAAATACAAGTTAGAGTTCAAGTTTCTCTACCCTCAACTTCTTCTAATGTTGTTGTTTCCCAAATTGTTGAATGGTATGACAATTTTCCCGAACAACAAATAAATGATCAAACATCTTATAATGAAGTTGCTACTAATGAACATGTACTAAATGAACCATGAGAAATAGGATTAAGAAGGTCAAAAAGACAACGTAAGCATGCTATTTCTAATGGTTATGTGGTTTACCTGCAAGAGTCTGAATTTGATTTGGGAATTATTGATGACAATCCAGTTTTATTTTCATAGGCCATTGAGAGTACTAATTTTAATGAGTGGTTAGATGCTATGTAAGATGAGTTGAAATTATGGAACATAAAGAAGTTTAGGATCTCGTCGAATTGCCTGAATCGTGTAAAAGAGTTGGGTGCAAATGGTTCTATAAGATCAAGCACGAATCTAATGGTTATATTAGACGATATAAAGCTAGACTTGAAGCCAAGTGTTTTACTCAGAAAGATGGCATTGATTATGAGGAGATATTTTCGCTAGTCTCCAAGAAAGACTCGCTCAGAATTATAGTGGCTTTGATAGCTCATTATGACTTAGAGTTACATCAAATACTATCTTTCTAATTGGAAATTTGGATGAAGAAGTTTATATGGATTAGCTTGAAGGTTTTTCAGTTGCAGGAAATGAGCACATTTTGTTTAAGCTAATGAAATCAATATACGGACTTAAACAAGTTTCCTTCAATGGTATCTTAAGTTCAACGATACCATTATTTCATTTGGATTTAAGGAAAATATTGTTGAGCAATGTATATATCTAAAGATCAGTAGGACCAAGTTTATATTCTTGATTTTGTATGTTAATGACATCTTGCTAGCTACTAATGATCTCAGTTCATTACACAAGATTAAGAAATTTCTCTCTAAAAATTTTGAAATGAAAAATATAAGAGATGCATCTTATGTGATTGGAATTGAAATATTCCGAGATAAGTTACAAGGATTGTCAGGATTATCTCAGAAAGCATATATTAATAAGTTTTAAATATATTTAAGATGGAAAATTGTTCAGCGAGTGTCGCTCCAATTCAGAAATGAGACAAATTTAGTCTCATGCAATGTCCTAAGAATGAATTGAAACGCAAACAAATGATAGCTATTCCTTATGCACCTCTTGTGGGAGGTAACTTATGCGATTGGAATTGAAATATTTCGAGATAGGTTACAAGGATTGTCTGGGATGTCTCAGAAAGCATATGTTAATAAGTTTTAGATAGATTTAAGATGGAAAATTGTTCAGTAAGTGTCGTTCCAATTCGGAAATGAGATAAATTTAGTCTCATGCAATGTGTTAAGAATGAATGGTAATGCAAACAAATGACAGTTATTCCTTATGTATCTCTTGTGGGAGAGCTTAATGTATGCTCAAACTTGCACTAGGCCCGACATCAATTTTGCTGTCGGAATGCTGGTCAGGTATCAAAGTAACCCAGGGTTTGATAACTAGAAAGTTACAAAGAAAGTATTGAGTTATCTGCAAGGAAAGAAAGACCACATGCTCACTTATAGGAGATCTGATAACTTTGGGGTCATCGAATATTCAATTCAGATTTTACTGAATGTGTGGATACTAGAAAGTCCACATTTGGCTATCTGTTCCTCTTGGTTACAGGGGCTATATCATGGAAAAGTGGAAAACAATTAGTCATTGCGGCATCCACTACAGAAGCTGAGTTTGTCGCATGCTTTGAGGCCACAGTTCAAGGAAATTGGCTGCAGAACTTTATTTCAAGGCTTGGAATTGTCGATGGTATTGACAAATTGCTCAAACTTTATTATGACATTCTACAGCAGTCTTTTTTTCAAAAAAAATGACAATTACTCTAAAGGTGCTAAACACATGAAATTGAAATACTTTGGCGTTAAAGAAGAAGTTCAAAAATAAAAAGTATCAATCAAGCATATTAGCATCAATATATGATTGCTGACAAGGATGTAAAATACTATATGTTTCATCCCTTTATCTTATACTTTTGTGATTAATTGACGCTTAAATGTACGCATTACTCTTATATTTTGATTTAAGTTGCAACTGGATGAGTATGGTGAAATATAGAAGAAACAAGAAAAAAGGGACTAAAGTGAAAAAAATAAAAGCTCAAGGACCAAACTACAAATATCCAAAAGATGATTCGAAAGGCAAAACGAAGATTTGAAAGATTTGAAGACATATTAATAGAAGACATGAAGCATTGTAAGAAGAAAAACTAGAAAAGAATTCACGAATTGAGAAAACAAAGTTTGATAGCTGAAACTCAACAATTGCATAGATATCAATGCTATGTGGTCGCATAGCATTAATACCTATGTGGTCGCATACATGTTTTCAGATAAATGAAGGCTAAGTTTCAAATGAACTGTGCGACCACATGCATTTGTATTATGCGGTCGCGTAGTACACTCGTGGTGCGCTAAATCTGGTTTCCGAATTTGACTCAAACAGTTATGGAAACAAATTTCAAAATGTTTTATAAACTTTAAAACCATCCAGAAAAGAAGAAACACGCCCCCATCCCCTTTTTCTTTCCTTTTGCTCTTAGAATTCTCATGAGTAACTAAATCTTTGTACTTGGTCGAAGAAAATTGAAGTCTCGGATCCAATCCAGCTGTGGTATCTAAATTATTTTCATTGCTTAACTCATATTTTGAGTGTTGAGTTTTCTTTTGCACTTATTTTCGTGATTTTTGCGTTTAATTGCTAGGAGACCACTAGTTTTTTGTTTATTGCAATCTATAGCTAAGTTAAATGTCAAATCTGTAATTATTTGATCCATTTAATTTATGAAACAACTAGGATTTAATGATTTGCTGCATCAGAAATTATTAAATATTGGGAAGAACGTTTGACTAGATTAAATACAACCACTTGTGCTAGTATTATTTAGCTTCATCAATCTATCTAATTATTAAGACTGTTACTAGATTAAATGTATAGCACTTGTTTTGGGTTGTTTAGTAATTAGGTTAATTAGATCACTTGTTTTCTAATTAACTACAATTAAAGAGAGAGATGAAAATAATTCCAATGGTGAATATTCAAAGTGTGAATTGATATATATTTACTTCTATGATCAGTTGTAAAATTTTGATGGTGGATGTGGATTTAGACCAAGGATTGTCTTTTGATTGCCTTCGATATTTTGATTTGAGTTGTTAATTATTTAATTTCTTTAAAATACTTTGCACATAATCAAAATCCCACAATCATTGTTTACATAATATAAAATTAGACTAATCACTCTTCGTGGGATCGATCCTTACTTCCACGACTACATTTGTTTTTTTAAAGTTAAATGTTTTATTTTTGGTACCTGCAATAGTCCACTAATTGCAGATCTATTAACGAAAGGATTGCTACCAAAAATATTTAATGAACATGCCATAGAATGTGCATTATTGGAAATGATCATTGACATTATGAAATTTATGTATTGACACTTTGAACTCATTTATGTATTTTTTTGACAAATTATTATTTATGTCATAATTGTTGTTACATGTACATGAATGGATTATGTAAATGTTGATAGGGGCAGTCTTTTTAAAAATATTATTGGAATGTAATTATCGAACTTCTCATTACGTATCATGTTAGGTGATGACTAGTATTGTAATACAATTATGCCGATATGATGGTGTAAACATGACTCTTAGTAGTTTTACTTAAGGATGATATATTAAGTGACCAATGTACGAATGATTTTAGCTTATGATATGCGCATTATGTTATAGACCACATAACGAAGTAATATTACACGAGTCAAGTGGGAGAATGTAAGACCAATTAATGTGGCCCATGTAATATTATCAATGGTTTAATTAAAGTGGTCTATATGTTAAAATTTAATTGGCCCATTGAGAAGTGTCAATTTTATAATCGTCTAATTTGATGGAAAGTTGGTAGTTTTATGGCCCATGAGAAACTGCGTCTCTTTGCCTATAAATATGAATGGAACACATCAAATTAAATTCATTTTCAATTATAGAGAGGTAAAGAGAGAACAATTTCTTGATTTTACTGGTTTCTCTTTTACAAATTTAAATCTTTTAATTATTGCTATGGATCAATGTATGTTTCTTGATCAATTAAATTTATATTTGAAAATCATGAATTCTAAAGATCTTGGTATTAGGGTTAATTAATTGTTATATTCCATCATCATGCTTTCTTCAACATCCATCATCAAGGTGAAGAGATTGGTATGGTTTCCAACATCTTGGTATGGTCGGGCTTTTTTCTTTTTTCTTTATAAAAAATTCTTCTTGTATGCTTTCAGGACCATCATGCAAAACTCTTCAACTGCTTCCGGCTTTAGGCCTTTTATTAGTTAGTCCAGGTAAAGCCCCTAGGTGACATACTTGTCATCTCCTTCAACTCTTTCTTTTTTGCCCATAGCTATATCATAGTCGCTACATGCCATTGTAGTCTTCAACTATTTCACTGCGAAGCACTTTCTTACATGGTTTAGCTTTTCCTTCGCTACTAGCGCCAGATTGGCTGAAGCCAACTTACCTGTCAACATGTTTTAAAAAAATCATTTCATAGATATCGGCTAGCCTGCTTGAAATTATCAACATTCTCCCTAAAGCTTTAGTTCTCAGAGCTTAACTTAGTATTCTTAGAGTCGTTTCGGAGATATCTCCACACTTTTGTGATATGATCCAGAAGTCAAGCCCGACGAAGCTGAGCTCAGGACGAGACCCGTTGATTATCGAAGGAGGCCTGATGATACGTTCAAGGGCAAAGCGCGTGAAAGAGGCAATCAGATTACTTGCTCAAGCTATAGTAGATGAAGTGTTAAAGCTAAAAAGTCAAGAAACAAGTTTCATGTTGGGCTCGAAAGAAGAAACCAAATGGATCAACTCGATTCAAGTGGCAAATGAGTAGCGTGGATGAAAATGTGCATAACTTTCAGCTCGGGTGTCGGATTTTCATCCATGAGTTACATTCCGAAAATGACACAAAATTCTGCACAAGTAAAAAGAGGAGTTAAAATTATAACCATGCTACCGCAAGAGGTCTACCGAATGTAAAAATTGGGTTTCGAGTTGCAACCGCATAGAAAAACACCATGTGGCCGCATGGCTATTTTGGGGAGCCAAAAGTTTCTTTTTCGGAAATTACCTTATTTGATTAGGATTCTATTTTATTTGATATATTTGTAATCTTAGGAGTCTATTTTCATTTTAACCACCTTAATTAGGATTTAGTATAAATACTTTACATTATTCATTGTGAAATACTTTTGACAATTTTAATATTCAATAGAGAGTCAATTGTGCTTTCAATTTTTTTCTTCTTAGAACTTTGCAAACTTATTAAGTTAATCTTGTGGCTTTCAACATCGAGTATGGATCATGCGTTGTGTAATCAAGAGGTCATTCAAATTCTATTTTGTTTGATTGCTTGGTTCATTATTCTTTGGACTCTCTTGGGACCGTCAATCTTTTGCGGGGTTGTGTAGTGATCATTGCTACGTGGTTCTCAATAGTTGGCATCAGCGCACGACTCCAAAATAATCAAGGTTATATCTTTTTATTGTTTTGAGTCTTGTTTTCTTCTTTTTCTGTTGTTATTCACATTCTTCGAGTCAGTTCTTAGTTTTTAAGTTTTGATCCAAAAAGTACAACAAAAATTTGAAAAAAAAAATAAGAATCTGAAAATTAAAAAGAAAAAAAAAATTATTATTATTATTATTTCTTGGAATTTTCTGCAGTTTTCAATTCTCAATTTTTAAGTCCAGAAAAAAGGGAGAATTGTTCAATTTTATTCCATTTTACTTTCTTGAATTTTCCATTGGTTTCATCTACATAACTCCTCACTTCCTTCTTGTTATTGAGTCATTCTTCATCTTTTTTTTCTTTTCTCCTATCACAATTTGTGATCATACTCGATTGGATCCACGGGAACATATTTTGTTGAGTTCACCTTATTTTTTGAAGTACTTGGGCGAAAGCATTGAGCGGTAAAAGGCAGAGGGTGAGATAAATAGAGTGGAAAAGCCATTAATTAAGTGATACGCGAGTGATCATTTGTAAGTCAAGAATTCTATAGAATTAGGATGTCAAATAGAGAGGGTTCTAATTCAATCAGGCAGCCGAATCAAATCAACATAGCAGATGATGTAATAAGGCGGTTTGAAAGGGTGCTTGGGGATGTGAGTGAAAGGCTTGATAGGTTAGATATATCGGTGAAAAATCTTCATAGGCGACAATTGAATGTAAAGAGATCGGGTAGGCGAGAGCCTAGGATGGAGGTGCATGATAATTATGAGTATGGTAGTGACATGGATGATGGTGCATCGATGGTGAGTGATATTTGTAGGATGAGAAATAGAGGAGATAGGTTGGAAAGAGGGGATAGAAATAATTTTGGAGATGAAGTAGATAGGAATCTGGGTAATATTAAGATGTCAATTCCACCGTTTAAAGGAAGGAATGATCCGGAGGTTTATCTAGAATGGGAGAAGAAGGTATAGTTGATATTTGAGTGCCATAATTATTCGAAGGAAAATAAAGAGATAATAACAGTTCTTGAATTTGTTGACTACGCCATAACTTGGTGGGATCAAGTGGTTACGTCAAGGAGGAGGAATTGGGAGCAAACAGTTAGTACTTGAGATGAGTTGAAGACTATCATACAGAAGTGGTTCGTGCCTAGTTACTATTACAGGGAGCTACATCAAACATTGCAAGGTTTATATCAGGGGTCAAAGAGTGTGGAAGACTACCATAAAGAAATGGAAATTTGATGATCAGGGCAAATGTGGAAGAGGATCAGGAAGCCACCATGGCTCGTTTCTTAAATGGGTTGAACAAAGACATTACGAATGTTGTGGAGTTACAATGCTATGTGGAGATTGAAGACATATTGTATGTGTCCATAAAGGTGGAGAAACAGTTGAAGATGAATGGGACAGCTAGGCAACTATTGGGTACTTCGGGTTCTGATTCATATTGGAAACCAAGGTAGGATAACAAAGGAGATGGAACTGTGTCGAAAGGAAGGACTGAAATGCCAAAGGGAAAAGATGATGGTGCTAGCAGAATAGCCCCCAAAACAGAGCTATAGCCAGCCAAAAATTGGGATATCAAGTGCTTCAGGTGCTTGGGAATAGGACACATCGTTTCACAATGCCCAAACAAAAGGACAATGATCTTGTGCAATGGAGATGTGGTGAGTGATAGTGAGGATGATTATGAAGGCATGCCAGCATTGGAGGATGATAGTGAAGGAGACAACTTGGAATTTGTTGTTGGAGAGTTCCTGGTCAAGAGGTGAGCTCTTAACACTCAAATCAAGACAGATGACTTGGAGCAGCAAAGAGAAAGCATATTCCATACACGATGTCACGTTAACAATAAGGTGTGTAGCATGATCATTGATGGAGGAAGCTGTACTAACGTAGCTAGCACAAATCTGTTTGAAAAATTGGGATTAACTGTATTAAAACACCTTAGACCCTATGGGTTACAATGGCTAAATCAATGTGGGAAAGTTAAGGTGAACATGAGGGTGTTGATTAATTTTTCAATTGGTAGTTATTGGGATGAGATTATGTGTGATATGGTACCTATACATGCGAGACATATTTTATTAGGAAGACCATGGCAATATGATATGAAAGTTATTCATGATGGGTACAAGAATCGTTATAGTTTTGTTAAGGATGGGAGGGCCATTACCTTAACCTCGATACAAGTATATGAAGACCAAATCAAATTGAAAAATGAGCAAGAAAGGAGAGTGAAAGAATTAGAGAAAATAGTGAGATGGAGAGTATGAAAGAAAATGTTAAGATGGCTAGTGAAGAGCAAAAAAGAGTGAAGCCACATGAGAGAAAAGAAAGAGGGGCATCCGAGATGAGAGAAAAGTTGAGAGTAAACTTCTTTGCAAAGGGGAGTGAGTTGAAAAGAGCGATATTTGAGAGGCAACAAGTTATCTTGTTGGTTTATAAGGAGTCATCCATCAATCTTGAAAAACCTAACCTACTAATCCCTAGTTTGGCTATCTCTATATTGCAGGAATTTGAATATATATTTCTGGAGGACATGCCTAGTGGGTTGCGACCCATTTGAGGCATTGAGCATCAGATTGACTTCATTCCTGGAGCTATCATTCCAAACCGGCCAGCTTATCGAAGTAAACCCAAGAAAACAAAGGAACTTCAGAAGCACAATCACTACACCACTTACAGAAATTGTTAAGAAAACTGTGGGATTTCATTGGGGTGATGAACAAGAGCATGTGTTCAATATTATTAAGGATAGATTGTGTAAGGTACTGATTTTAGCACTTCCTAATTTCGATAAGACTTTTAAGATTGAGTGTGATACATCAGGAATAGGTATTAGAGCAGTTTTAATACAGGACAAAAGGCCGATAGCCTATTTCAGTGAAAAACTAAGTGGAGCAACACTCAATTATCACACCTATGACAATGAGCTATATTCACTTATTCGAGTCTTGGAGACATGGCAGCACTACCTGTGGTCTAAAGAATTTGTGATATACACATACCATGAATCATAGAAGCATTTGCGAGGTCAAGATAAGCTAAACAAAAGGCGTGTAAGTTAGGCCTAAACTTATGTTTTCAACAACTTGCCATCCACAGACCGATGGTGAGACTGAGGTAGTGAATATGACCATGACACAACTCTTACGCACTATAGTGGGGAGCCAAAAAAAATTTTCCGAAATTACCTTATTTGATTAGGATTTTATTTTATTTGATATATTTGTAATCTTAGGAGTCTATTTCCGTTTAACAACCTTAATTAGAGTTTAGTATAAATACTTTACATAATTCATTGTGAAATACTTTAGACAATTTTAATATTCAATAGAGAGACAATTGTGCTTTCAATCTTGTTCTTCTTAGAACTTTGCGAACTTATCAAGTTAATTTTGTGGCGTTCAACATCGAGTGTGGATCACGTGTTGTGTAATTAAGAGGTCATTCAAATTCCATTTTGTTTGGTTGCTTGGTTCATTATTTTTGGTTCAAACTCTAAATCGGATTATTCTTTTGGCTTTCTTGGGATCGTCAATCTTTTCCGGGGGTTGCATAGTGATTGTTGCTACGTGGTTCTCATCATTTTGCCTATGCCTTATCATCATTTTGAGAGCTGATGTTAATGACCATATTGATGTTTACTCTATTCTTTTTGGTGGAAGGGAAGACATGTTTCCTCTTTGCAACTGTGGTACTATCCTTGGCCGAATTTAGCGTTAATGGATTCTCCCGCCTTGGGACATGGTGAATTCTTCTTTTTGCTGTCATCTATAACAAACCACTTTCCTTTTGTTGGTGTAACTTGTCAAAGGAGGATTTTTTGGAGTTTTTTTTTTTATAGAATTAGTTTTTAATTTTTCTTATTTCTTAGGGACAGCCTTAATACTAGCAAGAGATATGTTTTAGTTATTATTATGTTTTACCAAAATCTTTCTCATTTACTGACATATATTTGTTTCCATTCTATATGAATTATATATTAATGAATTCCAATTTCCATCATGGTATCAGGGCACTGTTTTTCTTCTACAAATGACCTTGACTTATTTTTCCCCGATTAGAAAATATGGCCTATCCAACTACTGGTGTTAGTAATCTTACTGACTCTATCTTAGATGATCTGACAGCAATGATGACGTAGGTATTGACTCAGAAACAGACTCAAACTCTTACACCAAACAATGATTAATCTCTTTCAGATTGGCATTAAGTTGGACGGTACCAACTATGCCTTGTGGTTCCAACTTGTTGATATCAATGTTTTAAAAATTGACCCAAAAAAAGAGAATGAGTCAAGGGTCAAAGGTCAAAGGGTTGAACAAGATGTCAAAATTAATGGAAAAAATGAAGTGAACAATTAAATAGTTAAAATTTCAAAAGGCTTGATCCCACATCTGAAGTTAAAAAATATTGTATAAGAATATTCTCTTTTAAAACCAGTGATTAGAAGTTGATAAATATTGCAAAAGGCTTGATCCTACATCGGAAGTTGAAGAATATTGTATGGGAATCTTCTCTTTTAAAACCAGCGATAGGAAGAAAGCCAAACTTGGGCCTGCAAATGCTATTGAGCCCATTACCAAGTTAGAAAATTTTATTTGAAAAAACCTAAATAAATAGGAAAATTGGGATCGGTTTTCCAGTTTCCAGTTAAAATGGCCGGCTCTATGGGTTTGTACCGATCTTTCTTTTTCAGTTAATACATTAAGACTGGACCAGTATTGAGATAGGTTCATGGTTGAACCGGTTCAATTTTCATAACATTTGTTGATATGCATATTTTTAAAAAAGAAAAATTGGGAATTTATTAATGGAGAATTCCCACAACCCTAATCAACATATCTGACTTTTTGAAAATGGAGAACCGAGAATAAAATTATAAAAGGATGGTTAATCAACTCTCTATGGAACCATCTTTGATAAGTAATTTCATTTGATTTCCAATTGCAAAAATGGTGTGGGATGTTATTACAACGACACACTTTGATGGGACTGACACCTCTCGAGTATATGATTTGAAGAAACGTGTGACAAAGTTGAGGCAATCAGGAAGATCCATTGAAACATATTATAATGACCTTCGAGGCTTGTAGAGAAAATTTGATTTTTGTTATCCTAATCCCATGGAATGTGATGCTGTTATAAAGAGATATAATTCAATCCTACAAGAAGATAGAGTTCATACTTTTCTTGATGGACTAGATTATCGGTTGGATAAGATCCAAAGTGATATTCTATAGGTACAAAGTTTCATTTAGTGGAACAAGCTTATGCTCACATTCGAAGTGTGATGTTAGGCAATCAGTGATGATGAAAGAATGGAGATGGCATTAGGTAATAGTATGGTTTCTAAAACAGTTAAAGTGGAGCAGCGACAGTAGCAATTACCTCCACTATAGCTTTCAAACCCTGGAGCTTTCTCTACAGGCAATTGCAAGTCAAGCACTTCCAAGATAAAGGAAAGAGAAATATACACATTGTGGAAAGATGAAGAATACTCTTGACACTTGTTTTAAGTTATATGGATACCCAAACTGGTGGAATAAACTTAGAGTACGAAAACAATGTGAAGTTGGAAGCTTAGGTCAGGCAACCTTAGTGAATATAGTGTTATATTGGGCTGCCTCTCTATACTATTGGGCTGGACTCTTTTGGTTGTTGGTTTTGTGGACTCAAGTAATTCTGGGTTCTGGCCTCATTAATGATTATTATCAGCCTTACATGTGGCTGACTCTCTACCCTTGGATTGCAACTATTCATTTTGCTTGTTGACTTAGCTTTGGTGTACTTCGATTCGAGATCATTCTATTGACTCTTCGTCTCTCTCTATGCTCCATTTTTCTCTGAGTGTATATTAGGGTTTACTCTGGTTTGTCACCGTAATCGTGCCGTGTGTTCTTCTCAATCCATTCTTTGTGAAGTCTGTATAGATTAAGGGTTGGTCTTGGTGATTGCAGTGTCTACATTGTTGAGGCAAGATTAATACGAAGAAACCTTTGGTTTCTTCGAACATTTGTAATATTCATGGTTGATACTTAGTGGATCTAGAGCTATATCCTTTGTGGATGTTCAATGGGTGATTAGGTCTTTGTGACTGAAATCCGAACCCTACAGGGTGAAAAATCTGTTGTTCAGTTGTTATTTTTATGTTTCTGCACTTGTATTATGGTTTGAGATCTTCGATTTGTTAGTGTCTATGTTTTGGGACCTTACAAGTGGTATCAGAGCTTCGTCTCTGGGTTAGGGTTCTTGGTCCGTTTTTCTTAAAGCAGATTTGGGTTCTTGGCTAGTCGAGTGATTCTTTGTGTAAAAGAAAAAAAAATGTTTTTCTTCTTCACTCGTCCTAACTCGTTGTAACTCCTGGTTAATCTTGTGTTTGTACTGAGTCTTGGTAACATTATTTTCTTGACTCGTGCTGAGTCTGGCGAGTTGGATTAACTCATTCCGAGTCTTGGTTGAGTCTGTGACTCACTGCTAAGTTCCACTGAGTCTTGACAACTCGTTGCTGTCCTACATTCAATTTGGATCTAGTGGAGCGATTCTGGTATTTTCATTACTTTCGTCACTCTAAAACATTGAGGTTTCAGAATCTGGTATTTTTCTTTGAACCCCCTCTTTAATTTCTCATAGCATTATTCAATTCTTGAACTTGGTTATTAAGGTAAGCAATTCTCTATTGCTTTCCTTTGTCCAAGACCTCCTGCGAGGGTCTGGGAATCTGAGGGAGCAGTGGGTTCAAAGGGTTTTCACCCCTTAAACCTTTTTCAAAACTGTAACTATACTTTTTTTCTAAATTGTGATTGTCTGATTTGTGAATTGCATTGATAAGTATATAATTGTTAGTCTGCTATCTCTGCTGTTCACTTATCTTGATTAATTGTGTAAGATTCCTGAATAACTATACTCTGTGTGGTGTATAATTGCAATTATGAATTCTGTCATCGTGTCCAATGCACATAAGTTTGAACTTGAGACATAGAATGGTACTGGAGACTTTAGTCGCTGGCGCCAGAAGATGATGGCTCTTTTACTTTAGCAAAGATGTGTTGTAGCCCTTAATGGTCAATAGGCTGTAGAAACCAGTGCCTATAAAAGGCAGAAATTAGATGACACGGCATGGAGTTCTATTTTCTTGCATCTGTTTGATAATGTGATTAGAAATGTTGGTGAAACTACCTCTACACAAGCCTTATAGACTAAATTGGAATCTCTCTATCTGACTAAGACTATGCCTAATAATTGTTACCTCTTGAGGCTGTTCTACAATTTTAGATTTGACCCCTCATCTGATTTGGAAGATAACCTTGACAGATTCACAAAATTAATTCAGGATTTAGAAAACTGTGATGAGGTACTTTCTGATGATCAACAAGTTGTTGCTCTTTTAAATACAAAGACATTAGAACTATTTTAGAATATGGGGTCAGGATCTCATTATTGATATTGTTACTTTAACCTTAAGAAATAAAGAACTTGAGCTGAAAGTTGAGTCTAAAGATCCTAAATATGGGGAATGGTTGCACATAAAGGAGAAGTGGAATCTCAATAAGACGCAATCTATCTTTAACTTCAATCCTCAAAAGAAAGCTAAGTCACAAAATTTCAGATTCAAGGAAAAGAACAAAAATCATGTGAAATCCAAGAATCAAATCAGGAAGTGTTACTACTGTGGAAAGGTAGGTCATTTAATCAAAGATTGTTTTAAGAAAATCTCTGATATGAAAAATAAGAATAATCAAGAAGGGTCTGTAACGTTGATCTGCAGGAATGATTCTGATATTCAAGGAGTTGTCCTTGTAAATACAACCAAAAGAGATCCAAAATAATGGGTCCTTGATTCTGGATGCACTTTTCATATATATCCCTATAAAGAATGTTTTTTCTGAATTTGTTGAACTTAGAAATGTTCGACAAAATCAAATGGAAAATGACATGGGTTGTCTAATAAAGGGAATTGGAAAGATCAAGCTGTCAATGAAGAACTACATTCTCGAACTTGATGCGTGCAGATATGTTCCTAAGCTTAAAAGAAATTTGATTTCTTTGGGTCAATTGGATGACAAATATAACATCATGATTCATAAAGGTCTCTTAAGACTTAAACAAGGAAGCAAGACTATCATATCTTCTCTGAAACTGAATGGGATCTACAATGTATATGCTGATCCTGTTATTCATCACTGTACTACAGCCTTAAACTGAGAATCTAATAAGTCTCTTATTTCGCATAAGAGACTTGGTCACATGTCTGAAAAGGGACTTACCATTTTAAACAAATTGGGTTGCTTTGGTAAAGATAAAATCAAACAGTTAGATTTTTGTGAAAATTGCATCTTGGGAAAACAGAAAAGGTTACCTTTTAAAACTGGAATACATAAATCTTCTTCTATTTTGGTGTAACTACATACTGATCTTTGGGGTCCAGCATCTATAAATACTCTAAGTGGATTCAGATTTTATTTACTTATAGTTGATGATTCCTCAAGGAAATTTGGACCTTTTTGTTAAAACACGAATCTGATACTTTTAAAGTCTTTAAACAATGGAAACTGTTGATTGAAAACCAAACCATTAAGAAAATCAAAGCACTAAGGACTGATAATGGCCTTGAGTTTTGTAACTCGGAATTTGATTCACTTTGTAAAGAATCTGGAATCTTAAGACATAGAATTGTAACTTACACACCTCAGCAAAATGGAGTTGCTGAGAGAATGAATAGATGTCTTTTAGAAAAAATGAGATGTATGCTTTACAGTTCTGGTCTTCCTATGTTTTTTGGGGAGAAGCTCTAAAAACTGCAACCTATATTATTAATAGAAGTCTTTCTAGTTCCATTGATTTTCAAGTCCCTGAAAAATTGTGATCTGGAAAAATACCCGATTATAATAGATTAAATTTTTTTGGCTGTACTGCTTACTCACACCAAAATGAAGGTAAGCTTGAACCTAGTTCCCTAAAATGTGTTTTTCTGGTATATGGGAAAGATGTTAAAGGACACAGACTCTGGGACAAGTGCCAAAATGGTTTTAAAGTCACTATTAGTAGAAATGTCATTTTCAATGAAGATGACATACCTTGTTATGAATCATCAAATCAAAAAGCTCTTGAATCTACATCTGTTAAGGAAACTGTTCTGGAAAATGAATCTGAAAATGCTGTTATTCAAAATGATTTTATTAAGGTGGAGTTTACTCAATCTTACCTTCATCCTGATCCAACTGAATCTGAATCTGAGCTTGAATCCTTTGAATATGTTCTTGCTAATTACTAGTTAACCACAGATAGAGAAAGAAGAGTAATAAGACCTTCAACCAGATTCAACGATGATGATTTTATTACATTATTTTCTGCTCTTGACTCTGTGAACTATGAACCTGTCTCTTTTGATGATGTTGTTAACTGCTCTGACTCTAAACTCTGGAAAGAGTCTATGAATGAAGAAATGGATTCTCTTATCAAAAATAAAACTTGGGTTTTGGTTGATAGACCTGAAAATCGGAAGATTGTTGATTGCAAGTGGATTTATAAGATAAAACAAAGGGATTTCGATTCTGAAAATAAGAGGTATAAAGCTAGATTAGTTGCTAAGTGGTTTACTCAAAAGCAAGGAGTTGACTATAATGAGATATTTTCACCTGTGGCACAATATACTTCAATCAGAATTATGTTAGCTCTGATTGCTCATTTTAATTGGGAATTGGATCAGCTTGATGTAAAAACAGCTTTTCTGAATGGTAATTTGAATGAAACTATATACATGAATCGGCCAATGGGATTTGAGGAAAAATCCAGAACTCTAATGGTTTTTTTGTTGAAAAAATCTTTGTATGGGCTGAAACAAGCCCCCAGGCAGTAGTATGTCAAGTTTAATACATATGTTCAGAAATTAGGTTTGGTAAGAAGCAAGTATGACTCTTGTTTCTTCTTCAAAGGGTCAGGTGGACCTGAATCTATCTATTTGCTCTTATATGTGAATGATATATTAGTTGCATGCCATGACAGATCTGAAATTGATTTTATTAAATCCAAGTTGAAATTTGAATTTGAAATGAAAGATTTTGGTAAAGCTAAAAGAATACTTGCAATGGAAATAATTGGGGATAGACATAATTGCATTTTGTTGATGACACAATGTTCCTATGTGAAGAAAATACTTGAAAAAATTTCTATACTTGAGTGTAAACCTGTTTCTTTACCTATTGCCAATCATTTTAAATTGACTAGTGAACAATCACCTAAAACTGAAAAAGAATTTTTTAGAATGCAATGTTCCTTAAGCTAATACTATAGGCTCTATTATGTACCTAATGGTCTACACCAGACCTGATTTGGCTTATGGTATTAGTGTCTTAAGCAGATTTATGTTTAATCCGGGTGAAACTCATTGGTTGGCTGCAAAATAGATGCTAAGATATTTAAAAGGCTCATCTGAATTAGGTTTAGAATTTAAAAGGAGTAAAGAATGTATAAAGTTAAAAGGTTACACTGATTTTGATTTTGCTGGTGACTTAGATAATAGAAGATCCACATCTTCTTATATTTTCACTTTGTATGATGGTTGTATTAGTTGGAAATCACAATTACAAAAATTGGTTGCTTTATCCTCAACTGAAGCCGAATATTGCTGCATGTGATGCTGTGAAAGAATGTATGTGGTTGAAATGCTTGTTAAATGAAATTGGTTTTATTAATGATTCTGTTGATGTACACTGATAACCAAAGTGTCATTCATCTTAGTAAAACCATGTTTATCATGATAGAACAAAACATATAGATATTAAGTTTCACTTTGTGAGAAATGTGGTTGAAAAGGGTTTAATCGGTTTGGTTAAAATTCCAACATAATACAATCCTTCAGATGTGGGGACAAAGTTATTACCTCTAAATAAATTCAGAAACTGCTTGAAGATTTTAAATACCACTTGATGTGATAATTAGAACTTCAAGCAATGTTATTTTGAATAAATCTGAACCAATTTTTATGTTTTTCTTTTGCAGGTTTTTTGGAGCATATAAATCAAAGTATAGCTTATTCTAGATCCATTATAGTAGCCATAGTATAGTTCAGTAAGGTGGAGATTATATTGGGCTGCCTCTCTATACTATTGGGTTGGACTCTTTTGGTTGCTGGTTCTGTGGACTTAAGTAATTCCGGGTTCTGGCCTTATTGATGTTTATTATCAGCATTACATGTGGTTGACTCTTTGCCCTTGGATTGCAACTATTCATATTACTTGTTGACTTGGCCTTTGGTGTACTTGGATTCAAGATCACTCTATTCACTCTTCGTCTATCTCTGTGCTCCATTTTTCTGTGAGTGTAGATTAAGGTTTCCTCTGGTTTATCATTGTAATCGTTCTGTGTGTTCTTATCAATACATTCTTTGTGAAGTCTGTATAGATTAAAGGTTGGTCTTGGTGATTGCAGTGTCTGTATTATTGAGGCGAGATTAATAGGAAGAAACCAAAGGTTTCTTCGAATATTTGTAATATTCTTGGTTGATACTTAATGGATCTAGAGCTATATCTTTTGTGGATGCTCAGCGGGAAATTAGGTCTTTGGGACTGAACATCCGGACCCTACAGGGTGAAAAATTGTTGTTCAATTATTATTTTTATGTTTCTGCACTTGTATTGTAGTTTGAGATCTTCAATATGTTAGTATCTGTGTTTTGGGACCTTACATGCAGAGCCTCAATTATCTCTCCATTCATTTATAGAAGCTTCAAATTACTTGGTTACTTTCAATGATCTAGGTAACCAAGGTTCAACTTTACTTAGAGACAGCAGCAATTACCTCCACTGCAGCTTTCAAAACCTAGAGCTTTCTCTGCAGGCAATTACAAGTCGAGTACTTCCAAGACAAAGGAAAGAGAAATGTAAATATTTTGGAAAGATGAAGCATACCCTTGACACTTGTTTTAAGTTACACAGCTACCCAAATTGGAAGAATAAACTTCAAAGTACGGAAATATTGTGAACTGGAAGCTTGGGTTCGGCAACCTTAGTGAATGCAGAGCTTCAATTATCTCTCATTTCATCTGTAGAAGCTTCAAATGACTTGGCTACTCTCAATGATCTAGGTAACCAAGGTTGTGCTTTGCTAAGCTCTAATCATAATGATGGTAGTGGCTCGATAATTGACTCAAGAGCAACTAACCACATGAATATCGATTTGTATGACTTTGTCAAGTCAAGTCAGACAAAGAGAGCCACCATTGCTAATGTCAATGGAGTTTTATACCCTATTACGGAGTAGGAACTATTATTTTTTCGTTCTTGTTTTCTTTATCTAACACTTTATTTGTTTTCGTCTCTCATAAATAACTTAATGTCCATTGGTCAAGTTACTAAAGATCTAAATTGTTTTATGTTAATTTATCCCACTTTTTATCTTATTTAAGATACTCTTACCAAGGAGATCATTAGGCGTTGTACTAAGAGAAAGGGTTGTACTACATAGATGATTTCAATCTTGGAAAAGAAAATAATGTGCAACATATGACTAATGTCGAGGAAAGACAAATTTGGCTATGGCATCATCGTTTCGCGCATCCATCATTGGGTTATATGATGTTTTTGCTTCCGGATTTATTTTCCCACCTACAAGATTCATGCTTTAAAAGTAATTGTTACATTTTAGTTAAGAGTCATCGTGTGTCCTATCCAATAAGTTTGAATGAAAGTGAATATCATTTTGTCTTGATACATTCAGATGTTTGGGGTCCTTCCCTGCTTACTACTTATTTTGGAATTCATTAATTTGTGACATTTGTGGATGATTGCACTCAAATGACTTGGTTATATTTGTTGAAACAAAAAAAAGTTGTGTTTGTTGTTTTTCGATCTTTCCATGCAATGGTTGAAACTCAGTTCTCAGCTATAATTCAAATATTCCGTTCTCCATGAATCTTCTTGTCCCCAAACACCCCAACAACAGGGTTGCTAAGCAGAAGAATGGAGATATCTTAGAAATGGCATGTTCTCTATTGATTGGGGTATATATGCCACAAAGATACTGGAGTGATAACATTGTTCTTGTTGTTCATTTACTAAATCGAATGCCCTCAAAAGTACTGGGTTTTAAGGCTCCATTTCAGGTCCTTTCTGGTCATGTTTCCTTGCCAACTATGATGATGGTCCCTCCATGGGTTTTCGGGTATGTGGCATTTGTTCATCTTCATAAAACCCAACGAACAAAACTTGATCCTTGTGTAGTTCATTGTTTATTTGAGGGTATGCCACCAATAAAAAAAGGTATCTTTTCTACAATCTAATCACCAAACAAACCTATGTTACCATGGATCTTACATTCTTGGAGTCGAAGTCTTTTTTCTCTTCCCTAGTATCAAATTCTTCTCTTCAGGGAAAGATACAAGATGAAGATGAGATTTGGAAGTATTGGACAGTTTTTGAAGACAATTGTGACAAAGATTAGAAGAATAATGAATATAAGGCAGAGATTTGTGAGGATATAAGAACACAAACTAAACATGGAGGTCCAAGTAATGCTAATGGTATTCCAAAAGTTGCTTTTGTACCCTCTAATCTCTTATTACTCGAAGGCCCATCTCTTGATAATACTCTTGAGTTTAGTTCTCCAATTACATCTCATCCTATCAATGATTTAAATAATCTTGTTGGTTACAATCTACCTTCTAGACATAATCGTGGAAAGCTACCAAATATGTATTCACCAGATTTTGAGAATCGAAGATCCAGATATTCAATTGCCAATTATGCGTCTATTCCACAAAAATCAAATTCTCTCAAGGCTTTTGTAGATATGCTGTCGTCGTGCCAAGTCCCCAATGGAATACAAGAAGCCTTAACAGATCCAATGTGGGATCAAGCTATAAAACTTGAACTTGAGGCTCTAGAGAAGAATAGAATACGGGTTCTTGTTTCATTACATTAGGGAAGAAAATAGTAGGATGTAGATAGGTTTTCACCATTAAGCATAAGGCTGATGGGTCTATCGAATGATACAAGATGAGCCATGTTGTGGTCGGTTATACACAAAAATACGACATAGATTATCAAAAGACTTTTTCACTGGTGGCAGAACTGAATACTATTAGAGTTTTGTTGTCCATTGTAGCAAAGTTAGACAGGTGATTAGATCAATTTGATGAAAAATGTTTTTCTTCATGGTGATCTTGAAGATGAGGTTTACATAGACATTCGACCAGGTTATAATGCATCTTTGAAGACTAGAATTGTATGTAAGTTGTAAAAGGCATGGGCTAAAATAATCACCTCGGGCATGGTTTGGTAGATTTAGCTTGCCTTTGAAGATATATTGTTTTCAACAAAGCAACTTACCTTATTTTTGAAGCATCATTACGGCAAGGTAACTCTTTTAATAATCTATGTAGATGACATGATTATTATATGAGATGACAAGTAAGAAACCTCTAGACTTCAAAAACATTTGGCAATTGAATTTGAAATTAAGAATCTTAGAGGACTAAAATAATTTTAGGGAATTGAGGTAGCTAGATGAAATATGTGATAGATTTGTTGTCAGAGTTGGGATTATTAGACTACAAGCCAGTAGATACTCTAATTGTTCAAACTCACAAACTTGGAGAGTTCTCAAATCTCGTGCCAACAAATACAGATAATTATCAAGGGTTATTTGGTAAACTGATCTATTTATCTCATACTCACCTGGATATAGCATATGTTGTCAGCATAGTAAAAAAGTTTATGCACTCTCCTAGTAAGGATCATATGGATGCAACAATTCAGATTCTTCATCATTTGATGTCTTTTCCTGGAAGAGGAATAATGATCTCTAGGAATAATCATCTAAATATTGACGATTATATAGATGTTAACTGGGCAGGGAATGTTGACAAAAAGTCCACATCAGATTATTTTACTTTTGTGATAGATAATTTAGTTACCTGGAGAAGCAAGAAGCAACATGTAGTGGCATTATCATCTGCCGAAGTTGAGTTTAGAGGAATGGCGAAAGGTCTATGTGAACTCCTTTGGCTCAAGAGGTTGATAACAGAGATTGGATTTGCTTCTAGTTCTGATATGGATTTTTTTGTGACAATAAAGTAGCTACTCATAATTTTTCATAATCCAATTCAGCGTGATTGATTTAAACATATTGAAGTAGATCGTCATTTTATCAAACAGAACCTAGAATCGAAAATTATATGATAAGTATAGTTTCTACACTTATTCGAGGTCCTAAACGATGATATTTTACTATTCTCTGGATAAAATATTACCTAAATTGTGTTATATTTGATTTTGTAGGTAAAACTCAATATTCGATGAAGCACAAAAGGGCTCAATTGTATCAAATACAAAGTTCGGGGACTGAAATATAAATATTCAAAAGTTATGTCGATCCTCACGATGAAGATTTGGAAGTGTTAGGCATCAATTGGATGAGGAAAGAAGCCAAATGGATGAAATATAGTCTAAATACTATCACATATCAACTTCTAGCCGAAAATGTTATACTTCAGATTTTCAGTCTCAATTTGAGACTCATTTTTGGCACAGTAAATGTTCGAATTGGAAATAATATATTTCAAGAAGATTTGTAGGCCTTTGACTAAACTTTCCAATTCATTTTGAATTACCTCAATCAGATATCGAAAGATAACGTTGTGACAAAAATACTGAGCACTATTCAGCTGCGGAAAATTAGGTAAGGCACGAACTCTCACCTGCAAGAGAGTCGCGCGCCCAAACCAAGGGAGGCTACCCAAACCCCCAAGGCCCGTACCCTAGGTTGCAAGGCGTGTGCCTCAAGACTAAATGGAAAAAAATCCCACTTTCCTTTTTTTGTTTTAATAATAATTCAATACAATCTTTTTGGCATCCTTTAAATACCAAATTCGACCAGAACGTGAAGAGACCTCATTTTGACCTGAAAATATATATTTTACATATTTTGGAGGTGAAGAACGAGGCGTAATCATCAACCAAAGAAAATCATACAAGTTTATTGAAGAATATTCATCCATTTTCAAGATTTAAGCCAAGAAATTGGATTCCTCCACTTTCTTCATTATTTCTCGATCCGAGTGATGCCTTTCCATTATTTTTTGTATAGTTTAATATTTAGGATGGTTGGCTAGATTTTTCTATTGTATTGGATGAATGTTGAACCTTATTTTCATTTATTTTAATTCAAAACTTCAATTTAGAAATTTCATGTTATTATTTGATTGATTCTACATACACATTGCACTACTTATTACTTGATCATCAATTAAGTAGTTAGCTGCTTGTTATAGTATAAGAATGTTCACAATAAGTCTAAAACGCAATAAATCAACATGTGTAGTTAGAATTAGGAATAATTTCTTTCACACATGCAATCTTGTTGATAATCTAAACCAAATGCATGACTTTCATAAGAATTCGGACCAAGAATAGGACTGTCTCGTGTTAGTCATAGGTTGGTGTATCTTGGGAAAGAACATTTAACATATTAGCTTTATCGATTATAAAAAATGTATGAATTTACTAGATTTATTATTGAGAATTGAAATAGGTGGAAATATGGGGATTCGTGATTTCAATACAAGCATTCACATATTAGATAAATATCATATTTATTTGTTTCTTAGAGTAAGAAATTAGTATAAATAACAAAACACAATTCTCTTTTGTCACTACATTTCGAATTTGATAAAAACTACTGAACTACAAATTAGACATTATTTCTTGTGGGAACGATACTCTTAACTCACATATTTTACTACTTGTACAAAGATCTCGTACGCTTGCGAGTTTCACGCAAACATTATATGTTTTCCATTTGTTAAGTCTGAAGATCAATTGGCAGATATACTCACTATGATCGTGCTACAACTGACTCGACAAGTTGGGCATTAGAGATATTTATGGACTAACTTGAGTGGGAGTGTTAGCGTGAGTTGTCAAAGGAGGAGACATGTTTATTATGTTCTTTTTTATAATTAGTTTTTATTTTTTCCTATTTCCTAGGAGCAACCATAATACTAGCAGGAGACATGTTTTAGATGTTATCCTGTTTCACCAGAATCCCCCTCATGTACTTACGTATTTGTATCCATTATGTGTAAATTATATATGAATGAATTCCAGTTTCCATCACTTTTGTCCTCTACTAAGACAGTTGAGGCTGAAGGGAAAATAGAGGATCATTGTGGAGGCGGTGAAGGAGAAAAAGCATTGAGTAAACCCCAATAGAACGCCTGTTGGGATAGAGTGAGTATTACTGAATGGCTTATTAATGTGATCTAAACTTCATTCTCTTCATCTTCAAGATCAAATACAAGGATCTATCCAAAACTGAATTTGACTACAAAAAGACTAATTGTCATCAAGGGATCAAAATAAGATAATAACAAAAATTGACAACGGTGCTTGCCATTAAGCTCTATTGTTTCAAATAAGAGTATTTAAAGAGTAAAGCTGCTGGCTTCCGAATCTTATCCTTAATGCCATAAACCCTTTCAAAAGTCTATCTCCAAGTTTGAAGACCCTCATCTCTCATAGCTCTTTATTTGTTGAATACTTTAGAACATAAATAGAATGTCGAAAGGACTCGGGAATTAAAAGAAGGACATAATGTAAAGCACGAGAGCTAACCTAGATGTCCATAGGGCTTGAGGAACCTAACTTTTGATTTTGGATCGTTCGATTGAAGCTTTCAGTCTTCATCGACATTGAATAACCCATCTATCTTGTTGTGGACTTTATTAGGAGTCTAAACGAATATCTTCCAACTTTAACTGGTCGAGGTGACATAATGTACCAACTGTTAACATATTTCATTTGATAAGGACGATAATATTGATTCAAAAACCTCAGCACACATCTCCCCTTTCATCCTCACTATTCACCTAATAGATATGTCGATACCATTTGGCCCCCACACATTAGCATTACTTTAATAGGAACCAAGTTGAAGTAATTAAATATGGAGCAAAAAAGTGTTGCAACGACAGTCGAAGATGTTGCTTCATGCATGTTCCCATATTACCACACAACCATCAGAAGGTTAGTGAGCACGTTTGGTGGGGCTGAGGGCATGAAGTTAAACATTGTATAAAAGCCAAAACCATCGATGAAGGGAGGCTAGATAGGCCAAGCCCAAACATCTTTGAAAAATTGAAACAGAATAGGAAAATGACATCGTCAACTCTACATCTAGCTCGACGACTTCTGACGAATTAGGCTGAGATAGCAGAAGTCTTATTTTAGGAATGCTCCCCCTTCCTTTCTTTTGCCTTAGCACCCTTATCTACTTAGAACATCCTGAAAATGGGTTGCATGCAGATCATCTCCTCCATGTCGTCAAATTAACCTAATTCAACAAGATTCTCTGTTGTGAAACAAACCACCTGATTGAAATATTAAAGTTATATGGAAAATAATAATGAAGTATATGATCAATCAAAAAAATAATAAAAACAAGAATATGGTAGAGGAATTAAAAAATTTTATTGACTCAAGAATAATGGAGAAGAGAGAAAAATTACAATAAATCCTATAATCGTAGTAATCTATTCTCACAACATAAAATAGTATAGAAGAGCCTAGTATTTATAGGGAACATGTAGGGGATGTCCAAACCCTTCTAGTAGAGTTGTTGGTAAAGTGGGATACCAAAAAATCAAGTCCAAAACAAATTACAACTACCAATAGGCTTCCAAAATAGAACTTCAATTTAACATAGTACTCTAATAACATTCCAAACTGAATTCTTTTTTATGTGCACTTCAATTAAAATTCTTCAATTATTTCAATAAGGAATTCGGGTCACAACCAAATTCTAACAATCTCCACTTTGACACGAATTCCACTAAGAAATGAATTGGCTTCTTCAATCATAATCAAAAAATTAATTTCTCCAACAAATCACATGTCAAACCTAGACAAATGTTCTAATTGTCCCATTCAAAATCTTCAATCTAACGATACCAATTCCAGTAACCCGACAAGATGCGTTGTTTCTTATAACCACAACACATTTGGAAACAATTTCATATGTAGTAAACAAATCCTTATTAGGACACATATGAAACACACATGCTGAATCAAGAATCCAATCATCTTCCGATTTAGACTCAATGTCAAAAATAGTTAAGAGGTTTCCATCACTTACAACGTTCTCCGCGATGTCTGCTTCGCCTGAAGTTTCTGAATATCTACTTACAGTCATCCTTTCTTTATTATGCAATTTGTAGCAATCCTTCTTTAAGTGCCCATTCTTCTTACAATAGTTACAAATTTGATTACTAAATTTAGACTTCGATCTACCCCTTCCAGAACCACCATGAGCAATCAGGCCATCTCCATCTCTAGCCTAAAAAATCAGATGCTTCATCTTCTCTTTTGAATACAAAGCATCATACACCTCCTCTATGGTGAGAGTATCACGACAATATAAAATTGTGTCTCTAAATGAAGAAAATGAAGTGGACAACGAACACAATAGGATCAAGGCCAAATCTTCTTCATCATACTCTACTTCTAAAGTTTCCAAATCAACGATGATCTCCTTAAATACAGTCTTGTGATCTTCCAATGATCCTCCTTCTTCCATTTGATGAGAGTATAAATGTTGTTTTAGGTTCAACTTGCTTGTCAAACTTTTAGTCATGCACAATTGCTCCAACCTCAACCATAAAGCAGCTGATGAATTCTCCTTCAAAATGTCCTAAATAATAGTATTTGATAGATGAAGATGAGTGTGAAAAACTGCCTTCTTATCCTTCCGTAATTTCTCCTCCACGATCAAAGTTGCGGGCATCTTGTCAATTCCCAGCAACGCATCATCTAAATTGATTTGTCCGAGTACTGCACGTATCTTAACCTGTCATATCGAAAATCTAATGCTTCGATTCAAAAGCTGAATGTCATACTTCACAGAAGCCATCACAAATAAAAAACTTCGAAAAAATCAAACCTTGCGCTCTTGCAGAATTGCTGAACCTAAGCTCTGATACCAATTGTTGTGAAACAAACCACCGATTGAGATGTTTAAGTCATATGGAAAATAATAACGAAGTATATGATCAAGTAAAAGAATAATAAAGACAAAAATGTAACAGAAGAATTAAGAGATTTTATTAACTCAAAAATAATGGAGAAGGAAGAAAAATTACAATATATCCTATAATTCTAGTAATTTATTTTCTCACACCATAAAATTGTATAGAAGAGCCTAGTATTTATAGGGGAAATGTAGGAGATGTCCAAACCCTCCTAGTAGAGTGGTTGTTGAAGTGAGATACTAAAAAATCAACTCCAAAACAAATTTCAACTCCCAATGGGCTTCCAAAATAGAACTTCAACTTGACATAGGACTCAAAATAGCATTCCAAATTGAATTCTTTTTATGTGCACTTCAATTAGAATTCTTCAATTATTTCAATAAGGAATTTGGGTCACATCCAAATTCTAACATATTCTCCCTATAAATAGCAATGGACAAGTAAATATAAATGTACAAACTCTGTAGCGACCAAGAATTTTAAATTATAAAAAATTATTTTTCTCGAAAAATATGTTGCTAAATTTTAAACCCTAACGTAAAAGTGAAAGCGTGTTCGTCTAGCTGTTATAAAATAAATTTAAATCTATTTCAAATCGAGCTCAATCCCGAATATTTTAAAAGTATCCAATTCCTTATCGTTTTAAAGTCCAATTATGTTAGTCCAAATATTGATTATTTTAGGTCCAATCCACATAGGCCCAATTAGGAAAAACCCCCCAACAGCCCAAGTTCTTGGCCCACTTAACACTTGGGGATTTGTTTCCTAGAAATTTCACTATTTTATTTATCCATTTTCCCTCCACTCCTCACATTTACAGTAGCTATTTTTGGTAAGTTTCTCCCCTCAAATTTTGGAGACCAATGTTGATGCTAGAACATCCATTTCTAGCATCAACACCACCACTACGCCTCCACTACATAACACCTCCACCTCACTCTTGAGACCACTCCAATCCACCATCACCACACAAGCATTTCACATAGACCCCACTATACCACCTCAACCACAACATCACCAACACACCCAGCACCATAGCCAACACACGGCCACTATCCTAGCAGAACACCCAACTCCAACTCCACCGACCCGACTGCAAACCCAAGTTGCAGCCATCCACCCCACGTTCCAGCAGTATTGAACCATCAACAATCCAAACCCAATTGCAGCACACACAAGCTGCAGCCTCAACCTAAGTTTCGAACACCAAGCTACAGCTAAACACACAACTCCAGCACCTAATTCTGAATCACACCACAAACTGCAAGCACACCTCAAGCAGACACCCAAAATCTACCGAAAACGCTACCCCTTCACCTCCAAAAAATTGACAGCCAGCCTCACCCAAAAATCCACCTCAAACCACCACAAAAACCAAAGAACAAGAAGACCCAAATACTTACCTTATTCCCCACCCATTTTCAGTTTGATTGCCATCAAGGAGCTCAAAGAAATCGAACCATAAGCCCTCGGTTCGTGCGCCCAAACTCCTCCCAGCCACCCACCCTCTCACCAGCGCCACCACGCGACGGTGGCGCTGACTCCATTCGCTGGCAGTTGGGACGGAGGAAGAGCCCCTTCCCGTCGAGAACTCCCTCCCTCTTCTGGTTCAAAATATGAGAGAGAGAGAGAGAGAGAGAGAGAGAGAGAGAGAGAGATTTTTGTTTTAATTTGATTTTTAGAAATTATCCCCTAGCCTCCCCAAGTTTTAAAAACGTTTACTTAAGTCCTTACAGCTTCTGTTTTAAAGAAATCAGCCCTAGGTTTTAAGTTTTTTTTTAATTTCAGTCCCTAAATTTTATTTTCAATTTTAGTAAATATTCAATTAAGTCCCTAATTTATAAAAGGTTTAATTTCAGTCTTTTAGTTTTTATTTTCAGCTTTAATAGATTTATAGTTAGTCCCTAACTTTTAATAGTTACTATTTTAGCCCTAAACTTTCATTTTCAGTTTTAATAGATTTTCAATTAAGTCCCTGATTTTCTTAAAAGTCTATTTCAGTCCTTAAATTATATTTTCGGTTTCAATAGTTTTCAATTAAGTCCCTAGAGTTCTTATTTCCCACTTTTAGCCCCATTACTTTGAAAATATTATTTTCAGCCCTTAGATTTGTTAAATTCAGTTTTAATAAATATCCAATTAGATCCCTAAACTTTATTTTATCGCTTTAAAACTTTAAATTTCGGAATATTAATTCAAAACCTAATTTCTATTTTGGCTAGACGAAACGTACGAACAATTAGGAGATTGAGGTTTCCTCCCACTCCACTTTTCACGCAACTGGAGATATTTGAGGTAGACTCGCCACCATTAATTAGTTTAAATTATAATTGCATGTATTATATGAATTTACGTGATTTATATGTTTTGATACATGAAATGAGAATATGTCATATGAGATATATGATATTGTTATGCTTGCCATAACTTATATGCTTTAGTGCATGAGAAGAAGACGAGTATCTCTTATGAGATAAGATGAGAATATTATGCATAACTTATGTGTTTAAGTGCATGAGACGAGACTACTCACACCCTGTTTTTAAACAGCCTATGATTTTCAAGAAAATGTGATGATGATGTCACGATATGATTTGCATGATTACGTGTTCAATTATTCTATAAATTAATTATCAGCGATGAGTCTACTGAGTATTTTATCGAAATACTCATTCCGTTATTTTAACAATATTTGCAGATTTCGGAGACGGTCATGTGTGAAGGGAAGTGGTGGCATAAATTAATAGTCGAAGTTATTTACCTTTGAAATTTAAGCATTATGAACTTATTTTGTAATTCCCGTTATTTCAAACTTGAGTTCTAAAGTTTAAACGATTTTCCTTAAGTTAATCAAATGAATTTTGTTACCATTGAGGTTTTACCGTTATAAATGTGATGTTTTAAAAGTTGGTTATTTCCGCAAAAAATTTTTAGTTAATTCAATTACAAAAGACGATGACGTAGCAATCCGGGTTTACGAAACTCGGGGCGTTACAAACTCCATAAACTCTATTCAAATTATTGTTAATTTATCTTTCCCACCCCCAATTCTCCCATATATCTTGTGTCGATAGTTTGCTTGACCGTATTAAAGATCGTTGGTCCCTTTCTTGGTCAGTGGTTGATATGAGTTTTATTTTTTGATGTTAGTAATTTTCCAAAGAAAGGAAAGAAAAACGTGCGAAAACGAAGGAAATCCAAAGTTTGGGAATCAAAGTGTAACATCCAATAGTTGATTCGGAGCACAAAACGAGAATTCAAGATCATATAGGATCAATTAGATGCAATTGGAGGTCAAAGGAGTGAAGTATAGTGGAAGTATTTTCACAAATCAATTTCCAGGCGAATAAGTTATACTCCGAATTTTTAGCATCAACTTGAAACCCATTTTTTTGATAGTAAACGTTCAAATTGGAAGAATTATATTTCAAGAAGAATTGTAGCCTTTTGAATTACCTTTCCAACTCATTTTGAATCAGCTCATTTAGATACCTGTGGAGAAAGGTATGACCAAAATATCGAAAGCTGATCAGAGACAAACCTGCACGCGTGTAAGGCAAATCGTGGCGCGCGGCTATTTTCCCCAACCCGAGAGCCATTTGGTTCTACTGCGAGCGCACAACACTTACGCCTGTGTGCGTGCATGGGCATTTTTCGCAGAAGAATCTTTAGTTTCCTTCGCGATTCAAATTCTTTTGGAAACCAAATTGGAAGCGATTTTGACTTATTTTCTGGCTCTTATAAATAGAAAACAAGGGTTACACATTAAAAAGACTCTCTTGCCTCTTCATACACCAAAGTTTTATCAGATTTATCAAGAACAAGAGGTCAATTGCTATATTTTGGGAGAGAAGATCAAACCATAGCAAGGAATTGAAGGTTAATTACATCAAGATTTTGAAGAATTCAACCTTGAACTTGAAGATCAACATCTTTTGATTCATTTCATGATCCGGGTGATAGTTTCCTATTATTCTTCTTGTAATTTATATATTAATATGCTACGCTAGATCCGATTTTGTATTGGATGAAGATGAACCCTACTTGTTTATTTGTTTTAATTCAAGACTAGTAGTTTAATTTATTTCTTGCGTTTCTTGATTAACTTTGCATTCCCATTGCATTATTTAATTGATTGGCCACCAATTAGATAATTAGTTGTTTGTTGTAGTGTTGAGAGATTCACAATAAGTTTAGAACGCGGTAAAATTAATATATGTGCAATAGATGTTAGGAATAATATTTATCACATATGTAATCATATAGATAATCTAAACTTTAATGCATTCTAATCATTCAAATCCAGACTAGAAATAGATTCGGGTCGTGATTAGAATAGATTTAATTTGTCTTGGAAAGAGAATTAATTACAATAGTTTTATCGATTGTCAAGAATGTATGAACGAAATTAAATTACAAATCAAGAATTGAAATAGATAACAATAGACGAATTTGAAATCAAATACAATCATCCATAAATTGATAAAAACCACATTTTTATTGCTTTCTTAGATTAATAAAACATAAAATAAAATCAAACTCTTTTATTTACATAAAAAGTTAGTAAACTTGAATTGAATTTATTTCCAGTCGGACGATACTCTCAACTCATCAATTCTATTACTTGTCAACGATCCCGCTTGTGGATTTTGCATGAACAGTTGGATCTGCATTCCTATTTCTGTAGAATTTGTTGATGTTCTCTTCTATTTATTCTGAAAGGAAATAAACACAAGGTACCTTTCTGCTTTACTTCGTTTCTCATCAGAAGCCGGAGGTTCTTGCTCCCTCGAACGAGCTAGACAAATCCTTACTTTCCAGTTTACTCCAAAATAGGTAGAGGAGAAGCTAATCCCCCAAGCAATGTTGTACCACAGTGGTATCAAAGCCTGGGAATGGATCACAGGTTGGAACAATTGGAGGTGGCCCTAGGAACGATGACAGGTCAGGAGGAGATCTTGCGTAAATTGTCTGAAGCAGTAAACTCACTGATCGGGTGGAACAAATCGTCATTCAGACCAACAAGCTTGCTGGGAACTCTACTGTTAGAATGCAAACTCCAGGCAAGGCGAAAGACTCAACAACAGCCAATAGCATGCCAATTGTTCGTACAAATGCCTCTTAGGATTCAATGACATGATCTATGTTCCAAAAACGGTTAAGATTGATTTTCCTCGCTATGAAGGAAAAGGAGATCCAACCATCTGGTTGTGCAAGGCAGACCAATTTTTTCAACTACATGGAATCCCGGTTCAAGATCGAGTTGCATTAGCTTCATTTCATTTTGACGACGATGCATATCTATGGTACCAGTTGCTGAAACAAGAATTGGGCACTATCACATGGGAAGAATTCAGAGAAATGCAAGGTATGTGCCAAATCAATTCTTGGATTTTTTTTTATGGTACTAACTTATTTACCGCAGGTATGTTCAGTACAAGACTACCAGGATAAATTTGAGAAACTATTGGTTAAGGCAGGTCCAATGGAGCAATCTCGATAAGTTAGTTACTTCGTAGGAGGCCTTCGAGAACTCCTTCGAACTGATGTTAAACCCGACAAGCCAAACTCCCTATCGTCAGCTATAGTATTAGTACGGCTATTTAAAGCTAGAGATTTTAGCCAACGCTAGAACATGCAACCTACTCTTCGTATAACACCAACGCCACCGATCCAAAATGCAGGAACAACTCCCATTAAGAGAATGACCACTGAAGAGTTAAATGAGAGGAGGCGCAAAAGCTTGTGTTTCAAATGCAATGACAAGTTTGTCCCTGGGCATGTGTGTAAAAAGTTGTTCTTAATCCAAGCTACATTAGGAGACAGCGATGATGATGTTGAGATGGAAGAAGATAGGCCATCTGAGGAGCAAACTCCAGATATGCCAGAAATTTCACTCCATGCTATTACCGGATTTTGAAATCCTAAAACAATGAGAGTTGGAGGTTATCTTTCTTTCCAATAAGCCACAATTTTGATCGATTCAAGAAGCACTCATAACTTTATCCATGAACAGCTAGCAAGGAAGGTAGGCCTCCAACCGAAATCATATGGCAATTTGGAGGTAATGGTGGCTTCGGAAGAAAAATTATCTAGCCTGGGAAAGTGCAAAAATGTTCAATTAATTTTGCAAGGCTATTCAAGCTTATTTTTATTTACTGCCATTGGAGGGCAGTGATGTCGTTTTGGGAGCACAATGGCTTTGCACACTTGGAAAAATCGAATGGGATTTCTCTAAATTACTAATGAAGTTTGAATCGTATGATAAGACCATTAGTTTACATGGATTGAAAAGCACGGAGGACGGTAGTTGGTGACTAAGAAATTCACAAACTAACGCCGACGAAAGGAATTTTGCTCAAACCGGTACCTATATGAAACAAAGATGACGTCCAACAAGAACTTCACCCACAAGTGCAGTCGATTCTGCAAAAATTTAGCAGAGTGCTTGCTGAACCAATAACGTTACCTCCCACGTGAGCATGTGACCACAAAATACCCATACAACCTGGGTGTGGACCAATTTCAAGGAAGCCATATTGTTATCCTTATTTCCAGAAGGCTGAAATTGAGAGAATGCTTAAGGAGATGCTTTCCTTGGGTATTATTCGGCATAGCAACAGTCTCTATTCTTCCCCAGTCATATTGGTAAAGAAACAAGACAGTTCGTGGAGGATGTGTGTGGATTACCGGGCCTTGAATCAGATTACCATAGAAGATAAGTATCTGATTCCTATAATTGATGAGCTCTTAGATGAATTACATGGTGCACATGTGTTTTCCAAGCTCGATTTATGCTCAGGGTATCACCAAGTCCGAATGAGTCTAGAAGATGTGGAAAAAAGGCATTCATAACTCATCAAGGACACTACGAATTCCTGGTTATGCCCTTCGGTTTGACTAATGTGCCATCAACTTTTCATGCCCACGTGAATGAAGTATTCTGTGATTATTTGAGAAAATTTGTTTTAGTTTTTTTAACGATATACTGATTCACTACTAATCATGGGATGAGCATGTATTACATTTAAATGTCGTATTTTCAATTTTACAAACTCATGAGTTACATGTAAAATTAGAAAAATGTCAATTTGACCAAAGGGAAGTCAAATATCTTGGCCATCTAATTACTACTGAAGGAGTTTCTGTAGATCTAGAGAAAATTGAGACAATGCGTACATGGCCTAATCCCCAGACACCTAAGGCCCTTCTAGGATTTTTGGGATTGACCGCGTACTACCGTAAATTCATACGAAATTACGGAAAGATTGTTGGTCATCTCATACGAATGCTCAAGAAAAACTCTTTTAAGTGGAATGAAGCATCTGAGGAGGCATTTTCCAAACTCAAGGAAGCCATGACCAGTGCACCAGTTTTGGCTCTACCAGATTTTACAAAAACTTTCATAATGGAATGTGATGCTTTAGGTTTGGGAGTTGGAGCAGTCCTGATGCAAGAGCGACCTATAGCCTTCTTTAGCCAAACCCTACAAGGTAAACACCTCTTGTTATCTACTTATGAGAAAGAAATATTGGCTTTGGTATTATCAGTACAAAAGTGGAGATCCTACTTGCTGGGAAGGAGATTCATTGTGAGAACTGATCATCAAAGTTTGAAGCACTTGTGGACTCAAAAGATCACAACCATGGCTCAACAAAGGTGGTTGTACAAGCTGATGGGGTTTGATTTCAAGGTGGTGTACAAAAGTGGGAGAGAAAATGTGGCTGTTGATGTTCTCTCCCGAAACTATGAGGAGGACCCTAAAAAACTTTATGCAATCTTGCAAGTGGTTCCAAATGGCTAGACATCATCAAGGATGAAATTCGATCCAATGTCGGTTTGCAAGCTTTAGTACAGCATGTTCAAATCGAATAAGCCATAGGGCCTTGGAGATTTCAAGATGACATCCTATTCTTCATGGATCGAATATAATTGGCTGGTGATTCACCTTTGATTCCAACACTACTTGATTAATTTCATGGCAGTACATGTGAAGGATTTGTCAAAACCTTACAACGAGTTCGTTCCAATTTTTACTGGGTTGGGATGAGGCAAAGAATTAAGGATTATATTAAAAATTGGGACACATGCCAAAGAATAAGGTAGAACATATGGCGCTAGCAGGACTTCTTCAACCTCTTCCAATTACAGAGCAAGTTTGGGAGGACATCTCCATGGACTTCGTTGATGGACTCCCACCCTCTAATGGTAAATCAACAATTTTTGTTGTAGTTGACCGCTTATCCAAATATGCCCATTTTATTGCTCTGTCTCATCCATATACAGCTGTTGGAGTTGCTAGAATATTCTTTGATAAATGTTTTCAAGTTTCATGGTATGCCTTGCTCCATTGTTTGTGATAGAGACTCATTGTTCACCAGTTTATTTTGGCAAGAGTTATTTGGTCTTCAAGGGACAGATTTCAACTTCAGTTCTAGTTACCACCCTCAAACGGATGGCCAGACTGAAGTAGTAAACACAACATAAGAGATGTATTTGCAGAGCTTCACGAGCTCACAACCCAAGCAGTGGACTAAATGGCTCACATGGGCATAGTTTTGCTACAACACAAGTTGGCACTCACCTGTCAAAAGCACTCTCTTTGAAGTGGTATATGGAAGAAAACTTTCATACCAGTCCATCTACCACCTTTAAATATATATTAGGGGGAGTACTTAGTTTCCTTCTTTGCCCTTAAATTTTAAATATTGCATGTTATATTTTTAGACATTGAGGACAATGTCTGTTATAAGTTTGGAGGTGGAAAAACATTAAGTTTCTATTGGTTCGTGTGCTTGTTTAATTAAAAAAAAAATCTATTTCCAGTTTATTTATTGTTTTCGTGTGCTTATATGGGTTAAATAATTTTGCCTACATGCAGGGGCGGACCTACACAGGGGCCTACAGGGGCACGTGCCCCTGTAGATTTTGGGGAAAATTTTTTTTTTCAGCAGCAACGCAGGGGGGTAAGGTTGCAAAGCTGGACTGGAAAAGGGAGAAATGGTGGAGAAGAAGAAGTTGAACCGAGCTATGTTGTCTTTTTTTTTTTTTTTTGGCACTTGGGCAGCTGGGCTGATTATTGTGTAAAGAATTAGGCCCAATAATGGAGGAAATGGTCCAATTCAAAACAGGCAAAGTTAACCCTTCTCCCAATTCCCAATTCGACAATTCAAATTAGAAGAAGAAGCTGCGACTGGGCGAAGCGAATCTATGCGACTCCGAGTCTTCGACTCCCATTAATCTGTAACAGAATTAAGGTTAGTTTCTGTGTGTGTATTTGATTTTGGATTTTGCTATGTATATTTGATTATGTATTTTAATAAGAGAAGGTAATTTTGAATTGTGATGATTTGTGTTTGCAAATTTGGTAATGAGTTAGGGTGGATTAATCTTGTCAGATAATATGTGAAGTATTGGAAGTGTTTTCAGTTAATTTAATTGAAACTTATTGATTCAAATTTCGAAGTGGCTGTAGTTGTATGATTTGCTTCTGACGATCTCACAGTTTCAATTACTTGGAAAATTTGAAAGTATATAATTTATAAGTAGTAGGAGATTGAATTTTGGTGGTTTTTTCTGTTTGTGAATTTGTTAATGGTTTATGAGGTTTATGTTTCAATTACTTTACTGCCTTTTGGTGTTGTGTGAAATCAATAAGGTTTATATATTTTGTGTTATTACTTATTATTTATTAATCAATGTTCAATTAATATGAAAAAAGAAATTGGGAATGTGGTTGTGGTTGTGGTTGTGATTTGATTAGGTGAGGACTTTTGTTTTGGTTTGGTGTGGGGGTTGTTTGCGGTGGTTTTGGTGAAAGTTGTCTGTGTGATGGACGTGGGTGAATTTTGGTTGAGATTAGGTGAATTTTGCAGCCCAACCTCCTGAGTCGCATCTCTTCTCAGTTCTCTTCCGTCTCCAAAATCCATCCCGTAATCCGTTTCTCCTTTTCTCCCTCCCAAAAAAATCTGAAAGTTAAATTGTGACCCCCTAGTTTCGAAAGTCTGCGTCCGCCCCTGCCTACATGCATATATTTGAAATCATGTATTAGATTATAAATTGTGAAAAAGTTACGTGTTAAGGTTAATTTATGCTTATTCATGTGAAATTTGATAGTTTTGCGCACAAGATTTATGTTTTGCATCATGAAAAAATAGTTTGATTCAAAATTTGAATAGGTGAAAAAAAAAATAGTGGACCTTAGATGCTAAATCCAAATAACCACTAAATTATATATCCTTAAACCAATTGTAGGATAGTTTGGGGTGATTGAACTGTTGTAGGGAGACATTGATATATATGTGGATTCCATATATGCTAATTTTTGTATGGATTGTTTAAAGTTAATAAGATGAAAATTAGGTTTAGATCGTAAGTTGAGGGTCGATTTTTGAAAATAACTGTTTATAAAAGGGCATTGTACGGATCATGAAAAAAAAAAAGGAAAAGGAAAAAATATTAAAAAATAGTAAATATGTGGTGTTATTTTATTGTGAAACTTCTCTTTGTAACATTTATAACTCGAATGATTAAATCTGCAAGGGTCTCTAAAAACCTAGTGCCCTATGATCATTGGCTGAAAAATACAAAAGTACCTAGGTACCTTTTTGCTTTACTTCGTTGCTGATGAGTGTTCTACACTCATGATATTTATGTCACTTAATTCGTTATTTTGTCATTCTTGAGAGAGTTTTAGAGTGTTTTTATGTGTGTTTTGATGTTGTGATGTAGGCTGATGAGATTGAAGAAAATAAACAAAAGTTGAAAGGAAAAGGCTAAATTGTAAGAGATCTAAAGTTCGGGGACTAAAGTACAAACATTGAAAAGTTATACCGAGCCTCACGATGAAGATTTGAGAGTGATCAGAGCCAATTGGATGAGGAAAGATGTCAAAGGGATCAAATTTAGTCAAAATATGATCACAAATCAATTTACAACCGAAAAGTTTTGCTCCAGATTTTTAGTCTCATATTGAGACTCATTTTTGACATAGTAAACGATTGAATTGGAGAATGATGTCTGAAGCGAAGTTGTAGGCCTTTGAGTTAGCTTTCCAACGCAACTTGAATCATCTCAATCGGATATCAGGAGAAAGAGTTATGTTAAAAATACTGAAAGAAGCGTATACTGAATTTCAGCGAACCGGGCGCCACATTGCTGAAAATAACCAGAATACGCGGCGCCCAGGCGCCCAATCTGGGCTCCTTGGCGCCCCGACCCGAGAAGGAAGAAACTTGAAAATTTTAAAAGATTTTCGGCCCGGTCCAACCCTATTCCGTCTTGCAACTTGTGGACACTATAAATACTACCATAAAGACCTAATTTTAGAGGTTGGAGAAGGAGGAAAAAGATACAAAACGGCTAAATCTTCAAGGACAATAAGAAGAAGGATTTGAAGAAATCAAGTGAAGAAATGGTGGAAACATCAAAGGGGACTTCGATCAACACTCCAAAAAGAGTTTTTCTTACCTCCTCCTTTATGTTTTTCATTGTAGATTGTTTAAATTTTATGAATTTCTTCATGAACTAAATAATTTAGCTAGGGTTTGATGTAGCCACTTGAGATTATGATTTGATGAATTTATAATTACTTCTTTTGGATTTCCCACGTGTATTTAGTTGTGTCATGAATTTAATGCTTTCAATTACCCGATCAATAATTGAATGAATAGATGCTAGTCAATTCCGGCACTCGAGAGAGGGAAATTTAGGCGTGATCATAGGATTGACGTAATGTAGGTTTTATGGGTTTCGAGAGAAAGTGTAAAATCTATGAAGCTTACTTCACAAAAGAATCGGGACTTTGATAAATTCTAGGCTTTAATTCGGAACAGAGATATTGGGATTGAATTGTAGGATTAATTTCTAGCCGACACTCGAGAGAGGGGAGAGAAATACAATTGGATTCTTGCTTTTAAATATTGGAAAATTAATTGGATAATTTGATATCATTGAATCATAATTGAAAGTTGGTGAAATCATTCCCTAGACTTCTTCATTTTGATAATTTATATTTCTCAATTTTGTCTCAACCAATTTCATTACTTTAGTTTAAAACAATCAACCAATCATTCATCAATTGTCTAGATAAAATAGAAGTTGCATAATTATAGTACTTAGTGAAATTAAATTACAATCCCTGTGGGTTCGACATCATAACTTTCATACTATATTACAAAACTTGACACCGTACACTTGCGGCATAAATTCACGTTATAGAAAACGCATGACAGTTGCTCATCAGAAGCCGGAGGTTCTTGCTCCCTCAAACGAGCTAGACAAATCCTTACTTTCCAGTTTACTCCAAAATAGGTCGAGGAAAAGCTAATCCCCCAAGCAAGGCTGTACCAGTGATCTTGGTGTGTCTAATGCTTTGTGTGTGTGTGTGTGTGTAGCGTGATAGGGATGTGTAGCGGACTCATTGACAACAAGGCCCTTGATTTTTTGAGGTTAACAATTTTCATGATGCAACATACTATAAATATTATGACTATAAAAGTTTAAATTAAAATTCTTTAACATAACTTTATGGTTCTTTTGTGTAAATAAATCCATAAATGAGCTTTAATTTATTGTTTAAAAAAAAAAAAGAAGCTAAAATAAAAGTATTTTACTTCATGGTATCTTACAATATGATTGCAACTAATTTGAACTGGTCAAAATTATAATGTTTTAAATTTTGACTTGTTCATTTAATAATTGTTGTAATATCGTATTTCACTAAAATCAAACAAGTTATACAAAAATCTAAAAAGATCGTTTCGTTTTAATTAGAAGAAGCACTATCATCTAACTAAAAATACGAAAAGATATCCTTAAATGAATCAGTACAAAAATGTAATAACATGTTTATATAGGATAAATCAAAGGTACATATACATGCCCTTGTTTGCTAGAGTCCAATTTTTATAATAAACTTTGTAAAAAGGCAGTTTTTTGAAGAATTTATTATAGTTAAAAGATAAAAAAAGTTTGAATTTATATGTAAAATTGTTTTATTAATAAAATTTATAATTAAAAATTAATTTGAGAAAAAATTACTTAAAAGAATGAAAGTCAGAATCTTTACAAAACGTATCAAGAAAAACAAACGTCACTATTGTTTCATTTTGAAAAAGTACAATTTTTTCCCCACACCTGGGACTTGGAGTAGGAGATTCATTCTACAACTCTTAACGCGTCAAACCTCGAGAAGTCATTGCTTCCTAAGTAACAACAAAAACCATACCCAAATTGTATCCCATTTGCACTTGGATTCTCCTAAGGATTCCAACCCGCGACCTCTTATTATCCCAATTCTATAATTTTCCGCCAAATTGGCATTTTTTTTCTCCTTTGCTGCTACTATTAACCAAAACCCTAGCCCTCTAGGGTTTTTGTTTTCTGTTTCTTGGTCAAGAATGGAGGATACGGACGAGAGAAAGCTATTTGTGGGTGGTATTTCGTGGGATACGACGGACGAAATTCTTAAAGAGCATTTTAGCAAATATGGAACCGTGATTAGCTCTGTGATAGCAAAGGATCGGAATACGGGCACCCCCAGAGGCTTTGCTTTCATCTGCTTTTCGGAATCTTCTGCCGTTGAGCTTGCCCTCCAAGATTCCCATGAAATTCTTGGAAGAATGGTCTGTAGATATTCCACTTCTTCTTCTTTTTTTCCCTAATAGGTTCAAAATTTAATATTTAGGTTTTTTGATACATGGATTTTTTTCATATAAAGTTTGAATTTTGAAATTCATAGGCTTTTCGGTTTGTGGGTGTGTAGAATTTGTATTACTTTGCAAATTGTGGCTTGAATATTTTAATTTTCTCTCTTATATATGTACGATTATTTACTTCTCCCTTTTTTTTTCATGAGGTGTCATATATAAACTCTTTTATGGGTTTGCTGGATGGTGGGGGTTTTTTTATGAAGATTCATTTTTTTTTTCTTGGATGCCGAGGGTATGTTTATCTTTATATGATTTCGCCATTCGTGGGTTGTTTATTTTTTTTCCCTTATTTCTCATCTTTTATATTTCATCATTTATTAATGAAAAAGGGGTAAACGTTTAGTATTTATGGTTTATAGTGTCTTATGACTCATTGTGTTGTCTTTTGTCCTATTTGCTAATTCAGCACTAAAATTATTGTATATTTCTTATTTTTTTTCTCCGTCAAGTATAAATAAACAGATACCTCTTCAATGAAAAGTTTATTTCTGTTTTGACTCTGTTAAAGATTTTTTTATCTTGGTTTGATTTTTCCACCCCTAGTACTTAAAGTTTCTTCTGATTTATTATTGTGCTGAGTTTTGTTAGAGAACGTTATGTATGCAACATAGTGAAGACTAGGTTTTTAATACAAGTGTCTTGTATTATCCTGTATGTTTATTTTTATTTTATGCACTCGCAAGTGTTACTAAGCATACTTGTGCTACATGGGTGCCTTCTTTTTATTAAAGTTTGTCTGCCATGTTTTTTAATAGGTAGACGTTAAAAAAGCAATTCCCAGGAGTGAACAACAGCAAAGTCAACAGCAGCATAATAGGGGATTGAGTAGGGATACTAGGACTAATGGTAGGAGCAATGATAAGTTTAGGACAAAGAAGATTTTTGTAGGAGGTTTATCAGCTAACCTAACTGAAGAAGAATTCAGAAGTTACTTTGAGAAGTTTGGTATGATTACTGATGTAGTTATTATGCAGGATAGTATGACCCATAGGCCAAGGGGTTTTGGGTTTATTACTTTTGATTTGGAGGATTCTGTTGAAGATGTTATGAAGAAGAACTTTTACGAGTTGAATGGAAAGCTCGTGGAAGTCAAAAGGGCTGTACCTAAGGATGGAATTAGCAGTAGTAACAATGGTTCTAATGGAAGACCAGGTGGTGGAAGTGGCTCTAATTTTAACTCTTATCAGCTAGGAAGTTACCCAACTTATAACCCGTATTACCCCTCTGGATATGGCAATGTTTCTGGGTACCCTTATGGAACTGGTACTTATGGTGGTGGTTATCCCTCTGGAGGGTATGGTGGACTTGGTTATAATCTCACTCCAATTGGCCCTAGGAGTCCTTGGAATGCTTCTGCAATGGTTGGAGTTGGGGGAAGTTTGTTGCATTATGGTAGTACAACTCCCATCTATCCCTCGTACTTGAATGGTGGTGCTGGAGTAATGGGCTTTTCTGTCAATGGATATAATGGCATTTTTGGGACTGGATTCAATGGAAAATCGTCTCAACTTGGTAACACAGATACTCAAGGTGCAGCTGAGTCAGTGCCTAGTCAGACTAGTAGGGGTAATGTAGATGATAATTTTTATAATTCTGGTCGAACCAATGGAGCTGCTGCTGACAAACAGAATGAACGTAATGATGAGCAGTTTAAGTCTGATCCGGTTGGTAATTCTAGCTGACTGCTTGTGGATATTGACAGGTTAGTAGTTTCTCGCATTGAAGGTGTTGGGGTTGACTCGCCATCATTATTCAGATGTTCTTTCATTATGTGTATTTTTAATTCTTATAAAGATTTGGCTTGCATTGTGTCATTTTTAGTGTCAATAATTCATGGATTCAGGATTCAGACTACTGTATTAGAATTCTTCTAAGTTTAAATGTTCATGGTGATTTTCGGTTTTCACTGGTAAAATATTGGTGGCGATGCCCTTGGAAATCAAAGGTTTTCCCAATGTGAACTGCTTTCTGCAGTTTAGTGTACATAGAATGTATGCTGGTTTTAGTCCATCTTTATTTAACAATTCCCGCTTCTCATTATTACATTTAGATTTCTAATTCCTGAATTTTGCTTTCTTTTTTGCTTTCTGTGGGTTTTCTTATCAGCTGCTAAGTAATGCTTCTACATGTTTGATCTGGTTACACTTGCAATATTCAAATTATAACTATTTTTCTATATTTTGTCCACATGGATTCTTGTATGCTATGCAATTAATAACACTTTTTTTAAAATTATGCTCAAAGGTAGAATTACCTATTTTTCTACAACTTACTCCCTTTGGCAAAATCTATAAATCATTTATAAATGGTCAAATTGCATTTTCAACCATACACTCCAGTGACCCACAAGTACTATCCACTTATTTTCCATTTATTTCTATCTATTTATAAATTAAACCATTTATAAATTCTTCCCCAAATGGAGGCTTAGAGATTCTTTTGTGATTGTTCGGAACTTGATTGTGTCATCCTCTCTTTCCTTTAAAGTTACCTATTTTTCTCTCAATAACTCAGATGTTTTTGTTTTAGGTCATTAAACATTTGGAATGTGCTTGTACTTGTGAGAGGTTCCAGCCTTTGGCTTTTTTGGTTGTCTGGTTGAACTTTTAGCTGTAATCTCTTACTATGCTGTTTCATGTACTTTCTTATTTTATTTCTTCCTGAGCTGAGTTGATTTTGATTGTAGGCTAGATAGTTTCTTGTTGGATTAAAAATTTAAATTATGACTGTTAACCAAAATAGGGTGGAAGAGATTATTGGTTGTTCAGAATAATTTTCTTCGTCTTTTCTAGATATGTATTCAATATCTGGTAAAAAAAAATAAAAAGACTCAGTGTTACTGTGCACTTTTGTAAGGTTTTGTTAAAAATGGCCTGTTATCCGTGAAATGTGCCTGGTAGACTATAGGCATATGAGTTCCTCACTTGAGTCCTTGCCTGCCAAGGAGTGGGAGTGAGTTTTTCAGGATTTCTTTTCTACTTCAAGTATGGGTCTACATACCCTCCAAGTGGTTGTTTGCATTAACTTTTGCTTGTACGAATAACTTCTAATTCTATGAAGCATGGATACACACAAAAATATGACACGACACTTGACTTTTTAAGAAAGCAGGACACGTGCACTCGAACACTCTTCTACTAAAATCTCATATTTATTCATGTTACATTTTCATGTAAAACTTTAATTCAATGTAATTAATACTCTTTATTAACTATTATTTTAAATTTTGAGGTGAAAACTTTTGAATTCAGTGAGTATTTGTTGCACTTAGTATCAATCCCCACTCGGACCAAGGTAGAATTTTACTTTTTCAAATAAGGATTAAGGTGAATCAGGGTCAGGAATGAAAAACCTCTTTATGATGAAGAAATCCATTTTGCAAGGTTGCAGCGGAAACAAAATGAAAATATTCATGCATCATATATATAAACAAATTCATTGTGGTGAAGTTCATACAATTTTTCTCACATTTTGTTGACTCTTTTACACCAATAGTTTCATAATTAAGTTTTTTTAGTTTATATTCTAGAATTTACAAAATTGGGCTCATTAGTCCTTATGTTTTGAGGACACTTACACTGCATGTTAGAAATTAAAAAGAAAAACGTAAAAAATATAGGAAATACCACATAACATGTCAGACGTTTCGGGGAAATTGGATACGTGACCCTGAGTGTTAAGAAGTCGGGGTCTTGTTGGACATGGACACGGCATCCTAGAGGAGGATCCATGGTTCACACGTTCTAAATGTTCCAGTTCATGTCAGTTGAGAGTGGACAAGAAAAGGAAAATAGGTCAAGTTTTTAGGCACAAAGTCTCAACGGTTACTTAAAGGCAGCATGATATCATTCATGGGATAGCATTCAGCATGATAATGTGTATGAAATGTTTGCGAATTAATGAAGGATTGACATAAATGGGTTGTAATAAACTGATATTTGCTGCTGAAAAGAAAGGGAAAACAGAACCTGGATATATGAACATAAATTCCAATAGCCATTTGTAGACTTGGGACTTCTTTTGATTTAAACTAGTAACTAAGCAATATACGAAGTAACATTTGAGCCAGTGTTGGCATCTCATTAACTGAATTATTCATATCTTATCCGAACATATTGATTATGCGATGCTTTTAGTATTTGCTGAAGATGTGTATCTCTTCAATTAATTCGAGGGATAGATGTAGCAGGTGAAAATATTGATTCATTGCATATTTTGGAGCTTATCAAGATTGTTTATGGAGTGTTGAAGTTAGTCAAGTTGTGTAGTACTAGGGATGTCAGTTTGGCTCGCAAAAGCCTTGGTAGAACCGAGTCGAAGCTCGAGCCGAGGCCCATTTTGGGAAATTGGGCCGAGCTTAACCGGCCCATGTGGCCCGTATAAAATTAAAAAAAAAAAGAAATAAAAGGGGGAAAGAGGCAGAACTTTGTGTTCTATATTAAAAAAAATTGAAAATAAATAAAATTAGACCGGCCCGTTGATGCCCGAGACTCAAATATTTTTCCAAACCTTTGCTCGGCTCAGCTCGAGCAAAAAAAGAGTTGAACCCATTTTGCTCGAGCCAAGCCCGAGCTTCGAATTTCGGCTTGGCTCCTGTTGTTGCCACCCCTATGTAGTACACACACCTTGTGTACCAAGCAATGACTTTTATGGAATAATTTAGTTTATTTTCTCTTCCTTGTAATGCTTTCTTCATTGGGAACCTTTTCATAGGCGTGAGTCACTGAGAGAGTTGTTTCATTCAGCTTGACTTGTATGTATGTCTTAAAAGGTTCTGAAGTTTGAAAAACCTCGACCTCTTTTCGAAGTGATGTCAAACATAGTGCTATTTTTGAATGATGATGATGATAGATTTGTAAGTTTTGATTAATCTAAAGGACAGATAGAATTTGGAAGTTCCTTCGGATTTTGAGGTGAGCATGTTAGATTTTCATGTTTCAACTCAGTTATTATACGACATTTTACTAGATTTATATGAAAATTTGAAAGAAAGCCTAATTTCTCGTAGTAAGTATGAAATGCTGATTCTTATGAGTTTCTATAAGTAAATATTCATTTTAATTTGCTGGTTATCTTTCTCCCTTTTTAAGTGATAGTTATTATAAGAGTAAGTTATTTACTCAATCTCTTCTTTGACTAATAAAATGACTTGAATGCCTTCATTATCGTCTTTTTCTCTTGTTCCTGCATCCAACCTTATGATTTCAAACACCACCACTCCTTCCCCCATGAAGTTCAGAATTCAAAGGCAATCGTTGAGTAAATTGTATCTTCTTTGTGTTAGTTGACCTAAATTGTTCCTGAATTGTTGGGGTGGGGCTCGGAGGTGGAACGAGTTAAATCTTGGACATTTAGGCGTTGATTTAAGTCCCTTAAAGAAATTGAAGAGTCAGACCTCTTTCGTCTAATGTAGTAAATTTACGAATAAAAACTATTTTACCCTCAACTATTGTGAGATATGTCAAGATTTATAAATTGAACCGAATGGATCTTGGTTGTAGAGGGTTGGTTCGGGGCAAATCAAATGCCAATTTTTTTATTTATTTTCTAATGGTTCTCCCTTTATCTATTTCTTATTAAAATTATTAATATTTTTAACAATTTTATCTTCCCAATATGGCCCTACATGCTTTGTATATATTACTTATCTAGTTGGGCGTCTAACACTAATGAAAGATTGGGAATATGGTACTAACTTGCTCTTTTTTAAAGATGGAAGACTAATATGAAATCTGAACAATAGATCGGAGAGCAACGCTGCAATTTTATAAAATTAGTATAATATTAATTTTAAATAATTTACTATATAGTAGTTAAAGAATTGGAATAATATTATACTTTTAAAAAATTCTCCTTCATATGCTTAGGTTGGTGCGTGCTTCGAGGATTATGAGTCGAGAAGAAAAACTAAAAGGACTTCAAAACATACTAAGGTTCTGTTTGGTCCACATTATTTTTTTCATTTTCATTCTTCTACTCATTTTCAACCACACATTTTTTAATAAAATGATATTTTCTATCACATCAATAATTTTTCCTTTTTTTTCAATCACATATTCTCAATCACATCAACAGTAAAAATGTATTCTTACAACTTAATCCTTTTGACTTGTGAAAGAATGATCTTATACAAAATATTAGATCATAAAAGTTTTTCCTTTGGCCAATTAGAGGTGGCACGTGCGAAAATTCTTCTACTTTAAGATCAAAGAAAAAAAACTTAAATTTAAGTTTAATAAAAAAAAAATCAAGGTCAATGTTTAGTTTAATTTAGAAGACTGATTATTATACTTCACAATATTCTAACAAGTTAAATTATAATCTGAAGAGCTAATTTTTTAAGAATGGTGAAATTTTTGTTCTAATTTATTAATATTGTATACAGGGGCGGATCCTGCACTGGCTAGTCGGGGTGGCCGCCCGTGCTGGACCCGTCGGGAAAAAAAAAATTAATTGAGATTGATGAAATATAATTACACACACACACATTATTGTACTCTCTTTATAGAAACTGTGTGTAGATCATTTGGAGGAGAAGCCCCATTTTCACATGAGATACTTGGGTTTGATTTCCATCAACGACATTCTCTCTTTCAATTTTTAAACATGGTAAATAATGACTAGATATTAATTAACAATTGTACCAATGTTCAATAAAAGAAGCGAGCTCATATTGTTGAAGGGCTATTGTGTGCAAATTCAATTCTTTGGTTTTCTACTTTTTGCTTAATTTTGCAATACAATAAATAATAACTAAATAATTATATATTATTAATTTTCATTTTCGAAATAATTTCTTTAAAAAATTTATTGACTCGGATTATTACTCTATGATATATATACTTTTATTGTTAGGTTTTATTAATTTATTTTATAAAATTCAAATTTGGACAATATGAGTGTTGTTTTTTATTCGTTTAAAAGTTCGAAAAATACCTTTTTTATTTTTCCTTTTGAGACTAAAAATAGTTTTTGTTTTAAAAATCATTGTTTTCAAAATTTTGCATAACCTTCACCCAAACTTGGAAATAATCTTTACCATTTAATTATACTTTACGTATAAATTGTTTCGTTTGAGTTCATAAAAAACTTGAAACTTGATCGTACATGTATGATTGAAAAATGTATTTTTTTTTTTACTTATTATTTTATATTGTACTGGATTATAATTTCAAATGTATATGACTTTTTCACGTTTTAGTGCATTTATATATTGATTGAAATTTTTAACATTATTTAATTAAATATTAATAAACAATTTTATTATTGCGGTCATCAGCGACTGTTCTAGCTAACTTAATATCCTGAATTTGCCAATGATTGTATATAAATAGAAGAATTATATTAATGTTAAGAGAAACAATATTGTTTGGCCATGTTAAAATTTTAATACATTTTTCTCTATCTTATTTTCAACTACATTTTTCTATATACTCTAATGCTTTTTCTTCGGACAAGTGGTTGAGATTAGACCTCCATTTTAAGATTTCCACATGTTGGTCAAAAATACCCTACATAAATTTTCAACAAATACAGAATCAACATACATCTAAATAGCTCCAATACCGGATCAACCACCTTCTAACTATCCTTTCAATTCAATTGATTAAGTTATTGTATCTTCAATTTATAATATTTGTTTTAACAACCAAAGTTCAAAATACATTCAACCTATTCTATTAATGTAACCAACCCAAAAACATAATCATCATGATTGTTTTGCTCAAAATACTACAACCTCAATGGATAAGTATCAAAATAGTCAAGGGGCACCACCTAGTCACATTTTTTGAATTATGAATAGTTTCAAATAATATCATTATTAACTAGAAAGGTTATCCAACTTACACAAATGCACATTTAATAAGAATATATTTTTGAATTTTTCAATGTCTTAAATATTATCCATTTATCCTCAATGTGAGCAATAAATAGACCTAAAGAAAGTTGGAAATACTAACCATGATAAGTTTGAAATACTCACCGTATAAGAAGACGATGCCTCTCTTTTAGCACATTGTCTTTTTTTCTTTTTTAGCCTTCATCTATTTTCTGCAGACTATTTATACAAACCCTCATGGGCGGACTTGGGGGATGGCCTGGGGGCAGGTGCTCCCCCCCCCCCCCCACCCTCCCTCCCCAAATTTTGAATTTTTTTTTTTTTTTTATGAAAGGAAAAGGAATTTTCATTCATTTCAAACCAATATTCTCTCCATTTCAAACCGAGTCGGGGCTCTCTAATGCTTGACGGAAGTTTGTAATGTCCTTTAAGTTTCCTTGGCAATTTCACTCCAGTTGAATTCAATTAATATACGTATAATACTGCGGCTGTCATTTGATAATAGGGAATGGGTTGGAGAGCGAGTCGAGCCTCTCAAGTGCTCAACTGAACTTTGTAATTTCCTTTGCAATTCCACTCCAATTTACATTTAAGAAATGTACATATAAATCAGTGGCTGTGATTCTATCAAAGTTTGTGTAACTCTTGATGACCAAAATTGTATATTCAATATCTTTGTTGATTTGAATTATGAAACTACATTAAATTTTTCTCTATTTCTCACTTGTTTACTAAAGCGGTGCGAGGATTTTCCATCCCATTTAGGGTTTTATTTTATCAAAATAAGAAAAAAAATTGACTAGTTAAAAAAATTACGTTTTCAAAATAAGTATTTTTTTAATCTTAATTGTAACTAATTAAAAATAATTTATTATATTACTTATTAACTTAGAGCATATTTGGGTGGACTTAATTAAGAGATGGTCAAACTAGCTTCTAAGCCCAAATTCTACCTAAACATACTGCTTACGTGTGGAGTAACTTTCAAAGTAAACGCGTTTTCTATTTTTATATTTTGAGAAACAATTTTTTAGAACGACAAAAAGAATGCATTTTCAGCAATTTCAAAACAGATACTCAAAACACAAAACACAAAATGAATTCAAAACTCAATACACAAAATTGAAATACAAAGAGAGCACCACCTTATATTTTGAACCAAACCAAAATAAACTCATAAGCTTGGCCCACGTGACTTATCTAAGTTACAAAAGAATCAAGGGAAAAAAGGGCAATTGCATTAGAAATTTAAACTATTTCATTAATTACCATAATCATACTACACATTTCACATAAAATCATCAAAAGTAGCGGCACCCAAACTTTCTATATACACTCAATGTAACAGAAATCGCTGATTTTAAGGGAAATTGATTACAGCTTCATGCCTTTCAAAATTAAATCAAAAAATCAAAACATAGTAATTTGAATAAACCAATTTATAACATGCTCCATTACAACATATTGCTTCTCACTGGATTGCTGCATCTACAATTTCTTACATTGGTACTGATTTTCGTAATGTTTATATCTGCCAATAGTGTAGTGTAGTTTCACTCAATAATCATGGAGAGTGTAATTGTGTGTGTTATGACAACACGGAAAACTATAATTAAGATTTATTTTTTCATATTTTTATTCCCTGTCAGCCTTGTAAATTATTTCATTTCATATTTGCGTAATATTGGTTCTGTGAATTATATGTCTTTCAGATCAAAGATTTCATGTATCTGGAATACTATACATTCTCCATTGCTGCAATAAATGTGCAACGGTTAAAACTCGCATGGTTACGTGCAATCATACTCACTACACTAAATAATTTGGAATGCATTGATACATTTACATATTTGTTCATCGTATGTAAGCTATACAAGTCATTAACCACATCGATTTTTTTTGTCGTCTTCAAATGTTGCAGGCAATGGAATCCATCATTGTATTAGTCACCTGCGATGCAAACACGTTTGTCCTTATTATGCCAATAAACAGCAGTTGCCATGATCTATTAACATGCTATCATTGGAATTAGCTATCGATAGTGATATGGATTACCTGGAAATAGAGTATGATGTGGGTGGGAATATGGCATCGATTAGGAATAGCATATCGTTACAGTTTTACATACAGTTGAAAAGGGATGAACCAAGTTTAATGGCATACACCCTATGCGTTGTTGTCATCATATCAATGAGACAACCTTGCGATGTATACTATACAAAACAACTTAGAATACATTGTATACAAGTCGGACCACCGCGAGTATGTGCTCAAATGCAAAAGTCAATGGTGCAACTAGAGGTTCAGGGCATCGAGGATTGGACATACTGGCAAGTTCAATGTGCATTACATACGTAACAGTCATAGTTGCGCAATGGACTCAACTATTCGGGGATCATGCTCAACTGAAAAGTTCTTTGATAGGGGATTGTACTAAACACAAATATACTTTCGCTAAGATTGTATATACACCTGCTGTTGACATTATGAATGCATGTCATCAACATATGGATTGACACTGTGATACGGTATGGCATGGAGGGCTCGAGAACATGCTTTGAAAAAAATAATGGTTGATCCAATCGATTCATACAATAAGCTACCATTTTATTTCAATGAAGTTGAGGGAAAAATCCAATCTCAAGAACTAGTATTGAAATAGAGACCAATAGACATTTCAAGTACGCAATCATGTCGTTAGGAGTGTCCATTGTATGGTAGATGTTCTGCAAGCCTATGGTCATTATTGATGCAACTTTCTTGACAGGAAGATTAGGAGGTAGCCTATTAATAGCACGCAGGCAAGGTGCCAATAATGCTACACATACATACTAGCATTCGGAGTAGCAGATTTAAAAAAAAATTACTCGTGATTTTAGTTCCTTAGACGATTCAAAGAAGCACATGGTGAGAGAGAAGGTTTGTGTTTCATTTCAAATCGTCAAGGTGGCATCGAATGCACTGTGGAAGAGGTGTACCCTGGTGTAATAAACGCATTCTGTACACAACATATTCTATAGAACTTGAGGACATACTATAGTAAATGTGGCAAGAACATTGCCAAGCCTTTCAATTTAGCTATGAGGGCGTACACGAAGCATCAGTTCGAGTACCATATGAAACAACTTGATCAAATTAACAAGGGAATACGTCAAGATCTGGTAATTAAGAATCCACATTCATTACAATTTTAATGGTTTATATTCTTTTCACAATTCCAGGCTCATCACTGATGTAATGCACTAATACTGGCTTGTAATGTGTGATTTACTCAATATATGCATAATATGATTACATGTTTTCTTATATCTGCAATGTTACAGGGGGGAGTAGGATTCAACAAGTGGCCAAGATCCCATACGCGTACGAATAGTTTTTCTGCCATTACATCCAATATTGCAGAGTCGGTAAATGCGGTCACAAAGTCGTTCTATTATTGCCCAATTGATTATTTGTTTGAGTCATTGAGGCACATAGTACAAAGTTGGATTTCCAAGAACATGGCTATTGTACACTACATATTTACATGACTTGCCTAATATCAAAAAAGCTTTTTAAGATCAAATGCGAAAAAATCTTTGAAATTCATGGTAATCTTAACAGAATTTTACCCGCATATTGCATATAATACATCACGTTTAGAAATACGATCCTATCTTGCTATTTTAAAAGTCTTGCTGATACAGTTGTAATGTACATTAAGTATCGGCTTCTAGTGATAAGTTTCCTCAGTTTGTAAATTTAAAGATGAAGACTTGTACATGCAATCGGTTTCAAATAGACGGTCTTCCATGTCCTCATGGTTTGTTTGTAATTGGGCACAGGGGTGAGCAACAATACGACTATTGTTCGCATTACAACGTGAATGAATGCTATCGGCGACGTATGTTAGATGCGTTGTTCCACTTGGAGATCGTACGCAATAGAAGGTAGACAAATGTTGGGTGTTTGATAAGATACTTCCTCCTAAATCCAAGAGATAACCAATCAAAACCTAATAAGACGAGACAAACTAGGATGGGGTGTTTGAATCCAACAATATGTGGACGATGTGGCGGTAGCAAACATAACATGAGATTGTGTAAGCAACCACTTCTACTTTGTCAACTACACAAGCGTAAACGAGGATCTACATAGTGAATTGCTACCAATAAAAGAGGTTTTTTTTTTTTTTTTTTGCTTCAAACAACTTGATATGTTATGATTTAGAAATGTTATAAGTTCCAATTTTTTGTCTGCTGCACAAGCATACACTTTATCTATTTGAGACTACCGTTAGTTTTTTGATATTTGAATTATATTCTCTTTTGAAAACTTAATAGTAGAGTAGTAACATCCATTGTTGCTTCTGGTGAAATAATTAGTTAACAACTTTATTCAAGTGTTGAGTTTGGAAATTTATAAGTTTGTACTAAGATGGATATGGAGATTGATGTGACAATCTATAACGTATATACCATCATTTTGTCCAGCATATACATTCAGTGTTGCGTAGATTTAAAATCACGAAAACATCACGATGTAGTTTATGCGAGATTCTTAATCACATATGAATGTTAAATAGCTTGAACCTCGAATCAATAATGCTATAGTTTCCATCCGTTAGGCCCATATGCAATGTCAATTGAAAAAACATCACGATCATACTTAATATTGCATCTTAAACAATCGTTACGTTCAAGATTAAACTAGACCATTATGGCAATCAAATGGAACCTGCCATATCACAGTCACACTCAATATTGCATCATGAACAATCATTACGTACAAGATTAAACTAGACAATTATGGCAGTCAAATGGAACCTGCCATATCACATACATGTACGTTGTAATCATATACAACAATACAATCATATATTGAGACTACTAACGCGTATCATTACATTATAGTCATTTAAATAAATGTCCAGTGCTAAATAAAATGCATATTTGGTTGATGATCACCCTATATACAGGAAGATAAGATTATGGTTAAGAACTTAAAACATGCTACACCTGCGACACATTGATCACACTGATATTACACATATAGAGCATTACATTTAATTATTCCTCCATGAATAAGCTGCTATATGTCACAAACTCCATACAAAATATATGATCAACATTCAATAATAATACCTGATATGTGAATGCCGAAATGATATTATCCTTAATATAAATTAAAAAACAGCATCATAAATTTTCCTTCCCAACACGTCTGGTGCGCTTCATCATTTATTTACTACTCAAATAAAATATTTTTGAAAATAGAGTAAACATCCATTGTTTTGCAAAACACAAAACAAAAAGTCAGCACATTGTCTACCTAAACACTATCTTGACTAAGCTTGTTGAACTAAAGCATACAAATCAACAAAAAATATGTGATGAATATCGCTAATTCAGATATTCCTAGAAGACATCAATTTCCTAACTCTCTTCACACTACGTGGCATAAGGTCGCAATATATCTCATAGTCTTCTATTATCTTCTCACAACCATGGTTGTATAACTACACGCTCAACTGCGATCATGAACTTTTAGGATCAAAATTTTCAGACATTTTATCTATCTCCTGACGGATGATGAATTCGGCATACTTTATTGCATACAATCCACAATCATGATTGCGTCAATAGAAACGAGCTTATCAAATATCTGAATTATGTTAAATAATTGTTACATACATGATGTGTGTACTTAACAGGAATATTGTTAAATAATTATGTTACGAATTTGAATTTGGATAAACACTAACCCGTAATCATCTTATAGGATGCCTGTTGCTATATTACATCTAGAGACTCAACGTGAGGAACTCCATTCATGAAGATAGGCTCCCATACATTTAGTATCACCATTAAGCATGGCAGAACGAATGCGAAAGCCTCCATGTCATTAGTGACTACCTTGTCTCTGATAGTTACCCGGCTAGAATTGTAAAATGTGAGATATCTCTCCTTTATGTTGAGGTGCCCTAAAACCTAGTGGCCTTATTTCCATCATGATAGAAATAAGGACGTGATCAACCTCTGACCAGCTTATCTTGCAATGGATGAAGTTGTTAAGGGATAAAAATTTCACATTGAATAAAGATGAAAATATAAACCAACTTATAAAGGATTATGTTACTCATCTTAATAAGTTTGATCTTATAAGATGGAACCCTAAATCTTAACATGGTATTAGAGCCCGTTAAGTTCCAACGAGCAATTCGATCCGATTAAGACTCAAAAAAATTGAGCACACGAATTTCAAAATTGGTCTGCTCAAACGAGCCACCATCTTGCTTGAGCATGTTAAGGGATACAAATATTACATCGAATAAAGATGAAAACATAGACCAACTTATAAAGGATTGGGTTACTCCTCTTAATAAGGTTGACCTTTTAAGATGGAACCCAAAATTTTAACAGAAGTTACCACATGCAACCTCAACCAAAGATTTGTAATTCAATACGGAGTATATGTCTTCCATGCAAGATTTATAAGTCGTCCGGACCATTGATCCGAAATATGAATCTTTGGTCGTGCATTTGAACTCTGCTATGCCTGACCATTTTTCGAAGGTAGTGGAAGCAGTGCTCACATCCTGCAAGGATATTTATGTATAAACGGTTAGTATGTATATTTTCCAAAATCAATTAAAATGTTAAGAGATTGTCATGATATATTATTACCGAATCCCTCAAGTGTACGTTGGGTTCCCAAAATTCATGCCACCAAGTCTCGAATGCGAGAACATATGGCCCGAACTGCAATTGTGGTTTGACAAAGTCTTTTGATGGTACAAATTTGAACTTGTAGCACAGTGAAACTCTTGATTCACGAGTATTTATATGCACATGTACGCTAAAAATTAACTTTCGAATTGAAAAATGAGGATTTTATGTATATTTGAAAATTACTTACATTTGCCCCAGCTTGTAGCTATCACCAAATCAGCTCTCAAAGGCAGCTACGTGGCGTTGTCGGGCTCTACCATATCTACACTGAATGGAAATAAACTGTATTGTGCATTTTTATGGTACCCTGCATTTGAAATGGAAAACATTAATGATAATTCAAAAAATGATGATGTTCTAGTTGATCAACATATCATATTATAGTAATGTTGTAAATCCACAACAAAGCTTTCGAGTGTTAACCTGGTGTTGAATTATGAGTCACATGTGGAATGTAATGTTAGAATTATTATAATTATTTCCGATATGTTGTCATCTATTTTGTCCGTAATTAAGGCTGGTTTCCGTTTAAAAGGAAGATATTGCCTACCCAAATTAATCCCCCTATTATTTAGTGTTTCTTTCCCTTTTTATTTTATACTGTGAAAAATGCAGTATATATAGGATAAAATAAGATTATATGTATAATATGAAATATTATTTTTATGTTAGTGCACGTGTAATTTTCCCAAGAATCAACTAAGTGTTAGTTCGACATAACTTTTGAAAAGTCAAAATGAGTTTTTGAGATCCAAAAATTATTTTTAGACCCGTTTGATTAAATTTATAAAATTGCTTCTTCTAATTAAAAGGAGTTTTAGAGGAAAGTAACCCAATGTGAAGCTCTTCCACAAAAAGATGAGAAGTCATTTTTTAAGTTTAACGAAATTCTAAAATTCCAACATTACCCTTACATTTGTAAAGAACAAAGTCAAAATTTCAATCCAATCTTAAAAAATCAGTACCTTCCCCAATTCGTCATTTCCTTCATCCCTATCTCCTTCATTTCCTTCATCCCTAATCTCCTTCTTGATTTCATGTCTACAATCCTCTAGTCTCTACAATCAGTTTCAACTATTGGGAACTTTTAGGAAGAACCCTAGCCCATAATTTCATAAACATGCATATTCTTCACTATGAAGTGTTATTGAACATTGCTTTGGAGTATGGAAGGCAAGATGGAGAATATTACAGCATATGCCAAGTTATAATTTTGATAAGCAAGTTGTTATTATTACGGCTTCAAGGACACTTCATAACTTCATAAGAAGGGAGGCTATAATTGATTTGAGATTTGAAAAACACAATGACGAAGAAGATTACTTGCTTGATGATGTAGACTTAAATATAAGTTCGACAATTGATGAGAGTGAAATGAGTCTTGTTTGTGATAGAATTGCTAGTGAGCTTATGTTTAGATGAAGATTATTTTCTTATGATTTTTAATCTAAAATTGTTGCACTTGAATTTATATTTTATTTTTATTGTTGTTTGTCAATGTCAAGTAATACTAATTCAGAAGCTATAACCATGAAAGTCTAAAACTTTTTATTATTTTTTAATCAATCATTCTCTAAAAAATCACTATTTCAACACGTTGTTTAGCGCGGATTATCGCTAACAATTAAAAAAAAAATTTAGACGATTGTGTAAGGAACAAACCTCTTGCGAAAAAATCCCAAAAATGTGTACTTTATTTATGAAGATTACAATTGGAAAGAAGCAAAATGCCTCCAAGGGGCACAAGCACACGAAGTAAATTGAAAGTTTGCAAATAGAAAGTAAATGAATTGAAATTACATATTCTCTGTTGAGAGTGTTTGATTCGGGGTGTCCTTCATTCTATGTCTTCTTTTCCTTTTTATACTCATTTGTCGATTTTCTCACTACAGCAAATGTTACCTTTTACGGCACGCATTTACGGCATGCCTTAAATGCATGCCGTAAAAAATGACTATTTACGATATGCCTTAAATGCACGCCGTAATAATTCAGTTACTAAAAGTATTTACGACATACAGTAATGGCATACTGTAAAAAGTAAACTTTTACGGCACACATTGATTGCACGCCTTAAATTTTTGACGACATACATTGACGGCATGCCGTAATAAGTAAACTTTTACGGCATACATTAGTTGCACATCGTAAATGTAAGCCCAATACCTACTTATTCAGAAACCCAATACTTATTAAAAAACTAATTAACTTATTACAATACATACACGCCCTAAATAATTCATTATACACGCCCTAAATACATTGAGTCTGAGACCGTGAGACTCCCTGCAGCCACGTTGCTACTGCACGCCTGCCGCACGTCCCTGCAGCCACATCGCACTCCCTTGTAGCCTGTATGTGAGTTTTCTATAATTTCTATTGCCTGTTTGTTTGGTTGTTTCAATGTTTCATGTTTTCGGAAAATCTTGAAACCAAGTCACTGGTAGGCTGTGGTCGGTGGCTGATGGCTGGGACTGGGAGGAAGTAGGAAGAAAATAAGTAAATAACCACAAGTTTGGCCTTTGGGGACGGGTAAGTCTGAAATTACCCCCCTTTTTTGTTTGTGTATTTTGGCCTTTGGGGACGAGTGATTCTGATTTTTTTTTTGTTCACTATAATTTTGTTGCCATTGTTTTCTTTTGGCTGTGATGATAGAGTGGGATGGATGTGTAGGGTGGTGGGTTTTCTAGATGGGTAGCTCAGCCAGGTCAATGATTGGACGTGCAATCTGAAACCGATCTTAGGGGATTCATGGCCTAGTTGATCATCAGCTGGTCCAGCTTCTAAATGAGTGATAGAAACATAATCTGTTTTGTGATTAATTCCTAGCCCTCTTGCAATGTCTTCTTTTTTCATCTTCATAGGATACCTTGAATGCTGCTGCCTTCTCCTAAAACTCCCCAACCTCTTCAAATTCAAGGAGTGATAGAAACAAGCCTTTGGGGACAACTAGGATGTGAATATAGGATTGTGATTCTTGGAGTAACATGGTTTATTATATAAGCTGATCATATGATCTGTATTAAGTAGATTTTAAGTTTTAATTAAGCACTTAATTAGTTAATGAATTTTGATTACACTTTAGTTTACCATACAAGTGTAGGGCATCTGAATTTTTAAGTGGTCCTTACTCCTTTGTGCATTGGCCAATTTTGATTGTTCCAAAATTTATTTGTTTTATTCCAAATTGTTGGTAGTATAGTCTATTGGGTAAGATGATGTTATGGCTTACATTTACCGCCATGAAGTTGATCATAATACCGCCATGAAGTTGATCATAATACCACCATGAAGTTGATCATTGCCTGATCCTGTTTGAATAAAGTAATTTGGGTGTTGAAGATTTTGATCCAATCGATTTGTGTGAAAACCCATTACTTGGATATCGTACATCCCCAAATTATTCGTACAGCTAAGTCACAAGATGAAAACTCCATAAAAATGTTAATTGAGAGCGACTGATAGTTACACATTTCAGAGGATTTATGTCATCAGGAGCGCAACCTTTTACAATCACCTTATTCGCTACCTTATTCTGTCTGTTGCTAAGGTTAGTAAATAGCTGTAACATTTTGTTTCAGTGTACAGTTTTATACATGTATACTACCTTTTGTCTGTCCGTCTATCTATCTGGTGAAGAAGTAGAAGGGTTTGGTCATGTGGCTACTTCTACACTACGAACTTTGATGTTATTGAGGTTCCCAGAAGTTTGTGAGGGAGGATTCATATGAATGTTGTGATAAATCAGTGTTATCAAATTGTGAATAAGGTACCACGGGTTTTTGTTATGTGAATCGAGCATCTGAAGTTTCACATATTGCACTCTAAAAGAACAAAGTTCACTAATAACCCCGTGTAATAGAGTTTTACATTTTTTATGTGGTTGTCATGGTCCAATTCTTACTGGTTCTTATTAGAATGAGACCCAATCGGTTATTATTCGGCTTTCTTTGGTAGAGAATTGATTGGTTCTCTATAAAAGGCACTAACTATCAAGGACCCAAAGTTAAATGGGTACAAAAATCAAAAATTTTGAATCAATTATTGTAGGTGCTTCCAAGTAATCCAAATTATTCCAAATTATTTAATTATTTCAATCCAGAGCTAATCATCAATCACAAAATCTTGTGTACAAAATCTTGTGTTTTCTAAGCTTGTCTATAAGGAGAGAAAAAGTACTGAGTCCTAATATTTTTTTCCTGTCCTTCTTATGAGAACTTTTTTAAGCCAACATCCGCCAAACTAAATTAAATCTACCCAGAAAGCTCAAATTTTAGAGATTTATTAGAAAACACAGCAACAGATTGAATCAATTGTCTATGTTCCCATATACTGATGAGTGATGACTCCTTTGCTTATATGACACATTTCTAGGCATATGGTTAGTTGATCCCAAGCATAAAAATATCAATTCTTTATGAAGACTAGATGTTCTTATATTCATATTAACAACTAGAGTTTGCTGTGTATGTTTGCTCAATCTTATATTAGTACGTGAATTTGAGTAATGGGCTGCACTAAAATGATTAAGTAGCTCTGGATCGATAACCCCTAAATTCCCTTCACACTTCACAAACTTCATACAGAGACATAAAATCTAGGCAAGTCACACCTATAAGTGTTCATATCAATAAGTTGATGATGGGTTCTAAGAACATACCATTGGCATATTATCATGGGTTCTAATCATTTTTATTTCATTCTTACTGTGTTACAACAGATTATAACTTAATAACATAGGTATATTATCATGTATAAAGATTGGGTACACTTATCAAGGTTATTTTGTCCTCTTAAATTTTGAAATATTATAAATGTTTTTTTGGTGATTTGTTTAGCATTCTTTTTATAGAGTTTCAGAGGCATATTAACATGGTGCGATAAAATTTGCAAATATGGTACAAGCCAATGCGGGGAATCCAAAAAAAGGTCATGTGTCCGTGCAAATGTTGCAAAAACCTATTCCACGAACATTTTGATAGCATGGGCATTTGATCATTAATGGCATAAATCCTACGTATACTACCTGGGTATTTCATGGGAAAAAATCGAATGCATCATCATTGCCTCCTCAAAATGTAGAAAATTTAGAGACGTATAGGATGTATAGAGATACATTTTTTCAGGATGACAATATTGTAGAACCCGAGAATGAAGATAGAGAGAAAGACATTTCAAATTTATATAAGGACATCGAGATTCCTTTATATCCTGGTTGTACAAAGTATACAAGGATATCTGCAATCGTTGTCTTATACAAGCTTCAAGCTACACATAGTATATCTAACAACGGTTTCAATGAACTTCTTGACATTATTAGAGATATGCTACCACATGGGAATACCCTTCTCGATTCTTGCAATTCAACGAAAAAGTTATTGAACACCTTTGATTTGGGGTATGAAAAGATACATGCATACGTAAATGATTGTTGTTTGTTTAGAAAGGATCTAGAGAATTTGGAGACATGTCCAAAATGTGCATCTTCGCGGTGGAAAGTTAATGAACGGACTAATAAGATTAAGAAAGGGATACCTGCAAAGGTTTTGCCATATTTTTCATTCATACCACGATTTAGAAGAATGTTTAGGTCACCTGATAAGGCAGAACAACTAATATGGCACTCAAATCACAAAAGTCAAGATGGAAAAATGCGTCATCCAGTTGATTCATTAGCTTGGGAGAGAATTAATCAAAAATGGCCTTGTTTTGCATCAGAACCACGAAATCTTAGGCTTGGCCTTTCTTCTGATGGATTTAATCCCTTTGGTGACCTAAGTTTTAGGTATAGTTGTTGGCCGGTGATACTAGTTATATATAATCTCTCTCCTTAGATATGTATGTCTAAGGAAAATTTGTTGTTGACTTTATTAATCCCAGGTCCAAAACAGCCTAGAAATGATATAGATGTATATCTAGAACCACTAATAGAAGACTTGAAGGAGATGTGGAATATTGGTGTTGAAGTATATGATGGATTTACCAAGTCCACCTTCAATCTGAAGGATGTGCTAATGTGGACAATTAATGATTTTCTGGCTTATGGAAACTTATCATGATATCCTACGAAAGGCGAAGCAGCATGTCCAGTATGTGGTTTATCCACATGTGCAAAATGGTCGACATATAGTCGAAAGTTTCATACATGGGTCATAGAAGATTTCTTACATATAATCATCTTTATCGATCGAAAGAAGATTGGTTTGATGAAAATAAGGAGTATAGGCATAGTCCTAAAATATTAACCGGTCGAAAAGTGATGTGTTCAATCAAGAATGTTACCAATAATTGGGGAAAAATAGGGAAAAAAAGATGCAAAAATCAAATTCTAATTGGCCATGGAAAAAAAATCAATATTCTTTGAGCTACAATATTGGGAGGTTAGTCATTTTAAATTATTTTGAATTAGTCATTTCTTTGCTTAAACTTTATTTCTAAATTTATCTCGTTATTTTTCAAACATTGCTTTTGTGTCATAATTTGGATGTAATGCACATTGAGAAGAATGTCTGCGAAAGCATTCTTGGCACTATTTTGCATGTGAAGGGAAAACCAAAATATGGGTTAAATTCTCGTAAGGATTTACTCAATATGGGTATTAGAAAGGATCTTCATCTAGAATTGAAAGGAAACACATATTATTTATTCGCAGCATCATATATGCTATCCAAAAAAGAGAGTGTGTGTGTGTTTTTGTAAGAGTTTGTTTGATTTAAGATTACCTGATGGTTACAGCTCTAACATTTCAAAGTGTATATCATTAGCAGTTAATAGGATTTAAAATCTGAAGTCTTATGACTGTCATGTGCTCATACAACAATTGTTATCAGTTACATTAAGAGGACTTTTGCCTGTAGGACCAAGAAATACAATTTTTTGACAATATGCATTTTTCAACGAGATATGTCAAAGAGTCATTGACAAAAATCAATTAGAAAAGCTTAAGGAGAATGTTGCTGTGACTTTGTGTATGCTAGAAAGGTATTTTCTCTCGTCTTTTTTTGACATAATGATTCATTTAACTATCCATCTTGGGCGTGAGGTTTGTATTGGTTGACCAATACAATATCGTTGGATGTACTCGTTTGAGAGGTAAATTACTATTATACTTTTGTAAGTATTCAAAACTTCTTTTTCTAATTACTTAGATATCTAATGCCTATTATATGGTGAATTAGGTTTATGAAAACACTTAAAGGATATGTACAAAATCGTTCAAGACCCGAGGGCTGCATAGCAGAGCGTTATTTAGCTGATGAATGTATGCATTTTTGCAGTGGTTACATTAAACAAGCTACTGAAGTAGGTGTTCGATATACTCGAAATAAGGATTTCAAGAATGAAACAATCATTGATGGACGTTCGATTTCTAAAGGAAAGTCAAAGACTTCGTCGAGAAATGTTAGAGGTCGCTCATCGTTATGTGTTGTATAACAGCGTAGATGTTGAGCCATATTTAACGTAATGAAGTTTTTTAATTTATTAGTTTAATATTGAATAATGTTCTCTCATAAACTTCTCTTACTGTTTGTTTATTTATTTTATTTAGGATGCATAAAGAGGAGTTTAAAAATTCAGATAGTCGCATTGTCAAGAATGAAACCTTATTACAAATGAAACATATGGAGACTTTCACTTCTTGGTTTGCGGAGAAAGGCAAACAAGACAATTGTAACATGTCTAATACATTGAAATGGCTTGCACGTCGGCCTAGATATCATGTGATGTCACATTCTGGCTATGTTATCAATGGACATCAGTTTCATACAACCGATATTAGTAGAAGTACACAAAACAGTGGTGTTTCTATTGAAGCACAAACTATTTGTCGGTCTAGTGTGAAAGATACAAGCCATTTAGTTGGTAAAATATCTTATTACAGGATTATAAGAGACATAATTTTACTAGATTATCATAGTTTTAAAGTTTCCATGTTTCATTGTGATTGGGCAAATATAGATAGTGAAGTCACAATTGAAGAAAGATTTACATTGGTAATCTTCATAGTAGACAACATTAATTTGAAAAAGAACGATTTATGTTAGCATCACAAGCAAAACATGTTTTTTTTTTATTCTAGAGAGAGCGATACATCTAGTTGTATAGTGTATTAAAGGCACCTCCCAGAAGATTTCGTTAGTTAGAAAATTTTGATGAGGATGCTTATACTCCATCCACATGAGATGCATTAAGATTTGATATGACTGTTGAAGATGAATATTATGTAAGACATGATTGTGAGGGCATTGATATTGAATATGGTAATTGTATATCTTTAAGATTCTTCCTTGGTATTATATTGATGTTAATGTATTTAATGTCTCTAATTCCATTAATTCTTGTTTTATTTTTGTAGATGCAAATGATGAAAGCTGAGTATTGTGGATGCTGATGTTCACACAAGTGGAAATAAGATGACGTATCCTGGTGAAGTAAGTTCCCAAATTGTATATATAATATTTTTAATGATTCTACGTTAACTTTAAGTAAAAGATTGCTTGGTTTTCTTTTTCATTTAATACAGTCATCTAATCAAGGCTATAAGAAATCAAAAGGAGCTAAAACAGCTTCAAATGTTGCTACCACAAGAAAAGGGAATGAAGGGATAAGAATATCAGAAGGAGGTTCTAATGCTGTTCCAAACATACAAGAAAATGATGTGCAACATGATGTAGAAGTGTTACCTAATAGTGCCAGTACTACTGAAAAAGGAAAGAAGGGAAGGGATCGAGCAAAATTGAATTATCTCAACAAGGGAAAATGCACGAAGTTACCAGTAGAGTTTAATAAAAGAGGGCAGCCAATTTGTAAAGGCTCAAATAAGTTAGCATCATTTTTTGGGACCACAACTAGAGAACTTATAACAATTACATGGAAAAATTGAAAAGATATCAGCGAAAATTTTCTTGATGACATATCTCCATGTGCAAGCAAAATATAAATTCTACATCTCTTATATAATTTATAAATCAAATTACTATTAATATTGTGTACTTTAATACAGCAAAAGTTTGATGTTGATACTTGTCATAGAAAATACATCATGCGAAAAATGGGAAAAAATTGGCGAGATCATCGATATAATGTGCTTAAAGCAATCAATAATAGAGGAAAAACAATTGGCTTAACACGAGCTGCTACTCTTCTTAAGCCTGATAATGTTGAATCAATGGAAGAATGGCAAGCATTTGTGAAAGAACGCAATTCTCAACCATTGCTTTTGCATATTGACTGTGCTTTGTGAGTCATTCTTTGACTGGATTGAAATGTTGACTACATCTTCAAACTGCTTACTTCATCTGCTCTATATGTCTAATAAAATTTATGCTTATACAATACTAATTGATTTTGTAGGAAAAGAATGAAAGATTCAAAAAGATGAGAGCAAATCAAGCCATGATGCATACAACAAGTAGGAAGGGCTTTGCTCGCTTATAAGCTGAAATGGTAAAAAAAAATGTTAAATTAAAAGTTAAATTTGCTTGAAAAATTATAAACGTTTACAAACTGTCACATATATGAAATATGTATAATGCAGCGTGCTGAAAGTGAAGACCCTGATTCCATAACAAGAGATGATGTTTATATTCGAGGACATACACAAAAAAATGGTAACCTATTAATGAATCAACTGGGGAAACATTGGTAAGAATATTGCTTTCAATAATTTTTGGTCATTAATCAAAACTTATATTTATAATTTTAGCCCAATGTATTTCCTCATATCAGAATAAAATAAAAGCAAGTTCAGAGACGGTTACCTTTCCAAGCAAACACTTTCTCAAAGATGATGGAGTTACAAGAGTACTTGGTTCAGAACGTCGAGGATGGGTAAGAGGTTTTGGTTTTGGTGCTACTCCTTCAAAGTTGAATGCTTTGGTGCACAATTATAACTTGCAAACTCAAATCCAAGAGTTGAGACATGAAATTAAAGAATTGAAGGCTTTGTTTCAAGTGAAGAGTAAAAGTGATGAACAAGAAAATAATGTAAGTGAAAAATTAGAATTAATGAATGTTATTCTCAATTACATATACTCTCTATATTCAAAATAATAAATTTTACAATTCGATATGAATTTTACAGCTTAGAGATAGAAACTTGAATGGTTTAGATAACCTTCAGAATAAGAAATGCAAATTGTTATCTTGGTTTAGAAAAGCTGATATTGTTACAAAAGGTGAAATTGTCTCAACAAATCCAAGTGATCTAGTACATCATGTACCCCTTGGAAACGAATGTTGGAGAGTTTGGGTTAATGAAGTGATTGATAATGTCAGCTTGTATCGTCCCACACGTGAACTTTTTGTTCTTGAAGTTACATTAGGAAGTACAATTGCATGGCCAATTAAGTACATCGAAGTAGATTCGTTGTAATTACAACAAAGGTATACTTAATTTCTTTTATTATTTTAAATCAATTTACATTCAGGTTTGCTGGTAATCAAGTTTTATACTTGTCATATGTACTACGTTGATTAGATAAAAGTTAATATGTTTTTTGATATACTTTTGATTTACATGCTCACTCTAAATTTATTAACCATACCTTTATTGTTTTTATGATGTGCAAGGAGTTACTATTTTGTGTGAGCTAAATTGTCACTCAAAGAAGTTAACTTTGATATAGACCATCATTTTTTTTTTGAAGTAGTAGTCTTTTGAGAATTGTTGAGATGGACTTTACATTGACATATTGTATTGAACCGTATTCAATATTTTTATTTATCGAAACAATGGAAACCTTGATTATTTATGGATTAATTTTGTTTTTTTATTATTATAGGTTTGCTTGTAATCAAATAAATAAATAATTTTTAAAAAATTAAATTGATATTTACGGCGTGCATAAGCATCCCGTAAATTACGACGTGCAGTGAATGTATACCGTAAAAGGGTTTACCTTTTAGGGCATGCCATCAATGTATGCTGTAAATATTGGTTTACCTTTTACAGCATGCCATCAATGCATGCCGTAAATGTGAATACCACTTTTTACGACGTACAACTGAATGCCGTAAAACTTATTTACGGAGTTCCATAGACGGCGTACTCTGCATGCCGTAAAAGGTAAACCACTTTTTACGGCATGGTTTTATGCGGCATGCACTGCATGCCGTAAAAGTACATTTTGTTGTAATATCTCTTATAGAACTGCTTGGCGCTCTATAACTACCCACTTTCTTCATGATGGCTAACTTGTCAAGGAACTACCGTTAGCAACTGTTGTTATTGCTCTTATTGTTTAACCGCTTGTAACCTTGATTCTTGGATCGTGGGGTGTGATAAGGTTGATCAATAACTGCTTCGTTCTGAGGTTTGGGTGAGAGTGAGACCTTGGGCGTCTCGAAGGTTTGGGCGAGAGTGAGACCGTCGTTCTGAGGGACAATGGGGCACTTCATTCGCTCAAATCCTGGGCGTTCTACAGGCTAGGGTGATGATAGTCATCTGCCCGTGGGCTGTCACTATATTTTACAATGGTCTTATTTGGGCTCATTCCCAATTTCCTTAACTGTGCTCCATTTCTTGGACCACATAATTGAGCCTTACTTAATAATTGGGTCTCATTTAATAATTGGGGCTCATTTAATTGGGCCTTATTTTTGTATGTCAACAATTACCCTTCCCCCCCTCCCCAATATGGCAAAATTAATGCCAATCATTAATCTTATGCAAAATTTCTTTTTGGCAATGTTTGCTTTCTCGAAAAAGAGCGGATAATTGTAATGATTATTTACATTTAGTGGTAATCCTTAATAACCTGAAAGGTTAATGCTACACCCATATAACCCAAAAGATACGCCACTTCATCGCTCCACTTCATTCGCGTCTTTACATCGTGCTTTTCTATAAAGGTTACTGTTCATCATCTTGCTTCTTTGCTATGCTTTCGTTGCAAATGACGACTTCACAAACTCCTTGCGATAACTCCCTCAATTTCGAGGATTTCCAAAACCTCCTTACCATACCATATGTAAATCCAAACTTTCTTTCACAAGCCCGCCCTGACCGTGATGAATTCTACCTGGGTCCGTCGTTTAATGATGCCGAGTCTATTGGGCAGGCAGTGGTGGGTCAGCTGTTCCCTTGCATTGAAAACCCTCCTTTTCTAAACTCTCTACCGTTGAAGCCAATTTGCGAAAAAGGTATTCGCACGTAGCCTAAAACTTATGCTGGTTTTCGTAGATGGGATGCAGGCATGGTGAATCATGGCCCCACCAAAGCAATTTTTGATCGTGCTGAAATTTCGGACTTATTAGAAATTACTCTCCATCTCCCAATTTATGACCCAGTGTTTTTCCCTATTGCTCTGAGTTTTTGGTCTACTAAGTACAATACTTTTTTTCCCTTGGTCCAATGTCTATTACCCTGAGAGATTTTGGAGCCCTAGTAAACCTTCCACATTTGGGCGACACCATTTTTCCTAGCATTTTGATTGCCGATGCTGCCCCAAAGTTTGACAAAAAACCGACTGAGTCCTATTCGGGCATTCAAGGACTTTATAAGCAATCTAGCGCTGAACCTTCCTATGTTGAGCATGTGGCTTTTCTTCAGGTCTGGCTTTGTAAATATGTTCTTTGTGTCCCCAGTCTGAAACCTTTCATGAGTTATCTGCCCATAGCGCATAAGTTGGCGCATGGCAGGTCTTTGAATTTATGTTCCTTGTTTTTAGCCGCATTTTATAGAGGCATGACTTCCCTTAAATTTCAATTAAAGAATGATGCGTCTCCCACTGGCAGTGGGCCCCTTTGGTTCACTCAATTGTGATTGAAAGCATATTTTCCACAGCTTAGTACTCCACCATTCCCACCTCAATCGGTCAATTGTTATGGGTTATTCATCCATCAATTGAGCCCTATAAATATGTCTAATAGGGATGTTTTCACTTTCTTTTACAATTTGAATTCAACACCTTCCTTTTTTCCTTTTTCTCCTCACCAAGTCCCTATTTATGTGAGACCTCCTTCCATTCTAGCTAAAATGAGCACTTTCTTGCTCATTTGGGCACAATTCTTGATTGAGAGAGAACTGTTCCATGACGTAGTAACTGGAACAAATGTCAAGGCAAGGGTTGAGATATATGCTCTCCAATTTTTTGCTCGCCGCTTGGTTTTGGCCAAACGTGACATGTTCCTCCCTATTATTCTAAAAATTTAACAGAGCGTTTACATACTATAAATAAAATCGATGCACATGTCATTGATGCCCGTAATATTCTTTTGACCAAAGATCTTTCTTTGGCTCCTTTCAACCCCACTGCTGTCACTCATCCTCTCTTTGATCAACTTTGGCCATCAATGAAACCCAGGTTGTTCATCACTGATGCTAATCGTGCCTTCCACTTACTGGATCGGCCAGAGACTTCCTCCACTTCTCCTATTTTGGCCACCCCTGTGTCCATTAGAAATCCTTCTTCACCTGCTCGTACTAAACATTTTACCCTTCCATCTACTTCTCCTCATGCTCGAGCTAGTGCAGCCAAAGGTGCTTCCAGCCGTAAACGGCCAGCCCCATCTTCACCAATTTTGCCAGATGATGATGATGCTTCTCTCTTTGTCAAAAGAAAGGTATTTGAGTTGTTTGTTTATGTACCAAATTATTCTTCATAAGCTAACGCTTTACCTAAATTTCTAGAAAAGTTCAACTTTCCCCTCGAGGCTATAGTCTTAGCAGCCCCTGCTCTATCACCTCCTGCTGAAGCTGTTTCATCCAAGTCATCTGATGCCGGAACTTTGCTTAAAGAGAAATCTATAGCCCCAGAGTCTTCACCATAGCTAGTTAAAAAGTTGCCACCTTCCCTAGGTGTTGACCCCCCCAAGTGTTGAACCAGAAGGTAATACATATTTTAATGTATTTACCCTTGCTTGCACTATTGGCCTTTGATTCATCGCTTCTGGACTTCTGTAGAGGTTCCCATGGATTCGCCCGTTGTGGTAGAGTCTACTCGTCCAGATAAAGAGAAGTCTCCACGGGTGGCTGAGTCAACCGATGATGTGCCCGAACTTTCCAAGGTTGCTGATGAGGTAGTCTTCTTTTCATTTTTTATCTACACTTCATGTACTGCGGTGAGAATGCTAAATGCTTGTATTTTTCTTTACAAGATGCAGATACCATCGTGCGCTCCATCCGGGACTTGTTCACTTATTGGGAACAAGTAAAGACATGTCGCCCTTCTTCAACCAGTCGTCATTCTGCTTCATCTTCAGCTTTCTCGGAGGAAAATATAAAGACTCTCAAGCAATCAGTGTTTGAGTATGTTTCTTTTATGGACATAGATATCGGCAAGGCCAGTGCTCTTAACTAAGCATTTGGCTGACAAATGTTGGGCGATCTTCTCCTTTGTCGCCAATATTTACCCTATTCAATGGGTCTTGTGCTTGAGCGTGCCCAGGCTTTGTGATCCTCATTACTTCATCGTCCAAGTTCCCCATAAGCACTTCCTCTTCTAAGCAATCCACCTTGTTGACTTCTCGGCCAATATTCTGCTCAAACTCGAACACTACTAATTTGTTTCCCAATACTTTTAATGCTTCTTCTTCTTTCATCTTGTCTTTACATTCTTTATTGAAAGCCATTAACTTGGCTTTGAAGGCCTGAATGTCGGCCATTTTCCCTTGTTGCTCACAACTCATTTAAAATTTCTTGATTACCTTTTTGCCGATTACTGGCTCTTCTAGGGCCACTATGTTTAGCCTCATTTGTCTGAACATTTCAGTAAGTGCATCCACTGAAAATGACTATTTACTCTGTGCGACAATTTGAGTCTCTTCTCCATCTTGAACCACCCTAACAGGTCCATAATTTCCCTCGTACTTGAATATTTCCACTGAGTTTGCTTCTGCGACAAAGGGTCTATGGTCTGTCTGCACCACTTCTGCTTTGCCCTTGTCATTCTAGAAAATCAGGCATTGGTGGAGCGACGAAAGTATGGAATGACTTCTGTGAATCTAGTCCATTCCCAGTAGCACATTGTAACTAGTAGGACCATCTATTATAAAGAAGACTGTGGTCCTACTATTTTTTCCTACAGTTATGTCCAGTGGCATCACTTCTTTAGCCAAAGTTGCTCCCCCATTGAAACTTGTGAGAATGACTTCTGTCGGGATCATATCACTTTCTATCTTTGCAAATTTTCTCATCATCCTGGACGGGATGGTATTTATGGCTGCTCCATTATCAATGAGCACCTTTGCCACAGGTATACCATTGACTAAGGCCTTCACATACAATGGCCTCAAGTATTTAGTTAATTTCATGATTGGTCTCTTGAAGATGACCTTTTCAGCAGCATCTATTTCTACTTCATGTTTGTCTTTTGTTGAATTATTTCCTTGTGATAACTCAACATGCAAGATTTCGCACTAAGCTTCTGCTTCCTGGATTTCTTTTCTACTTTCTTCTAATGCTTCATCTTCGATTACCCATCCTGTAGGGGGTGGCAATATTCTTGGAGACGACCCATATTTCTCATAGCGAGGCACTCTCCTCTTCTTTTTAGGTGTCCCGTACAACACATAGTAATCAAAGAAATGCCCAGATGGTTCTCCCAACAAGTCTACCTCGCAAACACCTTTTCGATGTAGCTGTTTCAACAACGTATTACGCGACACTCCCCTCTTTCTTCTCTCTGCTTCCAAGTCAATTTCTTTTTCGATGTCTGTTATACCATCATCCTTTTTTTCATCAAATGCCCCTCTAGATGTTTGGCCCTCTTCACATTCCGACACACATGCTTCATCCTCGTTATCCTCCATTTCCTCATCTTCTTTCTCTTTATTTTTGAACTCATTGGCTAATAAATAGTTACTAGCCATGACAGGAGGTAACGTACCGAACTGAATAGTGAGGGGTTGCTCTTGATCTTCTTCATCCTTTTTCCCTCGCTCAAACTTTGATCTCCCAGAAGAACTTTCTGGCAATTCTTCTATTAATTCGCCTGTACCAATCTCTTTACTATCCTCAAGAACATTTTGATTAGCCACCTCGAGTAGTTTAGGCGCCTTAGGACGTGGCAATCCTTGTTGTTGCCTCATCATTCGTTTATAATTCCGTTGAAATTGCGTTTGTTGAGTTCTAGTTATCTCATTGAAGGGTATCACCCTTCCTGCATTATACTGGAATGAATGCCATATATTTGGTTGGCGAGGTTGCGGCCTGAATGTCCTCCCATTATTTATTGGCCCGAACTGCCTCTCAAAAGGTGGTCTTCTATAGAATGATGTACCTCACCCTCTAACAGGTTGGATGTTTAGGACAAAATCAAGGCGATTGTGGTGTTGCCATATTCCTGGTTTCTCTATGTTTGCACTCACTTCTCCTTTACATCTTGCACACAGGACGCTTCCGTCCTCTCTAGGCTCTTTCCGTTTGATACGTTCAAAGACACTAGGATGTGGCCCAGAATCTTCTTTTCCGTTGTCTATAACCAATTTGAATCTTGGCAACTTGTTTTTGAAACAAGTCGTCACCATGTTCACCCCAAGTGGTTGTCGGAAAGGATTTTCATCCACTGCATTTTCTTTTTATCTTCGAACATGATTCGCCCTGACTCGATAACATCCTGTAACACGTGACGAAAGACCAAGCAATTTTTAGTCATATGTGACCATGCATTATGTCATTTACAATGTTTTTTACCCTTAATTTGCTCAGAGGCTGGCAATTTATGCTTATCGCTCAATTTTATCTGCTTATCCTTATACAGTTTGTCAAATATTAGGTCAGCTTTAACCACATCAAATGAAAACATTCTAACTTTTTCGTTTTCATCTTTTATAGGCTCATTCTTGCCTGACGCTCTGGATTTGGCCATTATAGGATAGACATACTCATCTCCCTTAATTAATTCAACTAAATATACTTCAGTTTGATTGTAATATTCGTCGTTAATAGTATGAACGTCAAAATTTGGGTCTCTATAATAAGTCCCTTTACTAGAGTTTTTCATTTGTTCTTCTTCTCTTATTAATCGTCCATACCTAAACACATTCGCGCTAAGTTGGAAAAGATCAGGAAATTCCCTGTCTTGGAATTTCTTTTTCAAATCAAAGTTCAAACAACTTTGAGCGATTTTGACGAATTCTTTCTCAGGCAAAGGCACAAAACATTTGCTCCTGACTGTTTTGAACATTTGAAGGAAACCTTCTGCCCATTCGTTTAGCATTTGACGTAAATTGGCCAAATCGGCTAAAGTGACTTCAGATTCAGTCTTATAAAACTGAGCGTGGAACAATTGTTCCAATGGTTGCCATGTTTGAACAAAGTTTGTTGGCAAATTAATGAACAATGAGAAAGCTACTCCTGTTAACAAACTAGAACAACCTCATTTTATGATAGTCAGTTACTTCACCACTTTGCAGTATAAATCGCAATATATGTTCCAGAGTAGACACTTCTCCTAGGCCAGTGAATAATAAAAATTATGGCACTTTGTACCCTCTAGGCCACAGATATGTCTGATCTACCCAATCAGGATATGACTTTTTGTAAGTCGGCCTAATAACAGGACGTACCCCAAAAACCATTTGATCCTGTACTATTTCCATAATTTGATTCCTCAACAGGACATTAGGATCATATGGAACTCCTACAGATTGGTTCATTGGTTGATTTACTTGAGGTCTAATATTTGGTCCTTGGTTGGCAACAAAATTGCTATTGTTTAGGCCATTACCACCGTTAGCATGAGTGTTTACTCCATCATTAACACGCGGGGTATTCTGTCCATTATTTAGGACATTGTCTCTAATATTTGGGTTACCCCCCAGGTTTTTCATCCCATTACCACCATTCAAATTTAGCATTCCACTACTCCCTGGTTTGAGGTAGACGGACCGAAAGGTGGTTCTAACCCTTCACTTGGGTTCAAACCTGGGGAATTATGTGGGGACTTATGTCCTATAATCATCCTGGTTTGAAAGTGATTCCCTATTGGTATAACTAGTTGACATATTTGGCTCACTAACTTATTCATGATCTCATTCAACGTGTTTAGTTATTTGACCATGTTGTTATAATGTGCGTTCCCATTGTGGGTAAATCTTTCCATATTGTGAACATTTCGTAGATTTACATGTTCAACGACATCCTGTGTGAGTTCCCCAAGCAATGCGCGCATGGTCCGAGGACTCAACTCCGTCATTGGCTCATAGCTACTTTGACTCTGTCCCTCTGTTCCCCAAGTAATGCACGTATGGTCCCTCTGTTCGTGGGGAGCTTTGATACTCCTCATATCGCTCGATTACAGACTGGACTACTCCTTGGCTTGCTGGTTCTTTATCAAAATTTTTATAAATCCTCAAACACCAATGTCCCACTTGACGTGCCAAATTGTGTCGCGCAGATTATCGCTAACAATTAAAAGAAAGGTTCAGATGATTGTGTAAGGAATAAACATCTTGAGACAAAGTCTCAAAAAGTGGTGCTTTATTTATTAAGATTACAATTGAAAAGAAGCAAAACGCCTCCAAGGGGCACAAGTACACGAAGTAAATTGAAAGTTTGCAAATAGGAAGTAAATTGAAATTACATATTCTCTGTTGAGAGTTTTGATTCGGGGTGTCCTTCCTTCTATGTCTTCTTTTCCTTTTTATACTCATTTGCTGGTTTTCTCTTACAGAACTGCTTGGAAACTGCTAGCGCTCTATATAACTACACACTTTCTTCGTGATGGCTGACTTGTCAAGGAACTGTCATTAGCAACTGTTGTTATTGCTCTTGTTGTTTAACCGCTTGTAACCGAGATTCTTGGATCGTTGAGTGTGATAAGGTTGCTCAATAACTACTTCAATAACTGAACAACACGCTATATTCATCTACACCTTGGGCCTCTCGAAGGTTTGGGCAAGAGTGAGACAATCGTTCCGAGCGACAATGGGGCACTTCATTCGCTCAGATCTTGGGCGTTCTGTAGGCTTGGGCGATGATAGTCATATGCCCGTGAGCTGTCACTATATTTTACAATGGTCTCATTTGGGCACATTCCTCAATTTCCTTAACTGGGCTCCATTTCTTGGACCATATAATTGGGCATTACTTAATAATTGGGCCTCATTTTTGTATGTCAATACACGTGTTTTCCTCCAAAATCTCATTTTAATAGAGCCCAAATGAGGGTTAAATTAATCAATTTATCATCCCAAACTTTCAACTTAATAAATTAGAACACTCTTCAACAAGAAGTAAATTTCTACTGTAGTTACAAAACCAATATGTAATATGATTTTCCAGCCGATATAAATTTTTCTATCATGAAAAAATTCCTAAAAAGTTGTCTTTGTTTTAAATTCTTTAAGTAAAACACACTGAGAATGCTTCAGTAATTTGGCAACAACCAAATTCTAAGCCCCTATTTGACAATTATTATTTTGAAAAGACAAAGTTCAGAATAGTGATTATTAGGGAAATGTGTGGTTAAAAAGTATGAAAAAATTCTAGGTTTACGTCTAGAATATTTTATTGTGTGAATGAGTGGTGGAAAATGAGTATGTAAAAAAGAATTTCAAATAATGATTGTCAAACATGAATTAAGGTTGTGTTTGACACCCATTTTGGAGAAAGAATAAATTCTGGAATAGTGATTGATAGAAGAATGTGTGGTTAAAAAATAAGGAGAATTTTTTAATTTATGTGTAATATTATTTTATTGATAGAATGTGTGGTTGAAATGAAGAAAGAGAAAAAAAAATGAGAAAGGGAATGGGATGAAAATGTGTGTCAAACAAGGGCTAAATACAGAGCATCCAGGCGTATGAGCTAATTTTAAGGTACTATTTTACTTATAAAATAACTTTTTTTTCTTTGGCCCAACCAAACGTGCTATTAAAAATAAACTTATTTATACGTAGACTATGCATTTTTTTTATAGGGATTAATATCATATTTTTAATAAATTTTGATAAAAGTTGATGAAATGTATAGTTGAAAAGTTGTGGGACTCATAAAATATATAGTTAAAATGAATGATTGACTTAATTTAAATTTTAATTGGTATCAAAACAATCACTATATTTTGGAAATGGTTATTAACACAAAACGCCCCCACGTTTTGCTCTTAGTGTGCAAAACGCCCTCGCGTTTCAAATTTTTGCACTTTCACTCCTATTTCAACGTCTCATTGTGGAACATGTCATTTTCATCAATTTTTATCCAATTTTCCAATTTAAAATTATAAAATGACAAATATACCTTCATATTTAAATAAATAAAAGGAAAAGAAAAAAATTGCAATCATACTCCCATATTTTTAAAAGTACAAAAAAATTAAATAAATAAAAATTTCTTCTTCCCCATTTCCCTCTCCCTCCACAGCTACCACCTCCAAATCCTCGAGTAACTAAATCACCATTTCTTTGTTCTTGTTATGTAAATCAAAAGTTGATTTTGCTTTGTTGTGTGAGCCCCAGTAGGAATGAATTGACTATAAATAAGGGGAATTCTTTTACATTTGTTCAAAGGAAGGAGCTTGAAAGACGAGCCATGATCTATAGGGCTTATTAGCACAAAACGTCCATATGTTTGACTTTTAGTATGCAAAACATCATTACGTTTCAAACTTTTGCATTTTTCACCCTTGTGCCTACTGATCTTCTTTTTCCTGCTAGTCTTCTTTTTCTTCGATGATTTCTACTTTTTACATTTTTGGTACTCGATTAGATGTGGATTTTAAAAAGATATTTGTTGATATTGGTGTTTGAGTACAGTGATTGGTTATTTAGAAAGGTACGAGCGAAAATGACAAGAAATAGAGGTTCTCAAGAGATGTATTGCCACATTACAAGTACTTTGAGTGCCACCTACAGAAAAGTCATCCTCATTCAACAAAGCTTGTGGAATCAAGAACAATGCCACTGACAATAACGAGAACAATGACCCTCTTTTATTTAATCATAAAATCGATCTAAGTATTTCTACATCATTTAGTAAGAAATATGAGAGATAAATTTTTAGTATTTCTACATCTCCTAGTATTTTTCAATCTATATTTTGGTTTCATTTCGTGATGAGGGTAAGGGTGAGGAGTGGGAGTGGGGGTGGGGGTGAGAGAGGGAGAGGGAGAAGATTTTTCTTTTATTTTTTGATATTTTAATAATTGTTTTTGGGATTTATTTGTACTTCTTTTTAAGAAATGGAAATATGATTGCAATTTATTTTTTATTTTTTTCTTTTGTTTTATTTAAACAGTAGGGTATAATTATCATTTTACAATTTTTAATTGAGATATTGGATAAAAATTGATGAAAATGACGTTTTTAGAATGAAACGTTGAAATATAGGTGAAAATGAAAAAATTCGAAGCGTGAGGACGTTAACGTATGGACGTTTATTGGAAATTTAGAAGAATATTGGTGGCCACATGCACGTTACCCAACTATAAAGCCGATTGTCACTTGTTATTGGCGACAAAATCAAAGCAATGGTGCCTCTGCTAACCCAAGCTCCCGCCGGAGGAGCCTTAATCTCCGCCACACAACAATATTCCCTCAAATTCACCCACCCAATTCCACCTTTGTTCACTAAGCGCCGCCCCAACTTCTCACGCCAAAACAGGTTGCTTAAGCCCCTTACCCTAGCTAACGCCGCCGAGCCTTCAGGCAGCGGCCCTTCTGCTGCCACCAAGCCCAGTCCTGCCACTGCCTCTATCCCCTTCAGTGGAGAAGAGCCAATATCTATTGTGGGCCAAGAAAGTGTCCCTCTTGAAGGTGTTATTCAGTTCGAAAAACCCAACTCCGATTCCCGTCTCGCCAAGTGGGGGTGCGTGAATTTTTTTATTATTTTATCTTTTGTTTTAAATTTGTCTTCTATTGAGAGCTTTTTATGTTGAATTGAATTGGAATTATTGTAGCCGTGTGGCTCTTCTAGCTGGTGGGGATGTGGCGGCATTGGTTTTGTTCTCTGTAATTGGAAGGTTCAGTCATGGATTCTCTGTTTTCAACTTCGAAACACTGAAAACTGCGGACCCTTTTATTGCTGGTAGGCTTAATAATTTTCTTGATGGAATATGTTACCATTGTTTCTCATTACTTCAATTATATGTTTAGTCCGCGTGGACAATAGATATGTGTATAGTGTTGGATTATGTATTCTTTGATCTGTGGCCTTTATTGGTGGTAGGGTGGTTTCTGAGTGCATATTTCCTTGGAGGTTATGGTGAGGATGGTCGAGGTATGAATGGTCAGTTGAATGCTGTTACAGCTGCTGCCAAATCATGGTCCTTGGGTATTCCAGTAAGTCCATTTCGTTATTCAAGTTTCTCTTTCTCTCTGTTTATTTATCAATTTACATTTTTGTGTGTACTTGTAAAAATGGAACTGTCTTTTTTATTTATTATTTATTTTTTCTGATTGGGCTGATGATAATACTTTAGTTTTTTTGCCTGATAGAAAATAGTAACATAAAGGCTTTTCTATCCACTTATATTATCAGTTTATTTACATACTTGATCGTGATCATGGTTTCAATAGATTGATTTTGTCAAAGGTTACTAAGCTCATAAGAAAGTGCCTTCACAAAAGTCATTGCAATTTCATATCCAACTCCCTTGCTATTTACAAATTTACATTTCTTGTGTCAACATGTAAAAAAAATTGGTGAGCAAAAGTGTCTTAACTGTCCCACTTTTCTTTTGTTTTTGTGCGGAGTTGGTGACAGCACTTCAGTGACTTGGGTTATTGAATATCAGAATAGTGCTTGCTAACTGTGTACTTAAGTTTAATATATTGATCATTATCCAATGAATTAAAAAAAAATCCTTAATTAGAATACTTCGTACTCTTCTGAACAAGTCAATAGAAAGGTTTACTTGATGACTTTGAGCAGCAGTTGATGTGAACATGATATTGGTTATATAGAGTACTAGGTGAAAAGGTTTGGATGACCATGGTGATTATGTCTGATTTCACGACAGATAAATAAGGCTTGATTTATGGGGTTGTAGAGTATGCATGATTTGATGGCTGATGGAGAGCATAAATAGAATAAGGGATGGAGAGAGATCTTCGTAATCATCTATAGGGTATTTGCATCACATCCATAATTTGAGGAATCTATAATTAGGTTACTGCCTGTAATTGTTACTTTGGGATATCTAAACAAGATGAACTCATTCGAGACTTGTTGACATGATCCATCCTTTAGTACTAAGTGAAAACGAGTTTTCTATACACCTCTATCTTTTTTTGTTAACAAAACACCCATCATTTTGGGGAAATAAATAAACTCGGGGAAATATTAGATCCAAATAGAGCTCAACAAATATAAACCTTAACATGCTATATGATCTCAATAAATTTTGAGATATGAACAATGGTGAAGACAAGATAAATGAGATTGGTTGGTTGCAGAAATTGTAGAGCGTAAGTGGTGTTGGAATTCTAGAGTTTTATTGCAAGCATTGAAGGTTCTACTTGAAGTTAAAAGAGCGTAACGGTTTAAAAGGAAGCAAAAATGCTTAAATCTTTTTATCCAAAATATTTTATTTACTCGTACCCTATGATGTTTGGACTTGGGTACGAGTATCAGGTGCAAATACGTATTTAAGTATCGAATTTTTTATTTTTCAAAATGGAGGATACAGGGGCATGGTTAAAAAGAGTCCAAATTTCGGTTACGGGTACTTGGGCACGTCTTTGAAACTTCAATTTTTTTTTTTCAAAAACTTCATGGGTAAAAAGTTAATTAATTATTAAGTTGCAAATTGTTAAAACAATTAATCAAAAATATTATTTGATTACTTTTATTTTTGCAAGTTTTGAAAAAATATTTAATACAAAAATAGTATAAGATCGACTATTGCCGTAGATACACGACAAATTAATTAAGTTTCAAATAGACGATGAATCGATTAGTGACGAGCCTTTTTGTTTGATTAATCAATTATTATTTGATTACTTTTATTTTGTCAAGTTTTGAAAAAATATTAATTTCAGAAAATGCTATTAAATTGTTCTAAAACATTTACTTATGTTGATTTTATAATTATCTGCCAATCATTTTGGCAAAAAAAAAATCACATTTTAAATTTTTTTAAAAAATTTATGACAACATTTACTATGATATATATATAAATTAAAATGACCTGATCTAGATCAAATTAACCAAAAAGCATATTTAAGAAATAATAAATCTCATGTAATTTGCTCAACCAATAAGGCTGTAAAATTCGAAGAAAAAGGTAAATAAACCCAACCAATGTAAGTATACTTCAACCACAATGGATAATTTTTTTTTTTTAAAAAAAGCCCAAAAGGTCCAAAAATTAAAACAAAAAACAGGCCCAAGTGTAACACCCCTTCTTCTTCCCTAATGCACGACTTTCTGTCTCTGCAACAATGGTGGCGTGAAGTTCAAAAGGTTCTTCCTTGGCCGTGTCCATCCCGTATTTCATACCCGTACCCGTGTCATATTGTGTCGACACGGGTAGGCCGGCCAAAAAGAAGGGTCCAAGCATCACAACTCGTCCCCTTCAAAACTAAATTACTATGTTGATATGATAGAGGTGAACTGCAGATAGGACAATGTTTAACAAATATATGTGATGACTTCGTGACGCTAAAATGATCTGTATACACGGGGAAGCAAATAAGATTTGAAAATACATGAATCAAATTACTGTATATACCTTATATAAATGCTTGATTACGATAGTTTGTTAAGCACAATCCAGATCAAGTAATAAGTATCAAATCATATACATAATACAATACAATAGCAGCTTAGAGCAATCCAACTATTGGCCTGTCAAATCATTCAACATCATTGTAAAATATACATTCAGGGTAAGCTTTGGAAGAATTATTGTTGTATGCGCTTGTCGCCCTTTTTAATCTAATGAGTGGTGTGTGTACACATGATTTGTATAAATGCGTTCTTAGGTAATTATGATAGTAGCAAATCTTTTGGATGTTGCATACACACCACATCCATTGATATGTTCTTCAGTAACCAAAGAAGATTCTCGTAATCACGAATTCTTAATTACTAATGTTGACTGAATCTCAACTGAGATTTTCTCCTCTAAGTGCAATTACATTGTGGCAAACAATTATATTAAAGTATATCTATGAGCTTATACATAGCTATGCACAAATCTATTATATCTATGCCTCACAACATATTAAAGAAAATGATGGGTGCAGATTTCTCCATTTTATCCTTCAATTAGGACTGACTTTTAAGGGTTCTCATGTATCTACCATTTGTTTCTAGTTTCTAGCTTGCGAATTTATGCATGCAGTACTTGTACACATACTTAAGTGGCATATCAGAATTGTAATAAATAAACATAAAGCTCCTGTTTCTCAAAGTGCCTAAAGTTGCTGATACAACAAGCAATTTGGGTAATATATTACATTGAATCCATTGAGACATTATCCATGCTTGCTTAATTACATGGACATAATTTCATACTTGTCTTTGAAAAGGATTGAGAATTAGAAATTCCTTGTTCTTTTGTACATTTTTATCGATACTCTTTAGTCTTTCAATTCCAAATTGTATATACACTCACTTATTTGGATGTACCAAATTATGATTAATACGAAAACTCTTTTTCTGGACATCAAGCTCAATTGTAGCTTGTTCCCAGCCCATGATTAACTGTTCTATTGATATGAATAATGATGAGCTTGGAAATATGTACAAAGGTGGCCACCTGTGATCTAGCAACTTCTTATTGGGGGATATATGTTAATTTTTATTTGTAGGTCTTATCTGATGCATGTGAACGTTTATGATTTTCTGTTTACGTCACATTTGAACTTCATTTTTATTTTGCTTCTCTTGCACTACAGTTAGGAATAATCATAAGGGCAATAACAATTGGCCATACACCACCAACCAATTTTATATTAGTGACAATGGGAAGCACTGCTGTATTACTTATTGGATGGAGAACACTACTTTTCAGCATTTTCCCCAATAATAATGCTAAGAAGAATGACGTATACAAGCGTGGCAGCCCATTTGAATTGCTTGAGGTCTGTATTTCCCTGTTTGACCAGAACTTACAAACCAAAATAATGTTTTATCTTCTTTAGATCTTTATCACTTTATTCATTTTATGACAAGACCTTGTGAGGCGTTTAAACTCATGAAAAAACAACTTCTTTCAGATGACACTTGTTTCTTTCAGCTGACACTCGTTTGTAAATTTGAACCCTCTCTTGTACACTTTTACCAAATGGAATTTTAATCTGGAAACTATGGAAACTTTACCACATCAAATTTTTAGCATACTCCTTTAGTCTTTCTCATAAGCATCTGCTCTATTATGAATTAGAAATTATTACTATAAGCATCATTTGTATTAGGTGCTGATACCTAATAGAGAACATAAATTTATTTGTTTCAGTTGCTTACATCGTTGATTAGAAGATGGTGATGATGGTAGCAACTCTTCTGTGCCCAACGATATTTTTGTTCTCTTCAAAGGTAACTATGTACATGTTATTCCTGCTCCAATGTGGTGGAAACAAATGTAAAATCTTTTACTAGAGATACTAAAAAGTAACATTATTTTGAATTTTTTCATGCTTTTCAATTTTAGTAATATAATAGTTGCTAATTTTTCCGATCATTGACTTCTGTGTTGTGATGAAGTATATTAGATTGCCTTATTTTTCTACTTTTGAGTATGTCAGGTACTATGAACAATATAGGAAAAAAAAATAAAAAAATGATTTTTTATCAAAATATATTTTGATCAAAATTCATTTTTTAATTTTTATTTTTCCCCCCATTTTGTTTTGTTTTGGCTGTTTCGACTTGACATTTTTTACTAAGTACTTGGGGATCCAATTGATCATGGATATCGTAAGGTGCTCCTCTATGCAAATCCCAATGGAATCTCAGCATCCCTACATACGAATCAAAATTCATGAATGATAAATCATAGACCGAACCGCCGAATTGGAAAAATTGGGTGCTATCATATAGCTTCAAAAATCATTTTTTTTCCTGTTTTGTTTTGTTTTGTTTTGGCTTGACATTTTTTTTTACTAAAAATTGAATTCAAAATTCATTTTTTTCCTAGTCAAAATGTCAAGCCAAGCCAAAACAAAATAGGATTAAAAAAAAAATGCATCTGACTTCCTAAAATCATTGTAAGATTGTGAAGGGGAATTTATTTTGTAAAATTGTAAAACCTAAAACCTGCCAAACTAGTATACTAGCGCAGGCAACCTCTTTACTTACTGTAAGTTGATTTTTTGAAATAGATCATTTAACAGTTGTAAATGTAAATAATATCATTCTAGTTGTACCATGCTTATAGTGTGAAGGAAACTTACTTTCTTGTGTCCTGTAGAAATGCTTGTTGGGGCCTCTAAAATGTAATTACACCAAGGTTCTAAGAAATTACAGAAAGCAGATGCAAGCAGCTGGTATTCTATATCATTGTGTATGCTCTACGTTTCTTGTCATTCATAGAAATTGAAACTGATTGTGCTGTGTATCATCCAAATATTTTTTAAGTGACCAGAGTCTACAAATGGAATGAAACGATTATCCACTTGCATGAGTCAAACAAATGTTAACTTCTATATTTTCAGGGTAGATATGCTAATCCCAGAGACTCGTATTATTTAGAATTGACTATTGTTTTATCAGTTTCTTTGTATTCCAGTTGAGATTAAAGAACTGCCATTAAGACCTGAACTACACACTCAAACAAATAAGAGTGTCAAAGAAGCTCCTTAATCTTGTCAACTTTTGCAACCCATAGGATATGTTTGAATGGTGTTGCCTCCTGCTATTGTATATAATAAGTAGGTTGATATTTTGTTTCAGAGTGAATAATTCGTAGTTGAGATAATTAATCGGGCCTCCAACATGCTTACCTAGTAGATTTTGTATATTTTATTCTTGTGGAGAATAAGATTAGCATGGGTGTTATTGTTATTCTTCCTTTGTGTGATTTCTTATTCTTTTACCTTAAAAGCAATTCTCTTTTTTTTCATCTATGTTACATCATGTCTTTTTATGCTTAAGGTTTCAACTATCACTTTCAGATGCATTTTCGAATGCAATGGAGATGGAATTATAACTTTTGCGTACAGTTTACCTTTTTATTTCACTATTCCCCTCAAAGAAGAGGTCAATTAGATTTTGAAATTGTTCTTGCTTAACTACATTCGGTTTGCGATTTTGATTCATCCACTGATGCCAAAGATGTATGGATTTTCATGCTTGAGTTTGCTATGTACACAATGGTGAGGATGCAACTTGTATGATGGGAAATTAGGTTCATATTAAGAATAATCTGTAGCAATATTCTTGTTACATGTGATCAGCTTTAGCCTATTTGACTGTAGGATCCTAAAATAAATAAAAAATGTTTCGAAGTTAACTCATCATCTTTTTGAAGTAGGCATTGTTGAATCAATTTTTCATTTAATGGATATATGAGTTATTAAAATAGCCACTACATGTGACCGATCACCGTTCCTTTATTGTAAAATTGATAATCAAAACATTGCTCTTTTTCTGTTTTGAGCAGATGATTGACGTGTCTTTGCATATTGGAGCTTGTCTAGACCATCATTTAACTGTTAATCTTACTCTTTTCTAATTATATTTTCTTATCATTCATCTCTCTTCAAACCTGCACCTCCCCTACCATGTGACCCCCACTCCTAACCACCTTCCAACCCACAACTTTACCACCCTTCTCTGTCCCCATAACTTTGCCTGCTCCACCCCTTCTCTGTCCACCTAACTTCGACTGCTCCCTAACCCTTTCCTCCTCCCAACCCCTAACACCCCAAACTCTATGGTTGTGGTGATGGGTGGAGGTTGCAGTGATGGAGGAAGGTGGCAGTGGGGGTGTATGGAGAAATTATGTTAATATTTCAACTGGGTGGTGACCTGGTGGGTGTGTATATTTGGGGTGTATCTTGAAGCTCCTTACTAATTCATCATGTTATTTGTGTTACCCTTATTTGTATCGTGGTTACACCTCATGCATTAGTGCCAAAATTGCGCAACTTGTCTTGATTCTCAATCCTTATCAGTTCATCTGATCTCATTGCATAATTGCGGTTTCTATGTGCAGAGGAGTATTGAGTCTGCCCCCACAGCAAATTATAGTTTTCCAAGGCAGTATATGAGCAATACAACCTCTCTATTTATCGTAAATATTTTGAAAAAAAGAGGAATAATTTAACAGTCGTGAATGTAAAGAATAATATCCTTGTAGCTGTACCATTCTTAAAAGCAAGGAAAGATTGGTGGTTCCTGTTGAAATGCTTGTTGAGGCCTCTAAAATGTGATTATTGATTTCCAAGGTTCAAGACGTCATAGAAACTTAGAAAGCAGAGGTAAGCATCTGGTATTCTATATGATTATGTAGACTAGGTTTATCTTTAGCTTTGGCAATTGACCAAGAGATCCTGGGACGAGGTTGACTTAGAGGCGTAGAAGTGGTCCTACGGTGTTGTGGCTGGGATCTGTGCCAGGCCGCCACTTTTACAATCCTAGGAATATGCCGGTCTGTGGCAGGCCCCGGTCATTTGAGAGGTACATACATGCATTATGGATTTTATTATAAAGGCTTCTATGTTTTTGCCTTCATTGGTATCTGGTTTTATTTTCAGCGCTAAACTCTGAACAAGTATTCCTGATTTTGAAATGTCATTTTTAGTAGTGGGTTTCTGTTGAAATGGTTATGAAATTTGATGTGGTTTCAGCTCTCTGGACGAGTTCTAGGAAGGGTGCCGCCATTATATATATATATATATATGTATTCTCTGGTCGGAGGTTTCTGACTTTCTGTCATATTAGAGTATCAGGAAGGTTAAGGAAGATGGAATTATGGGACAAAATGCTGGTTAGGTTTGAGAAAAAGGTTAGCTGACATTTGATTTGATATTATTACCACCTGAGAACTGCTAAATTCAGTTGGTAGAAACTGAACATTTATGTATGAACCAAGATTCCTAATTAGATTATCAGCTGGATTTTAGAAGTCAAACAGTATTGGATACACTTGACCTTGAACACAGCCATTAGGCTTGAGAATCTCATAGGGGTCGATATATTCGATTTGATTAGAATTTTCAACCCATAATATCTCAAAAAGTTGACCAAATGCAATTGAATATGAACTTCTAAATTTCCAATCATGTGCAAGCATGAAGAAAAATAGAAATGTACAGTAAAGCTTTTATAAGATAATAATCTTTGGATTAAGAAAATTTATTATTTTAAGAGGGTTATTAATTTATCAATAAATGAATATTTATTAATTTATAGAGCATTCAATATTTTTATAATTTGTATTATATTTTATCATAATATATACAGGAAATTAAAAAAAAAAATTGAATGTGGTGAAATTCAAATTTATACATACATTAAATAGGAAACATAAATGTACACGTATTGACTTCAAAGTCTAATATCTTGGGAGATAATTGTTCAAGCTATTTCATGTATACATAGAACATAAATCTACAGTTATTAGCATGAGCTCTTAAGAATTTAAACAATTATTGTTTTATATATTCGTTGGGTCTCAAAGGATCTAAAAAAAATTATTATCAAATGTGTTTAACGGGATTATTAATTTAATAAACTGGTCCAAGTCGGGGACGAAGAATTTTATTAATTTAAGAAAAAATATTAATTTATTGAGATTTTACTATATACTTGAGAACTAATCCATTAACTCAAAACTAGAGGTGTCAAGTGGGTCAGGTTTTGTATGGCCGACATGGTTGGAAGTAAAATGGGCTATCTTGGACTCAGTAGCCAAGTACCGGTCTGAAAATGTGAGTCGTACTAAGCAAAGATATTTTGAATTATGATCAAGTATCAAAACACATGATATGGATTTAAAACATGGATTTTGCTGGTCTTACAGTCATGGATCACAGTAAGATTCACAGTTTTTTGAATTTGATGACATGGCAAAGACCCGACCCAACAAGGAAAAAACAATCCGGCCCACTACACTTAATTTGTCCCCATTTCCCACCTTATACCCAAATCTCCCCCAAATTGGAGACACAATCCGCGACTGGTAAGCCCACCAACTCTCCCCGTCCCTTAGCTTCCCATCGATTCTAGCCACGGTAGTGCCCGCCGGTGGTGTCGCCATCCTCTCCAGCCGCGGTCGTAGAAAACGGAAACTGACCATTTCCCTTTTTTTACCATTTCTTTTTTTTTTTTTTTTCACTTTCTGAAATCTGGGCTCTCTCTCTCTCTTAAATAGTTAAAAACTTTCAAACTTCCCAACATTGAAAATTTCTTTTTCTTATGATTTTCCCTGTATTTAGGTAATGTGACTAAGCACTTGCACATATATATATATACACATGTTTATATTAGTCCTGTTTATATTAGTGTTTGAATAGTTTTTCATTTTTTTGACAGGTTCAAAAAGTTTGTGGCACTACTCAGAGTTCGGGTTGTTTTGAAAATAAGGATTTTGGGTAGATAATAATTGATTTGAAGAAGTGGGTTTTGCTGGGTTTGAAGAGAAAATGATTGAATCTTTGTATCTAAAATCTTGGTTTTGAACTTTTGATAAGTAAGTTCTTCAGATCTGATTGTAGTCAAAATTGAGGTTTATTCTATTGATTGGGATTGTGCCATTTATTTAAGAAAGTTTTACGATTGTAATGGCTTTTATGTTTGTAAATAGCTCGAATGTGTTAGTGAACTTAAATGATCAAAATGGCCAAATTCATTTGTCCCAAGTATTTGTAAGAATAACACTTTCAGTAGATGTCAAAAAAAGTTAGATACTTGCCATCGAAACTTTCACAAACTTCATTTTCACAAACTACAAACTACTACAAACTTCATTTTCCAAACTACAAACTTAATTTTCACGTTCAAATTAACATTGAAATGGCCAAACGGTAGCGAAATACAACCCTTTCAAGTACCATTCTAATACATCGAAGTTTAGATAAAATCATTCAAAACTCTTTTCCCCTTACACATCTTTATGTTGAATGAAATCTCCAAGTCTTTCTCATCTGTTAGCTTGGCAAGAGTTTTCAACATACACAACAAATCATCGACCGGCTCACCTCCGTTTGTAATGCCACTAGATTCACGGTGATCGTGCAATGGACATTTATCATTTGGCTTATTTTTACACCATTTAAAATACTTGCAGTTGCGGGTACAGCAATGAAACAGTAGCCCTACTTACAAAGCATGTATTTTTTAGTTTTTAAGTTGCAAGAGTTGAAAGTTGCAGCATTGCAGTGCCACACCAACAAAGAATCGAATCGAACTCTTACACGGGGAGAAAAAGAGTAATATGAAAATCAAGAACAGCATAATTTTGGAAATCAATAAGCTGCAACATTATTCTGAGACAGAGTATCAATAAAAAGAAGATTTAACGATGACGTTATTATGAGACAGAGTAACAATACTAAAGTATTATTCCAACAAATATATCCACGTAGTATTACATAAGCAGAGAACTCATGATTAAATTTTACAAGAGCTAACAGAGAAAATTATATGAATAAAGCACTTAAAATAAGAATTTTTTTAGTTTTGTTCCTCTAGGACTAGGATCCATCTTAAAGCATTAGAACTCGCAATCATACAATGAAAAAGATGTTTAATTCCGAAATATATCTAAAAAGATCTAATGAGAGCATTTAAAATCTTGAAACTCAGAGCATTTTAGATCTTAACTAAACTTAAAAATTAAAAAAACTTTCTTAAATAAATGGCACAATCCCAATCAATAGAATAAACCTCAATTTTGACAACAATCAGACCTGAAGAACTTAATTATAATCAAAACCAAGATTTTAGATACAAAGATTCAATCATTTTCTCTTCAAACCCAGCAAAACCCACTTCTTCAAATCAATTATTATCTACCCAAAATCCTTATTTTCAGAACAACCCGAACTCTGAGTAGTGCCGCAAACTTTTTGAACCTGTCAAAAAAATAAAATTATTCAAACACTAATATAAACAGGTGTATGTATATATGTGCAAGTGCTTAGTCACATTACCTAAATACAGGGAAAATCATAAGAAATAGAAAATTTCAATGCTGGGAAGTTTGAAAGTTTTTAACTATTTAAGAGAGAGAAAGAGCCCAGATTTCAGAAAGTGACAAAAAAAAAATGGTAAAAAAAAGGAAATGGTCAGTTTCCGTTTTGTACGATCGCGGTTGGGGAGACCAGGGCTGGGGAGGACGGCGACACCACCGGCGAGCACTACCGTGGCTGGAATCGACGGGAAGCTAAATGACGGGGAGAGTTGGTGGGCTTACCAGTCACGGATTGTGTCTCCAATTTGGGGGAGATTTGGGGAAGGTGGGAAATGGGGATAAGGTGGGAAATGGGGACAAATCAAGTGTACAGGGGTCGGGTCGTTTTTTCCTTGTTGGGCTGAGTCATTGCCATGTCATCAAATTCAAAAAGCTGTGAATCTTACTGTGAACCATGACTGTAAGACCAGCAAAATCCTTAAAACATTTGGACTCGATGTTATTTATGGAAGTCTTACCGCGAAGAATGAAAGGAAACATCTACATATATCCCTCAATGGGAGGCCAAGTAGAGTAGGTCAAGTATTCAATATTTTACTCTTGCTGTATATACGACAATTGCCATGATCTCTTTCTGATTGATTTATCACACATCATCATCCTCTGATTCTGATGTAGGGTGCAGATTTCTCTGTGCCCTATTTACTATCAAGTCAAACCTATCTTTCTTTTTATGTTCAGATTCCTGACTTCTTGCACCTAGATATTCTCTACACCTAGACAATTTTTAGGTTATAAATTGTAAGTTGCAAGTTTTATGCGGTCAAATTTCAATGGACGAGGAGTTACTTCCCTTGTAGAGAAGTAAACTAAGCCCCTATTCGTACAGTGGGGAAATAAATTTTGAAATAGTAAATTTGTGAGGAATGTATGATTAAAGGTATAAAAAAAATATTTGGTTCGTATAAAATATTTTGTTGAAAAAATATGTAGTTGAAAAATGAGTTTGAGAAAAAAAAAATTTTAAAATAATGATAAACAAACCGGGCTAAAAATGTAGATTGAATTATATCAAACAATTTTAAAGAAGAAAAAGGAAATAAAATTGTGCTTGTACTATTCGTTTCATACCATATTCTAAATGTTGCGTGGTTAAAAAGACAATCGTGTTACATGTACATGTTTTTTTACATCATTTTTTACACTTTGTCACGTGACAACGCATTATTGGACAGTTTAAATTTTTGATTGCTTTTTCACCCAATCAACACTTGTACTTAACAATCATGTCAACAAAAGAGTGTACATGTAACATTTTCCTTAAAAAGATAGATGTATATTCATCATGTAGTACAACTTAACAAATGTATCCATAAATGTCAAGGGTGCTGGTTCTTTAACTGCGTATGAGCAAAAGACCCAATAATAAATGTAAGGGCAAGATGGTAGGTGGCTGTCACTATAAACGCTTTCCGGGGAACCCTAAACATGTTTGCACCTAAAATATCCCAACACCATTATATGAAACAAATCCCATAGCGCTTTTTTGTCCATTTATAGTGGAAGGAAAAGTGGAGCTATTAAATAACATTTATAGATCATTTGAATCATGTTTGATACGTAGTAATACTATAGAGAATTGTAAAGTATAATGAACAAAATTTTAGTGCATGTTTAGGTTGTAATACTAGTTAGGATTTGATAGTATATTGTACAAAGTTTCTTTAGTATTTCTCGATCGCGTAGAATCCCTCCCATGTAACAAGCCATTAGCTTCTTTTGCTTTTTCAGTGTTCAGTACAGTCTATTGTCTAACCCCGAAGAGGGTCCCATTAAATTGTATTGTATCCATGAGTGTGTGTGAACTTAAATAGGATGGGTCGACCTACCTTCTTTGAATCCTTTCAATAAGAAAATCTTTCATTCTCTTGTAGCCATTTCCAGCATACAATTCTGTCTTGGGGAGGTCTTATTTGTTTGTCTTAGGGTAAAAATGCTCTTTTAGTATATATTCACTTGTTTAAGTTATTACTCTATTTGTGTTAATGAAACGCTGGTCGATTTATGTAAAGAAAAGAGAGAGAATCCGAGGTGTGATTGTGACCACACTATTAGGCTTAATTAGATTGTGACAATCATTTATTCGTGCAGATAGATATAGAGAGAAGGCTGTTGTAGGTGTGGGGCGACGTTCCTACTCCCCTACTGATTCAATTTTTTTTTTTAATCAATAAATGTGAATACTAGAGATCAAAATCATGTACAGGACACTGGGCATACCCAAACAAACAAAGATCAATTACAAATATAAGTATACCGAGCAAACCCGGGCAGTCAAATGAGAAATGTTCAAATGACTACGATCTAACGACCTAACATCAAAAACTCAAAATGAATTAAATCATACGGATACAAAAAAAAAAAACATAACTTTGTATGCGTGTGTTTTAATCCGTCAAAAAACGCTATCAACTTACGCTCTAAGATTTTCAAAAAATTTCCTATTGCGTGCCATCCATAAGTGATAAACGGTGCTAGCAAGAGCAATTCTCTTAGCTTTACTTTGCCAAGATATCCCCCAAGCCTCCTTATTAGTCACTTCAATACACTCGATAATGTAGACATAGATCATCTAATGCCAAGCCACACAAGAACATTTTCCCAAACGGAAGCACTAAATTGACATGTGAAGAAAATGTGTTGTTTTGTCTCGATCCCAATTCCACAAAAACAGCAATTTTGGTCAATCTCCAAGTATGTAAGTTTATCCTTAGTAAGCAATTTGGACTTAGGGTGACATGAGAATCCCAAACAATTGCTACTAGGGCTGTAAGCAAAAACCGCCAAACCGGAAAATCGAACCGAAACCGCAATTTCGAAACCGGCGGTTTGGTGCCAAGTGGACCCGTCAACGAAATGGTTTTGAACCGAACCAAACCAAACCGGTCAAAAACGGTTTGGTTTAGATTTGAGAATTTTAATTATGGTTTGAAACCAAACCGGACCGGCGAAAAATATATAAAATAAAAAATAAAAAATTAATTTTTTTTGAAAATTTATTCAAAATTTCAATTTTGTAAAATTGAATAATTTTGTCATTTTGTAGGTATTTTTGTCAATTTCTAATTTCCTATTAATTATTAAGATTTACGACGCCCCAAGCCTAAATAAAAAAGGCCCAAATTTGAAAAAAGTAGCATTAAACAGCTCAACAAGTCCATATACTCACAAGTCACAACCCTAATCTTCCAATTTCCATTTCTCTCACTCGCAACTCGCTGGTTGCAGCCTCGCTCCCCGAGGCGCCTCCTGATTTCCCCCCAATCGTCAACGCCCTCGAAATCTTGAACCTCTCAGTCGCCGGTAGTGTACCTTAGCCGGTATTATTAGACTATTTCAAGTTCTTGCATATTTATTTGATCGTGAGTAAGGCTTAAAGTTGAAATTTTGTCACTTTCTAGTTGAAATTTGTTTACATATTTATTGATCGTGAGTAAGGTTTAAAGTTGAAATTCGGGCTATCAGGTGCGCAAAAGACATTTTTTTACATATGAGAGAATATGTATAATTCCGCGTTAAATTGTAGAAGATGAAGGTGGGTATATATAGTGGAATGGGGGGAAAAAATATTTGTAGCTTGTCTTTTGGAAGCCATTATTAGATGGATCTGTGTCTTAAATTATTATTTTTTTCCAATTTGCTAATTAATTTTTATTTTTTATTTTTTGTATGAAGGACAAAATTGATCATGAGTTATGTGGCTTCTTGAGTATATGAATGTTTCTTCCTTTTGCTAGTTCTGTGACAAAATTTGATGTTTCTTGAGTTCTATGACAAAATTAATTTGTTTATTCCTTTTTCTAGTTGAAAAGGGACATTACTATGTTTTTTTGGACCTTATATTTATTTTAGTAGACTTGTATTGTATCTTTATCGTACAGTATTATCCTAAAACGTCAAAAGGGCGAATAAAAAACTATACTTTAGTTTATTGTGATTTTACTTTTATTTTATTGGTATTTAAATTTATAGTAAATATATTTAATTTGTTTTAAATTTATTTCTAGTAAGATATAAATATATATTGAATTAATGGCATAAAAGTAGATACTAGACAGGAAAAAAAATATACGCGAAATCGGCGGTTTAAAACCGGACCAAACCGTTTGGTTTAGGTTTGAGTTTTTTTCAAACCGGTCAAAACGGTTTGGTTTAGGTTTGAGTTTTTCTCAAACCGGTTAAAACGGCTTGGTTTGAAAATTTGTCAAAAACCGCAAAAACCGGACCGCTTACACCCCTAATTGCTACCCATGCTGTCTTCAACCCTTTCAACCTGAATTGTTCATAGGCAGCTGTAATATTAAGGCCCTGTTCGGGAGGGATTAAAAGCCAATTAAAATTGAAAATATGACCGTTATTGGACCCCACTCGTCTAATAAAAGTCAACAATAACGGCTATATTTTCAATTTTAATCTAATTTTAATCCCTCCCACACAAGCCCTAAAGCAACTGTTCATGTTGTGAAATCTGGCAACGTAATTCCAGCAACTTTTTGAACAACGGAGAGTCTTCATTCCTCACCGTGTACTCCCAAACATCCATCCCACGCAAAAAAAATATGATGAACCCACCTAATCCAAAGAGTGTCCTTTCTATAAGGGTAATGCTACATGTACACACACATTTTTACACAATCTTTTACACCTCTCTCACATGGAGGGGGGTCCACAATTATTTTATTATGTGTGGGCCCTCCTCCATGTGAGGTGGGTGTAAAAAATTGTGTACACTTAGCATTATTCTTTCTATAAATGCTCCAAAGTGTTTTAGCAAAAAGTGCCGAGCTCCAACATTTGATATCTCTAAATCCAAGGCCTCCATCATGTTTTGGCAAGCAAACACTACTCCATTCGACCAATGGCTTCCTCGATCCCCTAAGGAAATTACGACAAATAGATTTTTTTTTCTTTTTAAGAATTTAATACTTTTAATGGAAAACTCTACAAAATTTTATAAGTTCTAATGGAAAATGGAAACTAAGATTATTATCTAAAAAATATGACAAACAATAAAAGATTTAGTTTGTCAAATGTATTTGAATAAATTGAACTTTTAAAAATAAATATGACAATGAATAATTTAATAAATATATTATTGTCTCACTTTAATGAATGGAGTAATAAATGAATTATCAAAAACTAAATTACAAAAAAAAAGGTAAACGGGGCAAGGGCCTTCCTAGCCTCGTCTCGTCCCTCGTCCTATCCAGTCCCGCTTTAAATGGGGTAATAAGGTGGGTACGGGGCAGGAAATTACCCGACGGGACGGTGGAGGTTGTCTTGATCCCGATCCATCTCGTTGCCATCTCTAATGTAAGTAGTTGTACTAATATTGCTGCAGAGGTGAGACTCTAAACTCAATATTGTAAGGCCAAGACACACGATATTAAACTAAAGAACTGAAAATATAAAGTGCAGAAAATTAAAGAATCAACACAATAATTGTTTCGGCCTAAGCCCCGGAGGTTCGGCGACCACTTTCAACGCCTACATCCCCCGTTGAGCATCCAACAAGTTGGATAATGCTCGGTTGCACTATACAGCCCCAAATTGGCAACGAATGTTATAAATCGTTCAAACAGTACAAAAGATAAAGATAGAACACTTATCTCTCAAATACATGAACAGATCTAGAACGATCACCCAAGAAACTCCACAGTAACCTGCTCAATACACAACTCAAATAGAACCTTAGTTTCCACAGATATCCACACAGAATATCACAATCAGAGAGTCAAAACTCTCACGATTTATAGCCTCAAATCAAAGATATAAGCCAAGAGAGCCAGAAGAAGAAAACCCTAAGTATTTCTCTCAAAGGCAGACGAAAAGTGTGTATCTCGAATGATCCAAAAGAAGTCGATTAGGGTAAGTTAAAGAGTCATCCAATTTGATCAGCCAACCGTCCAGATCTGTCCACGTGTCACCATCTTAGTAAAGGAATGGGATAGAAACGTTGTAGCCAAAAACACGCCTTTGTTAATATAATTGCTGGCAGCACACCATTCCACCAAGGTTCGAATCCCACAATCTCCACCTCGCTGCCAGAATCTGGGACTATAAGTGCAGCTAGGAGCATTCCCATTTTGTTTTCATACGCTCTAAGTAACCTGTAACACATCACATAGAATCAACAGATAATATTTTCAGGCAGGTAGCAAACTTATGCAAAGGTACAACCTTAGTGCCCATATCAGAAGGATTAAACTGAGTTGCAATTTTACCAATTTTGATAATCCCTTTTGAAATCACATCTCTTATAAAATGATATTTGACATCAATCTGTTTAGTACGATCATGAAACATAGGATTTTTACTAAAATGTATGGCACTTTGATTGTCAGAAAACAAGATAGCATTATTATCAATAAATCCCAGTTCAGATAATAAACCATTTAATCACAAACCCTCTTTTATAGCATCAGTTGCAGCTATGTATTCAGCTTCAGTAGAAGATAGAGCAACTACCATCTAAAGTTGAGACTTCCAGCTAATAACAGTACCACATAGAGTGTAAAAATAAGATGAGGTAGATCTTCTATTGTCCCTATCACTAGCAAAATCAAAATCTGTATATCTCCTTAAAACTAAACCATTTTTATCTGATTTAAACACAAGACCCAAATTAACATTTCCTTTCAAATATCTCAGTAGCCATTTTAAAGCATTCCAATGTTCTTCACCAGATTACCCATAAACCTACTTAAGACACTTATACTAAAAACTAAATCAGGTCTGGTGCAAATCATTAAATACATAACAGATCCAATCACATTTGCATAAGGCACTTTAGACATTCTAACATATTCACCTTCAGATTTAGGACAACATTCAGAAGACAATTGAAAATGATTAGGAAGAGGTAAAGTGGTAGGTTTACAATCATACATATTGAATTTCTTCAAAATTTTAATCACATAGTCATGTTGATTCAAGAATAACAAATTTTTATCCTTATCTCTCTAAATCTGCAATCCCAGAATTCTTTTAGCAGAACCAAGATCTTTCATGTCAAATTCAGATTTCAATTTTGATTTAATATTTTCAATCTCAGTTTTGTCACAACTTGCAAGCAACATATCATCCACATAAAGCATTAAATATAAGGAATCTTTACCTCCATTACCTTTGCAGTATAGGAATGTGTTATATAGGCTCCTCTTGAAACCAAGTTTTAAAATGAAAGTGTCAAAACGCTTATACCACTGTCTAGGGGCTTGTTTTAACCCATACAGTGACCTTTCAGCAGGCATACAGTATTTTCAGGGTTTCCCTTTTGAAAACCAACAGGTTGTTTCATATAGATAATTTCATCTAATTCACCATACAAAAAAGCAGTTTTGACATCCAACTGATCAAGTTCCTATTTGAATTGAGCAACAAAGGCAAGCAGACATCTGATAGTAGTATACTTAGCTACAGGAGAAAAGATTTCAGTGTAATCAACACCATCTCTTTGTGTAAAGCCTTTTGCAACCAATCTAACTTTGTATCTAACATTTTTACTATCACCTTCTCCTTGCTTTACTTTATAGATCCATTTACAATCTATCAATTTATGATCTTTAGGTCTGTCTACAAGAACCCAGGTATCATTCTTATGGAGTGAAGTCATCTCATCTTCCATAGCCTCTATCCATTTCTCTTTCTCCTTACACTTGATGGCATCCTCAAAGGAGTTGGGTTCATTTTCTAATTGCTCTTGGTAAGTGAACAGAGAAACAAAGTCATCATTGTCAAACCTAGTGGAGGGTCTAACCTGTCTTCTCTCCCTGTCTCTAGTAAGTTGATATTCATTAAGATGCAAAGGATCGACAGGTTAGAATGATCAACTACTTGGTCAACATCAATATCCAGAATTGGATAATCATTACCAGAACTAGTCTCATCTACAGTAGGTGCAGGAGTTTCTTACTCAATGTGAGAAGACTCCACCTCAAAAAGAGTATCTTTTCCTGTCAAATCATTTTATTTTCCCTCTAAACAAGGCATAGTAGATTCATTGAAGACTACATCCTTTCTGATTATAACTCTATACCCCTTCTGAGAGTGAACCCAAAGCCTATATCCTTTAACATTTTCATTATATCCTAAGAAAATACATTTGAGTGCTCTAGGTTCAAGTTTACCAATACTTTGATGAGAATAAGCAGCACAACCAAATATTTTCAGATAAGAATAATTCACAAGATTTTTAGACCACACGGATTCAGGTATGTCATAATTCAAAGCTTTGGTAAGACATCTATTAACAAGTTTTAACGGCCTCACCCCAAAACAATTTAGGCAAGCTAGGACTAAGTAACATGCATCTCACTTTATTTAAAAGAGTCATGTTCATTCTCTCAGCAATACCATTTTGTTGAGGGGTATAAACAACAGTCCTATGTCTCAGAATATCATGTTCCTTGCAGAAATCATTGAATTCATTATTGCAGAATTCCAAACCATTGTCTGTCCTTAAAGTTTTTATTTTGAGATCAGTTTGATTTTCAACTTGAATTTTCCAATCCTTAAAAACAGAGAATGTTTCATCTTTGCTTTTTAGTAAGAGAACCCAAATTTTCCTTGAAAAATCATCAATAATCAACAAGAAATATCTGAAACCAGACAAAGTACAAACAGGTGCAGGTCCCCCCATAAATCAGCATGCAGGTATTCTAAAATTTGTTTAGATTTATGGGTTCCTGTAGGAAAAGATAATTTAACTTGTTTGCCTATAACACATTGTTCACAGGATCCAAAATCACCAAGATTCAATTTTCTAAAAAATTCTTTTGATAGCAAATAGTTTAGACTTTTCTTACCAATGTGACCAAGTCTATCATGCCACAATTTTGCAAGTGTAAAGTTTTCAGATATGGCAGCAGCAGTCAAACCAAGTAAAGGTTTTGCCTTTAAAAAATAGAGGCCATGTCTCTTAGGGGAACTAATAATTAAATCATTGCCCTAAGAATTTTAATATGTCCTTGACCTATATCTATGTTAAACTCCAAGTCATCTAACATACCTAAGGATACAAGGTTTCTCTTCAAGTCAGGGCATACCTAGTTCCTTTAAGAAATAGTACATTTCCATTTTCCAGCAACAGTTTTACAGCACCAATGCCTTTAACTTTACAAGTGATGTCATTTCCCATAATGACCTGCCCCTCTGTAGTTTTAGTAAAATCCAGAAAGCAGTTTTTGTTGGGGTACATGTGAAAAGAACAGCCTGAGTCTAAGATCTATTCATCACTCAGTTTTCTTTCTACATTAACAAGGACTAAACCATTTTCAGTATCAATTTTAGTTTTATGATACACTAAAGCATTACTCCCATCCTCAGGTTTTTGGTCTTTCAAGTCATTTTTCTTTTTGAAACAATCTTTTACAAAATGACCCAACTTACCACATTAGTAACACCTTTTACTCTTAGCAGTGGTCTTGGACTTATGCTTATCATTAAATCTGTTTCTATTTTCAGTAAAAGGTTTAGGATGATAATCAGATTTTCCAAAACTTTTTCCTCTTACCCATAAGCCATCCCCATTATGACTATTTCTAGATTCAGACTTCATCTCTAGGGCCTTATTTCTTAAAACATCTATTATAATGTCAGTAGTAAGGTCTTCCCTGCCATACTCTAGAGTAACCTTAATATCCTTATATCTGTCACTGATGGAGTTTAACAGAACTACAATCATCTGATCTTTTGAAAGTTTTTCATCACAGTTGGCCAAGTCTTGGGTAAGTTTTGTAAATCTATTTAAATTTTCATCCAAATCAATTGAGGGATCCATTTTAAAAGAGGAAAATTGTTTTAGCAGAAAACATTTATTTGAAGTGGTCTTAGTCACATACTTAGCATGCAGTTTAGTCCATAATTCAGAGGCAGACCTTATCTCACCAATACTTCTTATCACACTTTCAGAAGTATAAGAAGATAGTACTCCAAGCAATTTCATCAAGTTCAATTCTTTTAGGAAAAGGTAATTCATCAGGCCAACTTTCAGTTACAGCCTTAACACATTTCATTTGCATCAAGATAGCCTTCATTTTTTGACTCCACATATTGAAATCAATTTTACCATCAAATTGACTTACTTCAAATTTAGCAGAGGCCATGTTTAATAAAAAACAAAGATCACAGATAAAGAAAAACAGTTTCACAGGTTCACAGAGACACAACAATGATAGCACTTAATATGTTATTCAAGATCACAGTTTATCACAAAATGACAATCAAGATTATGAAAAATATTATGCACTTCATAAGGTCACAAAAACAAAGAACTAAAAGAAACACAGTAATCAAAGATCAAACAGCAATGTTCCACAGTTTCTCCTACAAGATCCTTCAGGTACACAACCGTTCCTGATTTATCTCAGATTCCCAAGGCCTCACAGGAGCCTTTGGACAAAGATTAGTCTCAAGGGGGTTATCGTGTACGGTAGGTCAAGAAAAAAAATACAGAAACCCTAATTTCTGAAAAATAAATTTACAGAAATTAAAAGATCTCACCAATTAAGTTTAAAAACTCGAATATATATCCAATCTGCTTTGAAGGAGTCCCAAAAATTTCAGATCTGAAGCAGATCTATCACCTTCCTTTAAGATCCAGGTATCACGATCTTCAGTCAAGGCTCTGATACCACTGTAAGGCCATGACACACGATATTAAACTAAAGAACTGAAAATATAAAGTGCAGAAAATTAAAGAATCAACACAAGAATTGTTTCGACCTAAACCCCGGAGGTTCGGCGACCACTTCCAATGCCTACATTCCCCGTTGAGCATCCAACAAGTTGGATAATGCTCGGTTGCACTATACACCCCCAAATTGGCAACGAAGGTTACAAATCGTTCAAACAGTACAAAAGATAAAGATAGAACACTTATCTCTCAAATACATGAACAGATTTAGAACGATCACCCAAGAAACTCCACAGTAACCCGCTCAATACACAACTCAAATAGAACCTTAGTTCACACAGAATATCACAATCAGAGTCAAAACTCTCACGATTTACAGCCTCAAATCAGAGATTTGAGCCAAGAGAGCCAGAAGAAGAAAACCCTAAGTATTTCTCTCAAAGGCAAACGAAAAGTGTGTATCTCGAATGATCCAAAGAAGTCAATTAGGGTAAGTTAAAGAGTCATCCAATTTGATCAGTTAACCGTCCAGATCTGTCCACGTGTCACCATCTTAGTAAAGGAATGGGATAAAAACGTTATAGCAAAAAACACACCTTTGTTAATATAATTGCTGGCAGCACGCCATTCCACCAGGGTTCGAATCCCACAAATATAAACAGTTGTACTGATATTGACGCATATGTTCACTCTGAACTGAATATAAACATCACTTGCACATTGGAACACCATGTTAAGAGGCAAAATCGTTGATCGAGAAAAAGGTTGGAGATCGTTTGCACTTCGATGGTCAAGTCAACGTCTGGATAAAATATAAAGAGTACAAGAGACAGGAGAGAATGTTTGGCTAGGTTAGAGATTTCATACCTTGAGTGTGAAGTGTATTCACACGTATATAGAGAGATGAAATGGGCCAAGTGGGTTAGAGGAAATGGGCATAAATTCAAGCCCAATATGCAATTGTTTAATTAAATATGTCTAACAATTATGTGTCGGTGCCCGTCGACATATATAAGACGTAATTTATAAGTGTAACAAACAATATTTCACCAAAGTAGAGTGAACAATGGTGAAACACTGTTCATTTGAGTGTAATATTTACAATTTTAATTGTTTCTCAATTAGTCCTTTATTTATACAACAACAAATTATATTTTTTATTATATCCTTTTTATTACTTAATGATTTAAATTTCGTTAAATGCATTTTTATATTATTATTATTATTTGTATTAAGATTCATAATTAATTTTAATTAAGTAATGAAAAATAAGTACTTTTAAATCAAATTTATTCATTAAAATACAAAAGAACCTAGCACTACAATAAATTATTGAAAACTACACTTTAATGTAAAACGCAACATAAATCCAAAAAAAAAAAAAAAAGATAATGACTTGGTATTTTGATGGATCATTTTCATATCTTTCAAGACCATAAAAATATTGACCAAAAGGACTAAATGTACTTTGAGCTCATTGGTCTTGTTGTTGAAGTTTTTTTTTTTAATTAATAATTCTTGTTTGATCATTTCGAAAATAATTTTGTAAATTAAATGAAATATTTAGTGAATTAACTATAATTTTTAATTTAGCTCCTGTTTGAACCCTAATTCTTTGATTATAGATTTTGTAAAAACTGATGTTTTTGGAGAATGTATGATAAAAAATAGGGAAATGGGAATTTATGGTGATAATTATTCATTAAAGAATATGTGATTGAAATAAATTTCACAGAATGAGATTTGAACATGAGCTTAATAAAAAGAATAATCATATCTTGCACCATTGGTGCTATAAATTGTACTACTCAAGACCATGTTTAGGACCCATTTGATTTTCATTATTGTAGAATGAGAATGAAAAATGTAGTCGTTATTAGGTCCCACACAAGAGATAGAAATTCAAAATTGACGGTTTGATGTGATGGATAACAGTCCTATTTTTCATTTTTATTGATGAAAAATGAGAAACAAACGGAGGTTTAATCTTCATTTTGTTCAAAATATATTTTTATCTATATTTTTCATCAATCTACTATTTCAAAATACATTTTACATAAAAATAAAAATAAAAAATAGAGCTATACACCCTAAGCGAAATTGGTTGGAGATGGTCGAGAGAGCGAGAGAGAGAGAGACAGAGAGAGAGAATAAGGAAAGACTAGTCTTTTCTCAGATTTTGCTTCTCCAATAAATTTATACACGGATCCCGGTATAATGCTATCCACTAACCCAGCATTGCTTGCTGAAATTCATTCTTTTTGTTTAGTTTTACTTTAAAGAGACTCAGTTCTAAGAAGAGGGGAGAAGAGTTTTCTTGTAAAGAATGTTTTTCTTCTTTCTCATGAGACTTACGCAAAAGAGATAGATCCATACATATAGTGAGGGAGAGAGAGAGAGTGTGTGTGACTGAGGAAGATGAAGTCTATGAATGATGATAATGATAACTGTTTGGGTTACACGAAAATGGAAGCTTCTTCTGCAATCTGCTACGGTGTATTTCACCCATCTTTCTCAGTGATGCCTCTCAAATCTGACGGTTCCCGTTGCATCATGAAACCCCTCTCTACATCACACAATCAAGGTTAGCTTCCTTTTGCTCCCCATTATACATTTCCCAGTAAGTTCACTAAATATGTACCATTTGGTTTTACATTAACATATCAAATTTATCTCTCTTTTCTTTAATGGAGTCATGGTACCAAATTCCTCTCCAAGACTGGAGGATTTCTTGGGTGGTGCAACTCATCCATATGGAAGCCATGAAACAGAAGCCAGGGTTCTCAGTTTAGACAGCATGTTTCATAATCAAGAACCCTTTAAGGAACAAATAGGAGAAGAAATTAATCAAGTTCAACAGTATTATTCTGCACAAGGGATTCAGTATCATGGTACGTACGAGGCAACAGATGAACAGCAATCCCACAAGGAAACTCAGCTTGTTAACTATAAAACTCTAGTTCCTCCAATGTATGAGTCTGAGAGTGAAATGCCATGTTTGAAAACCTGGGCTGCACTTGAACAACAGGTGAATCCGAGCATGGTTGGTGTTGATGTGGAGTCATTGAGCTTGTCAATGAGTCCTGCTTCTCAGTCAAGCTGTGTAACTGCTTCAAGACAAATTTCACCCACTGAGACTCAAGTTTTGGGCATGGAAAACAGGAAAAGAGTAGCTGAGAAAGCGGCATCAAAACCAAAACTTCAGAGGAAAGCCGTTGATAGTTTTGGTCAGAGAACATCACAATATAGAGGTGTAACCAGGTCAGTCTACATTTCTTTCTTAAGATTCCTTTTTCATCACCATTGATGACTTAAGTAGTCTAATTATATTTGTTACAGTGTTATTTGTCCATGTTATTGTATGATAATGGTGTTTTCTTGGTTGATCTTGAGTTCTTTTAGTGTCTTAATTTCATCCTTTTTTGAATTCTTTTGTCTTTTCACAAAGTAGCCCACGTATCCTCACCAGTCTGGTTTTGTAGAACACAAAATTTTCAATGAACAAGTATGTCATTTCTTTAAAAGTTTTGTTTTTTATTATTCAAACAAAGCACCTAGAATCAAGTACGTCTGATAAAAGAAATATTCTGAGTTGTCGAGTTTTATTACAAATTTTATTTTCCAGACATCGGTGGACAGGTAGATATGAAGCACATTTATGGGATAATAGCTGCAAGAAGGAAGGCCAGACTAGGAAAGGAAGGCAAGGTAGCAAAGTATTCCTTTGGATTTATTATTAGTTTTATACTAACCATATTTTCAGTGTCTAACTTGTGTATATTTTCTTGTCATGTTCTGGATATTCATCAAATCATATTAATTGCAGTTTATCTTGGTAAGAATATTATAGTTTGTATTAACGAAGCTATTAAATTATTAGTTATTAAGCAAAATTATTTGAATGTTCAAACACATCATACTGAACACATTTCAGGAGGTTATGATATAGAAGAAAAAGCCGCAAGAGCATATGATCTTGCTGCACTAAAGTACTGGGGACCTTCAACACATATCAACTTTCCGGTAACAACTTATTTTAAATTTGTTTTTGCTCAAACTCATTTTTAACCGCAAATTCTATAAAAATCAAATTTCAATCCGAGAATGAACAACTTACAATTTCTTGTTGCTTTTGCAGTTGGAAAACTACGAGAACGAGGTTTTACATATGGAAAACATGAGCAGACAGGAATTTGTCGCACATTTGAGAAGGTGAACTAATCGTATGAAAAGGAAAAAATATCAAAGAAAAAACTTTCTGTTAGATGACTTTGTTTCCTGACTTTTACAGTTTTACTTGTTGGATTGAACCTTACATTATTGCGTTCTCATTTTCAGGAGAAGTAGTGGATTTTCAAGGGGTATTTCAATGTATAGAGGAGTAACAAGGTTCATTTGAAGTTCCTTCGATGCTCATAACATAATCCTCTGTAAATTTAAACAGGCTTTTTAACTAAAACTCGGGTTTTCCCGTGCTTATAGGCATCATCAGCATGGAAGATGGCAGGCTAGGATTGGCCGCGTTGCAGGGAACAAAGACCTCTATCTTGGAACTTTTGGTAAGTTACAAAATTTTAAGGCCTTTTCATTTCCATACCTGTTAAATTCAAAAATGTGATTATGGCAGGGTTGTGTCCTTTTTTGTTCTTGTGCTTCACTTTTCAAGCCACTACTGATAAGGCTGATTGAAAAGCTACTTAGACTGTAATGGTTTATACATGGTTAAATTCTTGATATAAGTATAATTGTGTTAAGGGAAGTTAATTTTTGTGCTCTTTGGCATGTGTCAAAAAAATATTGTGACATTTCATTTCTCATAGCGTTTTCAAATCGATTATTTTTTATGTTCAACTTCAGGCACGCAGGAGGAAGCAGCGGAAGCTTATGATATTGCTGCAATCAAGTTCCGGGGCGTAAATGCTGTCACCAATTTTGATATATCGAGATACAATGTGGAAAAAATCATGGCAACTGATACTCTTCCTACTAGAGAATCAGCACGGCAAAACAAGGAGATGGATCCTTACAAAACAGTAGGTCCGGAAGACGAGGAATGTCGTCTGGTTGAGAATGTCGGAAATGTTACTAATCGGAAAATGGTGCAAAATGCTTCTATCGAATCACTTGGCGAGAAAACTATGAATTGTCAAAGTTCGTCTTTCTCAGGGGCTCTGCAAGATCTGATTGGTATTGAATCAACCAATCCCCGGAGACAAAACTCTACGCGTCCATTGTCTTTAGTTACTGGTTCGAAGGAAACAAGCCTGGATAAAACAGGAGAGTCTGTTTTCTTTGCTAGGCCTACCTTGACAACTAACTACACCAACCCCTCAACTAATGTCAATTCTTGGATCCCCATGGCTAACTTGCCGGTTTTTGCTTCTTGGAATGATATCTGACATGTCGATTTATCTTGGAACAAACAATCTTTCTCGATGAATCCGTTACACTGGTTCTTTAAGAATTCAAAAGATCCCTTTCTAGTTTGAATAGTTTTAGAAGAAAAAGAAAAAAATGTAGAATTTGTTAGCTTTTCTTTAAGCACTGGTTTTTCTGTATCTGATTGAATGTTACGAAACATTTTCCAAACTCAGAAGTCATCCTTTTTTTGATCAGATTAGGATCAAAGATTTTGCCAAATGGAGGGAGTGGTTCATGATTGACTGATGCATGTGATTGAATCTACTCCATAATTTCTGTCAAGTACAGAAACAGCTCATGTTTCCAAATAATTCAAATGTCTCCTCAGTGTGCGATTCAATTTACACTACACAATCATTGCAATTCTCCTTTTTATGTCCTCATTATACAAAGTTATCATTTACCTTCTTACTAAGGTACAAAGGATTCTATGTACTAAGATAAATTTTATATTGAATAAAGATAAAAATATATACAAGTCCCTGTTTGACAAACATTTTTTCAAAATTCATTTTTAACTACACATTTTTTAATAAAATAATATTTCACATCATATCAATAACTTTTCATTATATTTTAGCCACACATTTCCATCATATCACTATTTAAAAAAAAATACATTTTTTCTTCAATAATATCCATCAAACAAACTATAAATATATGATGTCTTGGTTTATTTATCTAAATAAAGTTGAACTTTTAAGATAGAGTTTCAAGTCTTAGTATAGTATCAGAATTCATTAAGTTTCAACAAGCAATTCGATCCAGTTAAAACTAAAAAAAATGAGCATGCGAACCACCATCTTGCGGGACATGTTAAAGATAAATCCCATATCCAATAAAGATGAAAATCTAGATCAATATATAAGGGATTGTGCTATTTTTCTTAATAAAGTTAATCATTTGAGATGGAAATCCAAGCCTTTTAATACTATATATGATGGTAAAAAATGTGACCATGAAAAACCTATTATTGAGTAATTTGCAGAGAGTAAATGATAAACTAAATAAAGTTTTATTATGTCATTCACGTGCATCACATTAGCTAAATGAATGAATAATTGACATAAAGGCGGTATGATTCAAAATTGAAATGGACCCATTAGCATTAGGGGAAAAGGCTACATTTCTTGATATTCAACTCATCATATTAATCATTGTTCTATTCCTGTCAATGACCACAATGTGGACACCCTTGAGCATTATATATTATTCAAAATTAAAGATAATCGATCTGCTAATATTTTGGTATCGATTGTTAACCAACCCGGTTCTAAGAGCGGTTTTTGTTAGCTAATTGACCGGCTTCAAAAAGAGGATGTAGTTGACGTCAAAAATCGTCGATGTCTAATATTGTTTGTCTTTGAAATTTGGAAAAAACAACGCAAATACAAGACATCACTAGAAATCCCTAAAGAATGTGTGCTCTCAAGTTACTCGAGTAATTATGACATCATAAAAGTATTACTATATATTAGATGATGAATGAGTGAGTGTTACGTCTATTGATTGATTTGTACTTTTCTTAAATTATCTCTTTATAGTTGTCTTGCTTGTCGGTTTTATTTAGTTGGATACATAAACTGATAAACATTCCATCAATTATTACAAATTGCTAGTCTTCTCTATATGAATTCATTTAGTTTAACAAAGTCCGAAATTGGGTTTTCTTATAGGTACTTTTTGGTAGCTAATCGATTCGGCACAACCCCATAACTAATTCCTGATTTTACATGTTGAACTGGCTAGATGTATATAGTTTTGATAAAATTGGTATTTTGTATGGTTTCCGAGGCCTCCGTGTAGTAACTTGCTCTTAAAGTGGACATGTAACAACATTAATAGATCAAATAGTACATACATTAGATGCCAACCAAATGTGGTCTCATGCTAACATCTCTCCAAGAATTGGTCCAGAAACATCATATGAAAACAACAACAGATAACACAGTCGTACCCACGAAAAAGATGGGAGAATTGTATGGTTTCAAAATTTCAAATAATTAGGTGAAAAATTAATTATAACATAGGTTCCCTGCAAGGTGACTTGTTTCCTACCATGCAACTTTCCAAACTAATAGGCCCCACCTCATTTAACTTTCACCACCCCATGTTCCATACTCACGTGAACAGCTACAGACGACGTTAATGTTAGGACAAATTGCACTATTTGTCGCTTCATGCACCGTTTTAATATGAAGTCGATGTCTGAGAGTTAGAGAGAAACAAGTTGATCTTCGATCTTTCGTTATAGTTACGTAAGTATTCCCTTCCTACTATAAAAATAAATTTACATTAATCTTTCGTCTGTCCCAAACTATAATGTATTTTTCTTGTTAAGAATATCGTTATTTTCTTAATTTTCCAATATATCTATATTTTATGTGCCTTATTATCGACACATATGAACTACTCTTATTTGGATCATTAGTTAATGTAAGGAAATATTAAAAAAATATAAGAAAGTTATATTTTCAAGTATATTAATTACATTTTCTAAATCCATGTGAAAATAGAAACAAGTCTATTTTTTGAAACAGAAGGAGTAATATTTAGCTCCTGTTTGAGCCACGTTATTTTTTTCATTTTCATTCTTTTACTCATTTTCAACCACACATTCTTCAATAAAATAATATTTTTCATCACATCAATAAATTTTCCTTCATTTTCAACCACATATTCTCTATCATATCACTTCAACAAAATGCATTCTCTCATTTTGATGTGCACCAAACATGCTCTTAATGATAAAAATCGTTCAAAATAAACCAATATGTGAAATAATAAATTCTGAAATAGTGATTGATGAAAGAATATGTGGTTAAAAAGTAAGGAGAATTTTTTGGTTTATGTATAATATTATTTTATTGATAGGATGAGTGGTTGAAATGAAAAAAGAAAAAAAAAATGAGAAAGAAAATGTGAAGAAAATGGGTGTCAAATAGGGGCATTATTATGAGAACATGTTTAAGGTGAACTATAAATTTTGGTCTAACATGCTTTGTATAAATTCCAAAAAATTGCCAAACATGAAATAAAAAGCTTATTTTTAGCCAAAGGGTGGAAATAAGCTATAAAAAATAAGCACAAAGGTTCATATTTAATTAGCTTTTTTTTTTTTCAACCAGTAAAAGCACTATTTTACCCTTATTTTGTATAAAAAATGTAGCCTTTTGTATTGAAAAAAGATAAAGAACATTTCAATAATTTATCATATTGATTTTGCTTTTAAGTAGCGTGTTAAGATACTTGTAACCACAACTTATCTAAACAAATAAGTATTAGGATGCTTATTTTTTGTAAGTCATCTTAAACACGCTAATTGTGTAACTACAATAAATGATTTCATACAAATTTCTAGTTTAAGATTACTTATTTGATAGAAAAATAAGAATTAATTTGAAAATAAGCTGACAATGCAGTAAAAGTTAAAGGAGTCAACATCTAAGAATCTATCTTCAAATCTTTTTCATTGTCTCTCCAAAACCAGCTTCATGGCAATTGTCATGCATGACATTCCAGCAGTGGATCTTTGACAGCTGTAGGGTGGCGTTTGACATATCACAACCACGCAAAACAGCCGTGTTTGTTGACGTTTTTGACACTGTAGACTTCCGCCGCGTACGGCGGCAACAGAAAACATGCTCGTCAGTATAACAATTTTTGCCAATTGACTGCATGCTTAGCTAAGCTTGCTTAAAAAATAGTTAAGTTTCAAAATAATTATCTTTTATTGATTAAAGTTAAAATTAATAAATTATTTATTTTAAAAGTGAACTTACTTCATTGTCAAAATTTACTTATACATAAAGTCCGTAACAAAAGTTTACCAGTACTTTTAGAGAAGCTTAAAAAATTAACAAAGAGTTTGAATTAGTTATTTTTTTTTTTCTAATTTTTAAGTAAAAATTATTCAGTCAGTAAAAACAATTATTTAAAGAGGTTTATTAAATTTATAAATGAATGTGTAACGTTTTTTTAACTTTAAATGAATTTAATTCTAGCGTCCCCATACATGGGATGCTGATGTGAGATCTCTCATCTCATCTCATCTCATTCTTTTTGAAATATTGTTCAGACGATCTATCCTACCACTAAAGAGAAGATGTTAAACGAGTCGAGTGGCTCGTAAAAAACCAGCTCATGGGCGGCAAGTACGAGCCCGAACATGAGTTGAGTGAACCGGCTCACCAGACAAGTTGAATCCACTCGGCTCGTCACCATAGTGACCAAAACGGTCACTTTTCACGTAAAAGTTCGGCGACTATTTGCAATAGTCATTGAACTTGCAAAAGTGGCCATTTTGGCCACTTTTTTTTCTTTTCTTTTTTTTTACTCTATAAAGATTCCAACTCATTTATAAAAAAAACTTCACACACCAACAACAATTCTTACTCTATTCCATATTACCTTCAATTTCAATTATTCAATATCAATTATCACACTACAAATTTATAATTGCAATCTTATACTTTCTTTCCATGCTCTTTATTTACTTACTCTACAATTATAATACATAATCTATATATTTCATCACAGTTCACAAATGAATCCACAATCATTTGTTGAGGGCTTGTTCGGTATCGGAGATGAATTACCTTTGACGCCGCAAAGTCAATTTCACAATAAATTTGTCGGTCTTAACAAAGTACCAATTCCCGAAAATATTCCAAATTTGGATGAATATGGAAGTAGTAATTCAATTCATTTGGATGATGTTGATGTTCTCGAAACGGAACAAGAGGAATTACATATTCCCGATGTAAGAGGAAAGTGAAAGGGGAATAAGACGCAAAATGTTGGGGTCGATTTAAATTGATTCAAACGGGCCGTGGGTCGATGGAGTCGCAGAGTCTAAAGAAGTATGTAAATACAGTCAAACACGATTGTCATGGCAAAGTGACATTGAAACCACATACCTCAATCGTTACTACAAAGCATGTGCGGCCAAACATCGGCTTATTGGTGCCTCTCAAACTCAATTGTAATTTGGTAGTCCAACTGTCGATTGTACTTCTACGATACTTTGCACGTGGATGCATTCAGATAAGAAAGTTGGAACGAGAATGATGAAGATCATTGTCGATGCTGAGTTGCATCTAGTAATAGCGGACAACCAATATTTCGTCTCCTATATGAAAAAATATCTTCAACCGAGGTATGTTGTGTTGACCTAAGATTAGCTCTACTTGTTTTGATTATAACAAACAATACATTTATGTCTCTAACATATCTAGTTTATTGAATTTTTCATGTATAATTCTTCCTAAACACTCAAATGCAGAAATCGTCATCCATTAAAGAACAAACAATCCAAAGAGACTCGAAGAGATCAAGAACCATGAAGAATTAGAATCTTAGAAGTTGCTTCGATTTATATGTAAAGGCATAACTCATCGTTTTTAGCAAATGCATAAAGCTTAAACCATTTCTCATAAATTCATCAATTGCATAAAAAATATTTTTGATATCAAAATAATTTTGGAAAAATGAATATTTTTGACATAAAAACAAAATTCCAAAACTTGTATGTTTCAGTCGACCAAAATACACACTGGTCCACCGAAATAGGCTACTTACTGTATTTACAAAGCTCTTACCGTATTTACATAAATTACCGAATTTTGCATCTCACTGGATTTGACGCTTCGGTCGACCGAAGTATGTTTTCGGTAAACCGGTTTGATCAACCGAAACTCCAACGATTTGATTTTTGCAACAGCTATATCACACTTTCGGTTGAGTAAGACTTTCGGTCGACCGAACTTACTCAACTGAAAGTGACAGATTGTGTCTTTTTTACTCTATAAATATTCATCTCTTCTTGCATTCAATTCAACCAACCTACAAGAGATATTTAGAGGTCTTATTTATTAAAGATCACTGAGCTTACTTGATTTTAAAATTCTATTTCATTTATTACAAAGAATTTCTTGATTGAGCAGACTAATTTTTCATCTATATCATCAAGAATTCCTTTTTACAAAGAAATTTTCTCAATCTCATCTATTCTTCATTCTTGATAGAAGTTTTCTTTGCCAACACTTATATTGAAGTGTAAATCTCTCTTCATACTTAACTTGTATTATTTATTAAGAGAGACTATATGTTGAAAACTTTGATATAAAGATACAAACTATTTTATTATTCATCATTCATCAAAGTTTACAACACAAACACTTGAGCTTTATTACTTGCTATATATTGAAATGTTTACCTAACTCTATAATACTTAACTTGATTATATCATTGGTTAAGAGAGTTTCTTCAATTGTAAAATCTTCACTTACTTTTTGACGGTTTCGAAAGTCTTGTGAAAACTCGATTGTTGTTAAGGATAAGTGCTCTTTGTTGAAAGTCACTTAAGGATAGGTGCTCCTTGTTGTAAGTTACCTAAGGATAAGTGCTCTTTATTGTAAGTCACTTAAGGATCGGTACTCCTTGTTTTTAAGTTACCATTATAGTGTATTTGGCATTACTCGTGACGGAGAGCTTGGTAACGGGAACGTAGAACACATTGTGTATTAAACCCCATTAAATTGGTTTGTTATCTTTATATTATTGCACTTTAAACATTGCCATTTATATTATGCTATATCCATACTTGAATTAAGTTATCGAACTTGTATATTTAATTCTAGTATTATACTTTGCATTCATATCTTGTGTATTGTATTGTTTCAAGACTAAGTGTTGAAAAAGTTTCAAAAACCAATTTACCCCCCTCTTGGTTAGTTATTCTTTGGTTATCAATTGGTATCAGAGCCTAGGTACACATTTTTTTAAGATTTCACTATTTTGTGTTATGGCTAATCTTAATATTGAGGGGTATTCTACAAATCGTCATCATTTGTTTGATGGTACACATTATAATTATTGGAAAACTAGAATGATGATTTATATTCAATCAATTGATTATAATGTTTGAAAGGTTATTGAATTTGGTCCTCATAAGCTTACTAAGCCAAAAAAAAATGTTTTTTTGTAATGACCCGGCCTCTTATCGGAATCGTTATCTTACGTATTGTCTGCTTCGGGGTGGGCTTCTGCCCACTTATCCATCATATGGGAGACTTAAGTGGAATCTTGGGTTCGAATCTTAGGGGACGCGTCAGAAAGCCGTGAGGGGGTAAGTGGGCAGAAGCCCACCCCGAAGCGGAAAATACGTAAGATAACGATTCCGGTGACAGACCGAGTCGTTACATCCTTGTTGTAAGCCATTTAAAGATCGATACTCCTTGTTTGTAAGTTATCATTATAGTGCATTTAGTCTTGCTCGTGACGAAGAGTTTGGTAACGGGGACGTAGAACACATTGTGTATCGAACCCCATTAAATTGGCTTGTTATCTTTACATTATTGCAATTTACTTTACATTGTCATTTATATTGTTCTATATCCATACTTGAATTAAGTTATCGAACTTGCATATTTAATTCTAGTATTATACTTTGCATTCATATCTTGTGTATTGTATTGTTTCAAGACTAAGTGTCGAAAAAGTTTTAAAAACCAATTCGCCCCCCTTTTGGTTAGTTATTCTTGGGTTATCACGTTGGGGTAAGTAGAAACACTCTTCGTTATAATACAATAGAATATTTCATTAATACGAAAAAACAATTGATTACTGATTTGCAAAAATATTGGAGTATTATATCTTTAACCTTGAATTTATGGAAAGTGATTAATAAAAAATCTTATATAGTTGCAATTGCACACTACATAAACTCATTTTGGTTATGCATAAAAAAATTATTACTTTTAAAATAATTGAGTTCTCTTACAACTCTAAAAATATATTTTAGGCTATTATGAGCATTATTAGACAATATCATTGCTAGAGTAAAATTCGTTATTTTACATTTGACAATGCTAGTTTTAATAAGCCAGTTATCAATAAATTGTGCAACAACCCGATTTTGGTGATTATCTATTTCATATTCGTTGTGTGTGTGTCATATTTTAAATTTAATTGTGCAAGATGGTTTGAAATATATTAAGAATTAAATTCAAAGATTAGGGACGTACTAATATATATCACGATTTCACCTAATGGAAAACAAGCTTTCGAGGAATTTTGTGCCAAATTTGTGGTGACAAATACGAAGGTATTTGTTAGTGACGTAAGACATAGATGAAACTCCACTTATTATTAAAATCATGCGAAAGATTTGAACATTTAATAACTGAATTTTATAACAATGGGCATATTAGAAATGACGATGACACTATTTTAAATGAATCTCATTGGCTTTTAGCTTTTAAAATTAAAAAAATTTTGACAAATTTTTATGACTGCAAATATTTTAGCTGAAGTGTACTGTTTTACTAACCGTGTGGTACTTGAACATCTTCATATAATTACAAGAGTTTTTCATAAGTTCAAAAATGATTTCGATTTTAGTGAAATTATATATTCTATGGAATTAAAATTTAAAAAATATTGGAAAGACTTGCCTATATTATTTCCTTTAACATGCGTCATGGACTCCGATACAATTTATCAGGTGTTAAATATCTAATTGATTAGATTTCAAAATTTTTAACTTTTAATACACCTATCACTTATAGAAATTTAGAACAAGATTTATGTGAAATGTATGAATTATATGCAGAACGAATGAGTGCAAGTATTATTCGAATACCCTCTATACCTACTCTTACCGCTAATATCGAAGAAGATTAAACAGAAATATTAAATTTATTTGAAAGCATTAATACGTATAGATATGATGCAATAGGTTCTTCTAGTAATAGTATGTCTACCGCATGTAATCGGACATTCAACTCAAATCCAGATGCATTACCTACTAAATTACTTTATCATAATATGCCTAATAATAAATTAATTAAAAAAGTTCAGAAGAAGTAATTGACTTCTGGCGAAAGTACAAACGACGATAGCTAGTGGTTTTTACGATTATAAAAGACATACTGATACCTCATGTTAGCACTTTAAATTCGGAGTCTACTTTTAGTGCAGGTAAGAGGGTTCTGTCCAATGCCAGGAGCCGACCAAAAAAAGATATTTTGAAGGTATTAATGTACGTGAAGGATTGCGGAGACACTCATTTTCGACTGCAAGAAAAATATGCCGAAATTGCATGTCGTCAGGTAAGTGATATTTAATTCAACCATATTAATAAAAAATTTTATTTTTTTAATTTTTAAAAAATAATTGTACACGGAACAAGTTGTTCATGTACACATTTTCACTCCGCCAACATAAATTATTCATCATGCCATTAGGCTCTTGTTTTAATACAAAATTGATCAGTATACAATTAGCCCCGAGTGCTGATAGACCATCAAAAGCGATTGACTTGTAAATCTAATGGGAAAAAGCTTAAGTAATCCATTATGGAAGATTATCTCATAACAACATCATTTGTTGTTGCGCACTTGTGAGGAGGCTAGGATATTGTCGCTCTTTTTGGTATTTCTTTCACTCATCCCCATCTTTCCCTCCTATTTTGGTTTTCTGACTTACTACTAGAGAAATCTTAAGGTATCATTTAGGATCAGTCTGGACACGTATTTGTGCCTTATCCTCATTTTATGGTGACTACTCTATGATAAGTGTAAATTTTATACTTGGATGAGCTTTCAAAAGTAGATATTTGAAAGACATTTTGATTGAATTTCTACTTAATTTTTGTTAAATATTGATTATTGTAGGAGAAGCTCAATGTTTGATGGATGAAAAAATGGGCAAAACTTGAGGAGCAATTATGAAAGTTTGGGCACTAAATTGTAAAGTATTGAAACTTGAGATGGACCAAGGTTGGATGATTATGGAGGATGCATTTTAAATTGTGATTATCGGGAGATGAAGGATCCCTGATATGAGCAAGAACAAAAACAAAATGAAATTTATGGACCAAGTTGCAAAGGAAAAGTTTGCACCTTGCAATCACAAGGTGTAGACTGTAGGATTGCAAGTGGACCAAAATCTTTACCCGTGAGTTCAACTACGTCAACATGCGATCACATGGTAATTCCTGACAAAATATTTTGTTTCCTAGTCCGGCTCAACTTCTATGTGGAATACAATTTGGTCTCATTTTTAATAGAAATTTGGGGGTTAAAAAATAACTTATCATTCATTATACAAGAGAAGAGGCTCAGAGACAAAAATATACATCCTTTATACAAATTGAAGATATTAGATTTTTGGCGAAAAAAGAAGAAGAAAAAATAATATTGTTCAAGAATCACTAAAGAAATTTAAGAGTTCAAGACTAGTTTCCTTTCTACAATTGAAATCCGGGCGATATCTTAATATTTCAAAATGTGTTTTAGTAACTTTATGATGCTAGGGAATTTTTCTAGACACTAGGATGACGATGATTCCTATATTGTGATGTATCAATTTCTAGACACTAGAGGTGTCCAATGATGAATCAAATTGATGATGTTCTCATTTACTTTGGGGGAAAGTTTTAGTGAGTGATTTGAATCATTCACACCTAACAACATTACCACTTGGAGCTGTGTTGCGCAAAAGTTCATGAATATATTCTTCTTGCTGAAGAAAATTTCAAGTCTAAGAGTTATGATCACTACTTTTATCAATATTGTTAGGTTTATATTTTGTATTGGCGATTCTGTAAACAAATTAACCAACTTGAACACTTATAAAAGATTTGAGACTGAATTGTAAAGTTTCATAGTTGATAGGTTAGCTTAGGGTTCGGGGTTCCATGTTTGGAGAAAGAAGGATTCACGCCGATTTTCGCTAGCTGCTCGTTAGAGTGCTGTTCGAGCAGATGGAACAGAGACTACCTCGCTCAACCTTCGTCCCACTGTCGCTCGAGCGACAAACCCTTCGCTCGAGGGAAGCAGCATTCTCTCTCGAGCGACGTATTATTCGGCCAGACCTAATTTTCTCTTTCCGAGATTTTTACTTGGCCCATACAACCTATTTCGTCCAACCTATATATTGAGGCACCGCACTTCCCACAAATGAGAGATTGAACATCATATTATTCAGAGATAACATATGCTTTACAAGAATCAAAGTTCAATCCTTCCATTGTTCATGTGCCAATCATTGTGAAAACATCAAAGAGCCAAATCAAACACTGGATTGCATTCTTCGTTTGGATCTGCTGCAAGATTGTGTCGTCAACTGTGCTACATTAAAGATCAAGGGAGAATTTAAAGAACGAGGAGTTCTTTGGGAAGATCTACAGGAGATAAACTGCGTAGAGAGTCAGAATTGGAGTTCATGTGCTCATTCCAGGAGGACTGCTTTACAAAGAAGAGCCGCATTTGGTGTTCGTGTACACATTCCAGGAGGGCTGCTTCTTACTTCAGATAGGAGATCAGAAAGCTTGACTGGCAAAGCGCCCTGAGTTTTTCCCACGTTGACTTTCTCCGTGAACAATTCTTGTGTTGTTTACTGTTTTATTTATTGTTTTGATATAACTGCGGTATTCAAAGATAGGCTAAATTGGATTGTTTGACTAATCACCTAGACATAATTAACTTGTGACATGTTACTAATTAATTAGATTGATAATTCCCATTTACACCTAATCACCCCCCTCTAGGTGTAGTTGGGTTGAATCTCGCGTTTCTCAGTTAGTATCAGAGCCTAATCCCGTATCCTGGCCCATATTTTAATTGTCTAGAAAAGTAGTTCGTTGTCTGTACCTCTATATTTTGATGGCAGTAATTATGCTTATTGGAAAGTACGTATGAGAGTTTTTCTTAAGGCTTTGGATGAAAGTGTTTGGATTTCTGTGTAAAACGGGTGGAATCCACCTTCAACAACTGCTGATGGTGTAGTTACACTCACTGATATTTCTTTATGGATTAAAACTAACTTGGATGAGTATAGTTGGAATACTAAAGGTCTACATGCTTTGTTTATAGCTGTGTCTCATGAGGAATTTAGGAGAGTGTCTATGTGTGAGACTGCTAAGGAGGTTTGTGATATTTTGGGGACTACCTATGAGGGCACTAAGATTGTGAAAAACTCCAAATTAAAAATGTTGACGTCTAAGTTTGAAGAACTTAGGATGAACGATGATGAGAGGTTTGATGAGTTTTATGCTAAACTGAACGATATTGTGAACTCTAGTTTCAATTTAGGCGAATGGATCACCAAGTCAAAAATCGTTCGTAAGGTTCTTAGATTCCTACTTGAGAGGTTTAGACCTAAGGTAACTGCAATTTAAGAGAGTAAGGACATTGACGCCCTTAAGATAGAAAAACTCGTAGGATCCATTCAAACCTATGAATTGACCTTAGCTCAGCCCAAGAAACAGAACTACATTGCCTTGAACACCCGTATGGAAGAAAATTCTGAGTATAGTGATGTAGAGTCCCTTAAAGGTGAGGAGATAGCCTACTTCATGAAGAAGTTTAAGAAGGCCTTGAGGAATAGACCAAAACCACAACCTAGGCAGAGGAGTCCACCTAGGAAATTTCAGAAGGAAAAGCGTTATAAGGGTGGTGGTAAAGGGTCTGATAGTGAGCTCCAGTCGGTTAGATGTCATGAGTGCCAGGGGTTTGGGCGCTATAGAAATGAATGTCCTAATCTTAAGAGGAGCTCAAATAAAGATAGAGGTAGAGCCTTAGTTGCTGCACTGTCTGATGACAAATCTAGTGAGAGTGACCCGAGTGTGCAATCTGAGTGTGAGATAAGAGAAAGGAAGGTTGAGAGTGAACGATCTGGAGATTGGTTGAATTGTCCTGTGGTTCACCTTGCCTTTAAAGCTCAGAACAATTCCATGTGGTATCTTGACAGTGCATGCTCAAGACACTTGTGTGGTGACAAAGCCCTGTTTCATCCCTCGATGAGTGGAATGGGGGTGGAGTTACCTTTGGTGATGGAGCTACTGCACCGATTCTTGGTAAAGGTGTTGTGAGTATAGCTGGACTACCTACCATCTCTGATGTGCTGTATGTGAAAGGTTTAAAGTCCAACTTGTTAAGCATCAATCAAATTTGTGATGATGGTTTTGAGATGACCTTTGTTCAGAAAAAGGTGTTCTATGTAGGACTCAACGGGTAATATTGTTCTTGAAGGTGTAAGAACGTCTGAAAACTGTTACAGAGTCTTGCCTAATTCTAACTATCTCTGTAGTAGTGCTAAGGTTGACATCACTGAATTGTGGCATCAACGACTGGGTCATATGAATCATACCAGTTTGTCTAAACTGGCCAAGAAGGAGATTGTCAATGGCTTGCCTAAGCTAGATTTTACTGATACCACTGTTTGTGGTCCGTATCAACAAGATAAACAGCTTAGGGTTCTCCACGAACAAACTTCTAAGATCTTGACAAGCAAGTCTCTTGAATTACTACACATGGATCTTATGGGACCATCGATGATCGAAAGTCTTTGTGGTAAAATGTATATTTTGGTTGTGGTGGATGATTTTTCTCGATTCATGTGGATTGAGTTGTTGAGAGATAAAACTGAAGTGGTCAGTCTTGTCATCTCGTTGTCTAAGAGACTTAGGAATGAGAAGGGCTATTCAGTTTCCAGAATTCGCAGTGATCATGTTAAAGAGTTCGAAAACTCGAACCTTGAGAACTTTTGTCTGGAGGAGGGGATCCAACATGAGTTCTCCTCGTCGATCACCCCACTATAGAACAGTGTAGTTGAGAGGAAAAATCGTGTGCTTCAAGAAATGGCCAGAGCTATACTTCATGGCAAAGATCTAGCTATACATTTCTGGGGAGAAGCCATCAATACTGCGTATCACATTATCAATAGAGTTTATCTCAGACCTAAGACTGACATAACACCCTTTGAGATCTGGAAAGGTAAACAGCCTGCTGTTAAGTACTTTCGTGTGTTTGGTAGCAAGTGCTACATTCTGAGAGAGAGGGAGAATTTGGGAAAGTTTGATTCCAAGAGTGATGAAGGTATATTCTTAGGTATTCCAAGAATAGTTGGGCTTATCGGGTGTACAATAATCGTACACGTGTGGTGATGGAATCTATAAATGTGGTGGTTGATGATGCTTGTTGTGAGGGAGAGACTGGTGGAGAGTATGTTGAGTTGGAACAGTTGAATGTTGAACCAGCTGAGGAAGCTTCAGTTCCTGATCCCCCAAGGACATCTAATGAGTTTGTAGTTTCTATTAAGGATACTACATCTGACAATGAAGCTAAACCACCTAAAGAGCCTTTATCTAGAGTGAGATTGAATCATCCCAAGGATAATGTGATTGGAGATATCGAATAAGGTATGAGACTTCGCAGAAAGGTTCTGAACAACCTATCGTATGTAAGTTATGTGTCTCAAATTGAACCAAAGAAGATTGAGGAAGCTCTTGGGGATGAATGTTGGGTGAATACGATGCATAAAGATGTTATTGGTACCAAGTGGATATTTAAGAATAAAACTGATGATTAAGGTACCATTACAAGAAATAAGGCTAGGTTGGTTGCCCAGGGGTATACTCAGGTTGAAGGTGTTGATTTTGATGAGACGTTTGCTCCTTATAGCTAGGCTTGAATCCATTAGAATTCTTCTGGAAGTTGCCTGTACTTTGGGTTTTAAATTGTACCAAATGGATGTCAAGAGTGCGTTCCTGAATGGTTTTCTTCAGGAAGAAGCTTATGTGGAACAACCTAAAGGGTTTGTTGATCCTAAATACTCGCACTATGTGTATAGGCTGAATAAAGCCTTGTATGGGTTGAAACAAGCTCCGAGAGTTTGGTATGATCGGCTGACTGCATACCTCCTAGAACATGGCTTCAAGAGATGTGGTGCTGACAGAACCTTGTTCATAAGACGTGTTGAGGATACCATTACCATAGCTCAAATCTATTTGGATGACATCGTCTTTGGTTCTTCTATTGATTTCCTAGCTCATGAGTTTGTAGAGTGTATGAAGCAAGAATTTGAGATGAGCATGAATGGTGAATTAACATATTTTCTTGGTCTTCAAGTCAAACAGATTGATAAGGAGTTATTCATATCACAATCAAAATATGTTAAGAATCTTGTCAAGCGATTTGGGCTAGACAGTAAGAAATACACTAGGACCCCTATGAGCACAGTATCAGGTTAGGTCTGGATCCTACAGGTAAGAGTGTTGATCAAACACTTTATAGGAGAATGATAGGTAGTCTCTTTATCTTACTGCTAGTAGACCTGACATTGCATTTAGTGTAGGAGTATGCTCGCATTTTCAGGCTGATCCTAAGGAGTCACACCTGAGTGCTGTCCGACGTATTTATTAGATATGTCAATGGTTCTGTTGATTATGGCATTTTGTATTCTAGAGATTATACTCTTGATCTTGCTGGATATTCTGACGCAGATTGGGCTGGTAATGCCGATGATAGAAAGAGTACCTCAAGTGGTTGTTTTTACATTGGTGTTAACCTTGTGGCTTGGATGAATAAGAAACAAAATTCTATCTCATTGTCCACAGCCGAGACTGAATACATTGTTGCTGGTAGTTGTTGCACTCAACTGCTCTAGATGAAGCAGATGCTGAGTGATTATGTGATTGAGTAGGGTACTATGACTGTGTTTTATGACAATACAAGTGCTATTAATATTTCTAAAAATCTTGTTCAACACTCTCGAACTAAACACATTGACATCAGACATCATTTTATTCGAGAACTTGTGGAAACTCAAGTTGTGACTCTTGAACATGTTTCCATTGAAAACCAATTAGCTTATCTATTTACTAAACCGTTGGATGGTCTTCGGTTTGAGTCTCTTCGAACAGCTATTGGAATTTGTGTCCCTCACTGATTGAGGTTATTTGGTGCATGCTAATATGCGATTACTGATTGATATTATGATATGCATGAATCATATTTTTTTTATTTATTTGTTCTTATGCATTTTTTTATGGTTTGTTTTTTGTTTGAATTCTTATGTTTTGTGTGCTTGGTACATTCATATTTTTAAAAAGGGAGAAAAACAAAAAGTGAGAACAAAATGCGTTTGATTTGGAAATTGGTTTTATATCATGATACACAATACACTTGATTTTGTTGGTGTTAATCAAGAATGAGTTTATTTGGTGGGCTGTAATATCAATTCCATTGCTAGCTTAGGATGCTTGTTGAGTATTTAATATAGGTCTCTTCATATACTGTCTGCACTGCACACACTATGATCATGATAGTGGGACTCACATGTTATTAAGGTGACTTTGAACATGAATTGATCATTTCTATTAGACCTAAACTTGATGTTACCCCTGCATGATCAATGTCTGGTTGAACTAAGATAATTCAAAGGGGCTCAATATCTTAATGCTAATTTTTGAAGCATACTTGACTCGAGTGATTAAGCCTGCAGGGTTTCTCATAACCTGGTGCATGTGGTCAGCTGACTTGGGTTAACCGACCTAAAGCTCGTTACAAGGGTCATGTTAGTCGCTTAATGGAAACTAGCCTGCACTTAAGATTGAAAATATATTTGAGCAGTCCTGTTGCAAATAGTGAATAATGAATACATGATTGTACTGTACGTCAGGGGAGATGACATATTCTTTATTGGACATGAGCTTTCATATGTAGGTCCTAATGTGCTTTTAGGTTTGACTTTCATAAGTAGAGGAATAAACCTATTAACAGTGATATTTAGCATGTCATTTCTCACAAAATTAAGGTATAGAGTCCTATTGCCAGAGGATTAGTGACACTTTACATGTATGAGTCACTTATGTCATTTACTCCATGGGTAACTTATATTGACGTTGTGAGATAGTTTCATGTTCACTGCATATACTTGTGGTTGCTTATACCTGCATTGTTGAGGTGTTGTGTGTTTTCTCCGTCCCTTCATCATTTGTGATAAAAGGGGGGGAGAGATTTCATAGTAAATGAGAGATATGATCATACACATTTCGTGTTTTGAGCAACTTGATACATATTCATACATATCATTTGTCTTAGTAGGGGTCGATGGGGTGAGACATATAGATACTGTATAGACATATTGTGTTTTATAGTTAATTTGAGCTGTTGCATATGTCTTTATCTTTTGAGAGATCGTAGGGGTGAGACAGAGATACATTTCCTACCGTTTTAACACTTAGAGTTTGCAGTAGTGGCAGTATATTTGTATTACATATCATGTACTGAGGGGGAGCATGCACATTGTAAATAGTGTTGCATTTCATGCATGGCTGTTTGAGTTTTTCTTGATGTTTTGTGGTATTAATGTGGTTATGGTGTCTTGGTTAACATTAATACTACATTTTAAACTAGCTTGTTTATTTCACTGATTATGCTTCTAAGTACTTTAGTACTTATTTCATATATCAAGTGCTTTTACACTGGCATGTGAATTTTTGATTTCAGGATACAGGTTTAACAGAATGGAAGCTGCATTCAGTTGGTTTAGTTGGACTTGGGTAGTTTGGATAGATTTTTGTTTGTTTTGTATTGTCTTTTGTCACAGAATGCCAAAGGGAAAGTTTGTTAGGTTTATATTTTGAATTGATGATTCTGTGAACAAATTGACCAACTTGAACACTTATAAAAGATTAGGGACTAAATTGTAAAATTTCATAGTTAATAGGTTAGCTTAGGGTTCGGGGTTCCATGTTGGGAGCAAGAAGGATTCACGTCGATTTTTCGCTAGCTGCTCGCCGGAGTGCTGCTCGAGCATATGGAACAGAGACTACCTCACTCTAACTTCGCCCCACTGTCGCTCAAGCGAAGCAGCCTTCTCGCTCGGGCGACGTATTATTCGATCAGACCTAATTTTCTATTTTCGAGATTTTTACTTTGCCCATACAACCTATTTCGTCCAACCTATATATTGAAGCGCCACACTTCCTACGAATGAGAAATTGAACATCATATTATTCAGAGAAAATACATGCTTTACAATAATCAAAGTTCAATCATTCCATTGTTCATGTGCTAATCATTGTGAAAACATCAAAGAGCCAAATCAAACACTGGATTGCATTCTTCGCTTGGGTCTGCTATAAGATTGTGTCATCAACTGTACTGCATTAAAGATCAAGGAAGAATCTGAAGAATGAGAAGTTCTTTGGGAAGATCTACAGGAGATAAACTGCATAGAGAGTCAGGATTGGAGTTCGTGTACTCATTCCAGGAGGACTACTTTACAAAGAAGAGCCGGATTTGGTGTTCGTGTACACATTTCAAGAGGGCTGCTTTTTACTTCATATGGGAGATCAGAAAGCCTGTACTGTTAACTTTGCTGATGGTCTGTAAGTGTATTATCAGTTTGTAGTGGATCTTTGACTGGCAAAGCGCCCGGAGTTTTTACCACGTTGGGTTTCTCCGTGAACAATTCTGGTGTTGTTTACTGCTTTATTTATTGTTTTAATATAACTGGGGTATTCAAAGATGGGCTGAATTGGATTGTTTGACTAATCACCTAAATATAATTAACTTGTGACATGTTGCTAGTTAATTAGATTGATAATTCCACATTTACACCTAATCACCCCCCTCTAGGTGTAGTTGGGTCGAATCTCGCGTTTCTCAAATATGATTCATAATGCTATTATAAGGCTTATGAGAGATATAAAGGATTACTTAGACAGTGTCGACAACAAGGGTAGCGGAAAAATACTTCAAGTTCAATATTTCTACATTGGACTCAATCCAACTAGTAGAGCTACAATTGACTTTTCTTGTGATGAGCCAATCACGAAGAAGACACCGCATAAAGTAACAAGGAAGCACACCAAAAATAATTAAGAGTAAATGATGGCACAGAACAAAAAAATCCCGTTATAATTGTGGCTGATGAAAATACTAGTGAGAGAGTTAATGGCTTTACTATTTGTCAAAAATCAGTCCAACATAGCATATCATGCCATCGGACATGCTAGCTATTACTTGGATTCATTTCCACCTAAAATCATCACCACTTGGAACAATCTTGCGCAAAATTTCATGATCAAATTCTTTCCGTCAAAAAAGATTGCAAGACTATGACATGAGATCATTAGTTTTGTCCAATATGATTCAGGAGGCTTGAGATAGATATATAAAGGATTGTTCAGACATTGCCCACAACACGGGATGCAGAAATGGCTCCAAGTCCAATATTTATACGTTTTACTCCATCTAACTAGTAGAGTTACCGCTATCTCTTCTTGTAATAAGTCAATAACTGACGAGGCACCGTATGAAGTATTTGAAAGCTTTGTAGCCACTAATGCATTATAGCCTTCAAATTGTTCATGGAGAACAGCACTTCATAAGGTTGATGCATTAATAGCGATTTTTGCACAGCTGACATCATTGATGAAGAAAGTTCAGGGTACCAAAATTAGTACATTAGTCTATACAATTCAAGTCTCGGGACAAAAAAACGGTGGTTATTGTTGAGAAAGTCGTGCAAATATGGATTGCAATGTGGAATCTCATTTGTTCAAACAATAAATGAAGTAAACTATGTGTAGAACTTTTAGAGATAGCAAAATGATCCATACTCCAACATTTACAATCCTGATTGGACGAACTATCCCAATTTCTCTTGGAGTAGTATACAAATATCTCAAAATTCATCATTGCAAAATGTTGGATTTTGATACCTAATGAATCTCAGGCTATGATGTAAACATTGGATTGAATTTCATAAGTATTGGCCGATGAGTGAAATTATTACCAACATCCAAGTCCAAGGCTCGAACCGAAAATAATATGGACCGTTGGAAGTAGTTTAAGAAATTAATATTACTAACTGTCCATATATATTTACCTATTTGATGGCTTTGAATTTTGGCCCATTTAACTATATTATTGGTTCAACTAAAGTCTAACCTACTTATATATAATGGTTACCTTTTACCCTAGCCGTTAGTCTGTGATTTGTGTAACAAAAGAAAGAAACACTTATGTGCTTTGAAAGATAAAAATCGGCACCTTCCATTTTGAAAACATTCGGTGACTACCTCCAATTTTTGGCCTCCTCGTGTACCTAATTTCATTGATTATTCTTGTGCCTTTGTGGCTTACAAATCAACATCATAATTTTGTCATTTGTTGGTGGTATTGAAAAACAATTGTGATAAATATTTGTCATGGGTTGGAGCCATCTGGCTTGGTTGTTTGGTAGAGAAAGGTAACGTGAAACTGAATCTGAAAAACACCGTTTTGAAGATCCTTGGAACAAGTTTCTACGACAATTGGTATCAGAACTTCAAGGTGGTGGATTTAGCTAAAAAATCTGATAAAAAAACAACTTAGAAAATCGGTTGAAATGAAGCAGAAAATAGATAGTAAAACTGTTTAAAAAACGAAGTTGTTTGTGCAATTTTCGGCCAATCCAATGACTGGTTGGTGAAACGGAGACCACCAACGTGACATGCAGGAGGAGAAGAACCCCAATGACAGGTGCGTGCGGCGATAGTAAAGCCCACGCGCATAGGACATTGGTGGCGCTTGAGGGTGCATGTCACTGTTTCTGGTGAAAGTGTTTTCAGGCAGTTTGTTCTTGAAATTTTTCTGATATTTCGGTGTTGTAAATTTTCTATTTCAGATTATACAATAAAATCTGGAATAATTTGCTCTTTACTTATTTGGAATTCGATCATGGTAGATTGATTTTTGCAATTGTTGGAGACTTTAGAGGGAATAGTAGTGGCCCTAAATTGGTAATTCACATCTCTCATTATATACGGACTCAGATTGATCCGCCTTGGTATATTTGTTTATCCCAATTTACATTTCGACATTAGAGCGTCATAGTATGTGGTAACTCTAGGATTGTGGTTACCATGTGGGGGTAACCATTGTTTGTGCTAGAAATTTAGAAATTATTTGCTATGTTCGAAGTGTTGAATTTGACTACAAGTTGGTAATTGCTTTTGTGCTTTAATCGTCGTTTAGTCACTATGTAAGTCTGCATTGCGTGGGAGACTAAATTTTTTGTTGATATACCTTCATATTACATTGATTATTCTGTTAGAATACTTGGACTCGACTCATTTGAACATTCCCTTGATACCGAGATCTCCAGTATCACGAAATCCTGAAAATTTAGAAAGGCGTATATTACGGCTTTAGGATTATTTTGTGTGACCTATTTGTGCACTTAGTTGTTTTTTGTCTTACATTTCGAAATTGAAATTTTCAATGGAAAATGAAAATTTTCAATTTGACAATAAAAGATGAAGGGGATTTTGGTTCAATAAAAAGATTCAAAAGCCATAGATGGCAAATTTCTCTCAAATTTGACAAAAACAAAAAAAGAAGAATATGATGAACTTGTTTGCACTTCAATTATTTTACACATATCTAACGTTGTTTTGATGAAAATTTGAAAATTTTGATTCTATAAAAGAATTTCGAGAAAAGTTGGAGGACTTATATTTGCTTAAGCCTATTCCTAATAAGTTGTAATTGTTTGAAATATTTTTCTGTTTTAAAATGGATTCTTTAAAGGATCTTGATAACAATTTGAATGTTTTTAACAAATTTATTCAAGATATTGTTAACTGTGATGAGAATGTGTCTAAAACTTATAAGGTCATTATTTTTCTTAATTCTACGTCTGATTTATATAGAGAGATTAAGAATACTATTAAGTATGGTATGGACACCCTAACACCTGAGATTGTTATTGATTTTCTTAGAAGTAAAGAGATAGAGATTAAAGTTGAAAAAGATGATAAGAGGAGTTGTGAATTACATATGATGATGAGTAGAATAAAGTTTAAGTATTTGGGTAGAGCTCAAGACCATAGTGATTCGAGTAGTAACTCTGGTGCTAAGAAGAAGGGCAAGGATTGGGACAAGTCCATTGGTAAGCGATGTTACAACTGTGGTAAGTTTAGATACTTTGTGAGGGACAAGTCCATTGGTAAGCGATGTGTGATTAAATGTTGAAATTCTTTATCTGTGAAAACCCTGATCAGGTGGAGTGTGAGAGACGCTTTTATCACTTCTGTTAGGTGGAAACTCATTATTCACATTGGTTGGGAGAAGTGATATGGTGATAAATGATTATCCTGTAAACTTAGGATATGTAGTAGTTTACCAATTATATATGGGTTTAGTGTTCAATCTAGTGAGTATGGTGGACGATGAGAGGAGATACGTATTCTTAAGGTGCGAGCAATACGAAATGATATATGATAAGTGTGCTGAGATATTTTTATGGGGTCATTTATGCATTTGTTGTATTTGTGTTGGCCGTTTGATTGATTAACTTCTTGTTAGTTTGTTGTTCTATGCGAACGTGCTTGAAAAGATCTGTGTGTTATCTTATATTGTATTTTCATTGCATGTTTACTTGCTCTTAATTGATTACTATGATTATCTGCTTCTACTTGGGTATTTGTTTGTAACATTAGCCCTGGTGAGTACATGGAGCTTGTATGGTACGTATTTCAGATCCAAAACACGATGTAAGTTCAGTGATCCCAATTTTATTGGTTGCATTGATTATGCAAATATTAACTTTGTGTTCTAATTGTTTACAGATTGATTGTGTATCAAGGTGAAGATTTGTTAGGTTTTTATACCCAATGAATCCCGAGCTATGACGTAAACGTTGGATTGAATTTCATAAGCATGGCAGATGAGTGAAATTATTGCCAACATTCAAATGCAAAGGCTCAACCCGAAAACAATATGGACTATTGGAAGTAGTTTAAGAAATTAATATTATTCACAGCCCATATATATTTACTTATTGGATGACTTTGAATTTTGGCATATTTAATCCTATTAATGGTCTAACTAAAGCCTAAACTACTTATATATATTGGTTACCTTTCACCCTAGCCGTTAGTGTATGGTTTGTGTAACAAAAAGAGTGAAAAACGTGTGTGCTATGAAAGACAAAAACCGACTACTTCCATTGTGAAAAAAATCCAGTGACTACCTCCATTTTTTAGCCTCCTCGTGTACCTCATTTCATTGGTTTTTCTTGTGTCTTTATAGCTTACAAATCAACACCATAATATTGTCCTTTGTAGGTGAGTTTAAGAAGTAACTAAGGTAAATATTGGTTGTAAGTTGGAGCCATTTTGATTGGTTGTTTGGTAGAGAAATGTAACGTGAAACAGAGCTCAGAAAACAACGTTTTAAGATCTTTGGAGCGAGCTTCCACGAAGAAGAAATCATTGAGTTTTAAACATTAAAAAAAAAAAAAAAGGATCCACATTGAAAGAAACGTTGGCCTAATTATCAAATACTACTTCTCCAGTCATGTAGAAAAGATATCATCTCATGCAAAAGACTGAAACCAACTTCCAAAGTCAAAGGGCCTCTATAAAAAAAACTTAGAGAATTGGATAGGTCAATTAATAAGGGTGATATCAGAAAGGCAACCAGGAAGCTTCCACGCAATGCTGAGATCAACCCAGAGGAGCATATGAAAGTAATTATGGCTGACAACAGGGTTCTGCTACTTGAAATCTGTGTGAAATGATCTGTTGTTACTCAATAAAGTACCTTTTATAGGTGGGAGCACTTGGAGACTTCTAAGAAAATCAAGGTGATGAGAAAGCTAAGGGATCCAATGCTTCACATGTTAAGGAAACCACTCCAACCCAAGTATACGTACCTCCTCCTATACCATTTTTCTAGAGGCTACAAAAGTATAAGTTAGACAAGCAATTCATAAAATTCCTGGAGGTCTTCAAGAAACATCATATCAACATTGCATTTGCAGATCATTATCATATATGCCTAACTACAGTGTTCTAAAATGCGTAATGCGTAGCGAAGCGTCGAGGCCGAGAATCAAGAATCACAAGTTTAGGCGTGTCAATGCGAAGAATAAACGGCATAATGCGTTTCATATTTTAAGGCATTAAATATATTTTTATATAAAAAAAAAAAATTACCAAAAAAAAAAAAAAAAAAATTTGTTCTAAAATGCGCGCTTAGGCGTGCCTAGGCGCGCTAATGCGCGCTAATGCGTGCCTAGGCGCGAGAATTTTCAAACAAAAATCGTCAAAAACGCATTTTCCGCACATTGCACCAATTCGACGCGTTTGGTCCCCGCTTCGCGCCTAGGCGCGCCTAGGCGGCGCATTTTGGCGCCTTTTAGAACACTGCCTAACTACATAAAATTCATGAAGGAGATACTTAATAATACGAAGATGGATGATCATGAATCAATGACTTTGACTGAGCATTATCCTACAAGTAAACTAGCTCCAAAATTCAAATATCCAAGATGTTTTACAATGCTTGCGCTATTGGTGAGTTCACTTTTAATAAAGCATTATATGATTAGGTTCAAGTATTAACTTGATGCCTTTATCTATTTATAGGAAATTAAGTTTGGCGAGGCCAAAGATCCAAATTAACTATAAAATTAGAATGAATGATGGTAACATGTTAATTCTCCAGTACGTTGATCCTCCTTGAATGGAAAAGCACTGGAAGAGGGATCTTCAATTTTAGAACTTTCAACCTCAAAATCATGGTATATATTTTAGAGTCGCTTTGAGAAAGTAAGGTATAAATACAAGGTAAAGAATGAATACGTACCTAAACTGAAAGTCTTAAATGACAACGAAAAGAAGGTCACAGATGAGCAAGAATAGCGCCACGAGCAAGGGACAAAAAATAAAGAGGCAAAAATGGTAGAATGCTAAAGAAAGTGGCATATTTACAGGTTCAAACAAGAGGACAAAATCATCAAATTGTAACAGAAATAATCTCGAACGTTCAATCCCTCTCTATAATCACAGTCATTAGTTATCAACGGCGTTTGACCTAGATTCGAACAAGATTGCACGTGATCAACTCACACATTAAATGCCTATATGGTATGAACCTAGAATGTGCAAATAAATCTACAATGCACGCAAAAAATTGCAACAATCATAGCATGTCCCCTCAAAATAGCCTGCATCAATCATGACTAACAAAGATAAAAATAAGCAAAACGATAATAAAGTTCGTAAAATAATAAAAACGCAACAAGTCCTAGATTTAATATGAATAATAAAATCGAACGTCTGGATTATTTGTTAAGCTAGGAAATACACTCCGCGGACCTTGATTTCTACTTGCAAGGCGAAAATCATGGCTATGTGAGAGAAATTTGTTGATTCAATTTCTATCGTCAACAAACACTATTTTCCATGTTCATCCCACTTTCCTCTATAAGACACGAGCACACATTTAATTGCTAAAAAAAGAATCCAAATATAATTAGGATTAGCACAAAATTCACAAAGAAAATAAAATCAAACTCAATTAGTTTCAAATATAAGATACACAATTGCAATTGTAAATACTAAAACCTAGTTAATTTAACAATTTGTCTCAATAATTTGTTTCAGACAAGTTGCACCAGTCAGTTAAAACTTCTTAAACATAGTAATGACTGGCATAACTTAACAGTTTAGTGTTCTACGAGATATTATCAATTGCAAAAATAAACAGTAAAAAACAAAAGTATAACGTGGTAAACCCCTAAGGGAAACATTGACGGCCCCCCATACCACGGGTGAAATAATCCACTATCAAACTATCAAAGTTACAATAGTTTTGATTTAGTAATTTCGCAAAATTAACTAAAACAATCAAAAGCAACTAAAGAACAACTCCCTTGTTTTCTTATTCATTTTGACTTGTTGGAGAAGTGGAATTAATCCTTACAATCTTGACTTTATTGCCACTTCACTATTGTATTCGACTGCAACACCACTTGGATTAAGATTCACCAATCTTAACTCACGCCAAGTAGCTTGATTTGTTAGTATGATTATATCGTTCATGCACATATGTGTTATCTTCAATTATGGTTGAATAACACGGCTTTTGCTTTGAGATATTTCACTGGAATATCAGCTGGGCAAAACTCATTGAAGATGGTCAAAAAACACAGAACTTGTTGCTATAGGTCCACTAAGCATAGGCAGATTTTTATCAAAGCGTTGGTTCGTCCCTTAATGATTTTCTTTACTTGTGTAAAGACTTCAACAAGGCACAAACAAATCTTACCTAAAATATGGCAGTTTTACATGGCAGGAAAATGTAGAATATGTTTGATAAGATTAATAATTAAATGAAGGAAATTTTTTATTAATTAAACCAATCTTTCCTTCTTTTAATTATTTGACCAATCTAATCAGTCCAAGATGGTAAATATATATTTTCGTATATGCTGTTATATGAAAAGTAAAGATTACATCTCATTTAGGAAATTCGCAGCCAAGAAATCTGTTTACCTTTAACACCCAGTCATTCCTGACTGGCTGGCTTACCTGTTTGACTGCATCAGTTGAACACGTTTTTGACACATGTTTTGATATTTAAAAATTATACTAATTTAAGCAAGTTAACAAATAAATAATAAGTACAAATATAAAATATATTTTACTTACAACAATGCTATAATATTTGAGCATATCTGAAATATATCAATTGTGAGAGTTTCTGTGATACTGCAGACTTTATCATCCTAACAATGCCACACATAAGTGCTCAGCACGTGAAATACTTATACATCATGTATATGAAAAAAATAGGATAAACGCGTTCCACATTTGTGTTCCTTTTTATTCTTTCAACAATACAATCTAATTGTTTGGATACAGATAATCAATACATATAAAACTATCCCAAGTCTCAACCAACCAAAAGTTTCATTAAAATACTCAGATAACAAATATCTCAACTATGTGTAGGGGTGGGCATTGGGTCGGGTCGGGCCGAAACGAGTTTGGCCCAAAATTGACCTGACCCAACATACTCGATTTTGGGCTCTTTCACGAACCGTCGGGTCTGGTCGGGTCGGGACCAACAGGAATTGGTATTTCTTTTTCCTTCCTAACTTACTACAGCATATAGATACATAAAGAATAGGAATTGATCTTCTTCGACAAGATTAGAGGCATGAGCCATCAATTCGCGTGAAAATAATGCAGGATTCACCTCTCTTTCAGCCCAACTTCAAGGGAAAAGATTCTTATAAACCTATCGATAAGAGCTATCTGCCATTTTTTGTATTCTTCATGAAAATTCATAATTAATATACAATAAAACAAAACAAATTATCCAGAAACACCATCAGCAACAACAATTACTCCACCCTTATAACTAGAGGTGTCAAGACAGACGGGTCGTCCAAACCCGTGAAAATCAGCCCGGATCGACACGGGACCGCAGGCCGACCCGTGACCCTAGAGGGCGGTTCACGGGTCAAGGAAGTGTGATCTGCGGGTTTCGGGGGTTGCATCTTCACGAGCCGCGGTTAACCCGCTGGCCCGTGAAATTTTTTTTTAAAAATTTTGAAAAAAAAGGGGCCCAGATAGCTGGCACCAGCCTGCCAGCCTGCATACTATGAACGAAGAGCCAACCATTGGCTCTTCGTTGTTCGTTCTTTACTTATTATTTTTTTTTTCTAACGGTAAAATCATCATTTCATCTATAAATTTCAGTTAATTGATAATATTTATCTCACTTGTAGCCTTCCAAAAAATTATACTGTTACTGCCTTCCAAAATATTAATCTTGTTACTACAATTACAATTACAATTATTCAATTGCAAATATCATCATCATCTCTATTATATTTCTTTCTTCTCACTGCTAAACTGTTTAATACTACTATATTATGGATTCTTGCGATTTTTCTTTTGAAAATCCTATTTTCAATGATAGTTGCTCCCCAATAAATTTAGAAGAAGATAATGTTGTGGAAGTTGGATCATCTCAAAATTCAAAGAAAAATAAATAAATATTAGAGGTGTGGCAAATTTTTGTAGTAAATGAAAAGGATGGAAAAACAGTATGCAATATCTGCAAAAAAGATTATGTCTGGAGATATGGTCAAGGCACCGGCACACTACGGAGACACAAAGAGAAACATCTAAATGAAATAGGACATTTGAATCCTAAACAAACTCAAATCACTGGTTTTACTAATGATAGTAGATCAGTTACTTTTACTAATTTTGTTTATTCGCAGGAACGAATGCGAGTTGGGATGTCGGAATTTTTAGCAGCTCGTGAGATGCCCTTCACATTTACAGAAGATTAGTATTTTGAAGAGTTCTTGCAAAAGTACATTCAACCTTCTTACATGCGTAAATAGAAATACTGTTCGTTCTGATTCTATGAAATTATTTTATACAATGGCTGAGAATTTAAAAAATGAACTTAAAAAAATTGATGGAATTATGTGTTTCACTTCTGATTGTTGGCTTGGACGAAATCATAATGGTTATGCTTGTGTTACAGCACATTTCATTGATAATAATTGGTTATTACATAAAAGAATTATTGCTTTTCGTTTAATTGAATATCCACATAATGGTGTAAATTTGTGTGAAAATTTATTACAAGTTTTTAATGATTTTGGTGTGTTAAATAAACTATTTAGTGTTACCTTTGATAATGCGAGTACTAATAATGCATACATTGAGTTTTTAATTAGAACGGTTACACCTCTATATGATTCTAAATTATTTCACAAGAATTGAGCTTTTTCATATTGTGCAAGATGGTTTGAAATTAATAATATCACAAATAAGTATAATTAGAGAATCTATTAATTATATTTCTTGTTCAAATTCTAGACAACAAGAATTTGTAAAAATCTTGGATTGAGAAAAAGAAAATTTATTGATGATATTCCTAATAGATGTAATTCAACTTTTTTAATATTAAAATCGTGTGTTGCCTATACTAATGCTATTAATGCATTTGTTAATTCAAAACAAAATCAATTTTATATAACTTATTTGGATTGGGAAAAAAACATTTAAAGTTATGAAATTTTTTAAACCATTTTATAAGGCAACAAAAGTTAGTTATGGAGTTTATTATCCAACTAGTAATGTTGTATTTTTACAATTAGTAGAAATTGTTGGACAGTTTTCATCATTTAGAGACGATCTATTTTTCTTTCAAATTATTCACTCAATGGAGGAAAAGTTTAAAAAATATTATGAAAACATCCCACTAATTTTTCCAGTGGCAGCTGTAATGGATCATCGCATTACGTTGTTCGGAGTTCATTGTGCTTTAGAATCACTTTCTGAAACATTAGCTTTTAACATAAATATTACAAATCGACAATTGGATATTTTTATTAATGAAATGTATAACAACTATTTTATTAAATATGATAACAATGAAAATATTTCTTCTTTTACAAATTCTAGTACAACTTTTAAAGGCAAATCTTCTTTTTTCTCCATAATAGCTAAGAAACGTAATGTTCTTTGTTCTTCATCTACAACTTCAACTACAAATCCAAATACCACACCTGCTAAATTAGAAATTTATTATCAATTTGATCATTATAGTTTAATATCTGAAGATGAAGTGGATAATTTAGATATTTTACGATGGTGAAAATCAAATGAGCGGACATACCATGTATTATCTAAAATGGCACGAGATATACTAACAGTTCCAGTCTCAACAGTGGCATTCGAATCTGCTTTTAGTGCAGGTAACATGGTATTGGACGAAAGAAGATATTTTGGAAGCTCTCATATGCGTGAAAGATTGGATATTCGAATGATGCAAGATAAAATTATTGATGATATTGTTGAAAACTTCAAAAATCTTGCAATTCCTGAAGATTGATTGGAAAACAAATATTAAAATATATAATTTTTGAACAACTAAATTATAGTTAAAACTTAAGTAGGTGCCAACCTAGTTGGGATGTACTTAAACTATAAATTATAATAAAAGTAGGTGTCAACTTAGTTGGGATGTACTTATGCTATAAATATTTGATAATAGTAATTAGAAATGTATTTAGTTGTTATTTGTTTAAGTTAAATTTAACTTTGCAAAGTTATAAATAATTCATGTAATATTCAATTTGAATTCTATGTAAACATTTTTTTGGTATAAATATGAATTTATCATTTTGTTCAATTCTTAGTTTAAATTTAACAAAAAAAAACATTTTTGGGTATAAATATGAAAAATTCTATATTTTTATAAATTTATTTATACAATAATACGGGTCAAATCGGAACAAACCGCGACCCGTGACCCCGCATGGGCTCGACCCGGATAGGTCAGCGGGAGGGCCTGGGTTGAGTCCAAAATTTGTGAGCCGACCAGGAACCCTTAGCGGGCGAGCTTTTTTTTCACGCGGGCCGTTACCGGTTCATATGTTGGCGGGCCGACTTGACCCGGACCATCCGAATTGACACCTCTACTTATAACTGCTAATAAAGAAAGTATCTTCCCCTCCTTTCTCAACCTTCAGAAAACACAAAGAGGAACTATAAATTCTCTGCTTAAGTTGCAGAACAAGAAGAACTCATTTTACAGTTTTGAAGAAATTAAAATACCTTGTAGGGATGTGGAATGAGGTGGGTTCCAATACTTAAGAACACTCGTCCCTCTGAACTACAAAACATTAAGCACTCAAATTCAACACAATGGATTTAGAAATGTGAATAAATTAGGAATCAAAAGTGAGTGAAATGAATGGCATTACCAAACAGAGGTGGCGGCCGACAAATTTTCGCATTTCTGACATCGGCCCATGGCCAAAATCTGGCGGCAAGAGGGGCAGAAGGAGTGGGAACCGAGCCAAGTGTCAACGCATCCGACATGGAAGCCATGGCCACACTGTGGAAGCACGCAGACCTCTTCTCCGGTGGCGAACTCCGTCAGCAAATGGCGCAGTCAAAGAACTTCTTGGCTTCCTCATCCTCGCCCTAGATTAGCTTAGGTATGGAAGATAATGGGTTGAGTCGGTTTGAAAATATTTAAACCGTGAACCGACCCAACCCATTTTAAAATCAAAATCGACCCGAACCAACCCGATCGGGTCAGGTTGGGTCGGATCCACGGTTTTCGGGTTTATGGGCCCAACCCTAACTATGTGCATGTTTGTCAAAGATTGTAATTTTTTTATAAGCGGGGGGTCCTAAAGAATGTGTAGTTAAAAGCAGTGTTCTAAAATGCGCGTCTAGGCGTGAGGCGAGGCCAAAACGCCAAGTCTAATGGGTTAGCGTCTTATTTGGCGGTCAACGACAGTTGTTGACTGCTAATGAGCGCTTAGGCACTTTTTTTTTTTTATTTACAATTCTTTTGAAATTAAAAATTATTAAATGTTAATTTCTTCAATTTGCCCTAATTTAAAATTAAAACAACCATTTGAACCCAAAAGTCAAGTGACCAACGAATTTTATTTACGGTAGATAATTTCTTAAGACACCCGAATTATTAAAAGAAAAATTATTTACTTATCGAATTTGAACCAAAGCTCAAAAATAAAAATGCACACTCTCGTCCAATGTTCAAAAATAAAGTCTATCAATAAAGGCCTAAAGCTTTGCCCTAATTTAAAATTAAAAAAATCATTTGAACCCAAAAGTCTTCTCTCCTCCAATGCGCAATAGTTAGCAATTTCTCTTCAAAGTTCCATTGTTCCAACTTTCAAAGTTTCATTGTTCCAACTTCCAACTGCTAATCTTCAGGCTTCAGCACTTAGACTTTCCAAGGTAAGTTGGACTCACTCAATATGAAAAAGTTCCTATAAATCTGTTCAATGAAGAAGATGTTTTTGAATTGGAGTCCGATAAAGAGTTAGATAAAATTTAAGTTCCTATGCTATTTACTTACTACTTTGTATTTAAATTTGAAACTTATATTTTTGTTAGAAACTTTGAAAAAATGTATAAAGTTCCTATAAATCTGTTTTAAATGTTTAGTAAGTATTATTTTTAATTGATTAAAAATTAAAATAAGAAAACGCATTTTTACGCCTAAGCTCACCTAGCCCTGGGCTTGGCCTCCACACATCGCCACACATTACGCCTTTTAGAATACTAGTTAAAAGTATGTAAGTTGTGGATCTACAGAATGTGTAGATAAAAGTAGAATTTGATTAACTTATAAGTAATTGTGAGCTTTTAACAAACATGTACTATATTCAAAATTTAGAGCTGGTTTGGTGAGTGAGTGAAAATGTAAATCATAACTAAACAGCTTGCAGAACATGAATAGAACTCAATTACATCATCCAACTAAGCTCACGACTTTATTACTTTTATTGTGACCCAAATAGACTAAATTTCCACTATAAAACCACAACATTTCCAATAGGAACGAAGCATCGGGATCTCTTATGTGTGGTTTTACTTTCATAAATTTTCATGAATGGCCATGTTTCCAACAAAGATCTATCAGACTTACCTTCAAATAAGCAACAACTGATCCCCTATTTGAAGTTGTTGTGTGATTGATGTGTTTTAACTCACTTATCCGTGCATTAGGCTTGATGAATTGTGGCTAATTGAGCGAATTTCTACCTAAATTAGTGTAATTATATTAATTGTGAGTAAAACCTTAACTTAGATGCAATTGACATGAAAATGGGATATTTTGAGCTAATTTGAAGCAATTAAAGACCAACCGCATTGTACAAGTGATAAGAAGTATTAAAAGAGAAATCGGAAGAAAATCACAAGCTTTGGGGGTTCCATCATATAGAATTGGATAGAAAATTAGAGAAAATGAGGGAGAAAAATCAAGTAAAATTTCAAGACATTAGGATTACAAGTTCTTGGTTTGGAGAAAGGATTCGTGGTGAAAGATTATCCGATTTTCTTCGTTATTCCTTGAAAAACTGGTGATCTACTCAATTCTTTTCTTGTATTGTTTTTCCAAAGCATGTGTAATTTCATTGTTGAGACAAACCATATAACCTAGTTGTTAACCTATAATTTTAATTTTAATTCTTTCATGTGTTGACTTTGCTTCAATTCATTATGTCTTTAAAACAGTTGGCTGCTATTTCATTGAATTTGTGAATTTGTAACTAATCAGAAGGTAAATTAAGATTTAGAACACGTAGTAAAATAGAGATATACACTTGTATAATCATTACGATAATTAAATAGAATTCTTTGATGATCAATGCAGTTGTTTGATGTTTATTGGAACACATGTAAAGATAAGTGAGTTGACTCGAATAGATATAATTAATTTGAACTCGAGAATGGTAAATTTATTAAATTATCAAATTCGACCGAATACAACATTAAAATATGAATCTTGAGAGGCAAAATCAAAGGGAATAACTATGATGAAATTTGTTAGTCCTAATACTTCTCACACATACATCTAAAACCTAAATCTTAATCGGCATTTTTAACTGCTTGCTTAGATTTATACTTTAATACTTAGAATTATAATTAAAATCAATTATTTTTACATAAAATTGAAGTTAGGGAGTAATTCTTATTTAGGTAAATAGTTTTTTGTGAAAACGATTATCTGAACTCTTATGACTACTTTGTTCATGATATCTTATAGTTGCGATAGAAATCTATCAACATGTTTTTAAATTTTTTGAGTTTTCTTAATACTCCTTTTCGAAGTTCGACTCCCAAAATTCTTTCACCTCTATAAATAGACCTCATTTAAGTCATAAAACGGGTATTACACTATAGAAAATTGTGGATGCAATTAGGAAGGGGTGGGGGGGGGTGGGGGTGGTGAATTAATTCGGGTTTTGAAGACCTTGCTTGGAGAAAGAAGTTTTTTGGTAAAAGATGTTCACCTTTTTCTCATTGTTCCCTTGAGCCCGGTGTTAAAAACTAATTTTTTTTTATATTTTTCTTCTTCCAAAATGACCAGTTGGAAGAACGATTATAACCTAATTTTGAACGTTTAATTTTAATTATCATGTTTTGATTTTCAATTTATATTTGTAGATTGTTTTTACTTTTTTTATGCTTCGAAATACTTGATCATTAATTCATTGATTTGGGAATGGTAACAAGTTGAGATACGAGATATTTGTTTAAACGATATAGTAAAAATTGAAATTTAAGATCATTGATTGAATTCTTTGGTGGTTGAATACTCTTGATTAATGATTATCCTCATTCACATAAAGACATTGTGAGTTGATTGAGTACGATTAGTTTGAACTTGAGAGAGAGATAAATCAGTTAATTTTGAAGAATTTGAAAGGGTTACACATAATAATTGTTGCTAAAATTTGCTGTTTGATATTAATGAAATATATGATAAACTCATGAATCATAACACTTTAACCATTATATAAAAACCTAAATAGTCCACTTTGATTGTGCACTTTTTAATATTTAGGATAAAATCAAAATCACCTTTAATTTTTTTTTTTTTTAATTTCAAATAGAAGATAGGAATAGTCAAATCAACGATTAAATAGTAGTACTCACGAAAACAATAACTTGAACTATTGGGTCTATTTTGTTGCTTGTTAACAATATCGTACAACTGTGATAGAAATCAAGCAATATGTTTTTGACATCGTTGTGAGTGACTATCTTTAATTAATATTGGTTTACATTATTTTTAGCTTTGTTTAATTTTTTATATCGTTTTTTTCTTTTTCAACTTATCTACTTGTTTTTCTTGATTTCATTCTCTTAGGGAACGAAAAAAGTAAGACACCAGCAATAATATGAGATGAGAGATTCCCACATTGATGACAACGACATGTTTGTGGGAGATATCTTCATCATGCAACAATTTAACATGATGTTAGATGATACTCTTGTCGAAGTTGATTAGGGTGATTGTCGGCAAGATTGTTCTGATCGTTAGCGGACATGATTTGCCCTTACGAAAATTATGTTGATCATCTTTATCGGGGTTTCCAAGTATAGGTTGTGATCCCAGACCAGATGAGTCCTACTTTAAAATTGCGGGGCTAGACATCATTCTGAGAATTGCATGTTATTGGCCACTCTTTGAACTAAAAAAAATGAACAAAATAATAAAGACACGTTTATAGGCAATTTCTTCGCAATGCAAAGATTTAAAACGACGAGAGCCAGATAAGTTCGAATAATCTATACCCACAACACATCCATACTCGCAAATATACAGTCTTAAATGGGAGTAGCGACCAAATTAATTTATGTTAGTCGAAAATCAAAATAGTTGTAATTTTACTAATCCTCAATAAGAATTAAGACTTTCCAATAAAACTTCCTTCTGATAATTCCTGAAACTTTAGATGATAGACCAATCATTCAACTCCAAAAAAAAATAGAGCATGTATTGAAATAATCATGCAATCCTCCGACTTCATGCTTTGCTTTAAAATATATTTTTTGATTAAGACCAATGAGAAGATCGAAGTATTTATAGTAGAGTTCGATTCAGGTGTAGGCAAGTTATATAATTTTGAAACGTAGAGTAAAATTTTGGAAGATGAAGAAGGTGCAAAGTCAGACCATACAAATCATGTAATAAGTTTTTGAGGCCGTTGATGGTATATGACACAAAAAACTTGTTGCATGATTTTTATTGTAAGTGTACGGTGCCGTAAAGCAAACCATGAAGTAATAAGATCACTCAATTCATGTCAATGCACATATCAAACATATTAAAATGCAACATATAATCATGCAACAGAATTGAACAATCACACATATGCAAAAAGGATCACACACGGATTCAAATGCAGTAACTAGTGTAACACTCAATAAAGCTCACTAGGGTCATCACTCGACCCTAATACCAAATTCGTCTCGCCTCTCATCTTACCCTTCTTCTTGGGACAGTCCCTAATGAAGTGTTTAGGCTTACCACAGCAGTAACACCGTCTACCACTAGGCTTGTCCATTGTCCTTCTTCTTACCATCCTATCATTTGAGTCACTACTCGAATCACTACTGTCTTGAGCTTTGCCCAAACTCATCTGCTTAAACTTTATTATACTCCTCATTATATGCAGCTCACAACTTCTCTTATCTTCTTTTTTAGCCTTAATCTACATCTCCTTACTTTTAAGGGAATCTATGACAATCTCGGGTATTAGGGTGTCCCTACCATACTTAATTGCATTTTTAACCTCTCTATATGAATCAGGCATAGAATTCAGCAAAATGATATCTTTATAAGTTTCAGAAACATTCTCATCACAGTTAACGATGTCTTGAACCAAATTGTTAAAAATATCCAAATTATCATCAAGATCCTTTGAAAAATCCATTTTAAAGTTAAAAAATCTTTCGAGCAAGTATCGCTTATTCGGAGTAGACTTTAACAAATATAAATCTCCCAACTTTTTCCATAGTTATTTGGTATAATCAAGTTTTCCTATTTTTCTCAAAACAGTGTCGGATAAGTGTAAAATAATTGAAGTGTTTGCAAGTTCATCATATTCTTCTTTTTGTGATTCTATAAAATTTTCAGAAAATTTGCCATCTACGGCCTTTGAAACTTTTTGTTGAACCAAAATCTCCTTCATCTTTTATTGCCAAATTGAAAAGTCTCATTTCCTATTGACAATTTCAATTTTGAAATGTGAAGACATTTTGAAAAACAGAACAACAAAAAATGCACAAGTAGGTCACACATAGTAATCATAAGGAAACAATATACACCGTTCTAGATTCCCAAAGTTTCATAAGATTCATGATTTTAGATCAAGGGAATGTTCGAATAGGTCAAGGCTAGGTGTTCTAACGGAATAGCCAATGCAACACGAAAGTATATTAACAAAAAATTCAAAATTCTCACGCAATTCAATCTCCCACAGAGGCTAATGAACAGTTATAGCACAAAAGAAATTAATAACTTGCAGTTAAAACCAACACTTCAAATAGAGCAATTAATCCTAAATTTCTAGCACAAGCAATGGTTACCCCTTCACGGTAACCTCAATCCTAATGGCACCCCCACACAATGACGCGCTAATGTCGAAATTTAAACGGGATAAGCCAATTTATCAGAGCGGACGTATCTGAGTCCGTAAATTACGAGAGAAGCGAACTTATCACTTTAGGGCCACCACTATTCACCCTAAAGTCTCCAACAACTGCGGCAATCAACCGAGCGACAATTGAATTACGAATGCAGGGGCAAAATAGTCAAATTTTCTCTGCGAAACCCGAAACACTAAAACAATAATATCAGTACGTTCAGAAAATTAAAACAAACAAACTGCCTGAAGAGAGTTTTCGCCTGGTGGAGCCCTACACGCGCCGGCCACCCAACATCTCCTCGACCTGCTGAACACGCTGGTGGCCTTGGTTTTTTCAAATGACCACTGGTTTGGCCGGAAAAGACGTTTGCAGGTGTAGTCTTTTGGGAAAAAACTGGGCAGAAATTTTCTTCAGTTTCTGCTGCGTTTTCTGGCTGTTCCTAATCGATTTTATGGCCTGGAAATCACCCCAACTTGCTCTGATACCATATGTTGAATATTTAGGGCTCCAGTCGCACAAAACTAGGCTTAGTTCACCAACCAATCGACACCAAAGTAATTGACCCAAAGCCTTTCCATTATTCCTCTCTTCGGTTGCTTTCAATGTACCCACTTAGGACACAAAGGGAAGATGTTTTGCAGCCCCAAAGTAGAAGCCATAAAGACTTGGAACAATGAGAAGATGAACAGATAACTTACTAGTCGGAAGCACAAAGCTCAAAAGGGAAGTAGCCATGTGTCTCTCTCAAGCAAAAGGGGCAAAACACTCTTCAAATGACAAAGCCGTGAATAAGGGAAATATATAGGATCACTTAGGTTACAGTAATGGGCCAGCTCAACAAGAAAACACTAAATGGGCCAAATAAGCCATCCACTAAGTGAATGACTAGGCCATGAGCAACTCTAACGAATTAGACTGCTTCCAATGGCCCAAAATAGTTTTAGAGTCAGGTCTTCAATCTTAGGTGTAGATTATAATACTTATCCAACATCGATTTTACATCATCGTCCGAATTTATTGGGTATCAAAAAACCCAACAGGCAAGTTATATTATTTTGAAACGTAGAGTAAACTTTTGAAAGATAAAGAAGGTGCAAAGTCAGACCATACAAATCATGTAATAAGTTTTTGAGGCCGTTGATGGTGAATGACACAAAAAACTTGTTGCATGATTTTTATTGTAAGTGTACGGTACCATAAACAAGTAATAAGTGAACTTAAGATTTTGAATTATTTTTCCCATAAGGACTATTTATCTAAGTAAAATTGAACTATTCCTAATTTCAATTTCATGCAAAAACTATTAAAGATTATTAATTCTAATTCTAATTATTAAATTGGTAAATTGAAGAAATCAAATAAAATTATGCAATTATGGTTTTAAATGTATGTGTTAGAAGTGTTAGGACTCACGATTTTATCATAGTTACTCTTTAATTTTGCCTCTCAAAATTCATTTTCAAATGTTATTCGGTCGAAATCATTAATTAAATCAGTTTATGTCTCTCGAGTTCAAATTAATCATATCTAGTTGAGTTAACAAACTATATCTCTATGTGAGTTCGAGTAATCCCCAACTAACCACATTAAATCGTCAAAGAATTCAAATAATGACCATCACAATTATAAAATGTATCTATGCCTTTGTCCAAAATGTCGAATTTTCTTACATGTTCTAAATCTATAACTTAATTATCGTTTCACTACAAATTCACAAATTCAATGAAATAGTTATCAACTATTCCAAAGATAATAAAGAATTGAAGCAAAATCAATACATGAACGAATTAAAATCAAGAATCTTGAGAATTAAAATTAACAGTTCCCAGTTAGGTTATATCATTATTTCCAACAACAAAATTAGTTACGCATGCTTTGGAAGGAAAAATACAAGAGAAAATTGAGTATATCACCAACTTTTCAGGAAAAAATAAAATAAAATGATCTTGTACCAAGAACCATTTCTCCAAACCAAGAACTCGAAACCTTGATTTTTTGAATTTTTTCTTTTATTTTATCTCCCTTTTATACGATGGAACGCCCGAAACTTGCGGTTTTCTTCCAATTGCTCTCTTAATACTTCTTATTAATCATGTCCAAGTCGGTTAGTCTTTAATTGCTCCAAAACAACTCCAAATCAACTCAAACTCATCCATTTTCACGCCAATTGCATCAAACTCCGAATTTTACCTACAATTAACATATTTATACTAAATTAGATAGAAATTCGTTCAGTTAGCCATAATTTTAGAATAAATAAGTGTGCTAAAAAATCATCATTATGCAATAGATAAAATGATGCTTCTGTCTTGAAAACGTTCGGAACCCAACAACGATTCTGTGAACTTTCAGTCTTGTGACTGATCTCTAATTCTGGTATTGTATTCTCTGAAAATATCGTTGATTATGGCTTGGTGAAGACAAAAACGATCATTATATTTATGGTCTACATGGAAAGGTTTTTGAGCCTTTTTTACGCTATTATAGTGAAGAGAGAAATTTCTATCTTAGCCACAACCCACAAAATTAGGTCACTATTATAATTAATTAATCCATATTTTTAAAAAAATATTTTCTTATCACAAAAAATCCCGAATTTATCCAAAGTTTGGGACTGTGGCTGATTTTTCAAAACTAATACTCTGTAGGTACAATTTTTTTTCCTTTTATTATTATTATTGTTATTTTGAAATTTCAAGGAGAGAAGAAAGAGGAAGGGACACAAAGGTCTTTAATTTACAAGGAGGCGCATTTTCATATATACATATGTATAATTAGGTGTAATAACTCGATAGTCATGAATCATACATGTACGAGTATTATAAGTACTATTAAGAGACAACAAAAATGAGACAGCAAATTTGAACGTGTTTTTATATACATTAAAAATAAATTGAAATTCGTGTAATTGATTGTTGTAGTCGAGTGATTTCGGCACAGCAAGGACCTGGGTCATGCGGGGTAACATTGATTTTATTACTATGCTCGAATGTATTTCTTGAGTTTACAAATACACAAAAAATACTAACTTCACATAATCAATTGGAGATGGGAGGAGAAATGTACTCTTATCATAGAATAACCCATATGTTAACGAGTCAATTTCAAAAATGGTCATTGAAATTCAAGTAATATTCTAAATTAATTCTAAAATAATATTTTAATCTATTTAGTTACTGGTGTTAAAATAATGCTAATTTCACGACATTTAGTCGATGTCAAGGTTTAACAGGCCATATCAGGTCTGGAGTGAATGCTTTTAACAAGAGACTGTAACAAAAATTAATTGTACCACTAAATAGGTGAAAAATACGTCAATGACCTTTGCTTTTGTTGTAAGAACAGTTAGTACCATTATGGACCCCACACACATGTGAGAGGGTTGTGTAAGTGTAGCAAGGTTATTTAATTTTTGCTTACTATGACATTATGTCTCAATACTATTTTGTCATTACTAAACACATTTGTTGCTTTCTTGGATTGCGCAATCTAGTATAGGATCACCGGTCAAAAACAGCAGCTACAACACTACAATCCCCATGTGTGAGCATGCATTCATTATATAATGGGGAAAAAACTGCACCGTTGGTCTTCAATCTTTTAAAAATGAACAAGTTTGGCACAATAATTCTCTAATAATGAAACATGACCAAATATTCATTAAATTACCCATAAAAAATATATCTTTCTTGAATTCTTTGGACTCCAGCCCAAATTAGGGATTGTAAAATTCTGACATCTGCCCCATCTTTAATCTTTTTATTTTTATTTTTATGTTTTTCAGTTGAAATCCTATTTTAAAATACAAATAATAACATTAAAAAATGTTGTGGTAAATGAGATACCTTAATCTCTGTCCCACCCGGTCCTCACCCCACCTCTCAAAATTTTTTGATGGATGGAGTTAGTATTTTAATACCAACCCACTTGTCCAGCCCATTGTCACCCTTTGTCCAAGTCAAGATGCAAAATCTAACTTCATAAAATTGATATTGATGGATGTGTCCAATTTAAAAGAGATAAGAGACCAACTTGCTTACTTTGAAAAGTTAAAGAGACCATTTACATCAGTAAGGACTAATTATGAAATTCTAGTGGAAGATAAGAGACCAACTTGCTTACTTTGATAGAAAATATTGGTTAAGGACCGACATGTGTAACTTTCAATAGAGAGAATTGCAAATTATCATGCATTTCATCTCTGTTTGAGGCACATTAAAATTTTTATTCGTATTCTTCCACTCATTTTCAATTGCATATTCTTCAATAAAATAATATTTTCCATCACATTAATAAATTTTCATTCTTTTTCAACCACACATTCTCTATCAATCTACTATTTCAAAATACGTTCTTCCAAAATAATAAGGCTTAAACATACACGCGTCTCTGCAGAGCATCTCCAGTGTGATTTATTGTACATGTTGCAAGCAAAATGTTGGAAATTTGTATATGAAATTGGTTTTGACGGATTCTTATTATTTAAGTGGAAATTGTTATTTGGTGAATTGAAAATTAAGCCAAATTTAAGTCACTTAAATACGTGAATTATTTAAAAAATACATAAAATATTATGAAATATTTTAGAAAATTATTTGGCTGAAAATGTGTATTTTCTATAAGGAAGATTGTGACTTTTGGCATTATTATTTTTCAATAAATGTGTCTCTTCAAATATATGGACTAATTTTAATAGTTGTGTCTCTTCCATAGATTATGTATTTTGAGACAAACCTTTCAAACAACTATATACAGATCCCATGTATTTGGGAATTTTCATTCATTCATTTTTACATCATTACATTATCATGTTGATGTATATTTTCTTCAAAATATTGTGAGCAAATTTTTGGAGTCAAGTTTCATATAAAGAGGGTTCAAAATATAAGTAGGTTTGTTGGTCTGTATAATTTGAAGTGCTCCTATTGCAGGACATGATCGTCGTATATTGAGAGACGAATGTCAAAAAACTATTAGCACCCGTGCCGGACATAGTGGTCTTAAGATTGTTAGGAAAATTGTAAACGTGCATTTATTATATTTCAGTAACGTACCTTTTACGTGCATAAAATCGAACATAACTTCAATTTACCAAAATCAATTATGTAAAGTAGAATTGAGAATTGCATGAACATGAGTTTGGTCGGGGCAAGTGCTATCTTCTCACTTTTGTTCACCCCGTTAAGTGCCCTTTTGTTTTGATTAAGCATTCAACTTCACTAAACCGACACCAATCATTATTGGATTAAAGTAATTAATTTCGTTGAAGGCTATCAGGTTTTGCATCTATTCTATCAAATTTTATTTTTGTCGTTAATGTTGACGGCCCAAACCATAGTGTCGTTTAAATGAATCTCTCAACTCTTCATGTACTTTGGCATTTAGATGCAAGGTATGAAAAATGAATAGATGAACTAAATTCATTATACTGATTCAGAAAGAAAAAGAAATAGTGTGTGTTCAATTGTAATTGTTGTCACCGGGTCTTATGATCCTTCTTTCATTTTATACAACTAAACTCTGTTACTGCATTATTCATCAGTTAAGGGGCAATTGGGTTTTATGTGTTGAGAATAAATATGATAATATCGAGTTCCCTTCTACATGTATTATGTTCACTCTCTCTCACTATTTCAATATTCCTGGCTATCAATAATGTTGTTTGTACCAAGTGAGATGAATTGGGAGTGGACGGCAGGGATTTTAAATGAAAATGAAATGCTGGTGCCAAAACAAAAAGGGAAAGGAAAGGAAAGGAAACAGTGCATTATTGAATCCCCAAACCCCACTTCTCTCTCCCCATTTCCCCCTCCTCGTCGAAGACCGATTGTAAGATCTTCAATTGAGATCGATCTACCTCGTCCAAGACCCATTTCCCCCAAATCAATCTGAAACTTCCAAGTAAATCGATATGACTCCTCGAAGACCCATTTTCCCCAAATCGATCTGCATCTTCTCCCAGCAACGAGCTCCAAAACAGTTCCAGAAATTGGAAACAGTAAGTTCTAGAAAGTGGTCTTCAGCGAGCTCCAAGCAGTGTTCAGATCTTAAATTGAGATCGATCTTCCTCGTCCAACACCCATTTCCCCCAAATCGATCTGCATCTTCTCCTAGCAACGAGCTCAGTTCCAGAAATTGGAAACATTAAGTTCCAGAAATTGGTCTTCAACGAGCTCCAAGCAGTGTTCACCGGCTTCTACTTCTTCACATTTCATGCATTTACGTCTAGTGTTCTGATTTAGTAGCCGCTGTTTCAACAAGAAGCTGTTTCAACGAATTGCAGAGGTGGTCATTCTCAAGATCTTCATCAGTAGCTTGCAGTCAAGGGAGTTTGAGCCTATGGTAAGAATGTGATTTTAGTTCCTGAACTGGACATGATTGTTGTGAGAACTTAACATATTAATTGTGAAACGAAATGTGGTATTCTTTTGAGCCCGTAAATTTACTGGTTGCGGTCAAGGGAGCTTGAGCCCGTAAATTTACTAGTTTATGATTCACCGACTTCGGATTGGTAGAGCTGAAATAGGGATGAAGTAATCGACTTTTCCTGTAATTTTACCTGTTGATGGGTCACAATTTGCTCACAATTGTGACCTCTAAACCAATAATAGCTTAACAAATTGTGACCTATTTTGTTATGGTTTTGGGCATTTTGAACACCTAAATAACGGGTGAGTGTATGTTTTGCAGGATCCGAAAAATATGGAAGTTGTTTTGAACGTCGATTCCGAAAATGAGAATGTGGGTGACAATGTGAATGTCGTGGAGGATGAAACAATGGGAGGAAATGAAATTGCCGTACCTCAAGTTGGTATGCATTTTAAGGATGAAAAATAGGTGTATGATTTTTATGCAAAATATGCTTATGCCGTAGGTTTTCCAGTTAGGAAGAGGAGTTCATGGAGGGATGATGACGGTGTTTTGATATTTGTCACGTTGATGTGTAGTAAGGAAGGAATAAGAAGTGGTAGTACAAGCACTTCTTTGAAGCCACAACCAACAATTCAGTCGGGTTGTAAAGCTAGGATCTCTGTATCTTTAGATATTCATGGTTACTGGAAGATTAACACAGTCTACCTTGAGCACAATCATTAGACGAGTCCTACGAAGTCCAGGTTGTACCGTTGCAACCGAGATTTGAGTGCATACGTGAAACGAAAGCTCGAAGTGAATGATGTAGCAGGAATACCATTGCATAAAAGTTTTAACTCTGCAGTTGTTGAGGCCGATGGCTACGAGAAAATGACCTGCATTGAAAAGGATTGTCGAAATTATATCGAACAAGTGAGACGACTAAAACTTAGCGAGGGTGATGCGACTGCAATACAATCTTACTTTTCCGAAACCAATCCTGATGCTCCAGATTTTACTTTAGTATTGACTTGGAGAATGATTCGCGCTTGCAAAATGTCTTCTAAACTGACAATCGGTGCAGGCAAGCATATAAGGAGTTCTGGGATGTTGTGACATTTGATACAACCTATTTTACTAATAATTATGATATGCCATTCGCCTCGTTTGTTGGCGTGAATCATCACGGGCAATCAACGTTACTTGGTTGTGGTTTGCTATCGAATGAGAACACATAAACATCCGTGTGGTTGTTCAAAACATGGTTGAAGTGCATGTATGCTCAAGCTCCACATGGAATAATTACTGATCAAGACAGAGCGATGCAAATTGCAATTGAGATAGTTTTTCTGAACGCGAAACATAGATGGTGTTTGTGGCACATATTGAAGAAATTGCCAAACAAGTTTAGATATCATCTGGATAAGGCTTCGATATTTGCAACTATACATGTACTGGTTTATATTAACAATTTGTCGAAGAATTTGAGGAAGGTTGGAAAGTGATGATATATAAATATGACTTACGCGATAACACTTGGTTGTCTGGATTGTATGAAAATAGAGGGCGTTGGGTACCATGTTTTTTGAAAACAACTTTCTGGGCTGGTATGTCAACGACGCAAAGAAGTGAAAGTATTAACGCCTTCTTCGACGGTTATGCGCATTCGAAAACATCCTTGAAGCAGTTCGTCGAATAGTACGAGCGAGCATTGCGGAATAAGGTAGAGAAGAAATTTCAGGCCGATTTCAAGTCTTTCTCTCAAATGCTACCGTGTGCTACAACTTACGTAATGGAAAAGCAATATCAGGAATTGTACACCATTTCGAAGTTCAGGGAAGTTCAGGCCGAGTTTACAGGGAAGGTTTACTGTGACCTCCTGTCTGCTTCAGAAGGATATTTGGGGACAACGTACGAGGTGTGTGAGGACATTGTTTATGGCGATTGGCGCAATAGAAAAAAAATATCAGGTGTTATTTAATTGAGAGAATTGTGACATCATCTACAGTTGTCGTCTGTTTGATTTTCGAGGTATAGTATGTAGGCATGTGATCCCAGTGTTGATACGTAATGAGGTGATAGTGATGCCGGATCGGTATATACTTTGCAGATGGAGGAGGAATGTTAGCAGAGCACACACACGGGTCGTCGTGAATTATACTGGTATGGTTAGTACTCCTGCACAACTGAGGTATGATGAGATGTGTCAGGAATTTGCCACGGTGGCAGACCTTGCAGTAGATGATGAAGTGAAGCATCGTGCAATCATGGATTGGATAGAACTTCAAAAAAAAGATCTCATGTTAAGAAAGTCGAGTTCCAGTAGTAATAACATTTTTCAATGTGTTGCATCTCAAACTCAACGCAACGGTACTGTTAGGGAATCGATATTGTCGAAGAAAAATGGAGCCCCGAATATAAAAATAAGAAAAGGAGCATTGGAGGTGAGCGCTAAGAAATCTAAGGTATGTAATGTATGAATCGGAAGCTGTTTTCACTTCATTTCATTCAATAATACGAAATTAATTCGGGTGCAAAATGCAGGTGCGATCTAAATCAACACCACATCAACATTCAATGTCAATGCCAATGCCCACGCCACAGCAATATATAATGCCCATGCCAATCATATTCGCAACTCTTAATGCTTAGTATATAAAGCAACCTTGTTTTTTAGCCCAATATTAGTATATAAATCAACGTTATTTAACGAAAATCAAATGTGTAGGGTGACGTTATGAGCCCACACAAGAAGTGTCGTCAAATGTGGGTTTGAATTCACAAGGTACATATATATTTTATTTTCAAAGCTTGAATTTAACAAGTAATCGACTTTTATTTAATTAATTTCATATGTCAGGTACTAAGAACCCATATAACGATCCACGTTTTGCACATCATAGTGGCTGCATTTAAAGTGAGGCAAACAACTAAGCAAAGCATCGTCTGATGAAGCAAAATGCAATCGAGCTTTGCTATTTATTATATTAGTCTATTTTTTATGCTATTAATACTGACTGAACACTAATGTAATAAATGTTTTTGTTTTGCGTCATTGGTAGTTTGGATGATGATTGTTATAATAAATGTTTCATTCAAGGAAAATGTACAAATTGACTACCTGTAGGTTTATACTTGGAAAACATAAATACCCAAACATTCAACAAACTGATCATATTATAATTTCACGAATGTCAAGGTACATAAAGTATAAATTTATACTTCACCCAAAATGTACCAATTGACTGCACTAGACTAGTCGACCAATTTGAAATTTACAAAATGCCGATATTAACAAAAGATGACCAGTTCACCGTAACTAACTAATCAAGCCCGACGGACCATCACATTCACGGTCACAGAAATCAATAGCTCGTCTTCTTTATTTAGCCGAACTGTAGATTGGAACATTCGCGACATATTTTCAACTTCTTCATCCGCTTGTGGTTTAGCCCTAGTACCGTTAGATTCGCTATTTACGTCTCCATCTTTGCACCATTCCCAAAAGCCACACTTTAAACTACAACATTTGAAGAATCTTCCTTTGTTAACAGTCTCCTTTTCAACCTCGAAAAACTTCTGAAATCTATGCAAACAAAGTGAACATCGACGCTTTATCGGGCAATCACTTAAGAGGTGTGAAACACTCCTGCAACCGTGACAAACTCCGGAGTTCTTTCCCGGAATTATGTGTTCCTGAACCAAACCAATTTGCATTTATGTCTACCAAATGTCAAAATAATAACATCATCATGTAAGCTAATGTTAAATTGAAAAACAAGCATTTAAGGTAAATTCAGAAACCAAAAAGTCAGCATTTATGTTCAATGTTAAACTGAAAAATCAACTACTGCAAAATCAGCATCTACGTGAAATGTTCATCTGCAAAATCAGCATATTCAGTGCAATGTGAATCTGCAAATTCAACCTCTAAGTTAAACCACCACAAAAATCAGCATCATAGCTCAATTTTATTGTTCTCAATCCTCATCTAACTTAAATGTGAAACACCAAAATCACATTTTCCTAATTTACAAGTCTATGAACTAAATACTTATCATTCTCAAATAATATGTATATTCATCAAGAAATGGCTGGATTTCTACGAGACTTTACAGTTGGCCAGAAGTAAAAATGCAATCATCTGTTAAAAAATTGATAATGTCATGGCAAATTCATTGAATTCTCACATACCAACTTGCCTAATAATGATGATCTTTACCCCCAAACAATAATAAAAAATCAGCCTTTTTAATACAGAAAATCTATTCCTTTTAAGCTCATTCAATAATCAAGCAATGAAAACTGAAATAAATGAAAAACGTCACAGGAGGAAAAAAATGAAAAGGGTTTTAGCTGGAGAAAATTTAGAGTGAACAGAAATTGCCAGAAAAGTAGAAAATCAAGGCCAAAGGAAATTTCTTACATATGCGTGGTGTTTTCTACGAGTTGATCACAAAAATACGAAGCGGAGTTGGGTGGTCACCGGCTGTCGGAGATGTGGGTGACGTCGGAGGTGAGGATCTTGTCGAACTTCATGTTACTGCCGGAGGAAAAGGGTTATTATTTTAGGGTTTTGGTCTCAGCTTCAATTTAGGGGAATGGGTGGAGAGAGAGAGAATGGGGAATGGGTGGAGATAGAGAAGGTTTGGTTTCAGAATTTAAGTTTTTTTTTCTTTTAATAGATGCCATGTCACTTTGTAAACCAGGTTTGTCAACCGGCTTTGTGCACATAGTGCGGTCGCAGTAATAATGCTGTTTGTACCAAGTGGGTTGACAAAGTTTGTTTACAAAGTGACGTGTATGGTTGAGATGAATTGGGAGTGGACGGCTGGGATTTTAAATGAAGATGAAATGCTGGCGCCAAAACAAAAAGGGAAAGGGAAGGAAACTGTGCATTATTGAATCCCTAATCCCCACTTCTCTCTTCCCATTTTCCCCTCCTCGTCGAAGACCGATTGTAAGATCTTCAATTGAGATCGATCTTCCTCGTCCAAGACCCATTTCCCCCAAATCAATTTGAAACCTCCAAGAAAATCAATCTGACTCCTCGATGACCCATTTCCCCTGAAGGAAATTTCTTACATATGCGTGGTGTTTGCCATTAGTTGATCACAAAATTACGGCGCGGAGCTGGGTGTTCACCGGCTGTCGGAGATGTGGGTGACGCCTGAGGTGAGGTGAGGTTCGTGCCGGACTTCATATCGCTGCCGGAGGAAAGGGGTTATTATTTTAGGGTTTTGGTCTCAACTTTAATTTGGGGGAATGGGTGGAGAGAGAGAAGGTTTGGTTTCAAAATTTAAGTTTTTTTTTGTTTTTAATAGATGCCACGTCACTTTGTAAATCGGGTTTGTCAACCGGCTTTGTACACATAGCGCGGTCGTGCTGGCTATTAAGAAACTCAGAAATACTGCCACAACTGTTGTAACATTGGGTTCTGTGGTGAAAGTATTGACTTCTTTAAGACATCGTAAGTGTCCAGGAAATACAGTTATTATGTTTATGTTTATTGTCAAGGGTTTTACGGACTGGAAGAAAATATACATTGCCCATAATAGGTGTGGTGTTATATGTGCCGGAATTAGTAGGGCTGGGCAAAATGTCCGAACCGAATCGAACCGAACCGGAACCGAACCGAGCGGGTTTTTTAAAATGAAATACTCGAACGGGTATCCGAATCGAGAACCGAATGGTTTGGTTCGGTTCTCGGTTCTCGACCAAGAACCGAATAAGAACCGAACTTTTTTTTTTTTATATTGGATAAATCAATTTCTTTTATTTTTTCTAAACAAATTAATAATTTTTTTCTTATTAAATCTTATTAGTTGAACAATTTAGAGTTTATTTATGTTTGTTAGTTGTGTTTTTTTCAATTTTTTCTTGTATAGTTTCTTAGTAGTTAGTATGGAAAGTCAACCAACTGATGATTACATTAAATAGTTGGTAAGTATTATCAATACTTTAAAATATTTTATCTTTGTGACTTCTAATTTATATTTCACTTTTATGTAGATTTGAAGGTTTGAAACAAATGAATTATTGATATGAATATCGAAGTTTTATTAGTAATATTTACTTTTTGGTATTTGTATTTGACAACTTATTATTTATATGTTATTAAATTAGATTACGTTAATTTGTAAAAGTTAAGATTGAACTTGGTATTTGTATCTACTTTTTGTTATTAATATTGGTATCCACTTTCAGGTGTATTTATGTAGTATTATTTTAAATGTTAAAAAATTTAATTATAGTACGGAACCGAACCGAACCGACCCGCGCCCACCCCTAAGAATTAGTATGGTAAGGAGGAGGATGGGTGGACCATGACTGACAGTTAAAACTAGGTAGTACATTGGTATTATCTCCTTGAAATTGTATATGAGAGATGAGGCGCAACACAGACACCAGCCCACCACTCTTTTGACGAAAGGTGCATTTAAGTTGGTCAATCGTCATATTTCTTTTCTACGACACGTTATTGTTCAGTAATCCAAATTTGGTTTTGCTCTAAGATGTGCCTTTGGTAATGGAATGGAGGGATTATAAAGAGAGGACTTTGCTAGAATGATAGAAGAAATAGGGCACATAGATGCAATCGTCTTAAAATGATTAGCCTCTTAACAGATGAATAAAATTATTCTCAACACATAATCGTAACTATTATCGATGATCGTAAAATTATTTTACTTTGGTGCAATGATATAAATTGGATATCTATTATCAATTACTCAAAATCAAATAGTAAAATGTTGTTTTACGATGATCAATGTAGTTAAAGGGGGGAGAAAGCTAAATAGAAGCACGTTGCTTCATATATTTATGGGAGGATTCCTTATTTGGTGACTGTATGTATCTATTAAATGAATGAATTGTGATAGCTATATTTAGCCATCGTTTGGACTCCATTAAATTATAATTCATTTTTCACTCTCTTCTTATCAACCACACATTTTTCAATAAAATAATATTACACGTAAATCCAAAAAATTTCATTCTTTTTTAGCTAGACATTCTACAAAAAATTATTATTCCTCTAATTATAATGTTAAATAATAGGGGCCAAAAGGACACTTAATAAGATACATAGTTAGCAATAGTAGTAAGTCTAGACATATTCGTCATAGACTTAATACAATTCAATAGTTAATCTCAAATAGTGTAAACTCGTAGATCCACTAAGAAAAAGTTTACAAGAGATTGAGTATAGTGTATATCGAGGGGAATGTGCGTAAAGTCTATTACATAAGGATATTTGTAATGGCAACCCAATTTTGTTGACTAGAGATGTCAAGATCTTAGTTCAATGGGATAAATAAGTTACGAAGATTCGATGAGAACTTGGAATTAACTCCTAGCCATTCCTCTGATAAGAAAAATGTCATCTACAAAAAATTTTAAGTTAAGTTATACTCTTAATGATTCATATATCTTGAACAAATTAAGTAGGGGTATGACAGATACTATTAATAGGAGATCACATATACAAGTGTAAAGTGGTGCCACTTCTATGAGAATGTTTCAAGTCTGGAATTCTCTAAAACACTTATAAAATTCAATAGATGTTCAAGGTCAAATGAACACAAGAATTCAAAAATGTTAAGGAAATTATTGTGTAAGTACTATTGTTTTGGTTTACATCAACGACGAACAGTTCAAAATATCGTGCTCACTGATTAGATAAATAAATTCGATAGTATTTCACTGCGAAATGTTATAACTTATAACTTACCTATCCAAATGCAATAGCTTTACATTTGAACTCTCTTTAGCGTTCGTATAGTCATTTGCATAAATTTTCATTCATGTGGAGGATTGTTGGAAATTTGTATATAAAATTGGTTTTGTCCAATTCTTATTTAGTGAATGAAAAATTAAGCCAATTTAAGTCATTTAAATACGTGAATTGTTGGAAAATTACGCAGAATATTATTGAATATTCTAGAAAATTAGTTGGCTGAAAATGTGTGTCGTTCTATATGAAATATTGTAACTTTTGACATTATTATTTTTCAATAGATATGTCTCTTAAAATATAGAGTTTAATTTCAATAGTTAAGTCTCTTCCATAGGTTGTCTTTTGAGACAAATCTTTCCAACAACTATATATAGACCCCATGTGTTTGAGAATTTTCATTCAATTTTTTTCATCATTGCATTATCATGTTAATGCATATTCACTTCAAAATATTTTGAGCATTTATTTGGAGTCGAGTTTCATATAAAGAGGGTTCAAAACATAAGTGGGTTCACTGGTCAACGTAATCTGAAATGCTCCTATTATAAGACGTTGTCATTGTATCTTAGGAGTTGAATACCAAAAAATCGTTAACATCCGTACCGGGCATAATCGTTTTAAGAATAAAGAGTTCAACTCTTGCCTCGACCAAACTCATATACATGCATTTATGATTTCTACTTTACATAATTGGTTTCGGTAAGTTGAAGTTATGTTCGATTTTATGCACTTAAAATGTAAGTTATTGGAATATAATAAATGCACTTTTACAATTTTCCTAACATAAAATCTTTGTATTTATATATACAGATGCCTACTTATCTTGTATTTAAGAATATGACGGTAGATTTTTCTTAATTGTAGAGTCGACAGATGTACCATTTTTTTTGCAAGTATAAACATTTCAAGGATGTCGGTTGAGTAGGGATGAAAGCCAATGTGATATGATAGCGTTCAATGTAAAGGTCACGGCTCAATAAATAAATAAAATCAGTAAGTTAATCATGAATGACTTTTCATAAATAAAGTTTAAACAAATTTTTCGTTAAATTCTGATCACATTTGGTTAGTTTGTTTTTAAAAGTTAAATTTTAACAATATATCGTCAATCTAAACCAAATTTTTTTTAGTCCGTTTAATTTATATTGAATAAAACGGACTAGTTTCATACTACTTTAAAATCTAATTTGTTTTCCTCTTTGAGTTGATTGAAAATAAATCATAGATCAACTAATATCCAGCAGACGTCAAGCAACTTAAACCGTGTTTAGCCATTTAGGGGTTGTTCTCTTTGTGTTTCCGTTTTGTATTTTGAGTTTTGAATTCATTTTGGGTTTTGTGTTTTGAGTGTTCATTTTGAGATTGTTGAAAATGTGTTATTTTTGGCATTTTGAAAATTTGTTTTGAAAACACCGAAAACACGTTTTGAAAATTTTGATTTGATTATAACCGAAAACACCCAAAACGATAAATTAAGGCCCTGTTCTCTTTACCGTTTTTAAACCGTTTTCTGTTTTCAGTTTTCAAAAACAGTGAAAACGCGTTCTCTTTCCTATTTCTGAAAACACGTTTTTGAAAATGGCAAAAAATTTAACACAGGAAATGGAAAACGTGGTTTTCCACGTTTTGGGATTTTCCAACCGAAAACAAGCAAAAATGTCAAAAACGCGGTACTGTTCAAAAACACTCAAAAACGCTCCAGACGGCTTCCTTCTTCCCCTCTCTTCCTATTTCGTCCGTCTTCTTCTCTCAGAAACTGAAGATCGACCAACAAATCTCCGGGTTCGCGTTTTCAATCAGGTTTGCCAAGCCTTGAAGGGACTCTTCCATTCGGCATTCAAGAATTCTGGTATTCCAACCTTCATTACACGGCTGCACCAAGAAGAATTCGGGCATTCCAAATCGCCTCTCCGTTTCAATTCTGTGCTTTTATTTCATTCTCTGCGTGGATTTATGTGATATTCAGTTTAGATGTCCTTCATTTTATTCCGGGTGTGACCGTGTGAGTGTATACCCATTGAAAGTTGCAAAAGGAAATGCTATACTTTCATTCAGGCGTTTTGTTTTGACATCTTTTTTATCTGTTCACCCTGTTATGTGATATTATTTCGTTAATAAACTATTTTTTTAAGAGAATACAAATGTTTCTTGGTACATTACTCTCTATTGATTTAGGAAAATGGGTTTAGTGCAAACAAATTGCATATTTAGTGTTTGATAAATTGCCTGTATGATGAAGAGAAGATTATAATAGGATTAAAAATGGTTACTAAGAGATGTGTTACTAACGTGGTTTTCCACGTTTCTGTTCATGGTATAATCATTATGCAAATTGCTGGTGAAATCAAAATAATGGATGCTTTTTCCTTTTATGGTGAATCTACCCAAGTAGTTTATGAATTGTATAATATGTTCTCCAGGTCTACATTAAGGAAGAGGCTCGACGGCTGAAAGATGAGACTGGTGAAGATGGTGTCTGAGAACGCAGGGGGTTTGCTGATAGAGATGCTGATGGTGCTTGGTTGAAAGGGCAGGGGCAAATACTTGATCTTGACAGCCTTGCATTTCACCAAGGTGGTTTGCTAATGGAAAATAGGAAGTGTGAGCTGCCAGTGGGATCTTATAGAAATCACAAGAAAGGTTACGAAGAAGTTCATGTACCTGCTTTGAAGCCAAAGCCATTGGCTGCGGGTGAAAAACTTGTAAAGATATCTGAAATGCCGGACTGGGCACAAGCAGCTTTTGAAGGGATGAGAGAGTTGAACAGGGTCCAAAGTAAAGTTTATGAAACTGCTCTCTTCAGTGCAGAAAATGTCTTATTATGTGCACCTACTGGGTCAGGAATGTTGCCATGCTCACCATACTTCAGCAGCTTGCATTGAATATGAATGAAGATGGGACTATTGATCATAGTAAATATAAGATTGTCTATGTGGCACCAATGAAGGCACTGGTCGCTGAAGTGGTAGGCAATCTTTCTAATCGGCTACAAAAATATGGTGTCCTGGTTAAAGAGTTGAGTGGAGACCAAACACTGACTCGTCAACAAATTGAAGAAACTCAGATTATAGTGACAACCCCTGAGAAGTGGGATATTATCACCAGAAAATCAGGTGATCGCACCTATACCCAGCTTGTGAAGCTTCTCATCATTGACGAGATTCATCTTCTGCATGATAATAGAGGTCCTGTGCTGGAAAGTATTGTTGCGAGAACTGTTCGACAAGTTGAACTCTGGTTTGAAAAGATATGTTGCAATAGACCAGTGTTAATACGTCATTGCATTTTCTAAAGTATGTGTGCTTCAAAAGCATTTTTAATTGTAAGTGGTTTATCTACAATTAAGAAGTAATGTTATCTACTAACACTGATGATAGTCATCGTGTTTAAACGATCAAACTTGTATTTGACAATAATTGTGAAAACTAACATGAACTCGATAAGATTGATTTCAAAATATTTATTACCATGTCAACATGAGATCAGTGCTCCCATTTTTTGCAACTTGATTAGGTTTGATTGTGACTTGATGCTAATTAATTTTTGTCACAAATTATGTATAAGGAAAAAAATATTTCAAAATTCACCAACTTCAAAATTTATATGTTATTTAATATTATATTAACATTAAACAATTAAAATTTATTGAATAATCACTTTTTTTGAATAAAATATTTTTTAAAAAAAATTCTCAAAATTTCAAAGTAAACGCGTTTTCCATTTTTATGTTTTTGGAAATAGTTTTTCAGAATGGGAAAGAGAACGCATTTTCAGAAATTTCAAAACAGACACTTAAAACACAAAACACAAAACGAATTCAAAACTCAAAACAAAAAACTGAAACACAAAGAGAACGGCACCTAAAGTTTTGAGTTTTCTTTGTAAATTTTTAACTTGTTTTCAAAAACGCGTTTTCAAAAATGGAAAAGAGAACGCGTTTTCACTGTTTTGAAAAATCGAAAAAAAAACGTCTTGAAAATAGTAAAGAGAACATACCCTTACTTGTTTCACTTTCAACCTTTGAACATTTTATTTTTTTTTTTTTTTTATCTTAAATAGTCATTAAACTGTTATTTACTTGAATTTTTAATTTAGACACTTCATATACTTCTTTCATATCTAACAGAAGATGTTACTAAAAAGTTCATTAATCCATTAATTTTGCAATCTAAATTGTGTATTCTTCTAGAAACTATATTACATAAACGCATTGGTATGAGTTGCAAAATCAAAGTATCGACATACTTTTCAAACCCACCTCCCCTTTTTTGGAGAGACGGGCACAAAGATGGAATACTTAAACGTTAACTAAAATAAAACTCAATTACTAATTTTAAAAAAAAAAAAAATCGATCGCCTAAATGAAACAACACTTCTAGAGTTTCTACAACATTTCTAACCCTTAGGATAAATGATGTGAAAGCATCTAAATTTGATTAGTTTTTGAAGTTTGCAGCTTGTAGAGATTTCCAATCTCACTTGCATGACCAAAATTTGTCATCTTTAGGTGACAAACCAACAACTTCCATATAAATTAATCAATAAATGTCAAACTTACATTGTTAACAAACATTTTGTATTAATCTTGGATTATGGGCCCTCTATTACAAAACATTTGCTTTTGATGGTGCCCAAATTCCAAGTAATTAGATTATAGTATAGTAAAAGGCTAATAAAATATAGTAATTATTAATAAATTCCTATAGGTCATTGGAATTTGATCCAAAGGTGTCTCAATCTCAATCTCAATCTCATTCTCCGGGCTTGATTTAATCCAGAGAAATCTTGAAATTCTCACTACTTACGTTGTGGTCACATGTCATGTCGCATGAGACATTAGGATTTAACAAATATATGTGTAAATCTAATTTTATACAAAATTATTAGAAGTTTCAAATCTATTAAATTATGGTGGGTTTTTAGATTTTCCACTTGTTTAGTGACGTAGAAAATAAGTTGCTTGAGTATCAAAGAAAACGCTTTTAAAATTTTATTTATTATAGTGTTGAGTCAAGTATATTGCAATATGAAGGGAAGTTTTCTAATTTATTTTTCCCATTTTGACGAAGATATAAAGACGTTAAAACATGTCTGAGATGAATGATCTAATGCCCACGATGGGTATGAGTTATGATGTCCACCGTAAGCCAATGTTGCCACATGCTTTTAGTGTTGCTATGCTTACAGTGTACATTATAATTCATGCCTACCGTGGACATTAGATAAAAAAATGTTGGATTACTCGCACTATTACAAACCCTAGGAAACATGGAAGAAAAACATGTCTTGTTTGTCTATGCTCAACCGTTAATTTATACCTGCAGGTTTAGTGTTTTTTCTCATTTATTTGTGAAAAATAGTACAATTTTCGATGGAAGACATGTGTGACCCATAAAGACCCAAAATAACAAATTAGAATTTTTTAAAGCGTTTCCTAGTAGTATTTCCCAATGTATCATTTTCTATTATTTGTCTCGGGAAACTCATCCTTTTAATTGTTGATTTTCGAGAATTATCTTGGGAACGTCGGGCTTGTAGTTGACGTTGCTCGATAAACGCTTTGGAGGTTGGTTTCTAATAATGCCTATGCTACTTGGGGGAAAAAAAAAAAAAAATTGTCCGACAACACCATTAGGAGTAACAACAAATGGTGGAAGAATTTTTTTATAGCAACACTTCGATTCTTCTTATAGTAAACGATCATGCTACAAGTATATAATCATTTACCTAATACATTACATAATTGACATGTGGCACACATTCATCGATAGTCTACAATTTTTTACTTTTCCACACTTCACATCCACGGCCGAATTTCTTTCACATGGGCCTATATATGTAATCCATTATCTAAAATAATTATGTACATATACATTTATCCGTATTATTTTTGTTATTGATGCCATAAAAAATCGAAGGGCACTCGAGCTGAGATCACGAACAGAATTTCTGGTAACCTACAAGAAAAGGTGTGGGAGTTGAGCCCATGGCCACTCCAATGCTTAAATCAATTGTCTGGCAGAAAACACGTCTGGTGCTATGAAATTGAAAAAAATGTAAATCATACATGAATAATGAATACATGTCAAGTATTTATAAAATGTATTTTGGAATGATATTTTGTTGGAGAATGTATAATTATAAATAAGGAAAAAAAATTGGTTTGCATATTAAATTATTTTATTGGGGAATGTGTGGTTGACAATGAATTTTGAAAAACTAATTTTTTTTTTAAAAATGGAGACCAGACATATGCTTAGAGCTTGTTTGGTAGGGATTTTTGGGAGAAGAATTGATTTTTGAATAGTGATATGATGGGAAATGTGTGATTGAAAAAGAAGAAAAAATTATTGATGTGATGGAAAATATTATTTTATTGAAAAATGTGTGGTTGAAAATGAGAACTGATTTAAAAATCAATTCTCAAATCAAAAACAAACACCCACTTAATGTGGCGGGACACAAAAGTTCTAAGAAGACTATAATTGTCTAATAGAATTGTAGTAGGACTCTTTTAGAATTTAAATAAGATTAGGAGGTACACACCAAAGATTAGGCTTATGACCAAGTCCAAGGCTGGCCTCGTCCCATATGACCTCGTTGTTGGTTGTCTATAAATGTCAATTGTCTATATAGGTTAGTGGTACCTTGTCTCTCGCTCTATTAGGCTCGAGGATACTAAATCTAAGTATAACAAGTTACGGTGTCAAGGACCTATACTCAGGTCAAGGTCATGCCTAGACCTGACCATAGGTCGATCTTGCAGCACCTCAAGTTAGAGAGGTAGAGCCAATGTAGTTCTTGTAGAGACTTGCGGGCGATCGCTGGGTTGAGGCCCTTGAGGAAGGGTAGTTATTGACCAATGATTATTGAATGTGGACGGTACCCTAATGATGAAACATTATCTATGTTGAGGTACCATCCTAGACAAAAAGTCGTACGCCTCAGGTGAAGGCAGTAGTATCAATGAGGGAATCACGATACCGACCTCAGGGTGGAGGACCCTCGGTTGGGCAACTTTTCTGTAGGTGGCAGGATGGGAGCCACTTGCACATGGAGTTCGAGGGTGATCTAATACTAAACTTAATAAGAAATTATTGTACATATGATTTACGACTTATAACTATAAATTATGATGAAATTGTTTATTATATTGATTAAGAAAGAACAAAACATGAATGAAGAATGCAGGAATATTTTAATTGCTAAAAAGATAACATGTTTGTAAATTGAGGCATGTATATCCTTAAAATAGATTTGTCTCCTCGCCGTAAATGTTTGAAATTTTGTTTAACCGTCGTCTCCCGATATATAGCAAATAAACCAATAAAACCTGAGCACTTCCTTTTCTAATTCGATAAGCTGAATTTGTACTAGAACATACCACCAAGCCTTTTATAGAAATTGAAAAAAAAAAAAAAAAAAAATCATGCATACATGTAAAGGGAATTTAGTGTGTGAAACAAAGAAAAATCAAGCTCTATTATAGTTTCAACTCCATGAATGGCGAGTTAAATTCATCCATTAACCTATTAACATCCTATCTGGAGTTTCAAGATTTTTAGAAGTTAGAGGAAAAAATAAAAATAGGAAATAAAGTCTAATTGAAGATCCTTCTAAGCTGGACATGGTCCGATTCGATTCGTATATAAAGGAAATTGAATCAGACCAGAATTTTTTATTATTTAGTAAGTAAAACCGTTGGGTCCAAATTTAATTACAGAACGGTTCAATTCATTTCGGTATCATAATTAATTTTTTTAATATTTACAACAAGACTACATTAATTTAATTAATGACAAGGCCAATCTTAACTTTTACAAAATAACGTAATTTGGCAAAATGATTGAGAAGAACTTAGGACACCCAATTTTGATTATTTGAAATTTGAATTACAAAGTTGGGCTTGAGTTGAAATAGAAAAATAATATTTTGGGTTCAATTAATTAGTTGACAAATGAAATAGAAAAATGATAGTTTTGGTCTCAATAAATTAATTGGCACATTTATTTAGAAAAAAATAAAACAATTTCACTTATTTTATATAAAAAAATTAAGAAAATTAGAGAGATGTAATTTTTATTCAGTTCTTCAACACTTGGTCTAAAATCGAGAATCGAACCAAACTCGATGGTTCTCGATTTTGATACCGATTCGGGTATTTAATTTAGGAAGAATCGATTGGCTCAGTTCATTTCGGGTCTGATTCGATTCGAGAGTTTTGTCCAACTCTGGACCCTTCTAAAGCACCAATTTTGGTTTGACATTTGTATAGATAGGCCATGTTCGCACACAAGTTCAATTGCCCAAGGCACTAACCTAATTCGTTATTTGCACCCCTTGCAAGGACGTGGAGAGAGAGTGTATAATACACGTGATTAATTTTTTTTTTTTAAAGTGTAGTCGTATATAAAATTGTTATTGCCTTCTCAATTTTTTCTATGTGAGACAAACTGCACTAGTTTGTCATTTCAACGCATAAACATCTTCCAATTGATATACTTTGAACTCCAATTTTTTATTCATCGAACATTATTTTTTGCAAGTAAATGTATAATTTCAACGTTATCATGAAGGAGAACACTAATATACTTTGATCTTCTAAAACAAAGGAATGGAAGTCTAGCTCAATCCTATAAGCCATTTTTCCTACAATCCCACGTGAATGAAAATTGAGAGAGAGATATAAACGTAAAACAAAAAGACTGTGTGATAAAGTTCAATGATTGAAACATGTATAGGATAGATAGACATTACCCTTTGAATCTTCCCAGGTGAAAGTATATTTATTTTATTAGTTGACTAGTAGATACGTGTCTTTGAACTTTTCTACTTTTAAAGTGATTATATACTTCATACAGAATTCTTTCCAGCATAATTCAGTTGACATTGTTATGTTTATTGTGACCATGGACATACAATTGGTTCTGTAAGAGTTTATAAGAATTGAATTTTATACAATTCTCTTAGAAGCTACTCATCTTCTCTGTCATTTAAGCGATTTCTTATTACAAGTAACTCGTATTACTTTGATTGGTTTTGATGCATAAGAATTATTGAAAACTTATTGTTTATCCTTTGTCCTTACTGGAATTACTATTACATCACAAGAATGGATATGAAATAACATCCTCTACAGTTATCCGATTAAATCTTTACAATTAGATTATCCCTTTGAATCTAAATTTTGGAATCTCCATTCAATTAGGTCGAGTTTCCATAGTATTAGCTCATTCATTCAAAAGTTTAAGTCTCATTTCTCTCGATGACTTTCCAACTAACTCTCTATTTAACGATTGGTTAGTAGATCAGAAATGTTATCCTTTGATCTCACACGGTCAATAGAGATAACTCTAGTTGATAGTAGCTACCTTATGGTATTATGTCTAAACTAACCATTGCATGTTGCTAGGTGCCCTTCCAATTGTAGATTACTTATCAATGCAATTTGTTAGCACACGCTTTGACCATCTCGGTATATCTTGTGATCCTCCAATTTCAAAAATGTCGGAATTATCAAATCGACAACAATTGAGTCAGATGACGAGTTGGAGGAAGCAATCTCTAGAAAAATATAAAGAATAAAAAACCTCTTGAGTCAACTTATGAATATTTGAAACACTTCACCCGAAAAAAGACAATTGAGAATGGGGAGTATATTTGGATAGCATACTTGAAAACTAGAAACTGGTACAATCCATTAACTCATGCATTAGAAAAATGCCTTGCTCGTTTTGGGACTGCCTATAATGGATAGGATAACGAAGAACCTTTCGGAGCGATCCTTGCAAAGTGGGTTTATAATTCATAAACATATGCGAAGGCACGTTCATGTTCGTTGTCGGACCAAAGTTGCCAATATTCACAATAGAAAGTGTGCACTTGAGAATTTCGTTCAGACATGTCTTTAATCCGGGTACAAAAAGAACAATTGAGGTACGCTAGGCAACAATGTTTTTAATTTTTATTGTGTTAGAAAATCATAAATAATTGAAGATTTAAGAAAATATAATGGTTTAATTTCTATTACTTTCGATTTGTGGTCCAATAAAAACCACTAAGGCTCTATTGGAAAAAGCTGTTTGTACAGCTTTAGTGTACAGTCTTGTACACAACTCTCTCAATTATGGGCCACACTAATGTTGTGAGATAGTTGTGTAACTTGGTGTATACCAGTGCTATACACCAGGCATCTCTCGACTATATTTGTGCCTCCATCCATTATATTAATAAGTTTTGGATCATGAGTAAAAAATAATTGCATTTATGTCATTGAATTTTGGCACAACGCACAAAACTTTTCAATGTTTTAATGAGCATCCTACAAATAACTTTTTTCGAAGATGAGATTCATTGTAACCTAGTATTAACACAAATATTATGAAAAAATTAATTAACCAACTCAATCTGAATTTTGATGCAAAAGTTTTCATTTGCGTTGTCTTTGTCATAATTTTAATTTGACTACAAGATGACATTAAGTATATTGAACATAGCTTACAAAAATTAGACAGTAATGCTTTTATGTTTGTCTCCGCATCTCGCAAACAAGCATTTGTGAGTATACCTGCACATGTGAATTTAATCCACATGATGTTCACCACGTATATGTTGGAAAAATTGGATTTGATTAGTTTGTTTGACCAACTTTTGGCCAATTATTTTAGTGGGTCCCATTAGTTGGATAAAATATTTCTTTGACCCAGTGTGTTATACTCCGTGAGTAGATTAATGTTATGTATTTATTTTCTTAAAACCAATTTAGGGTGAATGAGAAATTAAGGCCAAAAAGATGACCACTTGAAGTTGGAATAAATTGAAATAAAAATTGGTGGGAAATTGGAAAATTGTCAATCTCATGTAGGAAAGTTAGAAGAATATAAACCACTTTATATTGCTTAAATTTAGGACTTGGGTTTGGGCCCCAATAGGTACAAATAGTCTTTGAAGGGGAAAGAACATGCATGCTAGTAGGTTGGGCCAAAGCCCACACGCTCGCCGATGTCCGACCGGCCGACTCGGCTCGGCACGGCCAAGGGTAGTGGGTAGTCATGTCAAAACGGGCGGGCCGCCTCGGCCCACAGACTGAAAAGCCCGGGCATAGCCCATCGAACCGAGCTGTTCGGCTCGCTCGAATTTTTTTTCTTAAAAAATAAATGATAAAAATTACATTTTATAATTATAGTGAAAATCGACAAAAGTTACATAAAAATAAATTTTACATTGATTTACTTTTCGATAAATTTTACATCAATAACATAAAAACTTACAATTTTTCGAACAATATTTTGCCTAACTTGACAAATTAAACAGTTTTTAACTATTTATAAACTTATAGTTAAAGTACATCCCAACTAGTTTGGCACCTACTTAACTATAATTTCGTCATTACAAATCAGATTATATTCATCTATGGTAAGATTCTTAAAGTCTTGGATAATATCGTCAGCAACTTTATCTTGCATTCTTCTATCTGCAAATAACCAGTTTTTCACGCAGATGAGAGTTTCTAAAATATTTTCTTTAAGTCTTGATCTTCTTTCATCTAGCACTCTATTACTTGCACTAAAAGCAGACTTCGATGCCACTGTTGAGACTGAAACTGTTAGTAGATCTTGGGCCATTTTTGATAATATTGGATATGACCGTTCATTTACCTTCCACCATTGTAAAATATCAAAGTTGTCAACCTCGTCTTGTGGAATTAAACTGTAGTAATCAAATTGATAATATCTTTCTAATTCAACTGGTGTAACATTCTCATTTGAAAATGAACTAGTAGATGAAGTAAAAGACACATTGCGTTTTTTGGCTATTAAAGAAAAGAAAGAACTTTTATCTTTAGAAGTTATACCAGAACTCATAGTAGAAAGAACATTTTCATTATTACCTATTTCATAGCATAACTATTGTACATTTCATTAATAAAGCATTCTATTTCCCGATTTGTAATATTTAGGCCCTGTTTGGGAGAGATTAAATTTTTCTACAGTAAATCAATTCTCATTTTCAACCACACATTTTTCAATAAAATAATATTTTCCATCACATCAATAATTTTTTTTTCTTTTTCAACCACACATTTCCCATCATATCACTATTCAAAATCAATTCTTCCCTTAAAAATTTATCCCAAACAAGCTCTTATATTGAAAGATAAAGTTTCAAAAAACTGGTCCATAGCACACTGAACTCCAAAAAATTTAATATGAGGATCCATTACAGCTGCAATTGAAAAAATCATTGGTATATTTTCGTAATATTTTCGAAACTTGTCCTCCATTGTACAAACAATATCTTAGAAAAATAGATCGTCTCTATGACTTGAAAATTGATTAGCAATTTCTACAAACTGTAAAAACACAAGATTACTTGTTGGATAATAAACTCCGGAACTAGTTTTTGTTGCCTTATAGAATGGTTTCAAATAATTCATGACTTTAAATGTAATGTTCCAATCAAAATCATCTATATGAAATTGATGTTGCTTTGAATTAATGAAAGCATTAATAGCATCTGCATAACCAACACACGATTTTAACATAAGAAATGTTGAATTCCACCTATTTGGAATATCATCAATAAATTTTCTTCTCCTCAATCCAAGATTTTTACAAACTTTTTCAAATTCTTGTTGTCTAGAATTCGAACAAGAAATGTAATTAATAGCTTCTCTAATTTTATGTATTTGTGGTATTATTAACGTTAAACCATCTTACACTATTAAATTATATATATGACAAACACACCTCATATGAAATAATTTAAAGTCAAACGAGGGATTAAGTGTCATTTTCTAAAGTTCAATGCACGCAGTATTTGCAATAGCATTATCAAAACTAATGCTAAATAATTTGCTCAATACATTAAATTCATTAAAAACCTGTAATAAATTCTCACACAAATTTATTCAATTATGTGGATATTCAAGTAAACGAAAAGCAATAATTCTTTTGTGAAGTAATCAATTATTATCAATAAAATGTGCAGTGACACATGCATAACCATTGTAATTACGTTCAGACCAACAATCAGATGTAAAACACATAACTCCATCAAAGTTGTTAAATTCAGTTTTTAAATTTTCAGTCATTGTATGAAATAATTTCAAGATATCTGAGCGAGCAGTATTTCTACTTACAGACTGATAAGCGGGTTGAACATACTTTTGCATAAACTCATCAAAGTATCGATCTTCTGCGAAAGTAAAAGGCATTTCGCTTGCTGCCAAAAATTCAGACATTCCTACTCTCATTCGATCCTGCGAATAACAAAAATTAGTAAAAGTAACGGATTCACTAGTATTAGTAAAAGAAGTAAATTGAGCTTATTTAGTATCCAAATGCCCTCTTTCATTCATATGTTTATCTTTGTATCTTCACAATGTGCCCGTGCCTTGACCTTTAATCAATGCATAACTCTTTTTGCAAAGAGTGCATATTGCTCTTTTATTTGGTTCATCCACTGTAAATATTTCTCAAATATGAGATGTGTGCTTTTTATTCCTTCGCTGTTGAGAAGATCCAATATTTGGATATTATCATCTTCCAAATTTATTGGAGAACAACTATCATGTAAATTGACATTTCTTGAAGAAAAATCGTGAGAATTCATAACACTTTGAACAAAAAATTTTGAAATAATAAGATGAAAAGAAAGCACAAAATACTAAATATGAAAAATACTTGCTGAAAGCCTAAAAATATTAAGAGAGAATGAGAGATTATGAGAAAATAAAGATTTTAAACTTATAGTTGTAGATTGTGAGAGTTTGCTATTTTTTCACTTCACAATACCACTATTTATAACAAAAAAAAAAATTATCGTTACTATACATTGCCATTTTCGAAAAAATAAAATAAAATTGCAAAAAAACACAGTCACAGGATGTGACCGTTTTGGGCAGCCTGCAACGCTTGCTGCTGCAGGCTTTTTTTAAAAAAAATTTTTTTTTTTTTTTTTCAAAACACGGGCTAGCGGCGGTTTTTCTTAAACCGGCCCGGACCGATTTCAAGTCCGAGCGACCCATGATTCGACCCACTTGGTTCGTGAATTTCGGGCCTGTTCGCCTCTGTGCGGGCCTGGGCGGCCCGCCCATCTTGACATCTCTAGTTGTGGGCTTGGGCTTAGGCCAAATTGATATATATTTTTTAGTAAAATAATATTTGATTTATATTATTTTATTATAATAATATATTATTATTTTTTTCCCCGAATTTTCTGTGTGTGATATGTGCGGTTGACGGTTGAGCTGGTCCAAACGAGTTGTGTCTATTGAAGACACAACTTTTCGTCTGTTGTATCTTTTGGACACAACCTTTCAACTTCTATAAATTGGCCCCCATACTCCGGTTTTCATTCACTTCAAAATCAATTCTGATTTAATTCATTTTCCGATATTATTTATTCGTCCTTGCATTATTCATATTTTGCATTCCAGTCTCAAAAAATTATTTTCGTTCATTCTAGTCCTCCAACTTTTAGAGAGATCAGAAGCGTGAGTAGTTTCGTCGGGTATTGTAATTTGTAGTGCTACTATTATAAGTCAAGATCGTTGTATCTTGGAAGACGAGTGCCGGAATACCATTAGCACAAGTGCGGGGCATTATCGTCTTAAGGAAAAAGAGTCGAACTCTTACCTCGACCATTAACATTTGATCGCATTCATTTTTTTTTTCACGATATTATTCTGCCCAAGTTAATTATCGGTGATATTATTACTTGCCTACTTCCAACAGTATATAGGTAAATGTGGAACTCTACTTATCTATGCTACAATCATGTGTTAAATATGATACAATTAATACTAATTTTATAATAGTTGGCATCCATAAGATTCTGATTATGATTTAAATTTAAACAACTAGTTAATTGCTTTTGAGATAATGAAAATTTTGAATGTTTTCATTGATACGATCAATGCGTGTGCGAGTGTCTAGTATCTCACTACTTCTATACTCCTTACTCATTTTCTAAATATAACAATTTTTTTAAAAAAAAATATAGAGATTTTTCATTTTTATGATGTTATTGTTATGATGGATATGAAATTCCATAAATATTGGAAGTACTTGCCCATATTATTCCATCTAGCTACAATATAACAATCGTATTAACTTATAGGTTTGTAATTGTATTATTGAAAAATTTCTTCAGTTTTAATATTGGATATCCCATTACATTATGTGATAAATAAAGTACATTGTACATAATTTGTATTCACATGGTTGCTAAACATGGTACAATTAATAATCCACCATCGCCTTCTGTTATTTCGTTATTCCTCAATGATGACATATGAGCCTATTTAAGTAAGACTAATGCAAAATGTTCACCGTGCCCATTTTTCTACTAGTATTAGTAGTAGCAAAATGAAATTGTCATAAAATTAAATAGATATTTTTATACCACATTCCTAGTATTTTTAAGTTGAAAAGATATAAAAGATTGTTTGGGAGGGATTAAAATCGAAAAACTAGTCGTTATTGTTGACTTTTATTAGACATGTGGGACTCAATAACGACTATATTTTCAATTTTAATTTAATTAAAATCCCTCCCAAACAATCTCTAAATACGTTTTATATTCTCGCATGGTGAAGAACAAATGAAAAACATTATGAGATATTATCTTTGTGATATGATGTGCTTGTAGAAGGGTTCTATCCAACGAAAGAAATATATTTAATATTTTAATGGGCTTGAAGGATTGACAAGGTGGAGACTAACGAATACAAGAAAAGATGACTTGTATAATTGTTGAATATTTTCACCAATTTAACCTTCACTAACTTCTATATTTATTATTGTACCTTAATATTTCATTTTAAAAAAAACAAAAAAAAACCTATATATGAACACTAATTCATGTACAATTTTTAACTTCATTTACCTATAGAATTGGTCCAACTCCAAATAAAAGAGGATCGTTTTTTCACAACTTCATAATTCTTATGAAGAAATATAAACTTTTACGTTTACAATTTTCTTATAAAGCTAAGTCTTCATTATAATTCAGGGAATGAAAGTACAATTTTCACCTCAAATTCAAAAAAATGGTTGGCTTGGCATTGGGCGAGTTGAGCCCCATTTCGCTCGTGCGAGCTCATTCACGTGGTGGGTCGAGCCCATTGGTACCCGAGCTGAGCAGCTCAACTCGACTTGACCCATTTAACATGCCTAGACTGAGATGGGATTAAAATATCCAATCTTTATCCGTTTATTTAGAATTTTTTATTTTTATTTTTTAAGTATAATTAGCATACGTGTGTAGAATGAACATTGAAAAAATTTCTCCAAAGAGTGCAGACTAGCCACGGAGCTTGGATACGGTTTCCTGATCGGAGAATCCAATTTTCATTTCATCCGGGAAAAGCCATCTGTGAAAAACGTCCATACTTTTTATTTTTTGACATTTTCACCGTTATTTCATCTTTCATTGCACAAAATGTCATTTTCACATATTTTTTCAATTAAAAATTGTAAAATGACGAATATACACTTCTCGTTAATATAAAAGAAAAAGAAAAAGAACAAAACTAATTACAATCACATCCCAATTTTTTTTAAAAAAACACAAATAAGTCACAAATAAATTATTAAAAGGGTAATTAGTACGTAATGACTATATCTTTCTCCGTTATTGCAAAAGAGTACATACCTTTCATTTTTGACATTTTCATCTTTAATTACACATTTGATTGTGCAAACCATCATTTCCATCCATTTTCATCTAATTTTTCAATAAAAAACTATGAAATAATAAATATACCCTCTTATTTAAATAAAAATATTTGTTTTAAATTTCTAATTCTTTAATAATTTATTTAGAATTCTTCTACACTTTTTAATTTTTAAATAAATTTAATTGAAACTCGTTTGCACTTTTTTAAAAAAAATAATTTTTTTTTAATAATTTATTGGGAACTAGTTACACTTTTTAAAAAAAATTGGGACTGTGATTGCAATTAATTCTGTAGGTTTTTATTTAAATATGATGGTATATTCGTCATTTCACAGTTTTTTATTGAGAAATTAGATGAAAAATGATAGAAATGATGGTTTTTGCAATTAAATGTACAATTAAGGGTGAAAGTGTAAAAAAAAAAAAAAAAGATATGAACTTTTTTTGCCATAATAGTGAAATGTAGGAACGTTATCTACTAATTACTCTTTTAATAATTTATCTAAGACTCATTTGCGCTTTTCAAAAAAATTGGAACTGTGATTGTAATTAATTTTTTTCCTTTTTGTTTTATTTTAAAAAATGTGTATATTCGTCATTTCATAATTTTTAATTGAGAAAATATGTGAAAATGACATTTTGCGCAATGAAATGTGTAAATAATGGTGAAAATACCAAAAAATGAAAGGTATGGATGTTTTTTACAATAACAATGAAATGTGATGACATTATGTGCTAATTACCCATTTTGTTTTATTTAAAGATAAGGAGATATTCGTCATTTTATAATTTTTAATTGAGAAAATGGATGAAAATGCCAAAAACAAAAGATAAAGACGTTTTTCACAATAACAGTGAAAGGGGGGGACGTTATGTGCTAATTATCATTTTTTTAAATATAAATAATATTTAGCTCATGTGTTGATGGCCATTATTGTATAAAAAAGATGTTTTGGATAGTGATTTTTTTAAAGAATATATGTTAGAAAAGTGGGAAAAGTTTTGAATTTATGTGTAAAATATTTTATTGTGTGAATGTATTTTTGAAAATGAGAGTGAGAAACGATTTTAATATTCAACTGCTGGCACGATTGACCATTTTCAAAATTGCCTTATAAAATTTTGGGGGGTCCAAAACTCTAACTAAAACAATTAGTTCCTCTCCACTAGAGTAGTAGAGTACTTTAGTAGTTTTTATGTGCAAGAATTTACATATATCCAACAAATCATATATAAGTTTTCTAATAGTATTTTTATAAAAAGCTTTGGGCCAATCTTTTATTTTCTTTTGTAGACCTAAATAATTAGTGAAAAATAACTTAAAATTTTAATTTTACCTAAAAAAATTTTATACTTTAAATTTTGGTATGTATTTTTATGCAATGACTCATTGGTCCGACCATTGACTTACAGATTCAGCCAATACTCAAGACCTAGTACATCGTCCGAGTCGATGCTCAGATCAAATCTAATAACTATGCTAGTATAATAAAACAAGAGTTCACGGGGATTCCAGATCAAAGACCGTTCCACAATTTCACGGTCCTATTTGAGAACTAGACATTTTGAAATATCATAGCAAAAGGGTTGGGGTATTGAATAACAATCATGTTATATGTATATAATTTTTTGTATAATTATTTATATTTTGACACGTGACAACATATCATTAAACAATTTTTAAAAAAATTCACCAACATTTTTTTGAAAACACGGGTGATGACATGCCAGCAAAAGTACACATCAAAGATTGTATACTTAGCCCCTGTTTGAACGACATTATATTTTTCATTTTCATTGTTCTACTCATTTTTAACCACACATTCTTCAATAAAAATTATATTTTCCATCACATCAATAATTTTTCTTTCTTTTTTAACTATATATTTTTCATCAAATCATATCAAATCAAAAATATGTATTCTCTCATTTTAATATGTGCCAAACACACTGTTAAATCTTAATAAAGTTGGCATGGGAGGTGAGACCGTGAGATTAGAAGCAAAGCAAAAGTAAGGCAACAAAAAAGTCAAATTGATTAGGTCCCAGACAAGCCCTGTCGGCAAAGAGGGAGCGAATCCGTTCATTAATACCAATCTCCTACCCATCAAAATACATACACAGAGATACAAGACACATAAATCTATACGTATATGATAATCTATCTGCAGATAAGAATAATATATACGAATTAAATATCACTGTGCATGTACCTAGTCTAGACTGGGCTATAAATATGTACAGTGTACCAAATTTTGATTTGTTGGACCGTGTTTGGTAGTGGTGGCAGCATGCATCACCACACCACCCACTATGACACGTCTACATCAATGTCTTATCTTAATTTCTTTCTTTCACCACTGTGTTGGCTTGTTAAATTCCGACATCACGTGAAATTAGAGCGCCTCGGGTGCTGGATTGGTCGTCTTTTTGAGTAATACCATTTAGTTTTACTATAGTTAAAACATAGTTAATGTAACATTAAGGTCAGTTTGATTTTCACTGATTTATTTTATGATTTATTATATTAAATGATCAATTTTAATCACACATTTACGGAATAAAATACCCTACACATTCTCTCAAAAATTTTCATTACTTTTAACCATATATTCTCCTAAAAATACTATTCAAAACTCTTTTTTTTTTCCAATTAATAGGAATCAAACATGCACTAAATGATAAGTACAATTAAATAAATCATTTGATTCCAACTTTCATTTAGCTTAACACGTAACATCACCTAAACATGTGTTATAACACCAGTAAAATTAAATAGCATTACTCTTAAAAAAATTTCACTTACTAGTAGGTCATTATTTGGTCTCCGTTTGTTTCTCATTTTTCATCCATAAAAATGAAAAATATGACTGTTATGCATCACATCACGCCATTAATTTTGAATTTCTATCTCTTGTGTGAGACTCAATAACGACTATATTTTTCATTCTCATTTTACAATAATTAGAATCAAATGGGGCCTCAGTATTTTAGTAAAAATTGATAAAACGTGTTATTAAAAACTTATGAATTATATGCAATATATGATTAAAATTATTTATTGATTTTAATTTTAATTTTAATCTATAATATATTAAGGGACTATCACAAATTCCTGGAGTTGAGATAATGGTTACATTAAACCACTGTTTGATGGTCATTATTAAGAAAAATTATGTTTTGAATAATATTTTTTTACAAAATATGTGGTTAAAAAATATAATTTTTTTTTAATTCATACGCAAAATAATATATCGTGTGAATGTGACTGAAAATAAATATGAAAATTAAAGATTTTTTGTTTTAAAAGAAGACAAACAGATTCTAAATTGAAATGCGAAAAAAGGGGAACAAAAATATAAGCTAAGCGATCAAACCCCTATTTGACCCCATGTTTCACAAAAAAATGGATTTTTTTAATAGTGAATTTTTTAAGAATGTGTAGTTAGAAATTAAGGAAAAAAAATTAGAATTAGATGTAAATTAATTTATTAAAAAAATATATAAGAGATAACGAGACTCAAATAGGAACTAAATTCAAACAAATTAGAATTGGTCAAATTGTACAAGCTTATATTTTTCTAGTTATCGGATAGATGGTCCATTAAAGGCTTAAAGCCACAGTACTCTTTAATCAAGACGAGGTATACAAGGTAATTTGAATTAAATCTCGTTTGAGTCAAATTAAAATTTTATTTTCATTTTTCTACTTATTTTTAACCATACATTATTTAATAAAATAATATTTTTCATCATATTAATAATTTTTTTTCAACCACACATTCTCCTTCAATCAATTATTCTGACATATATTCTTTCAAAATAACGTGGCTCAAACACACTAATAACAAATATTTCACACGTGAAGTGCAGCCACTCAAAGCAATATCAGTCAATTGTGATATGTACTTTTTCCAACAAGTAAATCTAGGTACAATCCTATTACACTAAGCCGCTGACAACTTGTATTAGGCAATATCGTCGTTGATGACAACATAAATCAGGTCCTTCTTTGACCTCTATTTCTCAAAATATAAAATTTTTCTTAATTCTTGACTACATAATCCCATCAATCTACCATGCTAAAATACATTTTACACGAAAAAATGGGGCTCAACAACAAACAATGCAAGTTGCAAAATGAGCCGCTAGTTTAGCACCCGTGTAGTCCTCATTATTCTACATTATAATAAGGGGAATAACGATTTTTTTTGGAGAATGTGTAGTTAAAAAATGAAAGTTTTTGAATTTACGTGAAATGTCATTTTATTGAAAAATGTGTGATTAATAAAAAAAGAAAAATGAACTATAATTTAATGGAGAATAACGCAAGTCTCGACGTGTTAATGGAAGGGGTTATAGTGATCAAATGTGTGCTATAATTGTTGAGTTAGATGATGAAATGTAAATGGAAAGTGCGTAAATCAAGATAAAGAATATAGAGTTCGAGAGTGCGTAACTTTTAGGTGTTCTTTAGAAACCCGAACTTTTCATTGCTTTAGGAAAATACCTCGTTTATTTATATAACTTCGTGCATGTTTGTCAAAGATTGTTATTGTTTATAAGTGATGTTTTGTAAATAAAATAGAATTAATCAGTTTATAAGCAATTATATACTTTGAAAATAGAGATGGCAAAAAAATCAGTTCAACTCGATACCCGCTGCTCCGTTCCAAATGGGGGGGGGGGGGGGATTACCCATGTAAAAATATAAAAAAAAAAGGAAAAAAATAAATGGGACAATCCGTGTCCCGCCCGGCTTTAACAGGTTATGAAAGTGAAAAAATGTGACAAAAATACTCGATTGGACGGGGAACGAGAATGACTGACCCGTCTCATTATCATACCTATTTGAGAAACATGGATTTGTGCTTACAATGATAAGACACAAAAATTGAGGCCTATAACTCAGCACAAAAACAACTTATATTACCTTAATTCTTTTCTTTTGGCCTTGTAACCATACGTCTTGATTATTAAAGATGTAGATATACTATGATCAAAGTAGAATTAACTTATATTGAATATTTGAATTTTCTTCAAGTTATTTTTAGTAGATAGAAGTATCAGCTCAAACTAGTAAATGTGTTGAGCTAACCAATTTATTTTATTTTTTAAAACCAACAGCAAACTTTTGTTAAGAAATATCATCACAAACTACACACAAATATCAGAATGAATCGTGAATATATAATCTTTACTAAAACGCATAGCAGAAAAAAAAGTAGTAGCCAATGGAAGAAGAGAGAAATGACAATAGCCAAATTTATCATTATAAATTTTAATTTTATTTGACAATCTAAACAAATTACATCATTACATAAGAATCTAAAGAATAGACGTTATTAAAATTTGAGATTTGATTAAAGAAATACATGTATTGAGCTAACCAAGTTTACCATTCTAAAGTTTGCAATTTATCTATTCATCTAAACATACTGTATCATTCAAACTAATGAAGCCACACGATATTAAAATAAGATCCAAAAGAATCAATCACAAACAGAAAGTAAAGTTGTAGAAAATTAAAAGATTGAACACAAAATATATTTCGGCCTAAGCCCCAAAGGTTCGGCGACCAAATCTAATGCCTATATCCTCCGTTGAGCATCCAAAAATGGATATACGCTCGGTTACACTAACAAGCCCAAAATGACAACAATATTACATATCGTTCTTCAAATACATGAGAAAGGCATAAAGCACTTATCTCTAAAATGCCAAACTGCAGATCGAACAAAAGAATCATAAAAGATAGCCTTCAACAGCCTACTGCACTACAAGACTGCAAGAAACTCTTCATTCTCACAGCTATCACAAAGACAACAGATTACAGAGGCTCAACCACTAATAGATCTCAGTTTAAAGGTTCATCATAAGGGATGAAGAACACGAAGATCTCTAACACTAGTTACAAGAAGAGAAAAGACTCAGAAAAACCTAGAAGAAACGAGAGCAGCTCAAAAGCTAAAACCGGAATGAGAAAATATCTCGAAAGTGGTGCATATATCACACACCAACAAACCACAGATCCAAGGGCCAGCAAAAGACCACGTGTCACCATCAGAACATAAGTTGCATTACTAAAAGAGTTGCATTTTGTACCCACGATTTCAGCCAATTTTGGAAACACACATCACAGATCTGAGTTCGGGCCTCAACAATCTCCATTTTGCTACCAAAAATTGGGCTTTAATCAGTGCAGCCAGGAGCAAAAATATCACATAATTTTCATTTGCTCCAAGTCCCCGTCCAACATTACAAAGTATCAATAGATAACAACTTCAAACAGTTAAGAAATTTATTTAAAGGTATTATCTTTGTTCCCATATCTGAAGGATTAATCGAAGTAGGAATTTTACCAATCTTCATAATTCCTTTTGATATGACATCTCTAATAAAATGATATTTAATGTCTATATGTTTAGTCCTATCATGAAACATGAGATTTTTACTCAAGTGTATGGCACTTTGGTTATCAGAATACAGAATTACATTTTCATCAACAAAACCAAGTTCATTCAACAATCTACTAAGCCATATTCCTTCTTTAATAGCATTTGAAGTAGCAATATATTCTGCTTCAGTTGAAGACAGAGCAACAACTTTTTGTAATTGGGATTTCCAGCTTATAGCAGTATCACACAGAGTAAAGAACTAAGAAGATGTAGACTTTCTATTGTCCCTATCCCCAACAAAATCAGAATCAGTAAACCCTTCCAACCTTTTATCCAATTTAAACACAAGTCCTAAATTTAAAGTTCATTTGAGGTATCTTAAAAGCCATTTCAATGCATTCCAATGCTCTTCACCAGGATTGCCCATAAACCTACTAAGTATGCTAATACCATGTGTAAGGTCAGGTCTGATACAAACCATAAGATACATCACCGAATCAATAACATTGCATATGGAACTTTTGACATCCTAGCAAATTCTTCATCAGTTTTAGGACAGAATTCAGATGACAGTTTAAAATGATTAGGAAGAGGCAATGTAACATGTTTACACTCAAACATGTTAAATCTTTTCAAAAGTTTAACCACATAATCATGTTGATGCAAAAACAACATGTCCTTATCGCTATTTCTCAATATTTGCATGCCAATGATCTTTTTAGCTTGATCAAGATCATTCATATCAAATTCAGATTTCAACATACATTTGATATAATCAATTTCAGATTTATTGTAGCTTGCAAGTAACATGTCATCAACATAAAGTACTAAATACAGAGAACTCTTACCTCCATTACCTTTATAGTACATACACACATCATAATTGCTCTTTTGAAAACTATGTTTCAAAACAAAGGTATCAAACCTTTTATACCACTGCCTTGGGGCTTGTTTAAACCCATAGAGTGATTTCTTTAACAAGCAAATAATATTTTCAGGATTACCATTAACAAAACCAATAGGCTGTCTCATGTATATCTTTTCATCTAAATCACCATAGAGAAAAGCAGTTTTAACATCTAATTGATCAAGTTCTCATCTAAATTGAAAAACAATAGCAAGTATGCATCTAATGGTGGTATATTTAACAACATGAGAGAATATTTCAGTATAGTCAACACCTTCTTTTTGTGTAAAACCTTTAGCTACCAATATAACCTTATACGTTACACTGTTATTCCCTCATTCACCTTCTTTTATCTTAAAAATTCACTTGCAATCAATTAGCTTTTGGCCTTTAGGTCTTTTAACCAATTCTCAAGTTTTATTTTTAAGAAGTGAATTCATTTCATCATCCATTGCAGCTTTCCATGACATAGAATCTTTACAATTTATAGCATCATCATAGGAGTTAGGTTCATTTTTAGATTTATCTTGATAAGTAAATAATGAAACAAAATCATCATTATCAAACCTTACAGGTGGTTTTATCTACCTCCTTTCTCTATCTCTTGTAAGTTGATAGTCATCAAGAGGTAGGTCATGTAAATTAAATTGTTCTTCAGATTCAGAAATATTGTTAATTTCAATAGGCAGATTATTATCATCAAGATCAGAACCATCAACAGCAGGTGCAGGTGTTCCATTATCAGCTAAGGAAGACTCCACCTCAATTTGATCATCATTTTCATTCAAGTTATTTTCTTTTCCTTCTAAACATGGTATAATAGATTCATTGAAGATAACATCTCTTCTAATAATCACCCTGTAGCCTTTTCATTTTTAACCCATCGTCTATAACCCTTAACATTTTCACCATAACCCAAGAAAACACATTTAAGTGATCTAAGTTCCAATTTTCCAATATTTTGATGAGCAAATGTAGCACAACCAAATATTTTCAAGTGAGAATAATCAACAGGATTTTTAAACCACACAGTTTCAGATACATCAAAATTTAAAGCACTAGTAGGCGTTCTATTCACAAGATATGCAACAGTTTTTACAGCCCACCCCAAAACAGTTTAGGCAAACCAGAACTCAAAATCATGCATCTCACTTTATTTAATAAAGTCATATTCATTCTTTCAACTATGTCATTTTGTTGTGGAGTATGAACAACTGTTTTATGTCTCAAAATACCATATTCTTTACAAAAATTGTCAAACTCATAATTGCAAAACTCCAAACCATTATATGTTTTTAGAGTCTTTATCTTATGATCAAGTTTGGTTTTCTATTTGTGTTTTCCAATCCTTGAAAACAAAAAAAGTTCCATCTTTTGATTTTAATAAGAAAACCCAGATTTTTCTGAAAAATCATCAATGATCAAAAGATAATAACTAAAACCAGTTAAGGTAGATACGGAGGCAGGACCCCACAGATCATTATGCAGATATTCAAGTATTTGTTTGGATTTATAAGTTCCAGGTAATAAAGGTAATTTGACTTGCTTGCCAATAACACACTATTCACAGGATCCAAAATCACCAAGATTTTGTTTTCCAAAAACTCTTTTATTTTGTAAAGACTTTAAACTTTTCTTGTCAATATGGCCAAATCTTTGATGCCATAGTTTAGCTAAAGTAAAGCGGTCAGATCAAGCAGCAGTAGTTATACCAAGTAAAGGCTTTACATTCAAGAAATAAAAACCATGTCTCTTAGGGGTGCTTATGATTAAATCAGAACCATTAAGAATTTCAGTATATCCTTGACCCAATTTTATGTTAAACTCCATATCTTCTAACATTCCTAGAGACACCAAGTTTCTCTCTAATTCATGTACATATCTGGTCCTCTTTAAGAAGAGTACATTTCCAGTTTCAAGAAGCAGTTTAATAGTTCCTACTCCTTTTACTTTACAAGTCATATTGTTTCCTATTATAACCTGCCGCCCTGAAGTGGCTTCAAAGTCAAGAAAACAATTTTTATTCGGACACATATGAAAGGATCAACCAGAGTCCAGAATCCACTCTTCACTCGGCTTCTTCTCATTATGAACAAGGACTAAACCATCTCCAGGATCAATCTTATTATAGGCTAAGGCAGCATTCTCATCAGTGAAGCTTTTATCTTTTGCTTCATTCTTTTTCTTATAACAATCTTTAATAAAATGACATATTTTCCCACAATGAAAACATTTATTATCTTTTGCCTTATTCTTGAATTTATTCTTCTCATTCCATTTAGTCCCGTTCTCATTCAGAGACTTAGTGTGGAAGTTAGGTTTACTAAACCCTTTACCTTTAACAAGCATGTTTTCTCCATTATGACTCATAGTCTCAGACTTGATTTCAAGAGCCTTATTTCTTAAAGCACTAATAATATCATCAGTAGTGATCTCAACCCTACCATATTCAAAAGCAACCTTGATGTCTCTATATTTGTCACTAATGGAGTTTAACAAAACTACAGCCAACTGATCTTTTGAAAGTTTTTCATCACAGTTGGCTAGGTCAATGATTAGTTTAGTAAACATGTTTAAGTTTTCATCCAAATCAACAGAGTGATCTATTTTAAAAGAAAATAGTTGTTTTAACATAAAACATTTGTTAGAGATAGTCTTAATTACATATTTGGATTGAAGTTTAGCCCACAGTTCAGAAGCAGTCTTGGTTTCACCAATTTCCCTCACAACATTATCAGATAAGTACAAGAAAATAGTACTTCATGCAACCTCTTGAAGTTCAGTTTTCTTAACAGGAAGTAAGTCTGCAGGCCAACTATTATCAAGAGCCCTAGCAACTCTCATTTGCATTAAGATAGCTTTCATCTTTTGGCACCATATGAAAATCACATTTACCATCAAATTGTGAAATTTCAAACTTAGCAGAAGCCATATTTGAAACAAGTATGATGCACAAGTAGAGATTCAAGATAATATAAAAACACAATCAGAGACTTACAACAATTACAGCAACTCAAGAAGTCACAGTATCACACTCAGTAATACAATATTTCAAGTTTCAATCAAAGAGACCAATGAAACATATAAGGCAAGCTCAATTAAAGAACACAACAGAGATCACAAGCTATGTTTCACAAATCACTCCAGTAAGATTCTCCAAGAACACACCCAAACTTAATTTATCTCATATTCCAAGAGCTTCGCGGGAGCTACTGGACAAAGATTAGTCTTAAGGGGGTTTCAATGGTGTTTGAAAATCGAGGGTATGATCAAGAAACCCTAAAGAAAATTAAAAGCTTGTTCAGAAGTGAAAAAGATCTCATCTAACGAGTTAGCAAAAACTCGATTTCTTTAACGTGCTTTTCAGCAATTCCAAAATTTTTGATCTATAATAGATCGAACAATTTCTGCGAAGATCCAGGCAACTTGTTCTTTCAGTTCCAGGCTCTGATACCACTGAAAGGCCCAAGCCACAAGATATTAAAACAAGATCCAAAAGAATCAATCACAAACAGAAAGTAAAGTTGCAGAAAATTAAAAGATTGAACACAAGATATATTTCGGCCTAAGCCTCGGAGGTTTTGCGACCAAATCTAACGCCTACATCCCCCATTGAGCATCCAAAAATAGATATACGCTCGGTTGCACTAACAAGCCCAAAATGACAACAATATTACAGATCGTTCTTCAAATACAAGAGAAATGCATAAATCACTTATCTCTAAAACACCAAACTACAGATCGAACGAAGGAATCACAAAAGATGGCTTTCAACAGCCTACTGCACTACAAGACTGCTAGAAACCCTTTATTCTCACACCTATTACAAAGACAACAGATTATAGAGGTTTAACCACTAATAGATCTCAGTTTATAAGTTCATTATAAAGGATGAAGAACACGAAGATCTCTAACCCTAGTTACAAGAAGAGAAAAGACTCAGAGTAACCTAGAAGAAACGAGAGCAGCTCAAAAGCTAAAAACCAAATGAGAAAATATCTCGAAAGTGGTATATATATCACACACCAACAAACCACAGATCCAAGGGCCAGCAAAAGACCACGTGTCACCATCAGAAGATAAGTTGCATTACTAAAAGAGTCGCATTTTGTAAACATGATTTCAGCCAATTTTGGAAGCACACATCACAGATCTGGGTTCGAGCCTTAACACTTTGTTGATTATTCCCCAACCTTTATATGATTTCCATCGCAATCAAATATAAATATGCCCTATTAATCAAAATATGACGATCCTTGGATAAGGTTTTAAGATAGCACCAAGTCGAATGATCAATTCCAATGCAAAGCATTAAAGACTCAACATTGACAATGTGATAGTCATCCATGTGGAATCTCCATTGATAGGTATTCGTTGCTTGCCTTGTTTTCTTAATAGCACCCATGTATTTTTAAATGCCTCCACATATTATCTTGTGAGACCAACTACTTTATTAATAAGAAAGAAATGCAATCCGCTCTATTCTAACCATGATAATAATGTCCATATCTCGTTTATTACTCATGACTAAGGATAATTAAAGTTATTTATTTCTTTCATTTCACAATGACAACGCTTTGTGATCAACAAGTTATAAAAACTTGATCTTCAAACTTTTTTCCATTTGAATTTGTTACGTCTCTTCCAGCGAGACTCTAACATGGCCACATGGAAACCACAAAGAAAGTAAATCTAGGTCTACACTCCACATCATTGTACTCATGTGTTGGGGTTGAACCCATATGAAGGACCGAGTCCTCAAAGATGAGGCAAGGCAGGTAGAGACGCTCCAGATGATCTTCCTTACAAAATCTTCTATTTATTGTTGATGTGACAATACACTGCAATAGCCACTTTACCAAGTCAATATGTCAAGTCAGGCCTAGGGCTCCTAAAGGTCATAACATTAAATGCTCCGAGTCTAGGACTGACCAATTGATACGTATGATAAGGTGTCTCAATCGCTAGGATGATGCCACGACTCTCTTTATCCAACGATTCTTGCTCATCCACTTCTACTATAAAAGTTCACACATTGTGCCACTCACTAGTAATGTAGATTTATGCTCTCAACATACAAATTTTGCAATCTATTGCTCTCTATAACCCTGAAGTCGAACCCTTTTTATTTAAATGGCTCATGTCTTAACACATCTCATACCCAAATATTATTCTTATAAAAGCTGATTTGATTGTTGGAGTATGCACGGCTGCCTACACTACTGTCGAGATTGGCCCCGTGTTTTAACAATTTGCCCTAGTGTGCATAAGGAGCTATGTGGAAGTGAGGAGGATCTGAGATCTATTGGCCACGTCACTTCATAAAAAACGAGGTCAACAGAATTAATAAATGGATATAATTAAAATAATAGACTTGTCACGCATATATGCATTAGTTAAATAAAATAGTGTTTACATTATCAACAATTGAACTTAAGAGTATATTATATCACTAACACAAGTCGAGAAGTAGGTCATAATATTTTATTTTGTCTCTAGACTAACGAAACCTCTCCCCTCCCCCGCCTCGCATTCTCTACGATTGGTGCTTGGTCCTATTTATAACACATAACCCTCAACTTTATGGTAAGATTCTTTCTTACCTTATTCTTTGCTCTTTCTGTTCTTTTTAGTTTCCCTTTTTTCAAGTTTCAAAATACTTAATCTGAATCAAATTCTCAACAAAACATGTTCGAAAGTAGTACCCACTCATTTGTTAGCATATAATCACATTTTTGTATCGTGTCTATTTTAATATTTTTCATTCATTAATCTTAATGCCATTATTTTTATAATATTTCCTTTTATTAAAGAGAAAGTTGTGTGAATATTCTCTTCACCTTTGTTTGGGCTCTATTTTGGGATAATATTTTTTTAAAAAATGTGCGATTAAAAAATAAGAAAAAAATAAGAAAAAAAATTTATATTTGCTTGTAATATTATTTTATTGAAATTTGTGTGGCGATTACTGGAAATAAAAAAAAAAGTTCTAAAAAATGTATTCTTTGTTTAATGGAAACAAAGGCTTAACAAATTGAAGTTAGAAAATGTTTACTATTTGTGATTTAACAATAGTTTGGATAATACTCATAACATCCAAAAGTAAGTAGTTGTATGAGTTAATTTAATTAATCATCACTGAATTTTACTATATGTTAATACTCGCTCATCAAAATTTCAAATTCTTTTTCTTCGATAGTACTAGTAAGCACTCTGGTTTCGGTAGTATTTGACAAATCCATATGAGCTCTATTTTTTGTGAAAAATGAATTTTTAAATGATATTTTTTGAAAAATACGTGGTTAAAAAGTTGAAAATGTATAAGCCACTGTTTGAGTTATATTAAAATTTTCATTTTCATTTTTCTACTCATTTTTAACCACACATTTTTCAATAAAATAATATTTTCCATCACATTAATAACTTTTCCTTCTTTTTAAACCACATATTTTTCATTAATCTATTATTTCAAAATACATTCTTCCAAAAAAATTGTGGCTCAAATAAACCCTAATTTTAAATTTCATGAACAAAATTATTTTCTTGAAAACATGTGATTAAAAAGAAATTTGATTTTTTTTTTAAATGTGATTAAACTCAACTATACGTACGGTACTATGCCAGTAGAATTAATCTATTTGTACCAAGTTTGTTGACAAAGATAGTTGACAAAATTAGGTGTACGGTTTGGATGAATTGTAATTGACGGATGAGATTGAATTGTCCATTATCTTATTATTTATTTCTTTATATGTTTTAGTTATTGTCTATTATACCCTTACCTTTATATTTTAATTGTTTTTCCGCATTTTACCCCTATAATTGGTATCAGAGCCTAGTAACGAACCTAAAGAAATTTTTAAAATGAATAGAAAAGATAAAATGATTTTAGAAGAATTACAAAATATTAATATTTTAACTAATACTAATCGAATTAAATTACAAGAATTAGCAACAAATTTAAGTATTAAATATAAATCTCTAAGTGAGGAGATAAAACAAGTAAATAGTCCTCAACAATTAGCAGAAATAAAAAATAAAGGATTACAAATATTAGTAGATGAATTTTCTGAAAATGAAGAAGAAGATATTATTATAAATCAATTTTTGGAACAATATGATAATTTTGCTCAACCTTTAGGAGAAACGGATATGTTAAACCAAGATGTTTTAACTCATATAAAAAATATCGAGTCTAATTTGGAAATTGTTAATGACAATATTAAAATAGGACCAAAAATCCTATATAAACAAATTGAATCTAAATTTAAAGGATCAAAAATTAAGGATTCTTATATATCAATTGAACCACCTTTACCGGCATATGTTATAGAAGAATTAGAAACTAAATTCTATGAAGCCACAGGTGAAGAATTAGAAGCTTATAAACAGAGTTTAGAACAATTAGCCATTCAAACCGAGAATATTTATATGAATGATCCGCCCAAAGAAGAAACCACTGAAATTAATACTCCACCTTTAAATCAACAAGTTGAACCACAAACATTAGTTGGAGAAACAAGTAGAACTAATGATTGGATTCAAGTCGAGTCTGATGACTGGAATTTTGAATGGATGAAAGAACATGGAATAACAGAAGAACGAGAAAATTATAATTTTAGAAAAGGAGTCAAAACTACATCAGCCAAGCCTATACACCTTAGGGATAATAATCCAGTTAAATTATTTACTGAACAAATTCCTACAACAGGAATATGGCTAGATGTTGATGATAGCAATAATAAAAGTGAAATTATTGACTCATGGGCAAAAGCTACTGATTTAGCTGTTGCTTTTCATAAATGGAATACCACTCAAGCATATAACTTTATAATCCACACCTTTAGAGGAATCACTTCAGATATCTGGAGAAGGACTTCTGAAGAAACTAAAAATCAAATTAAATATGGAGAAAAATCTACAACTACTATTGATAGCAATGAAAGCTTAGATGCTGAAAATTTTAAGGAAATTTTAAAACGAATGGAAAATTTCTTTAGACACTTACTCTTAGGAGAAGTTATACCAGAAACTAAAATAGATATGATCACTCAAGAAGCCTTACAAGCAGAAAGAGAAATGGAATTATTAAAAATCTGTGATATGTGTGAATTAAACGAATATACCAAGAAATTCGAAAAGATATATATCAAAGCATCTAAATCCATAAAAGAATGGAATCTATCAGAAGAAGATAAAAAACTATTTAATAGATATTTTCTTAAACTGCCTTGGCCATGGGGTCAGAAATTATTTGAAGATTACCAAACTTATTGGAATAAAATAGAATGGGAAGATCCTAATCATAGAGCTGATACCTTAGGAATGAGAACTTCATTCGCTAAAAGAAAAATATCAGAATGGTGTAGAAAATCTATGTATCAACACCTATTTAGGAAACATGGTAAGAAAGCAAGTTTATGTTGTTATGGAGAAATAGCAGCAGTGCCACAATTTGGTTGTCACCAACCACCTAGGAAACCATACTATAAAAGGAAATTTAAGAAAGATCTTAAACCCTGGAAGAGAAACAAAGGATTTAAGAGCCATAAGAAGTATTTTAAGAAGAAAAAACCTTGGAAAAAGGAATATAACCAACATAAAAAACCTCAGAAGAAATCTAAGGAAGAATTTTATAAAAAATGTAAATGTTTTACATGTAATGAAATAGGACACATATCTCCCAACTGTCCTAATAGAAATAAAAGAGAAAATGTTAAAGCCATTAGAATAATGGAAGAAATAGAATCTGACTCAGACTATGAACTAATCGAAGATTTAGATGAATTATCTGAAACAGACTCAATCTATGAGCTAGATATAGAAGAAATTGAGGAACCAGAATTTGAACAAATTTATATGAACCAAGAAATTATTGATACTATAAAAACTACCTTAGATAATGAAGAAGGGACTTCACAAACAGTAGTATTTGATGAAGAAAGATATGGAGCAATAAAAGAAAAACAAATATTTTTAAGAGATAGAGACGTTTTTGTAAGACCAATATTACCTTGGTTTAACAAAACCATATATATTGCAAAATATGATGAAGTACCTATTAATATCGAGAATGTTAAAGGCAATACTACTATACCTCTAGTAACTAAAGAATGGGTTAATCGAGAATTAGCCAAAATAAATAGATCCACTAGAGAAAGATTAAAAAATATTGTGATAGGAGGAATCCAAATTATGGTGAAAGGATATTTTAAGAAGGAATGGATATTCCTATACAAATGTATTTGATGGATAACAGAATACTTCATGATCCTATGGATGCCCTATTAGGAGTAGTCTCTGGAAATCTTGTATATAAGAAAATTATATTTACTATAAGACCTGGATTTGCCATGTCCTTACTAGATGAGAATTTAAGTATGGGATTAAATCTATATCATAAAATTGATAGATTAATTATGCCACCAAGAAGTAAAGCTGTAACCTTACATTGTAAAGCTCTATATGCATTTACTACTACACACCAAAAAGAAATCAATAAAGTTTCAGGAGACTTCATACAAATCCATGAAGATTTTAAAGACTTAGCACAATTTACTCCACCAAGAATGTTGAGTAATAATAATATTTCCTTACCACAAGATATATTGCTTGATTTTCATCAGCAATCTAGAAGAATAGATAATAATGTAGGAAATCAAGGATTAGTTACCTTGAATACCTCTGGACAACTTATAGCCAGAATGCCTAGTAGAAGTAGGGATGGCAAAAAAACCCGATAAACCCGATACCCGCGGGGACCCGCCCCGAACGGGGAGGGAAAAACCCGCTTAAACGGGTAACGGGGCGGGGACGGGGCGGGGAGTTTTTCCCCGAGGCGGGGACGGGGCGGGGACGGGTATTGGGGTCCCCGCCCCGTTTAAAAAAAAAAAATTTTTTTTTTTTTTTTTTTTTTTTTGGAATTCAATACTTTGAATGAAAATTTTCAATACTTTGAATGAAAATTTTCATTAGTTCTAATAGAAAAATAGCAACTAAAATTATTTGTCTAAATATAATGAATATGGACGATAAAAAAAAATTATCAAAAACTTAAAAAAAAAAAAAAAATTAAACGGGGAATAAACGGGGAAATATCGCCCCCCCGCCGCCCCGCTTCGCCTCGCTGACTCGCCCCGCCCCGCCTTAAACGGGGAACGGGGCGGGGATGGGGATGAAATTTCTTAACGGGGCGGGGGACGGGGAGGGCCTCCCAGCCCCCGCCCCGCCCCGTTGCCATCCCTAAGTAGAAGAATAGAAAGAAGTATCAGTACTAGAGAACTCGCAAGCTCTAGTAGAGCATCTACAAGTAGAAATTACCCAATAATGCCTAGAAATAGCATTGATATTGATCTTAGAAAGTGTGAGGAAGATAATTTCCTTATCTTAACAGAATATATAAATAATCAAAATAACTACGAAGAAATTATAGCCCTTGTTAATACAGGAGCTAGTACTAGTCATATAAGAGCAGACTTAGTTGATCATTTATTAGAAGAAAACCTACCACAAGGAATAACTCTTACAGACTATCATGGAATTAAATATGAAATTAAAACATTTGTTAATCTAGAACTAAGTTTTACAAATATTGAAGGAGAACAATTTAAATTAAATCTTAAAATTCATAAAGATTATAGAAAAGGAAAGGATCCTAGTCCAATGTTACTTGGAATGAACTTTCTTGAGAAAGTCTCGCCATTTCATATACAAAAGAATACTCTACAAATAACTATAGAAGACAAACAAAAAATGATTCCTAGAATTACTAAAACCAAAGAACCAATTTATATGATACAAGGAATTAGATCAATCAAAACTAGTATACTTAGTCCATATATTGAGATAACTCTCAATTTACCAGACTATTGTATGATAAAATTTCATGCCATAATTGATACTGGATCAGGTATTTGCCTATGTAAAAGAAATGTGTTCCCAGAACATTATTATAAAAGAGATTTTAAGAAAACAACTTATGGTCAAACAGCAAGCGATATTGTAGAAATCTATAGAGATTTTGTAGAAAATGTTCCTATAATTATAGGTAATAGAGAATGTTTTATTCCACGAATATATGCAACAGATAAAATTGGATGTGATATCCTTTTAGGAGAAAATTTTATCTATACATATAGCCTTTTTACACAATATAAAGATAGTTTTGAATTTACTACACCTTGTAATCACAAAATTAAAATACCAAAAATCTATAAAGCTATTGGAATTGCACATCAACCTATTCACCATAGACCTAGACATCAGAGTTCTGCAGGTAATCGTGGTGGATGTTATACAGAAATTAATCAAAAACAAAAAATTCCAGTATTAAGAATTGAAAATTTAGAAGAAGAATTAGAAAATATTAAATCAGAACTAAAAGAATGTTATCATGAAAATCCCTTAGCCAAATGGGACAAAGATAAACCTATGGCAACCATTGAGTTAAAAGATCCAAATGCTAAGATATCAGGAAAACAATTTCCTTATAGTGAAGAAGATAAGAAAGAATTTGAAATACAAATTAAAGAACTCTTACAATTATGAGTAATAAGAGAATCGACTAGTCCATATAATAGTCCAGCATTTATGGTTAGAAATCATAGTGAAATTAAAAGAGGAAAAGCTAGAATGATAATTGATTATAGAGACCTAAATTCTAAAACAATACCAAATAGCTATAAACTACCAATAAAAGATTTGTTAATAAAACAAATACAAGGAAGTAAAATATATTCTAAATTTGATTGTAAATCAGGATATTGGCAAATAAAACTAGATGAAGCCTCAAAGCCTTTAACTAGTTTTACTACTCCTAATCCATTAGGACAATTCGAATGGAATGTGATGCCATTTGGATTAATGAATGCACCTGCAATATTTCAACAAAGAATGGATAAGATTATTAGACCAATAAAGAATTTCTGCATTGTTTATGTAGATGATATTCTTATTCATAGTAAAAATTTAAAAGAACATATTGAACATCTTAAGAAGTTCAACTATATTGCTAATAAGTATGGATTAGCCTTATCAGAAAGAAAAGCAGAAATAGCTAAAACTGAAATTGAATTCTTAGGATATATTTTTACCGAAGAAAAATATTTCAAAGAACCTCATATTGGTAAGAAGATTACATAATTTCCGGGAAGAAATTAGAGACAAGAAAGAATTACAAAGCTTTATTGGATTATTAAATTATTCCAAAATTTATAAAAAATTGTGCTAAATATAAAGTCCACTTTACCAAAAAACTGAAGAAAGGAGTTGTATGGGAATGGACACAAGAAGATGTAGAAATGGTAAACAAAATTAAGAAAATATGTGAAAATCTACCTGAATTAAATATTCCAAATGAAGAAGATTTCTTTATTTTAGAAACTGATGCCTCTTTATTACACTGGGGAGCAATACTTAAAAGAAAAGAAAATCATAGAGAGTTTCTTTGTAATCCATTGTGCAAATGCCCAGAAGAGCTTGTCGCTTATACTTCAGGCACATTCAAAGATGCCGAAACCAGGTATGATATTAATCGTAAAGAATGTTTAGCAGTTAAGAAAGGAGTAGCAAAATTTGAACCATACTTGCTACTTAGAAAATTTCTTATTAGGACAGATAATACTCAGGTAAAACCATTATTAACAAATAAACTTGGAACAAGTGCAGCTGAAAGACCACTTATTAGAATGCAAATGTGGTTTGCACCATTTAAATTTGATATTGTCCATATTAAAGGGAAAGACAATTTTATTCCAGATTTCTTAACCAGGAATGGAGCTAATCAGGAAGGAGCTATAAATATTGAAGTTCAAAATGAACATGAAGATTGCTGCAATAGAATCCAAGATAACTCTAATGGAGATGGCTGCTGTCAAGCCAGTATCGGAGAAAGCCAACATGGCTATATTATCTGAAGGTCCTAGTGCCAATAAATCTGAAGGCCTCGGTGCCAATATTGAACCAGAAGCATTAAAGCTTCATAAACTTTCAGTTAGAGAGAATACTACTTTGTCTCCCTCACAGGAGAAAGTATTTACAAAGGATAGTATCTCCGCACTGCAGCTTAATAGCTCAAATATCATCAAAGCCTGCAACACTCATGGTGTTATGGACATCAAAAGTAAAAACGATTTTATTTTGGCATATGTATTGTTTAATCTCGCCTGTTGCTGGTTTACCAGTATTGGAGGTTGGATGAAAACCTTAACATATGGAACCTATAATAAAGTTAACCTCTATCCAGGAGCTCCAGCTTATTGGGTTCGTGCTCTTTATGAAATGGGAAATATAATTTGTATTTACCCATCAGAATCTTTAAAAGAAATTTCTTTGTTACCAAAAGAAGTAGTCCGAGCTATTGAAAGATATTGCCAAGTTCTTAAACATAAGAACATATATATCAGGTTTTTCTCTGCCTATCCCGAATGGGATAATGAAGAAGATAGGCTACGCGCTGCTAGCCATGTCATTAGGATTGCCACTACTTCCAACCATCTTCACCGAGAAGAGTGAAGTCCATGAAACTACACCGTAAGATGTTATCAAGATGACAACCTTCCGTAGAGCCAAAGGATATAAGGAGCAATTTGAGCATATCCGTAAAGTTATTGAAGAAAATCAAAATATTC